>CM042039.1:17512500-20012500 GCA_023525975.1 Smallanthus sonchifolius
CCTAGAGAGAGAAATTTGACGGATCGACCCGGAATTGAAGGAGCACGTTACTGCTGAGCTCGTGAGCAAAACCTCCAAATGGTTCGACCTTAAACTGAGTTTTTGTTTACTTTGGGAATTTCAGGTTTTAGCTAAATAGGTAACGTTTTTGCGGATGAAACTTGAAAATAAGCTTAGGTATAGCATCTAGAATGAAAACCGAATGTTTTGAGCAAAGAAAGTTGAGATATTGGCATGATCAGATTCGCATGCACGAACTTCGGATTTTTAGGGAAGATGACTGCCCGACAGGCAAACTTATCAAGTTTGCCCGGCAAGGATGGGGTGAACTTATCAAGTTCACTTGACAAGTTCGCTTAAGTCATCAAGGTGCGAACTTGGTTAAGTTCGCCTATCTCAAGTTCGCCGATTAAGTTCGCCGATCTCATGTTCGCCGATTAAGTTCGTCTAACTTATGTTCGCATGGTAAGTTCACTTGGTCAAGTCAGGCGAACTTAGGACAAGTTCGCCTATATGTTCGCCTAGACTTTGGGCAGCGAACTTAGCCTTAAGTTCGCCTAGATCAGAATGAGTAAAAGTGGGAAATTTAGATTATGTCTGATATATGTGTAATTAACCAATTCAGATCATGGGTGGCGCTCGATTGGACCCTTTTTAGAACAGGACGAGACTAGCTTATCAGGTGAGTTCTATGTGCCCCCTTTATGTTATGTGTAAACCTTGTTAAATGTTTTGGGGCTGAAGTGTATACACTAAATGAATGAGTACTATGAATGTCAATGTGACCATACGTGATAGGTACATAAAAATATTAAAGTAATTACGCACCAAGAACGAAACGTATGTTTACAAAGAATGAACAAAAGAATGACCTAACGTAAATAAATGGAAATCTTGCTTTATATTATATATATTGCTTGACATGAATGTATGTATATGTTATGGACACTTCGTGAATGACGGCTAATTCAGTAGACGGACGACCACGTGACTATTTTGTAACCGGGACAAAAACGTTCCTTCATTAGCTAGGACGTATGAAAGGCATTAACGGACGGTCGAAGCAATTGCCTTATTACATGTAGAACGGTTGCATACATAATAGCCGCGTGGGAAACAGATGCCTTTGAGCAGACGGGCGAATGAACGGAGTACGACGGTAGGACGGGTTTTAGGTGGACGGACAAAGGTTGCCGGACGGATTTATGTTACGACGGACGGTTTCTAGGGCCGAACGGTTTATGAAACGGACTACGACGGTAGTTCTCTTGGTGTTTGTCTTTATGACTCACGCAGTAATTATGACGGGTTGATCACCCTTATGTGTATGACCAATGAATGTTCTCCCCAAAGTAAGTATGTATATATATATATATATATATATATACTCAATATGAAAGTTATGTAAGAACGGTAAAGTAAATAATACGCAAATGTACGTATTTTATACATATATATGTAATACTTAACGATAAGAAAAATGTTATGACTGGTTATTTTTAAACTAAAACTCACCAGCGTTAGCTGACTTTTAGTATACATTTCAGGTGATCAAAGGAAGGGTCGTGCGAAGGCGTAAAGGTTGCCCGGCATGTGACTGACATCCCACTTTTGTATATGTTATGACAACGTTATGTTTTTAAGTGTTTAGACTTCCGCTGTTATGTTATGTATTCGAATGATGTTTGCTTTTGCTACTCTTAAATGTTTATTTTTAAATTAAATTCAGTATTATAACTATGTTTTTGAGTAAATCCAACAAGTGAGGTTACCCAGGAAATGGGGCCTTACAAAATAGGGCGGATTGTCCCAAGTTGAAGCAAGGTTGAAGTGAAAAGAAGATAGAGATGCCAAAGCCAAAGGGTAGAGCTTTCCACATCTCAGCGGAAGGGGCGAAGACGAACTCGGAAGTGGTGTCAGGTACATTCAAGATTAACTCTTTACCTGCACTAGTTCTATTTGATTCGGGGGCTAGTAGATCTTTTGTGTCTTTGAAATTTGTTAAGTATTCTTCGTTTCTATGTAGCAAGTTAGACGAACCCTTAGAAATCGAGGCGACAAATGATTAGAGTTTCCTAGTATTCGATATTTATAGGAATTGTAAGTTAAGGGCGGGGGGTGAAACATTCCTTATAGACTTAATTCCTATGACCATGGGGGATTTTGATGTAATAGTGGGGATGGATTGGTTGTCAAAGAACAAAGCGAATATTCTATGTGGACCTAATGCGATACAACTCGATTCCCCATTGGGTGAGTCCATTTACATTGAAGGTGAAAAGAAAGGTAAAGTAAAGTTGTGTTCTTATGTGAAGGCAACAAAGTACATGGTGCGTGGGTGCAAGGCATACATGGCTTGTGTTGCGGATGTGATTGAGAAAGTGAAAGAAATTCGCGATGTTCCGGTTGTGAATCAGTTTGAGGATGTGATTCCAGATGAGTTACCGGGAGTTCCACCGGAGAGGAAAGTAGAGTTCGGGATTGATTTGATACCGGGTGCTAAGCTGGTAGCCAAAGCACCATATAGGTTGGCACCGCTGGAAATGAAAGAGCTAATGGAGCAATTGCAGGAACTACTCGATAAAGGCTTCATACGCCCAAGCGTTTCGCCTTGGGGTGCACCCGTTCTCTTCGTTAAAAAGAAGGACGGAAGCATGAGGATGTGTACGGATTATCAGGAGTTGAACAAATTGACAGTGAAGATAAGATACCCGTTACCTCGGATTGACGACCTCTTTCGATCAATTGCAAGGGGCGTCATGGTTCTCTAAGATTGATTTGAGATCCAGGTACCATCAATTAAAAGTGAAAGAAGACGACGTTCATAAAACAACTTTTCGCACTCGTTATGGTCACTACGAGTTTACGGTTATGCCATTCTGTTTAACCAACGTGCCCGCGGTTTTCATGGATCTTATGAACCTGGTGTGTAGACCGTTCCTCGACCGTTCAGTTATTGTGTTTATTGATGATCTTCTCATTTATTCAAGAAGCGAAGGTGATCATGCCTTTCATTTGCGTGAAATTCTTGAAGTTCTTCAAAGGGAAAAGCTTTATGCAAAATTTTCCAAGTGCGCATTTTGGTTACGCGAAATCCAATTATTGGGTCATGTGATTAATGAGAAAGGGATTACTGTAGACCTATCCAAAATTGTGGCGGTAAAAGAGTGGTCATCATCGAAGACGCCTTCGGAGATTAGAAGTTTCTTGGGGTTGGCGGGTTATTATCGGCGGTTTATTGAAAACTTCTCTAGGATTGCTTTGCCGATGACGAAGTTAACGCATAAGGAGACTAGGTTTGTTTGGGATTACGAGCAAGAATCTGCCTTTCAAATCTTGAAAGAAAAGTTTACTAAGGCACCTATTTTGTACTTGCCGGACGGGACTGAAGATTTTGTTGTGTATTCGGACGCCTCGCATTCGGGGTTGGGGTGTGTTTTGATGCAAAGGGGGAAAGTGATTGCCTACACGTCTAGGCAATTGAAGACTCACGAGGTGAATTACCCTACCCATGATCTAGAGCTTGTGACCGTGGTTTTTGCGCTCAAAATTTGGAGGCATTATTTGTATGGGGCTAAGTGTACGATTTACACAGATCACAAAAGTCTCAAATATTTCTTTGACCAAAAGGACCTCAACATGAGGCAAAGGCAGTGGCTAGAATTGGTCAAGGACTATGATTGTGAGATACTTTATCATCCGGGAAAAGCGTATGTAGTGGCGGATGCTCTTAGTCGGAAGATGAGTCATGCACCTATTAAAGTGAAGTCATTCAAGATGACGATTTCATCATATCTTATTGATGAAATCCGAGAGGCTCAAGTGTTAGCACTTGGTGGTGATTTAAAGAAGGAATGGATGGTTTCTTATGTTGACAAAATTGGGGAAAATAGCATGGGCTTAAAGACATGCTTTGATAGAATTTGGATTCCTAGGTTGTCAAGTGTTTTGACAACTATTTTAGATGAGGCGCATAAATCCAAGTATTCTATCCACCCGGGGGCCACAAAGATGTTTTATAATTTGAGGTGTCATTTTTGGTGGCCGGGTACGAGACGTGATATTGTTAAATATGTGGAAAGATGTCTCACATGCTTAAGGGTAAAGGCGGAAGATCAAAATCCGTATGGAAAGCTTCAACCTCTTGAGATACCGCTTTGGAAATGGGAGAACATAGCCATGGATCTAATTACTAAACTACCAAAGACACCAAAGGGTTATGATGCAATATGGGTAGTAGTAGATCGGTTAACAAAGAGTGCATATTTTCTTCCTATAAAGGAAACGTATTCATCGGATAGATTGGCAGAAATCTATGTGAAGGAAATAGTGTCACGTCATGGTGTGTCGGTGACGATTATATCGGACCGTGATACGAGATTTACTTCTTGTTTTTGAAAGAAATTCCATGAGGATATGGGAACTAGATTGAATCTTAGTACCGCTTATCACCCACAAACGGATGGTCAAAGCGAGCGGACGATTCAAACGCTCGAGGATATGTTGCGAGCGTGTGCTTTGGATTTTGGGGGAAATTGGGACGACCATTTACCGTTGGCGGAATTTTTGTACAATAATAGCTACCATTCTAGTATTGGTATGCCGCCTTTTGAGGCGTTGTATGGGAGGAAATGTCAAACAATCGTGTGTTGGGGTGAAATTGGTCAACGGGAACTTGGTAGTAAAGAGGTGGTCAAGGAAACTATTAGTAGTATTGACCAAATAAGGGCACGCTTGAAGGCGGCTCAAGATCGCCAAAAGTCCTATGCGGATAATAGAAAGCGAGCGATTGAGTTTCAAGTGGGGGACTTTACGCTTTTAAAAGTCTCTCCTTGGAAAGGGTTGATACGGTTTATGAAACGGGGAAAGTTAAGTCCACGTTTCATCGGACTCTTTACGGTGATAGCAAGGGTGGGTGCGGTAGCTTATCGCTTGGAGCTACCGGAGGGACTAAGTATACTTCATAACACGTTTCATGTGTCTCATTTGCGAAAATGTTTGGCGGATGAATCTACTTTTGTCCCATTGGATGATATTGAGTTGGATGAAAAGTTGAATTATGTTGAGGTGTCACACCCCAACCGACGGCGGAATCATCGGGGCGGGACATGTAAACTGTTCATGAGCTCAAGGTTGACTAAATTGTAATATGTTAAATCCATTTCCATTCAAACAAACATGAATCAACTTCAAAGTACATAATGAAATACAATTTGTTTTTGAATTAAGATTAACTAGTTCCAAAGCCTATGTGTAGCATGTCTTGATCAAACTCATATGAAAGCACCTGAAACATGAATAAAATAAGGTCAACTAAAAAGTTGGAGAGTATAACACAGGTTTGTATATAGGTAGCATATAATTTGTAAACCAAATCCTTTACATAACATGATAAATAAGGCATTTATGGGGAGCAGCTATTGTGTAACCAAGTACAATCAAACCTTTGTAACTAGTATGCAAAAATTGTGTTGTCGGTTTCAATCACCGCGCATCTTGGGTGGGTTTGTCAGACTTAATAGATCTATCATTGAAAACCGTCGGCTTGAAAAGTTAATGATTGCACATAATCGCATACAAGAGGTTAGCACACCTAGCCCTCGGGCATAAAGCTCAAATTGCACACATGAATGTAAATAGGATTTGTACTTTGTGTTGTTTGTGTAAAGGTAATGTGTAATTTGAATAATGTTCATGTTTCACCCCAAAAGTGTAAAAGAGTAAAAGGGGTTGTGAATGCTCACTTGATTCGAAGGCGTAGCTAACACGAAATACTAGCTAGTAATGTGATCCTTGTAATGCACAACGTTAACCTAGTGTGGAATATATATTGAATTAATAGTGTACAATAGTCTATGTCTAAGTCTAGGGTGGAATTGGATGAGTGTATGAAGTTTGAGATTTGTACTTGGAAGGTGTTGTGTGAAATGAACGATTTGAAAATAAACCTTTTCAGAACATTTTGATTAAGGTTAGGGTTCGAATAACTAAATATATAAATTAAATAATTATTGTTTATTTAGTTATGAGAAATAATGTAAGTATTTAAATGTAATTAAGTATAAATAAATAATTGATTTTGTTTAAACATGAATTAAATAAATAATCATCATCTTATTTATTTATAAAAATTTGTAACTTAACCATTTAAAATACCATTTAAGTGAAAGATTTTACAATAAATATAAATTTAATTTTTATAAACTTTAAATAAATAGTATTTATTCCAAGATTAAACATTTAATCTTTTTTTTTTAATAAAGAAAACACATTTTTATAAAGTCTGAAATATTACTGATTGAAAAATATAAAATTTATAATTCTGCCAAAAATCTGACTCACACACGACCGTGCCTCGGAAGGGCACGATCGTGCTCAAGCCACGGGCGCGACCGGGTTGATCAACAGAGGGCATAAACTAGACAAATCAATAGGCACGACCGTGTCTTGGTCTGGCACGGTCGTGTCCAAGATTCTTAGACACAACAGAGATTAGCCCAAAGGGCATGATTAGGTCTGGACAAGAGGACACGACCGCGCTGCTACTCGGCACGACCGCGTTTGGTGAGGCACGGTCACGCTAGATGATTAGCGCGACCGTGTCTCTTCCAAATCAGACACGAATTGAACAAATCTTGTATTTATAGCGTTGGAATTGTTAGGGCTTTTGATTACTGAGTTGTTACAAGTCTATTCATATAAATTAATTGTATGGAAAACGTGGTTAAGACTGGTTTCGATTAAATCATTTTTATTAAAATAAAAATTCTGATTCGGGATGATTTACATATTGAAAGCCCAAATTGATAAGGGGCTTTTGATAAAGAGACTGAATCGACTGAGGAAAAGGTTATAGTTACCCTGAAGCGTATCGAATTGATGGAGAACGGTAGAACGGAATTCCGACGACGGCCAGATTAACCTCCGGTGACTTCTGCTGCGATTCCGACTGCTTCGACGGCTTCGGTCGTTCCAAAGAGGGTTGAATATCGTATGGTGATGGATTGCTCGGGAGTATTCGGATCGATTTTGAGGATTCGAGGCTTGGGAGGAACTTGACGGTTTCTTGAGAGGAAAACGTAATTGGATTGATAAAAGTTGTAATGGACTGAGATATTTTCTTTGTCAAAGAAAATAAAACTTAATCGGTTTCGAATTTCAAACGATCGAGCGTTTTGAAACTGCATTTACGTTTCGACTGTTACGCAGGCGCGACCGTGCTTAGGCACCGGGCGCGATCGTTCCAGGACCAGTCGCGCGATCGTGCCGAGGCACTTGGCGCGACCGTGCCAAGACGAAGCACGACCGTGCTAATTAGGGTTTCTTGACATTTTTCAACTTTAGTCCTTGACTTTTTAGGTTTGATAAGTTTGAATTAAATAATTACTTGTATAGTGTTTAAATGTATATAATCGAGTAAAACTTGAGAATTTGTATTGAATCATTGCATATAATTTATGTCGAGAAAATAACACAAAACAGTGCACGAGTATTGAGTTTGAAATGCGTTACATTGAATTGAAATACGAATACTAAAATCAGAAATGTTACAGTCTTCCCATGTTATGGGAATTTCGTCCCGAAATTTAACTAATGGAGGCTGCAAAATCGAGAAGGAGGAGGGAGTTTTTGATTTTTGGTGAATTTTGATTGTTGGATCCCAGGGGGTGTAACGGTTGACTTTGTTTAGGCCTGATACTCAAAGTTGTTTATGAAAGGGGGATAATGGATTTTGTTTTGAAATGAATTTAAGAAGAATATTTGACGAATAATAAATTGAATTCTAAACGTGAGATGTATTACTTGAAATGGATTTGGAGGGATCTTGAAATTTAGAGTTTGTGTAAGATGTAGTCTAATGTGTTCAAAATTGTTAGTGGGTAAAAGATTTCATAAACATTGGTCTAGGTCAAAACTTCACGTGACACGAACAACGCTACTTTCGGTAATATGATAGGACACTTATATACAGGAAGTACTATCGGCGTATCCACCATGCCCTTGTCATGTCACATCAGTTTCGTTGTTACACATCATGATAAGTTTTAGGTCACAACACACGACAAAATTTCTCTATAGTTTCCATGCGCTGATTTTTATAATTCCGTGTGCACCCGTAATTATTCAAATCATCGTATGGTCCGTATAGATCGTTTTCGTTGTGTGCGGGTAAGGGGGGCACAATTTCACTATGATCACGTCTATTGTTTACACATAAAAAGTCGCTAGCAAGTAACTAAGTCTCTAATCAGGTCGGTTCGCAACTAAAGAGTAGTAAAGTAGTAACACTTAAAGTTTCTTAGTTTGCTCGTGTTTGAACAAGAATACGTCAAACCCCGAGTCGTTTCAATGTATTATGGTCTTCAGTTTGGTGTACAAAGTGCATGACCATGTCTTGTGTATAATGTAATCAATCCCTTGCAATAATTGTAAGCAAATTTTGTTTCGAGTATATAGTAAGCACACAAGTCTCATGTATGATCTAGTGTCACGTAGTTTGTAATCAAACAGGTCTCATATATAGGGTAAATAATTTAGCGTCTTGTATTTTGTAAATCAATAAGCTCTAATGTGTAATGTAAACAACATAGTATTATGTGTATTGTAGGAAATGGATCTCATGTATAGTGTTAGCAACTTAGCATCATGTATTTTGTATAATGTACACCGTTTAGTATAAAGTGCTTTGTAACAAAATGAGTTTCATGTATAGTGTGGTCAATCTAGAACTATGTATTAATGACGCAATTCCTATGTATCACGTATATTGCAAACAATTAAGTTTCGTGTATCATGTGCTCAAACCAGTAGCATGTGTATTGCAATTAAACATGTTTCGTGCATTACGTAGTCAATCGAGTAAATCGTGATTTGTAGGCAAACTAGTTTCATGTATCATGTAATTTGTGTAGCACTGGATATATTGAGAATAATTGAGTTTTATGTACCATAAGATTGCATTGAATATATTGTGAACGTGAGTATTGAACTTCGCGTGCGATGTGTACTAACGGGTTTTGCATGGGTTCGAGTGCTGCGGAAAAACGTGTCGTTTGGCGCTCTTTCATAATGTGATGGTTAGGTTCAAGTCCTCAAATCTCATTGAGGTTGGTGGGAAAGGTTAACGTTTACGCGGTATGGATCGTCTTTTGAAGCGTCAAGTGAAAGGTAACGACGAGGTTTTGGAGATATTCGGGAATTTTGTTTACAAATACAGGTCTTTGTTTAAACATAGAAAGTGGGAAAATTGTTCTTGGTTGTAGATATATAAAGTAGTGAAATCATTGAATCGTATATTTTAAATGAATATGAAATTTTATGAGAAAATATTTTTAATTTAAAATTTCAACTTTTGGTTAAACAAGTAGTAGTATATTAATTTAGCCAAAGTTTAGAAATATTTACTTTAATGAATATAAATCGTAATTATTTATCAGTTTTTAAAAAAAATATATATTTTTATAAAATTGATTGCATTAACTTTCCTTATTAGGTGAAAAAGTTTTATGGGAAATTTATGTTTTTGATATTATCTAAAAATTCGTTAAACATTTTGTTTAAACAAGATAATGAGGTTTTGTTTAAATCACAAAATAGGATGATTTATTTAATGAAAGAAATTGTTGGTAATGTACTAAACCATGTTGAATGAAAGAAGTGATATTTGGGAAAATTTGATGGGAATATAACAGGTGTAATTTACGCTCCACGGGTCAAATCAATGAACAATAACTGTAGAGTTGAAATATATGGAATTGATTAAATACTGAAATGTTAAACATTATTCAAAACATAGGGGAAATGGTTCTCAAAAATTTAAAGGAAATCAGTAGAAGCTCCTTCTAACGTCTCTGGTAGCCTTCCACTAGGAAGAAGATAATCGCCAAGATGAGCACCGCTATAGTCACTCGAGTAGCAGATCTGGCTTCAGTCCTGGCGGTCTCCGTGCGATGTTCTTGTATTTCTTTTTCGAGGATGGAGATTAACTCCATTTGGTATCCTAATTGGTTTGCTAGGCTATCCATTCTTTATCTTTGTAAGTCGTGTATTACTCCCTGCTCTATCCTTTGCCTCTCAAATTCTGAATTTCTTACAAATTGATGGAAGTCATTGGTTGGAATTCCCATAACACCAGGGGGTGCCATGGTATGCCTTACCCAAGCGTTAGGATGGTACGGATCGGGCATTAGATATGGGTCTCTTAGTGGGGGTGGTAATTGATTGTGGAGGTGAGGTGTATGATACGGGTTTACGGGTACGGGAGATCCAGGTGTTTGAAGTCTCGGGTCGGTGTTCCTAATCCAGTCCGCCCTTACATCAAACCTTGTCCTAGCAGTTGGGGGTGTTGGTGACCGATACACGGGTGTCTCAGTGTCTTCTTCCCAATCAGATTCTGATCCAGGACGGTAAACTGGGGAGGGAGGAGGGTAGGAGTCCATGTCTAGCAGAAAAACAATGAGAAAGTTGTAAGTGAATATGAAATATGAAGTGTCAAATATAGAAGTTCTTATGGGTTTTAGAGTTTGACTAGTCATAACGCCGAACCTTCACGATAGTATTTTAGAAATACACTTGACCTATAAGTAATGTATCCCTAAGGATAATTCCCAGGAAAGAGGGGTGGGTCAATAAGACACACTTAAGTACCCTATCTTTCCTTAGCCAGAATTCCTCATGGGTCTACACACTCTTCCAGCCATCATGTATTTAATAATACTATTGTTGGGCTCATGGTCATGATAAGAATTGTTGTGGACTGGGCTTTGAGGCCCAAGAGTAAGGTTTATGCTTTTCAGCGGGCTTCTTCTTCTTGGAGGATAGATGGGCTTCTTAGTTTATTATTGGTGGGTATTAGGCCCAATAGTTTAAGTCTTTGCTCATAAAGGGTGATGGTATCATGTATTTGGGTCCAAAGGTGTATGAATAATTTGGTGTGTATGTGTGTGTGTTAAACTTAGGATAGTGTTTTAAATAATTTAAGTAGGTAGCTATGCATAGAAGAAAAAGTGGGCAGGTAACGTGACACATAAACTATTGAGTATTGTATCATGTGATGTAATCATATGGTATAACAATGTAAAAATATTCACATAAGAGGATAATCATATAGCATGTAGGTAGTAATGGGTGTAAGCACAAGAGTTATCAAGTAGTGTGACACATAAATCATTATGTATTGTATCATGTAGTGTAAGTACTTAAGATAGCATGTAAAAATAATCACACAGAAATTGATAATGTAACATGAAGTAGTATGGCATTGTATGGGTGTCCTAAAGTTATAGTCTAGGTCAAAGGTGTCTAATAACCTAGTTCCCTATAACCAAGGCTTTGATACCAATCTGTCACACCCCAGCCGACGGCGGAATCATCGGGGCGGGACATGTAGACTGTTCATGAGCTCAAGGTTGACTAAATTGTAATATGTTAAATCCATTTCCATTCAAACAAACATGAATCAACTTCAAAGTACATAATGAAATACAATTTGTTTTTGAATTAAGATTATGTCACACCCCCATATTTTATTTACTTATTAAATAAATACAGGTTGCAACGATTGGTTCATTACACGATAGCGGAAGCTGTAATAATGATTTCTAAGACTTGATTACATATACAATTACTAAAACTAAGTAACACTATGATCTAAGTTCTTCTAGATCAACGACAGACTTGAGACTTGATATCCTACGTCCTTCCAGCTACTAGGAATTGATCCAACATAGCTAGCCTATTCCAACCGCGCCATGGCTAGAGGTCACCTGAGAAACATACTTGAAAGTGTCAACACAAAGGTTGGTGAGTTCACAGAGTTAGTTATATAAGTGCTTATAGTTTTTCCCCGAAAACCTGTTCATGACTTTACTGTCATAAAACTAAGTAGTTTTCATTTGAAAACATTATCATGACTTAATCGTCATAAAATATGTTTAAACCTGATCATTTTAACTAATCAGAACCCTTTTGTATAAACATGATCACTTTAACCGGATCAAAACTCTTTTGTTTAAACCTGATCACTTTAACCTGATCAGAACCCTTTGTTTACACCTGATCACTTTAACCTGATCAGAACCTTTTGTTCAAATTCAATTGTTCGTAAATAGTTTCAGGTGTATGTGATAAACAGAATAAGAGTTGTTGACCCATTTGTAAACTAGCTAGGAATACAAATAATATGTTCATACATGAGGCGTAACCAAACCTTGACAATTGTACACGCCCCTAATTTCGTTATCCGGTTCTATGCGGCCATAAATCCTCCAGATTGTGGTTAGCGCGACTAACCATGACCGGGAGACGTCACTCTCCATTGTACTATTCATAGGACCCTAGGCTACAGTTAATGGTTACTATGTTGTTCCAGGGGACTTTAGCGACTTCCAATGTGTTGTTCTCATCCCATGTAAACATAAAAGTCGTGCCTTATTCTCTTGTTATCCCATAAAATAGTTGCAAGTATATTTTTCCCCCAAATCGTTGAGTGTTGTTCATCCGAACAATCGTTGTGTGTTGTTCATCCGAACAATCGTTGTGTGTACTTGTGTCCAGCTGTTTAGTTGAGCAAGTTTTCTCCCCGTTTGTTTAAAAACAATTTAAATACAAGTAGTAAAAGTGGGGCTGGGAGACTCACAAGAAGTTAAATCAAAATGTTCATATTGTCAAACGTATAAACAATGTAATTCATGTTTTCAAAACATAACAAGTAAGTATGTTTCTCCCCCGATGTTTACAAAACAATAAAGAGTTAAAAGGGGGTCGTGAACTCACCTTGTGTCCGATGAAATCCTAGCAAACAAACTCGTGCTAGTTCTTGTATATCCGTACCCTAATCACACAAGGGTACTAATGTGTTAAAACTACCCGTCTTATACGTAAGTTGTTCAATACTTGTTTTGTTATAAAACAGATCTTAGTTACTGCCCAATGTGACTGATGAACAGATGTCGAAACTTCCTAGTTTCGATTGGGCAATTGAGTATCGAAACTTCATAGTTTCGATTGAGTAGTTGGGTATCGAAACTACCTAGTTTCGATTGAGTATGACAGTTGTCGAAACTTCCTAGTTTCGAATGAGCAAAAACTGGTATCGAAACTACCTAGTTTCGATTGGCAAGAAGGGTATCGAAACTACCTAGTTTCGATTGAGCAATATGTATCGAAACTACATAGTTTCGATTGAACAACTAGTATCGAAACTCCTAGTTTCGATTGAGTAAACTTGTATCGAAACTCCCAGTTTCGATAGAATAGGTATCGAAACTCCTAGTTTCGATTGAATAACAGGTATCGAAACTCCTAGTTTCGATTGAACAGGTATCGAAACTCCTAGTTTCGATTACTGCACTTTGATTGACAGAATTCGTCCCGTATATTTTTATGTTCAAATCTTGAATTTGACACACTTTTCTTGTTATCTTACTTGCGATTTAACATTTTGTATGCTTAGATACGGTTTTAAAGAAAGTAAAGTGGATAATATCTAGTTTTTACCTTAAAACCGAGATGAAGATGATGAAAGAAAACAGAGAATGATCTTGACTCTTTTGCAGAATTTTCTTTAAAATACTTGAAATCCTTCTTCAATACCCGAAATAAAGTGAATTTCACCTTGAGACTTGACTTCGAATTCGAAGAGAATGGAAACGTTTGCCGTATGAAAATGAGAGTGATGAAAGGAATTATGAGAAAAGTGATTGTAGTGAGTATGGCTATATCTGAGTTTTCTCAGGTGTGGTATGGGTCGAGGTGTGGGTTTTCTCTGGCTTCGGCCGAGAAAGTCAAGAAAAATGATTTGAGTGTTAATTATTAGTTTTATTATTATTTAGAGTTTCAAATAGGTAATTAAATTCGGTTTATACTGGTATGTGCACCGGTAACTCCCAGAATTACCAAAAATTTAAAATGAGACCCTGTACGATTTTTTGTTAGACCTTAATGTCCTTGTTTGTGAAATTAAATAAATCACAAAAATAATTATAACGTAAACTTGTTTATAACATGTACGGATATTGACCTGAATTGTCGGGTGTCACTTTCTCCCCATATTAAAAGAATTTCGTCCCGAAATTCAATTTGTGTCCTCTTGAACTGTTGTATCCTTAAACAAGGATGGGTATTTTTGTTTTCATTTGATCCTCTCGTTCAAATGGTTCAACGTACCTAGTATTAAGCTTACCACGGTTGCCAAATCTTGTCATTCCTTTCCAAGGTGAGACCTTCAACATGACTTTGTCTCCCACTTGGAATTTTAATGGTTTTCGTCTGTTGCTATCTCAACTCTCTTTCGTCTGTCTTAAGTGACTTTCAGACGATCTTTTATTTCGACGATTTTGTCAATGGTTCCCTAGTCAATATCAGGACCAGTCAAAAGCTTTTCGCCAATCACCGCCCAACATAGCGATGAGTGACACTTACAACCATACCAAGCCTCAACGGAGCGGCTTTAATGTTGGTATGGTAGTTTGTATTATATGAAAACTCAGTCAACGGCGGCGAGTATCCCTATTTCCTCTGAAATCGATTACACACGCACGGAGCACATCTTTTAAAGTTTGGATGGTCCTTTTACTTTGACCGTTCATCTGGGGATGATATGCAGTATTCATGTAAAGGCGTGTGCCCAAGGCTTATTGTACAGACTGCCAGGTTTTGCTCTGAATCGACGGTCCCTTTTTGAGAAAATGGCAACTGGCATACCATGCCTAGCCTTAATTCCTTTAATATTTAGCCTTGTACGCTTCTTACTTTTATCTGTCTCCTTTATTGGTAGGGAATGCGCGGATTTCATCAAACGACTGACGATTACCATATAGTGTCATACCCGCTCGATGTCTGGGGTAACTTCGTAATGGAATTTATTGAAATTTGTTCCCATTTCCATTGAGGTATCTCGGGTTGTTATAACAATCCCGACGGTTTCTGATGTTCTGCCTTTACCTTTGAACATGTCAGGCCTTTACCGACGTAAATAGCAATTTCTCCTTTCATGTTCGGCCACCAGTAGAGTTCTTTCAGATCCTTATACATTTTATCCGAACCTGGGTGAATGGAGTACCTGGACTTGTGGGCTTCGTCCATAACCAACTCCCGTAAGTTACCAAAACATGGCACCCAATTTCTATTTGCAAAGTATAAAGTATCATCTGATTTTGGCTCTAATTGTCTGATCATTCCTCGTATAGCTTCGCTCTGAATGTTTTCTTCTTTGATTGCCTCCTGTTGTGCCATCCGGATTTGAGTCGTGAGACTCGCATGAATTGTCAATCCTAGGGCACGAACACGGAGATTTTTAACCCGTTCCTTACGACTCAAGGCATCTGCTACGACATTTGCCTTACCAGGGTGATACTTGATATCACAGTCGTAATCATTCAGTAGTTCTACCTAACGAAGTTGACTCATGTTGAGTTCTTTCTGATTAAAGATGTGCTGGAGACTCTTGTGGTTTGTAAAGATAGTACATTTCGTACCATATAAGAAATGTCTCCAAATCTTGAGTGCAAACACGACAGCACCCATTTTCAGATCGTGAGTTGTATAATTTTTTTTTTCTCATGTACTCTTAGCTGTCTGGATGCATACGCTATGACTTTTTCTCTTTGCATCAATACACATCCCAGACCTTGGTGTGATGTGTCGCAGTACACGATGAAATTGTCAGTTCCTTCGGGAAGGGATAGGATTGGTGCACTGCAAAGTTTTTGCTTCAACAATTGAAACGCTGATTCTTGTTTATCAGTCCAATCAAACTTTTTGTCCTTCTGAGGTAACGTGGTCAAAGGCAAGGCTATCTTTGAAAGATTCTAGATAAATCGCCTGTAATATCCTGCCAAACCCAGAAATTTACGCACCTCAGTCGGAGTTCCTGGTGCTTCCTAGTTTTTGATAGCTTCAATCTTGGTTGGGACTACGTGAATACCCTTCTTATTGATGACGTGTCCGAGAAAGTGAACCTCTCAAATCCGAAACTCACACATAGAGAATTTGGCATAACGCTTCTCATTCCGGAATAGTTCCAAGATTGATTTCAAATGATGTTCATGTTCCTCCTTGGTTTGTGAATATATTAATATGTCATCGATAAATACAATCACGAATTTATCCAAGTATGGCTTGCACACGCGGTTCATTAGATCCATGAAAACGGTCGGTGCATTAGTCAAGCCAAATGGCATAACTAGGAACTCGTAGTGACCGTAACGAGTCCTAAAAGTCGTTTTTGGTATATCTTCTTCCTGAATTTTCAGTTGAGGATACCCTGATCGTAGATCAATTTTAGAATAGAAACTGGACCCTTGAAGTTGATCAAACAAATCGTCTACTCGAGGAAGAGGATACCGGTTTTTGATTGTCAGCTTGTTCAACTCCCGATAATTGATGCACCTTCTAAAGGTTCCATCCTTTTTCTTTACAAACAGGGCCGGAACTCCCCATGGTGAGAAACTCGGTCTTATGAAAGAATCACTCGACGAGGTGTCCAAGTTTTTGTTGTATATTGGGTAGAAATGAAAAAGTATGAAAATGAAACTTTATGTTTGTCCCTCTTATGCTTTTCGAAAGCATTTTCCTGGACTAAGACTTTTCTCTTATTTCAGGTTTCATGTTTTCTATGATTTTCCTCTCCATGTGCCTTCATGGAGCTAGGAATTGATGTTCCTTGGGAGCTCTTATTTGCGAACTTCGAGTCTAATCACCACTTTACCCCTTTGCTCGCACTACCTTTCGAGGCAGACTAGCCTTTGGATTGTAACGTCCTGATATGTAAACTCATGTCTCGACTACCATACCTTCAAAGTATGTAAGCCATACGAAGTTCGATGTTTGTTTGGGATATTCACATTCCGTCTAGCTGAGGGAATGAATAATAATACTGTGAGAATGGTCTCATCGAATTAGTGCTTTCCCCAAAATGGGCTATGGGTTTGTCAACTCATTACATTGGCAGAAAGAGTTGATAGTCAACTATTAGTCATACGGTGTGTATGCACTCCCTTAGTGTTTGAATGGTACTTTGGTGACTTACCATTACGTATTCCACTCATTCGGGTTATAGCCTTAAAATCCTTAGCACAAGGATAAACTTGAGGTAATGAGTGTTGAACGTCGAGACTTTTTTTTTATTCCAACTGAGTCTACTCCAAGAGATCATTTCTTAACAATAGATGCTCTAGAGCTTCCCAATATCCATAGGTGCCATGTGTATGCGGGTCAGAATAATATCCTGCCCTATTACTGAAGTTAGTGCATAACACTCTTGGCGTAACTTTCAATCAATTATGAGATTGAACTGTATGATGGATCCTGAGGTTATGCTATAATCTCCCACAATAGTTGTTCAATTACTATAAGTGTTAGTTGTGGTAACGCTCAATTTGAAGCATTCCTGACCAGTAGAATCTCAAAGAATGAATGTGCGAATTTCTTCGTCGTTCAGGATTTACTAAGGATTGGTTGAATTCAATTTGAATTTCTCTCGTTCCTCCAAAACTAGTAGAATGCTTTGTGAGTACCTAATTGAGAAGTCTGATTTGTTAAGATCCAATCCTTAATCAAGTGATTGAGAACATGAGTTGATCATCAGCTTAGACAGCAAGACTCACTAAAGTTCCCATGCACTGCAAATTATGATTACGTGTGCACCCGTAATGATAATTTGCCTTGCCTGATCCCTATAGTGTTTCTTCTATCCCTAGCTTTTAATCAAAAGTGATTTGAAACGATCATTAGATTGCGTTTGCACATTTGTACAGGAGTGTGTATTGTTTTATCGGATTACTGTTAATTATGTGTACCAATACTCATGAATTTGCTGAATATTGCAGTTGTCGGATGAGGCTAAGGGTAGAGAGGCACCACCAGTGTCTCTTAAAAAAATGTGCATGGTGAAATTCAGGCACTATGTGTTGGGCAGAGATCCTCAAACGAGTGTCGAGCAACTCCTGCTCCAAGTCTGTATATATGCATGGATCCACATGATCCTGATGTATGTCTGGGTCTCCTGACCCTTGGAGTTCCCTCCCATTTAGTCTTGCTTACTCACCTTGAATTCCCTTTTGTCTGGGCAATCATGTCTGCCATATATCATGGCGAGAGTCTAGGCATCCGATCCGACAACTTATGAAGGAGAGTATTTATACCGCAAATACGTTAGAAAGATAGTTGCCTCCATGGCTGGAGTAGTTGTCGGTGTGGTGCAGGTATAGGTACAGATTCTGGTACGAGTTCAACCTGTTGTGATACTAAGATCGGTAACTGACAATCGCTGCCGTCGTCGCCCAAGCTCAGCTCGTAACCCGATCTTCTAAGGTTGCCGTATGCTGAGTACTCGTTATTCTTGACTCGTAAACCGAACAGTAACATGTTGTAAGTGTTTATTATTTCCATATTATTGTATGTGTTTAAGTGTTCACTACATGTGCCATGTAATTGTATTAGTGTAGCTAATAGTACCCTAGTGTAACTCCATACACTAATAGTCTACACAAATTGTTCGGCAACGGTTGGAATTCCTATGCTCAAGTCTTGGGTGTTTTTAGTGTGATGCAAGTCTTAGAAATCTTGGTCCCTAAATGAGTCCGGTTAGAGCCTAGATATCACTAAGGACACCTAATTCGCTAAAACCATTGCTCTGATACCAATCTGTCACACCCCCATATTTTATTTACATATTAAATAAATACAGGTTGCAACGATTGGTTCATTACACGATAGCGGAAGCTGTAATAATGATTTCTAAGACTTGATTACATATACAATTACTAAAACTAAGTAACACTATGATCTAAGTTCTTCTAGATCAACGACAGACTTGAGACTTGATATCCTACGTCCTTCCAGCTACTAGGAATTGATCCAACATAGCTAGCCTATTCCAACCGCGCCATGGCTAGAGGTCACCTGAGAAACATACTTGAAAGTGTCAACACAAAGGTTGGTGAGTTCACAGAGTTAGTTATATAAGTGCTTATAGTTTTTCCCCGAAAACCTGTTCATGACTTTACCGTCATAAAACTAAGTAGTTTTCATTTGAAAACATTATCATGACTTAACCGTCATAAAATATGTTTAAACCTGATCATTTTAACTAATCAGAACCCTTTTGTATAAACATGATCACTTTAACCTGATCAGAACCCTTTGTTTACACCTGATCACTTTAACCTGATCAGAACCCTTTGTTCAAATTCAATTGTTCGTAAATAGTTTCAGGTGTATGTGATAAACAGAATAAGAGTTGTTGACCCATTTGTAAACTAGCTAGGAATACAAATAATATGTTCATACATGAGGCGTAACCAAACCTTGACAATTGTACACGCCCCTAATTTCGTTATCCGGTTCTATGCGGCCATAAATCCTCCAGATTGTGGTTAGCGCGACTAACCATGACCGGGAGACGTCACTCTCCATAGTACTATTCATAGGACCCTAGGCTACAGTTAATGGTTACTATGTTGTTCCAGGGGACTTTAGCGACTTCCAATGTGTTGTTCTCATCCCATGTAAACATAAAAGTCGTGCCTTATTCTCTTGTTATCCCATAAAATAGTTGCAAGTATATTTTTCCCCCAAATCGTTGAGTGTTGTTCATCCGAACAATCGTTGTGTGTTGTTCATCCGAACAATCGTTGTGTATTGTTCATCCGAACAATCGTTGTGTGTACTTGTGTCCAGCTGTTTAGTTGAGCAAGTTTTCTCCCCGTTTGTTTAAAAACAATTTAAATACAAGTAGTAAAAGTGGGGCTGGGAGACTCACAAGAAGTTAAATCAAAATGTTCATATTGTCAAACGTATAAACAATGTAATTCATGTTTTCAAAACATAACAAGTAAGTATGTTTCTCCCCCGATGTTTACAAAACAATAAAGAGTTAAAAGGGGGTCGTGAACTCACCTTGTGTCCGATGAAATCCTAGCAAACAAACTCGTGCTAGTTCTTGTATATCCGTACCCTAATCACACAAGGGTACTAATGTGTTAAAACTACCCGTCTTATACGTAAGTTGTTCAATACTTGTTTTGTTATAAAACAGATCTTAGTTACTGCCCAATGTGACTGATGAACAGATGTCGAAACTTCCTAGTTTTGATTGGGCAATTGAGTATCAAAACTTCATAGTTTTGATTGAGTAGTTGGGTATCGAAACTACCTAGTTTCGATTGAGTATGACAGTTGTCGAAACTTCCTAGTTTCGAATGAGCAAAAACTGGTATCGAAACTACCTAGTTTCGATTGGCAAGAAGGGTATCGAAACTACCTAGTTTCGATTGAGCAATATGTATCGAAACTACATAGTTTCGATTGAACAACTAGTATCGAAACTCCTAGTTTCGATTGAGTAAACTTGTATCGAAACTCTCAGTTTCGATAGAATAGGTATCGAAACTCCTAGTTTCGATTGAATAACAGGTATCGAAACTCCTAGTTTCGATTGAACAGGTATCGAAACTCCTAGTTTCGATTACTGCACTTTGATTGACAGAATTCGTCCCGTATATTTTTATGTTCAAATCTTGAATTTGACACACTTTTCTTGTTATCTTACTTGCGATTTAACATTTTGTATACTTAGATACGGTTTTAAAGAAAGTAAAGTGGATAATATCTAGTTTTTACCTTAAAACCGAGATGAAGATGATGAAAGAAAACAGAGAATGATCTTGACTCTTTTACAGAATTTTCTTTAAAATACTTGAAATCCTTCTTCAATACCCGAAATAAAGTGAATTTCACCTTGAGACTTGACTTCGAATTCGAAGAGAATGGAAACGTTTGCCGTATGAAAATGAGAGTGATGAAAGGAATTATGAGAAAAGTGATTGTAGTGAGTATGGCTATATCTGAGTTTTCTCAGGTGTGGTATGGGTCGAGGTGTGGGTTTTCTCTGGCTTCGGCCGAGAAAGTCAAGAAAAATGATTTGAGTGTTAATTATTAGTTTTATTATTATTTAGAGTTTCAAATGGGTAATTAAATTCGGTTTATACTGGTATGTGCACCGGTAACTCCCAGAATTACCAAAAATTTAAATTGAGACCCTGTACGATTTTTTGTTAGACCTTAATGTCCTTGTTTGTGAAATTAAATAAATCACAAAAATAATTATAACGTAAACTTGTTTATAACATGTACGGATATTGACCTGAATTGTCGGGTGTCACAGATTAACTAGGTCCAAAGCCTATGTGTAGCATGTCTTGATCAAACTCATATGAAAGTACCTGAAACATGAATAAAATAAGGTCAACTAAAAAGTTGGTGAGTATAACACAGGTTTGTATATAGGTAGCATATAATTTGTAAATCAAATCCTTTACATAACATGATAAATAAGGCATTTATGGGGAGCAGCTATTGTGTAACCAAGTACAATCAAACCTTTGTAACTAGTATGCAAAAATTGTTTTGTCGGTTTCAATCACCGCGCATCCTGGGTGGGTTTGTCAGACTCAATAGATCTATTATTGAAAACCGTCGGCTTGAAAAGTTAATGATTGCACATAATCGCATACAAGAGGTTAGCACACCTAGCCCTCGGGCATAAAGCTCAAATTGCACACATGAATGTAAATAGGATTTGTACTTTGTGTTGTTTGTGTAAAGGTAATGTGTAATTTGAATGATGTTCATGTTTCACCCCAAAAGTGTAAAAGAGTAAAAGGGGTTGTGAATGCTCACTTGATTCGAAGGCGTAGCTAACACGAGATACTAGCTAGTAATGTGATCCTTGTAATGCACAACGTTAACCTAGTGTGGAATATATATTGAATTAATAGTGTACAATAGTCTATGTCTAAGTCTATGGTGGAATTGGATGAGTGTATGAAGTTTGAGATTTGTACTTGGAAGGTGTTGTGTGAAATGAACGATTTGAAAATAAACCTTTTCAGAACATTTTGATTAAGGTTAGGGTTCGAATAACTAAATATATAAATTAAATAATTATTGTTTATTTAGTTATGAGAAATAATGTAAGTATTTAAATGTAATTAAGTATAAATAAATAATTGATTTTGTTTAAACATGAATTAAATAAATAATCATCATCTTATTTATTTATAAAAATTTGTAACTTAACCATTTAAAATACCATTTAAGTGAAAGATTTTACAATAAATATAAATTTAATTTATATAAACTTTAAATAAATAGTATTTATTCCAAGATTAAACATTTAATCTTTTTTTTTAATAAAGAAAACACATTTTTATAAAGTCTGAAATATTACTGATTGAAAAATATAAAATTTATAATTCTGCCAAAAATCTGACTCACACACGACCGTGCCTCGGAAGGGCACGATCGTGCTCAAGCCACGGGCGCGACCGCGCTAGTCGGGGCGCGACCGGGTTGATCAACAGAGGGCATAAACTAGACAAATCAATAGGCACGACCGTGTCTTGGTCTGGCACGGTCGTGTCCAAGATTCTTAGACACAACAGAGATTAGCCCAAAGGGCATGATTAGGTCTGGACAAGAGGACACGACCGCGCTGCTACTCGGCACGACCGCGTTTGGTGAGGCACGGTCGCGCTAGATGATTAGCGCGACCGTGTCTCTTCCAAATCAGACACGAATTGAACAAATCTTGTATTTATAGCGTTTGAATTGTTAGGGCTTTTGATTACTGAGTTGTTACAAGTCTATTCATATAAATTAATTGTATGGAAAACGTGGTTAAGACTGGTTTCGATTAAATCATTTTTATTAAAATAAAAATTCTGATTCGGGATGATTTACATATTGAAAGCCCAAATTGATAAGGGGCTTTTGATAAAGAGACTGAATCGACTGAGGAAAAGGTTATAGTTACCCTGAAGCGTATCAAATTGATGGAGAACGGTAGAACGGAATTCCGACGACGGCCACATTAACCTCCGGTGACTTCTGCTGCGATTCCGACTGCTTCGACGGCTTCGGTCGTTCCAAAGAGGGTTGAATATCGTATGGTGATGGATTGCTCGGGAGTATTCGGATCCATTTTGAGGATTCGAGGCTTGGGAGGAACTTGACGGTTTCTTGAGAGGAAAACGTAATTGGATTGATAAAAGTTGTAATGGACTGAGATATTTTCTTTGTCAAAGAAAATAAAACGTAATCGGTTTCGAATTTCAAACGATCGTGCGTTTTGAAACTGCATTTACGTTTTGACTGTTACGCAGGCGCGACCGTGCCCAAGAGAGGCGCGACCGTGCTTAGGCACCGGGCGCGATCGTTCCAGGACCAGTCGCGCGATCGTGCCGAGGCACTTGGCGCGACCGTGCCAAGACGAAGCACGACCGTGCTAATTAGGGTTTCTTGACATTTTTCAACTTTAGTCCTTGACTTTTTAGGTTTGATAAGTTTGAATTAAATAATTACTTGTATAGTGTTTAAATGTATATAATCGAGTAAAACTTGCGAATTTGTATTGAATCATTGCATATAATTTATGTCGAGAAAATAACACAAAACAGTGCACGAGTATTGAGTTTGAAATGCGTTACATTGAATTGAAATACGAATACTAAAATCAGAAATGTTACAGTCTTCCCATGTTAAGGGAATTTCGTCCCGAAATTTAACTAATGGAGGCTGCAAAATCGAGAAGGAGGAGGGAGTTTTTGATTTTTGGTGAATTTTGATTGTTGGATCCCAGGGGGTGTAACGGTTGACTTTGTTTAGGCCTGATACTCAAAGTTGTTTATGAAAGGGGGATAATGGATTTTGTTTTGAAATGAATTTAAGAAGAATATTTGACGAATAATAAATTGAATTCTAAACGTGAGATGTATTACTTGAAATGGATTTGAAGGGATCTTGAAATTTAGAGTTTGTGTAAGATGTAGTCTAATGTGTTCAAAATTGTTAGTGGGTAAAAGATTTCATAAACATTGGTCTAGGTCAAAACTTCACGTGACACGAACAACGCTACTTTCGGTAATATGATAGGACACTTATATACAGGAAGTACTATCGGCGTATCCACCATGCCCTTGTCATGTCACATCAGTTTCGTTGTTACACATCATGATAAGTTTTAGGTCACAACACACGACAAAATTTCTCTATAGTTTCCATGCGCTGATTTTTATAATTCCGTGTGCACCCGTAATTATTCAAATCATCGTAACACTCTTATTTGGATATCCACCTAATAATGTGAAATAGTATATTATTCTTTTAATACGTTTGGTGATTTCTCCTCATTAAAAACCGTAAAAAATCCGAGTAAGACAAAACATTACGCAAGTAAAAAAAAAGAGTCCAACATATATTTTTTACCCCTCGTAATTATTACTTAAGCTTCTTGCGTCGATCCATCTACTCTAATGAGCTAATTTTTAAATGTTACGTTTGGTGATTTCTCCTCATTAAAAACCGTAAAAAAATCCCAGTAAGACAAAACCTTACGCGAGTAAAAAAAGAGTCCAACACGTATTTTCTGCCCCTCATAATTATTAGTTAAGCTTCTTGCGTCGATCCATCTACTCTCATGAGTTAATTTTTAAATGTTGAGGTAGAAAGTGTCTTGGTAAATGAACTTGTTGAACTATATGTATTTAAAACTTTATATTATAGATTTATAGACTAGTAATATCATACTACAAAACAAATGTTAATCTCATAATTCAAGACCAATTTTCAATTAACTTATGTGGTTTCACTAACAATCTTACCAAGAAAACTCAATTGCATAAAACTTAATGAGAGAAAAAAGAATGGAACATGTATGATACTTCCCTTAATTTTAATGTACAGCTATTTTATGTGAAAATTGTAGAAAAACATTTTTAGGCGATGATTATGAATAGGTTTGTCAATTTAATCTTGATCTAATCTGACAACCATCGATAACTATTTATCAACTTATCCTTTTATAGTTAGAGAAAAAATTAAACGGTATGTGTCGCCTTTAATTTATCTTTCTACAAATTGATTGACATGTTTATCATCTTCATAAAGTCTTATGTGGCTTCTTTTAATTAATTGCAACTTGCATTCCTCCTTGATGTGTTTAATCATTATTCTTAACTACACGTATTCTTGATCGCATCTTATAAAGCAACAAATTTGACATGATTCAATGATGTTGTTGCCACCGAATGTTTTGTCGATCAAATGAACTTGTAGTACCATGGTATTTAAATACATACCCAGATTGCGATCGAACGTTCAATTTGACTATATCTTACATCTACATACCCAACTAATTTGGATTTTATATACTTTTGATATATCGTGTATTTCACAAATATAACGAAGTATATGTTTCTATTTCGTTTCAATATTGGAGTGTTGAATCATGACTATATCTGGCTAGTACATGCATGTAGATAAAAAATAATATAGTGTCTCGTATTATTATTAAGATACATATAAAAAACCAATTTACTTATAGACCAAGAATAAATTCATTCTTTGATCGGATATAACAAGGGACCTTTTTTGTATAGCAATTAGATAACCCACTTAGAGAATAGGTTTTATCTGTACTAAAATATGTCAACAACTTCTCGACGTGACTTGATTGATGGATAAAATTATCATTATACAATTGTTGGATCTATATATCGAGATATAAATTTGTTAGAACATCTAACATCAATGTGATTTGATTGGTGGATAAAAATATGTACCATCGCAACCTCCTAACAATAAGTTAGGACAAGTGTCGGCTAAGAAAAAACGTAACCGAATGTGAAAACAAAAAGACAATTCAACCAAAAATGGCCAAAAACATCAAATAGGCATATATTGGGCTAGAAAATCAGTTACGGAAACCATAATTTGTGAAACTTGGGTGTCCGGGCGAGAAGAATCGGAAAAAGGGTACTATGATGGACCCTCACCCGGTGTAACGATCCCTCACCACCAACATAAGCCATAACGGACCGACACCGGCCACGACGGTTCGTCACTCCGCAAAATTGAGAAAAGTCACCGTTTTACGCCTTGTATCACTAGCTCATCCCAACCCTAAGGTGGTGACGGACCGTCATGGGCTGTGACGGGTCGTTACTGTAACACCCATATATTTCCCAAGTAATATAAGGGCCAAAAGTGTCAAAACGGAAAGTTCAAGGGTTGAACTTTAATTCCCCAAAGAAAAAGGACTAAAAGTCAAAAATCTAAAAGTGGAAGGGGTAGCGGACCGCTACCCTAACCCTTAGCGGTCCGCTACATGTTGACAAAGGAAACAACCGGGGGATGAAACGTGCCCCTGTGACTCGTCGATCGAATTTCAACGCGTGGAAGGGTAGCGGACCGCCAGCCTTTACCTTAGCAGTCCACTACGTGGTCTCTAAGTAAACTAAGCCGCCTTAAGGGGTGGCGAACCGCTACACCCTAGCTTAGCGGTCCGCTACGGACCCAATACTCACCCTATAAATAGAAATCCGATTCCAGCCATTTAGCACACACAAACACTTCACCACACACACAAGCTCTGCTAGCCCGATTCCCGAGGTCCTGATCCGCTCCCGAGAGTCCGGTTTCTCGCATTTCATCCAAAATAGCCGTAGATAGTGCCGAGGTAAGGTTTCTGAACACCTAAGGTTTCTTCGTGTAAACCTAAGATAGGAATATTAATTATGATAATGTCGGTTATGATCTAGGGTTCTGTGGAAGTATTGATTGTGATATTCAGTAAAAGAGGAGGTTCTGTTTGAGGTGAGTTCCTCTAAACTGTGCTCTAAGAAATATTTTGTAAATGATTTTGTATTTGAGATCCCAACGTTGTCCATGCATATATCCTATAATAAGTACTTATTATGGCCATGAGTGAGGTGGGACCTAGGGCCAAGATTGATCATCTTGGACAGTTCTGGTACGTATGGGACCAGCAAGCCTGGATGGTTCCTGTATATATGTATGTTGTAGACTCAGAACCCGAGTAAAGCAGAGGTTACTGAGTGATGGGTTGGATAGGATGAATGTAATTCCCATACGGGGTATTCATTCTCGATCAGAGATATACAAAAATATGATTTTTGTTTATGAACTCACCAGGGTAAGCTGATCCAAAATGTTTTCAAATGTTTTTGAGCACAGGTTAACCCTAGCTGATAGTTGGCATTCCAGGAGGTGTATAAAGGTTGGAATTATGGATAACTGAGGGCAGGTCCCTGAGTGACCATAACGCCTGAGTGATTGGCATGATTCTTCGTGAGCTATAAGTCCAGAGTTTGATTTTGTTGTATTTTGCCAGTCAGTCCCTGTTGTACAAACTTTATATTATGAAATGAAATAAGTTATGTTGTTAAGTCTTCCGCTGTGTGTTTTTGCTATCAACGTCACTGTAACTAGAAGGCGACCTTCAACCGGTATGTAGTTATCTGACAAACGGAATGATCTGTCTAGGAAAGAGCGGTGTATAAATCTCTACTAGACCCATCGCTCTTACCTGGGAACATATCTGTTGGAGGTACTACTCTTGTAGATGACTGTCCTGTGTTACGGGTGTGACAAGTTGGTATCAGAGCCACAGTTTAAGGGTTTTAGATACTAATAGGAAAGATTAGTATCTAGACTTAAACTAAGATCTCTGAGTTTAACTAGAATGCCATAGGATATAAGTTAAGATGTGGATTATCATTATGAATATAGCAGGAGATGTCAAGAAAACATATATTAAGTACTTTATTGGCCAAATGTCTTTAATTTATGATTTTATGGATCATAACTGTTTATATGAATTCTGATAACATACATCTGTATGTATAGGTAACAATGGTTGGAAGAGGAAGAGGAAAAGGTAGAGGAACAGGTCGAACTCCGGTCACTAGGAGTCGTAGGCAAGCTGAAGTTAACACCGATACTAACGACCATCATGAAACAAATAACAATAATGATCCTCATGCCGAAGAAGTAGTCATGTCTGAAACCCAGTTTCAAAGTGAAGTCACTAAGGCCTTACGAAACACCCTACCCGGACTACTGGATGAAGTTCTTTCAAGAAGAATGGGTACTGGCACGGTTGGAGGAGGAAACAATAACACCACCGGAGGAGCAAATGGAAACGCTCATACTAGCTCAGTAACGAGAAATGAGAATCGTGAAGGATGCAGTTACAAATCCTTCGAAGGCTGCAAACCCAGACCTTTTAATGGCAAGAAAGGAGCTATTGATACTACTCAGTGGATCATGAAGATGGAAGCCGTGATCAAGTTGAGTGAATGTAGAGATGATCAGGCAGTCAAGTTTGCTGCCAATTCTTTGGAAACCATCGCTCTAGATTGATGGGAGTCTGTGAAGCAGGCTAAAGGGGAGCAAGTGGTGGAAAACATGAAATGGAATGAGTTCAAGGAACTGATCCTACAACGATTCTGTCCTCAGAACGAACTTGATAAACTTGAGGAAGAGTTTCAGCGTCTGGAGGCTGGAACAATGACACATCAGGAGTATGCAACAAAGTTTGACGAGATGTCAAAACTGGTGCCACATCTGGTGACACCCGAACCCCGAATGATCAAGCACTTTATCAAAGGTTTACCTCTCAAGGTACGAACCTTGGTAAAAACCGCCGCACCCCAAACAATGGATTCAGCTTTAGCATTAAGTGCTACGGTGTACAATGACTTGGCAGCTCAAGAAGCCAAGGTTAAGGATGAGAAGGCGGTAGAGGTAAAACCTGTTGAAACAAAGAGAAAGAGTGAGGAGGTTATGTACCGATTTAAACTAAGAAACTTTAAGTTTCTAGGAGAGAGGGAAATAACCTAATGAGAAACCCTCAAGAAGTAAGATGTTACAAATGCCAGAAGTTAGGGCATATTGCAACATCCTGTCCCACTCTTAAGTGTTTTAAATGTAATGAGGAAGGGCATATAGCTAGAAATTGTACAAAATTCGTACAACAGAAGCCTGGAGAGGGGCAAAAGCTCGGGTATTCGTGATAGGCGAAGGAAGGAGGAACGATAATGCTAAAGCGGTAGCTGGTACGTTTCTAGTTAACGATATTTATGCTAAAATCCTATTTGATACAGGAGCAGATAAAAGTTTAGTTCCGTATGCCTTTAGTTTACATTTAGGCATGAAACCTACTCCACTTGAACGTGCTTACATAGTTGAGACAGCAAGTGGTGAGCAGATTAGGATAACAGAATCGTATGCGAATTGTAAGATGACTCTGGGCAATGAAAATTCAGTGATTGAATTAATGCCAATGAGTATGAGCAAGTACGATGTTATCATTGGAATTGATTGGTTGAAACAATGCCATGCTCAGATTGATTGTGATCAACGGACTGTTAGGATTTGTAGGCCTAACGGAGAGTCTATATTGATACAATGCGATAGTGATGAGAATAAGATTGAAACAATTTTTGTAGCTAAGGCTAAGAAATGTGTGAATACAGGATGTAGTATATTTGTAGTTTATGCTTTAGATTCTAAACCCGAATGGCAGATTGCGGACATTCCTTTAGTATGCGATCACCCGGGTGTATTTCCGGAAGAATTACCTGGTCTACCACCGGATAGACAAATTGAATTCAGAATAGAACTCATACCTGGACCCAAACCCGTAGCTAAGTCACCCTATTGTCTTGCACCTTTCGAATTGAAGGAGTTGATGAAGCAGATCGAAGAATTATTGGATAGAGGCTTTATATGTCCAAGTACTTCACCATGGGGAGCACCAGTCTTGTTTGTCAAGAAAAAGGACGGGAGTATGTGTATGTGTATAGATTATCGGGAATTGAACAAACTCACGATAAAGAACAAATATCCATTACCAAGGATAGATGACTTGTTCGATCAGTTACAAGGAGCTAAATACTTCTCAAAGATTGATCTTAGATCAGGATATCATCAGTTAAAGGTACAGGAGGAAGATGTACCTAAGACTGCCTTTAGAACCCGATATGGACACTACGAATTCCTGGTTATGTCATTTGGTCTAACTAAGGCTCCCGCAGCATTTATGGACCTAATGAACCGTGTTTGTAAACCATTCTTGGATAAATTTGTTATAGTGTTCATATATGATATCCTTATATATTCCCGAACCCAAGAAGATCATGCTCAACATCTTCAGATAATCCTAGAAACCCTTAGAAAGGAGAAGTTATACGCTACGTTTTCCAAATGTGAGTTTTGGAAACAATAAATACAATTTTTAAGGCATGTCATAAACCACAAGGGAATTCAAGTATATCCAACCAAGATTGAAGCTGTTATGAAATAGGAAACTCCAAAGACGCCAACTGAAGTTCGAAGTTTCCTTGGTCTATCCGGATATTACCGAAGGTTTATACAGGATTTCTCTAAGATTGCTACTCCATTAACCACTTTGACTCAGAAAGCGGTAAAATTTGAATGGAATCAGAAGCAAGATGAAGCATTCAAAACAACAGAAACTCAGTTCAGCACCGATCTTAGCGTTACCTGAAGGGAATGATGACTTCATCATCTATTGTGATGCTTCCCGCATTGGTCTAGGTTGTGTATTGATGCAGCGAGAAAAAGGTTATAGCCTACGCATCACGATAACTTAAGATTCATGAGAAGAACTATACCATACACGATCTGGAACTTGGTGCTATAGTGTTTGCTCTAAAAATTTGGAGACACTATCTATATGGTACTAAGTGTGTGATATATACAGACCATAAAAGTCTCCAGCATATATTCAATCAGAAAGATTTGAATATGAGACAAAAGATATGGATGGAACTCATTAACGATTATGATTGTGAGATTAAATACCATCCCGGGAAAGCCAATGTTGTAGCAGATGCACTAAGTCGGAAGGAGAAAGTCAAGCCCATCAACATAAGAGCCTTAAGATTAGAAGTCAGTGTGAACTGGATGGATCAAATCAAGGGACTTCAAACTCAAGCACTTCAAGAAGATAACATCAAGAAAGAACGCATGGTTGGTAAAGAGAAATTACTAACCAAAGACTATGATGAAATCCTACGGTTTGAAAACAGAATTTGGATTCCTAGGCTTGGGGATATCCAAACAAAGGTAATGGACGAAGCCCACAAATCCAAGTAGTCGATACATCCTGGAGCTAATAAGATGTACAAGGATTTAAAAACTCAGTTCTCATGGCCAAACATGAAGAGATCCATAGCTCAGTATATAGAGAAATGTTTGACTTGTCTCCAAGTCAAAATTGAACATCAGAAACCCGCAGGTCAACTGCAATAGTTTCAGATACCAGTGTGGAAATGGGATATGATTACTATGGACTTCATTACGAAATTGTCGAGAACCCAGAAAGGGCATGATACCATTTGGGTTATAGTTGATAGACTAACTAAATCGGCACATTTCATCCCTATTAGTGAGATTTACTCAATGGACAAACTTGCCCGACTCTACATCAATGAGATCGTGAGCCGCCATGGTATACCACTATCTATTATCTCTGATAGAGATAGTCGGTTCACTTCCAGATTCTGGACTAGTTTCCAGAAAGAGTTGGGAACTCGAATCAATATGAGTACAGCATATCATCCTCAAACCGATGGACAAAGTGAAAGAACAATTCAAACCTTAGAGGATATGCTGAGGGCTTGTGCAATAGAATTTGGAGGTAGCTGGGATAATCATTTACCATTAATAAAATTTTCTTACAACAACAGCTACCATTCGAGTATAAAAGCTGCACCGTTTGAAGCTCTATACGGCAGGAAGTGCAGAACTCCCATCTGTTGGACTGAAGTTGGAGATAGCCAACTATCTAGACCAGAAATCTTACAAGAAACGACTGATAAGATAGTCCAGATCAAACAAAGGTTGAAAGTTGCATAAGATCGACAGAAAAGTTACGTAGATAAACGCCGACGACCATAAGAATTCCAAGACGGTGACTATGTGATGCTGAAAGTATCACCTTGGAAAGGTGTACGTTTCAGGAAACGTGGGAAATTAGGCCCAATGTATATTGGACCTTATAAAATCATAGAAAGAGTTGGAGCCGTAGCATACAAACTTTAATTACCTTAAGCATTGCAAGGTATTCATAACACGTTTCACTTGTCATGTTTACGCAAGTGCTTAGCAGATCCTGATCAAGCAATCTCATTGGATGATGTTCATATTGATGATAAACTCCAATTCACCGAACAACCCATTAAGATCTTAGGAACTCAAGATCGAAACCTATGAAAGAAAACTATACCAATGGTATTGGTACAATGGCAAGGTCGGAAAGGTGCCGACAAAACTTGAAAATTAACAGAGCAGATGAAAGTTAAGTATCCCAATCTATTTGAATGATCCTGAATTTCGAGGACGAAATTCTTTTAAGGAGGGGAGATTTGTAACACCCAGATATTTCCCAATTAATGCAAGGGCTAAAAGTGTCAAAACAGAAAGTTTAAGGGTTGAACTTTAATTCCCCAAACAAAAATGACTAAAAGTAAAAAATCTGAAAGTGGAAGGGGTAGCGGACCGCTACCCTAACCCTTAGCGGTCCGCTAGGTGTTGACAAAGGAAACAACCGGGGGATGACACGTGCCCCTGTTACTCGTCGGTCGAATTTCGAAGCATGGAAGGGTGGCGGACCGCCAGCCTTTACCTCAGCGGTCCGCTACGTGGTCGCTAAGCAAATTAAGCCGCGTTAAGAGGTGGCGGACCGCTACACCCTAGCTTAGCGGTCCGCTACAGACCCAAGACTCACCCTATAAATAGAAACCCGATTCCAGCCATTTAGCACACACAAACACCTCACCACACACACACAAGCTCTGCTAGCCCTATTCCCGAGATCCTGATCCACTCCCGAGAGTCCGGTTTCTCGCATTTCGTCCGTAAATAGCCGTAGATAGTGTCGAGGTAAGGTTTCTGAACACCTAAGGTTTCTTCGTGTAAACCTAAGATAGGAATATTAATTATGATAATGTCGGTTATGATTTAAGGTTCTGTGGAAGTATTGATTGTGATATTCAGTACAGGAGGAGGTTCTGTTTGAGGTGAGTTCCTCTAAACTGTGTTCTATGAAATATTTTGTAAATGATTTTGTATCTGAGATCGCAACACTGTCCATGCATATATCCTATAATAAGTACGTATTATGGCCATGAGTGGGGTGGGACCTAGGGCCAAGATTGATCATCTTGGACAGTTCTGGTACGTATGGGACCAGCAAGCCTGGATGGTTCCTGTATATATGTATGTTGTAGACTCAGAACCCGAGTAAAGCAGAGGTTACTGAGTGATGGGTTAGACAGGATGAATGTAATTCCTATACGGGGTATTCATTCTCGATCAGGGATATACAAAAAGATGATTTTTGTTTATGAACTCACCAGGGTAAGCTGATCCAAAATGTTTTCAAATGTTTTTGAGCACATGTGACCCTAGCTGATAGTTGGTATTCCAGGAGGTGTATAAAGGTTGGAATTAGGGATGACTGATGGCAGGTCCCTGGGTGACCATAAGGACTGAGTGATTGGCATGATTCTTCATGAGCTATTAGTCCAGAGTTTGATTTTGTTGTATTTTGTCAGTCAGTCCCTATTGTACAAACTTTATATTATGAAATGAAATAAGTTATGTTGTTAAGTCTTCCGCTGTGTGTTTTTGCTATCAACGTCAATGTAACTAGAAGGCGACCTTCAACTGGTATGTAGTTATCTGACAAACGGAATGTTCTGTCTAGGAAAGAGCGGTGTATAAATCTCTCCTAGACCCGTCGCTCTTACTTGGGAACATATCTGTTGGAGGTACTACTCTCGTAAATGACTGTCATGTGTTATGGGTGTGAACTTCATCTCCCTTTTTTCTATAAAATCCTTGATACTAACTTCCGTAATTAGTGAACTTCATCTCCCCTTTTCCTTTGAGCTCCATACTTTCTTCCACCAATGTGAAGAAGCATTTTGAAGAACTTCTAAAGGTCTCGTCTAGTAAAGAAACTCCAAATGAAAGCAATGAGAAGGGGTAAATAAATGACTATCACACCCTTATTGAAGGTCAATAAGAACATACTAGATGGTTGAATGCAATCCTAGTTCATGTAAAGAGATCCACCTCACGCACAACCAGCCCAATAAACTATCCTTAAAACATTTGTGGTTGTGTTTCAAACTAAGACTTGTTCCATGAATTTTACGACCATTATCCTGGCCTAGCTAGAAATTGGTTGCATGAACGTTTTAAGGTCCCCTTGGTGAATGGTCGTGTGTGACCATAATTTTGAGATAATTACTTCACCATCTTACGACAATGTTTTCTTGTTGTTTATGAATGCATGTTTTATATATATTTTCTTCTCACTAACCTTACGTTTGCAAGAAAATGCTTAACATCAAGCATTAGTAAAAAGATTACAAGTTTGAGGGGGAGATTAGCTATAAGGGGAGCATACTTCAAGGGGGAGCTTCCATCCAAGATGAGGATTCTTTTTGCTAATGTCAAAAAGGGGGAGAAAAAGCATGAAGGAAAGTGATTGTGATTTATTAAGGTATGTGGTATGTTAACATGATCATCTCTCTAATACAAATGCTTCATAGGTCACTATTTTTTATCATTATCAAAAAGGGGGAGATTTTTGGGATAATAATGGTTTAATGCTAATTCAAGATTGCTAATCCCTTGTTTTGATAATGATAAGGAATTAGAAACTCATGCTATTATTTGTTGATTAAAGATGATCATATACCACATAATTGTCCTGATACACTTGATGAATCATTAATCAGAAGCTAAATGTTCAACAAATGATGAAAACGTTCGGGTCAACAAAGTCAACACAAGAAGGTCAAAGCTTAAACTGTCAAATGAATATAATGAGAATTATGACAGATTATAAAATAAGTTTTTATAATTTAAACAAGTTTATAAAAATAGTATCTTTATAAAACTAAGATTATTTCCCAAATGATTTTTATAAAATATGAAATTATTAACAAGTTTTGGAAATATATAAAGATGGTTTTTTGAATTAATTTGATTTTGAAATATTGGTGGATGGAGCATGCTAACCTTGGTAAGTATTCAAATTGCATCCACCAAGAAGACACAAAGCTACTAAAAATGGTTTAAGAATAAACAAATTGGGAAAGCATCTTAAACCTTTTCAAACCACTTTTGAAATACTTTACCACATTTCAAAGCAGCTTTCTTGAGACTTGAAATATGATAAAAATATGTTTGAAAAGGTTAAAATGGTGGATGGAAAAATGCATAACGTTCACAACAAAATAGAGTCAAAAGATGGACTTCAGGACACGGTCGCTGTTGCGACAGTGGCTTCGACCGTAGTTCGGTCAGCATGTCATATTTCTGATTCTTGAGTTGTAGATATAGTAGATCCCTCCTCTTTCATTCTAACTCACGCTTTTTGCTTACAACACTTTCAAATATACATCTAATATAATCTCTCTAGTTCCTTTGATATTCAAACATTAATTGAAGAGAGAAATTCAAGATTCAAGATCAAGAGCAAGTTAGAAGAGTTGTTCGTCAACTACTATTCTTTCCAGTCTTGTATATGTTATTATGTGGTAGCTTGTTACCACTTGATTTAGAGAGAGATTTGTAATGATCACTCACTTGGTGTGAATTCTGTTGAATATATGATGTCTGATCGCCAATTAAGTCAACGTTACTAACGAGGTATGATCCAAAGAGTTACACCTTAGGCAACGAACAAATATATAATATTTAATTGTTAAATATTATTCACGAAAACAGATTTATTAAACGGTGAATAAATATTTAGAGAATTAATTATCAGAGATTGAGATAATTAATTACTTGATGAATTAATTATTTATGGGGAATAAATGTTTAAATTGTTTAACATTTAAATGTTAGATTTTTACTGATTATTAATATTTAGTAAAATATAAAGGTTAATAATTAAACAGTTAATTATTATTGGGTATTAACTGTTGTCAATACCTCAGGGCCAGACTATAAGTTACAGATTTATAAATATAACCATAACTTTAACCCTAAAACTTAATTGAGATTGCTTAGCCACCAAGGGTTTTGAAAACCCTCTCTCTCTCTCTCTCGTATTTCCGTTACTTGCTCACGGAAGAAATGGAATTGCGGCTGGAGGAGGTGGCGGACCACCACCGCCTTGTGTAACGGTCCGCTACGTGTCCAACTTTGGCCTATAAATAGAAAGCTCGAGCTCAGACCTTGAGCATCAGTCTCACACATTACTACACTCTAAAAAACACACACAAGTTCTTTGGAAATCCATTTCCAAGCCTCGGTTCGCGTACAAGAGTTGGTTTCTAGCAATTCGCCTTCAAATTGTCGTAGATAGTGCTAAAGTAAGGTTCCGACCTACTATTAAGCTTTGGTAAATTACCATTAAGTTAGGTTTATGTGATTAAGAAAAGTCATTATATATCTAGGAGGTTTGTCCAAGGTGTTTACCATATTGCATATACAATAAACCGAACTACTGCTAAGGCGAGTTCTTAAACTTTGATTCATTTAAAATAATTGGGGCTCTGTTATACTCCATTTTTAAGAATGGTTAATTTATGAAAACGTATCTTGAAACGATTACACTGATTGTTAAGATATAACACATTCTAAGCGCTTATTGTGTTTCACAAGACCCGTGGAACGACATGTTGGACAGTACCCGTGGAACAGTCTTTGGTTGTATATATACTAAACTGATTGCTCATAGTTGTCTATGAGAGGGGTGGAACCACATGACTTTGTTCAAGATACTTTGGTGAGTCATTTTATAAACTGATTTGTTTATGAATTCACCAACTTTATGTTGACTCATTTTATTTAAAATATTTTTGAGCGCATCACAGGTAGTTAATAGAGAAGGCATTCCAGGACTAAAACGAAATGATGAATAAAACAAATGATGGGCATTCCTGAAAACTATGAATCCTGGAGTGATGTGTTCCTTGTTAGGAACGATGATAAAATGTGATGTAACATTTTGATTTCATGATGTAAAAGATGTTTTCAAATGATGTAATAAATTAAAGAATTTAAGTTTCCGCTGTATGTTCTGTACCATGCGTCACCTCTAACTAGTACCTGGGACTAGGGTGTGACAAGTTGGTATCAGAGCCTTAGTTTAAAGGATTTAGATACTAAAGGAATAGTATTTAGAATTAAACCAGGACTTTAAGAATAGTGTGGGATGCCTCAGGATAAGTTAGGTGTATACACTCAGTACGACATATAACGAGAAATACCTAGAAATCGGTCATTAAAGACATTTTTGGCCAAATGTTTTTAATTTCCGGATTATGACCGGTTATACGAATTCTGATGTTATACATCTGTATGTAGGTACAAATTTCAGGACGAGGTAGAGGACAAGGCAGAGGTAGTGTAATATCCCGAATCGGGCATCCTACAGTTTGTTTTCATAACGGGTCATCCTCATTTAAATATAACTATTATTAATCATATTACAGCGGAAGTCTTTCTAAAATCTTTAAATACTGTTTAAAGTCGTTATCGTCATGAATTACCTCACGAATGTCTGCACACCAATCCGAGTAGCACCGTTCCCAAGCCAAGATATGTCAACTCCAAAGCCCACCTGCATCACAATCTAACGTACATATAAAGTCAGTTACGCATCTAATAGTTTAATTTAATTAAAAGCTGACTCGTCACAAAAGTCATTTGGACTTTACTCGGGACCCTCGGTCCTTATAAGATAGTTTCACAATTCATTAACGAATAGATAACCCCCGTTATCACACGATATCCCATAATAGTTCACCACCCAAGACTCGTGCCATAATAATAATCCCGCGGTCTCATCGACATAGATCGAACTTACTACACTAATAACTCATACTCTAGTACGCGTATTAACTCGACCCTTGGTTAACACAACATATCCCTAGACATCGACTTACTCAGCCTCAACTAAGGCTCTTACAAATCAACTGACACAACAGTTGTAAACACCACATCACAATACTGACACAATGGTCAATCTAACTATACTCACCATATTAATACTATCTCATGCACAATAAATATAACTCAACGCTTGTATGCAATTTAACATATATATACATACACACAAACACATAGCTCATCTCTGCACCCTCATCAGGGTTACCCTCGTCAGGGCGTTCGACATACCCCGAGTTCATTGTTAACTTGCTCAACATTGTCACCTTTAAGTGACTTCCCGAATAATCTCGTCGTTCACAATCCCGTTTGCCATGCCATCAAAATGACTACGCAAACACATCACCCGCCATGTCACAAGGACAACGACATACAAACACACAACTTAATTATAAACATGTAATATCATACTACACGTATATAACTTGTTAACTACACTTACACCTCACACATAACATTAGAACAATACATAGAACAATACAATACATGTATCTACTTCATTTTGTTTTTGGGTAAGTAATTTATTTTGTTAATGCGTCTTTTTAAGAATCTGAACTTTTTCTAAAAGTATAAAATAAGTGTGAGGTTTTTTTTTTTCTAAAATAAGGGAGGTTTGTACGGACATTTTATGACCAATCGCGAATATAAAGGGGATAAACAAACTTTAACTTTTTTTTTGAACGGCAAACATTGAATGTTGTGATGTTGCACCCCCTGTTATATGGGAGAGCCTCGTCCAACTCCGGTCAATATGTTGTCTTAACTGGGCCCACTTGGCGTCGGAGTTGGAGAGCATCCAATGAAAAATTTCACCCAATACGGCCCCTTCCGGGCTTAAGGGAGAGCCGAGGCTCGAACCCTTGATCGGCGGGGATAAAACCCTAGTGCATCAGCCTAAGAACTAGACCTCATTTGCATGCCGCAGAAACTAATGGTGAGGATAGGATTCGAACCTGGGTCACAAGGAATACAAAGTCTTTTCCTTATTACTCCACCACCAGCTCATTGGGTAAAAACACACAATATTCAATGGGTAAAAAAAATAGACGATTATAAATTGCTACATGGCTATGAGAAGATCTAGGCCAACAACACACTATTTTTTTACAAATATCTAGACCAACAACACACAATTTATAATAGTCTATTTAAAAATATTAAAAAAATAGTTAAAAGAAATAGATTTGCAATGGTTATGAGAAGCATAAACAAAAAAACATTTGTAGGGCAACATTCACTCATGTCCTGTTACCTAAGCACATACCCGCCTTTAAGCAATACATCCCATGGACAACACCTAGTCTCTTAGCCCCATATTTGAATACTTAAGTTCATAAACTCATCGGGTTAAACCCCAAATCTCGTTACATATTTAACGTAATAACACACGACTTGTAAGTATGTACGATAGCCCCAAAAATAGTAAAACATTTAAAAAGGGGAATTAGAAACGCACCGGTTGCGAATCTTTCCTTCCGTAAGTCGCATACCAGCAAACATGTAGTCCAACACGAACCTGTCGTCAATCGAATTACACATATCAACCCTCTTACCGCAATAACACTAACCCACCTACTATGGACCAGCAGCTACAAGTTCGGTCTAAATCGTCCCAAACCGTACAATCGACGCACTCATTCTTGTACAAAAACACCTAACTTAACATTACCGAAAAATGTTCCCGAATGTCGTCCCCGACAATTTTCTCACATCCCAAAATAGTCCCCAACAATGAATATAAAGTTCTATGGGGTCATACCTTTGCGTACAAGCCGTTTTAAGCGTTTTGAACGAAACTGTTGAGCACCACGCGAGAAGAAAACTTGTTTTGCTTATATCTCGACCATACAAGCTCCGTTTCGCGCAATCCACCGATTTACGTGCTCGTCTTGACACACCCGACCTCAGAAAAATATTGGTGTCGGCCATCGCCGCCACCGCTTCTTCCAGAATTCCGATTCGTTATTCAGCATGTTCGGGTTCACGCATCCATATACGGGTAGCTTAAAACCGATCCAAATGAACTCCGTTTTAGGTGAATAAAATGTCCACGCGTCCGTATTACCGATCCATTTCGAACCCAGCAGTCGCCGTCTCCGGAAACCGCCGGATTCCTCGGTTTCGGGCGATTCCTTGGCCGTTTGCCTCCAAGTCACCTCCTAGTGGCCTTATCACTGAAATTAATCAACCCTAATCACAATCTCATGAAAAACGAGTATAAACAACGAAAACGAGATTACCTCGATACGATATAGAGGCACCCGGTCGAAACCCGCGCGTCACCGCCTTCACCTTCCTCGTCCGACGGTGCCCCCTCCTCTCTTTTCTTTCCCGCTGCCGTCGCCAACATCCTAGCCAAAAATGGCCTAGTGTTTGCAAAAAGATGAATATAAACTCTCCGATGTTTCGTTTCAGACCCCTAAGTTTCCATCTCATTTGTTCTTATCCCAATTGATGCAAAACGGCCCACCATGTCTTTTTAAAATCCATCAAATTACAATTTACCTGCCAAAATTTTCTATTCCCCAAGTTACTGTGGATTCGGGTCGCTCTCTTAGCCAAACCGTTAGCTTTCGAATTTTTTTGGGATGCTACGAGTCTACCCCCCCTTAAAAGAGGATTCGTCCTCGTATCCTGCGTCAGTATAAACCAACTCCACATGTCCATCCGTTCTTACTAAGCATTTTCTTGCACAATCAACTAATCCGTTATTTTGCATATATCATCTCTAGTACCGCATAGTATAACATAGCCAGTTATCCGCTCACTTGCCACATTCCATCCTGAGTTACGGGCACAATTGTCCTGTGCCTCTTGTATAATCTAAATGATTTCATCATTCTAACGATCAAGGTCCTTGTCCCTCACAAACAGGAGTATTGGTTGCTTTACTGTCATGCGTCCATCACACTCATCCTTTATGCTCAAATCGCCATCTTGCGTTGATTTCTCAAACTCAATCCCACTGCCCTACCCATAAGGGCATCGTCTTTGTCCTTTACTGATGACCTCTAGGAGCTTGTGCAAAGCTATAATGTTCCCCACAGAATTTCTCCACCATAGTATCTTGTGACTTCATTATCGAATTCAGTACGCCCCTTAAATTTGCACATACACCCAACACTAAGGTCATCTTAACCAGCTCTCGATGTTTCTCAAAAGCTCCCATACCTCCGTCCTGTCTATCTTGACAGCCAAACACATGCTTCACTTGAATGCTCCACAGGAGCTCACGTTGAGCTAGTCTTACATTTACCAGCGTAGGCATCACCTTCCTAGTCACCTACACGCAATCCTGCACTTACCCCTCCTAGGTTTCACTTTTCTCGTTGTTGCTCTACTAATACCATGCGATTATCAACTGCATCTCCTTTATCATGTACGAACATGAAGTCAGCCTGCTCACAAGCCTCAGCTATCCGTTGTCGGGTCAAGAGAAAACACCCTTATTCATATGGTGTCGCACCTCGAATGAATCCTGTATATGGAACGTGTTCCATGAAGGTCCTTCGTCACCTTGTTAACTCCGTGCCAAAATCTTCAGTGTCATCACCTTGATCTCAACATAAACGTTTCTGGTCAAGCGTCCACGTAAACGCTTTCATCATCTACTCTCACAACTCCACCCATTGGCTTAGTGCTCCAAATACCCGAGATATAAGAATAGGCATCTCATAAAAGCACCTCACCGGTCCCCTAGAAAGACGTCAAAGCTTCTCACATCACCTTGACGTATCCGCGTCGAGAAAATCATCAAGATAGAAATACTATACTTGGGCACACTAACCATCCATCCTATGCATGACTAAGCATGTACTACTAGGACACACACCGACACACATAACTACATAACACACAATGTTCTACACACGTACTAGTAACCCAACCTTCTAACTCACACAAAGTGCTCATACCTAACCAGCTAGATCTGAGTAAATCCACGTGCATACAATATGACCTCGTCATGTATAGACTCTCCAACTCCTAAGCCTTACCTCTTACTCACTACAACGGTAGCCCCTGCCACACGTCATCATATACTCATACAGAGTTTACTCGGTCATAACCATACGGGTCATACCAATGTTTCAAGACGACATACTACTCAGTCTAGACTCAAGACATCACCAACACATTCATACAAATAATATTTAAAATCCTAATTTCCCACAGGACCTCATCCTGAACATTTACATCTACTAAAGATGTATATTCATAATTCCCCACGGGACCCTTTCTTGAATACTCACACAAGGTGCAACGCACCCATTACACTTCAAATCATCACCTACACATTAACACATAAGTGACACCATTATACGACCGTTGACACAGACAAATTCAAAATTCATGTCTATACAAGCCTACTCACACCATCTAATCCACCATGATCTAGTATCACAACAGAAATCACATTTAAAGCTAACTCACGTTATTCAGAATGCAATCATACAATCACATTATACTGCACATATTCCACTATTGTAAACACAATCACAATTATCATTAATTATGTTCAAATCATCATGCGGTAAGACTCACAATAATTGTCAAAATCAAATAATCACTATTTGAATTAAGCATCACTCCACGTAAATGTCAAATAAGTCGCAACGTCAAATCTCCTCGAAATCTCTCATGACAACTACCACACAAACTACTCATCAAGCAATCGAGCATCCCAAACACTACCCGATAAATCACTGCTTGACCACGTCAGGTGCATTTGGCGTGTCCTCCTCTAGTTCCTCCTGAAACAAAGCTCTCTTAACCAATGCAAGTGCTCGATCTCTCAACAGTGCAGGTCCACATCCTGAAGGAAAATCACGTACAGCTGGCACTGCTCTCCTTTTCCATCCCGTCTTTCCAATTATAGCTCCACGCGGTATGTCGCCGACCAAAGCTCCAGTCACACTTGGCACTAGAAGCGCCAACACTACTCCCATCTCACTAGCAGTTTCACCCGCAGCAGTTGTCTTCTTGACTAGTCGTTCTGCATTCCCCCTAGCAAGAGCATCATGCGTGACCGATCTCGTATGCTTCGTCTTAACCACCTAATCCTACTCAAGATAGAACGTTGGAGATATTACTATGGGCACAAATCCAGAATATGAGAGTAATCATAGACTGCCAAATCACGGTGATCAAATGCAATTTGGTGGTCCACATCACTGCTCGGATTCTAAACCTTTTCCATCATACTCACACTAACTTTCTACCTTCATGCACACCGGATGCACATGCATCCCACGCAACTCACATAGAACCACAAAATAATCTATCACGTTCTCATAATAACCACAATTGCACACCACGTATGGTTACACACAACATCATTAAACTATGTCAACAAACATAACTATCTCACATAGCTACAATTAATGCAACTCCACAATACTCAACTCACAAAACACAATACCACCTAATCGTACCACGTAAATCCACGTAGTGTTACACTACACAATTAATATAAAATATATTATATAACTCAAAAAACGTACCTCTTGGCTCGCGGTTACTCATGGTGGCATTCGTTTCACTGTCATCCCATTTTCAGTTTAAGTTAAGGTATTTTATTTTAGTAAAAACATTGATTTTCTCTTAAACCACGGCTCTGATACTAACTTGTAAGACTCCGAACTGGGCATCCTACAGTTGGTTCTCATAACGGGTCATCGTCTTTTAAATATAACCATTATTAATCATATTACAGCGGAAGTCTTTCTAAAATCTTTAAATATTGTTTAAAGTCATTATCGTCATGAATTACCTCACGAATACCTGCACACCAATCCGAGTAGCACCTCTCCCAAGCCAAGATACGTCAACTCCAAAGCCCACCTGCATCACAATCTAACGTACATACAAAGTCAGCTACGCTGAGTGAGTTCTAATAGTTTAATTTAATTAAAAGTTGGCTTGTCACAAAAGTCATTTGGACTTTACTCAGGACCATCGGTCCTTATAAGATAGTTTCATAATTCATTAACGAATATATAACCCCCGTTATCACACGATATCCCATAACAGTTCACCACCCAAGACTCGTCCCATAATAATAATCCCGCAGTCTCATCGATATAGATCGAACTTACTACACTAATAACTCATACTCTAGTACGTGTATTAACTCGACCCTTGGTTAACACAACAAATCCCTAGACATCGACTTACTCAGCCTCAACTAAGGCTCTTACAAATCAACTAACACGACAGTTGTAAACACCACAACACAATACTAACACAACGGTCAGTATAACTATACTCACCATATTAATACAATCTCATGCATAATAAATATAACTCAACGCTTGTATGAAATTTAACAGATATATACATACACACAAACACATACCTCATCTCTGCACCCTCGTCAGGGTTACACTCGTCAAGGCGTTCGACATACCCTGAGCTCATTATTAACTTGCTCAACATTGTCACCTTTAGTGACTTACCGAAGGACCTCGTGCTTCACAATCCCGTTTACCATGCCATCAAAATGACTACGCAAACACATCACCCACTGTAATACCCCAAATATTTTTATAACGCTCCACCTCGTAATCATAAACGAGTAAAAAGGACTAATTGAAATTTGAGGTTTATACGAGCTTTTGGTGTCATAAGAGATCGTTTAATAATAATAATAAAATAATATTATTTTTTAACTTGCTCCGTTTTTAATGAAACTTAGGTTAAAACGTAGAGAAATATAAGCTCGTACCAACGACGTGTTCATATTTTTATAAAACTCTACGTTATAAAGTTATAAAAGAAAAACGAATTAAGCAGCTGAATTAATTAGAATAATATAATAATCAATTTTAACAAACAAAATATATATGTATGCGTTTGATATACGTCACTTTGACGTCCTCTGATTCACTATCCCACATCGACAGAATAACTAAGTTAAGCAACTTTCATCCCTTGTAAATAGAAGTCTCACTAGTTGATGTATCAATTTCTTAGGAACACTCTAGTATAAAAGAGAATCTTAAGTCGTTAATATTCTTTTGGGTGTTGTTAATAGTTATTTTAGAGCACAAGTAAGTTTATGCCTAGTTAATTCAAGTTTATGTCTACTTAATTATTATTATTATTAGCATTAGTATTATTATTTTTAGCATTAGGGTTATTGTTAGGGGTGGGTATTGGGTAATCTAGCCTTAGCTAGATATGAACTTGATCACCTATGCTTAAACAAGGCAGCGTTAGCCAATATTAACCATAATAATAACTAGTTAGTTGTACCATTACTTAACCTAAAATTACTTAAACTGTGTCAGGACCCAAAGATATTATCTGATTGTGCTAGCAACTGTTGAACAGGTGAGTTTCCAAGTTTTTTTATAAAATGTGATAGTATACTCGTCATGTCTAAACTGGTAATAATGAGAATGTTGCAATATGCTAATATCAGTGGGGATATAAAGGATCCTTGTATGCTTAATGGATACGTTACGAAAAGCGGAAATAGGGTCGGGGGTCTAGTATGGAGTAATCATGCACTCAGTAACGAATTTCATACCTACATGATGGCTGTGGGGGCATTACTGGGGGTCAGTATGTCCGTTGTAAAGTGGTTATAGGATAGCTAGTATGGTAGTCATAACCCATATTGTGTATGCATAATTTTCAATGTGTTTTTGTAAATTGTCTAGCATGAGATCACCAGCATTTAGCTGACGTCGTTTTGAGTGTACTTATCACAGGTGACCCGTGAGAATAATCATAAGAACTACTTGATGAATGTGGAGCCTAAAAGACCAAGAAATGTTTAGCTGTTATAGTTTTGTAAATAAATAATGATGTAATATTATCATAAGCTTTAATGAAAGTTCAGTTTACTTCTGCTGTTAAGATTGTATCAATTGTGCATGACCACCCGATTTACGGGCTGGTTGTTACAACCGCCGTGCCACAAGGACAACGACATACAAACACACAACTAAATTATAAACATGTAATATCACACTACACGTATATGACTTGTTAACTACACCTGCACTTCACACATAGCATTAGAACAATATATATATCCTACCCGTAATCATAATCGTTTAGCATATATCCCGACTCGCTCCGACTAACCTTTGACACAATATACCACTATTATAGTGGCACACACGCAAATGCTAAGTCCCGTTACCTAAGCACATACCCGCCTTTAAGCTACACATCCCATGGACAACACCTAGTCCCTTAGCCCCATATTTGAATACTTAAGTTCATAAACTCATCGGGTTAAACCCCAAATTTTGTTACATATTTAACGTAATAACACACTACTTGTAAGTATGTACGATAGCCCCAAAATAGTAAAACGTTTAAAAAGGGGAATTAGAAACTCACCGGTTGCGAAGCTTTCCTTCCGTAAGCCGCATACCCGCAAACGTGTAGTCCAACCCGAACTTGTCGTCAATCGAATTACCCAGATCAACCCTCTTACCGCAATAATACTAACCCACCTACTCTAGACCAGCAGCTACAAGCTCGGTCTAAATATTCCCAAACCGTACAACCGACGCGCTCGTTCGCGTGCAAAAACCCCTAAATTAACGTTACCGAAAAACGTTCCCGAATGTCGTCCCCGACAATTTTCTCACATCCCAAAATCGTCCCCAACAATGAATATAAATTTCTATGGGGTCATACCTTTGCGTACAAGCCGTTTTAAGCGGTTTTGTACGAAACTGCTGAGCACCACGCGAGAAGAAACTTGTTTTGCTTATATCTCGACCATACAAGCTCCGTTTCACGCAATCCACCTATCCACCCATTCGTCTTGACACAACCGACCTCATAAAAATATTGGTGTCGGCCGCCTCCGCCACCGCTGTTGTAAGAACGCCGATTCGTTATTCAGCACTTTCGGTTTCACGCGTCCATATTCGAGTAGCTTAAAACCGATTCAAATGAACTCCGTTTTAGGTGAATAATATGTCCACACGTCCGTATTACTGAACCCTTTCTAACCCAACAGTCGCCGTCTCCGTAAACCGTCGCCTCAGTGCCGAAAAACTAAACAGTCGCCGGAATTGCCTAATACGCGCGCCCGTCTTCGCGCTACTCGAATCCCTATCAAACGAACTCTGAATTCGTCAAATAATATATCCACGCGACCGTGTCGCCAAACCCTTCCACCTCATACCATCGTCGCTGCCTGCCACCGTCGAAAACGCGAACAGTGGCTGGAATTCTTACCAGATTCCTCGGTTTCGAGCGATTCCTTCAATGTTTGCCTCCAAGTCACCTCCTAGTGGCCTTATCACTGAAATTAATCAAACCTAATCATAATCTCATCAAAAACGAGTATAAAAAACGAAAACGGGATTAGCTCAATACGTTATAGAGGCTCCCAGTCGAAACTCGCGCGTCACCGCCTTCACCTTCCTCGTCGGACCGTCCCCCTCCTCTCTTTTCTTTTCTGCTGCCGTCACCAACCTCCTAGCCAAAAATGGCCTAGGTTTTGCGAAAAGATGAATATAAACTCTCCGATGTTCCGTTTCGGACCCCTAAGTTTCCATCTCATTCGTTCCGATCCCAAATGAATGCAAAACGGCCCGTCACGTCTTTTTAAAATCCATCGAATTACAATTTACCCGCCAAACTTTTTTTATTCCCCAAGTTACTGTGGATTCGGGTCGCTCTCTGACCCGAATTGTTAGCTTTCGAATTTTTTTTGGGATGTTACAGGTAGGGGTAGGAGACCCAATACTAGGTCCTACACCCGTAACAAGACAAAAATGAAGACCGAACCAAATGAGATTTTTGCTAAACCTAGTTAACTTAACTTAACTATACTAAACTGAATGTTTGAGACTTGGATGATTTCCTGGGAACACTTTGAATGCTTTGATTATCAATAGAATATGAACTTGAAACTGAAATTGAGTTGTGACAATATTTGAAAAACAAATCACGTCCGGGTTTCAGATTTACGACGCATTTCGTGTAACCTAATTACTATCACTTTGGACTCCACGTAGACATGAACTACTAAACAATCAAGTACCAATTCTTAATGATAAAAACCAATGACTGATAAATCAGTAACTGGATATATGAAAAATAACTGTTTAAATCAAATAAAATTGGATATATGAAAAATAACTGTTTAAATCAAATAAGACGATTGTACCACTAACCCTACATCCAAGGATGATCACATAAATTACTCAATCATGGAAACGAAACTTACAAACTGTCATGAAATATATATATATATATATATCATATATAGGGGGAGGATCAAATAAGAAGTATGTTTTCGCTAAGAAATCCAAGAAATGGCCAAAACGCTTAGAAACGATATCAAACGAACTCCGATTGAGCTTATTTCAGCGGAGTTGGAACCGTCTCGTCGAACTCTACCATATTAGATTTTAGGGTTTAGCTTTTAAGGTTTAGATTTTAAGGTTTAGATTTTACTTTTGAATTTTAGGGGTTTGCCTTATGGTTTAGTCTTAGGGTTTAACTTTTAGGGTTTAGATTTTATGGTTTAAGTTTTTTTAGGGGTGGGGGGTTTAGGTTTTTTTTGGGGGGTGGGGTTGGGGGTTTAGGTTTTTGGGGTGGGGTTGGAGGGGGGTTTAGGTTTTTGGCGGTGCGGGTGGAGGGGGTTTAGATTTTTGGGTCCGGATTAGAGTTCGATGAGACGGTTCCAACGCCACTGGACTGAGATCAATTGAAGTTCGTTTGACACACATTTTAGCGTTTCTTAGCGAAAAATCATTTATTAGTGGAACCTTCCCATATATATATATATATATATATATATATATATATATATATATATATATATAGAGAGAGAGAGAGAGAGAGAGAGAATTAAACAGGCTGGAAAACAATTTATACACACAGGACTTATAGTCGTAGGAATAAAAGCCCTAGGAAGAAAATATATTCTGTAAAAGCCCTAGGACTTATAGTCGTAGGAATAAAAGCCCTAGGAATATGGCAAAGCAAAAAAGCCCACAGCCCAGATCAAATAAACAGGTTAAAAGCCATAGGAGATAATCCTTACAATTTCACTTCTCAAATAAGAGTTCTTATTTTAGGAGTTGACCCAGCAAAAAATAACAGTTTATTACAAGATACAGCTATTAGAAACTTAGAACAACTAAGTATAGCAGATATGAAATATATAAACGAATTTACACTAGATTTCACAAGATTATTAGCACAAACAGGACAAGCTATGGAAGATAGCTTATGTGATAAATATTTTATAAAACTACCAGGAGATTTAGGAAAAAGTATACATGAAGCCTGGAAATTACAATACGGAAATATAGAAAACATAGGAATTGGACCTAGAATAACCTTTACATTCGGTATTCTAGAAGAAAAGTGCAAAGAGGTTGCTTTACAAGAGCAACTAAAAATAAATGCATTTACATTTTATAAAACAGCAATTTATACTCTACAAGCCTACGTATATTATGACAGAAAAAAGAAAATTAGAAAAAGTACTACATATAACAAAGAGTATAAACCATACAAAAAATACCAAAATAAATATGTTAGAAAACCTCATACTAGAACATGCAAGTGTTTTACATGTGAAGATAGAGAACATTTAGCTAATAAATGTCCAAATAGAAACAAAAACATAGAAAGAAACAACTTAGTTGAACAAATTAAAGACTATGAAATTGAATCATTAGATACAGACCACACAGATAATGAGTCAATATACAGTATATATAGTGAAGAAAATGAACCAGTAACAAAAATCTCATATACATACACAAATCTAGAAGAATGTAAGCATGACTGGAAACACAGAAAAGGAAACAACTATATTAAATGTTACATTTGTGAATACTACCCAAGTATAGAAAAAAGATCTCAATGAAATATTTGTTTTAAAGAAATCTGCCATATTTGCATAAAAGATATTCATAACATAGAACCACCTAGCACTAGCCATAACACAAGCAAAAATACAAACGAATATGACGAAAAGTTCGAAAAATTAGAGCTGGCTATAGAAGTAAACAAATTAAAAATAGAGATTATGAATAATAAAATCACTAGACTTGAAGATTTTATAGAAAAGAAAAAACAGGCAATAGAATTTCCAGAAATAAATAACATGGCCACAGAACCAGAACCAAACCCTATACAAACTGATGAACAAACCCTATACAAACTGATGAACAAACCCTCATACAAACCAGTGGGTCAATAAACATGATAAATATACAATGTAGACTACGGCTTGACGCCAATACACCTATAGATCTAACAGCCTTAGTAGACACAGGAGTGACTAAAAGTGTAATATCACATAGTTTAACTCACGAAAAATTTCACAAACCTCTTACATACAGATTAATGACAAGAACCGTAGAAAACAGGTTAATAGACATAACACATTACCTAGAACCTGTAGGAATACAATTCCTAGACTTTGCAGGAAATTACAGTACAAAATACGATATTCCACAAATAAACATTAATCCACAACATATTAAATCCAGATATTTTGTCTTAGGATTAAATTTCATTCTAGGATTAAATGGTGCAATTACCATAACAAGAAACTTCATAACAATTAGTAAACAGATTTACAGTTTCCCTACTTTAAGATATAAAAGCACAGAAGAAATTGTTCAAAAAAGAGGAGAAAAGGGAAATCTAGAATTCCTAAATAAAAATAGAAGAAAAAACGTTGCTGAAAACGAATCTTTGCAACTCCTTACAAATTTTATAAATCACGAACTTGAAAAAGGACAAGATATAACAAAAAGTATAAATCATCCTGTGATTTTACACCTAGAACGACTAGGACTCATAGGAGAAACTATTACAAATTCCAAAGTCAAGTATGTCTGTAAGTTTAAAATAAAAAATCCAGACATTACTATAAGAAACATAGGCTGATAAACATCCTTTTTTCTGGCGGGTCTGTATGTATGATCGTTTGCAAAAGGAAGGGAAGAAAAGATTTTGCAACCGATGTAAGGAGGGGAGACATGTGTAGAGATGTTTCCTGTTGTCATAACAAATTTTTCTCCGAAGAGATTTATGACTCCTTCTGTTTTAGGGTTCAGTTCTATGTAGTCAATCATACCATTGTGGTAAAATTGTAGAATTAGATCGTTCGGCGTGTCTGTTTCTTTTAGATTTATTTGGAGGAAGAGGAGGCAAGTTCCCTCTCCATCTTCATCTGTTCTCTCAACAACTCTTACCCCTTTGTATTTTTCTTCGTTTAGGGCAATAATCATGAGTCTAAGTTGTAACTCGTACAACACCATTGGGAATTCTGTGTTGATCTTTTGGGATACCATCTGTTCAAACTCTGGAAATTGATCAAACACAGTTTGAAGACAGTTTTTCCAGGGTGTGTCTAGCATTATGGCTCTGAAAGCGTCATAGCTTTTGTAACTGTTTTCTTTTTTCTCGAGCCTTTGTAGAAGCAGCATATTTTTTGCTTCTAGAATTTCAACCTTTTGCTTTAGCATACTGTTTTCAATGTGATTTTGTATAGACTGTGTACTCTTTCCCTGTTGTACAAGCTGTCTTTGCAAATTTGCAATCGTTTCTTCTTAAGTCTTTATAATCTGTTCATGACTCATTTTTATAACCTGTGAAAAGGTTTGAACCTCTTCTGGTTCAATAAAAAAGTTGTCTATGCCAAAATGATTTCTGGCTGTTTCTAGAGCTTCAGAGAAGCTGTGATAACCTTTGTAAATTGGGTCATGACACTGTATATGCTTTGCAACTGTCTCCCATTTGTTAAAAATTCCAATTTTTGTGCCTCGAAAAATTATATAATGTGTAAACTTTGGAGGAGGCTTGTTTTGTTTTTCAGGGCATTTGACTCCCTGTTCTCTAAAGTATATACTTAGCGCGTTTAAGACTTGGACTTTAAAAGATTATGCATGAGGCATAGTTTGAATATGCCATAAATTATCCAGGAGACATTGTTGTTTATCTGTAAGTTTTATCCCTTTATTGGGACGAAACTTTGTGTGTGCGTCAAGGCATGTTTGTAAGGCATAAGAGCCAAAAGAAATAGTAGGATTGTGGGGGGAAGTGGGTTTTTGAATTTGTTTATGGATTTGTTTTTTGTAAAGCATGTTTTGGATAAAGGTATCTGGGCTTTGGGAAGTTTGTGTATTGATGATATATAATAATTTTTATTTTTTATTTTGTTTTATTTTTATTTATTTATAAGAGTATCAATGTAATATTAAACATTTTTACCAAAAAAATTTTTTATACATAGTGTTACGTATGCGTAAACATAAAACAAAAAAATTGCGGTTACGTATACATAAATCAAAAAAATTGATTTTTGATACGTATACGTAAATAAAAAAATTGCCTAAAATGATGTGGTTTTATTGGTTTTCGTCTAATTTTGTGGTTTTATCTTGATTCCTCCCATATATATATATATATATACTATCTAATAAATAAATGTTTTTCTTGCCACATGTCATCTCCATATTCACTCTCATCATTTTTTTCCCACCTCTCTCTCCTATTAAATACATTTCCATCTTTTAATAATAACAATATATTTAAAAAATACTAATTATACTAATAAAATACATTTATTTAAATTATCTTTTATCATAAAAAACTTTGAAATCTAATTATTTAACTTTTATTTTCAATCAAGTAGTAATGAAAGTCAAATTATATTAAATAGTAATTAACGTATTTTCAAAACCCAATTATATATTAATTTTTACATATTTTAAATTTTGTTTTTTATCATGTAATACATTTTTACACCTGTAAAAAATATATATAAAGATTTTAGAATTTTATGTATGATATTTTTCATCCGTGTGTAATACACGGGGTCTAAGCTAGTATATATATATATATAATAAATCAAAAGGAGTAAATTCTTTAATGTTGTCTTTTCTTTCTCCTTGTAGCCGTGTCTTCGATCTCCACAACCAAAGGCTACTTGCCTTCAAAACTCTTTCGTCTTTTGTAACTCCCACTCCTTTTATTCTTGCTGCTCACCGCTAGAGGTGCACAAAAAAACCAGTTTTTTTTTAACCCGGTCCAAACCGGTTTGGGTTAAACCGGTTTGGACCAAACCGGTTCGGGTTACCCAAAAACCGCCGGTTTGAAACCGGTTTGATGCTTTCTGGATGAGATCGGGTTAGGGACCGGTTCAAACAAACCGGTTTTCGAGCTGGGCAAAAAAATAGCCGTTGGGGTCGATTTTAGCCCTTTTTTTGGCTCCATTTGCACCCTTAAAACACTATAAATAGGTGGGGGTGTTTAGGGTTGATCACACCTCTCTTTACACTCTCTAATCTCTAAAACCGCTCTTTAAACCCGTTAAAAACGCTCTCTATACTCTCTCTAAACTCAAAAAAAAGCATAGCAAGTTTTGGTGTTGGTGGTTCCTCAAACGAAGTTACCGTTGTGGAAATTCGAGCAACAACGAGAAATCCGGCAATTTGGTGCAATTACGATCTATGTTTGTTGTCAAACGGGAAGGAATGTGCTCGGTGCAAGATGTGTGGTGCGTTTTTGGGGAAAGATTCAAACACTAGTTTGAAAACGCATATGGAAAAATCTTGCCCGTCCTTGAAGGGAATTCCAAGTGAAGGTCAAGCCTCGATGACAAGCGAAGGAGGAATTTGGAACTTTGATCCAAATATTGTTCGAGATCGAATGGCGAGGTTAGTGATTCAAGAAGGATTGCCGTTCAACCACTTTGACAATCCGCGCTTGACAAGGATAATTTAAGAGACACTCCAACCACGTTATAATCAAGTAAGTCGCACAACCCTTAGACGAGATTGTATAAAAATGTGAAAAAAAGCAAAAAAAGAATTAATTTTGGGTTTTGAAAATTTGAAAACCGGTGTAAACTTAACCACCGATGTTTGGTCGGCTCCACATGGTATACCCGATTCGTACTTTTGCGTTACCGCGCATTGGGTTGATCCCAAAACGTGGCAAATGATGAAGCGTACAATCGCGTTTGACTTATTTGAATATCCACACACCGGTGAAAATTTATTTTATATATTGGATGGTGTTATAACCGAATTTAAATTACAAAATAAACTTTTTTCAATGTCTTTTGATAATGCATCTAATAATACAAATGCGGTTCAAAAACTAAAATTTAAATATAAACTGGTTTGCAACGGCGCTTTTTTCCATAGTCGATGTGTCGCACACATCATTAACTTGGCGGTGCAAGCCGGGCTTGCAATTGAAGAGGTTTCAAACTTAACATATACTTTTCGACTAATGCTTAAAGATATTTTTAGTAACAAAAAAAGATACCATGATTATATTAGATTTTGTCGTGAAACGAATAATCTTTGCTTAGGTCCGAATTGGGACGTCGAGACAAGATGGAACTCGACTTATACTATGTTTTATAGCGCTTTACGACAAAGAGAAACTTTAGAACTATTTCATGAAATGATTGCGTCAAAACCTCGTCGTAAAATTCTAAAGTTTCCATCTACGAGTTGGGACATTTTAAAAGACGTAACCGAATTGCTTGAAGTTTTCAAAACCGCCACCACTTTTTTATCCGGTGTTTATTATCCCACAAGTCCATTAACTCTAAAACAAATATATTTAATGGCTAACAAGTTGTATGAACTTGAAAATAAAAGCCATCTTTTTACAAAAATGATAGAACCGATGAAAGAAAAATTAGTGAAATATTTTAAAGAAATGCCTCCCGTTATAACTTGCGCCGCTGCGTTAAACCCTACTATAAATGTTTACGGGGTTGAAACTTTGATTGATAGAATTACTTACGCTTTGAATTTGGATAGTGAAGACATCCATTTTGCACAAGGCACAAAAACATATTTTAACAAATGTTTACAAGATTTATTTGATGTTTATTTACATAAATATGGTACAACTCCGACTCCACATGATACAATGGGTACATCATCAAGTGGTAGCTCGAGAGATGTTAATTTGAATTTATATAACGAAATGTTAAATGAATTTAGTAAACGGGCTCGAGGTACCACCCCGAGTAGCGAACTCGGAAGGTATATTGGCACAAAAATTTTAGCGTTTATGCCTCCTACCGTTTTTGAGGATTTTGATATTTTGGCATGGTGGAAAAAAAACGAAGCTTCGTTTCCGATTCTTTCCGCCATGGCCCGTGATGTACTAACCGTCCAAGCTTCCACGGTAGCTTCAGAATCTACGTTTTCTTTTAGTGGCAGGGTATTATCGATACGAAGGACTAGACTCACACCCCTAGCGATGGAAATGTGCATTTGCTTGAAGGGCCATTTGGATGCGATGGATAGGATACAAGACCAAACTTCTCTCGAAGACGAAATTCAAGCCGAAGAAACCATACACAACAACGAGGTTGATCTTGGAATATCCGAACCAGTTACCGATGAAGAACTAGCCGAAGATGCAAGGCTACGAAGCTCTAGTTCCGAAGACAACGCACAAGAATAATCAATCAATATTTCAAAAAATAAGACGTTGAACTTAATGTTTTATATTTGTTATATTTTTATAATGTTTTACAATTTTATAAATATATCTTGTCATGTTTTTTTATTTTCGAACTTTCCAAATATTAATAAACGTTGAACTTTAAGTATTAAAAATTTAAAATTTATTTGAATTTTTTTTTAATAAAAACCGGTTTAAACCGGTTTAAAGGGCAAACCGGTTTAAAACCAACCCTAACCGGTTTGACATTTCCCTTTACTAAAACCGGTTTAACCCGAACCGGTTTGGATCCAAATCGGTTTTGACTTTTCGTTAACCAAATCGGTTCGGGTCGGGTTGAACCGGTTTGGGTTAAAAAACCGATTTGTGCACCTCTACTCACCGCCACTAACACCTTTCCATTTTTTAGTTCCCTTTCGTTGGATGCCCAAGCCCACAATTAGATAGCAATCCACTTAATATTACATTTATCCCAGACTAATTATTGCTTCAGTTATTGTAGAAGTCCAACTCAAAGAATCCTCTATGATCAATTTTAAGTTAAAAAGTGCCGAAGCCCACGTTTCTTTTAATCCATTTCGCCAAAGCAACATTTACTAATCCATTTGATACTTGATTTAATTTCCAACTAATATCAGCCCATCACGTGACCATCTTTTTTTTATTTTTTGAAAGACAAATTTCTTTAATCATTAATCATGTAAGATGGTGAAGTTAAACATATAACCTCTTTAAACCTTGATGTTTCAAAACGTCTTATCTCTACCACTGGACCGCCAACCCAATGTCTATCTACATCTTGTAAAAGTCACCTCCACATGAATTCAATTCCATATTTCCAATTAGCGAATATTTAGATTTAGATTAAATACTAGTATCAATTTCACAACCACATACTTAAAAAGATGAAAATACTAATATTTAAATATTCACTCGTTCTTAAGTTTAGCTTAATAACATCGTTATGACGCTTTTCTACTAAACTCACTAAATTCAAAAACGATTTAATTTAATATATATATTGGGGGAGATTCAAATAATAAATGAATTTTTGCTAAAAAACCCAAGTAATGATTTATTTTTTAACCGAAACCTGGTCAAACGAACTACCATTGAGCTCATTCCATCGGCGTTGAAACCGCCTCGTCGTTGTTTTTGGGGGGTGGGGTGGGAGAATTTAGGTTTTTTGGGGGGGTGGGGTGGGTAGGTTTAGGTTTTTTGGGGGTGGGGGTTGGAGGATTTAGTTTTTTGGGGGGGGTGGGGATGGGGGTGGGGTGGTTAGGTTTTTGGGTTTAGCTTTTACGGTTTAACTTTAGACTTTAACTTTAGCGTTTAGATTTTAGGGTTTAGATTTAAGGGTTTAGCTCTACGCTTTATTTCGACGAGCCAGTTTCAACGCCGCTGAAATTAGTTGAATTGAAGTTCATTTGACCCAGTTTCTTTGGTTTTTTTAGCGAAAATTCACTTATTAGCGGAAACTTCCCTTATATATTATACTAACTAGCTTAGACTCCGTGTATTACACACGGGGTGAAAAATATCATACAAAAATTCTAAAATCTTTATATATATTTTTTACAGGTGTAAAAATGTATTACATATACTAAGGATAAAAAACAAAATTTAAAATATGTAAAAATTAATATATAATTGGGTTTTGAAAATACGTTAATTACTATTTAATATATTTTGATTTTCATTACTACTTGATTGAAAATAAAAGTTAAATAATTAGATTTCAAAGTTTTTTATGATAAAAGATAATTTAAATAAATGTATTTTATTAGTATAATTAGTATTTTTTAAATATATTTTTATTATTAAAAGATAGAAATGTATTTAATAGAAGTGAGAGAGGCGGGAAAAAAATGATGAGAGTAAATATGGAGGCGACATGTGACAAGAAAAACCTTTATTTATTAGATAGTATAGATATAGATATTAAGGATTAGGTTCAGGTAAAAAGTATTTTAATTGTAAGAAGGGTGGGAAGAATTTAGTCTTGGCCATTAGATTAAATTGTAGAAAAGATTTAATGGTTGAGATTAAATTGTAAAAGAAAAAGTTGTTAGAAGGGTATTTTAGTCTTGGCCACTTTTGTTGACTTTTTATCAAGTTCCTCCCTCATTTTTAAACGTTCATAACTTTTACATACGACATTATTTTTTCAAAAAAATTACACCATAAAAACGAGCGTTTTTTTATCTTTAAAACGAGTATAGTGTCGTTATAAACAAAAATGAATTTTTGTTTACGTTTTTCAGCTCATTGTGTAATTAGTCAGGTCAATGTGTAATACATGTTCAATGTGTAATACAAGTTCATTGTGTTATACAAGTTCAATGTGTAATACAAGTTCATTGTATTATATGTATTTATCATTGTGTTTTACGTTTTCCAGCTCATTGTGTAGTTAGTCAGATCATTGTGTAATACAAGTTCATCGTGTAATACAAGTTCATTGTGTAATACAAGTTCATTGTGTAATACCACGTCTGGTCATTGTGTAATACAAGTTCATTGTGTAATTAGTCAAGTCATTGTGTAATACAAGTTCATTGTGTTATACAAGTTCAATGTGTAATACAAGTTCATTGTGTTATACAAGTTCAATGTGTAATACAAGTTCATTGTGTTATATGTATTTATCATTGTGTTTTACGTTTTCCAGCTCATTGTGTAGTTAGTCAGGTCATTGTGTATTACAAGTTCATCGTGTAATACAAGTTCATTGTGTAATACAAGTTCATTATGTAATACCACGTCTGGTCATTGTGTAATATCTGGTCATTGTGTAATACAAGTTTATTGTGTAATACAAGTTCATTATGTAATACAAGTTCATTGTGTTATACAAGTTCAATGTGTAATACAAGTTCATTGTGTTATATGTATTTATCATTGTGTTTTACGTTTTCCAGCTCATTGTGTAGTTAGTTAGGTCATTGTGTATTACAAGTTCATCGTGTAATACAAGTTCATTGTGTAATACAAGTTCATTATGTAATACCACGTCTGGTCATTGTGTAATATCTGGTCATTGTGTAATACAAATTCATTGTGTAATACAAGTTCATTGTGTAATACAAGTTCATTGTGTTATACAAGTTCAATGTGTAATACAAGTTCATTGTGTTATATGTATTTATCATTGTGTTTTACGTTTTCCAGCTCATTGTGTAGTTAGTCAGATCATTGTGTAATACAAGTTCATCGTGTAATACAAGTTCATTGTGTAATACAAGTTCATTATGTAATACCACGTCTGGTCATTGTGTAATATCTGGTCATTGTGTAATACAAGTTCATTGTGTAATTAGTCAAGTCATTGTGTAATACAAGTTCATTGTGTTATACAAGTTCAATGTGTAATACAAGTTCATTGTGTTATACAAGTTCAATGTGTAATACAAGTTCATTGTGTTATATGTATTATCATTGTGTTTTACGTTTTCCAGCTCATTGTGTAGTTAGTCAGGTCATTGTGTAATACAAGTTCATCATGTAATACAAGTTCATTGTGTAATACCATGTCTGGTCATTGTGTAATATCTGGTCATTGTGTAATACAAGTTCATTGTGTAATTAGTCAAGTGATTGTGTAATACAAGTTCATTGTGTAATACAAGTTCATTGTGTTATACAAGTTCAATGTGTAATACAAGTTCATTGTGTTATATGTATTTATCATTGTATTTTACGTTTTCCATCTCATTGTGTAGTTAGTCAGGTCATTGTGTAATACAAGTTAATCGTGTAATACAAGTTCATTGTGTAATACAAGTTCATTGTGTAATATCACGTCCGGTCATTGTGTAATACAAGTTTATTGTGTAATTAGTCAAGTTATTGTGTAATACAAGTCCATTGTGTAATTAGTCAGGTCACTGTGTAATACAAGTTCATTGTGTCAAATATTTTTCATCATTATGTTATATGTTTTCATAATTGTGTTTTACGTTTCCAGCTCATTGTGTAATTCGCTCATTATTGTGTAATTCGCTCAAATATGTCAGGTCATTGTGTAATATCATTTCATTGTGTAAGATCAGGTCTGATCATTGTGTAATATCAGACCTTCTATTACACATTGACCTGGTGTATTACACATTGACCTGGTATATTACATATTCACCGGGTATATTACACATTGACCATTATGCCATCCCTTTAAAAACAATAAAATGACACATGGCAAGCTTAGAATCCTTCTTACCCTTCTTATTTTTAAAACCTTTTTTACTATAACCTAACCCTAGATATTAATACGTTTAGTAGTTAATTAACATGAAATAAGTGTACCTAAAATGTGCCGATCAAACATCCTCAACTAATATTAACACTTCATTTCAAACAGGAGCGAAATAATACATTAAATGTGATTGTCAGTATATTTGTACACCTAAACTAGTAAACTCATACCCGTTTAGTCCCAACCAAATGTTTTGTGCTTAAAATATACGAGTATTACCATCATGATTCAATCGTCTCTACACCCAATACCATAGCAAAACTTACCCAACCTCATTTGTTTGAGGATTCACTAAACCGCACTTGCCTAGACCATGCACCACTATTCTGACACAATAGCAATTAAGTCCGTTTAATACTTTCTACGTGATTCCGGGACTTTTTTCCCATCCCTTTATATTCTCAATATTTTTTTTTCTTTTTGCTACGAGACTTTTCTTCATTTTTATCCATTTTTTCATCATTTTGCTCCATTTTTTTTATATATACTACCAGTTTTATTAAGACGGAGGTGTCATAATTGATGGAAGCATGGCGTGTGTGAAAAAAATAGACTCTCAACCTGTGTTTGCTGAGACTGCACTTTTAATCTACAAATCAATTCATTAACCGGAAAGCATCTTTCGACGATAACTGGCAGAGCATCTCCCTAAAGTCAACACGTTTAGACAAATGGTGATTAATGCCATAATGACATGGGTATAAGAGTTTTATCCCTATAGTGGACTTGAACTTCTTACACCAAAGAGGCAAAGACCAACAGTACACTATGGAAAGAAGGAGAGAGAGTTACCAAAAGAAGCATGGGAGCCAACGGCCAGGTCTCACCTGGGCGGTAAACTTCATCAATATAAGAGTGTCTTTGGCACTCCAGGTAAATATACGCTAGTTCACACCACATAAATGAATACTCTCGATCCTTTTACTCCATTATTGAAACACACCACTTTTAAAAACAAAACTTTAACGCGTGGAAGTCTTAACCCAGGAAATTTTTTTTTTTTTTACCCTCTTGCGTACCGCGAGAGAATCCTTCCTGAACTCTCGCGACCCGCGAGAGACCCTTTTTCTCAGAATGTTTCCAGTTTTCAGCAGTTTTCACACTTAACCATTTTTCCAACCTTTTTCATTTTGCTTAACATCAAAACTTTACCAACACTTAGATTTTTGACCAAAAACATCATGACAACATATGATTACATCAAAACATAACTTTTGTGCCAAATTACACCACTTTACAAGGATTTTACGAAAATCCTCAAAATACCAAAAATGCATACGAGAACCCTCCAAGCTTGGACGTTGACCTTGACCTATTTCGGAGCTTTCCCTGCATAACCACATAAACTTATAACCATTAGTAATGAGATAAACACAACCAACAAGTATTTACAACTTGTTTTCATCCTTTTCACCCATTTGACCCGTTTGCCTCTATTTGGTCAATTATAGTTCCATACATTAGCATTTCGTCAACATATTACCATTGTAATGTGTTAAACATAACAAACAAATGATTACAACTTGTTTTCACACCTTTCACCCATTTGACCCGTTAACACCCATTTGGCCAATTAAGGATTTCATACACTTGTATATCACCTACAAGTTACTTTCATCATTTCATTATCACTTTTCCATTTCCATTATGGCACGTAGGCCATAACTTCATATCCCAAAGGATACGAGATCATAACTCCATAACTAATCTATCCATTATGGTACTTAGACCATAACTCCATATCCATTCTATCCATTATGGTTCATAGACCATAACTCCATATCAACATATCCATTATAGTGTAAATACTATAACTACATTCCTTCAATTATGCATACCATTTTATACTCATTCATACCACATAACAAATTATGCAACTTTACACATTATACATACAACATTGCATAAAACTCATTTATCATCAAAACTAAGTAAGTGCAAAAGCACTTACCTTTCGGGTTAGAAGATCCCGCACCGCTTTCAAGCTTTGCAATTTGATTACCTAAACACATTCGCCTAGTTTAGTAATCTAACATATACCAAAATTTCATTACAATTGAGTTCCCAACTCAATTTCCCAATTCCAACCCAAATTGACCCGTTTGGGTTATCCTCATAACCAAACACACTCTTTCACCACAAACTCACCTACTTGAGTTTCATTAACTTAATCTTAACACTAATTCTTCTTTCAAAAATTATTATTAAGTTAATTTGGTGTTTGTTCTAGTGTCTAACATCTTAAAAACACTTAATCTTCATTAATTCACCATTTTAGCATTATGACCCAAACACCCCCAATTTTCACCATATGAACCCTAACTTCTCATAATCAAAATCAAGGGGTTCTAGGATGTTAATCATCATTCTTTAACTTTAGTTTAGCTAGATTATCAATAATCTAACACCATTTTATCACATGCATACATAATTTCGGATTTCACCCAAAATCTACCAAGAACACATACATGGTGAAATCAAGAGGAAGAGAATCACTTACTTGATGTTAGGAAGGTGTTGTGTGAGCCAAAACCTTCACTAATCAAGCTTCAATTACACGAAAATGGCTTCAACACACTTTTCTCTTTTTTTTTTCCTCTCTTGATATGAACGACCCCAACAACCAAAATGCTGAATTTTGACTTCCATATGGTCAAATATGGCAGATTTGCCATATTTACCATTTCAGTCCTTTAACTTCCATTTTACCCATTTCGTTCTATAGTTAGTTAAAAATTAACATAATCCTATTACAAACTTGAAACCCACTTGTTTCAACTTATTTATAAAATATTATTTCCACCATAATATTAAATATAAATATTTAATTATTTGAAGATGAAACCCGGATTTTGGTTCGTTACAAATCACCTCCCCTTATTTGGGTTTCGTCCCCGAAACCCGACTTCACATAAAAAGGTTCGGGTAGAATTTGAGCATTTCTTCCTCGGTTTCCCAAGTCATTTCCGCCCCCTTTCTATGCTTCCATCGAACCAACACTTGGCTAATCTCTTTATTACGCAACCGCTTCACTTTCCTATCTAAGATTGCCATCGGTTCTTCCACATAGTTCAACTTTTCATCAATTTCTATATCATCCAATGGAACAAAAGTAGATTCATCCGCTAAACATTTTCGCAAATGAGACACATGGAACGTGTTATGAAGTCTACTTAGTCCCTCCGGTAACTCCAATCTATAAGCTACCGCACCCACCCTTGCCATCACTTTAAACGGTCCAATGAAACGTGGGCTTAACTTCCCCCGTTTCCTAAACCTTATCACCCCTTTCCAAGGAGAGACTTTCAATAGCACAAAGTCCCCCACTTGAAACTCAATCGCCCGCTTCCTATTATCCGCATAAGAATTTTGTCGATCTTGAGCCGCCTTCAAGCGTGCTCTAATTTGGTCAATACTATCATTAGTTTCCTTGACCACTTCGACACTACCAAGCTCCCGTTGATCAATCTCACCCCAACACACGGGTGTTCGACACTTTCTCCCATACAATGCCTCAAAAGGCGGCATACCAATACTAGAATGGTAACTATTGTTGTAAGAGAATTCCGTCAACGGTAAATGGTCGTCCCAACTACCACCAAAATCTAAGGCACACGCTCGCAACATATCCTCGAGCGTTTGAATCGTTCGCTCGCTTTGACCATCCGTTTGTGGATGATAAGCGGTGCTAAGATTCAATCTAGTCCCCATATCCTCATGGAATTTCTTCCAAAAACGAGAAGTAAATCTCGTATCACGATCCGATATAATCGACACCGGCACACCATGACGTGACACAATTTCCTTCACATACATTTCCGCCAATCTATCTGAAGAATACGTTTCCTTTATAGGAAGGAAATGTGCACTCTTCGTCAACCGATCCACTACTACCCATATCGCATCATAACCCTTTCGAGTCTTTGGTAGTTTAGTGATCAAATCCATGGTTATATTTTCCCATTTCCAAAGCGGTATTTCAAGCGGTTGAAGCTTTCCATACGGCTTTTGATGCTCCGCCTTAACCCTTAAGCATGTGAGACACCTCTCCACATACTTAACAATATCACGCCTCAAACCCGGCCACCAAAAATGACACCTCAAATCATAAAACATCTTCGTGGCCCCCGGATGGATAGAATATTTGGATTTATGCGCCTCGTCAAGAATAGTTGTCAAGACACTTGACAACCTAGGTATCCAAATTCTATCAAAGCATGTCTTCAAACCCATGCTATTTTCACCAAGCTTATCAACATAAGAAATCATCCGTTCTTTCTTCAAGTCACCACCAAGTGCTAACACTTGGGCCTCCCGGATTTCATCAATAAGAGATGATGAAATTGTCATCTTAAATGACTTCACCTTGATAGGTGAATGACTTGACTTTCTACTAAGCGCATCCGCCACAACATTCGCTTTACCCGGATGATAAAGTATCTCACAATCATAATCCTTAACCAATTCAAGCCACCGTCTTTGCCTCATATTGAGGTCCTTTTGGTCAAAGAAATATTTGAGACTTTTGTGATCCGTGTAGATCGTACACTTAGCACCATACAAATAATGCCTCCAAATCTTGAGCGCGAAAACCACTGCTGCAAGCTCTAAATCATGGGTTGGGTAATTCACCTCGTGAGTCTTTAATTGCCTAGATGCATAGGCAGTCACTTTCCCCCTTTGCATCAAAACACACCCCAACCCCGAATGCGAGGCATCCGAATAAACAACAAAATCCTCGGTCCCGTCCGGCAAGGATAAAACAGGCGCCTTAGTCAACTTTTCTTTCAAGAGTTGAAAGGCAGATTCTTGCTCGGGACTCCAAACAAACTTTGTCTCCTTACGAGTCAACTTCGTCATCGGCAAAGCAATCCGAGAGAAGTTTTCGATGAACCTCCGATAATAACCCGCTAACCCCAAGAAACTTCTAATCTCCGAAGGCGTCTTCGGTGATGACCATTCTTTAACCGCCATAATCTTGGATGGGTCAACGGTAATTCCTCTTTCATTAATCACATGACCCAAGAATTGGATCTCGCGCAACCAAAATGCGCACTTGGAGAATTTAGCATAACGCTTCTCCTTTTGCAAGACTTCAAGAATCTCACGCAAATGACAAGCGTGATCACCCTCGCTCCTTGAATAGATGAGAAGATCGTCAATAAACACAATGACCGAACGATCAAGGAACGGTCTACACACCCGGTTCATGAGATCCATGAAAACCGCAGGTGCGTTGCTCAAACCGAAAGGCATAACCGTAAACTCATAGTGACCGTAACGAGTGCGAAAAGCTGTCTTATGAACATCCTCTTCCTTCACTTTCAACTGATGATACCCGGACTTCAAGTCAATCTTAGAAAACCATGACGCCCCTTGCAATTGGTCGAAAAGATCGTCAATCCTAGGCAATGGGTACCTATTCTTCACTGTCAACTTGTTCAACTCCCGGTAATCCATACACATTCTCATGCTCCCATCCTTCTTTTTGACGAAGAGAACGGGCGCACCCCAAGGTGAAACACTTGGGCGTATGAAACCCTTGTCAAGAAACTCTTGTAATTGCTCCATGAGTTCTTTCATTTCTGGCGGTGCCAATCTATAAGGCGCTTTAGCTACCGGTTTAGCACCCGGCATCAAGTCAATTCCAAACTCTATCTCCCTATCCGGCGGAATCCCCGGTAACTCATCAGGAAACACATCTACGAATTGGTTCACGACCGGTACATCGTGAATCTCCTTTACTCTTTCATTCACATCCGCGACACAAGCCATGAACGCCTTGCACCCACGCGCCATGTACTTGGTCGCCTTCACATAAGTGCACAACCTTACTTTACCCTTTTTATCACCTTCTATGTAGATGGACTCTCCCGACGGGGAAACAAGTTGGATCGCCTTCGGTCCACATAAAATACTCGCCTTATTCTTTGACAACCAATCCATCCCCACAATAACATCAAAATCTCCCATAGCCATAGGAATCAAATCAATAAAGAAAGTTTCGCCCCCCGCTCTCAACTTACAATCTCTAAAAATGTCAAAGACAAGGAAACTCATATCATTAGCCGCTTCGATTTCTAAGGGTTCATCTAACTTGCTTCTTACAAAAGAGGAATGCTTAACAATTTTCAAGGAAACAAAAGAACGGCTAGCCCCCGAATCAAATAGAACTAGTGCAGGTAATGAGTTAATCTTGAATGTACCTGTCACCACCTCCGAGTCGTTCTTTGCTTCCTCCGCAGATATGTGGAAAGCTCTACCCTTAGGCCTGGGTATCTCAACTTTTCTCTCGCTTCCACCTTGCTTCAAATCCGGGCAATCCGCCCTAAGGTGTCCTGGCTTGTAACAATTATAGCATATACGAATCTGGCTTGGACACTGATTTGCCATATGCCCCGGCTTCCCACACTTGTAACAATTCGACGTTCCCTTCTTACAATCCCCATAGTGCTCCTTCCCACAAACTTTGCATCCTCGAGAAGAGAACTTGGTAAAAGGCTTCTTACTAGGGCTCCCGCCCTTTATCTTGCTCACCACTTGATCCACAATTTCCCTTTTCCTCTTCTCTCCTCTAGCTTCTTGCCTCCTCAACTCCACCTCTCTTTCCCGACACCTGTTTATTAAGTCTACAAGTGTGGTAAATGAGGATGGAGATATGCTATCCCTGAACTCCACCGTCAGCATAGCATAGAACCTGTCAATCCTGGCTTTCTCGGTCGACACCACATCTGGACAGAACTTGGCCCGATTGAAGAAAGTCCCAGCTAATTCATCAATAGTCTCTGTCGTCTGCCTCATGAGGAGAAACTCCTCGGTCATCCTGTCAATAGCGGCCTGTGGGCAATGGTACTTTAGGAATGCCGCTTTAAACTCCTCCCATGACATGGAGGTCACCCCTCTTTCACCCCTCTCCTTTCGGAGATTCAGCAGCCACTCCTTAGCCCGCCCAGTCAATAGTGGCACGCTAAACATCACTCTATCCTCGGGCTTACACCTTGTCGTCTCAAAATTTGACTCCATGTCTACCACCCACCTGTGGCTCAGAATCGGGTCCACTTGCCTGTTATATTCCTTGGGCTTGATCACCATGAAATCCTTCAGTGTACAACCCCGAGGTTCCTTATCTTTCTCTTTCATGATCTCCTCGAGAGAGAGTTTAATAGTCCCCCTCATTTCTTCCATCAACAGATTTGTGGCTTGCTCAAAGGCCTTGGCCACCTCCTCTTTTATCAACTCTTGGATCCGTGGATCCAACGGTTCCCGATTGCTCGATTCTTCTGCCATCTCTTAACTGAGAATTAGAAACGAACACCTTAACACCCTTATACTATCAATACCTTAAATACTTATCACACTTACACCCCTATATGTATTAAGTATATGTATACTTATCTACTTATATACATACATACATATATAATCACCTTCACCTAATCCTTGTAAATGTTCATTGTCATATGGTTATTATAAAGGCCCTTGCACATCTCGTCATATTAATCATATTGGCCAGACATGATTAATAACGCGCTATGCCCAATTGCAATTATCATATTCATATAACAAATCACAAGACAAGTTTCGGCACACATAACACTTTGCCAATCATTCGTACATATACATAAACTCCATATGGAATTATCATTAATCATAACATTACTAACCTTCCATTTCCGAAAGCTCCGAGTCTTAGTCAAGTCCTTTTTGGATTCTCGTATCATCCCCCCCCATATCAAGAGAATCCGGTTTGAGTTTGGTGCCACCCACACCAAATCCCTCAAACCATTGCTCTGATACCAAGTTGAAACACACCACTTTTAAAAACAAAACTTTAACGCGCGGAAGTCTTAACCCAGAAATTTTTTTTTTTTACCCTCTCGCGTACCGCGAGAGAATCCTTCCTGAACTCTCGCGACCCGCGAGGGACCCTTTTTCTCAGAATGTTTCCAGTTTTCAGCAGTTTTCACACTTAACCATTTTTCCAACCTTTTTCATTTTGCTTAACATCAAAACTTTACCAACACTTAGATTTTTGACCAAAAACATCATGACAACATATGATTACATCAAAACATAACTTTTGTGCCAAATTACACCACTTTACAAGGATTTTACGAAAATCCTCAAAATACCAAAAATGCATACGAGAACCCTCCAAGCTTGGACGTTGACCTTGACCTATTTCGGAGCTTTCCCTGCATAACCACATAAACTTATAACCATTAGTAATGAGATAAACACAACCAACAAGTATTTACAACTTGTTTTCATCCTTTTCACCCATTTGACCCGTTTGCCTTTATTTGGTCAATTATAGTTCCATACATTAGCATTTCGTCAACATATTACCATTGTAATGTGTTAAACATAACAAACAAGTGATTACAACTTGTTTTCACACCTTTCACCCATTTGACCCGTTAACACCCATTTGGCCAATTAAGGATTTCATACACTTGTATATCACCTACAAGTTACTTTCATCATTTCATTATCACTTTTCCATTTCCATTATGGCACGTAGGCCATAACTTCATATCCCAAAGGATACGAGATCATAACTCCATAACTAATCTATCCATTATGGTACTTAGACCATAACTCCATATCCATTCTATCCATTATGGTTCATAGACCATAACTCCATATCAACATATCCATTATAGTGTAAATACTATAACTACATTCCTTCAATTATGCATACCATTTTATACTCATTCATACCACATAACAAATTATGCAACTTTACACATTATACATACAACATTGCATAAAACTCATTTATCATCAAAACTAAGTAAGTGCAAAAGCACTTACCTTTCGGGTTAGAAGATCCCGCACCGCTTTCAAGCTTTGCAATTTGATTACCTAAACACATTCGCCTAGTTTAGTAATCTAACATATACCAAAATTTCATTACAATTGAGTTCACAACTCAATTTCCCAATTCCAACCCAAATTGACCCGTTTGGGTTATCATCATAACCAAACACCCTCTTTCACCACAAACTCACCTACTTGAGTTTCATTAACTTAATCTTAACACTAATTCTTCTTTCAAAAATTATTATTAAGTTAATTTGGTGTTTGTTCTAGTGTCTAACATCTTAAAAACACTTAATCTTCATTAATTCACCATTTTAGCATTATGACCCAAACACCCCCAATTTTCACCATATGAACCCTAACTTCTCATAATCAAAATCAAGGGGTTCTAGGATGTTAATCATCATTCTTTAACTTTAGTTTAGCTAGATTATCAATAATCTAACACCATTTCATCACATGCATACATAATTTCGGATTTCACCCAAAATCTACCAAGAACACATACATGGTGAAATCAAGAGGAAGAGAATCACTTACTTGATGTTAGGAAGGTGTTGTGTGAGTCAAAACCTTCACTAATCAAGCTTCAATTGCACGAAAATGGCTTCAACACACTTTTCTCTTTTTTTTTCCTCTCTTGATATGAACGACCCCTACAACCAAAATGCTGAATTTTGACTTCCATATGGTCAAATATGGCAGATTTGCCATATTTACCATTTCAGTCCTTTAACTTCCATTTTACCCATTTCGTTCTATAGTTAGTTAAAACTAACATAATCCTATTACAAACTTGAAACCCACTTGTTTCAACTTATTTATAAAATATTATTTTCACCATAATATTAAATATAAATATTTAATTATTTGAAGACGAAACCCGGATTTTGGTTCGTTACAATTATCACTTCCAAAGAATAGCTAACTTATTCTCACGCCAAAGGTTGATCGAAGGAGGTCCCCTTCTGCGATGAGTCTAACAGTTCTTTCATCGTAGCAGGAACCATCCAACCGGTCATACTAAGGAGTATCGAAACTCTCACCCTATTTGTTTTAGCAACACGTACAAAGTTTAAAATAGTTTTTAAACATATTTAAAACACCTAAGTCATAGTTCATGAGAGATTTTATTCACAAAAAATGATGCGTGTGTCACCTCAAGACTCCAATCCCTACACACCACCAATTCCGGGAGCTTTTCCTAAGACAATCAAACCATCATAGTTAGTCCAAAAAGTTATATGAAACTTGAATAAACATTGAATGTTTATGATTAAATCTTGTTCAAGGTTTCATAGTTTGAACATGCTCATGTCACCTTAGGACATGGTTGTGTCACCTCAGGACACGGCTCAGGACATAGGCATGTCAGTAAATCTAAAACTTGTGATGTTTAATAATCAAACACGGCTGTGTCACCTCTAGACATGGCCATGTCAGAGAATGCTGGTCTGACTTAACAACTTCATTTCCGGCAACTTTCACATCAACCAAAATGTAGTTTAATTTTCACATCAACAACAAACTTTAACCCTTGCACAACATAATGGTTATATTACCACTTGAAAGCCACATCCAAATTTTATAAAACCTTAATATGATTAATATTCAAAACATAACAATTTGGGCCTTTCAACGCCACAACTTCCCATTGGTTTATTCTCTAGTAGTGTTAGCATTTCTCTATTCAACCAACATCTTTGTCTACTAAAAACAATTGTATATTCAACTACATCAGGAACATAAGTAATTACCTCAAATGAACCAATTCAATAACTGTCAGAAATATGACTGGTACATTAAAAAATACAAACCCTAGATGTTTAGAAAAAAGATTGTTACACATGTTGACTTGAACAATATACAGACCCAAGACTCAGATTATCATTGTGATCTGATCATAACTAGAACAAATATGCAAACGATCTAACAAGAATCAACAAAACAAACCCTCAGAAATACAAATGAGTTTCATCATTAAAGATGAAAACCTAACTCAGATTTGGAAGAAGAAAGGATTAGAGCCAATATCGGAGATCGAGTTGTGTTATTTATCACACACTCTCTCTCATCCTTTTATAGTATCCAACTAAATTCTGCAAACGGGTTGCCTTCATCATCCAGATCTTTACTTGAATCCATCCAGCTAGCCCAGCTACAATGAGCCCATAAAAACCCTTCAAGCCCAGCTTCAGTTTAGTCCACATTCTTGAATAGCTTTTAACTCCAAACTCATTTAACACCATGAAATAGAACAAATAAAACTCAACATTAAAGACTAACTTTGACAATTAAATTGAGAAATAACATATAAGCTATATTTTCAACAATAACTACGGGTTCTTATTCACTACTTGGTGAATTATACTTCCAACTTAAGTTATTATCAACCTTGCAACCTGTATTTCCTTTCTAGTACCTGATCTACCAACTTAACGACATAAAAGTTTCTTAACACACTTGAATGAATAGGATACATAGTCTTAAATTTCTTTGAATAAAGGTTGAGATTTCGCATACCTTTGAGTTTAGGATCTTTGATGTCTTAGCCACTTGATCCCATGCGTTAACCACCTAAGTCAAACATGTAGTCCTTATTTGATCAATAACCAATTCTTGAACCACCGTAACTTCCACAAGTAGGTTAAACATAAAATCCTATTACATATTTTCTCATGGCAATTCATTTATCAAACACCTTGCAGGTAAGGAACAATAATATCCATAATTTGTTCAATTACTATTTTTGATTTAACAAAAAAAAATCCTACACTTTCATTTGGTACACATGATAATATGCATGCATCAAAAGGTGTATATAACCGACATAAATCCTTGAATTGTTGGTCTAATTTTCATAAATTCGATGGTAAGAGCCCTTTGATTATTTTGGTATATTTATGATTAAGGTACAAGGAAAAAAAAACCGGGATAAAAACAAAGGAATAGAACCTATACAAAGAAAGTTACTAATCATAAAGGCTAATTATAAGGAATGAATGGTTTGCCATGTTCGCTTTGTGTGCTTTTGTGGTAATGATCCGGAGACTTCAGAACACCTTTTTCTTGGATGTAGCGTGACTCGAAGGCTTTGGGACAGAGTTGCGGCTTGGCTTGATGTTCAACTTCCGTTGGTGACCTATCATGTCGAAATGATTGATTTGGTCGAAAATGGCAACATGAAGATCGAGAAGAAAGAAGTGGTGGGGGCTATATGCTTTGTTGTTTGGTGGTCAATTTGGAAATTTAGAAATGAAGTTGTCTTCATGAAGAATCAACAGAGGAAAGATACAATTTTGATGAGGTAGTTCAACTTTCTCTCCTTTGGTATGGTAGTAGAAATCGTAAATGTAAGATATCTAGAATCGAGTGTGATAGGAGAATCAGAGTACGGTAACGGATAAAATTGAATTAACAAAGAAACGGATAAATCGACAGCTCGTTTCGGATACAGATTCACCACCGAAACAAACAGTCGGGCTGCCATCTTTAACCAAAGATACAGATTCACCACTCCGGATAGAAAGTCGTGTCTAAGAACACCACCCAACACGCCACGGTTGAACTAGCATAGACGAATCAACCTTAACTCAAAAATCCATTTAAGATAAAATCATTTTTTTGGGAATTTCATTTGTGTGTTTTTTGTGTGTGTTTTCCAAGGTGAAAACTCTTTCTCTCTAGCCGCCTCCTCCCACCCATACGAACTCAAGCTAATTCGGCCACTAATCCATCTTTTTGGGTTGGTGTTTGATCGATTCCTTGGAATAGATCGATTCTACCATCAACTTAGAATGTCAATCGGTCTTATTTTAAGATTGTATAATTTTTATATGGTGCTAGACAACCGAATCTGCTTAATCTGTATGGTTCTTGGGAAGAGTTTGATTCGATTTGCTATGAACGGAAATCGCTCCACTCATGTGGTTTGATTCGATGCACTACGGACGAATTGGTTTTTGTTAGTGTATCGGCCAAGATTGCATTTTTGGATTTTGGTGTCAATCGAGTATGTTCTTAATTGATGGATTAAGGATATGCTTGTTACCCGTTTGATTCTCAAACGGTGCTAGACAATCTGTTTATGGCTATTCGAACTCAGTCATTCCGGACGGCATGGGGGTGGGATGTTTTCTGCTCGTGGATGGTTTGATCTCTTAAACGATTTTGATTTCGGGTTCTATCTCATTCAATAGAGACTACGGGGTGTCTCTTGGATCGGACGCATGGATGTATAACCTGTGAACTCGTTTTTTTGGTTGTTTGGGAGAGATGATCAGACCACAACTCCACTCTCTTGTTTCGTGGGGTGTCAATCGGCTAATCCTTTAGCTGGTACCCGATACAATTCTTGTATCGGTGCTAGACAGCCTTGGTTCATCCACAAATTCATGCTTGTGATTTCCTTCCGATCCGGGTCAGACTCGGGATCGTAATATGCAGAGGTTTGGTTCCGGGATTCTATTTTCTTGGTGCATCGAATTTCATGAACCACCCTAGGGGTCTCCACAGCAAGATAGGTGGTCCTGCCTAATGCCGATATGTGGTGGGGGTCCTTGAGTCTTCAAAGGATAGATGGGTGGTCGATCGGCTCAAGGAGATGCATGTTTGGAAAGGTGGAGGTCTGGGTCTTTACCGGGAAGATTGTTATGCTCTTACGGATTGGAAGAGTGTGGTTCGGCTATAGGCGCTTAGTTGGAGATCAACCTTGGATCGAATCCTATGGTTTGGTTGCGTATTAGACCGACCATGGGTTACGTACATCATCTATATTGCCCCGTTATCACTTTTGCTCCGATTCTGTTTTACGGTTTGATGTTCTTGTTTGGAGTCAGGGATGATGATATTCATGTTGATGGTTTGATGTTCTTGGGTCATCATAATCTGGGACAAGTGTTCGTGAGACCGGGATGAAGGCATGTTTGGGCTGGAGGAACTCATCTTTGGTCTAGTTCTTGTTTGGTTTGAAAGATGTTTATTGTTCTGGGTATGATGTTCTTCAGGTTGGTTGATGTTCATCTACTTGTTCATCGATTTCTTGAATTTTTGGTGTTTGATCTGATGGAGTTCGAGTCCCATATGGGTGCCATGTTTTTAGGGATTGACTTCCTTAATTTCATCCACCTATTTTGGGATTTAATTGATTTGAATGGATTTGATTGAATTCAAAATTTGAATTATTTGCTTCTTGATTTACACGAATGGGATTTGAATTTTCTTTTTGGAAGTTTGGTGTGCATGGTGGCGGGCTTCGGATTCTACGTAGGCAAGGCAAGCATGCAAATTGGATTTAGGGTGGGCCGCTATGTTTGGTTGGACTGGAATTTACGTTTGCATAATGGAGATTGGGTATTAAAGGATATGCATGTGCTCGCAAGGAGCCGCCTTCCTTGACTCGGGTGGGTGTGGCCCACAGTGGTTTAATGCATGCATGTAGGGGTAATTAGGATGGGTTTGAAATTTGAATAATGTTTGGGAATTTAATCACTGGGCTCGGTTGGCCCATAGGAAGTTGATGTAATAAATTGGATTCTAGTTGGAGTTGATTCATGTTTGAGGATGTTATTGGCTAGTGATTAATATTTTGTGATAGCCCTAGTATTGGTCTTCATTGTTGGATGAGTCATTAACGGAGTGAGTCTAAGTATGGGATTGGACTGACGGTGGACAGTGGACAGGTTTAGTGACTTAGGGCCTAAGTATGGGATTGGGCCGGCACACTTGCTTTGCTACTCTTGGAACAGGTCTACCTTCTCGCGTGGTTACACCAATATGCGTCATTAGATCATTAATTATCCTTTATGTATAGGTCTACTCTGGATTAGTATGTCTTGTGTTTGTCTGGGTTTGGCCCATTTTATGTTTTCATTTGATTTCGTGGTTCACCCTCCATGGTATAAAGGCCCAGTTGAGGGGGATGCACTTAGTATGTAACACTGTTATTCTTTTAATTAAAATTTACCTGGACATTGCCCTTTCCCAAAAAAAACATACAAAACTTTTCATCATAAAAACTCTGCCTTCATTTGTGAAACTTACGAATTACATAAAGGGAAAGAACATGGGCCTAGAACATGGGTACACCACTACTACATTTTTGGGAATTGGAAAATAACTGAAAAGGGAAATAAATAAAAATAAAGAGAATTATAAAAAAACATGCATAAAGTGAAACATCATCATGGAGGTTATTGCCAATTATCCCATGTGCATGCAAATTTACGTGAGGCTTGCATGGATCAAGTTAACCCAAATTAGTGCCGCCCCGCTGGTTGCTTTCGACCCGTCTTCAATGACTAAAATTATTATTGCTAGTGACCGTTGGCTTCGGGAGATAGCTATCATAGTGGTTGCAAAATCGTATTTTGTATTTGTAATTTTCCCGACTAGTTTCTTGCTAGTCGTGTTTTAATATAATGCCGTTGTTCAAAAAAAATTATAAGGAATGACCGAGAGGAGTCGGTCCATTTGAGATGATGTCTAAATCGCTTGAGTCATCTCAACCACAAGACCTCACTAATTGTAGACGCCATGGACCAGGATTCTGCTTCTGAGGAAGAACGTGAAACTACGGATTGTTTCTTGGTTTTCCAAGAAACTGGCGCACCACTAAAGAGAACTAAGTATCATGTTCGTGATTTTCTGGTAAAAGGGCATCCAAGCCAGTCAGAGTCACTATAGGCAGTAAGAATGCAACCTCCTTCTCGAAGTAGAAGGATGACTTGTACAGTGTCCCCTTTAGATACCGTAAGACCCTAAGCACGACATCCATATGATTTTGTCTTGCATTAGCAATTAACTGACTCAAAACGTTTACAGAGTAAGCAATGTCGAGTATGATGACTTGTAAGTAAAGGAGTCTCCCCACGATACCGGCTAGCATCAACTTTGGGTTCTTTACTGTTTTTGTTCAATTTCAGGTTCTATTCCATTGGGAAAGAACTTGGTCTACATCCTTGTTAGCCACAATCTTCTAGAATATCTAAAGTATATTTTCTTGGCTCAAGACTATACCTTCGAATGTCCGGGCAACTTCAATGCCAAGGAAGTATTAAAAAGTTCCCAAATCTTTAATGTTGAATTGCTCGTGGAGTCTCTGCTCGTATGTTCACTACAAATTATTATAAATGTTTTAGGTGCGGGAATTTGTGCAACAAGTGAAGAAGATGTGGAAAGACAAAAGAAAGAGATGCAACAACAAGTGGCCGGGTATATCAAACAATTGGGTAATCCTTCCGGCAATCATTCACCGTAGTTTAGTCTATGTTAGTCTTTATTATTGAACTTGTAGACATATTTGGGTCAAATTGATTTAGGTTAAAACTTAAAACCAACATCTTTAAAAAAACAAACCTATTTGATGTGGTTTAAAACGGGTTAGGTTAAAGCGTGATCATCAAATAAACGTATCAAACAAATAAAAATTATCCAATTCTACTCATTTTCTAAAAAAAAAAGGAATCATGATTCCTGGGGCAATCGCATTCATATGTTAACTATTTTCAAAATAAACAATTTTTGAGGGGGAAACAAGGACAAGAGAAAAGTCCACTAGATACATTGGGACAAAGTGACTGCTCCTAAGAATTTGGGAGGGCTGGGATTAGGAAAGCTAGAAGATCTCAACTATGGACTTTTAATCAAACTAGTGGACTTAACTCGCGCGTTGCAGCGGGATTCCTCCACGATACTAAATACCTAAACACAATCCTCCATAATACTAAATACCTAAACGCGTGTTCAAGAAACTCAACGCATAAAATAGCAAAACGCGTGCTCAAAAACACAATTAAACGCAAAATAGTTATAAAAAGAATATAAAGAGTGGGGCGAAAATTATTAAAAAAACACAATTAGACGCAGAAAAAAAATATATCTTTCATTCGTTCTTACATTTGTAAGAGCCATTCTGACCAAATTCAAATAAATTTCTATAATCTAGAAAAAAAATCTCGTTAACCGGTAGCCGGCACCTTGATCCCCCGTTACCACCAAACACCCGATGTTGAAATGACTAGAACAACTCGAGCAATCAGCAACAGCCAGCAAATCAATTTCTGTAAAACAAATCTCCACCTCAAAAACTTCCTGCTTGAACTAATCTTGGATGTATCTCTGATGTCAATAACTAATTTCATCCCTCGAGCAGGAAAGAACCGACAGAAGCAGCGTTTTCCAGGAAGCAGGCACATTCCAACCTGCTAAAAATCTATGCATAATGTCTATGTAAAAATTCATAATTATTAATGATAAACTTACCATATGTAAAAATTCATGACAGTTGATGATAGACATCCTGCAGGAGCAAGACACTCCATGTCTGTGTATATAACTTCAACTGGGTACCAATCATCACTGAATTAATAGAAAACAAATAATCCAATTAAATGGAAAAATATAAATAATAGATAGATGGTGAAGATAATGGGGGTGTACCTTGATGGATAACAGACTTTAAATTGCATCAATATGGAAATTAAATTACATCAATTAAACACATCTAATGTCTCATATAATATTATTTTTTTCATAAATCATAAGCAACCAAGTGTGAAAGTGTATGAATACCAGTCACTTAATGTTTCTACATATAGTATGTATTCTGTCTGAGACATCAGATTCCTCAATGTCCTCATCCTACCAGATGATAAGATTAAAGCTATTAAACATAAGATAATACAAAATTGAGCAACTGTACAAGTATACATAAAAAAACACACGTACAAAATGAAATTGAAAAGCATCTAAATACATAATGGAAATGACTTAAAAGTTTAGGCTTCAACTTCGTTAATGGCAGGTCTTGATCAGGAGCAGATGTCTCGCAAAAAAAAGACAGAAAGAAGCTATCACAAATACATCTATAACAAATACATCTTAAAAAGTTTCAAAAAAACCTTGGAGCAACTGTCTGAATGCAATACGCATATTAAAATTTATAGTACCGCACATTTTATTACACCTAATTATGTGTATGAAACCTGGAACAACATCATCGTCAATACAAAAACCAATATAGTGAAAATAACATATTAGAGGCAAAAACACACCTGCTATCGCCACCAGAGCCCTCAACGATTAACACGAAGGGTTGGGAAGACCGATGTTTCTGCTTTTGTTAAATTTCTGCTTCACTTCTCTGCAAGAGAGATACATCTGATATAAGTACAACTATAGAAGTATATTAGTTAAATCATGTGTTCAATATATAGAGTAAAATAGTAAATAAGTGCAATATGAAGAAACATATCCAAACACCTGAAAATCTACTCAAATCACAATCATCATGTTCTCCTAAATCAGATTTCATTAGAAACCCACAAACAAACACCATTATTATGAAATTCCAAGGTGATATTCAAACAAACAAACATAAAGAAACAACATCCTAAAACTAAAAAACAAAATCAGGATATACAGAATACACATGCATATTCTAAAGGTAAAAAAACAAAGAAGCAGCAGCCCAAAGAAAATTACCATTTGGAAACTTCAATCACATTTTGTCTCTAGTCCAATTATAATAGTGTTTGCATATCAGTTACAGATTATTCAGCGTCAATTTCATTATAATATTCATTGTAATGGTGGTGGAGGTACAGTGTGGAGATTAATCGGCTTTGGAGGAACGTGATTAATGCAATACATGTTACTCCGGGTAGATGGACATTCATCCCGAACAACAAAATTAAAACGGGTGTTTGGAAATCAATTGCAAATTTGAACTTTTCACTTGAAAAAGCAAATCTTACATTATCTCACTCGATCATGGGGATTTGGAGTAGTGGTGAGACACTAAGATTTTGGTTAGATCATTGGATTGGTTCGGCTCCCCTGATGGTTTCTTTTCCTGCCTTATTCAAAATCAAGTTAGACAAAGCTTGCCTAGTCCGGGATCGGTGTCGTATGTCGGGTAATACTCTTACTTTTACTTGGTTATGGAAACGATATATTTTTCTTCCCATTGAATTGCATGAACTAGATCGTTGCATCTCTACACTAATAAGTATGAAGTTTCATGATGGGCCGGACAAATGGACATGGACGGGCTCCTCGGATGGAACACTCTCGGTAAGATCGGTGAGGACTATGTTTGCTAATCAAAGAGCGGAAGCTTCAGACCATATTTTTCAATGGAACAATTGGCTTCCACTAAAAGTGAACATCTTTGGGTAGAGAACCATGGCGGAAAGAATACCAACTATGATGGCGCTGATCCGAAGGAACATCCAAACGAACTCAACGGCTTGTGTACTTTGTGGAGAGGCGGAAGAGACTGTCGATCATATCTTCACCGCCTGCTATGTGGCTACTATAATATGGCAAAAGGTCTCTTCATGGTGTAATCTGTCGGCCCATCTTTTCCTTCTCAGTTAACGACCTTTTCAACGCTCATCTTACCGGGGGGACTCAAAGATTTAAAAAAAAAAAAGAAGGGCTGCACAATCCATATTCCTGTTGGCTTGCTGGGCAATTTGAAAGGCAAGAAATAAACGGCTTTTCAAAGACCAACCGACTTCTGCATCAAACATTGTTGAAGAAATCAAGCTTCGTGGATTCCTTTGGACTAAAAATAGGGCTAAAATGAGCTCTTTGGTATGGAAAGATCGGTGTTCTTTTAATCTTTGAGTTGTAATTTTTATCTTACCTTTTCTGTTTCTAGTTTATTTTTTACCACTGTCTGGTCTGTTTGTTTTGTAGCTCTGTCGCCCTTTTGTTAAGCCTCTGTCTTGCTTTCATTTAATGAAATTAGTTGTTAAAAAAAGGGGACTACTAATGGCACACGGGAATTGCTATATGGACTGGGCCCTATACGCATCGTATAGGGCAATACGATGCGTATAGCCCTTCACAATTTCCCATGCCCGATAGCCTCGTACAAGCTGGTCATTCCAACCCTATACACATTGTATAGGCCAATACGATGCAGTTTAGGGTACGAGGTACCTTCTGCAACTAGTCATTCATCACATTGTTATACGCCCCGTATAGATCTATATGTGGCGTATAGCGATGTGATGGATGACTAGTTGCAGAAAGTACCTCGTACCCTATACGCATCGTATTGCCCTATACGATGCGTATAGGTCCCAAATTTTGTGTATTTAACCATGCAGATTCTCATTCGAACGTATCGTTCAAAAAATTTTCATGAAATTTCTTCAAAAAATTATAACCATGTCTTGGTGGTGGGATGGTAACTACGGTTTTCAAGTATATTCTAACGAGTCGCTGGAAAACAACCCGCAAAGTTCTAGCGTTCAAGAGGTGAACCGGGAGGAGGTCTCTTCCGACGTTTATTCTAATCAACGGGTAAGGCTTCCAGATTTGAACGAGCCACTGAGCAATCCCGAGTTCGTATACGGTGAACCGTCTTACCTTACACAACCCACGAACGACTTCGTGTACAGTGAAGTCTCTTACCTGACACAACAAACCGACGACTTCGTGTACGGTGAAGTCTCTTACCTGACACAACAAACCGGCGACTTCGTATACGCGGGAAACAAGCCGGCTAACGACTCCGAAGACGACGAACAAAACCATCAAAACGTGTCGTATAAAACTCACCAGAATTTTCAGTCTCGTGAACAGTTGGTGAATTGGGATGTCCGGAGAGGACGTGAGAATGGTTACGTCCTTGTCACCAGACGATCGAGGAGAAAAGGCGACGATCCGACGGAACCGTTTATCAAGGTGTGGCTTTTGTGTGACCGTCATGGCGAACATGCGTCTACTTCCACGGTTAGACGTGTCGGTAGCAAGAAAATAGGTTATCCCTTTAAATAGGAAGGAGAGTACCAAGAAAATACTGGTGATTGGAAATTAACGGTGAAGGATGACAGTCATAACCACGTCCCTAGTTAACATCTTGAGGCGCACTCGTTTGCCAGGAGACTGTCTCAGTCGGAACAACTTTTGGTGGCGAATATGTATTCCCAAAACATGTTGCCACGAAACATTCTGGAAACCATAAGGGAACAAAACCTAGAGAGTAGTTGCATTAAAAATGACATTTATAATGCGATACAAAAGATAAAAAAACGAAATGAGAGTCAGTGAAACTCCAATGTAGGTTCTGGAAAACCTGCTTTCTTCTAAAAAATAAGTCTACTATACTCGGGAGGATCCCGCCACAAATGTCATGGAGGAGATATTCTTTGTTCATCCGAAATCATACGAGATGTGGCGTGCGTTCCCGCACGTGTTGATGATCGACGCAACATACAAAACGTACATGTATAGAATTTCATTTGTCCAAGTGGTCGGTGTGACCTCCACACACCGGTCGTTTTGCGTCGCTCATGCATTTATATCAAAAGAACGGGAGGAAAACTTCGTCCGGGTGCTGCTGCAAATCAAAGCAATGTTGCAAACGTGTATAGAGTCGCGTGTGATAGTAACAGACAGTGACAAAGCTCTTATGAACGCGTGTGATAAAATATTTTCGGACTGTTCCAAGAATCTATGTCGGTGGCACATACACGAGAATATCTCAAAACATTGCAGGGCATCATTTACATATGAAGACAGGGCAAATTTCAAGTATTCATGGTCGGTATTGTGTGAGTCTCCCACGCCAGATATATACCAGTACAACTTCAATCGGCTTTACGAACGACTGTATGCAGCCAAACGAGGAAGTAAGTTTTGAATATTTAATATTTTCAATATTGAATATTTATTAAATATTTAGTATGGTTTAAATTATTTTTCTAGGAGTTATAAATTATGTGACCAAAAATTGGTTGGACCCGTATAAAGAAAAGTTTATATCCGCCTGGTCCAACAGAAACCTCAATTTTGGTCAACATACAACGAATCGAGTCGAGAGCCAGCATTCGCTCCTAAAGAGCTATCTTAAAAATGCTAACAGCTCGCTAGATAGACTTGTTGGGTTTGTTGATGAAATTGTAACAGATCAATATTATCAATTACAATTTGGGTTTGGAACAAGCCTCATAAGGAAAATGGACAGCCACATAGCTATTGAATTGTTTAATAACCTGCACGGTAAAGTTTCACATAAAGCTCTAAATTTGTTAGAAAATGAGTGGTACAAGTTATCACATATACGGAAATAAAATGCAACGTGTGGTTGCCAACTTTTTAGTAGTTGTGGGTTGCCCGTGTGCTTGTCGTCTGACAAATATCGAAGCTACAGGTAAATTGTTCTGACTATTTATCTTGTTTTTTTTTATTTTCAAACTGTTCTGACTATTTTGTTTTAATACAGGTGGCAGAATCCCTCTAGATGCGGTGGACGTCTTCTGGAGGAAACTTGATTTAAAATCGTCGTTTGTCGATGATGAAAATGTAGACGTTGATAAAGTACTTGGTCAAGTTAGAAACAAAATTATGTCACAACCCGATCAGGTCAAAAAAAGTTTGCTTTCGAGAATCGCAGGGGTGGTCTTTTCGAGAAAAAGTAACAAGAAAGCGCTTGTGGTACACAAAGATAATTGCGGTCGTCCAACTTTGAAAAAACAACAACAAAGGAAACAGGATATCGCGAGAATCACCTCATTCACAGGATCACAACAAAGCAAATGTGACCCTGCGAGACACAACTCGTACATTGCGTCACAAGACTCTCGACAGGCGAGTTCGATCATTCAACACTGTCGTTCAACGATGGGTAAAGGAAAGCAACCACGAGATGATAACGCCCATCTTGGGTTTCCATTAATTATGGGGAAAGATGCGGTTAACAATATAAATTATTTTAAGGATTCGATACCATCTTTATTTTATCCGTACATTTCACATATACAGGATGTAAATCCCGATGGTAACTGTGGTTTTCGATCGGTAGCTTTGGGCTTAGGGTTAAATGAAAACCAGTGGCTTTTTATACAACTTCTACAGGAGATGGACAATAAAGAAGAATGGTGGAGAACTGTTTTTGACAGAGTCGCTTTTCAAAAATATGATAGGCTACGTCACATGATAGATTGGCAGGATGTGAAAGCCGCACCAGTTAGTTGTTGGATGTCGATGCCATACACAGGACTCATAATTGCTCAAAGATTTGGGGTGATTGTTCATCTCTTAAGCATCGCCGGTAATCAAACATTTTTTCCATTGTGGTTTGGTCCAAACGTTCACGCTCAACATCAAATCGTATCGTTAGTTCACGTCAAAAATGCTCATTTCATCCACGTCAAGTTAGACGGAGATTTTTCGATTCCCACGCCGAATCCACTTTGGAATTTGCACCGAAATGAAGATGTAGCATTATGGGAAAATATATACAGTGATCGTATTGAACGATTTAAGAAAATAATGGTTACTAATAGATCTAGATTTCCACAATACGTCATGAATCACGGATGATTTTTGTTTAAAATTGTATTTTAATTATGTTTAATTAATTTTATTGTCATTTTTATTAGTTTTTTATTAATTTTAATTTAAATAATTTTAATTTATTATTAATTAATTATAACTAATTATAATTAACTATAACTAATTTTAATAAAAATTTTAATTAATCATAACGAATTTTAATTAAATATTCTATACGAGGCGTATAGCCTTTTGATAAACCAGGTCGATGCCTCGTACAGTCCTAAACGAACCAAAACAAACACACACAAACAAATATGCGACCCGGCACGAAAACTCGTTGATTTCGATTTTTGTCTTAAAAAAAGTTCGAAAAGGTAGATATCTTAACTCCCGATCAATAATATTACGTTTATATTGATTATTAGTGAGTAAAAACTGGGTAGATTAGGGGGTTTTGCCACTGAAACTTAGGCACTATACGCCACGTATAGACCCATACGTGGCGTATAGTTCATCTGAGGAAAACGATGATGCCATACGTCACGTATAGATATATACGTTGCGTATGACTCATGTTCTCGAAAACTTGGCCTTCGTATGGCTTGGGTTGCCCGGTAACAGCTCTGCGTATGGCTTGGGTTGCCTGCGTATGGCTTGGTTACCCGGTAATGCCTATACGCCACGTATAAGGCTATACGTGGCGTACAGGTATTAAAAAAATTATTTTTATTATTTAAAATAAAAACAATATATTATTATTTATTATTATTTAAAAAAACAATTATTTATTATTATTTAAAAAAACAATTATTTATTGTTATTTAAAATAAAAAAATAATAACAATTTATATTTATTATTTATTAAATTGACAATTATTTAAAATAATAACAATATATTATTATTATTTATTATTATTTAAAAAAACAATTATTTATTATTATTTAAAATAAAAAAATAATAACAATTTATTATTATTATTTAAATTAAAAAATAAAAATAAATTATTATTATTTATTATTATCAGATATGGCGGATCATTAGGATGATATTGATATTGAGCAGCTAGACGATCTTGCGCACTACCCTTTTCTGGATTTTCCGGCCAATTTGGAGTGGTATAGCCGGTGCAAGAAGCTCCGGGAAGTGCAGTTAGGCCCAGGTACGGCGGTCGATTAGGGGCTTCTGGAGGAGGTATAGGAGGCCGAGCGGGCTAGGGTCATCATCGGCCAGGACACGCCATGGGCTCGTCTTTTTTATCTTTCATTCACTGAGACCTTTCGAGAGGTGGTCGTCGAGTTTCTTTCGACGTTCATCTATTCAGAGGATGGGCTGGAGCCTCTTCCCGAGCACACGCTAGATATGGAGCCGGATCAGGTTACATTCCGTATTTTTGAGACCGTTTACCGTCAGACCCTCCGTCAGTGGGTCGTCACGACGGGCTTGTACTACGAGTCTGAGACGATCACGCCACTTTACACTGAGGCGGTGACAGAGGTGGACAAGGAGGAACTCCTTGTTTTTTGGGATTTGATTTCAGATAGTCCTTGGTTGGGTACCAAGGGGAGGGTCTCGGAGATTAGAGACCCTATGTATAGATATCTGCACCGGCTTATTTCGACGTCGATCGCACCGCGTCTGAAAAGTCGAGAGTGGTGCACTGATAGAGACCTCTTCTTTCTCTATTGTCTGCTTACTTGCAGGTGGTGCGCCCTATCCACATGCCTAACGCTTTATTTTGCATCTGCCTATATACGGCTGAAGCGCGGGCTTTTGTATGGCAGCGCTTTTATTACTCAGATCATGCGTACGATTACACCATGGCATGCGCATGATCCTGGGATGTTGTCGGCCATTCCCCCTGTCCGATTAGACCGCCGCACAGCGAGCGGCATGCGCATCACGCACCGATTCCCGGGGATCGGTCTTCGGTTCGTCAGGGCCGTCCAGGACTAGGTTTGGGCCCCGATGCCTTTGCTGCAGATGCCGGGACAGGGGGACCCGCCTATGCCTCATCCGCTATAGGGTGTGGCGATGGGGGACGCGATGCTGCACGTCGTTGACATCCACTTCCATCCGCCATAGCATCCCCGACACGTACGTCGGCCTGTTAGGCCGGACAGGGCTACCCAGACATTGCTTGATGGACTTGTTGCCGACTCACGACGATAGGGTAGTCAAGTTGATCGCATGGAGGACCTGATGATGTGGGCGGTTGGCCGCCTCGTGGATCTATCACGAGCCGCCGGCATCGAGCCACCACAACTACCACCGTCACGTCATTATCTGGATGACCCCGTTCAGGATGAGGGCGGGGCGGGGCGGGTCAGGATGACTCGGAGCCGGTAAGGTTTAGTTGTTTTATTTGTATTTAGTTTGTTTCGTTGTTATGTATGTAAAGCATTTTGGTGTATATATTTAATTTTTTGATGTAATGTATATAATGTTTAGTGTATTTGTTTGGTTTTAATGTTTAATATTGTGTTTGGTTGTAATGTAAAAATATAATAAATGTTTAAAAAAAATAAAAATATATAAAATTCATAAATAGATAACAAACTTATATTAACAAAATTATATAAAATAAATTAAAAACCACAATATAAATTAAATTAAAAAAGATAATTAAATAAAAAAACCTATACGTGGCGTATTGCCCTATACGCCACGTATAGGATCCATAAATTTCCAAATCTTTCAACTTTTTGAAGCAAAAATATAACCCGTGACACATACGCTGCGTATAGTCCAATACGCCACGTATTGGACCAACCGCCAGACAGAGAATGACAGGTTTTCTGTTTTCAGAGACTGAATCATATACACACTCGTATTGGCTTATACGAGTACGTATAGGGCGACGACATATTCAACTAGCAATATTTCATGTATTATTAGAATTTCCCTAAAAAAAACTATTTTCAAAATAATATGTCAAACACCTTCTTAATCATCATGATTCCTTGAGTAGACCTTTGCAAGAAAACTGACATATGTTGGCTATTAAATTGCAAATAGAAGATGTAATTCATGCATTGACCTAAATATATTATACAAATGCCCTCATACCTACCTGGCTACCAACTTTAGAGCATTCCGAGCAATTTTATTATTTTTATTTTATAATTACATTAAAAATCAGTATTTTTCTCTCTATTTTTAATTAAATAATATTTTTTATGCCTTTATCATTAACTTTTCTCTTTCATTTACTCACAACCACTTTCAAAAAATATTAAAAAATTTGTATAGGTGAACAGTTTTTTCACAAATATACAAATGAACTGTAATATTTTTTGTCTTTTTCATTCACAACCACTTTAAACCATTTCATAAAACATATAAAACTCACTCACAAACATACACAGAACCTGATGTGAATGCCCTTACATGAACAAGTCCAGTCACAGTTTAACACAGTTATTGATTGTTCTGGTGTGACTTTTTTATACTACAGGTTGCTTTTTTATCACCATGATTTTCTTGGTATTCCTTTGTTTTATATCTTTTTTGTGGTATGTTTTAAAGATCATTTTCTGAATATCAGTTATAAATTCAGTTTTGATCCATTAATAAAAACAAAAATTTAAGGAAAACAAAACCCATACGATAGTAGATATTATAAATCAAATCTGCATAATCGTTACAAAGAATTGCAACATGTACAGAAATATATACAAAAACAAACAAAAAGGATAACTCATGATTCAAAGAACACAAATGTAACATCATAAAAACCAGTTTCTTTGTATTTGTTCTTAGAAGAATATAATCAAACACTTGATATGCATTACGTTACCCACTCAGTCCTGTAAAGTCAATGACGATAAAAAGTAGATGCACATAAAAGAAAAAAACAACCGTAAGGCCATTCGTAGTGGTTTCACGTTCTGCCACGTCACTGTCACATCAGTACAAGGGCAATTTCTGTCCAAAATCACTAAGGTGCGTAGTGGTTTCACACACCGCATTTATTTTTGAATTTTTTAATTCATTTTGTTATTTTTTATAAATAATTGATATTTATTTTTAAAAACAATTATTTATTAGTTGATACGTCGATCTAAACACGTTAAAAAACCACTTACGTGACGAAAAATAGATTTATGAAAACAACTCCATTTTAAATAAGTACCAAGCATTAGTTTTTTAAGAAAGACCAAATTAAATCAAAATGTTAACATTGATGAATCAAAAAGCAGAAAAATATAATTGTGAAGTGTCACTTTATGATTGGTTAGCATCAAATTCAATTGTGCCCCTTCTCCTTAGCATCAAATTCAATTGTGCCCCTTCTCCTTGGTGTTCCAAGGGCGTGAATGGTCATGTGGATCACGCCTCCTTTTCACTCTACCACTACACATGGTCTAAAAAAAGTGATTAATAAAAAGAGTTGATTGTACAAATGACCCCTATGGTTTGATTAAATTATAGGTTTGTCAACAGGTTTTAAAAATTGCAAACTTAGGCCAAACATTTGTGACCCGGTTACGTCTTTAGCCCCCAATGCTAATACGAGTTAGTTTTTAGCGAAAAATTATCTCATGTGCCATACGTGTGACTTACGATTGTAAACTTAACCCTAAAAATGAGTTAAAATCAATAAAAATACGTAAAAATCAATAATAATAATAATAATAAGTTTATTATTATTATTATTAATCATTATTATTATTTATTATTATTATTTGTATTATTATTTCTTGTTTTAAAATTTAGTTATACATTGCAAATTTCTTCCAATCTTTTTATGTATATGTATGCATCACAAGGGCCTTACAAAATTGTAGGCTTCAAACCTTAATTTCAATACCTTTATCCTTTAGTATTTATCACAATTACCACAACAATCATAACAAAAGAAACCATCTTACAACACATTAGTAGTGTATACAAGACATCTTAGTACACAAACTAAAACAAGTTAGAAACAGAAACAGGTACAAACACATCGGGTGCCATACGCTCAATCACATCAAACTCCTTCTCATTAAGATGCATATAAACAACCCAATCCCCATTTCCACTCGCACTCGGCATGGTCGTTACATATCCGGTTCGACTACCCCAAGGCACATGATACGACCCGAACTCCGGCTTGCCCCATCCAAAGTCCATATCCCTGATCGGTAAACCTCGTCCCGATGACACCACCACAGCCCGGCCTTCCGACTTCTCGTGCCCGAAATATATCCTAGCAACCGCCTGCACCGGCCGATGCAACTCAACCCAATCGATTAACCCCCTAAAATGTTCCTCGTTCATTGTTTCGGCCACGAACCCATAAACCCGGCTTGCAACTTCATGAAGTGGCATTGCTTTGAGATTGTTATTCGACTCCACACCGTATGGGACCGATAACACGTTTCCATAGTGGTTTTCAACGTTAGATTCGGTTAGAAAACGCCGCCCGTTAACTACCACCCCCATTCGCGATACGGTGTTTGCAACATCACTGCCTTTATTTGCTAATAGTTTCCATAGATATGCGGTGAATGACATGAACTTGCTTCTTTTTGTGTCTTGTGTGCTTGCTTCGGATTGAATGCGTTCGATTGATTCAGCGCGAATGTAGTACATGCGGCTATCGAGCGGTTCCTTGAAGGTCGATGGAGGAGGGAGGGAGGTGATGGGGATGTATTGATTGTCGAGGGATGATTCGTAGTGAGGAGGGTGTCGGGGGTTCAAAATTGAGGGCCGAAATGATGGGATGTTGGAGATTGTTTCCAATCGTGCATGCTTAGCCCATGCAACCAAGAACATGTTCAATGAGTAAGCATCGCTAAGTTGATGGTTAAAAGCACATGATATTATCATTGATCCGCATTTCAATTCGGTTACCTGTTTCATTAGAACATGAGTTAGTGATTTCGGTGTTTGTATTCATGCTATATATATATATATATATATATATATCTTCATATATAATTATATCCGCTGGCGGAACTAAAACAATTAAATTGAGGGCCGAAAATATTATATATACCAATTTTTTTCATCAAATAAATACCATAAATCTTAGAAAAAAAACAGTTCTTATAAATAAACGAGGTCTAATATGAAATAAACCTAGTGAAAATCAATACTTCTGAACAAAAAAATGAGCCAAAATAAATACTTATAAATAAAAAAATGGCTTTTGGTCTGAATTAGGAGAGTTTCAAACACTATAACTAATATGAAATAAATTTAGTGGGTCGAAATCAGTACTATTAAAAAAAAATAGGTGAGGCCTGGGCCTCCTTTGACCCCTTATATGTTCCTCCCATAATTATATCATTTGCTATCGTATAATTTATGTAGAGCCTTAATTTCTTATGGATGCTCAAAAACGTCATGTGATCGTTTGTCAAAGATGCGTGTAATAGAGTGGGTCGTTTGTATTAAGTTATCCTTGGTGAGGAATACGGAAGGATGGGTGGGTCATTCATTCTTTTTCTTTTTGAATTAAGTTTATTAATAAAAATAAAAATAGTTATATATTTATTAATCTTATTAAACTATTAATCATAAATATATTAATATTTAGGTAAATTGAACTTTAATAATTTAAACTATGATGTACTAGCCGATAATAATTTATAGTGATAATTTGACCGATTACAATTCTAATTTTCACTTTTGTTAAAAAGAGCAGTGCTAGTAGCATAATTATCATAGTCGTAGAGCATAATCACTCTATTTACACTTGATTTTCACTGAATTTCGCTTATACATTTCTTTATTTTGTTCAAAATCATCATTTTAAACTAAAACGAGTGTAAATCTATTATAATTATGCTATTAATATAATTCTCTTGGTAACAAAAAGTGAAAGTTAGAATTGTCATTAGTCGAATTGCTAACATGAATTGTTATTGGTTAATGAGTTATAGTTTGAATTATTAAAATCAAATTTGTCAAATATTTATACACTTTAAACTTTTAGAGAATATGTACTTTTATAATCTTTAAACTTTTATAGAACTTTATTAACTTAAAAAAAGAAATAGTTTATTATAATAAATATAAGGTGACAATGTGAAAATGTAAGAATAGTTGTAAAATATAAGGTGGTGATGATGTAAAAATTTGGAAAAGATAGAAATAAGTGTTTTTAAAGAATGAATTGAAGAGGAAATTTGAGAGAGCAAACTAGAGGTGTTTGTCACGGCTTTTAAAAGTTTGCAACTTACTATATTTTTTTCTATGAAAGTATACATAACCGATTTACTTATTTTTATTTTTTAAAACGGTGAATTTCTTTTACTTTTGTGGGACTCAAACTTAAAACCTTCAAACCTATTTGTTCTAAGAGACTTTATCTTTGCCAGTGGGTCAATCATAACCAGAGGCGTACCCACCCTTTGTGGGTTGGGTTGCCCGATATCAATGGAAAAAAAATTATTTGTTATACACCATATAATCCCTTATGACCCCCATGAAATTTTGACACCGATTCCCATGAATTTATTTTTAACCAAAACGACACCCAAAAATATAATTTTAAACTTTAAAATTTTACATATATAAACTTATTAATAATTGTTATAAACTGATTAAACAAATATAAACCTATTATAAAGTATTTAGTTAATTGAACCTGTCAATTAATTCTTATAAACATTTAAGTTCAGTAGGTCATTATCCATTTAACCCAATAACCATTTACTCTAAGCTTTTCTGTTCATTTCTAAACACCTAACCGAACAAATGAACGGACACGGATACTTAAATTAACGGTATTATCTAGATGTTGCTCATTTTATCCTAGATAATATAGCTCAAAATATTTCGGTGACCTAACTCAATCCGGTGAAAAAAGTTCGATAACTCAACTCAATCTAGTAAAAAAATTCAATGAGCCGGCCTGACAAAAAATCTCTTTTAATAAACATTCGAACATCGAAAATTCCGACCCCAATGAATTTTTTTTTTTTGGGGGTCCACCACTAATCATAACCGATGTATTAAAGTAGCAAATCTATAGAAATCTGGTTATTTAATTTTGTTAGACACCCTTTACACTTATAAAAGTTGTAAACCAATTAAGTTACTAAGATTTGGTTTTACCTGAACCGACAACAAACGGCCGTTATTTATCTGGGGCACCAACTTTCCCCTTACAGAATGATCAGGATGATAAAAATCCAAATCTTTTAGCTCCACGTCAGCATGGGCATGAACAAATTCCACCCCAATGTTGTTACACACCACCTCGGGCTCTCCATGGCTGTTTCGCACAATCTCACCGGCTAGCGGGTAAAATGTCGATAGTACCCCTGCCAATGATTTCTTGAGGGTGTTCACCACTGTTTCCGGGGACATGATGTTCTTTTTCTTGTAACAAAAGAAAACCCCGGCTTCAATCGGTGGAAGAAGCAGGTCGAGGTTCGACAAGTGGAGCCAGTGTGCATTCGCGGGTGTTGCAGCTGCTGAAATGACCTCTCTACCCTTTACAGTCACCGGATAGTCGAGTGGAGAGTCATGATCCTCGTATAAAGGTAGGTCGGACGCATGGATTGTAGAAACTTGAAGGAAACTGGGAGAACAAATAGCATTTCTATTGTATTTGTTTCTGGATGTATGGCCATAGAAAGAAGAAATCAATGGTGGCGGCTGCAGTGGTGGTGGTGGTTGAGGGTGGTACGGTTCAACCGATCGAGCTTTAGGTACACATCCCCTGTGGGACATAAGAAGACCTTTAGATCTCCTTAGGGTAAGGAGATGATAGGATCTTGTCAATTTCATGTTAGAAGTGAAGTATGAAGGTTTTTTGGAGATGAGGAATGTGAGGATTCCTGGGTTAGAATCCGTGTAGATTTATATGGAATAAAGATTTAGTCAGGTGGAAAAGTGTTAAGTGGTTGAGTCAGGTACAAATCCAGTTTTTACCGGTTAAAACTGGTTTTTTATTCGTCTTTAAGTTACTTAAAATCACTTGTCTAGCTCAAGTTGTGTTTTACCTATCACGCTGGTAACCATAATAATGATGGGTCCCTTGCAAAATATATGCTCCCGTTGGTTACCAAAGTCCTAACGGGTAAGAAAGTTTTAACATATTTAAATATCTTAAACAGGTATTATCGAAAGTAATATGAAACAAATAAGATGTAATCATAACCCAAGCGATGGTTCAAAAATTTGCATGGCTAATAAAGTCCAACTTAATGATAAAGTCCACTTTGGTATAAAAATAGAATGGAAAATTATTTAAATATACATTTTGACAACACAAATTCTCAAAATACACTTTTTTTAGTTTTAGCCTTCAAACTCATACACATCTACACTAATCCGCCGGCTAAGCCATATTCACTTAGCACGCAAAAAAAATCAAAGAAAACACGGGTTCTGCACCAATGTGATACTGACACGTGGCACACACTCACGGCTAAATATCCGACCCGTCACGGCTAATTAGCCCTTCTCTTGCGGCTTTGTCGGATCTTATAGTCGGCGCTGCTCCTATCGTTGTTTGTTCTTGCCAGCTAATCCGGCTACAGTTAGCCCACGCAATCTGATTTTTTACTTTTTAAAAATTTTAAAGATTTTTTTTATATTATTGTGTGTTAGTTGTTATGTGATATACATATGCTCCGAAGTTGTCATTTGATAGATATGCTTTCAAGTTTTTGAAACTTTTATTGCGATGTATGTGGACTGTAAATGGCATCAACGAGTACAATTTTGAAGTTAACGGATGGAGGAAAGGTTTTGTGGATTTGGTTAATCGAACAAGTAAGTTGTCGATAATGGCAACTATCTGGTTTATAATGCGGTCACGTAATAATTGTTTCAATGTATTTGAACCAAACCGCTTGTACCAGTTGGGCGATGACTTGGTTTACAAACGTACGTACGAAGGGATAATAAATCCCCTTCCTGAAGATGCAAATTAAGGGCTCCAACGGGCATCTTTTTTTTCAGTTGGGTCATCTTTGAATGGATCAAACCTTGGACTACTACCACCATCTTCTTCGTTTAGGTCATTAATAGTATCTCAATCTTCAACAAAATCAAAATCATCAACGTGAGGGTTTTCCGGTTCATGAACGCGGTTCTTCAACGTGAGGGTGTTCCGGTTCGTAAACCCAAAATTTTTCCGGTACATAATCCGGAGGAGGCTTGGGAACTAAAAATATATTCTTGTGTGGATATGCCATTTCGAATTTTAACCAGTTGTAGTTGCGTTTATATATAAAAATAAAAAAATGGTTATATTAATAAAAAAAATTAATTTATAAAAAAAAATCGGTGGCTCAAACTTGAAGCCTGCTAGAAGCCAAATTAGTCAACTAAGGACCAAAACACGCCCGCTAAGCCGCAAGAGAAGGGCTAATTAGCCGCGAGATGGACCGGCTAAAGTAGCCGCAAAGGGGTCGACTGTTTAGCCGTGAGTGTGTGTCACGTGTTGTTATAATATTGGTGCAGAACTTGTGTTTTCTCTAATTTTTTTGCGGGTTGATTAGTGTGGATATTTATGAATTTGAAGGCTAAAGGTCACACTATTTGAACAATTTCTGTGATTAAAATGTATATTTTAGTAATTTTCATGAATAGAATTTGTACTTTTGATTCAAGGTATTTAAATAAAAACGTTGAACGGGATATTACCTGAAATAAATATTATATCTTGACTTGAAGACAAAATCAAATTGAGAACTTACTAAATTAGTATTTATTTATTTTTTAATTAAACAATGAGACGTGTGTTGAATTTTCGGGATTAATCGAATATTGCAAATTAATTTGGTGTAAATGAACTGACTACTCGGAGTGGCAGCTGGTTGATTTATAGGTAAGATTTGGTTTTTAAGTTGGTTCATTTTCTCCTGTCATCAAGCATGTTTTGGATGATCGGGTGGGTCAGTGGCCCGTCAATAATTCAATTTGTCGTTCAAAAAAAAATCAAGCATGTTTCGATTGTTATTTTCTTTTTATTGGAAATATCTATACTACCTTTTTTTTGAACGGCAATTTGGATCACTGACGGACTACTGGCCCACCCGATCATCTCCACCCCCTCAGGAGGAAACCAACCATAGATGAGAAAACCCTCTGGCCCAACTTGGACAGCCCCTTTTTATTTTTGTCACAAGTCAAGACATCTCCATTTTAGAGAAGTCGTGGGCATACACCTTTGTCACTAGGCTAAGCTAATGGTTGTATCTATATTAATAAACAAGTAAATTATGAGACACGTGTCACTTTCTAGTGCATTCTTAACATGTTTTTCCCGCCTCTATCTTCTATTAAATAATGATACTAAAAGAATATATTTTTAAATATTTAATACAAATTTAATTATGGTTACTTATTATTTAATTGGATAATTATTATTTCATTAACTAAATGAATTTAATATGAATTAATATTTATCAATAAATGTAAAAATTAATACCCAATTAAAAAAAATATATTTTAAAAATTAACTTAACAGAATATTTATAACTGTCACGTCAAATTACATTTTTAAAGGCATATTTTGACGAGTGTGTGTGTTAACAGATTACATTATTTTTATTCAACCCGTGTAATACACGGGTTTAATCAACCCATGCAATACCCAATTTTTTTAAAAATATATACTTTTTATTATTAAGTATATAACATTATATTTATTTAACCCGAGTAATACACGAGATTCTAACTAGTATAACTTATGTAAATGAATTGAATGTCAAATAAATAGTTTTAAATTCGTTCATTTAATAAATAAATAAATATAAATATAAAATTTTATTTATTTAATTAAATAAACGAACATAAACACATGTCTCTTTTGTTTATTTATGTCGTAAGAGTTCGTTTATTTACGTTCGTTCATTTACATTCGTTTATATTTGTTCATTTAAATTCATTTGTTTACGTTCGTTTAAATATTCATTCAAAATTATTTATCACTGATATTAATTTAAAATCAAGGATTTTCTATTTTAGATCCCTTAAGCTCAATTTAAAATAATTTGATATCTTTGTTTACTTTTGAAATGTTGGATGTAAGAGAGATGGTATTCTAGACTTTAATTTTGATATTCACATTTACTTATTAGTGTTTGTTTATAATCGTTTACGTTCATTTATTTAAATTCATGAACTGCTCGTTTAAAATATTAATGAACGTCATAAACGAACACGTTCATTTTCTTAATAAACGAACACGAATAAGAAAATTCGTTCGTTTAAATGCTGTGTTCATTTAGTTGTTCGGTTAATTTAAATGAACAAATACTAATAAACCCCGTTAAGCTTGTTACACCTTTTAAGGTTAAGTAATTAACATCTTTTAAATGTGTCCAACGTAATACGTTGAAAAAGGAAACGCTAAGCTTTAGGGAATAAAGTAAACTATAACCGGTTATTCTTAGGGATGACAACCGAACTTAATGGCAAACCTAAAATATTTGGGATAGGTAATATGACGGGAATATATTTGGTTATATAATATAGAGTAAACTGTCATTTTCGTCCCTGTGGTTTGGTCAAAATTGCCACTTTCATCCAATAGTTTGTTTTTTTGTATCTGGGTCCTCGTGGTTTTAAAATATTGCCATTTTCATCCTCGTGGTTTTAAAATATTGCCACTTTCATCCAGTCAGCTAACACTGTCCGTTTTTCTCAGTTAAATGAGGGGTATTTCAGTCCTTTTACTTATTTGTATTATTTCTTCATCTTTTTTACTCTCACTTTTTAATCATCCCCAATTTAACCTCTAATTTAATCATCCACCTGCTGGCCTTCTTCCTCTTTTCCTGACCAGTTTCCGACGAGCACCACTGGAACACCTCCGTCGCTTGTTTCTATGATTAAAAAGTGAGAGTAAAAAAGATGAAGAAATAAAACAAATATGTAAAAGGACTGAAATACCCCTCATTTAATTGAGAAAAACGGACGGTGTTAGCTGACTGGATGAAAGTGGCAATATTTTAAAACCACGAGGATGAAAATGGTAATATTTTAAAACCACGAGGACCCAGATACAAAAAAACAAACTATTGGATGAAAGTGGCAATTTTGACCAAACCACAGGGACGAAAATGGCAGTTTACTCTATAATATATGACCAGGTACGAGATTAATTTCATAATTTTTGTGTATATAAGATGGGTATGGTATTAAGTGATACCTTACCCGACTATCCGAAACATGCATACCAGTTTACATGAATCATACCCATAAAAAAATCTATTTTTTTCTTTGTCTTTGGTTATTAAAGTAATCTATAAATCCACTGACTTTTTAGTTTTTTCTTATTTACAGTTCATTGTCTAAAAATAATATATAAAAACTAAAAATATGAAATATACTTGAAAATCTCTAACAATTTTTTTTTTAACAAACTAACAAGGATACTCAATAATAATAAGTAAATTTGATAGCCGACAGGTTTTACACTCAAATATGAGAATAAAATTCCCGGTATTCGTCCCATTGTGATTTTATTATGGTTGCACCAACTGAATGTGATATTAAACAATTTAAAAATAAAAATATACGTAATATTAAAATTCGAAAAGAAAAATTAATCTTTCGAATAAAGTTAAGATATAAAAAATAAGTTAAAAGTAAAAAAGTAAAGTTCGTGATGTGTTGTAAAATTAAACAATAAACTTAATTTTTTGAAACGTGTAAAGGTAATTTTAGTTTTTTTTTTTTGAACAGCATGTAATATTAGTTGGGAAAACCCATTTATATTTTTTTTTGAACGACAACACTTAGATATTGTAAGATAATTGGGTTTTTTCGGGGCAACAACTAGAACATCCAAGACAGCCCATCCCAGAAGGAACCCTCTAACTGGGTAAACCCCCTAACCTGGCCTCAGTCCATTTTTTTGCTGTGGTCAGGATTCGAACCCAAAACCTTCACTATAGGCAGTCTTGAAACTACCATTGCACCAGATGACCAACTGTATTCGTAAATTGTAAACCTCTAATATTTCTCTTGGGTGGTTGAATTGGGCTTTTTTTGGGTTTCGTGTTCATATTCTTCCAAGCAAATATGGGAAATAGTGGGTATCACTTAATTTTTGAAAACGTGTAAAGGTGAGTGGGTATAACTTATAAGTCCATGGTTTCAAAGAAAGAAAGGAAGATAAATTGATAAAACATGTTGCAGCCAATAGATCACTCTCATTCTCATATCCTAATTCAACCACCAAGAGATCCATCCGCATCCGCATCCGCATCCACCCGTACATTTACAAGAAGTTGTAGCAATTGTTTTAAATAAATAAGGTAAATTAGTTTTTAATAATTCAAACTATTACTCAGATAATAATTTAAATTAATAATTTGGTTGTTGATAATTATAACTTTCACATTTGTTGTCAATGACAGTCCCAGTAGCATAATAATCATATATTACACTCGATTTTACTTGTATGTTTCTCCATTACATTTAAAATCGTTATTTTGAGCGAAAATAAGTGTAAATCGAGTGTAAATATATGATGCTTATGCTATTGATACTGCCATTGAAAACAAAAGTGAAAGTTGAGATTATCATCAGTCAAACTGTTAGTTTAGGTTATTTAATCCAATAAGTCATAGTTTGAATTATTAAAAACCAATTTGCCTTTAAATAAAAATCATGGTATATTTTAATTTAATCATAAAACTTAGGTCATGTTATTTTTTTGGTGAAATAAGTAAAACTCATGGGTCATATTGTAATTATGTACACTACAAGAAAATGAAGTTATTGCAACGCCGGTAAAAGGTTGCATTAGGCCTTAAAAAGATTACATTAGTTCTAATGCAACATTTTATCGGAGGCAGCATTAGAAGCAGTTGCATTAGACCTAATGCAACCTTTTCAAGACCTATTGCAACCTTTTTTGAAAGTGTTGCATATATTATTCAAATGCAACTTTTTTACTATGCAACATTTTTATATTCTAATGCAATTTTTTTAATACTCAAATGCATCTTTTATACTAGTTTAGTTACAAAAATACAACCTTTTCTACATTCAAATGCAACTTTTTCTATACTTACATGTAACCTTTATTATAGTTTAGTTACAAAAATGCAACATTTATCTAAACTTAATGCAACTATTATATCTTTTTAATAGAAAAATGCAACTTTTTTTAAAAATAAATGCAACCTGTTTTACACCCAAATACAACTTTGTAACATAAATTTTAATTGATATATTAATTAATATGAATTCAAATGATGTACTTTAATATGTTTGTCCAAACTCAGATAACAAAATAGTCAACACAAAGTGGCAATTACAATAATAAAAGAAACGAAAACATTCTATTGATCTTGATCTCCAAGTAGTAGTTGTTTCATAATCTTTCGCATCGTAGCTTCCAAGTTTTGTTGCTGGCTATGAATATCTTTCTTCATAACTTCGAGCTCGACTTTTTTTCTTTCACTATTCTTTTCAAACTCTTTGCGCATTTCCAGCAACTGGTTTTTCTCAACTGGTTTTTCTCAACTTCAACATTTGCTTTTAATGATTTCATCAGCCCCTTCGAAATCATGTATGATGTGCAAGAACCATCTACCTTTTTTATCAATGTACTTGTAACGCCTTTACAATAAAGTCGACGATATCCATAGTTCTCTTCGTTCATTACAACAAAAAAAGGATCTACTGTAACACTGTCCTCCTCTATAGACTTGTAGTTGTTCATTGGTTCCTACAATGTTGTCAAAAAAATATTAACAAAATATTATCTAAAGAATTTTATATATCTAAACAAGTAATGTGATAAAATATAAACGATAATTAGAGATTGAAATATGTTAAACAAATATGTCACGAGATATACAATTCATTGAACAAGTAATATATATAAGAGCTTAGACAAAAGAAACTCAATTCTAGACTATGGGTGAGTGAAGATTCATCATAACCATATTAATCCTATGCATATTAGCACAAATGAAACATGGATATTTACATAATGTTAAAAGTAAAAAAAGACTTACAATTTTCCTTGACGTGTAATCGCATGTATCAACATATGCACGTCCTTCCGTCCTTTTACGTGTACGTTAAAACAACTGTGTTAAAGTAGGTAATTCTTGGTTCGAGTCATCATTTTTCTGCATCCATAATAACATAAACATTGATAAGAAAAATACTAGCATACTAAACAACAAAAAAAGACACAAATCACAAACAAAACAAGAACATATTACCATCTCCTCACTAATCCTAGCAAAACTTTTTGGACCGGTTGTGTGCATATTTTTTTGAGGCATGCGTGATTCCTTGGCACATAAACATCGATTCGGTACACACATTAATATATACAACTCAACTATTAAACAACTCTAAATAGCAAATACTATAAATCGAGAGAATTGTCCGACTACATCCTTCCCCTCTCTTACTGGTCCAACGGTTTGTCCAAATTCGTTACATATAATTGCCTCACGCTCGTCAACTTTCTGCGTGTGCACATCATGCAACATTGTTGATCCTCTTTTATTTGTTTTACAAATTCCTATACTCCGGTATACATTACCATATACATATATGCATATAGTTAATAAATATATATATATATATATATACACAGTTGATCAAAATTTTATATATATATATATAGTTAATTAATAACAACCTAAATACATGGTATAAATAACTAAATCAAACATGTTCCCTTTTCTAATTCGGACCGTTGTAGTTGTTCAAATTCGAGGCTATGTACATCATCTTCATTTTCCAAGTTCTCGTTGCTATCATCCACTTGTATATCATTTTCGTTATTTGCAATTATCATATTTTCCATGTTTTTATACTCTTTGTCTTGATCATCCTTATCTTGTCATTTGAAATAAATTATCATCAATAAGTATCAATAATAAAAATATTGAAACAACAAACAAATATTAAGATGTACTTAAATCACTAAAAATGCGTACCTTGAGAAATCATAATATCATCATTTTTCAAACCATATTGTTCCATATTTTATCCGTTAACATGTAAAAGGATAAATGAGTAAACTTATATAGAAAAAAGTTTTAATTGAATATTTTATAAGTTCAACATAATAATACATCAAAACATCCCATCCTCTTCGTTATCATCCTCATCAACAAGAAGCAATATCCCCTTTGATCTCCCTTTTATGGTGAAAGATAGACCACAAGCTAAACAAAAAGAAAATTATATGGTGTTGAGAACACTTAGTAAAGTAATGAAGGGGTTTGGGTCTGATCCTAATGCTCATGAGTTGGAAGGAAATGAGGAGGGGAGTGTTGGATTTTATGGACCGACCTGATAGACAACGCGGCTGACCGAGCTATGACCCGTAAAAGTTACACCTAGGGCAACGAACATTAAATCCACTTAACCTGCTTAACTGGTAATTACGAACTGTTAGCGAGACGATATATTTTATATATATATTCGTTAGACGGGAATTATTATTTGTACTAGTCTATAAATAATAATTATATATATATTGTTTTAATCTTTCATTAAAACAATTAAATGGGTTCAGACTTTAATATTAACTATTGGGTTTAGGCCCGATATGGTTTTTATTAGGATATAAGTTTTAGAGTAATTAATATATAAAGATATATTAAAATATAATCAATACATAGAAGATTCCTTTTGATCGAAGAAAGCAAAGGCAAAAAAAAGTTGTTTTTCCCTTTGGTTTTTTTTGCCATCCGCCAAGACCAAAAACGGAGTCATCCGTTTGGTGATTTCCGAACCAACCCAAGTCGGACCCTGCCCCGCTGCTGTCCCGTTTTCGGCCAGCCTCGACGCTACTCTTCTCTCGTGTTGTCAGTTTGTGATCTAACATCGGTTCGTTGTACCTTGGTGTCTCAACCGGTTAATTATTAACCACCAAGGTATAATTGATCTCATCAGTAGATTAGTTGTTTTTTTTTTGTGTTTTTGTTTTTATAACCAGATCATGTTCGGTTTGTCAGTGCTGTTAAATAAGTTATGATTTTACTTTCCGCTGCGTATTTATTAATTAACTGAATTAATTAATTTCTCTGTCAAAACCCGTTTTTACAAAAGTCAAACTGATCACCACTGAACCCCAACAGTGGTATCAGAGCCTGGGTTATAACACGCAAATCGGAACCGGTCTGGTTTCACCGGTTAGATTAATCACAAACTTTAACTATCTTGAAGTTTCTGATCTGATCTGTTTTTTTGGGCAATTTTTATTTATTTATTAATTTGGTCGATTTTTTATTTTATTTGACCAAATATATTGCTCGTATGTGATTGTGTTGAATATGTAAATCTGACCCGACCCATGTGATTGAGTTGTTTGTGTTTATTATTCAGTTTTTGGTTTTATGGTTTTGGCTCACTTTTGATGGCTCAAAGTTGTATTAGAATAGGTTTTATTTTATTTTATGTTATGTAATAAAAACCCGAAGACAAATCTGAAAACGCAACAGGAATCATGGATTCAGTGGGAGTCATCCGAGACGACTAGATGCACGGAAGTCCATCCTTGTGGTTGTTTTAATTTTGTGGACCTCGTGACCCGTTTGGTCTTGCTAACTGGCTCTAGCAGGATCAAACAAACTTGGCCCTAAAAGATTTACATATTTATTTGATTTATGGTTGCTTTTAATTTTTATAACTTAAATTTATTATAAACCAACCAAAAACCAAACGTTTTAAAAGGAGTTTTAAAATGTCACAATCTGTCTCCACAAGTTCTAATTTTACAACTTGTAGAATTTTATAAAAATAACAATTGGCTTGTTTTTATAAAATAAATAACCGCTAAAGTTTTGCAATTTAAACTAAATTTAATTTCAAAACTTATAACTTAATAGTTTTCAACTATTAACTTTAACTGGTTATTCAAGTCGCGACAAACTTAGTTTTAATAGGTTATTTAAAATTAAGTGTCCTGAGAGATGAAAGGGTTCATCAAATTTGTCATGACTTTAAATAGTAAAACTGGCTTTTACAACACACGTATGATTTAATCATTCGTTGTGTTTGACCCTCTTCGGTAAACACTAAAATTGGAACCCATATTTAAAACCAATGGTCTATGCCATCCTATAAGGAACACTTGGAGCATAAAACGAAACATCGGTGTTTGGAGCCACAGCACCGCACTGGATGCGTAGTTTATCCTTCCAAGGCGCAAGGGTTTCGTTGACACATCCGGCCCTTCCGCAAGTACCTGTTTTAGGACGACTATTACTTTTATCTCTTGTTACATGCCCCAGCTGTCAAGAGATTAAAAGTGGGCATAGATGAGGCTAAACGTATCAATGCATAGACATGTCTTGTCTTAGCGGCCTCATACACGAGAGTTGTGCATCTTTCCACAATTGACACTAATTGTCAGTCTAGTTACCCACTTACTAATGTTGTATGCCACAGCTACCATTAGTGACTGATTTAGCTAGATTCTCACTCCTTATTCTAATTTCTGTAATTGGGTCATAAATTAATAAGGACTTTTCACTTTCTTTATACTAATTTATTTTCTTTGCTTATCTTGACAGATATCTATTGAAAATAATAATACTAATAACTCCTTCGCTCTCAAGTCTATCCTTGAGAATGAAAAGCTGGATAACACCAACTTTCTCTCGTGGCAGTGCAATCTGAGAATAGTTCTCAAGATGGCCAAGAAGCTCTATGTTCTTGATGCACCAGTCTCTGAGGCACCCGATGGTAACACGGCTGCCGCTCGTAAGGCCTGGGAAAAACAAATAGATGATGCCACTGAGGTGGCCTGCTTTATGCTAGCCTGCATGTCCTGTGAGCTCCAAAAGAACATGGAGGACCTGAGTGCCTTTGACATGATTGAGCAACTTAAGGGCATGTTCCTGAAACAAGCCCAACAAGAACGCTATGAAACCATGTCTCAGCTCATTCGTTGCACGATGCAAGAGGGCACGCTTGTTAGTGCTCATGTACTTAAGATGAAAGGGTACATCGACCGGATGAACAAACTTGGATATCCCATGAAGGATGACATGGCTACTGATTTCATCTTAAACTCTCTCCTAAGCTCTTATGCTCAATTCGGAATGAATTTCAACATGAATGGCTTGGAGAAGACAGTGGTCGAGCTACATGGTATGCTCAAAACGGCCGAGATGAATATCCAAGGAAAGAAAAATCAAGTTCTGATGATCAGATCTGCTGGTGTTAAAAAACCTAACCCCAAGAAAAGAGGTTATAATAGCAAAGGCAAGAAGAAGGTTAATGTTGGTGCCAAGCATGCCACCAACAATAACAAGAAAGCTTCAAAAGCACCCCCTCTTGAGGAGCGCCAATGCTTTGAATGCAACAAAATGGGACACTGGAAACGTAACTGTCCTGAATATCTAGCCAAGCTGAAGCTGCAGAGGGCCAGGGAACCTCTTCAGGTATTCTCATTTATGTTATTGAAATTTTTACTGTTTCTAGAAACACATGGTTATTTGATACCGGATGTAGATACCACATCATTAATGTCTTGCAGAAGCCTAAAAGTTGGAGGAAGCTGAAACAGACATGGAGGTCATCGTTGGTGATGGGAAAAGAGTAATAGTTCTTGCAACTGGAACATATCATCTCTCATGTCCTTCTGGCCTTGTGGTTGTCTTGAACAATTGTTTGTTTGCACATGGTTTAACCAGAAACATTATTTCAGTTTCTTTATTGTTTGAACAAGGATTTAAGTACGTTTTTAATGGTATTGCTATTTCTACCTACTTAAATGATATCTTTTATTTTGAGGCTAAACCTCAAAACGGTATTTATGATATTGACGTTCAAACTGACAATAACATATATAATCTTTCTAAACGTATCAAATCTGGCATTAATGACACTTTTCTATGGCATTGTCGACTTGGCCACATAAGCAAGACACGCATTAAAAGACTCCAATCCAAGGGAATTCTTGAACCTACCTGGACAGGACTCATTTGATAATTGTGAGTCTTGTTTAGCTGGCAAACTCACAAAGGACCCCTTCACCCATGTTGGTGAACGAGCCAAGGATCTGCTTGGCCTTATACACACTGATGTGTGTGGCCATTTCAGAACCATGTCTAGAAATCATGAAAGATACTTCGTTTCATTTATTGACGATTATAGTCGATATGCTTATGTCTATCTTATGAAACATAAGCATGAAACATTTGAAAAGTTCAAAGATTTTCAAAACGAAGTAGAGAAACAACTCGATAAATCTATCAAGACACTTCGATCAGATCGAGGTGGCGAGTATCTCAGCTTAGAATTTCTTAATCATCTGAAGGAGCATGAAATTATTTCTCTCCCAATCCTCCTGGCACACCCCAACTTAAAGGCGTGAGCGAGAGGAGAAATCGAACCCTGCTTAATATGGTTCGATCGATGATGTGTAGAACTAACTTGCCTCACTCCTTCTGGAGTTATGCTCTTATGACCGCCGCCCGCCTTGTAAATCTGGCACCGACTAAAAAGGTGGACAAAACCCCATATGAGATATGGCACGGGTCTAAACCCAATCTGTCTTACCTTAGAGTATGGGGATGTGATGCATATGTCACCAGCGATTCTGATGACAAGCTCGATCCCAGAGGAGAAAAAGTTGTTTTCGTCGGTTACTACAACAAAAGCGGATATTATTTCTATCATCCTGATGCAAACATTGTTTCCATCAAAAGGAAAAGACGCTTTCTCGAGGAAGATCTTCTAAATCGAGGAACCGGAAATAATATTATGGATCTTGAAGAAATTCGAGAAACACAAACAACCGCTGAGGAAGTCGGAGCGTCTGATCAACAAGAAGTTGTTGCTGATGAATCAGAGATAAACACAAGAGTTCGCAGAAGTAGCAGGTCTCGTAAAGAACCTAATAGATACCTATGGCATCTTGAAGCTTCTAAAGTCCTGTTAGTAGCTGAGTCAAATGACGAACCTACAAACTACAAATCTGCTATCTCAGATCCTGAATCCGAGAAATGGCTTGAAGCCATGAACGTCGAGATGCAATCTATGCGTGATAATCAGGTCTGGGACTTGATTGAACTACCCCCCGGTTCTCGGGCAATAGGGAGCAAATGGATTTTCAAAAGAAAAACCGACATGCGTGGTAATATACAAAACTATAAAGCACGGCTAGTTGCAAAGGGTTTCACTCAAACTCAAGGTATTGACTATGATGAAACTTTCTCACTCGTTGCTATGATCAAATCGATCAGGATACTGCTTGCCATAGCCGCGTACCATGATTACGAGATATGGCAAATGGATGTCAAAACCGCTTTTCTTAATGGACATCTCTCTGAAGATGTCTATATGGTTCAGCCTGACGGTTTTGTTGATCCAAAGTATCCTAGTAGGGTCTGCAAACTGAATAAGTCCATTTATGGACTTAAACAGGCATCTCGAAGCTGGAATCTTCATTTTGATCAGAAAATCAAAGAATTTGGTTTTGTCAACAATGAAGATGAGCCTTGTGTTTACAGAAAGGCTAGTGGGAGCACTATATCATTTCTCATCTTGTATGTGGATGATATATTGATCATTGGAAACAACATCCCTGTGCTTGACAAAGTCAAACAATGGTTAGGATCTTGTTTTGCAATGAAGGATTTTGGAGAAGATGCTTACATTCTAGGAATCAAGATCTACAGAGATAGATCTAAGCGACTTCTAGGGCTAAGTCAGAGTACTTATATAGACAAAATGATGACACGCTTTAGGATGGAAAACTCCAAGAAAGGAGGTGTTCCGATGACTAAAGGCACTGTGTTGAACAAATCACAATCTCCTTCCACGGACATTGAAATTAAGGAAATGGAAGCAATTCCATATGCCTCAGCGATTGGTTCTATCATGTATGCTATGTTGTGCACTAGACCTGACGTCTCGTATGCTTTAAGCATGACCAGCCGTTTCCATCAAAGTCCTAGCATTGCCCATTAGACTACAGTCAAGAACATCACGAGGTACTTAAGAAGGACCAAAGACATGTTTTTAATATTTAGAGGAGTGAAAGAGGAGCTCACTGTACGGTGTTACACTGATGCTAGCTTTTAAACTGACCGAGATGACTCTCACTCACAGTCGGGTTTCGTATTCACTCTTAATGGAGGAGCTGTCTCATGGAAAAGCTCCAAGCAGGGTGTAGTGGCGGATTCAACCACCGAATCTGAGTATATAGCCGCATCAGATGCTGCTAAGGAAGCTGTTTGGATGAAGAAATTCATTACTGACCTCGATGTGGTTCCGAGTATTCGCCAACCAATCGAGATACTTTGTGATAACACATGTGCTATAGCTCAAGCCAAAGAGCCCAGATCTCATCACAAAGCCAAGCACATTCAAAGGAAGTTCCACTATATACTGGAAATTGTGGAACGTGGAGACGTCGTGATAAGCAAAGTAGACACAGATCAAAACCTAGCGGACCCGTTTACTAAGCCCATGACTCAGGACAAGCATAATCTTCACAGAGATGCTATTGGTCTTAGATTTGCTAGTGATATGTTTTGATTTAGTATTTTGAATGTGTGAACAATTAAACAGTTATACTTTTGAATTCTTTTTGGTTTACTGATTTAAATGCAATTCTGAATTCTTATAACTGTGTTCGATTTTAATACGTTTAATCCATGAATCTTGTATTCTTAATTATCCGTAGTTGGTCAGACTCGTGGGAACGTCTCTGAATTAAGACTTTTCTGAACTTCGGCTCAAGGAGTTGACTCCGAACTTCACATGCCTCATTTTGAATGACGTTGGATGTAACTCGCATCAAATCATCTTCATGGATCTTTGTCATAAGATGTTTTGCTATTGGTATACTCATTAGTATCCTCTGACCTGAGATACGTACTAGAACTGTTGTTTACCAAGAACCATTCTTTAATCACTGTCAAACGCTGTCACGTAACTGCCAGTCATAAAGGCTTTGATTAGGAATAGTTCTGAAGTTCAGTGGGAGTTGTATGTAGTCAATAAGGGATTCTGTACTCTTGCATTATATGTAACAGATAAGCATCGTGGTGCCCTCGTTGATTCAAACTAGTGAAGTGTAAGGCCTTACCCAAACTTACGGTGTGTTTGATTGGACCACTTTGATTCTTGATCGAGAACAATAATAATTGAATGCCATATGAGAATGAACTAAATCCATGTCTCATTGATTCAATTGATGTTTTATACGGAAATGATGAATGACGACTATTGCCATAAGTCTATTTTCTTGCTTTAGTTAGCTGTTACTAACACCGATATATTTGGTTAATGACTTTAAAGTGTCATACCTTGTTAGGGACAGTCATGTGCAGCTAGAGCGCCGCTGACTGTTTGCGTTGATTTATCGTGGATCGTCCAAGTGGGAGATTGTTGGATTTTATGGACCGACCCGATAGACAACGCGGCTGACCGAGCTATGACCCGTAAAAGTTACACCTAGGGCAACGAACATTAAATCCACTTAACCTGCTTAACTGGTAATTACGAACTGTTAGCGAGACGATATATTTTATATATATATTCGTTAGACGAGAATTATTATTTGTACTAGTCTATAAATAATAATTATATATATATTGTTTTAATCTTTTATTAAAACAACTAAATGGGTTCAGACTTTAATATTAACTATTGGGTTTAGGCCCGGTATGATTTTTATTAGGTTATAAGTTTTAGAGTAATTAATATATAAAGATATATTAAAATATAATCAATAGATAGAAGATTCCTTTTGATCGAAGAAAGCAAAGGCAAAAAAAGTTGTTTTTCCCTTTGGTTTTTTTTGCAATCCGCCAAGACCAAAAACGGAGTCATCCGTTTGGTGATTTCCGAACCAACCCAAGTCGGACCCTGCCCCGCTGCTGTCCCGTTTCCGGCCAGCCCTGGCGCTACTCTTCTCTCGTGTTGTCAGTTTGTGATCTAGCATCGGTTCGTTGTACCTTGGTGTCTCAACCGGTTAATGATTAACCACCAAGGTATAATTGATCTTATCAGTAGATTAGTTTTTGTTTTTTTTGGTGTTTGCGTGTTCATAACCAGATCCTGTTCGGTTTGTCAGTGCTGTTAAATAAGTTATGATTTTACTTTCCGCTGCGTATTTATTAATTAACTGAATTAATTAATTTCTCTGTCAAAACCCGTTTTTATAAAAGTCAAACTGATCACCACTAAACCCCAACAGAGAGTTTAGATTTGAAACCCTTGGAAGTAACAATTACTGTGAAGGCTGCATAGTTTTGCAGATTACATTTTTTAGAATGTGGTGGTGTTTTCCATTGTAAGCTAACCATTAATATTTTTGTAGAAGTACAAGCAGAACCTACAACAATGAACGATCCAAAATAGTAATGTGAATTCAAAGATGATGCAGAATGAAAGCAGACACACAACGTGTCTAAAAGAAGTTTATACTATAACATTATAAATTAATAATTTACAAAACTACAGCAACAAGGATTTTTGTTTGTCCAAAAAACTAAATCTAGAAATCTGCTCTCAATTTGTTTCAATAACAAGCAGCACAGATCCATATCTTATTTGCGGCTGTTTTTTGTTTCATTAAGAAGCATCACAGATCCATATCTTATTTGTGGCTGTTTAACAAACCGAAATCAAGCAACAATATTCGGAAATTACATATAAATAAAAGCTTAACATTCTGGAGTTATTACAATAAAACCTAAAAATGCAGAGAATGCATACCAATTTGGGGAGTAGGCGACGTGAATCAATAGAAGGCAGGTGGAATCAATTGAAGGTAGCGACTTTGTATGTATCAATTGAGGTCACGAGTAGTAGGTCATCACCATTTCATTTGAATACCGATTGCTTGCATCAGATCGAATACCAATTGATTGAAAAGGAGACCTAATTGCTTGAAACAGAAAAAATTATATTGAATGAAACAGATTAAGAGGCGTGAGTATTAAGATCCTATTGTGACGGGAATTCAAAGGGGGAATGGAAATTAGGAGGGAACTTTCAAATATTTTTAGTAGAAATTAGGAGGGAAGAAGTAATCAAGGAAAAAAAACATTTTTATTAAAAATTCTATATAAATTATTTTATAGAAATTAGAATATTGTATATTTAAGGAAATATTTTTAAGAAACAGTTAGCTTTTAAAGATTTCTAATAAATAACAAAAATGTATTTTTATAAAATAAATTTACATCATAAAAGTTAATAAGTATATATGCATCAAATTATGACGAAGTGGAGTTAATTTGGTCAGTTGAGGTAAATGATAGTCAATTCAGGTTAGCGATCATCGCTTAGGGTCATTAACAACATATTAGTGTGATTGATGGTCAATTACGATCACTGTTTGTCAATATAGGGTTATCCATTGTCACTTATGCTTATTGACGTTCAGATGGGGTAATTTATGGTCGCTTCGGGTGAGTAAGGGTTAATTAGGGTCATTGATGTCCATTTTGGGTTAATTAGGTCATTCTTGACTAATCAAAGTAAATCTGGTTAGTTATGGTCAAAGACGGTCATTAAATGTTGTTTTTAGGTAAACCATGGTCAATTAAGGTTATCGATCATCGCTTAGGGTCATTAAAAACATATTAGGGTGATTGATGGTCAACTACAATCATTGTTTGTCAGGATAGGGTTATCCATGGTCACTTATGCTTATTGACGTTCAGATAGGGTAGTTTATGGTCGCTTTGGGTGAGTAAGGGTTAATTAGCGTCATTGATGCTCAGTTAGGGTTAATTAGGTCATTATTGACTAATCAAAGTTAATCTGGTCAATTGTGGTCAATTACGGTCATTAATTGTTGTTTTTAGGTAAACCATGGTCAATTAAGGTTAGCGGTCGTTGCTTAGGGTCAGTAACAACATATTAAGGTGATCCATGGTTACTTATAACGTTCAATTGCGGTCATTGTTGGTCATATAGTGTTATACATAATCACTTATGCTTATTGATGTTCATATATGGTTATTAGGGTGGTTGATGGTCAGATAGTTTTAATGATGGTAAATTCGGTCAATTGATGGTCAATTATGGTCATTGAGGTCATAGATGCTCATCTAGGGTTAATTTGGAAAATACTGACTAATTCGTGCTATTGATGGTCAAATAGGCTTATTGATGGTCACTATGGCCCGTTTATCAATTATGTGTACTGCCTATTTTATTGCATTAATGATAAGTGGTTGTTTTACACGTTGTAATTGTATCTAATTAAATGTTTTTAATCCTAATTATGTATAAAACAATTTACTGAGTGTAATTATGTATTCAGGTTATATTGGAGAAAACGAGTTAAAATGATCCAGTTAAATTTAAATTGAAAGAAAAAGATACGTTAACTAACAATTAGTCAAAATTCATGTTGCTTTTATGCACTGGTATTTCTAACTTAAATGATTTTGTGTGTTGATCCTAAAAGAAATATTATTGTTCAAATGCCATTTGTATGCATATTTATGTCTTAGAATTGGGATTGTAGGAGGTGATTTGGAGAGCAATTTGGATGCAAGTTTCAATCTTTATTCAATACTGCATTCGTATGATGTTGATGCGCGGTTAAACCACTTGTGGCTTCTTCCAGGCGGACGGTTCATATAGCTTTATGTTTGATTCGGTTTGTTTATGTTTTGGATCTATTTAGTTTCTGACAATAACCGAGTAGATTAATGTACTGGTTAATTTAAACAGTTTATTTGCGTGCTTTGAGTTTTCTCGTTTTACAATCTTGTTCGGTTGATTATAAAACCTAGAAGCAGGGTTGGGTGACTAAAAGGGGGTTAACTTGGCACTTATAAATTGGGTAGTTGAATTATACTGGTTTATGACAAAACTGGTTGTATAGGTTTGCTGATAACAACCTGTCTTCAATTACTATTTTAACTGATTTTCCAACACTATGTCTATGTGGTGTCCAATTGAACAATTGAGTTTTATGTGAAACCTAGAACCTGGAGTTTGGAGGGAGTTGCATATTTATTTAATCTGAATTTTAATTAGAATAATTTGCTAAACTAAATCAAGTGTTCTTTCCACTGATTCCTTGTGGATTCGACAACCCTATTTCCCGTACTACAGTCTAAGTAGCTAAGAAGTAGTTTTTGATTATAATTTGACAACGCGATCAATTAATTTGACCCGCTGATCCATTAGCAACTTTCATAAAATTACTAATAACACGTTGACCAATTATTTGTGCGTGTTAAAATGGTAACGAGTCAAAACAGTAAAAGGTCAAAATGGGCCATATCATCATAACATAAGTAGATAAATCCACGATTTTGACTTCCAAAAGTCAAAGAAATACATGCTTTTGACTAAAATCAATGAACTATTTAAATTATTTTGACCCTGTTACTTTTAGAGAATAAGGTGGTTCACATGGTTGTATGCAACTTGCAAACACTATAGTCAATTAAGGTTAACGGTCGTTGCTTAGGGTCATTAACATCATATTAGGGTGATTGATTGTCAATTACGGTCATTGTTGGTCAGATTGGGTTATCCAGGGTCACTTATGCTTATTGACGTTCAGATATGGTAATTTATGGTCGCTTCGGGTAAGTAAGGATCAATTAGCGTCATTGATGCTCAATAAGAGTTAATTTGGACAATACTGACCAACTCGGGCTATTGATGGTCAACTAGGGTTATTGATGGTCACCATGGCCCGTTTGTCAATTATGGTCAAATAGGGTTATTGATGATTCATTAGCAGCTTTCACATGCATTAATATTACTCGTTGACCAATTATGGGTGCGGGTCAATATGGTAACGGGTCAAAATGAGCCATATCATCATAACATCATTAGATAAATCTGTGATTTTGACTTACGAAAGTCAAAGAAATCCATGCTTTTGACTAAAATCAATCCCCTATGCAGACCAAAAAAATCCATGATTTTGACTTCCAAAAGTCAAACAAGTCAATAAGCAACCAAATAGCCATCCATTTAGCAAACAAACATTTTTTTTTATCAATTTCCCAATCAGTCAAACAAAAATATCTCAAGTAAAGATTCAAAGAGGCAAATCTAAGATTGCAGAAACATGTTATAAGCTGCCATTTGAAAACAAGGACTAGATTAATCATTGATCTCAAAATCTCACAATAATATGGAAAAACCATACAAAAACATGACAGTTGAAGTCAAATACAAGTTATAATCTATTCATATGCTACATGAAAGATACAGGTGGCAACAGGTCACTTAGATATATATGACATTCATAAACATCTCCTTTTTGCAGAAAAGATCTGACTATGCTTGAAGATGTATCCGGATTTTCTTTTATGGCTTGTATATTTGTAAGCTCAAACCATCAGGCACTATAGGTTTAGTTGTCATGGCATCTGGTGGCAGTACATTGACCAAGAACTAGTCCCTGCAACCCACAAATAACTCAATAGTTAGATTTTTGTTGTGTATTGAATAACTACTATGACCAAGAAGTCCAAATACAAGTAACTTGGTAAGAAATTTGTACCAGCTGCAAATGAAAATCCCATTGCAGAAGGACAGTTTAACAGTTTCACTGCCAACTCCTTGCATTTTTAAGTATGAATGGTGTCATATAAATAGTTATATGTTCCTATAAAAGAGATGCATTAACGTGCTGTTGTTCTAAAACAAAAAATTAAAAAAACACATGCTTTCTGTTTTTGAACAATGTCAGGTTTATTTAACACATACTCAAATTAATCTGACCCGTCCACATTACCTCAACCACTAACCCAAACCCGTGCCACATTTCAGCAGTTTTTTTACATTTTTGACTGCATTTTCTGTATTTTTTTACTACACTTGCTTAGTTTTTTTTGCATTATTTTCTGCATTTTATCTGAATTTTTTTTACAGCATTTTTTTAGTTTTTTTCTGCATATTTTTACTAAATAATTTTCTGCATTTTTTCTATATGTTTACTGCATTTTTAAAGATTGCATAAACATGTTATAAGCGGCCATTTTGAAAACAAAATCTACATTAATCATGATCTCAAAATCTTAGAATTAGTCTGACCCATTTACTTATGAATGGGTCAATGTGAGAGTTTTTCTCCAAACTTTTTTAGCTAAACGGGTCAAACATGTTGAAACTTGAAAGTCGAATGCATAAAACACCACAAAAACTTTAGTAACAATCTAAAAAATTGCATAGATAAGAACGTGGATAGCAGCTTTATAAAACCAAGGATCAATTTCAGCGTCAGCTGAAGTAGACTGGAAAGAAGCTAAAAGTTCCAGAAGTTCATTGTCTGCATTTAAAACACCACAAAATCTTTAGTAACAATCTAACTAAGCCCTGTGTTTAGAGGTGGAAACTTTAACCATTTACATACAAATGGGTTGATAAGCAGTTAATCAAAATAATAAAAACAAATATGAAGTTATAAGACCAGAACCACTAACCTAAACCCGTGCCACTTTCAGAGATACACTGGGTATGCTGATTCCCAAACCCGTGCCACATTTCAACAATTTTTTTATATTTTTGTTATTGCATTTTTTTAGTTTTTTACTGCATATTTTCTGCATTTCTTTTACTTTTTTTACTGCATTTGTTTAGATTTTTTTTCTGTATTGAATTCAATACATGAAAGAATTGTAGGATAAGTGAAGTATTTTGACGAACATGAATCTAAAGTGAAGGTCCAATATGCAAATTAGATGATGCTAAATTGCTAACAGTTTATGTTCATGATTGTAAATGACAAGAACCCTTTTACAACAATTTCGTGATTGTAAATCACCATGTAGATCACAAAAGAAGAATATATACATTAAAGAGCTATTTAGATGAATTTAGCCTACAAGAAAATAGGTTAACTGTTTAAGAAATAAACCCTATAAATAACATTCGATAATTTCATGCTTCTTTGAACATAAATCAAAGAAACCAACCCTACATCTTTCTCTTTTAACAACAACCAGAAATCTAATAATCAAACTTTCACATACTGATAAACCCTGTCATCAATAGCTTTCATTCTCTTACAAAATCAATTGGAGGATGAAGATATAAAATCAATTAGAACACACTCTTAACAATCATATAATCTGAACAGTTAAATAAAAAAAATTAGGAGGAATATCTCAAGATATAAAATCATACATACATATACATATATGCAGCAAAATACCAAAAGTTTATACAGATAACATTTGCTTCTGCATCACTTTACTTTCAAGAACCTCAACCTAAGATATGAACCGATAGGAATCAAATAAGTTGCATACACAAAACACATGTAACTTAGTACTGAAAGCAACCAATAAATTAAAAAAGAAGAAATCAATGTTTAATCGAGAAATACCTACAGGCAGACGACAAGAACTGGAAATTGCAACTAAAAAATAAAACTGAATCGATAAATACCTTTGATTGGAGACCAAAAATATGAATCAATGTAGAGAGCAAAAAATCAAACAAATTGATGGGAAAGGACGATAACTACTACAGTTTTTGAAGCTCTCAATCAGCGATTCAACAACAATGTTCGCATCAATTCAATTGAAAATTACCGGCTGTTCCTACTACAGTTTTTTTAGGTAATTATGCGGCGCCTATTCTTGAATCAGGGTGTTTTTATAAATTAGATTTATATTATTAACTTTGATAAACATTATAAGGGTGCAAGAAACGATTTTAAAATTAAATCAATAGCTGTCTAATTAGTTAGGTTCGTAAACCTCTATAGGTGTGACTTGGGTTCGATCCTGGTAACCTTTTTTTTAATCCAAATATTAGTTTTTATTCGTTCAGAATCTGTAATTAATTCATTCAGAACAATCAAGAAACCGATGGAATCAAGTTTGTTGCATCACGTGTCTCAAGTTAATTTAGAAAAAAAAAAATAGTGAAATGCTAGAAGAAGATCCAAATGTGCTAGTACAATTGCTTAAGCTACTTCACTTATCTTCATAAAAAATCTGGCTCTTCTTCTGTGAATTGGATCATTCATATGCATAAAGATTATAAATTTCCATAAAGAAGTCAAAAGTTTTAAATAAATTATGAATTTGCTTAAATAAGTTTATTTTATATAAAGGCCTAATAAAACCTAAACTGGAGCCAAACTGTTAGTAATTGTTTGGTTTGGTTTTCAATTTCAACGGTTTGATTTTTGTTTTCAATATATAATAAAAAACTTTTTTGCTCATGGTTTGACTTAAAAACCAGACCGTTAACACCTCTACTTCAATGTATCGGTTATATAACTTTTAGTTTTTTATGTCAACATTTTTATTTATGCAACATTTTAAAATAAGAGTTGCATTCAAATTTTAGCAATGCAACTTTTTAACAAAAGTTGCAAATTTCATTAAAAAATTGCAACTTAAAAAAAAAGGTTACGTTTTTCAGTAAAATTCGCAAACTTTTAAATAAAAAGGTTGCAATTTTAATAAGATTGTGCAACTTTTTAAGAAAAAAGTTGCATTAAATCTTTTAATGCAACCTTTTGGTTGAACGAAGTTGCATTAGAGTCAAATGCAACTCATTTGAAAAAGGTTGCTTCCAAAAAGTTGCATCAGGCTTATATTAAGGTCAGGGAGTCCGTCAATTAGGTTATCCGTAAGCACTTATATTTACGTCGCTTCCTTTGAAGTGTTGCATCGTTTCAGTTTGTATATGTAGGTTGTCAAACAAGAATGTAATAGTTGTTATGTTTCGTACAAGGGTTTCAAAGATATTGTTTGAAAAACAAAATCAGGAGATAACACCGTGGCGTCATTCAAGATGTAAATGAGTGCAAATTGTATCCTCAGTTATGAACAGATGTTGGTTATATACGCGGGCTTTGATGGTGGTGACTCCATCAACTATAGTTATCTCCGCAGACCTCTAGAATTCACGAATATATATCTTTCATACACCAGTAGAATGATTGTAAGAGAGAAATACACTCTAGAATGTCTCAAGAACTGTATAAGATCATGATAAGGTCCAGAATTTGGTGCAGTAAGCTCCAGACAAGCACATATGTTGTGATCAACTTTAAAAACTAGCTCCACCATTGAAATTAGGTCGAAAACATGAACAAGATTAATCAACTCAGGAAGTAAGTATGATCACAATGGTTTGAAGACAGAAGGGTTTTAGTGAGAAAGCGGAACATAACACACAAAACACTACCTATTCCTTTTGATCCATTCTATGTATGAGAAAATTTAAGCTATTTTTAATAGAAAAAAAAATTATTCACCTATATTGACGACATGTCGTCGCCGTAAGGTTTTAGAATGACGCATTCTTTTCACTATTTTCAGGCCTAAGGTATCCCGGCGACATGTTGTTGCGGTAGGGTAACCTAACCTAAAAATATGATAAAGTCTTTGGTGACGATTTGTCGTCACCATAGGCCACCCTATGCCGACAACTCATGTTGTCGCTATAGCCCTCGTCGTCATAGACCAAAATTCTTGTAGAGACATATGAGGTAGTTCACTTATCAATTACCAACTGTCATTGTGTTATGTTATGTATTATATAAACCTAGGACCAACACTTCTTGACTATGCAGATTTCATCATTATTTTAGTGTCTACAAACCACCAAGCAATTGTTCCATTTCTAATCCCTTTCAATTGCAACTTTAATCAGTGAAACTGTTACAAACCAGTTAACACGCCCAATAAGAATCAAAACACCAATTCAAGCATGTAAACAACGATCATATAATTTACAACCTATTAATTTATACTTTGTTATTAAACTAAAGATTTGAGATAATCTTAAATTAGAATAGTATAAGTTATACATAGCAATTGAGATCATTGTCATATCCCTTTATAACAAATACGAATAGAACTAATTCCCTAGCTTAGTCTATTGGCAAATGTGTATACCAAAAAATTCATTAAAATTGAAAGGTATTGGGTTCAAGTCCCACCTGAAAAAAGGGGGGGGGGGGGGTCTAGGTTGGGCTATAAGGCTTTTCTCACCTATGATGGGTTTTCTCCTGAGGGTTGTGGAGATGATCGGGTGGGCCAGTGGCCCGTCAATGATCTAAATTGCGGTTAAAAAAATAGAACTAATTCACGACACTGTTAACCGTGTACAATCATGAGTTGGCTCGCCTTATAAACTTGACTGATCTATACTATACTAGGTTAAAATCCCGTGTATTACACGGGTTGAATAAATATAATATTATATATTAAGTAATAAAAAAATTATTTTTTAAAAACTCGTGTTTTTCACGGGTTGAATAAACTTGTGCAATACAATATAATCTATTAACACACAAACTCGTCATAATATGTCAGGAGATTTATTAATATAAAGATTAATATTTTCTTTAAAAATTATTATTAAAAGATAAAAGTGTATTTAATAAGAGAGAGGCGAGAAAAAAATGATGAGAATGAATATGGAAGCGACACGTGACATTAAAAAACCTTTGTTTATTATATAGTATAGATAATAAAAGAAAACATTGGGGACACGCGTCAACACATGAGGGCATCATTGTTTTGGTTTTCCCGCCTAATGCACATGTCAATGATTTTTATTAATATCAACTTTTATTAGTAACTTCCAATGTGGTGTAGTGGTAGCAAGCCTGGATTCTCTAAAAGAGACCTAGATTCTATCCTCACAGGCATCACTTTGGGAGGGGCATGGTGGCTCAATGAAGGAAGACCAGATCTTTGTGATCTCCGGTTCGATCCCGAGGGTGTGTCCGGGTTTTTCCACCAGTGGGCTTTCAGGCGGGTGGGTTTTCCCCGGAACTGGAGATAACTTGGGGTGCCTAAGGACTCCGTACGGTTGGGTTGGGCCAGCTGGCGGTGGCCTTTTGCCAATGGGTCACCCCGTACGGAGTACCTAGGTAATTCTCTGTTTGTTGGCCGTTAAAAAAAATATCAGCTTTTATTAACTTCCTAAATTAAAGAAAATTTTAAATTAATTTGCAAGTTAAAAACAAATTTGAATTTGAATTACTTTCATATATGTTACATGTAAATTATATTAATTTATATTTATTTATTTCATTAAGTAATTTTCAAATTAAGTTAATAGTATTATGGTCTATAAATTCATAAACTTTATGATACAACCATTTCTTTCAATCCAAATACAAACATGCAAACCATCGTTTCTAATATTTTAAATCCACTTTTATCAAGTTACTTACCCGAAATGTAACATCCAAGTAAGTACTTATATTACCCTTGATTTGTAATACCGTATTTGTGTTCCGTGAAAAAAAAAACGACCATGTTTTTAGTAGTATTTTCTGAACAATACTAATTTCATACATTAACCTTAACATATTAAATACTTATAATATGTTTCGCTTCTTAATACGACATAATAAGGACTTTCATATTTTCTTACACGGTTGGAAATTAATTCTACCCATGTTAATTCGCCATAATCCGTATGTTATTCTATTTTTTTTTAATATTTTACAATATTGCTACATTGATATTTGAATATTATTAAGTTCGACTTTCATATTTTGTATTTTGGTTTCATCAATTGTTTATAAAAAATACATGATTAATGTTTTGCTATATTTAGTGCAAGTCAAATAGCTAATATTAGTGCTTGAAACCAATTTTAGTTTCATTCTTCCGGAAACAAATTTAGTTGAAAACATCTATATTAGTGCATTAGTAACAATACTAGTGCTTGAAAACAAATTGCAATATAATTATTTGTTTAATTTCGTCATTTGAGTTTCCTTTTATTACATTTTTTATTTATTTTTTTACTTTTGAATTTGTAACACCCTTAATTGGAAAATCAATTAATAAAACATTTAAACGCGCAGAAGCTTTTATCCCAGAATTTTTTTAGCATACCGCGAAAAGGATCTGGGACATCCCTTCGTGTATCGCGAGGGAGTCCCAAAACACCCCACCCGGAAAGCCAGTCACTCGCGTACCGCGAGAGACCATGGCTAGATCCTCGCGTACCACGGGGAGCCTGAGTAAACAGAAAATTTACTCAGCTACCCAATTTTCATACTTAGTCAAATTTCCATTCTTTAACAAATCAACATGTCACCAAAATTATCCCTAACACCTGGGTTTTGTTTCAAAACCATATACAACCATAATAACACCAAAACATGTTTAAATTTGACAATATACACCACATTCACTGATTTTTCCTTTAAAATCCCAAAAACACCCATAAGCATACGAGAACCCTTCACGCCTTGGACTTGACCCACATCGGAGCTTTTCCTACATAACCACATTAACATAACACTATTAGTAATGACGATAAACATATTCAAACAAGTATTTGCACTTGTTTTCACCCCTTTCACCCATTTGACCCGTTTGCATCAATTTGGTCATTTAAAGTTCTTTACTCTTGCAATTCCACTACAAGATTCATTCTCTTCATATGACATTCATGAGACATCACCCATTTTCTCCCATTTGAAATATTCCACACTTCTTATTGGGTTACATCCACTTGGTGCGAGTACCACAACTCGTCTTATCCATACTTGGAATAATTGACTCCAAATCCACCCTTTGAAATATTCCACACTTCTAATTAATTTCCACCTCTTGGTGTGAGTACTACAACTCGTCTTGCCCTCACTTGGAGTATTTGACTCCAAATCACCATTTGAAGTATTCCGCACTTCTATCCACCATTACACCAATTCACCACATTATGTTTGACTATATTCCACATATATCAATTTCACTAAATATCACCACATTACACGTATTTGTTTGACTATTTACCACATAAGTCAATTACACCATTTTCATCACATTGCACATTTACATTTTGACTATTAACCACATAAGTCAATTTCACCCTTTACACCACATTGCACATTTACATTTGACTATTATTAACCACATAGCCTATTTACACATATTTCCATCATATAGTTTGACCTTCTACCACTAAAGTCAAATTTATACAATTCATTCATATTACATTCAAACAATGAGTATAAACACTCATATCAACTTATAGTATGCATTCATATCACATACACCACACATTTATCTACATTACTAAGTAAGTGCATAGGCACTTACCTCTTGAGTTAGAAGAACCCGCACCACCTTCTAGCTTTGCAACTTGATTATCTAAACATGTACACCTAGTTTAGTAATCTAACATACATCACCAACACAATACAATTGAGTCCACCACTCAATTTTCATTTCCAACCCAAATTGACCCGTTTGGGTTATTCCCACAACCAAACACCCCCTTTCAATACAAACTCACCCACTTGAGTTTTCTTTCCAATACCTTGATATTAATTTCTCATTCAATAACTTGTATTAGATCAATTTGGTGTTTGTTCAAGTGTCTAATACCACCTAAACACTTAATCATCACTAATTCCACATTCTAGCATCATGATCCAAACATCCCTAATTTTCACCATATGAACCCTAACTTTTTAAAATCAAAATCAAAGGGTTCTAGGATGTTAATCACCACTCTTTACCTTTAGTTAAGCTAGATTATCCACAATCTGACACCATTTTATCACATGCATACATAATTTTTGGATTTTTACAATACCCACCTACTAACACATTCAAAGGTGAAATCAATGGAAGATTACACTTACTTGATGTTAGAAGGATGATGTGCAAGCCAAAACCTTCACCAATTCAAGCTCAAAATGCACGATTTTGCTCAAAACCCTGTTTTCTCCTTTTTTCCTTGCTTTGAACGATTCTTGAACTCCAAATGAGTTCACTTTTGACTTCAATAAGTCAATATGGCAGATTTTGCCATATTTACACCTTTAGTCCTTCCACTATCATTTCACCCACTTTCATTCTAAAATTAGTTAAAAACTAATATAACCACATTCTAACTTGAAACCCACTTGTTTCAACTTATTTCTAATATATTATTTTCACCATAATATTAATTAGAATATTTTATTTATTTGAAAACGAAACCCGGATTTTGGTTCGTTACAAATCACCTCCCCTTATTTGGGTTTCGTCCCCGAAACCCGACTTCACATAAAAAGGTTAGGATAATATTTGAGCATTTCTTCCTCGGTTTCCCAAGTCATATCCGCCCCCTTCTTATGTTTTCATCTCAACAAAACTTGGCTATCTCCTTATTTCGCAATTTCTTCACCTTTATATCCAAGATTGCCACTGGTTCCTCAATATAATTTAATTTTTCATCCAATTCAATATCATCCAAAGGAACAAAAGTAGATTCATCCGCTAAACATTTCCGCAAATGAGACACATGGAATGTGTTATGAAGTCTACTTAGTCCCTCCGGTAGCTCCAACCGGTAGGCTACCGCACCCACCCTTGTCAACACTTTAAACGGTTCAATGAAAAGTGGACTTAACTTTCCCCGCTTCCTAAACCGTATCACCCCTTTCCAAGGAGAGACTTTCAAAAGCACAAAGTCTCCCACTTGAAACTCAATCGCCCGCTTCCTATTATCCGCATAGGACTTTTGGCGATCTTGAGCCTCCTTCAAGAGTGCTCTAATTTGGTCAATACTACTAATAGTTTCGTTGACCACCTCTTTGCTACCAAGCTCTCGTTGACCAATTTCACCCCAACACACGGGTGTTCTACATTTCCTCCCATACAATGCCTCAAAAGGCGGCATACCAATACTAGAATGGTAGCTATTGTTGTATGAAAATTCTGCCAACGGTAGATGGTCGTCCCAACTATCACCAAAATCCAAAGCACACGCCCGCAACATATCCTCAAGCGTTTGAATCGTCGGCTCGCTTTGACCATTCGTTTGTGGATGATAAACGGTGCTAAGGTTCAATCTAGTCCCCATATCTTCATGGAACTTCTTTCAAAAATGAGAAGTAAACCTTGTATCGCGGTCCAATATAATCGACACCGGCACACCATGATGTGACACAACTTCCTTCACATAGATTTCCGCCAATCTATCCGAAGAATACCTTTCCTTTATTGGAAGGAAATGCGCACTCTTTGTCAACCGATCCACTACTACCCATATCCCATCATAACCTTTTCGAGTCTTTGGTAGTTTAGTGATCAAATCCATGGTGATCTTCTCCCATTTCCTAAGTGGTATTTCAAGCGGTTAAAGCTTTCCATACGGCTTTTGATGCTCCGCCTTTACTCTTAAGCATGTGAGACACCTCTCCACATACTTAACTATATCACGCCTCATACCCGGCCACCAAAAATGACACCTCAAGTCATAAAACATATTAGTGGCCCCGTATGGATAGAATATTTGGATTAATGCGCCTCTTCTAAAATAGTTGCCAACACACTTGACAATCTATGAATCCAAATTCTATCAAAGCATGTCTTTAACCCCGAGCTATTTTCCCCAAGCTTATCAACATAGGCAACCATCCTTTCCTTTTTCAAATCACCACCAAGTGTTAACACTTGTGCCTCCCGGATTTCATCAATAAGAGATGATGAAATTGTCATTTTAAATGACTTCACCTTGATAGGTGTATGGCTTGTCTTCCAACTAAGCGCATCCGCCACCACATTCGCTTTAACCGGATGGTAAAGTATCTCACAATCATAATCCTTGACCAACTCAAGCTACCTCATTTGCATCATGTTAAGGTCTTTTTGGTCAAAGAAGTACTTGAGACTCTTGTGATCGTGTATATCGTACACTTAGCCTCATACAAATAATGCCTCCAAATCTTGAGCGCGAAAACCACGGCCGCAAGCTCTAAATCATGGGTAGGGTAATTCACCTCATGAGTCTTCAATTGCCTAGATGCATAGGCAATCACTTTCCCCCTTTGCATCAGAACACAACCCAACCTCGAATGCGAGGCATCCGAATACACCACAAAATCTTCGGTCCCGTCTGGCAAGGATAAGATAGGCGCCTTAGTCAACTTTTATTTCAAGAGTTGAAAAGCATATTCTTGCTCGGGACCCTATACAAACTTTGTCTCCTTTCGCGTTAACTTCTTCATCGGCAAGGCAATCCGAGAGAAGTTTTCAATATACTTCCGATAATAACCCGCCAACCCCAAGAAACTTATAGTCTCCGAAGGCGTCTTCGGTGATGACCAATCTTCTACTGCTACTATCTTGGATGGGTCGACTGTAATTCCCTTATCATTCACAACATGACCCAAGAACCGGATCTCACGCAACCAAAAAGCGTACTTTGAGAATTTAGCATAAAGCTTCTCCCTTTGCAACACTTCAAGAATTTCACGAAGATGAAAGGCATGATCACTTTCACTCCGTGAATAGATGAGAAGGTCATATGTGAATACAATCACTGAACGGTCGAGGAACGGCCTACACACTCGGTTCATAAAATCCATGAAAACCGCAGGTGCGTTGGTCAAACCGAATGGCATAACCGTGAACTCATAGTGACCGTATCGAGTGCGAAAAGCTGTCTTATGGACGTCTTCTTCCTTCACTTTCAACTGATGGTACCCGGACCTCAAATCAATCTTTGAAAACCATGATGCCCCTTGCAATTGATCAAAGAGGTCGTCAATCCGAGGTAAAGGGTACCTGTTCTTCACTGTCAACTTGTTCAACTCCCAATAATCCATACACATCCTCATGCTTCCGTCCTTCTTTTTAACGAAGAGAACGAATGCACCCCAAGGCGAGACACTTGGGCGTATGAAACCTTTATCTAGAAGCTCTTGCAATTGCTCTATTAACTCCTTCATCTCCGGCGGTGCCAACCTATAAGGTGCTTTGGCTACCGGTTTTGCACCCAGGATTAAGTCAATCCCAAACTCCACTTCCCTTTCCGGTGGTACCCCCGACAACTCATCCGGAAACACATCCACAAATTGGTTTACAACCGGAACATCACGAATATCTTTCACCCTTTCCACCACATTTGCAACACAAGCCATGAATGCCTTGCACCCACGCACCATGTACGTCGTTGCCTTCACATAAGAACACATCTTTACATTACGTTTCTTATCACCTTCTATGTAAATGGACTTACCCGATGGGGAATCGAGTTGTACCGCCTTAGGTCCACATAGTATATTCGCTTTGTTCTTAGACAACCAATCCATTCCCACCATTACATGAAAGTCTCTTATGGACATAGGAATCAAGTCTATAAGGAACGTCTCACCCCCCACCCTTAACTTGCAATTCCTATGTACATCAAATACTAGGAAACTCTTATCATTTGCCGCCTCGATTTCTAAGGGTTCATCTAACTTGTTACTTAGAAAAGAAGAATGCTTAACAAATTTTAAGGAAACAAATGAACCACTAGCTCCCGAATAAAAAAGAACTAGTGCAGGTAAAGAGTTAATCTTGAATGTACCTGACACCACCTCCGAATTTGTCTTGGCCTCTTCCGTCGAGATGTGGAAAGCTCTCCCCTTGGGCATTGGCGTTTCAACCTTCTTCCTCTCACTTCCACCTTGCTTTAGCTCGAGACAATCCATCCTATTGTGCCCGGGCTTGTAACAGTTATAGCACAATTAAATTTGGCTTGAACATTGATTAGCCATGTGCCCCAGCTTCCCACACTTGTAGCAGTTCATAGTCCCCCTTTTACATTCCCCCGAATGCTCTTTTCCACAAATCTTACACCCACATGAAACAAACCTGTTAAATGGTTTCTTGCTTGGGCTCCCACCCCTTATCTTCTTTACCACCTGCTCAACGATTTCCCGCTTCCTCTTTTCGCCCCTTGCCTCCTCAACTCCACCTCTCTTTCCCGACACCTAATTATCAAATCCACAAGTGTGGTGAAAGAGGATGGAGATATGCTATCCCTAAACTCCACTGTCAGTATATCATAGAACCTATCAATTTTCACCTTTTCACTCGAAACCACGTTCGGACAGAACTTGGCACGATCAAAGAAGGCCCCAGCCAATTCATCAATTGACTCATTAGTTTGCCTCATGAGGAGGAACTCCTCGATCATTCTATCAATAGCGGCTTGAGGGCAATGGTACTTCAGAAAAGCCACTTTGAATTCCTCACAAGACATGGAGGTCACCCCTAGCTCACCCCTCTCCTTTCGGAGATTCAACAACCACTCCTTAGCCCTTCTAGTCAAAAAGGGCACACTAAACATCACCCTATCCTCGGGCTTGCACCTTGTTGTCTCAAAATTTGATTCCATATCCACCACCCACCTGTGGCTAAGGATTGGGTCCACTTACCCATCATACTCCTTAGGCTTAACCACCATGAACTCTTTTAGAGTACACCCTTGTGGTACACTCTCCTTGTCTTTCAAAACCTCCTCGAGAGTGAGCTTGATAGCCCCTCTCATTTCCTCCATTAGTAAAGTTGTGGCTTACTCGAAGGCCTTAGCCACTTCCTCCTTTATCATTTCTTGGATTCTTGAATCCAATGGTTCATTACTTGATTCTTCCGCCATCACTAAACTGAGAATATGAACCAAAAACACCTTAATACCCTAGGTATTCATTCCACATTCACCATTATATGTAATAAGTATATATATACATATCTATATACATACATATATAACCAACTTCACCTAATCCTTGTAAATGTTGATTGTTATATGGTTATCATAAAGTCCCTTGCACATTTTGTTTTATTAAGCATATTGGCCAGACATGTTTAGTAATACGACATGCCCAATTGTAATCACCATATCTATATAACAAGTCACAAAACAAGTTTCGGCACACATAACACCTTAACAACATTCATTAATACATATACATATTCACCTCATATATATATATATAACCACTTATCAAATCATTACTAACCTTTCATTTCCGCAAGCTCCGAGTCTTAGTCAAGTCCTTCATGGATTCTCGTATCATTTTCCCCCATATCAAGAGCATCCGGTTTGAGTTTGGTGCCACCAGACCAAATCTCTCAAACCATTGCTCTGATACCAAATTGTAACACCCTTAATTGGAAAACCAATTAATAAAACATTTAAACGCGCGAAAGCTTTTATCCCAGATTTTTTTTAGCATACCGCGAAGGATCTGGATCACCCCACCCGGAAAGCCAGTCTCTCGCGTACCGCGAGAGACCATGGCTAGATCCTCGCATACCGCGGGGAGCCTGAGTAAACATAAAGTTTACTCAGCTGCCCAGTTTCCATACTTAGTCAAATTTTCATCCTTTAACAAATCAACATGTCACCAAAATTATCCCCAACACTTGAATTTTGTTTCAAAACCATATACAACCATAATAACACCAAAACATGTTTAAATTTGACAATATACACCACATTCACGGATTTTTCCTTTAAAATCCCAAAAACACCCATAAGCATGCGTGAACCCTCCACGCTTTGGACTTGACCTACACCAGAGCTTTTCCTACATAACCACATTAATATAACACCATTAGTAATGACGATAAACATATTCAAACAAGTATTTGCACTTGTTTTCACCCCTTTCACCCATTTGACCCGTTTGCATCCATTTGGTCATTTAAGGTTCTTTACTCTTGCAATTCCACTACAAGATTCATTCTCTTCATATGACATTCATGAGACATCACCCCTTTTCTCCCATTTGAAGTATTTCACACTTCTTATTGGGTTATATCCACTTGGTGCGAGTACCACAACTCGTCTTTGTAATATCCAGGATTTTTCCGACATATCTTTTCCAAAACCTTTACACATATTATCGATTTAAAACAGGAATTCATATTGAAACTATTTTCTTAAATAGCAAATATTAATTTAATCTCTATATATAACAATTATACTTATACATATATATATATACATAAGACTTATTTAAAATATGTATATATGTACCTTATAAATAAAATATGCTAAAATTCTTGAAACTTTATAAATTTATGATTATTATTATGGAAATAATATAATTAATAAATAAATGTCAAAATCTTGAAACTTATAAACTTAAACGTTAGAAATTATTTTATAGAATTAAAATAATAAAACTTATAAAATTTTAAAGAAATTTTCTTTATAAAAATAAAACATATTTGTTTTTTTATAAAAGTCCAGGGACTGAAACTGCCATTCTTGAAACTTCTTTTAAACTAAACCTTATGTTTTAACATAAAATGATAAAACCTAAAAATACAAGGGCCTGTTTTGCAATAAGCCCAAACTTCCAGATCCGGAAACCAGTCGCGGGTTCGAACCCCTCAGCGACCGATTTTGAGCTCGAATTATCGAAAACGCGTGATACGGTTGAATTGAATGCTCCTTGAGCTTCTCTTCGAGCGTGCGACCCAAACCCAAAAGCCTTAATGCCCGAATTCAACTTTCACGCCGATTAATTCGAATTCGAATTCGTCTTTTACACACACGTTAACCCCACCTAATCAAGCACTAAAACTCAAAATCGATTATAAATATCCGTCGAAGTACCTAGACGACATCACACTATAAACCTCTGAACCTTCAATTCAGTCAATTCGAACCTGCATTTCTCGATTCGGACCTGAAGATAGCCGCATCTGTTTCAAGCTCGTTCTCCTTCGATTCGATATCATTTCAGGTAATTCAAATGCTCAATCTTGTCGTTTTCATTCGTAGATCGTTAGCCCTCAATCAATTTGTAGTAACAAGGGATAATCGATTCGTATTAAGAGGATCTGAATCTAGGGTTCATATGGAAATTAGAACCGATTGGAGATCATGTTTATAAATTTCTTTTCTGTATGAATCATTAGCGAAGCCCGTAGCCGGGTGGTTTGTTCGTTGGTGCGTGAACTCAGGCGGCCCGGGTTCGAATCCGGCCGGTCTGAGTTTTGATATTTCATTTTTTATGCTATTTATTCAGTTTTAAAACTTCTAATAAATTTTATAAAATCTGTTAAACTTTTATAAACTTAAATATGATTTTTATTTACACATTTTACATTCTGAGATATTTTAATTAATTAAAACTTGTGATAATTAATTCTTTAAAAATAGTTCCAAACACTTAAGATTATAAAAATATTTTTTAAACTTTATAAAACTATATTCTAAACATGAGATATTTTATAAAAAAATTGAAACTGTAAATTGTTATTACTTCCTAAATTATTTCTGTTTTGAAAACTTTAAAAATGAATAAATACTTTAAAATAGAAATAACTTATACAACATTCATAAAATCAGAAAATTTATAAGCAAACAGAGACTTATAAACCTTTGCATTTTTATAAAACTTATATCTATTTAAATCAAGGGTTATTTGTTTAATGGTTAAATCACAAGAGAATATATATATATATATACATTTATAAACTTATAAATATAGAAAACCTAAATTTACTAAACTACAAACTTATATGAGACTACTATTTTATAAACAAAAATTAATTGTTTATATAAATATAAACATAAAAATAAATAGATCATTTATTTTCCTAAACATTTACAAGCTTATAAACTTTATAAGAATTTAATGTAAAACATTAAAGCATTTATAAACTTGTAAACTTTATTTAAATACTTATAATCTTATAAGAAACTTATTTAAGAAAGTTTATAAACTTATAAACTTTAAAATTGATAATTTAAAATATAAACTTTATGAAAAGTTCTATTTAACATGTTTGTTTAAACTTACAAATTTCACATTAGTTATTTAGATTTATAATAATTTTTAAATAATATTTAATTACAAGTTAATTTGTATACTTAATACTCAAATACTTTAATCTTGAATGATTTATATTAATAATTCTAAATAAAGAAAATATCCTTTGATAATTATTCATAAATGTTTACTCCTTAAATATTTATTATTAATCCTTAGTCACCATTTATTCTTTAAACTATTATTATTAATCCTTAATAATTACTCATACTTTAAATAATTATTATAAATCTTTAATGATTATTCAATCTTACATATTATTACAACTTCCCTTATAAAATAGTTAGAAAACTACTTTAAAATATTATTACCAAACTTGTGGTAATAAATGATTATGAAGCTACTACATAATTAATGTTAGTAATAATTATCCTAAATTATAAACTTATTAAACTTGATATCCAAGTTTGGTATTTAAAACTTATTTTAAACTATATAAACACAATCCTTCCCGTCTCCCAATTGAAACCCTAGATAATCTTAGAGTCCTAGATACTTACCATAGACTTATGAGATCAAAACTTAAACTTAAGACTTGTATTCTTTGGCTCGTTGTGAGGATATTCTCCATCAAGGTATTGCTACGCTTAATCTTGTCGGGCACTCTTTCTCCAATACATGTGAGTATACGTAGTCCCTTTTCATTTTACATCCTTTATAAACTCAGGGTGAAACATGTACAAATTTCCAAGCTTATACAATTCTTGTACAACTATGCCTATATGCTTATTCTTGTGTATGCTTGAGACTTGCATAATTAAGTTAGACTTAACACTAGCATATCCATTAACTTTGATCAAGCCTATGGTAACAATGATAGATCTATTGCATTTGACCAATCCACCTAGATTGATTGACCCTTCGGGGGGAGCCCATGGTGATTGTTACTGAATTTAAACTTTAAACTTTTAAGGGTAACCTTCGAGTTATGCCTAAACTTGGTTGGAGGATTGATAAGCGCAATGTTTAACATGTTTCGTTCACACACTTATACTATAGAATGCATGACATAGTGAATTGTAATACTTTTCAAAACTTTGTTAAACTATGATAAAAACCTTCGTATCTCACCAACTATTTTTAGTTGACAGTTTACTTACATATTTCAGGTACACTAGCATGAGACTTGTTATGATCACATAGGATGCTTTGGACTTAGATTATTTATCAAATGAATATTGTATTCTTGTTATATGTTGTCTTATTCCTTGTATTGAACTTTGAAAATCATAAATGAAATATTTAAACTTTAATAGTCAACCTTGTGCTTTTGAACGACCGCGTCCGCCCCGACATATAATCCGCCGTCGGTTGGGGTGTGACAGTCTTACCCATACTTGGAGTAATTGATTCTAAGTCCACCCTTAGAAGTATTCCACACTTCTAATTAATTTCCACGTCTTGGTGCGAGTACCACAACTCGTATTACCCTCACTTGGAGTATTTGACTCTAAATCACCATTTGAAGTATTTGACTCCAAATCACCATTTGAAGTATTCCGCACTTCTATCCACCATTACACCAATTCACCACATTATGTTTGACTATATTCCACATATATCAATTTCACCAAATTTCACCACATTACACGTATTTGTTTGACTATTTACCACATAAGTCAATTACACCATTATCACCACATTGCACATTTACATTTTTACTATTAACCACATAAGTCAATTTCACCCTTTATACCACATTGCACATTTACATTTGACTATTAACCACATAGCCTATTTACACATATTTCCATCATATAGTTTGACTTTCTACCACTAAAGTCAAATTTATACAATTCATTCATATTACATTCAAACAATGAGTATAAACACTCATATCAACTTATAGTATGCATTCATATCATATACACCACACATTTATCTACATTACTAAGGAAGTGCATAGGCACTTACCTCTTGAGTGAAGATCCCGCACCACCTTCTAGCTTTGCAATTTGATCATCTAAACATGTACACCTAGTTTAGTAATCTAACATACATCACCAACATAATACAATTGAGTTCATAACTCAATTTTCATTTCCAACCCAAATTGACCCGTTTGGGTTATTCCCACAACCAAACACCCCCTTTCAATACAAACTCACCCACTTGAGTCTTCTTTCCAATACATTGTGTCACACCCCCAAATTCCACTAACGGAATTTTACCGTTTGGAAGGTGACACACCAGGATCTCAGTCATTAGTTACATCAAACGACACTATATGGGACTTAAAATGTCATAAAATAAAAGTTCAGAGTTAATGCGGAAGCGTTTAGACAAGATAATTACTGCGCAAAACAAATGCGCTCAAGTTTAATTTAATAAAAGCAAGTGAATTGTCTCAGATGTTTGCATATGAATGAAATGACAGTAGCACTCCATGCATGCCCTAGATGTGCAACCAGTGCCTTACCGACCTGAGAAACATGTAAGAAAAAGTGTCAACACGAGGTTGGTGAGTTCACAGGTTTCAAGTTTGTAATAAGAGAGTGTTTGCCAGATTATGTACATTCAATATACATATCTATAGGTAGCTAGCCTACGTTCATGTTTTACTAAAGCGCTCGCAACCGAAGCTGACTGTGTTTATATGCCTCCTGCCAGGTCTATAAACTCTGGCTAATGTGAGTAGGCTAACATTTCACCCGTTCGATATCCAATCGAGTTAGTGCGATTAACGCGGGTGGGGCTTGTCAAACCCAGTAGTACTACTAAACATTATCTCGCTAAGATCCATATTAACGGTCCGATATAAGATGATGACTTTCTGTGATAGTGTGTTACGCTTAGCCTCAACAGTGATATCATATAAAGTACCATAATCAAATAGTTGCGTCATGTTTTCTCCCCCAACGGGCTTTCATTCAAAGAGTAAAAACGAAGCTAAGGGTAGGATCAATTACCAGAATACGTGACGGATTGAAGGAGATCGACTAGATGGGTTTCCGACTTCGGCGATCTTGGATTCCGACTCCTTCGGCTCGTCTTCCGTCAAATTGATTGGTGAAACAGACCCAAAGGAACCCGACTTAGCTACGCAAATGATTGATTTGTGAGGATGTTGATCGGAATCAACGAATTTGAGGCGTATAGCGTGATGGTCGACGGTTTCGTTTTGAATACCTATTATTGAGTTTAATTCGACGCATTCACGATGATTAAAGTATTAGTTATGATCGTTAATGGTGTTTAATGCGATTTCCGTTACTGATTCTAGCCTAATCAGTTGTAATTCGCTAAATCAAGATCAAGAATGAATGGTTTGACTTCCAGAAGTCAAACAGGAACAATTCCATCGATTTTGACTTCATAAAGTCAACAGATGGGTTTAGGCTAATTACACAACTAATCCCTGTAGTTTTAAGATTAAATATTGGCAAGAATGATCCCTGAGGTTTGAATTTAACTGGATTATCTAACGGGGTTAGGTTTTTAACAGAAATTTAACGGAATTTACTAACTGAGTTAACCTGAAAAGTCGGGTTGTCACATCATCCCCTAGTTAAAAGAATTTTTGTCCCGAAAATTAAACAAAATAAAAAAAATTTCCGGATGTCACATCATCTCCTAGTTAAAAAGAATTTTCGTCCCGAAAATTAGAATAGTACCTTAAGAGTTTGACGCGGAGTGCTTGAACAGATTAGGATATTTGCGCATCATCTGATCCTCGCGCTCCCACATGAATTTCGGTCCACGTTTCGAGTTCCAACGAACTTTGACAATAGGGATTTTACTGCGTTTCATCGTTTTGATTTCCCTATCCATAATTTCCACCGGTTCTTCGACGAACCGTAGTTGTTCATCGATGTGTAGTTCCTCAAGAGGAACATCGAGTGTTTCGTCTGCTAGACATTTCTTCAGGTTTGAGACATGAAAGACATCGTGTACACCACTAGGTCCTTCAGGTAGGTCCAGTTGATAAGCTACTGGGCCAATTCTCTTCACTATTTTGAATGGTCCAACTTAACGAGGATTCAGTTTGCTTCGTTTCCCGAAGTGAATTACACCTTTCCAAGGTGAGACTTTGAGTAGAACCATGTCACCTACTTGAAATTCAAACTGTTTACGACACTTATCGGCGTTGCTCTTTTAACGATCATGAGCTGCCGCCATACGGTTTCGAATTTGTACAATCTTTTCAGAAGTTTCGAAAACAAGTTCAGGACCCGTAAGTTGGCTATCCCCAACTTCAGCCGAACAGATAGGAGATCGGCATTTACGTCCGTATAATGCCTCGAATGGTGCTGCTTTGATGCTAGTTTGATAACTGTTATTGTAGAAGAACTCCACTAAAGGCAAGTGAGTTTCCCAACTGTTACCGAAACCTATCATACAAGCTCGTAGCATGTCATTTAAGGTTTGGATGGTACGTTCCGTTTGACCATCAGTTTGAGGATGGTATGCTGTGCTCATATCTAGACGCGTGCCTAAGGCCTTATGTAACGACTGCCAGAAACGGGAAGTGAATCGTGCATCACGATCCGAAATAATAGAGATTGGCACCCCGTGCCTGGAGACTACTTCTTTCAAGTAAATACGTGTAAGCTTATCCATTTTGTCGGTTTCCTTGATTGCTAGGAAATGAGCAGACTTTGTTAATCGATCAACAATTACCCATATAGTATCACATCCAGTAGGGGTTCGTGGTAATTTGGTGATGAAATCCATGGATATTTGTTTCCATTTCCACATGGGAATTTCTGGTTATTGCAGAAGACCAGAAGGCTTTTGGTATTCAACTTTAACTTTTGCGCATGTCAGACATTTACTCACATAAATAGCTATATCGGCCTTCATCTTTGGCCACCAATATAGTATCTTTAAATCATGGTACATCTTATCGGAACCCGGATGAATGGAGTAACGAGATTTATGAGCTTCATCCATGATTAGTTCCCTTAAATTTCTGAACACTGCAATCCATATTCGTTCAGCAAAGTAACTAATACCATCTGATTTGACCTCAAGCTGTGCTTCCATACCGCGCGGTAGGTTTTCCTCTTTTAGAGCTTCAAGTTGTGCACTTCGAATTTCGTCAGGTAATCCGGGGTGAATAGTAAGCTGTAATGCTCGAACTCGTTTGGGTTTGGTTTCCTTTCGACTTAGAGCATCAGCTACAACATTTGCTTTACCCGGATGATATCGGATCGCACAGTCGTAATTATTCAAGAGTTCAACCCAACGACGTTGTCGCATGTTCAACTCCTTCTGCTCGAAGATATGCTGGAGGCTCTTGTGATCGGTGTAGATGGTGCATTTGGTACCGTACAAGTAATGTCTCCATATCTTAAGTGCAAAGACTACTGCTCCCAACTCTAGATCATGAGTGGTGTAGTTTTTCTCGTGAACCTTTAACTGACGTGACGCGTATGCGATTACCTTTTCGCGTTGCATTAAGACACAACCTAGGCCTTGAATGGATGCATCACAATACACAACAAAATCATCGGTTCCTTCCGGAAGAGCTAAAATAGGCGCACTGCAAAGTTTATGTTTGAGGTGTTGGAAAGCTGACTCTTGGTTATCGCTCCAATTATAGGCTTTTCCTTTTTGAGTTAGGGTGGTGAGAGGTTGTGCAATCTTTGAAAAATCCTTCGATAAAACGACTGTAATAACCGGCCAATCCCAGAAATTGTCGCACCTCAGTCGGAGTCGTCGGTGCTGCCCAATTCTTGATGGCTTCTATTTTGGATGGGTCGACATGTATCCCTTTCTCGTTAACCACATGCCCTAGAAACTGAACTTCCCGGGTCCAAAATTCACACTTGGAGAACTTAGCATACAGTTGCTCTCGCTTCAGTAGTTCCAAAATTAAGCGTAGATGTTTCTCATGTTCCTCCTTGTTCTTGGAATAAATGAGGATGTCGTCGATGAAAACAATAACGAACTGGTCAAGGTAAGGCTTACACACACGGTGGTCCATGAATACCGCAGGTGCGTTGGTTAACCCGAAAGGCATGACCATAAATTCGTAGTGGCCGTACCTCGTTCTGAATGCAGTCTTTGAGATATCCTCTTCTCGGACTCTTAACTGATGGTAACCGGACCTAAGATCTATTTTAGAATAGAAACTTGATCCTTGGAGTTGATAAAAAAAGGTCATCTATGCGAGGTAAAGGGTACCGGTTCTTGATTGTGACTTTATTCAGCTCCCGGTAGTCAATACACATACGGAAAGTTCCGTCCTTCTTCTTGACAAATAGTACCGGAGCTCCCCACGGTGATGAACTAGGTCGGATGAAACCTTTATCCAACAACTCTGGCAGTCGTGTGGATGGTTCTGGTAGCTCACTGGGTGCAAGTATATACGGTGCCCGAGTAATAAGCGCTGCTCCGGGTGTTAGATTGATCTGTAATTTGACTTGTCGGTGAAGCTGAAGACCAGGCAAGTCTTCGGGAAATACTTCTGGATAGTCACGTATGCTGGGAATGTCTTCAATCTTCTTCTACTCAGATGAATGCTCGGCGACGAGAGCCAGAATGTCAGTATGACCTTTAAGTAGACATTTCTACGCTTTCATGAAGGATATGATGCCTATGACTGCACTACTCCTTTTGCCTTATACAAAAAGGGTTTCTCCACTAGGGAGAGGAAGGCGAACAATTTTCTCCCGCCAGAAAATTTCGGTTTGGTTCTTAGATAATCAATTCATTCCGACAATTACGTCGAAACTGCCAAGTGTGACTGGCATAAGGTCAGTGTCAAGTTTATGACCAGTCAATTCAAATTTACAACCCTTAAGAATGTGGGTTGCTTCAATTATCTTTCCATCAGCTATTTCCATGATATACATAGTTCCTAGTAGGGTTGGAGTACGACTTTACTAGTAGAACATTATGAGGTCACGATGTGACTTCTAGTGAGAACCGTGCTTATAAGGTAAGCGTCGGTCAATGCAAAGGCAAAGGGAAGAGGTTCGCATGTAGGGAAAGAAATTTTATGAGACACAGATTCCAGTAATACAAGGGATAGGTTGTCTGTTTAAGTAGTCGCGTTCAACCGGTGGTTGGTTGGATTAAATCCCCGTTTTCTAATGTCATCGGGACAACAGGATCATTTTACGAAGAGAGAAGTCTGTTTACGGAGTTGGATATCCTAGGGTATAAATCAAACTAGACCAAGGATTAGTCACCTGGTAAGGTAATAGGGTCAAATGGAATATATTGTTGGAGTGTAAGGAATAACGTGTTAGCTTAGAAAGAATTCCACAATTTCCTACTTACAAAGTTGGAGTCGGTGGTTTACCATGAGGTTTTACCAGAGTTTCAATCGAGTTGGTTTCATTGGTCAAGTTTGAATGAGAGTCTTACGGTCACTAAGACTATTACATGAGTGAGAACAACGTTGATGGTTTCCATTGATAATAGCTCAGTGTGTCTGTAAATATCTTCAACCTGGTAGTCACGTCTATCAAGTGTTGAACATGTTTAACGATACCAACTAGTCGTTGAGTGGGTTATGAGAGTCTTTACAGATAGTGGAAACCTAAGTCTGTAAATCACTGATTAGGACCATTCATCCACACACTAGGTTTCACCAGGACTTACATGCACCTCAAATTATTATTACGTGTGCACCCGTAATGATAATTTGCTTTGCATGTTCACCCTAGTTTCTCCCCGTCCTGTGCCATAATGTCCTTTAGTTTGTATTGCTGAGTACAGAGTGTTGTCAGATATGATAAGTCATCGAAGAGCTTAGTCATCAACTATAAGTTGATCAATTAGAACTCATATTAGGATGTGTAGTCAGGAATCGTTTGATCCGAGTATTCACTCGAGTTGAAACACAATACGAGAGTGTAATCTAGCAGATTGTAAATGAGAACATGTAACAAACATGTACATGAGATGCGACTTCGAGAAATGAAACTAATTCATGAATATAAGTTACAGGAAACAGCAAGGTAGCCGTCCTTTCAACTGAGTCAAGATAGGGTTTGAGTATGCATTGAGCAATGCGTTCTCAGATTTGTGTTCAATCTATTCTCAACAGAATATTGACCAAAGACGCGAGCCCAAGGCTCGGGAAGGTGATGACATCTACGTGTCAATAGATTCTGCAATAATGCATGTAACGGTCTGCTTTCATTCGGCATATTGTTGCTGGCGGGTACAGTAGGGACTCGTCTCCGACGATCCCAATTCCCAAAGAGATATGCGTTAGTGCTGAGAGTCGTCCATAACATGGACCTGAGAAAGCCCACCATACCCAACAGGTGATGTTGATGTAACTGACTCCTCCGAAGGCTCCATCTCGTTGCCCTCGGATGGGAGTGGATGATATTCTGGTGATTCCCCGAGTGTCGCCACTGGGAATGATGATGCAATGCAAATGTTGTGTCCCTTGCCAACTGAGGGTGATACGGATGGTGTTAACATGCCTGCACTGCAATATATGTATGGGTGCTATATGTATCAGGTATAGGTGTCTGTGCCGTGTAACTAATGTGTGAGGTTATAGTCTAGTATGCAGTCCTAGTTCTCTATAACCAATGTCTCTGATACCAATCTTTCACACCCCCAAATTCCACTAACGGAGTTTTACCGTTTGGAAGGTGACACACCAGGATCTCAGTCATTAGTTACATCAAACGACACTATATGGGACTTAAAATGTCATAACATAAAAGTTCAGAGTTAATGCGGAAGCGTTTAGACAAGATAATTACTGCGCAAAACAAATGCGCTCAAGTTTAATTTAATAAAAGCAAGTGAATTGTCTCAGATGTTTGCATATGAATGAAATGACAGTAGGACTCCATGTATGCCCTAGATGTGCAACCTGTGCCTTAGCGACCTGAGAAACATGTAAGAAAAAGTGTCAACACGAGGTTGGTGAGTTCACAGGTTTCAAGTTTGCAATAAGAGAGTGTTTGCCAGATTATGTACATTCAATATGCATATCTATAGGTAGCTAGCCTACGTTCATGTTTTACTAAAGCGCTCGCAACCGAAGCTGACTGTGTTTATATGCCTCCTGCCAGGTCTATCAACTCTGGCCAATGTGAGTAGGCTAGCATTTCACCCGTTCGATATCCAATCGAGTTAGCGCGACTAACGCGGGTGGGGCTTGTCAAACCCAGTAGTACTACTAAATATTACCTCGCTAAGATCCATATTAACGGTCCGATATAAGATGAGGACTTTCTGTGATAGTGTGTTACGCTTAGCCTCAACAGTGATATCATATAAAGTACCATAATCAAATAGTTGCGTCATGTTTTCTCCCCCAACGGGAAAAACATGTAAAATGATATTTGCTTGCGTACCTGTTTCTCCCCCACGGGGAAAACAAGTAAAAGTATGATAGTTGGTAATCATGTTTGTTTCTTCCTCAACAGGAAAACAAGTAAAATACGTTTGTGTGTAAGCATGTTTCTCCCCCAATAGTAAAACAAGTAAAAAGGGGCCGTGAAACTCACCTGAACGGCGTAGGTAGTAATCACACAAGTACGAGATTAAAATCTCAAGCGGTAGCCTGACACGGCTCACAAATGTCCTAGCATTACAACATAACAGTTAGGGACTCAATGGGAATATGTGACGACGACACAGAAATGAGGAACGTCCTAAAAGAAACGTCCTAATGATTAAGGAATAGACGAACGTGTCCACGGAAATACGGATTTCTAAGTTAGATGATTCGAATGATTACGATACGCGACGAAAGACAATAATTACAATAATTATTAAATACATTTAATCGTCTTCGTCATTAAGTAACGATCCAGAAAATAATATTATTATATTATTTTTAAACTCGAAATGTGATAACTATTTATGTGATAAAAATAATAATGTATTATTTTTATTCGATAATAACATAATTATATTAGTTTTAAAAGTGGAAACAATATGAAAATGATTTAATAAATCAAACTCGAGCCTACGGGTGTTTTCCGGGGCTAAAACCCTTTTATATATTAATATAATAATATTAGGTTTGAAAATATATAAAAATATTCCAAGGAAAATGCCCAAAAAATGTTTGCAGGAGACCGGTTTCGAACCCGAGTCTCCTGCGTATAGGCCTTAAGTCTTAACCATCTCGGCTGGCTAGTGTTTCACGACAAGGATGCTTCTGAAATGGTTTTAATGATTCCAAACCCCCTCCCTTCTACCCTTAGTCGCGATCCGAATTAAACCATCCCCAATCTCCATCGATTTCGATCACGATTGAATGCAAGCGCATAGAGGTTTTGGTAGATGGGATATAGGCGAGTCTGAGGTGATGTTTAATTGCAAAATTTACACGTTTTTAATCGTTTAATCACGCATATACGGGCCGAAACCCTAGATCAAGAACCAAAGAATCAAATCTGTTGAATTCGATATTGTTAACCATCGAATTCATGGGGATTTTACAAAGGGAAGAATTTCGAATCTGACCATATAGATTAATTCCATTTTGGTTAAGTCTAGGATATAAACCCCCAAATCGAATTTATGATGAACCCTAGTTTACGGTTTATAATCAATTCGATATTACTTGATTTAATTGATATGGGATTTCAAAGAGTAGGTAATCGCGAGTCTAACCATATGATTCAATTGAATTTTAATCGAGTTTAGTATCAAAAGCCCCAAATTGGGTTTCGTATGAACCCTAGATTACGGGTCTTGATCAATTAGATATTATGAGCCCCAATTAACATAGGGCTTTCATTCAAAGAGTAAAAACGAAGCTAAGGGTAGGATCAATTACCAGAATACGTGACAGATTGAAGGAGATCGACTAGATGGGTTTCCGACTTCGGCGATCTTGGATTCCGACTCCTCCGGCTTGTCTTCCGTCAAATTGATTGGTGAAACAGACCCAAAGGAACTCGACTTAGCTACGCAAATGATTGATTTGTGAGGATGTTGATCGGAATCACGATGATTAAAGTATTAGTTATGATCGTTAATGGTGTTTAATGCGATTTCCGTTACTGATTCAAAGCCTAATCAGTTGTAATTCGCGAATTCAAGATCAAGAATGAATGGTTTGACTTCCAGAAGTCAAACAGGAACAATTCCATCGATTTTGACTTCATAAAGTCAATAGATGGGTTTAGGCTAATTACACAACTAATCCCTGTAGTTTTAAGATTAAATATTGGCAAGAATGATCCCTGAGGTTTGAATTTAACTGGATTATCTAACGGGGTTAGGTTTTTAACAGAAATTTAACGGAATTTACTAACTGAGTTAACCTGAAAAGTCGGTTTGTCACACATTGACACTAATTTCTCATTCAATAACTTGTATTAGATCAATTTGGTATTTGTTCAAGTGTCTAATACCACCTAAACACTTAATCATCACTAATTCCACATTCTAGCATCAAGATCTAAACACCCCTAATTTTCACCATATGAACCCTAACTTACCTTTAGTTAAGTTAGATTATCCATAATCTAACACCATTTTATCACATGCATACATAATTTTCGGATTTTTACAAAACCCACCTACTAACACATTCAAAGGTGAAATCAATGGAAGATTACACTTACTTGATGTTAAAAGGATGATGTGCAAGCCAAAACCTTCACCAATTCAAGCTCAAAATGCACGATTTTGCTCAAAACCCGATTTTCTCCTTTTTCTTCTTGCTTTGAATGATTCTTGAACTCCAAATGAGTTCAATTTTGACTTCAATAAGTCAATATGACAGATTTTTTATACTTACACCTTTAGTCCTTTCACTTTCATTTCACCCACTTTCATTCTAAAATTAGTTAAAAACTAATATAACCACATTCTAAATTGAAACTCACTTGTTTCAACTTATTTTTAATATATTATCTTAGCCATAATATTAATTAGAATATTTTATTTATTTGAAAACGAAACCCGGATTTTGGTTCGTTACGGAATTCTGCTATCATAATTTTGTTATAATGAAACATACATATGTTTATACATATACTAGGTTAGAAACCCCGTGTATTACACGGGTTGAATAAATAAAATAAGTAAATGCAATGTTAATAAATATTTACATATTATATATTTATAACATATTATATAGTTTTTTAATACAAATTTTAAAAACGTCATATAGTTACTTTTTATAAATGATTTATATAAACAATGAAATAATTGTTCAATTTTTAAAAATGTTTTAAGGAAAAACCTATATTTTTTTAAATAAAAAACGTTTTATAAAAATAATTATAGAAAGCATTATTATTTAATAGGAGAAAGATGAAAAACAAAAAAAATATTAAAAGTCAATTAAAAAAAATTTATGCAATTAATAGTAGAGAGGGGGAAAAAATTTTGTAACTAAAATCTTTATTTATTATAGAGTATAGATGAATGTTGCCTTATATGTAGTTTATGTCAAGAAGGTTAAATAAGGTAAGTTGACTTGCATTACAAATAAATTTATGGTATATATTCAAAACCAAATTCAATAACATTGGTACGCACGTAATTTAAAAACAATAAATTTGATGAACTTGTTTTTTTTATAACTGAAACCGTAATACCTCTAATTTACAACTTTTGTTGTTCTATCATTTCCTTCAAATTATGATGTTTTAGTATTTTAACTCAGACAGAATCTGTCAAACATAATGTTTTAATGATCTGTTACAAGAAAAATTATACTCACCAGACATTATTAATAGACTTATAATATCATAATTGTCAAGTCATAGATTCGTACTACAGGTGGGGTGTTCCGGTAATGTTTTTAGGAAATATTGACTAGCAAAATGGTTTGTGTAATGGTACTAGACTACAAGTCATATCACTTAGTAAATGTGTTATAGAAGCCGATATAATATCTAAAGGTAATATTGGTACTCACATATTTAATTCAACAATTAATTTGATACCTTCAGACAAGTAGATCCCTTTCAAGTTTCAGACAAAATAGTTTTCACTCTCTTTATATTTTGCAATGCCATTTGTATGTTGTATTACCAAGAGTGAAAAGTAGACACGGTGTAAAGCTACTAATATTAAATAAAGACGGTAAAGTTACAAACCAAACAACATATGTTGTATAGAAGGAAATATTTAAAAATTTATGAATAATTTATAGCTTATTGAAATATATAGACACTTATTTTTTTTGTTATATTTACATTTCGTTTATTTATAAACTTATGATTTATATAATTAATTGTTTAACCCGTGTAATACACGGGTACATAACCTAGTTACAATATATGGCAATTCAACTTTTATCTACGAATCTCTATTATAATAAAAAATTAAATAAATTGCCACTTGGCATCACCACAATCCTTCTCAACCTCATTTCTCCCCCCCCCCAAAACCACTCATTACCCCTTTTCACGTCTCTCGGATCTAAATGACCTGATTTAGTCAAAAGCGTGGATCTTTTTACCCAGACTAATCACGCTGATAATGAGTGTTCATTTTCCCGTTTGTTTCTCTAACCCTAATCGCTGGCGCCTCTCATTCAATCTCTGTTTTCCGTTCGAAATCACTGTTGATGGCCTCCATGAAGATAACAAGTAAACACTTGCTTTCTAGACCATCCAAATCGTCGTTTCAAATCAAAATCTCACGATTTCAATAAATCAAAGCAAGATGATGGAAGAAGAAATCGAGAAACTTAGAAGAGTAGTTACAGAATGCGTTAGCATGCATTTAAATTTCTGTATTTTGTTTGATTATTTCTGTTCGTTTGTGTTTGTTTGTTTTAGTTCCTGCTATTTTGGTAATTAGTGTTGAAAACTTACGAAAAAAATATCCAAATAGCAATCACTTGCTTCAATTCTTCAACGCTAAATATTGTTTGAAGAACTCGATTGTTGTTTTCTACAACCCTAATTTGATCGGAGCTTTTTTATTTTGCAGAATAGTTATTACCAAATGGGTAACTTTTAGTTTGATTTAGGTCCTTAAAGTCCAGTTTTGTTAGTGGTAATCGGCATCTCAAATGGGTTCAATTGTTCAACGTCAAACCATGTCTGAAATGGTTCTAGGTCAAATGCAACTGTTCCATTTTAAAGCTTAGTGGTTTAATAACAAGTTACATTCAACAAACTTTAAAGCAGTTCAAGAACTCAAATTAATAGTATGAAGATAGTCTGACTTTGCACTTTGTAATTGTTTCTTTTGATTCTTAGTTGGTTATTTTACTTATTTTTTTATTATGATTTTGTTTAGAGTAAACTCTTCTTTTAGTCCCTGTGTTTTGTATCAATTCCCTATTTTAGTCCAATAGTTTAAATTTTTTATTTTTAGTCACTATGGTTTCATTTTTATTCCAATTAAAACCAGTTGACTAACATCGTTTGATTTTCTATTAAGTTTTTTTATAAAATAACAAAAATACCCTTATAACCCACCACCCCAGTCTTCTTCTCCTTAAAACCCTAAAATAACAATAACATTCACCACCACTTCATCTTCACCACACCCCCACTACCGCCACCCCCACACCACCAACCCCACTGCCACCACCACACCCCCACCGCCGCATCCCCATCTCCGGCGAAGAAAAATAAACGGAGGCAACATGGTTTTGATTTGAACTTAACTATATTTACTCTATCAAGTCACTTTCTCTCTCGCAGACACCAAGAAGATCACAACCACCATCTCCGTTGCTAGAAACCCATCTTCAGAAACCACCATCTCCATCTCCGGTGCCAAAACCGGCGACCCTGCTGCCTCCCACCGTCTGCCACCAGCGCCGCACTGCTGCCTCCCACCGTCTGCCACCACTAGTGCCGCCCTGCTGCCTTCCTCCGTCTGCGACCCTGCTGCCTCCGGTGCCAAAAAACAATTAGTCAGATTCGTGTTCACTCCTTCGATTTGGATCAACGATGTGTTCGGATACTGGTTCGATTTTGACCTAGTAAAAAACGGTTGATAATAATCAGTAATCACATTTCACATCTCAAAAAATAAATTACACATGCGAATTGCCTACTTGTACAATTAGTTTCAGAAACCCCCTATAAATGTCGGTGGTTTTCGTAAAGCCTAATACAAAAAGTCCTCCAAATTTACACGAGCGTCTTGGCTCGAAAACGATTCAATCTGATTTGTAGCAAGCTTCGAGTCACGAGTTTTTCATTAACAGTTCTAATATGCGAATGAGTTCAAAAACATGGCATATGGACTTTTCTTATTGTTGCTGCCTCCATCTCCGGTGCCAAAAACAGATCTGGTGTGTTTGAGGTTGGAAGAGGGTTACGGTGGTGGTGTAGACGTGGTTCGATTGAGAAGCGGGGGCGGAAAAATGTTGATTAACGGTGGTGGTGCAGGGGGGCAGTGGCGGTTGCGGTGGTGGGGTTCTGGTGGTGGGTGTGTGGTGGTGGCAGTGGCGTTGGTGGTGTGGGGGTGTGGTGGTGATGAAAATGAAGGTAGAGGTGGAGATTATTGTTATTTTAGGGTTTTATGAAGATAAAGATAGTGGTGGTGGGTAAGGGTATTTTTGTTTTTTCATAAAAAAACTTAACAGAAAATCAAATGGTGTTAGCTATCTGGCTTTAACTGGAACAAAAATGAAACCATAGTGACTAAAAAAGAGAAATTTAAACTATTATACTATGTAATTTCCCTATGTAATTTCCCTATGAAAATGAAGGTTGGCGGCGCAGCTTGTTGCCCGTTTGCCTTCTATCTCTATGTAATTTCCCTTTGGGAGTTGTGTTTTGTTTATAATGGAAAAAATATACTAATATAAAGAATTGGTGCAAACCACATGACTAAAACCGGAGTTTACTCTTTTGTTTATGTTTATGTTTTTGTTGTGATATGATTTTCCAAACCTCAACACATATTACCCCTTCAATTTTTTTGAACAGGTGAATAATCAATCGGATACAGAGCAATCGTAATGGAGATGCAGAGCAAAAGTAAGGACTTTTTACTTTCATTATGTGAAATCTCCATTGATGTTCTTAAATGTTGTATGAAATGAAGTTGAGAATATTATAGTTAAGAATTGGGAAATATGTCTAATTTGATCTGACCTAAAACCCTTCGAAAGTAGTTGGGTTTTACAAGTTAATTTGATCGATACAGACTTTAGACTTATGTTGATTGGGATTGAAATTGTTTGTTTACATCAGAAAGGTTTGCTCATATATGTGTCGTTGTTTATTTTCTGTTTATTTCAAATGTTTCTTGATAATGTGGATGCTACTTTTCATTCGTATGAAATTTAGATGACTTTGAGATTAGAGGTGGCAATCTTGATTCATTTCTTTATCAATAGGTTGATTTGGTTGTGTTTTCTCTCAAACCGGTCAAATCGTAGGTATTAGTTAAAGGGCAACTGATCAAATGGATGGAATGGGTCAAACACCCCTCCAGACTGCATCAGCTATGGTAATCACTTTCTTGTGCTATTGTTATCTAAGGGGGTTATTGCGTAAAAAGGTCACATAGTTTGGTCTGAAGTTTGTTTTTGATAACCATGTTTATTTTCACACACAAAATCCTTAAAAGTTGCATTTTTTTAGATTGAAATTAAGTCACTATATACTCGAATAATTGAAGAATAGCTGACAAAATGAACCATGAACCATGTTGATTCTAAGTTTTAAAACTTCTAATTTTAGGGACACTAGCTTTGACTCAAAAAATCAAAGTTGTCTGTTTGAATGATAGTTATTACTTGCTTTAAGTTGGTTATTTTTTTTTGTAATTTTGATAACTGATTGCCGGGAGATCGGCGCTCGATGAACCAAAACAATTTGTGAATTTTGAGATCGCTTTAGGCCAATTATGAACCATGATGAGCCCCTCAAGCTTCACTTAATTTTGTTTATAGATGTTAATACAACGCGATTATAAACTGACCTATTGACCCGCTTCTTAGTTGGCTATTTTGTTTAGAATTTTATTTTGTGGCTACTTTGTTTAGGCTCTTACTGTTGTGCCAATCATATTATTATTTTTTCGGTATGCATTATGGTATTTAGTAAGTAAGCTCCGATGTAATGACCCGAATAGATAAATGTTGAACCGGTAAACTGATCCAACCCATGTTGCCCCAAATGATAAACATGTTGCCTTGCATAATGTTTATATTTGCATGTGACCTAATTTTGGATACGGGTTGGCAACAAACTTCGTCGTACATTGTATTTACTCGAACATGGTTAGATAAAATATGAATTGTAATAGCTTTGTAGGTAGAAGATGTTATAATACTAGGGTCTCCCTTTGTTGTATCGTGTGGTTATAAACTTTTGTTCATGTAATGGTTTATTGAATGCACCAAAATGTTTGCTGCATTGCAAAAGACTTCATGTTAAATCACTAGGTAATTGTATTATAAAAGTAGAGGTTATATCTGGAAGCAATATTGGTCATCGCACTTTTATCCCTAAAATACTCATGGTCAGTTGTATGTTGCCTTATCAACAATTAAATGTATAAATGGACTTAACTTATTAATCTTTGATAAACATGAAAAAGTTACCAATACCACGTCAAATTTTGTATATAAAGAAGTATTTTTCATGTTTGTAATTCAACATTGTAAGGTTTCATTTAACATATAATTTAATGTATTGTAATAATAACACCAGTTATGAAGTGTATTTTCATGATGTTTTGATTACTTTCATCAATATAATCTTAACGTTTAACAAGATGAAAAAATTACCAATACAACATCAAATGTTGTATAAAAAGATGTGTTAAGACATTCATTAATATAATCTTAACGTTTCACCTCGTGTAACACACGAGATTAAAGCTACTTTGTAATAAAATACTAAACATTTAAAGTTGTAAAATATAATTTTAATACATATAAGTGGAATGTGGTAGGTAACGTCATAAATTCTGAAGTTCCGTAGAAATTGTCAATATTTGATTTTAATCTTAAAGCCGTAATATTTGTTTAAAACATTAGTCAAGTTGTTAATAAAGTATTTCTAAAGACATAGTAAGTCAACAAAAGCTTTTGATCCCTGGTTAATTTTATATAAAAAAATGGGTTAGTTCTTTTAGGTAATAAGAAAAATACTTTAAATTTTCTTTTAGATAACATAAAATAAAATAAAATGCACCGATCTTCTTTCGATTTGAAAGTTAGATGAAACATATAACAATCTGCCCCCACCAACTTCATTTGTTTTGTGGCAACTAATCGATAGATGTATAACTACTTTTTTTATTAAATTCTATATAACATCCACCTCTTTAAATAAACTCATATTATTCGATTTACCTTTACAATTGGGATTTTATAACTTTATTTCTAGGTGTAACATTATGTATCGAAGATGTAATGCATTATCTATCGAAGGACTTTCTACTGAAGATGTGATGCATTTTATAACTTTATTTCTAGGTGAAAAATTCTCAATATGATGCATTACAAAGCTAAGAAGCCACCAAGGTTGGTGCATACAGAATTCTCAATGTGGAAGCGAAGGATGGTTCACTTTCTCAATATTTATGATGTTGAGTTATGGAATTCAGTCTTAATGGGGTACGTATATCAACTGTTTCCCCTTTTAAACCCAATCAAAGAGGAATGATGGTTGCAAAACAAGTTTCACAATATTCAGAATAAAACAAGAGGATGTCTATTGATAGGAAGGCATTGGGAATGATTATGATGGTGTTACCTATATTTTTTTGAATGGCAAATTTCATTAACAGAGGACCCAACACCAATAGGGACAAAACAAACATAGAAATTACATGAAAGAGAATTTACATCAATCTACCCAACTAATATACTTACGCTTCGGTCTATTCGAATACCATAAAAACCCAAGAGATTTAATATTGTGAATGATATCCTCGATGTTGATAGCCTTATTCTTGAACCTTTTATCGTTCATAGCTAACCACAAACACCAACACGTTACCAAAATGATACCGTGAAAAACTTCCTTAGCCTTGACATCAAGCCCACAGAAACGATGCAGCTCAAGAATGTCTCTAACCAAAAAAGCAAAAAACGGAGGAACCCGAAACCACCTACAAATATGATTTCACACCACCGAAGCAACGTAGCACGAAGTAAACATGTGCTCCGACGACTCAACATTCTCCTTGCAAAGACTACAAAAAAGATCCCCAACCATAATGTTTTTTTCTAGAAAGCGCCAAGAGAGAGGGGATCCGGTCCGCTTCCGCCCTCCAAGCAAAAATATTACATTTAAGGGGCACCCACTTACTCCAATCGAAAACATAATTCGAGCTGAAATCCGTGTCCAAAATCAAAAGCTTCCTAAATGACCCCACCGAATAGCATCCTGAGTCGTCACCCAACCAAACCCACATATCCCGATCATTAGACACAGAAACCGCCCGAAACAACAAACAACAACTATTCCACTCGGAACATTCCACAATCGAGCGAGGAGGCCTTTTCCAACACCAAGTAAACAAGGAACTTTGCCCATCCGGATTAACCCTTTCGCGAACCTTACACTTTTTAACACTATCCAAGCTGAAAAGATTCGAAAAAACATCCTTTAAGGGTTCCTTACAGAGCCAAGGATCAAGCCAAAACCTGATGTCGAGGCCATTACCCACCGTCCCCTTGAAGAGCCGATGAATGCATAACCCCGAAACCGAGACTTTGGTCTCCAACGTGGCTATATTACTCCACACACCAGAGATATATCTATTGAATGGAATAAAAGACCAACAATTCCTATTAAGGTGGAAAGCCTCTATAACCAATTTCCAAAGCTGCGTGTGTTCCGTTTTAAATCTCCACAACCATTTGGTTAGGAGAGCGCAACTAATGTCTTTAAGGTTGCTTATGCCTAAACCTCCCATATTCTTTGGATCCGTGACCCGATCCCAGCAACCCAATGGATCTTTTTCACCTCGCTAGAACCACCCCAAAGAAATCTTTTAAAAAGACTCTCGATGCTATTAATAACTTTAACTGGGGCTTTATACAAAGAAAAGTAATAGATATGGAGGCTCTCTAGCACCGATTTGATAAGAATGACCCTACCTCCTATCGAAAGATATGAAGCCTTCCGAAGAGAAAGCCGAGATTCAGCCTTTCGAAGAGAAGGCGAGATTCAGCCGTATCAATAATAGGTCTCCAATTAGCCACTCTATTCATGTTAGCCCCCACCGTTAGCCCAAGATACGTGAAAGGGACCGTCCTAGATTTACACCGAATAACTGCAGCAAAAGACTCCACTTCGTCCGGCTCAACCCCAATACCATAAACATTAGATTTACCCAAATTGATCTTTAAACCCGAGCACATGAAAAAACACCTAAGGATTCTTGACGCATTTCTAGCGTTGATACAAGACCAATCGCCAATAATAATAGCATCGTCTGCAAATAACAGATGAGATAACAAGGGGCATTATTCGGAGTTTGAATACCATGAAAAACCCCCACCTCGCACGCCTTACCAACCATGCCAGAGAACGCCTTCATAAAATCAAGAATAAGAATGGAGATAAGGGGTCACCTTGTCTCATTCCTTTTTGACATTGGAATTCAAACATGGGGGCACCATCACAAGAACCGACGCTCTGGCTGACGAGAGGATACCGAATATCCACACACACCATCTCGAGGGGAATCCCATTTAGGCCATAATCAATCTTAAAAAATCCCAATTAACATTATCGTACGCCTTCTTGTCACACCCCCAAATTCATTTACTTACTGAATAAATAAATAAATTAAGGTTGCAATGATTGAAAACATTACACAACAGCGGAAGCTAAAGTAAAGACTTCTATACACTTAACACCATTACAAATACTAAAATAAGCTAGTACATTATCCTAGAACCATATAGGTCAAAACCGTCTTGAGGTTTGACGATCACGCTTCTTCGGCTTCTAGGGTTTAGTCCAAATGGCTAACCTATTCCAACCGTGCCATAGCTATGAATTACCTGAAAAACATACTTAAAGTGTCAACATAAAGGTTGGTGAGCTCACAAGTTTAATAGTCTCAATGTAAAGTAGTTTTCCTTGAAAACACTGATAATGTATACGTGGTCATGATATAAAACTGTTTTCCTTGAAAACCTTGACAAAAGCATTTGCACGTAAACGAATGGAAAAACCATTTGTATGTAAACGATTGACAAAACCAATTTGCATAAAAATGATTGGCAGATCCATCTGCACGAAAACGATTCAATGTATATATGATAAACAAAACAAGGCAATTATATCAAGTTTGACCCATTGTAACTAGCTAGGTATACGGAGTTTATTTTATATGAGTTTTAACCAAACCAAACACAGGTGTTTCGCCCCTCGCCCATTCCCCACGGGCTCACGAGTTAAGACAGTGTACAGTCATCGGGCCATACGGACCCTTGGTTAGCGCGACTAACCATGACTGGGAGTGTCAATCCCAATAGTACTATTCATAATATCCCGGCTATACAAGTTAATGGTTAATAAATTGTTCATGTAGGGGACTTTACGAGCTCTTCCACTATTGTCTCATGCAAACGTAAATGGTCGGTCAAGATTTCCTTATTTCTACGAATAAAGCAAATATGTTTTATGTTTTCTCAAATGTATCAAATAATGTTGTTCCCAAATGTATCAAACGACGATGTTTCCAAATGTATCAAATGATGATGTTTCATGTTTTCAAACGTGTTATGCAAGTATGTTTCTTCCCCGATGTTTCTAAAACATTTAAAAGTAAAAAGGGGGCAGTGAAATTCACCTGATGACGTGTCAGGAACACTAATGTTCTTCTGATAGTAATGGAAACCAATGTCCACATTATAGTCACGGGTTTACGTCTTACTCGAGTCCTACGATACCTGTAGGTACTTTAAGAGCTTCATGAACTACCCCTAATGTTATAAATTAAGTCTAAACTAACGTCGAGTTATCACGTGTGTGGTTGAGCCATGTTGTTGACTTAATGATTGGTGATAATTGCTTTTGAGGTCGAGTCGGGATCCTCCACTTGTTTATGTTCTAATGGTCACATTCAAACATATTAGTTTATCAAGTTCATGGTTGTGCTTGACGTTGTGTACTTATAATTTAATGATCACAATTCTTGTTTGTCACTCTTAACATATTGCGTGTAACTCAGTGTTTGATAAAACTGTGTCGAGGTTTTACAATATATTCAAATGAATAATTATAATATATATATATATATATTCAAAACCGTAAAATATACTTGTACACTATTGAGTTTTGTAAATATTTATTCGGATTTATGTATAGTATACGTGCCTCCGTTTATCTAAAGTAATATTTATGCGTACAAATATAGCATTCATAACTATTCATTTAATATAAAATTACAATTATATATGTCATAACAAAATATGTCAAGTTCATAACAATCTAAGTTTTTATAGATATTCAGTAATATTCGTGTATGATGCTAATTATTCCCATCATAAACTCAAAACCCTAATAGTAATACACGTGTCTATAAATATATACATTTTACATTCGAATTTGGTTATCGTATATAATAATTGTTTGATTTCATAAATGCGTAAGTGCTTACATACTCGTATGTATTTATAAGTGTACATATATTTATATCGCATATTCATATTTATGAAAAACATAATTGTATCTACCCTTGTTAATTGTCAAAATCATTCGGTCATATATATATATTTTGTATAAATCATTTTATATGAGAGATATAACATAATTGTTTTCGTCATTCAAATATTAATACCTAATGATTGTACGTATCATTCGCTAATCGCAATTGAGTTCCTCGTTTAACCGTTTATGCATTTAGGAATGCATTTCTTGTTAGTATAAAACATACGCTTAACTGTCAAGTATTAATACTAGTATTTATGTATATTCGTTGAAATGAGTTTTTCCTTAACAAACATATGCTTTTACGGCTCGTTAGTATTAACCGTCAAGTTATTATTGTTTTTATCATTATAAGTTAAAGAATCTTTTAAGCTCAACACCGTTTAACCACACTCACACGTTTACTTTTACGTAAATAAATATAACTATTTTAACACGCGTTTTATACCTTCCGAGTGCCTCGTTTACGAGCCGACGAGTTCTAACTCTCACGGTTCACGCATTGACCATGTTTGACCAGAGTTGACTGGGTTCGACAGAAGCTCGGGATGTTGTATCCTGTCCAAAAATACATTATTTATATTCGGGAATGAAACCCGGCCACCAAATATCACTAAATCCATAACGTAGGCCAACGGGTCTAAACGATAAATGAAAATCTTTCAAATTATCCTACTACTTCATAACTAACCTCAAAAAATTTGTAGATCAGGATACCCAAGTACCATATAAAACCAGATCTGCTTGTTTAGGACTCGCCGAAATGCCGGGTGTCGTCAGAAACATTCAAACAGCAAAACAAGAACAATCGTTACAGAAAATGCGTAGATCTATGTTCGAGAATAACACAAAGACGGAAAAATAACTCACCGGAGTTCGTCGGAACCCTAAAATGGCTGCCAGAAAACCGGGTCTCGCCGGAAAAGTGGATCTGAGTCGCCACATGACTCCTCCCTTTCCTCTCCTTGCCGATTTGGACCATTCAATATCATCACCATTGTCTTCCACCATGACTACTCCCATCGCCACCGCCGTATCCGCCTGCTACAGCAAAACCCTTGCCGTGTGTTGGCTGGAGAGCCACCACCCCTCACCGTCGATGTCGTGGTTCAGTGGTGGCGCCGTTGTGGAGTAGCCAAAACCCTCTTCGCCGCCTGTTTCCATGATTCAGGCCATCAGAGGGCCGTTGCCACCTCTGTTCCTTGTCGTCGCCATCCTCGCCGCTCATCTTGCCGCCACCGTCGTCGGGAGGAGTCGCCAGAAGGTGGCCGGCCCTCCTCCCCCTTCTCTCTATGCTTACTTCTCTCTCTTTCTCTACACCAACATGTGTGTGTGTGTGTATTTGTTTGGCAAAATGAGAAGGAAAGAGTAGGTCCTTGTATAAATATCTAGGGTTTTTAGCATGTTTAACCCGCATAACGACTCGTACTCGTCTCGTTCGTGTGTTAATCCGTCTCGTGTTTCCGAGTAATTATTTTAGAATATTTGGAATTATGAAACATTAAATAAAATTTTGTTTGAGTATTTTAAATCTGAAAATTTACGTTCCATTTGATGTACGAACTGGTATGCGTCGGTACCACATTTTTAACGTTTTTTTTTCTTTTTATACATTTCGCGCTCTGAGTTTATCTATTATTATTTCACCAATAATATTAAAATGAATATTTATCATATTTGTTGTATCAAATACATATCCGATAATAACCAATGTCTGACACGTTTAACGTTTAGAATGTTGAACAACGTATGTGCTTCTATTGTTTCGTAAGTTCTTAGGATTATGTAACAAGTTATTAAACGAAATCAAGTGGCTAGTATGATGTTCGGATTGTGTGTATTTGAAGCTCTATTGGGCTTGGGTCCTTATTGGGCCTTAAATGGGCTTGAATTTCTATTAGGTCTAGTTGGGCTTAGCCCAACAGTTAGGTTTCTAGATTCTGAAATTTGCAGGTGTCACACTTCTCGAAGTCGATTTTAAATAGCATAGCTTTCTTCTTTTTCTTCTTCACCCATGATATTTGTAGGTCCAAAAATCTAACACGAATCTGTATAAACCCAAATCAAGAGGCGGAGTCTCTTGATTTGATGAAGAAAACACAAGAAAAATAGATGAACAATAAAAACCTTCTTGTATTGATTTGAATCAAAAGATATAACAATGAAAAACCTCAAATCTCTCTTGAATGTGTGCTCACAATGATGATGAAACAATAATCTTGAGAAACCTAGGATGTGTGCACCCTTATAAACCATAGAAAAACTATTCTATTTATAGTTCTAGACTAGATTTGACAATATTACAAAAATGCCTCTAAACTATTAAATCTTCATTTAACCGCAACTGCCACTGTTAATCGAAACACGCACATCAATCGAAACTACACTTGCGATTGAACCTTGAACTTTCGATCGATCTTTGATTTTTACTTGAACTTGATCTTTCGTCTGAATCTTGATTATTTTGGTAAGCGTCAGCCTTAATAATACCCTACAATCTCCCCCTAGGCTGATGCTACCAAAATCTTTCATTATCATTTCCATTATGATCAACAACTTCAGTATCAAATATCTCCCCCATTTATGGTTGCATCAGATGTTAAAGTTTTAATCAGACGAACATTGCGGTTGCTCCCCCTGTGAAGCGGAGTTTGAATTGGAATTTGTAGATTCTCGATAGACTTTCCATCTCTCTTTTGCTTGTTGAATCAGAAGATCTAGGAGGAGGTTTCCTAGCATGTTATCTTCTGCACTTCTGAGGAACAGGTTCTTTTGATCTGGTAACTTTGCTCAACTGATGATCGGCCATCATTGCAGCAAATTATTCAAGTGAGTGGTGAAACTGACGGTCAGTGATGTGCTTGTTTTAAAATATAAAAATATAATTATATAATTTTAGGATGATTTCACAAGATCAGGTTTTAAATTTATAAAATGATAATTACTTGAACTTAATACACACACAAAAGGCAAGTGTACCTATCGTAACGTAATATAGTTTAGGTAAGAACCAAGTATCGAACCAATGGACACGGTCGAGTTCCAATACTCAACTTTTGTTATCGTCTATCCGGATTAATTAGTGAGTGGGTTTTGTGTGCTTGTGAAGCAGAAAAGTAAATGAAGGTAAAGTCAATAACATAAAAGTAAAAATGTGCGTGAAGTGTGTAACAGAAATGTAATTAGCAGAATAGTAAATATCAGGAAAGTAAATAAGGCGAAAACGATAAGATTACAGATAGTATTGCTTCGGGATTTGAATCAGTTTGGTACGTGATAATGTTAAGTTGATTAATTCAGTGGTATGACTACTACAAACTTGTGACCTGGGTCACCGCTAGAGCCTCGTCCTCACTACATTTGATTCACAAATTATGTTCTTTAAATTAAAATACTAGTGCCTCCCGTTAGGGACAACAGTTACCCTCTCCGTGTTGGTTTAAGACATCGGACTTAAAATGCTTTATATTAAAGTTAAATTGGTGATTATATTTTGCTCACCGGGAGGGGGTGTAACAATGGGACCAAGTATAAAGACGTACTGTTCCCAACATGAGTTCACCAATTCTTGGTCACATAATAAGCTCGTGTAAAGTCGTACGATCTTAGAAGTATAGACCAAGCCTTGGCTTATCAATCTCTACTCATATAAAGACGTACGAGTTTCAAAGGAAGTTTGATTAAAAAGGGTTTTACGATCTTACTCTTTAAAATCAAGACACACACAAATATAAAGACAGATTTAGACAATAATAAAAGCCCACCGAAAGTGATTTTTAAGAACGAATTAGTTAAAGACATAATAATACGACTTCATTAATACGTTAAACATTAACATGCACCAAACATCATCTTCACCCTAGCAATACAAAGAGGTTTAGTGACGAATGGCCATAACGACTAACGTAATGATGAGTTTAGTAGGCTCCCCTATTGTGGAACAAGGAGGAAGAGCCCCTCTACTCTCTACTCTAACTACGAGAATGCTCTCTTCTTGAGTGTTCTTTTGGTCTGAATTTGTGTGTCAATGAAGAACTCAAACCTCCTATTTATATGCCTCAAAATGTGGAATGCACGACCGTGCAATGGGTTGCATGATCGTGCAAAGGCCTAAGGAATCAAACATGGTACAGAGGACATAGTACTGGGCCGTGGGGAGCAAGGGACAACAATGCATGACCGTGCATTGGGATGCACGGCCTTGCATCCCCTTGTTTTCTCCTAGCTTTGTCTTTTAGCTTCTTGGTTGACTTTTGTTGACCATATTTGACTTCTTGGGGGTCAATGCTCGGGAATGAATCTTCTACAAGTTTGAATTGTTGGTGTTTTTGATAGGATTTAGCTTGATTTATATTTTCAACACCGAATAACCTGCAATTACAAAATATAAGCGTTTTAAACATAAATTGCAAGATTATTATTCAATTAGTTCCATAATGTGGGATTATTATGTATGTAAAATATATATAAATGATGGCACATCATAACACCCCACACTTAAACTTTGCTTGTCCTCAAGCAAACTCATGCATGATCACACCCATAACTAAAAACTTTACAAGGGGAATGGAATTTCAACTAGTGTTGAAACTCCGGGATAACTCTTGAGTTACTTATTTTATTTTCATATTTTTCTAATTCAAGGTGATGGAATCCATGACAAGCCTACTAGAATTTGATTATGCAAAAACTCCTCACTACTCACAATGTTCACTCAACTCTAGGGTTATATATATGGATAATGTAAGCTAATTGGAACACTCGAGTTCGAATCTAATTATGCAATGGTCATAAGCTTGTATGCAAATCCAGTCTCCACTAACTAACTAAGTAACATGCATGAATCAAGAGGACTTTAAAGGGTTGTAATGTGGCTAAGGTAAAACTATGGGTGAAAATGAAAATCTTTTTGGATTTTTAGGGATTTTTATGGGGTTTGAAGGGCTGCAACTATTACATAACACTCAGCGACGGCCTCATAGATTAAAACGGAAGATACTAACAGGTCCCTCTATAGTACTCAGATCATGAGGGTATAACTAATCTGAGGGCTTGTTTATGGTCAGATTGCCAAGACCAAGATCACTCATCAAATTCAACTTATCCCTTATTGCGTAATACACATTGCTGGCTTTTTGTATGGTTCTTTCGTCTTGTAGCCTAACAGCTCCTACTTCGATCAGGTGTGTATACTCACTTTGGGAGTAAGTTTGATTCTTGCTACACTTTCCATCGTGACTCCAGTTGCCACACTTTCTACATTTATCGTATCTTTTGGCTCTCCTTTTGGCAGAAATTTTTGACAAGCCGTAAAATGGTGGCAATTGTTCTTGCTTGCGCCACCGCTTTCTTATAGCAATGGTTGCTTGAAAAATCTTTTCTCGGAGTTCGGTTGGTAATTCAGGCTTTGCGAAATGAAGGCAGGAAAGCAAATTAAAATCAAATGAATGCATGTCCAGTTTTTTAAGGTCTCCCGGTAAAAGACCAAGATTGTCTCTTTTTATTTTTAACAAGACAACTTCTTCAATATTCCTTCTTCCTCAATTTCCTTGAAATAATATTTCCTTGAATTTCCTGCAGATAGTTCGGCTTTTTCCTAATACATCCACCTTATGTATATTTCAATTCTTCTGAGTGGGGCAGATTCTTTCCAAAATTGTCCCGATGATAATGAACTTGAAATGATAACATAAGATAATTTTCCCATTTTGAAGATAGTTAGCCAATAACCGGTGTTTATGAAAAGCTGGTTGGGTGATAAATATGGGTAATAGAAAAGAAAAGGCTAAGGCTCAGAGGGCTATCTAGGCGGATAATATTTTTGGGATTTTTGGTTAATAAGGGTAATAAAGTCCTAGGTGCCTCAATCATTTTCATACTTCTACTAGTTTATGGTCTTGATATGTATAAGTCATACAAGCTCTAATTATGCACAGAGTTCGATCGAATAAACACTCAATATACCAAACGAAAGATCATGTAAAAATAATGATAATAATGCTCATGAAAAGGCTCAGACTATTCTTACATGGAAACGGATAGGATAAGGTTTAGTGATTTGTTATGCATAATTTCCGTTTGTTTCTGCTTATCATGTTTTCATTTTATTTAATTAGGTGCAAACTCCAAGAGGTTTTGGTTTTAGGGTTTAAATTTTTGATAATTTTTCGGGTTTTCTAAAAAAAGGTAAGTTTTTTTTAATGTTTTAGTCAAATGGGTAGAAAATCACAAGTTAAATTTTACTACTCTGAGGTTAACTGTCCCTAATCTCTAATTCCCCACCCCACACTTAAAACTATCATTGCCTTCAATGTACAAATGCATGTAATGGAATGCTATGCAGGAATTAAAATGCATGTAGTTTTAAGGGAAAAGAAACTGATACTCCCCCGGTCAATTCGGTGTATAACCTAAGGCCAAAACTTAATGTTGCTATCAGGCTGTGCCTATCAGCTACTAGTCAACATGTTGCTTCAAAGACTTCATCGAATTTCTCAGAAATTTGATGTGGTTTTTGGCTCCAGGCTCGTAGAGGTGGAGTGTACTCCTCAAAGTAGAGAGATGATCTGGTGATGTTATTCCACCTGAAACATAAAAGAAAACATAAAAGCAGACAAGGAAAATAAAAGATAGTAGTTAAGCTACTAAGGTCCTAATATCGAGAAGGCATACCTGGGGGCTGAAGTAATGAATCTTGTAGTAGCTTGAATTCTTGGTGTTTTTGATAGGATTTAGCTTGATTTATATTTTCAACACCGAATAACCTGCAATTACAAAATATAAGTGTTTTAAGCATAAATTGCAAGATTATTATTCAATTAGTACCATAATGTGAGATTATTATGTATGTAAAATATGTATAAATGATGTCACATCAGTCAACTTCTAGAATACCGCACCTCATGACTTTGAAAACAAAATCTGTTCACAAACACAACTCCGAATTCCCTTTAGACAGTTCAAATTACAGATAAAACCGCATTCATCTGCATTATCATATTGATTTCTCAAAACCAGTTCAATGTTGAAGACAAAAATAAAAATAACAAAACTGTATATAACAAAGAACTTTTTTTTTAATTCTTTTAACTTTGAAACTATCCATTATATCACAAAATGAACAACTTGCTTCTTTTTGGGAGAAAAGATCTGACATGAGATCATACTAGGCTAACATCCTAAGTCACACTTCAATTTTGAACTCTGAACAAGTAGGCCAAAAACGATTGCCAGTATTTTGTGTCCATTTTAAACTTAAGCACAATTGTTTCTTTCAATGCTTTGTGATAGTTTATCATGTTTTGGTAATTTTAGTATGAAGCTAGTGGTTCCCACACTCAATAAGCCATAACAAGAACCTATCCATCCTCAAGATTTTTTGAGATTTCGGGTCATGACAACTTGACTTGGCTACCAACCATTGATAATAAAATACCACAAATCTTAAGATATATCTATTAGAGCATAACTAGCAAGGGTATTTTTGTTAGGATGAACCAGTCATGGAAACTCAAAATTTTATTATGTACTTAAATGCACGTCGGACTTACATGTTTTTGAAATAATTGGACTTACATGCATGTCTTTTTGTATTTTGCATGTCATTGCATGTCTTTTTATATTTTGCATGTCATTGCATGTCTTTTATTTTCTATATATGTATATAGATCTATAAATGGAAAGATTATACATCGATGGTAGCTGGTGTGTGTATGACAAGAATATAACTCTCAATCTACTGTTGGATAAGAGTCGGCCTTAAACCCTGAATACTGAGATGACTAATCCACTCATTCATAATGCTTTAAGTTTTATCACTCAGCAAAGTTTTCAAATTGAAGGCTATGTCTATTGACATATCACATATCTAGTCTACCTTTCATTGTTCTACTCTATTCATGTGCTAGAAGTATCAGTGTAGTTCCTATCATTTCTCATATAGTCAAATCAATCTTCTCAATTTTTCATTTTCTCAAACTGTACAAACATAAAATCATTTTGTCATTTGTTGAAGCACTTTTGTGTGACAAACACTCTGGATAGAGTCTTAGTTTTGTACTTTCATTGTATGTATTTGTCTTTATTTGTAAGTGTCTGTATGTATTAGTTATCGAGTTGTATTTACTAATGCATGTTGATAGTTGCTGAAATCTCTAAGTGTTTTGCGCACTTGTATGTGTGCAGGAATTAGTTCCTGCGTACTTAGTAAGTACGCAAGAATACCTTGCGTACTTGCTAAGTACGCATGAGCAATTTGCCCTGCACACTTGCTAAGTGCGCAGAATTCAGGTCGTGTATAAATAGGATAGGTTGATAGTAGATAAGTACGCAGTCATATATGCAGACTTTGTATACTCAGTATTTCTCTCTGTAACCTTCAAGTTTTTATAATAGACGAAAGTTTAAAGTGATTCTCTTGTCGGTTTACTTTGTGTTGTAAGACTCTCCACCTAGTCACAGGTATTCTGCACCCAGTCCGACTCAGGAACGCACTTGCATGTGACGATCCGCCACACCCGAGGGACCTACAAGTGGTATCAGAGCATTGCTCTTGATTTCGAGTGTTTGGAGAGTTTTCTACGGAGATTTTTCAAGCAAAAGTGGGTATTTGTGTTGATTTTTGTGATAAAATAGGGGTAGCTCTTGAGCACTATTTTAGAAGCAAAAATCACTCAAAAACCAACTTTTGTTGTGTATTTGAGTGTTTTGAGCAACAAAGGTTGGTTAGAAACAAGTTTCTGACCCTTTGGCTCATTTTGTTTGTTCATCGGTCTGATTTTTGCCATCTCCGGTGAGATTCCAGTGACCGGAATAGTTTGGTGAGAGTTGGTGAAAAGGTTATCTACGTACTTACCATATCTGGCAAAAAGTTCAGTCTTGCTGCATACTTATCAAGTACGCAAGACTAATCTTTCAGCGTACTTAAGTTAACTCCTGCGTACTTATCTTCTACTTCTGCATACTTATCAAGTACGCAAGAGCAAATCATAAGTGCGCAAGACTATTTCTCTAAGTGCGCAAGGCCAGTATCAAGTGCGCAAGTGTCTTTGACCTTTCTGAAATTTGACTAAGTGTTCACAATGTCGAATCTTCAGAACCTCGGTAACCTTCTGAACTATGACAACGAGATCGGAACACCTCAGAAACCGCCAAAGTTGCTAAATGTAGATGATTATTCTAACTGGAAAGCACGCTTTGAGCACTACATTTTCTATACCGATTCTTCGTTATGGATACCAATTCTAGAGGGATATAAGCATCCTACACATTTACCTTGATGAAGTAATGCCCAAGCCTATCTCTAAACTCGATGAAGAAGAAAAGAAAGTTTATGATCGAGAGAAGAAGGCTCACGGTTCTATCACTATGGCCTTGACAAGGGAGTTATTGCACAGTTTCAGAGGATATGATAACTCCAAGGATCTTTGGAAGGCGTTACAGAAAATATTCGAGGGCAATAGTGACATCAAGAAAAGTAAAAGGGATCTTCTCAGGAAGCAGTATGAGTGCTTCAGATTTCTGTAGAACGAATCCATAGATGAACTCATCTCTAGATTCTATCATCTGTAGACTGAGTTGAAAGCTTTTGAGCTGAAGTATCCTGATGAAGAATTAGTTGAAAAGTTTCTGGATGCTTTGCCTCCCAAGTTGGAGATGTATACAACCCTGATGAGAGAGAATTCTAAGTTCTATGAGATGACAATTGATGAGGTAATTGGAAAGGTTCAAGCTCATGACATGAATCTAAAAAGGAAGGAGAGCTCAGCAAGACCTCAGATACATGACCCTTCAATGTATCATGGGACGTCTTCTACAACCAAGTCATCGGGCTCTGGAATTTCCCTTTTCTCTGGAAACTCTCATGAGGAAGAAACTGTAAAGGCTTGTGGTGGTCATGCATGCTATGCAGCATCTGGTTCTGGATCTCATCATCAGAACTCCTTCTCCCACATCTTCAGCTAACCAATCAGCAATAGCCAAGATAGCTAAATATCATGTGGCTTTATTCTCATCCTGCATGCTTGCCTATGAGAACTTCATTGGAGGTAAGCTAACTGATCCTAAAACTATCAAAGAAGACTTTAATCAGGTGGATCCGGATGATATGGATATTCAATGGAATATGGCCATGATCTTGAGGAGGGCAAATAGTTTCCTGAACAGAACTGGCCGAAAGTTCATTGGTGGCCATTCTAATGCCAAGATTGGTTTTGACAAATCCAAGGCCAAGTGCTACAAGTGTCTGAACTATGGACACTTTGCTCGTGAATGTCAAAAAGACAGAGCACCGGCTTCGGGTTTCACCAGACCTAGCCAAGGAAACAACCAAGGCTACAACAACTCAAACAACCACAATCAAAGCCAAGGTGGAACGTCCAATGCATTGGTGGCTCAACAAGACGATAGCTTTGATTGGGGCGTTCATCTGGAGGAGGCCATTATTGCACAAACTCAGGTTGGTCTCATGGCTGAGATTATGGAGATGATGGAAGCTGAGGAACGGGAAGCTTCTGTGGCTGACCGAGAAGAGTCTACAACTGCTGTTGCCCTCATTGCTATCGGAGAGGGATCACATTCATCGAATGAGGTAGATTCTAATCCTTTTACTATCATTTCCTGTTCCAAATGTTTAGGCTTAAAAATTGAAAACTCTAAGCTTCAAGAAAAGGTCGAACCCCTTCGTATTGCAGCTTTAAGCTACAAAGAAAATGAAAAACGATTTAAAGATTCAATTGAAACGTTGAAGAAAGAAAAACGTGATTATTCACTTAAAATGAGCGATCAACAGCTTCACTTGGATATTGCATATAAGGGGTTAGAGAAAAGGAACAATGAGATCAACAAGCTATAAAATGAGATCTTGCAGTTGAAATGTACTAATGAGAAGTTGAAAAATTCTCGTTTTGTGATGGAACACTACGAATCTGTAGTGAGACAAATGAATGGCTTAGGGTTGGGTACTAATGCCATTCCTCCACCAGTTAGCGGGAAATTTGTCAACGGCTTAGTAGACATTGATCTAACTTGCCTTGATGAGTCCTCAGGTAAGGATGATTCCTCTAACAAGGATGATTCCTCAAGTAAGGCCAACTCCGTGTCTAATGAGGAGTTCTTTACTGCTTCTGATGATGGGTCGGTTAACACCTGCCCTGAAGCAGTAGTATCTGAGGAGTTGTTATCTGAACAGAAAGTCAAGAAAAACATTATCACTAATAGTGACAATTGTATTTTAACTGAACCCGATATCATTGAATCAAATGATAAATTAAAGGTAATGCTTTATGGGGGGTATAAAAATCTTAATCAAGTTAAGAAAGAAGCTTTTTCAGCTCACTATGGGCTTGGTTATAAAGAAAACTTGCAAAAATACTATACTCCCAAAAAACCAATCTATATCAGGTCAAACTCCTGTTCACAAACCAACTCCTCCTGCTCATAATGCTGAGTCATCTAATGCCAGATCTAATGAGCCTTATAGGAGGACTTACACAGACAAGAGGACTTGCTTTCACTGTGGTATGGTTGGTCACATTGTTGTGAACTGCCCTTCTAAGAACCATGGGAAACGGCCAATTGTTTCACAACCGGCTGTCATCTCTAAGTCACCACAAGTGAAGCATCCCAAAAGTCCAAAGAAAAATGTGGTGAAACCACCAATAAAACCGATGGTAAAGCCAAAGATAACCTTTGAGGCTAAACCATCTGTTTCAAGAAAGGGAAAGCAACCTGCTATACCTTGTGTATCTACCTCTGGTAGTACACCTACTGGTGAGAAATCTATGGTGAAACTCTCTAATACACAGAGGAGGAGAAGGAATAAGAGGTTGAGAAAGCTAGAACAGCTGACTGGAGTTCAATCAGGTGAAGCTTCCATTAGTTCACTGGCTGTTGTTGAACCTAAGTCTATTGTTCCAGTTAAGAAACAAAAGAGATCCTGGATTGCCAAATCTAACAGTTCTCAATCTCCTAGTCCTAATTCTTCTAAGGATTCATCCATTTTGAACAGTCATGATTGTGAGTTAAAAGAGGTTGTTTATTTTGAAAAAGATGGACGACCCAAGACTACTATGGCTTGGGTCTCCAAATCTAACTAATTCTTTTTGTGACTCGTGCAGGGACATCCGAAGGGTACTATCTCTAACCGTTGGTATGTAGATAGTGGATGCTCCCAGCACATGACATGCAACATGGCCTTGCTTCAAGACGTGAAACCATTCAGAGGCGGCTATGTGGCCTTTGCTGGAGACAAAGGAGGTAGTATCACGTGTCAAGACGTGGTATCAAATGGTTGTGTCAGTTTTGACAATGTCAACTACTGCAAGCAGCTGAAGCTTAACCTTTTAAGTGTCTCCCAAATGTGCGACAAGGAGTACTCGGTGATGTTTGACAAGAATGAATGCTTGATACTCAAACCTGGTTTTGAGGTTCCTGAAGATTGGATTCTGATGAGAGCGCCAAGGACAAACGACACCTATCAGATTGATATGAGCGTGGCAACAACCACCTCATCAGTTGCTACCTGTTGAGGAATGGTTTGAAGTGGATTGTAGTAAACACAGCATTCCACCAGAACCAACTGGTCCAGCTTGGGGTTTTGATTATGATGCGCTATTCAAGTCATTCAATCTTCTTGATTTGCCTGCAGTTGATGCCGCAAATGTATATGAATTATTGGGTGGCAGCGATGACTCCAGTTTCCCAACTCGTGCTATTGTACCGATTGTAACTCCTGATTCCAATGCTGCATCTGCATCTGGAACTCTTAATGGTGATAACAGTGAAGATGTTCATGTTGATAGAAATGACGCTCAAGCTAATCCTAACACTAGTGTAGGAAATGAAGCTCCAGCTGATCCAATTAACATTGAATCTTCTTCTTCTGGAACACAGGATGTGGGGGAGTTAAGCACGAACCTTGATTCAGAAATTCAGGAACCGAATGCACTAGAGGAGAGAGTGCATAAGAATCATCCAATTGACAACATTATTGGTGATCCTCATGCCGGTGTTCAATCTCGTCATCAAACCATTACTGAGAACACTAGTCTATACTCGGAGATACTTGACACTGGTGTCATGGAAGCATGTCTGCATGCTGCATTCGTGTCCCAGTTAGAGCCGAAGAATGTGAAGGAGGCTCTCGCTGACAACTGCTGGATTGAGGCAATGCAAGACGAATTGTCTCAATTCCAAAAGTTGCATGTGTGGGATTTGGTTGACTTGCCAAGGGGAGTACAACCAATTGGCACGAGATGGGTGTTCAAATTCAAGACGGATGATCGTCATGTTGTGGTGAAGAACAAAGCAAGGTCGGTTGTTTAGGTTTTTTATCAACAAGAGGGCTTGGATTACACAGAAGTATATGCCCTAGTTGCTAGACTTGAAGCCATTCGACTGTTTCTGGCTTATGCCTCATATGTTGGCTTCAAGGTCTATCAACTTGATGTGAAGAGTGCTTTCCTGTATGGAAAAGTACATGAAAAGGTCTATGTCACTCAACCTCCCGGCTTTGAAGATCCACATAATATCAATAAAGTGTATAAGCTCGACAAAGCACTTTATGGTCTTCATCAAGCGCCACGGGCATGGTATGAGACATTATCTAAACATCTACTGTCAAATGGTTTTGACCGTGGACAGATTGACTCGACCCTCTTCATTAGGAAAGCAGGAGGTGACATTCTTCTTATACAAGTGTATGTCGACGACATTATCTTTGGGTCTACAAATGAAGGGATGTGTAGGGAATTCGAACATGTGATGAAGTCCAAGTTTGAAATGAGTAACATAGGTGAATTGTCGTTCTTCCTGGGTCTGCAAGTCAGTCAAAGAGAGGATGGCATTTATCTACATCAAACTAAGTATGTGCAGGACATCTTGTCAAAATACAAGATGAATGATAGCAGTACTTATGGCACACCTATCCCAGTCAATCATGGTCTGCATCTTGACAAAGATAGAAAGGATGTGGATTGCAGATTGTACCGTGGGATGATCGGATCTCTTATGTATCTCACAACTTCAAGACCCGACATACTGTTTGCTGTGTGCTTGTGATCAAGGTTTCAGTCACAACCGAAGGAGTCCCATATGATAGATGTGAAGAGGATTTTCAGATACTTGAAAGGGAAACCCCGATTGGGTCTTTGGTACTCTAAGCAGCAGTCATTTGACTTCAAAGCCTACACTGATTCAGACTATGGCGGTTGTAACCTTGATAGAAAGTCAACTTCTGGTGGATGTCAATTGTTGGGAGACAGACTGGTTTCCTGACAGTGTAAGAAGCAGTCAACGGTTTTTGTCTCAACATGTGAAGCAGAATACATTGCTACAGCGAGCGGTTGCTCTCAGATATTGTGGATTCAGCAGCAATTGAGAGACTACGGCTTGAACTTCACTGGAACTCCTCTGTTTATTGACAACAATGCCACCATGTCCATAACAAATAACCCGGTGAAACATTCCAAAACTAAACATATAGAAATTCGCCATCATTTCATCCGTGATTCTGCTGAAAAGCATTTAATTGAACTTGTAAAGGTTCACACAGATGACAATCTTGCTGACCTTTTCACTAAGGCATTTGATTGATCCCGTTTTAAGCATCTTGTCAACTTGATAGGAATGTTCAATCCTGAGTGAAAAAAATGTTTTTCTTAAATCAATTCAATTCATGAAAGTTAAATTTTATTTCTCTTAAAATTTTCTGTATAGTTCTTTTAATCTTCAAAATATTTTACAAAATCAAAAACAAAATAGAAAATGGAGAAAATTTCAAAGTTAACTTGAGAAAAGAGGAAATGATAGTACATCGGAAATGATCTAAACGCCATAGACTGCTCATATGGGAAATGATTGCGTCATGCTTACTTAATTGTTTAAATTGTTATGTTTTTAATCTGCTTATTTACAAGTAATTTGAATTGTCAGTAGGCTGTAGGCATTTTTGAATCACTAGTAGCGTGGAAACTAAATCTAAATTACAACTGTGATTTGAAGCCATGTTTGCTAGTGTGTGTGCGTAAAAGAATAGAAAAGATCATTATCAGATAAAGGATGTTAGATTTTGGCAATAATTTTCTTTTGAGATCAGTTTCGGGTTATGTCATTAGCACAATTAATGCGATTCATCTCACTTCCCATACTCACAAGTATGCAATGAGAGATTGAATCAAGACATGTCTCTACATCAACCGTTGAGCGTGTATTCACCCTTGAATCACTCCTGATTCATTAGAATCAAATCCAGATAAAAGTTGGATTCCCCTACCCTAATACTCAAACACCATATTCATTATCCTGAATCATCATACCGATATTCATTGAAGAAATCAAATGAAACCAAGACAAATGAATCACTCGATTCTGAATCTTATGATTCCTGATAATCCCTATGGATTCTGCTTGATTTTTCCTGTGCTAATTGATGTAGCTTCATTCTGAAAATTTAGAAAATAATTAGGAAAATCTTAGATGCCTTGAGATAGTGCAAATTACATTAATGTAGCATATCAGTGGGGTACACGGTGTATATCTTATAATTAATACCTTAACACACAAGAACGTGATACAAAGATGCTTATAGTTTCAAATCTTATAATATTGTCATCTTGAATTACTTGTTTATGTGCTTATTACGTATGAATAAATAGTAATCCATGACATGATCCCATATTCTTTGATGTTTATATAGTATCGTTTTTGCTATATGTTAGCCTGATATGATCCTCTGCTCGTGTCTTTGATCAAAAATAGTTTGTGTGAATATATGTATATTTCTATTTTGAAAAGATCAAAAAGATTTTAAGTTTGTGTACAGTTCAAGTTTAATCAGAAAAGCCAAAATATTTGTGTTTAACCTTTCTGAATTGATTTTGAATCCTCTTGATTGAATGTTTTTATCTTGTTCGTTATTTGACTTGAAATCTTCATAATTTGAGTTGAAAGTTTGAGCACACAAGGGTTTTTGCGTACTTGATAAGTGCGCATGAGGTAAACCCTGCGTACTTAATAAGTACGCAAGACTTAAGTCATGCGTACTTAGTAAGTACGCAGGAGTTAAGTCCTGCGCACTTAGTAAGTACGCAAGACCATTTTGTGTTAGGTATATATAAAGGACTTAGAAAATTTTCACAATTTTATCTCATTCAAATAATTTTCGACTGTTGTATTCCCTCTACTCCTTCTACTTAGAAAATTTCGTGTGTTCATAACCGGTTTTTCGTCCCGTTTCTAGTATCATCATTGTCTTATCATCATTTGGTGAGAATCTAAAGGCAGTTCATCCACTAAATAGAGAATTAAGGACCGATTATAGATTTTGAAATTTCTAGGGTTTGAATCTTCATTTTGAACGTTTATTAGTCGATTTGGTAACACATTACGATTAAAACATGTTTAAAATCATCAATCGAACCTTAATCAGTACTTAATCGTCCTTATTGATTCTTGATTTTGACCTTGACCCCTCGATTGACCGTCGTTCGTCTGGGTAGTCATTTAGGTCAAATTGTGACTAATGTAGTGGCTATTTGGTGTTGATATTGGTTCCATGGGTCTTGATCACTGATTTCGACCTTGTGGTGACCTAATCCACATAAATGTTCATCATCGGTTGAATAATTGGATTTCTGAAAATTTGAACAAGTGCAATTCTTGCGCACTTAACAAGTACACAGGAAGTAATTCATGCGTACTTGTTAAGTACGCAAGAACAATTTCCTGCGTACTTGCTAAGTACGCAGGACCAACACTTGTGAAAATTTTCTAAGTCTGAAATTTCAGTTCAATGAGTAACTGCTATACTAAGTCATGTGCATTCAATTCCAATGAATCTTCTTGTTCTTATTATGTTTTTCTGTGTGTTTTGCAGTTATGGCTCGTGCGTTTACAAGTGAGTTCAACCTCTTAGCACATACTGAACCGGAATGGAAGGGTGCTGCATTACAATACCGAGACATAGTTGACTTCTTGAACTATTCAAGAATCAGCTATGCTATTTCAGCAGACCCCATAGTATCAAGACCGTATCTGGAGCAGTTCTGGGAGACCGCGGAACATGACTGCACGGTAAACCCCAATGTTATACGGGCTACCGTGGCGGGTCATGACATCACCTTTTCTGAGGACACCATTAGACGGGTCTTGCAATTTCGAGATCTCTCCACCGACCCAACAACTTATCCTGACTACTTTGTGGATGGATGTTGGAGGCAGCGTATGGGATACGTCGGTGCAAGAGATTATGCTTCATACAAGAAAATGTGGGTGCTCGATCAATGGAGATGTTTTGCCCACATGATGATCATGTGCATCTCTTCAAGAAAGGTAAGGAAGGATGCAATGGGTCATGATCTTGCTGCAGCCATGGTTGGCTTATCTCTCAACAGGGGCTACAACTTCTCAAGATACATTTTTAAAGCCATAAATGATTAGATAAATACTGCTGAGAGGTTTAGGTTCGTGTTATACCTAAGGTTTGTGCAACTACTGATTGATGATGCGTTGCCAAATCTACTTGCTACTGGGGAGAGATTGCAAGTCAAGCGGGTGGACAAGAGGGTCTTTGCACAATTCTTAAAGCCAGGTAGTGTAGAACCTACCCCTGAGCACACAACACTCTTTGGCCACCTGATGAACGAAGCGTATGTGGCACCAGCTGACTGGAGATGGTTTAGCCACGACTCAGAGCCAGAACTAAGTGAACATTCGGATGAACAACAAGAAGAGGAGGAAGCTAAAAGTGTGGATGAATCATCTGAAAGTGGAGATGAAGAAGCAGTTCATGATGGTGCTGAAGGATCCGACTCCGAAGCTACAGAGTCTGATTCCTCTGATTCTGATGATGCACCATCATAGGCACACCCAAGAAGAATGACGAAGGTGACCCTTCCTGAGTCAACTTCAAAGAGAAAGCGACAATCAAAGCCAGATTCTGACTTTGACGTTGCTATTCAAAGACAAAGACGTGAAAGTATAAACAAAAACCGGGGGGATAGGCAGCAACAAGCTATTCCTCGTGAGGTGGAGGTTAGTGCTCAGCAGCAAGTACAAGTATCGGCTACAAGTACTGATTCAACATCTACCTCACCTTCACAGCAACTATATCGGCGACAGCGGAGGAGGCCATAGGTAACACGTGATGTGGCGGTCACTTCTATCACAGAGGAGGTTCCTGTGATAGTGACCCTCCCTGTATCATCTGCCCTTGTGACGGTGGCTACTCCAATTCTTACAGAGTCAGTCACCATCACACCTTCCATCACTCCTACAACCATCATCACATCCACAATCCCTACTACCACCACTAAACTGATCAGTCAACCCTACAACTATGGCGATTTTACTCAGGGTTTTGACTTCGATACTATCTTCTCATCCCCACTTCATAATGCTGAAGCATCTACATCCAGACATCCAGATTCAAATGATGCAAGGATAGAAACTCTGGAAACCCAAGTCGCTGCTCTACTTGAAACCGTTCGGAAATCAAAGGAGGAGTCTGAGGCTCAACAGGCTCAGATAAATTCATTGATGGACGAGGTTACAATTCTGAGAAGCCAAAGGGCTGGGACGTAAGAGAGAATTGCTAATGTGATGGCCCAGAACGAGCTACTGAACAAGACAAACAATATGATTCTGGGACACAGGTCATCTCTTGAGCTTCGGTTTGATCTACAGCAAAAAGAGCATGACATGATAGTCAAATTGATTGCTGATCTGACCAAGAAGCTAGATGCTCAGGGGGAGAAAGAGAATGAGAAAGAGAAAGAGAAGGAGAAGACATCCAAACCTACTGGTGATGAGCCTTGTCATCCTGTTGATTTGACGAAGGATGATGACAAAGACAAGGATCCCGAAGTCGGTCCTAGTGGAAGTGAGCATCAAGCTTTGGCAATCGTGCCCATTTCTGCTATTCCAATGGCTGAGGGGGAGTCTACTCATCAGGAAGGTGGTGATACTTCTGGTGGTGATAAAGGAAAGTCAATGGCTGATGTTCTAAAGGATCTATCTGACGATGAGATCTTATACTTAGAGCCTGACTATTCCAAGGAAGCATAGATTGAGGTTCTCTACAATCTTGAAGAAGGAGAGATTGATTCTGGTGATGATTGGGATGAAGATGATGATGATGTAGTTATTGAAGTTCCCAAGGGTGACGGGGAAGGAGAGTATGAGTTCGAAGATGAAGAGATCTTCGAAGTTCCATCCTTTGAATCTCAGCTCGACACAGGTTCAGTCGAGTCTACTAGTAATGTTGAAGCATCGACTGAAGCCTCCCCGGACGACCCTACACCTGTGGATCCAGAGGCACAGAAAGATAAAGATATGCCTGCTAGTTCATCAAAGGATCCGACTCCTGTTTGGCAAAGGACGTCCATCATAGACAAACAAGGAGCAACAGGGACGATCTTAGCTGTAAGTTTCGAGGAAGATAAGCAGTTGTTCGTAATCAAACGATCCTGGGGGGTTCAATACTTGATACCAACCAGTGAAGCGTTCAAATCCTTACCTAAATACGACCTCGTGAACCTAGCAAACCGAGAGCTGCTGGGTCACTTAAATCACGCAGTAGCGATGGGTTTGTGGCAGGTTCTACAGCGGGAAGCAAGATCTGGGAAGTTTGAAGTGTTCAAGCCTCAAGTGCCCAAGCAAGTCAAGGATAAGAATGCTAGACATCCTGTGACTAAGAAACACTTAAAGAAACTGGTATACAAGCCAGTGTTATGTGAAACCAAGATTCCCCTGAGCAAGTTATCTCAGGATATTCTCAGTGACATATGGTACTGGTACGTAGATCCTAAAACGGGCGAGGCTGTGGTGATAGGAAAGGTACGGTCAGAAAGTGGATGCTTAGTGCCGAGGGAACTAATCAGAGTATTTGATGAAGTCTGCTTCATTAACTTCTCTGTTAAAGATCTGGAGGCACTAGTAGACATGTATTGCATGCATACGGACGAATGGACGAAATTCCTTGCTTCTAAATATGACAAGGTGATCAAGTTTTGCCTTAACTACAAGAAGAAGATGGAACCTAAAAGATGCAGAGCTGTGAAGACCGAAGACTGAAGATTGAAGACCGAAGACAATCCAGAGCTATTGTCAAGGGGGAGTTTGTTGAAGCACTTTTGTGTGACAAACACTCTGGATAGAGTCTTAGTTTTGTACTTTCATTGTATGTATTTGTCTTTGTTTGTAAGTGTCTGTATGTATTAGTTATCGAGTTGTATTTACTGATGCATGTTGATAGTTGCTGAAATCTCTAAGTGTTTTGCGCACTTGTATGTGCGCAGGAATTAGTTCATGCGTACTTAGTAAGTACGCAAGAATACCTTGCATACTTGCTAAGTACGCATGAGCAATTTGCCCTGTGCACTTGCTAAGTGCGCAGAGTTCATGTCATGTATAAATAGGATAGGTTGATAGTAGACAAGTACGCAGTCATATACGCAGACTTTGTATACTCAGTATTTCTCTCTGTAACCTTCAAGTGTTTATAATAGAAGAAAGTTTAAAGTGATTCTCTTGTCAGTTTACTTTGTGTTGTAAGACTCTCCACCTAGTTACGGGTATTCCTCACCCGGTTCGACTCAGGAACGCACTTGCATGTGATGATCTGCCACACCCGAGGGACCTACATCATTTTCTGTTCTTTTCCTATACTCTCCCGCTAAATTTTTGTTTTTGTATAACCATAGAATATATATATATATATATATAATACACAAAACAGAAATTTACCAGGCAAAGTCTTTCACACTAAACGAAATTTTTTTCAAGAAATGTCATCAAGGAAAGTTATAGTGAATGTGTCATGAAAGTTTATGATTGTGCAACAAAATATGAAATATTACCATGACCTGTGATGTTACCTCCTCAAACATGTACATGGAACAACCATTGCCAATAACCGTTGTTAATAACAAACCTCCTAGGCTATTCCTGCACCCATCAACAAATCAGAGAGAGAGTGGAACCCAACCCTTGATGATCTTGGGTTGTACTTGTGTATCAAGGAAATTTGTCGGTTTAGTTGAAATATGTGGATTTGGTGGAGTTTTTACTTGCCAAATTTGCTTAGGTTTTACAAATTTCTGTCTTCCACCTTTTGGTCTAGTAAAATTATTTTGTTTCAACTTTGGTACATTAGATTTTGGAGTGTAATGTCTTCTTTCTTGTGAAGCAGAACCCTGAATATCTGACATAGATATAGTTGGTGATTTATGAATCACTTTGGGTTTTTTTGAAGCCATCCGTGGTTTCACTTTACACTTCTCACCATTCTTGTTTGTGGAGGAATAAATGCACTTCTTTGCTAAGTGTCCCTCCTTTCCACAAGCAAAACATGCTTTGACTCGTGAGAACCGTCTTTGATTGTTCTGTTGAGAGAAATTGTCATAACATGATGATGAAGACTGTGATGTTTTGGCCCTTGATGAAGATCGTGTAACTACTATATTCTCTTCAATGTTAACCTGCTGAATACTCAGATTTTGACAAGCCTGTTGTTGTGATTGAGTTTGTTTCAAAGCAAAGAATTCTATATTACTCATGCTTTCATGAGGAACATTGGTGACAACAGTTCCTGCACTTATGAAGTTAGTTAAAACTCCTTTTGGATTAACATATCTAGGAACACATGGCAAAACATTATTAGTTTTTAAACAAGCTTCTTGTGTGACACACGACGAACCAACATCGTTTTCAAAATCGGGTTTTGTCACAAAAGTATCATTGACACTCTCAGGTTTCTCATTCTCATCACAATCATCCTCGGATGAGCTCAAGGATCCAGATTCTGCACATGAAGCAAAACTACCAGAATCATCTGAAGTTTTTAAATAATCATCAGCAGATAAAGTACAAACAAATGATGTGGGAACATGAGGAGTTGGCATATCAGCAAATCTACCTGACTTGGAATAAGGCGGAGGATGTGTGTTATATCCAATACCTTCTATGACCTTCCTATGGATTCGCTTATCAATGATTCTAAACAAAATTTTCTGATCCATACCCATGTTTTCAACTTGAAAATTTGACTTTTCAAAATTTTGAAGTCTTTCAGTTAAAATTTGATTATTATTATTTTGGGTGGTAAGTTGCTCAATTAAAGATCGGGTTTCAGCTAAAATGTCATGATGTAGAACAGCAGTCACGAACCTGCTACACATCGATTTCTTCATGTTTAACGTCTCAATGGAGGTTTTCTCTGTTTTTCGAGCAAATTCGAGAGCAATAAGAGCCACCATGGCTCTGATTCCAATTGTAGGTCTAGATTCAGATCTGTAGACACAAATCTGAGTTGAAATCCTTCAATCAGTCCGGATCGAGAGGCGGAATCTCTGGATCCGGTATCACTCTCGAATAAAAAATGGTAGAGACTGGTGCGAGAATCACACACACGAACATAAATATATAAAAGTGAAAAAAGAACAGATAATTGAAAGCATAAAACGTATGATTCTTTCATTGATATGAAAATGAAGCTCCTCACACACTCACAATTATTCTCACCCTAGGGTGAGCTCCCCTGGGGTGGTGATTCCCTCTACAGACACACACTCCTCCTATGAGATAATCTGCTATTTATAGGAGGCCAAGCACATATGTCTAGTTTTCCAAGCCACCGCCAAATGGGCCTGAAAAACAGGTATCGAAACTAGCTAGTTTCTATTGAACAAATGTTCAACCGAAACTACTAGTTTTGATACTGCAGTTTCGATTGACATCATCAGTGTCAAAGTTATACCCAACAATTGAAACAATAATATTGAGAAACCTCTGATGTGTGCACCCTTCTAAACCCTAGAAAAACTATTCTATTTATAGGTCTAGACTAGATTTGAAAATATTACAAAAATGCCACTAAACTATTAAATCTTCATTTAACCACAACTGCCACTGTTAATCGAAACACGCACGTCAATAGAAACTATACTTACGATTGAACCTTGAACTTTCGATCGATCTTTGATTTTTACTTGAACTTGATCTTTCGTCTGAATCTTGATTATTTTGGTAAGTGTCAACCTTAATAATTCCCTACAATATTACCTCACTGATGATAAGCGGCCCATCCAAAATATATCTACCACTAACAAAAGTCGATTGGTTACACGAAATGACCGAATCCAACACCTTTTTAATACGATTGGCGAGAACTTTAGAAATAGTTTTTCTGATCACTCCGACCAATGTAATGGGTCTATAATCGTTCAAGTTTTCCAGGTCTTTGAGTTTAGGAATTAGAGTAATAAACGCTGAACAACACCCTCTATTGATCGTACGCGAATAAAAAAAATCCTCAAAAATATTAAAAAAATCAACTTCGAAGATACTCCAAAAGCGTTTGATAAACCGAAAATTCAAACCATCCGGGCTAGGAGCGCGATCCTCCCCGCACTCAAAAATAGATTCTTTAATTTCTTTAGTCGTGAACTTAGAGGTTAAAAAAATTAGCATCCCCTGCCGAGATCTTTTTGAGAATAGGGCAAACAAAAACAAGCATGTAAGGCTGATCTTCCACGAACCAGTTTCAAAAGAACTTAAAAACTTCCTTTTTCACAAAAGAGGGCTTAGTGACCCAAATCCCGTCAATCATCAATCCCGGAATTGAGTTAGACACCTTCCTGCAATTGATAATACCATGAAAGAAAGAGGAATTATCATCTCCTTTCGAAGCCCATTTTGTGACACCCTGTATTTCAGGTCAATATCCATATTCATAATGGTACGCTCATATTTTATATTTCATGAACTTTTATTTTGACAAAGTATTGTCAAGGAGTCTAGCATGGAATGCACATCGTATTTTAGTAATTTTAAGAATTACTAGGAAATAAATGGTTATAACCAGCAATATACGGTCGTTGGTGATTAACATAAGAATATCCAGGTAAAGTCTAGAGACACGTTTTAATGTAAAAATATATACATATTGGTGACTAAACTTTTAAAAGTGAACATAAAAATGTTTATTACATGGTTTAAGTTATTTTATTGTATAAACATGTACAATATAGTTAAGGTAATAACTATGTCGGGATTAACTAGTAAACTATTAAAACTAGTCAAGATACACAAAATATATAAGATTTTTGATCTTAAAAGTTTATACACCGGGTATTATATCACGGGATCACCAATCGGGTTCACACCACCTAAAAGCCACCTAACTAATACTTATAATACGACTAGAAGATTGGAACAAGACCCAACCCCCCTAACCACCCAATCTCGGCCGAACCTAGTGGGGGCTACCCACATTCACTACCAAATCTTTCATGCTCCATTCTTATGTCATAATGACCATACCCATTCAAGTGAAAATCAAACCAAAGGTCATGTCCATCTTACACCACCATGATTGTAATATTGTTGATTACTAGAGTACTCCATCTCCATTTATCTCTACATAACACAAACACACACATACATCCATTTTGAAACTTTCAAATTCAAGATCAAACTCTCCTTAGAAGTGCTAGTTAGGAGCTTGGATATTCAAGGAGTCTTGGAGGCTTAGGACTCAGTTTTGCTAGCAAATCAAGCCCTTATCACTTTCTAATCGTTGTTCTTCTCCTAGCTTTGTCTAACGGTATGAAACCGATACAAATCTTTACTTCCACCTTCATTTTCTTATCAAAGCTTGTTGTTCACCATGAAAATAAAAAGGATTCTAAAAGTTAAAGAGTTTTATAAGGTTTAACTTTATTAAGTTTAAAAACTAAATCTTTGTATATAAATATATATAAAAATGCCGAAATTGTGTATGTATATATGTATACTCTTGTTGTTTTAAACATATAATGATGAGTGTGGTTAGTAATCTTAAGTATGGTTAACACTTGAACATGAATGCATACATGTAGAAATTATGATTTATATATATATGGGATGGTTCCCCTAAGAATTCTAATTTGGCTAAGAAGGCTAAGAAACAATCTCATCCATTCAATTGGATGATCAATGGTAGATATTTAAGTGTAGAGAAAATAAAGGGTGGAGGGGCATTCTTGGAAAACCCACAATTGTTGACTTTTTTCAACTTCCCTCACTTTTTTTAAATGTACATGACTTTTACATAAGACCTTATTTTAAAAAAAATTACACCATAAAATCAAGCGTTTTTTACCTTTAATTCGAGTATAGTATTGATATATTTTTTGTAAAAATAAAATCGACACTTAATAAAATTGTGCTACTTTACGTAAATGTGCTGGTTTCTTGTAAAACAGCACAATTAACTGCGCTGTATTTTAAAACAACATAATTAATTGTGCTGGTTTATCATAAAATAACACCAAACATAACAATTAATTATGTTGTTTAATATAAAACAACATCAAAATAACATGGTTAATTGTGTAACTTGCTCTTCTTAGCCAACCAAGCACAAACAAAACCAGCACAAATAAAACCAGCACAACAAAATTAGTACATCAAACCAGCATAAAACAAACCAGCACAAATCAAAATTTTGATGCGTAAGCTTTTTGTTGCCTACCACTGAACCGTTTTGTTGGTGTATGAATGCTTTAAATTTTTATTTTTAAAGAATGATACCAAATTAGGCATATTATAATTGACAAAAAGTAGCACAAGTTAAAAAAACCAGCACAATTACGTAAAGTGTGATGTTTAAACAGAAACCAACAAATTTTTAATGCGCTAAATTGTGCTGTTTTACTAGAAACCAACACATTTACGTAAATTAGCACAATTTTATTAAGTGTTGATTTTGTTTTTATAAAAAAATATGGCAATACTATACTCAAACTAAAGATAAAAAACGCTTGATTTTATGGTGTAATTTTAAAAAAAAAATTATGTCCTATGAAAAAGTTATGAATATTTAAAAAAAGTGGGGGAAGTTGAAAAAAGTCAACAAAAGTGGTTATTACTTAAATACCCTTCCACCCTTATTTTTTCTACACTTAAATCTCTACCCTTGATCATCCAATTAAATGAAAGAGATTGCTTCTTAGGCTTTTTAGCCAAATTGAACTTCTTATTTAGGGGGAGGTTCAAATAAGAAGTTTAATTTGGCTAAGAAGCCTAAGAAGCAATCTCATCCATTCAATTGGATGATCAAATGTAGAGATTTAAGTGTAGGAAAAATAAGGGTGGAAGGGTATTTAAGTAATAACCACTTTGGTTGACTTTTTTCAACTTCCCCACTTTTTTTAAACATTCATAACTTTTTCATAGAAAATTTTTTCAAAAAAATTACACCATAAAATCGAGCGTTTTTTATCTTTAATTTGAGTATATTATTGCTATATTTTTTTATAAAAACAAAATCGATACTTAATGAAATTGTGCTAATTTACGTAAATGTGCTGGTTTATAGTAAAACAACACAATTTAGCGCATTAAAAATTTGCTGGTTTTTGTTAAAACAACACACTTTACGTAATTGTGCTCGTTTCTTTAACTTGTGCTACTTTTTGTCAATTATTATATGACTAATTTGGTATCATTCTTTAAAAATAAAAATTTAAAGCATCCATACACCAACAAAACGGTTCAATGGTAGGCAACAAAAAGCTTACGCATCAAAATTTTGTTTTGTGCTGGTATGTTTTATGCTGGTTTGATGTACTAATTTTGTTGTGCTGGTTTTGTTTGTGCTAGTTTTGTTTGTGCTTGGTTAGCTAAGAAGAGCAAGTTACACAATTAACCGTGTTATTTTGGTGTTGTTTTATGATAAACCAGCACAGTTAATTATGTTGTTTTAAAATACAGCTGTAACATCCCGAGTTTTAGAGCGCGAAGGAATTCACGAGAAATAAAAACTTAAATAAGAAAAGAAGGGAAGCGAGCTTGGGCCGGGTGTATGGGCCGAAAGAGGAAAGGGTCAGGCCCTTATAAGCCTCAAAGTCAGCCCAAAACCCTCACTCCCAACCACATTTTCGGATTTCTAGAGAGAGAAAGTGAGAGAGAGTCTAGAGAGAGAAAGTCCCGGTTTTCGAATCCGAGTTCATAGGATCGTAGGCGTTCGTATCTGGAACGATTAGCTGTGAAGAAGAAGCGTTTACAGGTAACCGATTCTCTTAGATCTGAGTTTTTGTTCGTTTTTGGGTTTTTCAGTTTTTGGGTGAAAAGGTTATGTTTGAACGGATGAAACTGAAAGATGAGCATAGATTTGAGTTCCTTAATGGAAAACGAACGTTTTGAATGCAAACAGGTTCGGGATCTTGACGTGATCAGACCCGAATGCGAAAGTTAGGGTTTTTTCGCGAAGAACAGGTCGTGCGTTCCTATCAAGTGCGCACAGAGCAGGTCCTGCGCACATGCTAAGTGCGCAGGAAGAGGAACCTGCGCACTTGCTAAGTGCGCAGGAAGCAGAGTCTGCGCACTTGCTAAGTGCGCAGGCATCAGGTCTGATTAAGTGAAGTCAATATGTTAGAGTAGTTAAACCGTTAGAGTCAGTAGTGGTTTGATGTGTATTTGACTAATCAATTCAGATCGGAAGTGACGTTGTTGGACTTTGTTTAGGACAACCCAAATTAGCTTACCAGGTGAGTTCTAATCCCCTTTTTGCCTTCTTTAGGGGTGGTGTGCATACTTAGTGTAAAGTGTTTATTATATTTTATATATTATAAACTGAAAGGAAAAGTTATGTTTTAGTGAAAAGTTTAAAAGAGGCAAAAGTACACTGTAGTAAAGTATGATTATATTATTGGCAAGCGTTTATTATATCTTTCATATACATAAACAAATGCATAATATAAGTGCTAGTATGTTTTCAGTAAAGCAAGATATGTTATTTGGCATAATATATGTGTTAGTATTTTCAAGTAAGCAAGGTATATCATTTGGCAAGCGTTTACTATATTTATTATACATAAACAAAGGCATGATATATGTGTTAAGCTTTGTTTAGTAAAGCAAGATGTATATTTTGGCAAGCGTTTACTATATTTTCATATACATAAACAAAGGCATGATATATATGATAAGCTATGTTTCAGAAAGCAAGTTATATTCTATGGCAAGCGTTTACTATATTTTATATACACAAACAAAGACATATTATATATGAAAGTTATGAACAAGATTTACATAAAGTTTTTTGAAATGTAAAGTGAACAGTTTTTCCTTAGGGAATGTGTACCAGTTTGTAAAGGTCCTTGGGACAGATGTTGTACAAGATGTCAGATATGGGTGCTACCCATTAGTAAGAGTCTCGGTGGCTCGTTAACAGTTGTACAATTGGAATGAGTGACGGCCGTTGCTCGGGGGACTACGCAATCCCCCATGTACCAGTTAAGAGGTATTGATCACGAGGACAATACCCGGTGTTGATCACGAGGACAACATCGTGTCATGTGGTGTTGCTCGCAAGGACAACATCATTGGGTCACGAGGACCCAGAAGGTATTGATCACGAGGACAATACTAGTATGTAACAAGAATTGACAGATAAGCGGTAGTGTCGGTTCATGGTGTAAGCCATGGGGGCATTGACCAGGTACTTGTCGGTTCATGGATGTAAGCCATGAGGGCAGTACAGTAAAGAGGAATTGACGGTTAAGTGGTACTGATCACGAGGACAATACCAATAGTGATAAGAATTGACGGTTAAGCGGTATTGATCACGTGCACAGTATCAACAGTGACAAGGAAATGACGGATACTTTATGAATGTATTAAATTATGTTTTGAAAAGTGTAGTATGTAAAGTTTTGCCTTAAGGGCAGTATGTATGTATGTATTAGTAAATATTTTGTATAAATGATTTAAAGTAAACGTTAGAACTCACTCAGCGTTGCTGATTTTTAGTATGCATATCAGTTAAGTGCAGGTTTAGTTGACGGATGTGGATGCTTGGCTTAGAGAGAAGAGTTACCCGAAGATCAGTGTCTGGCATCCTGATTATGTTTTATGTTATGTTTTAAGTTGATATTGTTAGAGACAAGTTGTATTAGATATTTATGTTTCCGCTGTGTACGTTGAAGTTATAAATCGTTTCCGCTGTGTTAATGAATGTCTTATGTTTAAAGTGCGATGTGTTGATGAGTAAATCCAATAAGTGAGGTCTCCCGGGTTTGGGGCCTCACAAGTTGGTATCAGAGCCATAGTTTGAGAGATTTGGACATCCTCGATGTTCAGACTTAAACTGAGAATGGGACAAGTAGCGAATGCCAGTAACGGGTAACTCAAGTCAAAGCACCAGATGTGTATAGTAAGTAAAGTTTTCTTCCTAGTTTTAGAGTGTCAAGATAAGAATAGAGGCTTTAGTGGAATCATGAAAGCGAATAAATGGAAAACGAGAAGTGATGTAATGGTTAATTGTAGATGGCCAGTGTATATTAACATCTTACCTTACTTATTGTGTTCTACATATTCCCTAGCATGATGAAATTAAATCTTTTGTTCTCTATCTTTCAGTTAGAAATGGCTAGACGTGGAGGAACTAGAGGGGGTGGAGGAGGAAGACGTGGTGGGCGTACAGGCCGCCACGGTGGAGCTAGCACAAACTAAGTGATTAAGGGGAGTGTTCACACTACCCATACTGATACGGTAGTCAGTCAGCACAATGTTGAGCATGCAGAAGGAGATGACCAACCGTTTGAGTTTGAACCAGTCGTACAAGCAGCTCTTGGCCGTGAGTTTACCCGGCTGCTGAAGGAAATCTTACCAGCCATACTAGACGAAGCGTTAAGAAAGGCCAAGGAAAACCCCAACGTAATCCCAGCCACTGAAGGGCCAGTGGTGCTTCCAGCCATGGGAGGACCAGTTCTGGTGGAGAATGTTGCACCGCCTACTCGTGGATGCGATTACAAGGCATTTCGTGGTTGTGATCCCCCTGAGCTAACTGGGGAGAAAGAAGCAGCTGATACATTAGATTGGATCAATGGCATGGAATCCACCATCCGCCTCAGTGACTGCCGACCGGATCAGGCGGTCATGTTCGCCGCTAAGTCACTGAAGGGAGAGGCAGCACACTGGTGGGAGACTGTGAAACAGGCTAAGGGTGACCAAACAGTCGAGCTAATGAAGTGGAGTGATCTGAAAGCGTTAGTAATTGAGAAGTTCTGCCCCAAGAATGAAGTCCACAAGGTGGAGAGAGAGTTCCTGACGTTGCAAGCCGGACTCATGACTCACAGACAATATACTTCCAAGTACAACGAACTGGCACGCCTGGTGCCTCATCTTGTAACCACATAGGAGAGGAGGATTCACTATTATGTTCAAGGGTTGCCTCCAAAGATACGTACCTTTGTAAGGGCCAACACACCGAGTACCTTTGAGTCGGTGGTTGTTTTGAGCGGAGTTGTCTATGATGACATTGCCTCTGAAGTCATTTCTGAAGCACCTAAGAAACAAGCGGCTAAGCGGACTGGGGAGGAACTTCAGGGTCCTGGTGATAGGAGGTCAAGGTTAGAAGCAGAGGGTCTGTGTGGAAAGTGTGGGAAAAGGCACGGAGGAGAGTGCAGAGCTGGGCAAGCGGGTTGCTTTAAGTGTGGGAAGTTTGGACACCAATCACGTGACTGCACGGCGAAGCCTAAGTGCCACAACTTTGGGGAGCCAGGGCATTTGAGCAGAGATTGTAGAAAGCGCAAAGAGCCGGAAGCAGGAGGATCCGGAAAGGGTAAGGGCGCGGAGAAAGAACCTTACATCAACAAGGCCACAGCAAGGGCTTACCAGATGACTCAGTAAGGTACGTTGCAAACTCTTATTTGCGATATGCCAAGTTTATGTTATTATTTCTTTAAATGATTAGTTAGCCCCATCAGCTTAGAACTAGATATTACCCGGATTAGATCCTCAGCGGTAGTTAATCACAATGGCCTTCATGACCAAGCTGCCTTGCATAGCTAAGGTTTATGCCACCCATTCAGTGATTTGCTATCAGTATATCTTATGACAGGTTTCGAGGACCAAACCTATTGTAAGGAGGGTAGACTTGTAACATCCCGAGTTTCAGAGCGCGAAGGAATTCACGAGAAATAAAAACTTAAATAAGAAAAGAAGGGAAGCGGGCTTGGGCTGGGTGTATGGGCCGAAAGGGGCAAGGGTCGGGCCCTTATAAGCCTCAAAGTCAGCCCAAAACCCTCACTCCCAACCACATTTTCGGATTTCTAGAGAGAGAAAGTGAGAGAGATTCTAGAGAGAGAAAGTCCCGGTTTTCGAATCCGAGTTCATAGGATCGTAGGCGTTCGTATCTGGAACGATTAGCTGTGAAGAAGAAGCGTTTACAGGTAACCGATTCTCCTAGATCTGAGTTTTTGTTCGTTTTTGGGTTTTTCGGGTTTTGGGTGAAAAGGTTATGTTTGAACGGATGAAACTGAAAGATGATCATAGATTTGAGTTCCTTAATGGAAAACGAACGTTTTGAATGCAAACAGGTTCGGGATCTTGACGTGATCAGACCCGAATGCGAAAGTTAGGGTTTTTTTCGCGAAGAACAGGTCATGCGTACTTATCAAGTGCGCACAGAGCAGGTCCTGCGCACTTGCTAAGTGCGCAGGAAGAGGAACCTGCGCACTTGCTAAGTGCACAGGAAGAGGCGTCTTCGCACTTGCTAAGTGCGCAGGAAGCAGAGTCTGTGCACTTGCTAAGTGCGCAGGCATCAGGTCTGATTAAGTGAAGTCAGTATGTTAGAGTAGTTAAACCGTTAGAGTCAGTAGTGGTTTGATGTGTATTTGACTAATCAATTCAGATCGGAAGTGACGTTGTTGGACTTTGTTTAGGACAACCCAAATTAGCTTACCAGGTGAGTTCTAATCCCCTTTTTGCCTTCTTTAGAGGTGGTGTGCATACTTAGTGTAAAGCGTTTATTATATTTTATATATTATAAACTGAAAGGAAAAGTTATGTTTTAGTGAAAAGTTTAAAAGAGGCAAAAGTACACTGTAGTAAAGTATGATTATATTATTGGCAAGCGTTTATTATATCTTTCATATACATAAACAAATGCATAATATAAGTGCTAGTATGTTTTCAGTAAAGCAAGATATGTTATTTGGCATAATATATGTGTTAGTATTTTCAAGTAAGCAAGGTATATCATTTGGCAAGCGTTTACTATATTTATTATACATAAACAAAGGCATGATATATGTGTTAAGCTATGTTTAGTAAAGCAAGATGTATATTTTGGCAAGCGTTTACTATATTTTCATATACATAAACAAAGGCATGATATATATGATAAGCTATGTTTCAGAAAGCAAGTTATATTCTATGGCAAGCGTTTACTATATTTTATATACATAAACAAAGGCATATTATATATGAAAGTTATGAACAAGATTTACAGAAAGTTTTTTGAAATGTAAAGTGAACAGTTTTTCCTTAGGGAATGTGTACCAGTTTGTAAAGGTCCTTGGGACAGATGTTACTTGTACAAGATGTCAGATATGGGTGCTACCCATTAGTAAGAGTCTCGGTGGCTCGTTAACAGTTGTACACTTGGAATGAGTGACGGCGGTTGCCCGGGGGACTACGCAATCCCCCATGTACCAGTTAAGAGGTATTGATCACGAGGACAATACCCGGTGTTGATCACGAGGACAACATCGTGTCATGTGGTGTTGCTTGCAAGGACAACATCATTGGGTCACGAGGACCCAGAAGGTATTGATCACGAGGACAATACTAGTATGTAACAAGAATTGACGGATAAGCGGTAGTGTCGGTTCATGGTGTAAGCCATGGGGGCATTGACCAGGTACTTGTCGGTTCATGGATGTAAGCCATGAGGGCAGTACAGTAAAGAGGAATTGACGGTTAAGTGGTACTGATCACGAGGACAATACCAGCAATGATAAGAATTGACGGTTAAGCGGTATTGATCACGAGCACAGTATCAACAGTGACAAGGAATTGACGGATACTTTATGAATGTATTAAATTATGTTTTGAAAAGTGTAGTATGTAAAGTTTTGCCTTAAGGGCAGTATGTATGTATGTATTAGTAAATCTTTTGTATAAATGATTTAAAGTAAACGTTAGAACTCACTCAGCGTTGCTGATTTTTAGTATGCATATCAGTTAAGTGCAGGTTTAGTTGACGGATGTGGATGCTTGGCTCAGAGAGAAGAGTTACCCGAAGATCAGTGTCTGGCATCCTGATTATGTTTTATGTTATGTTTTAAGTTGATATTGTTAGAGACAAGTTGTATTAGATATTTATGTTTCCGCTATGTATGTTGAAGTTTTAAATCGTTTCCGCTGTGTTAATGAATGTCTTATGTTTAAAGTGCGATGTGTTGATGAGTAAATCCAATAAGTGAGGTCTCCCGGGTTTGGGGCCTCACAACAGCACAGTTAATTGTGCTGTTTTACAAGAAACCAGCACATTTACGTAAAGTAGCACAATTTTATTAAGTGTCAATTTTGTTTTTACAAAAAATATATCAATACTATACTCGAATTAAAGGTAAAAAAAAGCTCGATTTTATGGTGTATTTTTTTTAAAAATAAGGTCGTATGTAAAAGTTATGTACGTTTAAAAAAAGTGGGGAAAGTTGAAAAAAGTCAACAATTGTGGGTTTTCCAAGAATGCCCATCCACCCTTTATTTTCTCTACACTTAAATCTCTACCATTGATCATCCAATTGAATGGATGAGATTGTTTCTTAGGCTTTTTAGCCAAATTAGAATTCTTAGGGGAACCATCCCCTATATATGTGGAGTTAAAAAATATGTATATATGAACGTAGTTATAATCATTAACTTGGAATAAGTTATGAAAGGGTTAAATGGTTTGTAATTCATACATAAGTTTATAACTTGTTAATAGTTAATAACAAGACATAAGGAACAAGTATGATACATGTGGTCGAAATATGAAAAGCGTTTATATACATGTTTATGGAAAAGAGTTATGAAAAAGTCCATGTTATTTGGTGAAATATATTCTAGTAGACAACTAGGTAAGTGATCATGTAAAAACCCTAAAGTGTGGTATGTGAAAATACATAGATGTTGGAAAGGTGTTGACAAGTGGTCTACAAAAATATGTTTACATATGCATGTAAAATAGTAAGAATACTTAAATGCATATATAGAAACATAGAAATACTTGTATGCATGTATTGGTAAAAATAAATTCATGACGAACATAAACAAGTTAATAAATGTCGTTCAGAACATAAGTATTTGCATGTGGACGTGGCAACGTGGTCTATACGTACGTGGGGTAATTAACATGCATAGATATAGTACGATATTTGAGATTGTATGTAATTATTTTTAAGAAATAATTATATGTTTATACGTGACTATAAAATGAATATATTATAAGTTGTTACAAAAATAATATTTATTTTTGGTACACTTAATAAGTCACCAATATGGAAACATAATATTTTCTCTAAAAATATGTAAGCTTCTAGATGGAATAATAATCACTAATGAGTCGTCATATGAAAACACTGTTTTTACTAAACAAAGACGTACTTAACGAGATTCGTTAAATCGGGTGAACAACTTGCATTTAAGACGGGTAGTCTTAACGCATTAGTACCCTTGTGTGATTAGGGTACGGATAGACAGGAAATTTTAGCACACTGTTAATTACAAGGATTTCTTCGGACCCAAGGTGAGTTCATGGCCCATTTTTCGCTTTTTAATGTTTTGTAAACTGCGGGGGAGAAACATACTTACATATCATGTCTTACGTTACTGTTCAACACATTTGGAAACATTATTGTTTCATACAGTTGAGGAAAACATTACATAAATTTTTATATGATAACAAGAAAACAAGACACTAACATTATGCTGTACATGAGGAGAGCTCTTAAAGTCCCCTGAACATCATTAACATATGTAACCATTAGCTATGGACTTAGCCTAGGATTCTATGAATTGTACTATTAGGGGTGGCGCCCCCGATCATGGTTAGTCGCGCTAACCGGGACCTGAAGGTTCAAATGACCGCATATTGTCGTGTTCCGTTCTCGTGGTAAAGCGAGGGAGGGGCATTCACCAGTTAGGCTTGGTTACGGTCTCACGTATGAACATATTATTTGTAAGCCTAGCTAGCATACAAATGGATCAACAATACTTGTTTTGTTTATCATATGCGCTTATAATTATTTGTTTACAAGGAAACTTATCATGTTTTCGAGGAAAAACTACTTATTTATGATGGTAATGTCATGTGCATGTTTTCGGGTAAAACTACTTACTTTTAAGACGGTTAAGTCATGTATATGTTTTCGGTGAAAACTAGTTATTTTTATGACGGTTAAGTCATGTATATGTTTTCGGTGAAAACTAGTTATTTTTATGGCGGTTAAGTCATGTATATATTTTCGGTGAAAACTACTTATTTTTATGACGGTTAAGTCATGTATATGTTTTCGGTGAAAACTATTTATTTTTATGACGGTTAAGTCATGTATATGTTTTCGGTGAAAATGTAGGTCCCGGGAGCCTCGTCGCGCAACGGAAATACACAGATTTGTTCTGTGATTTGTATGGGAACAAAGAAAACGAGACAGAGAAACACGAACATAAAAAAGAGAAGAATCAACAATACGTAATCAATAACAAAGAAGTCATCCCGTATTACAGACTACATACCAAAGGAGCAGACATCTCTCATCTACCCTCACGGTCCAGGGGTCGGGAGAGCTCGTCCCGACCCGGACACCTCTCAACCTAGTTCCTGAAGTTCCACCTACAAATGAAGACAAGTCCTCTATTTATAGGGGGCAGGAACAATACATGCGTACTTGTCTAAGTATACAGGGTTTGGTCATGCGTACTTGACAAGTACGCAAGGCAAAAGCCTTGCGTACTTATTAAGTACGTTGGACCAAACTGGTGTGCAGGCTAAGTACTCAAGAACACCTTCCTGCGTACTAGCCACGTACACCTATACATAGAGTTTTATCTATAGTTACCAAAACATGCTTATACAGACTCCCTCTTAACTATAGCATCAAATTCTATATATCACAAACACTGATATTCATCAGTTTACAAAGAATGTCCTAACAGACTCCCGCTAAACTAATGACATCAAGTGTCTTCTGGCGAGACTTGATCTTCTGGCATTCCACTTGTGATATTCAAATCTTCAAACTTTAGTCTTCAGTTGCCGAGTGATGACAAACCTGACTCCCTCTTAACTGTAGCTTTCATTGTAGACCAAACCAAGTGCTTCAATAGGAACCAACTAACCCAACACACATCATTGTAGTTCATTCTCTTAGCAGTAGCTTGCTCCACCCTGACTTAGAATTCCTCCAAATCAGCTGGCATATGATAGAGAGTTTGAGTTTCCAATAACCTGCATCAAACTAATCAGCTCCCATAGGAATTCCAGTAAGATAAACTTAAGTCTTCAACTAGATGTGTCCAACTCTATCCTGTATCTTCACGAGTCAACCAAATTCACTAAGATGTTCATTTCCAATATCCCCTTTCAGTTTAAGCTCCATCTGACTAGACCAGAAACAAGGGAATGTTTCCTATCCCATCGGCCATTGATAAAAGGTTCCATCTTCAACTAATAATCCAACGGATATCCAGCTTCATCCTGAAAACACTTGATAGAATCAAACACAAAATCATGCTCAGCAGTGATCACATTATATCCGAAGTCCAACATTCTTCAATTAGATCTTCATTCCAGGTTCACACCTCCTAATTTGTATATATTCACCGCAGTGAAGTTCCATAACTAGGTTGTCTATCTGGGTTCCTTCCAGATCCCAAATGAGAAATCCCATCATAATTGAATCACATCAAATCTTGAACACATGCTTGACCAAAGAGCACGAAAAATATAGTTTACACGAGAAATCATGGTTGATGTTACATTTATTTTTATCCCCCTCATTTCTCTGCAAACTATGACCAGCTTCATCACCACTTCACTCAAATCCTCAAAAAGCATAACTAGCTAACTCCAGGATTTTATTCTTTTATTCATTTGCAAAGATCCAAAACAGCAAATCCTTGGGTTCAAGTTGTTCCAATATTCATCCCCTATTAAAGAAGTATCCCGGATACTCGTAGCCCACATATTCAGGTTTGAATACCTAAACAAGATGATTCTCTTTCCAAAAGACCCAAAGCAACAACATCTTCACAAATAGAATGAGACCTTTAGCCGATGACGACCCAATTTCTCCCATTAGTTCAACATTCATACCCTATTAAATAAGTATCCCGGATACTCATGCCCACATTTTCAGGTTCGAACACTTAAACTATGTATGACAAGTGGTATCATCCAACAAAAATCTCATTCGTGTTTTGCCAAGCCACATCGTATAAAAATTTTGGTCCGAAAAAAACCAAATTACTATCTTCTCAAAAATGGCCCGAAACAAGCGTACAAATGATCCCTAAAAAATTTGGCCAAGAAAAGTTTTCCCGCCAATTTTTTTTATTTTCAATCCCAGATGCTAGTTCATGCGTACTTAGTAAATACAGACATAAAGGGTGTTCATGCATATTTAGTAAATACGCAAAGCCAAGTACCCATGCGTACTTGTTAAGTGCGCAGAGAAATGCTCTTGCGTACTTACCTAAGTACGCATGTCACTTCTCATGCGTACTTACTAAGTACGCATGGCTAACCCATTCGTACTTAGCAAATACGCAGAAAAGGTGATTCTGCGTACTTGTTCAGTACAACAGTGTTCTTGACGGATCTTGAGGAGAATGCTCGAAAAGTGATGGATCTGAGAAATTATTGCTTCTAAAAGCTTAGAAAACATCATCTAACAAACCCTTAGCCTTCCAAACACCAAATAAAGTAATAACAAACTCAAATTTGAGGATTTTTGCAAGAAAAAGTAGCGAAAATGTTTAACTCAGATCTGCTCAAAAACCCTAAAAATCCAAAACTGAAACACAAATCAACAAACACCAAGGCTCTGATACCACTTGTAGGTCCTGGGAGCCTCGTCTCGCAGCGGAAATACACGGATCTGTTCTGTGATTTGTGTGGTAACAAAGAAAATGAGACAGAGAAACACGGACATAAACAAGAGAAGAATCAATAATACGTAATCCATAACAAAGAAGTCTTCCCGTATTACAGAATACATACCGAAGGAGCACACATCTCTCATCTACGCTCACGGTCCACGGGTCGGGAGAGCTCGTCCCGACCCGTACACCTCTCAACCTAGTTCCTGAAATTCCACCTACAAATGAAGACAAGTCCTCTATTTATAAGTGGAAGGAACAATACCTGCGTACTTGTCTAAGTACGCAGGGTTTGGTCATGCGTACTTGACAAGTACGCAAGGCTTGGCAAAAGCCTTGCGTAATTACTAAGTATGCAGGACCAAACTGGTGTGCAGACTAAGTACTCAGGAACACCCTCCTGCCTACTGGCCACATATGCCGATACATAGAATTTTATCTATAGTTACCAAAACATGCTTCTACAGAAAACTACTTACTTTTATGACGGTTAAGTCATGTATATCTTTTCGATGAAAACTACTTATTTTTATGACGGTTAAGTCATGTATATGTTTTCGGTGAAAACTACTTATTGTTATGACAGTTAAGTCAGGTACATGTTTTCGGGGAAAACTACTTGCACTGAAATAACAAACTCTGTGAACTCACCAACCTTTGTGTTCACACTTTTAAGTATGTTTCTCAGGTAACCCTTAGCCCTGGCGTGGTTGGAATAGGCTAGCTATGTTGGAACAAGTCCTAATGACTGAAGGAACATAGATTATCAAGCCTCAAGTTTATCATTGATCTAGAAGGACATAGATCATTGTATTACTTAGTATTAGTAAATGTATATATACTCAAGTCTTAGAAATCAATATTACAGCTTCCGCTATTGCGTAATGAACCAATCATTGCAACATTTATTTATTTATTAACTAAATAAATTTGGGGGTGTGACACATTTGATCCTATACCTATGTTTCAAGTCTTGCGTCTTACAATAGTCTAATTTCAGCAACCCCTTTTTACACTCCAAATGGGTCCACAACTCCTCCTAGGACAACTCTCTACCTTCCAAAATACCATCTAATTCCGATTTCAAAAGATCCCCCGACTCTCCTTCTTTTTTGACAGCCTCCTCCTTACATACTTTGATTTTAGTCCTAAGGAATTTGAATTTCGCTAAAAGAAACAAATCCGGCGAACCCGAAAAGGATAAAGATTCATTCGCTTCCAATATAACACTATTAAAATCAGCCTTGTCTAGCCAAGAGTTGAAAATTCTAAACGGCCGAGGACCGTACATGAGATGGGAGGTCGAAAGAACTAAAGGACTATGGTCAGACAACAATCTGGGTAAAGCCCTCAGGCAAGCATCAGGTCACTTATTCAGGAAATCATGACATACAAGCATCCAATCAATTTTGCTTAACTTATTACCATTGCCGGCTACGAAAGTGAAACTTTGACCTCTCATATTGTATTCAGAAAAAACGTTGTAAAAAATGAACCTGTTAAAATCTCTAGCACACCGGAGTTGAAGCTAGTTTTATGTTACCAACTTGCATCATGTTTGCAAATAGGCAACAAGTTGATAAATGTCAAGAATATATATTTTGTGTTGTTTGTAATGCAAATAAAGCCACGACCTTGTATGTTTGTGTTGGATTTTCAATTTGGTTGTAATATTATTTATTTGGGCATGTAATTTTTTTTTCAAGTCTTGTATATATTTTTTTGAGATATAAAATATAGATTAGTTTGTATTTTTATTTCATAATGTAATTTTAGATACTTGAAAGATGAAGTCCAAAATAAGGTGCAACTAAAGAGTCCAACAAAGGGGTCATACTTGGATCTTAAAGCTAGTGGGAGCAAAAGTTCTAGATTTATATTTGTTTGTCCCTTGACCTTCTTGGTGTTCTTGTTACAAGAACATCAAAAATCATATGGCTTGGCTTTGCACTTCTTTGTTGCATATGGTTGTGTTGAATCTAGGATTTTAAACCATTTTAACAAGTATAAAATGCAAAATAAATGAGTTTGATAAAATGCCATTTTATAAACTCTAACACAAAATATATTTAAGAAACTAAAATAAAGATTATTTTGAGTTTCATAATTTTGGGTTTTAAAATAAAATAATAAGAATTTTATTTTATAAAACTCAATGACTATAAGAGGATTTATTAATATCTAAAATCGGTGCGACGCGTTTAAATACCGACGTATTAATATATAGGATATTGAAATTATATTGTCACAGTTTGTAAATTTAAATGCAAGACCAATATAATAAAACTCGGTTTTATTTTAAATGTAACGATTTTAATGCATTAAAAATTTCGTTACATAAACGTTTTTTGCCAAACCCACTTCATCAAAAACGTCAAAACCCATTTTTTTAAAATATAAGTTTTTGCCACCCTGTTTAGAACACTTATGACGTTACTAAGGTATTCTAGTGGTAAGTGCGCTCGACCAAACACTTGATTGACCCTATAACGTATATAAAGTGATACTTCGGGTCACCAAGAGTCTTGGACTGAGTATCACCCGTCTCTAAACTAGGCCGACTTATAACTCGACTTTGTGGAAAGTGTGTTAGGCCAAACACGAAGTGCGGGCAGGCATAGTTCGGGATGAATTGTGTCATTTTAATAATTTATTGTTATCGAATCCCAAGAGTGTAGGAGTTGCAAGTTAGCAATTGGTTTATACACCTACCAATCAACTTATTTCTTGTAACAAGTGCGCTCGGGCAATTGCAAGAAGTTAAGGGTGATGTGGATCTTAACCTTTTAACTAATTAAGTTTTTAATCATTAAAACAAGGGTACTTAATTATTAAAGGAATTAAAATATCAAAGTACTAAAATCAAAACTTTATTTTTGTAGATGACAACAACACCAGTCACCTTTTTGGATCGGGAGAAACTCAACGGCGCAAACTTCATGGATTGGTATCGCAATCTTCAGATTGTTCTTACGCAAGACAAGAAAATGTACGTTATTGAGGGACCCGTCCCCGACCCTCCGCCACTAAATGCTCCTAAAGCTGCTTGGGATGCATGGGCTAAACACTTTGATGATGCACAAAGTGTAGAATGTCTTATGCTTACCACTATGGAACCAAATCTGCATCATGATTTGGAGCACCAAAAGGCATTCAACATCATTGAGGAACTCAAGTTGATGTTCCAAGATCAAGCCCGACAAGAGATCTATGACACCATGATCTCACTTACCAATTGCCGGATGCAAGAGGGAACTCATGTAGGCCTTCACGTGTCAAAAATGAAAGGCTATGTGGAACAGTTGAAGAGACTTGGATCTCCACTTCAAAATGACCTAGCCATCATCATGATACTAGGGTCACTTCCGAAGTCGTATAACCAGTTTGTAATCAATTACAACATGAATGGTTTTGTGAAATCCATCTCGGAGCTTCTTGGCATGCTTAGGGTTGCCGAGAAGAACATCACCACCCAGTCTCAACCGGTTCTTATGATAAGGCAAAGCCAAAGGCAAAGGCAAGAGCAAGAATAACATCACCACCCAGTCCACAAATCAAGAAGCCAACTACTCAAGGCAAAGGCAAAGGCAAGAGCAAGAAGCCGTGGGTGAGTCCAATGGCAAAGCCAAAGGCTGTTATCAAATATAAGAAGTCGGTCCCTAAACCAACAATAAAGCCACTTGCCAAGCCTCCAAAGAACCCAACTGTTCCCATTATGGGGAAGAGGGACATTGGAGGAAGGACTACTCCAGATTTCAAGCTGACATGAAGAAGAACCCCAATGGGGCTTCAATTTAGGTATTTTTGTAATAGAGTTATATGCCTTCACTAGTAACTCGTGGGTGTTTGGTACAGGTTGTGCTACTCATATTTTCAATGATTTACAAGGGTTAAGGAAAGTTAGACAGCTGAGAGAAGGCCAAATGGTGCTCCACGTTGGAAACAAAAGCAAATGTAGCGGTTGAAGTCGTATGAGAGTACTCCATTTTGTTACCAACTGGCCTGTATCTTATTTTGAACAATGTTTGTTACCTAGTTTAACTAGGAATATTATCTCAGCTACTCGACTGTATGAGCAAGGATTTACTTTTGGTTTCCATGAAGGAAATATTTTGACTTTCAAATCAAATGTTATGTATTTTGAGGCTCGGCCTCATAACGGAATTTATGAAGTTGATATTCGTGGCTCATATAATGATAACTAAAAGATCAAAACCGAACTTTAACCAATCATATCTATGGCATTGTAGACTTGGCCACATAAACAAAAAACGTATGTCAAAACTCCAAGCCGATGGAATCTTAGAACCCACCGGTTCATAATCCTTTGACATATGTGAATCATGTCTTTGTGGCAAGATTACCAAAGCACCTTTCACCGGTACGGGTGGACGAGCTGTGGATCTATTAGGACTTATATACACCGATGTGTGTGATCCTTTTAGAACAATGTCAAGAAGTGGTGAGAGGTACTTCATTACATTCACTGATGATTTCAGTAGATATGGTTATGTTTATCTTCTAAAGCATAAACATGAAGCATTTGAGGTTTTCAAAGTGTTTCAAAATGAAGTAAAAAATTAGCTTGGGAAAACGATAAAAGCCATCCGTTCGGATCGTGGTGGTGAATATCTCAGTTGCGACTTTGATGAACATCTCAATAAATGTGGGATAGTTTCTCAACTCACTCCACTCGGAACACCACAACACAACGGTGTGTTCGAAAGGAGAAATCGGACCTTGCTTGATATGGTCTGTTCCATGATGAGTCGTACGAACTTGCCTCACTCTTTTTGGAGCTATACCTTGGAGACAGTTGGTCGAATAGTCAACATGGTTCCAACAAAGAAGGTGGATAAGACACCATATGAATTATGGCATGGAAGAAATACAAGCTTATCCTACCTCATGGTCTGGGGTTGTGAGGCTTACATTAAACATGAAACCTCCAACAAGTTAGATCCTAGAGGCGAGAAAGTAATCTTCATCGGATACCCTAAAGAAACAAAGGCATATTATTTCTACCATCGAATCGATAATGAAGTCTCTATTAGTCGACGTGGAGTCTTCTTGGAAGAAGATTTTCTTTCAAAAGAACCAAGTGGAAATAGGGTGGATCTTGAAGAAATTCGGAAACCACACAATGTCGTACCTGAGGTTGGAACCACTACTCAACAAAATATTGTTGAACCTGAACCTATCCTGGTTCAAGTACCCAATGTAACATAAGAAGTCAGTAGATCATGTAGAATTCGTCAAGAACCTGAGAGATATGGTGATTATGAGGTATATATGGTGGATCAGTTCGAACCTACCACCTACAAATCTGCTATATCAGACAAAGAATCTGATAAATGACTTGAAGCCATGGACGCCGAGATGCAGTCCATGTATGAAAACCAAGTCTGGGATTTTGTTGATCTTCCTCCCAATGGAAAGGCCATTGGGAGTAAGTGGATTTTCAAGAAGAAAACCGACATAAATGGAAATGTGCATACATTTAAAGCACGACTAGTTGCGAAGGGATTCACTCAAACTCAAAGAATTGACTATGAAGATACCTTCTCTCCTGTAGCTATGAGTAAATCTATCAGGATATTGATTGCCATTGCCGTTTATCACAATTATGAGATATGTCAAATGGATGTATAAAACGGCTTTCCTTAATTGACATCTAACTGAGGATGTCTATATGGTTCAGCCAGAAGGTTTTGTCGATCCTAAACATCCTGATAAAGTATGCAAGCTTAAAAGATGATCAATTTATGGATTAAAGCAAGCATCAAGGAGCTGGAATCTTCATTTTGATAAGAAAATCAAGGAATATGGATTTATCAAAAATGAAGATGAGCCATGTGTTTACATGAAGACTAGTGGGAGCACTGTTGCATTCCTAATCTTATATGTCGATGACATATTACTCATTGTTAATCACATTCCAGCATTGAAGGACGTTAAGCCTTGGTTAGGAATGTGTTTTGCAATGAAAGATTTAGGAGAATCCGCGTACATTCTAGGAATCAAGATCTATCGAGACAGATCTAAGCGGCTCATTGGCTTAAGTCAAAGTGCATACATTGATAAGGTTATCAAACGCTTCTCAATGCAAGATGCGAAGAAAGGTTTCTTACCTATGGCACATGGTGCAGTTCTTGACAAATCTCAATGTCCTAGTTCGGACGAGGAGATTAAAAGAATGAAAGGGATTCCATATGCTTCGGCAATTGGATCTATTATGTATGCCATGTTATGCACTAGACCGAACGTGTCGTATGCTCTAAGCATGACAAGCCGTTACCAACAGAATCTTAGAGAAAGGCATTGGATTGCAGTTAAGAACATTCTCAAGTATCTTTAGAGGACTAAAGACATGATCTTAGTATATGGAGGTGTGGAAGAGGAACTTACTGTGAGATGCTACATGGATGCTAGCTTCCAAACTGATCGAGATGATTCTCGAACACAATTGGGATATGTCTTCACCCTTAATGGTTTACCTGGAGAAGTTTCAAGCAAAAGGTGGTTGCACAATCGATGATTGAATCGGAGGCGGCCAAGGAGGCTGCATGGATGAATAAATTCATCACTGATCTCAAGGTGGTGTCGAGCGTCGGGAAACCTATCAAGATCTATTCTGAAAACTCTGGTGCTATTGCGAATGCTAAAGAACCTAGGGCGCATTTTAGAAACAAGCACATCCAGAGGACTTTCCATTATATTCGGGAGATAGTGGAAAGAGAAGATATCATCGTTAGTAAAGTGCACACGGATCAAAACTTGGCGGATCCTTTCACTAAGCTCATGCCTCAAGCTAAACATGAGGCACATGCTAGATCAATAGGGCTTTGTATGTCTAGTGATTGGATCTAATTTGTACTTTGGATATTTTGGAACTATATATATCAGTATCATTTCGTTTATCCTGACATATTGTCTCTTTATGCATACCGTATTCTATATTAGCACGATTACATCCATGAATAACTAAGTTATTCAAAATGTCCCTAGTCAGTCAAGGTTATGGGAATAACTTTGAGTTACGACTATTGTGTGTCGTTTAGTTTAGAGATGAGTAACTAAAGACCGCAAATGTTTATGCAAGGTAAATATTGGACGTGACCGCTTTCAAAGACACTTCATAGATCGGCGTCTTAAGTGTTTTGAAAAATGGTAGTATCTTTGTATCCTTTGACCTGAGATACATATTAGGGCTTGATTGCATAGAGCGTTGTTCTTTGATATTGCCTAACACTGCTCTCTGACTAGGCAGTAATAAGGGCTCTTATTGGGAACAAAGCGAAATGTAGTGAGAGGCGTATGTAGTCAATAAGGGATCTGTACCTTTACAAGGTTGATATCTTTGGGTCCCTCGATGATTCAGACTGATTCAAATGTATGGTCGTGCTCAAACTTATGTTTGATTTAATCATGTTGAATCTAGATCGAGAAATCTATTGGTTGAACAATATATGAGATTGATATCAATTCATGTCTCATATTCAACTAGATATCTATTACAGAGGGATAATTGATAGCTAACCATTCACTATTGTTATTAAGTTGAAGGCTTAATTAAATAGGTGTTGAGGATGATATCAAGTCTTATATAATTGGGGGCAGTGAGATGTTGCTAGACGTCCACCAATGTCTACATTGATGCACATTGAATCTTGTGCAAGTGGGAGATTGTTGGACCTAATATGCCTAAGAGACAACGTGCAACAAAGTTGCCATTGATATATGATACCAAAAGGTCACACACTGAGCAAATATTCCATTTACGCTTTTAAACTAGATTTGACCTTTACAACCCGGTTGTTATGTCAAGATGATTATCATTAAGTAAAATGATAACATGGGATAAACTAATGCATAATATATTTATGGAGTTAAATATATATATATATATATAAATGGTTATTGTTATTAATCATTATATGCATTATGTATGTTGGATGTTTTTATATATACATATATACTCTTATGTGTTAATGGAATTTAGGTTTGAGTCCAAACATTTATAATACAAGGTTATAAGATTAATATGTATAAGACATGTAAAAGTTTATAAAAAAATTGTTCAAGATTTTTTTTAATATACAAGTTCATGTCTTTATCCAACATACAATTTAATTTGCCATTTCTCCTCTTTTTGGTTTTTGTTGTTCCAGCCGTGAACCAACATGAGGCAAGAGGATGGAGTATTTGACTTGCCAAAAATCACTTTTTATGGTCTCAAGACTTCACATTTATGGTTCTAAAAAAAGCTTGTGTTTTATAAAGTGATAAGATGTCTTCCTCATTACCTATTTGGAATACAAGGTTTTGAACTCTTTAAAATTAGACTTACTGATCGAGAGTTTTGGAGACAAAAATGGAAGATTTTGGTTTTCAATGATAAACTCCAAAATAACATATTCAAACTACATATATTCATTAGTAGTTTGCATTTGTTATTGTGGTTAGTTTTGATTTCTACTTACACATATATAAACAACCTAAAAGAGTGGTGTGAGTAAGTGTGTTCTTGACATTGGGTTATTGACTAGCATCTTGGAGGAGCTTGCTTGGTGTGTTTTCTAAAGCTTTTAGACTAACATGTTTAAACCGCTTCCGTTGAAAAATGATTTCTAAAAGACATGTTAAAATCCAACAATTGATATCAGTGCCTCTTATGTTTGTTCTTGAAATTGTTAGACATATTTTGGTTTTAAAGTTATAAAACCAAAAGTATATTATTTTTCAAGTAAGAAAAATAATATATGTGATAGCAACATTTATATTTCCAAGCTAGTTTTATGTTACCAACTTGTATCATGCTTGGAAGTAGGTAACAAGTTGTTAAATGTCAAGAATATATATATTTTGTGTTGTTTGTAATGCAAAACAATCCATGACCCTTGTATGTTTGTGTTGGATTTTCGATTTGGTTTGATTTCACCCAAGATCAAGAAACATCTCATAATCACTACACTTGTCTTTGGTTTGATTACTTGTTTTCATTCCATGACATATATGAACAAGGTTTTGTGTATTCATTTGTATGGCCGCTAGTGTCTAGTGTTCTTGTATCACTTGGTTGAAGATGAAACTTGGTGTAATTTAATATTTTGATTTAGTAAAATGGTATGTTTATGTTTCTTGGGTATTCTTGACTATGATCTGTTGCATCTTGCGTGCTAAACCCTCGACATAACACATGTGTGCTAGTGAAATTGATCTTTTAGGATTAAACAACGAATAACAAATCAAGTAATCACGTTGGACGTGTTAGTGAATCAAATATGAGAAATTGTAATCACGGGATTAATAACTGACTATCTTAATGATTGATATTAGTTAAAATAAAAGGGCTTATTTTGATTAATTTAGCTCGTATATATTCTCCATACCCTGGAACAATGACTTTCCCAATAGGATTCAGCCACATCAACTTTATTTTTTTACATTCTAATTTTTAACCCTTATATTATATATTATATATTATATATAATAATATACGCTTTTAACCTGTTTCATTTTCTATTATCTTCATTTTCCTTTAATAACTTTCGTTAGTTAACTTTTTTCAAAATACGGAGTGCGTGGCTGTTTTTAGTTTTTTTGTCAACGTTCTGATATATATATTTTTAAAAACGGAGTTGTATTCAAAATCGAGTTTTTCTTTATCGATACCCATAGCGAGTGGCGTTACCGTTGTGCTACCGTGACGAGCCGAACCTATTATGGGCGAACATCATTGTCGATATTGGTATTATTGGAATCTTTATCGGTATTCGCTTTATGGTTTTCGACGAACCGAACCGGTAACTTTTTTCTTTTGTTTTTTTCCTTTTTTTATTATTTACTTTATATTTCTTTTTTATTAACATTATTTTTACCGTTGCGCCTACGTTTTCGTTTAAATTTTATTAACGATGGGTCCGACACCGTTTTCTATGATAAGTTTTGTTCGTTAAGTTTTGTTTTTTAAAACGGAGTGCGCGGTTTTTCATTAATTCTTTTTGTCAACGTTTTGATATAAATTTTATTAAACACGGAGTTGTATTCAAATTCGAGTGTTTTCTTGGTATCTTACGCTATAACAAGTATGCGATTCGATGTAAGTTTTATCTACGTAAACGAGCCAAACCAATATCAAGCCGACTCCCGCCGCGAAGCGCGGTGGTAAAAACTAGTTTATATAACAAATTTATAAAAATAAGGTCATTTATTATTAATGTAAAAATAAAAGATAATATATATATATATATATGTATATATATATATATATATATAAAGAGAGAGAGAGAAAAGTTTTAAATACAAAGGATTGTTATGGTGCGGAGGTACGAAGGATTATTAACCATTGATTTAGGAATTCAAAGGTTACAATGAAAAGTGTGTCTACACAGCTTGTTTTTAAGCGTCAAAAGAGTCTGAAAGGGTAAAATTGTAATAGCCTACATTTATTGATTTTTTTCAAGTTAACTCATATTTTTTAAAACACGTATAACTTTTTATACAACATTATTTAAAAAAAATTACACCATAAAATCAAACATTTTATTCTCTTTAATTTGAATATAGTTTTGCTATACTTTTATTTAAAAAAATCGATTTTTTAAATGTCGATGTGTTGTGCGTATAACATGCATGATTATATTCATGCGTTATTATAAAACATGTGTGAGTATGCGTATAACATGCGTGATTATGGTCATGCGTTATTATAAAGCATGCGTGATTATGTGTATAACATGCGCGATTATGGTTATGTGTTACTATAAAACATACGTGATTATACTCATGCGTTATTATAAAACATTCGTAATTATCATTTTAAACATACGCTATTATCATTTTAAGAATGCGTTTATTATCGTTTTACGCATGCGTTATTATAAAACATATGTTATTATTATGACGCGGACGTATTTACCCCTCGCCCACTGAACACGTGTCGCATGTTGAATACGCTTCGTTCGCTAAAAGCCCTTTGTACAATAACCGGACCCTATGTGTATATATATATATATAATATACATGTTGATATATGTATGTATTATATTTGCGGGCAAATTTAATTAAAGGTTAATTAATTATGAGCTAAAACCGAGTTACCTAGTGGACTAGATTAATAGACTCCTATTTACACCACAACGTGCGGCATAGTACTCTTTTTTATCTATGTTTTGATCTTCAGAACCAATTCTTTTATTTACTTAGACACTTAGTCACGGGGTCAAATAAATTTATTTAGGGTTTAAGGATTATTGGGTATATATAGAGGTTTAGGAGGGATTAAGGGTACGCCAAGAAAAGTAATTAGAGAATTACCAAGACCCTAAAGCCGTTGGCGCCACCTCAAGCCGTTGGTGCCACCTCCCTAGGGCCGGCCGGCACCGCCTACACTCAACCCAACGCCACCCTCGTCATTGATCATCACTGCTGCCATTGTGTACCACCGCGGCTGACTTATTGTCGTTGTTGTTTACCGCCGTCACTGTCACCGTGTCCTCGTCGTTCCGGGTTTATGACTATACTGCAAGTGTGTGCGTTTTGGACTTTGGAACCGAGAAAGTTGTAACATCCCGAAATAATTAATAAAGAGAATGATAGGATAAATGAGGTGTGATCGGAATTTAAAGAATAAACGAGAAAAGAATGTTGGGGGCGAAACTAGCAGGCTAGCGAAACAAGAAAGGGGATGGGCTTAACCAAGCCACCACCTCTAGCCCTCCTCATTTCCCACCCAACTTCGCTAAGGCTAGAGAGAGAAAGAGTGTTCGGGTTAGAGAGAGAAAGAGTATTTCCGGTCTAAGAAGCTCGAGGATAGATCTTCTCCACCACAGCAAAGAAGAACGAACTCAAATAGGTGACCTCGTGAGCCGAATATGAGTTTTTAAGTTCTATTGGTTTTTATAGTTTTTTGGATCAAAAGGTTAGAAATTTATGTTTGAAACTTGAAACAAACCTTAGATCTAGCGTCACAGAGTTTAAACAAAGGGTTTGAATGTAAAAAGTTAGTAGATTGACGTACATGATCCTTAGCCGTCTCCTCCATGCAGAAAACCCTAGTTTTCTGTTAGAGAAGGCGACTTAGGAAAACTAACCTCCAAGCTAAATTTTTTATGAAACAAAACTGACCTTAGATTCGTTTGAAATCCCAGTTTCACCTAAAGTATTAGTTTCGCTTATGACCTAGTTTCGTTTGGTTTATAGGGGCAAAACTTATATAGTTTCGCAAAAAAGTTAAGAGAATGAATGGAAAAAGTTTCGCATAGAGTTATGGGGCGAAATTGATGGTAGTTTCGCCCAAATCAGAATAACGTTTAGACTGATTTAGTTTGACTATTACTCCAGATTTTCAAACGACACCACTTGGCGAGCAATAGCGCCTTTACTCTAGATTATCAAGTGAGTTCAAGAATCCATATTATAAAACCTGCAATTTAAACCTTAAACAAACCCACAACATTAAACTGGCACAAGTACAGACTCAATAGTAAAGATAAAAGACTCAACTGAATCTGGATAGAAGAGGGATTCGTACCCGATGTGAGGCAAACACATAGACATGAGTGCCACAACAAAGTAGATCATCGGTTATGAACGGTTCTTAAGTCTCCCATGGTAGGTATTATAATAGATGATAAATGAATGATGATGGATTGGTTAGTGATGGATGGAGTGGTAATGGAGAGTGATAGATGGTAGTAGGTAATAGATGATGAGTGGTGGTGGATATGCAAAACCATGGGAAAGAAAGGAAGTGGGAGCATTTCAGGGTGGCCTCGCATACCGCGAAAGATGAGGGGGCACTCTTCATTTACCGTGAGGAGTCAAAAATTAGACCGACCATTTTAATAGGCCTTCGTGTACCGCGAAAGGTCCTGCCCTAATCTTCACGTACCGCGAGGAAAGCTCCTTGACAGAAAGTTATGAGGGTTTTATATCCTTAGCCAAATTTTCACCACTCAAAACGTTTTCACCCAAATTTCTTAAAAACTCGTTCCAATCATAAAAACAAATGTAAAAATACTTAGAACTTCATTCCTGATAATTTTTCTCACCGAATCAAGCGCGAATCTCTGCAAGACACGACACAAACAAAACACACATACCGAAAAACAAAAAAATGACACGGACTTAAACCAAGCATATTATAAAACTATACATCTCGGGCACTTACCCAAGACTCAAACAAGCTTATAAGGAGGCTTCTCCTTGATTCTAATTGGAACCGCCTTCATCATGCGCGTTATACCGGCTCTTCATATCACTGATATCCCAAAACTGCTAACAAACATTGAACCTCTATCACATTTATTAATCAGGTCCTTCCACCACAACTTAAACCTACAGATCGTGTGTCGCAGGCTAATAAAAAACACTTATACAAACTACTCCTTAGCTACTTAGACTGCAATATAGGAAGTAGGGTTGTCGAATCCATAGGGAACTCGTGGAGAATGCTATTTACACTAAAACAGTTCAATGGTCACTAAAGTTTAAAACTTTATTAATTAAAACAATGCAAACTATAAAAAGCAACAAACTTTAACTTTTAGAAAACAATTAGAGAAAAACGACCACTCCGGGTTTCAGATTCAACAAAACACACACACAATTTTAGTTTCAAATCAGATAGGAGATTACATAGACATAACCTTGTTTAAATTGTTCAACCCAATCTCACAATATCAAACTCAAACACACAATCAGATTATTCCCGATGCAAGAAAACCAAGAAACGATGACAGATGCGAAAGAATCAAATACATGCAATTGTTCATAAATCAAACATACAATTGAATTCAAAGAACTTAACAGGTTCACAAAACTCAATTCACACATATAATCAACTAAAATCATACGAGTACAAGCATAAACCGTTCATCCAGAGGGATCACGAAGACCTTAGCCGCTCATGATTGTATCAAACATCTCAATAATTAATCTAGAACTTACAAGCATTGAAAAACAAGAACAATTGGCCTAAGAATGCTTGAAATCGCCTTAGAACTCTTCTGGGACAGCTAGAAAGAAGGTAATTCGAGAATGGAATAATAATGTGGTTATAATTAGAATTAGGTTTAATTTTGTCGTAATCCTTTCTCTCGCGTACCGCAAAGAAAACTGGCTGGGCTTTCGCGTACCGCGAAGGCCAAATTAGTCGAGCCCACTTTTCTTTCCCTCGCGTACCGCGAGAAACTCTCTCGTGGTTTTCGCGTACCGCGAAGACCCCACTCTTCAGGATTTTGACCTTTAAGCTTGACTTTGACTTTCTTTGACTTCTTGAGCTTTGTATCTTCGTTAATTTCTTCGTATATTCCCGCTCTTTAAGCACATTTAACCTGTAAAACACCAAACTACAAAACACACGTAAAACCGACTCGATATACAAAGTTAAACTATAAAAACGTACACAAAACGACTCATTTACACGGGATATTTGACCCTACATCACATCCGTCGCCAACTAACCGAACTGTCTTTCAAACGACTCATTGGTTTTGATTTGGATCTCTTTGTCCTCTCAATCCTTTTTCAAGGATTCTAATATGGCTGTGAGCTGAGGGTCACTACCAATTGCAGGTTTGTTCTACTGGTTTCCCTGTTGCTAGTATTGCTGGGGTTGATTCTGTTGGTAGTTTATCTGTTGATAACACCCCTATTGGTACCCCTGATTACCTTGATTTCTTTGGTACCCGCCTTGATAGCTTTGTTAGCGGTTATGGTACTGCTGTTGACTTCCACCCTACACATCAGCATACCTGAAATTTGGATGATTCCGGAGCCCCGGATGGTAGTGGGTTGAATTCAAATCCTGCTTCCTATCTCCCCCGATCTGGTTCACCTCTTCCGCGTTACCCTGCTCCGTTGGAAAAAATTGCCAAAGTATGGCCCAAATCTAAACATACGTCACAGACCGGACATCCCTATGACACATTCACCACATCCTTAGCACTAGGCCTACCAAGGTGTGCCATTTGAATCTCTATTGGCATCTAGCCTTTTATATGTCTCATAGTCCATTGACATTGCAGATGCACATGTCTTTGCCCTCCTACTAGCATGGGCTCGCCTTTTTGATGTCACCGCCATCCTCTCGAGTATGTCCCAATCATCATCCACATGGTTAGAGAATAACGATTCGTTACTAGTGGAGTTCATATCTCTCACATCCTATGGAAACAGACCATCATAAAATGCTTGGATTAATTCCCACTTTTCTATACCATGATGTGGGTAATTTCTTAGCAGCTCTTTAAATCTCTTGAATGCCTCATAGAAAGGCTCCCCAGACTGTTGCCAAAAGTCTCTGATTGAAGCTCTGGCTTCATTCATTTTATGTGGTGGGAAGTACTCATCAAGGAACTGATGTTGCAGCTCTACCCAAGTGGCAATACTAGTAGATGGAAACGACAAAAACCATTGCTTTGCTCGGTCCTTAAGTGAAAACTGTAAAAGTATCAGTTTCACCTCGTCTGTAGTACATCCCTGACCACCTATAGTTCCATAGGTGGCTTCATACTTGGAGAGGTGGGTATAGGGCTCCTCAATAGCTCTCCCAAAGAAATGTGGGAGGATTCGTAAACATCCAGGTCTGATCTCGAATGCATTCCCCCTACGGACCGGTGGTATGACGGGGGAAGCATTCAGTGCTAAGGTAGGATGAAAGTGACTATCCACCCCCTAATCTTGTCTGGCCATGTTCATGTTTCTAAGCAGATCATCTCTAAAGTTTTGTCGGTTTTGTGGAGGCTTCCAGTACCGGTTCTCTCTCTGAAAATTACCCTGATTATCCTGGCGATGATTTCTTGGTTGGTACCCATAGTTTGCCCTCGGTGGTGGTTGTACCCAACCATCCACTCCATCTACTCTTTGATTTCTGGGAGGGAATGCCTCCTGATGTTGTGGACCATACCATTCTTCATCTTCCTATTTCTCATGTTGAGAACCATGCTTCGGATGATGAATGTGTCCCGGTGACAACATCTCATCCTCATCAAACTCTGAATGGCTTGAGTTGGTGTTTCTTGGTGGGTATTGGTGGTTACAGAATATTGGTGCTAGATGTGGTGGTGGTGGTTAATTTTGTGGAGGTTGTTGATTTTGTGGCTGTTGGTTCTGGGGTGTTGATTTAAGGAATAGAAGATCTGGTATAGGGAGGTCCGGTGCCCCCACCTGGGTTTGGTTCCTGATTTGTGGGTTAAGTTTGTGACATCCTTGGACTGTCAAGCTTCTCAAGAATGGTTTGGATTGTTCCCTTGAGATTTCTGTTGGCTCTTGCTGCTTTCTCTATCTCTGGATCAAACAATAATGGGGATTTTCTACCGGAGCGCCTAGTATGCATAAAACTATCCTTGCACACGTAAGCACTGAACAAAACAAATCACAAATAGCACTTTGCACACAAATTCCCTGGCAACGGCGCCATTTTGATCGTGAGTCGAAGGCTAATAAAAAACACTTATAAAAACTACTCCTTAGCTACTTAGAATTCAATATAGGAAGTGGGGTTGTCGAATCCACAGGGAACTCGTGGAGAATGCAATTTATACTAAAACGGTTCAGTGGTCACTAAAGTTTAAAGCTTTATTAATTAAAACAATGCAAACTATAAAAAGCAACGAACTTTAACTTCTAGAAAAAAATTAGAGAAAAACGACCACTCCTGGTTTCAGATTCAGCAAAACACACACACAATTTTAGTTTCAAATCTGATAGGAGATTACATAGACATATTCTTGTTTAAATTGTTCAACCCAATCACACAATATCAAACTCAAATACGCAATCAGATAATTCCTGATGCAAGAAAACAAAGAAACGATGCGAAATAATCAAATACATTCAGTTGTTCATAAATCAAACATACAATTGAATTCAAAGAACTTAACAGGTTCACAAAACTCAATCCACACTGATAATCAACTAAAATCACACGAGTACATGCATAAATCGTTCACCCAGAGGGATCACGAAGAGGTTAGCCACTCATGATTGTATCAAAACTCTCAATAATTAATCTAGAACTTACAAGCATTGAAAAACAAGAACAATTGGCCTAAGAATGCTTGAAATCACCTTAGAACTCTTATGGGCCGGCTGGAAAGAAGGTAATTCGAGAATGGAATCACAATAGGGGTATAATTAGAATTAGGTTTAATTTTGCCGTAATCCTTTCTCTCGCATACCGCGAAGAAAACTGGCTGGGCTTTCGCGTACCGCGAAAGCCAAAATAGTCGAGCCCACTTTTCTTTCTCTCGCATTCCGCGATAAACTCTCTCCTGGTCTTCGCGTACCCCCCACTTTTCAGAATTTTGACCTTTAAGCTTGACTTTGACTTTTTTAACTTCCCGAGCTTTTTACCTTTGTTAATTTCTTCATATATTCCTGCTCTTTAAGCACATTTAACATGTAACACACCAACCTACAAAACACACATAAAACCGACTCGATATACAAAGTTAAACTCAATTATCAAACTCAAATACGCAATCAGATAATTCCTGATGCAAGAAAACAAAGAAACGATGATAGATGCGAAATAATCAAATACATTCAGTTGTTCATAAATCAAACATACAATTGAATTCAAAGAACTTAACATGTTCACAAAACTCAATCCACACTGATAATCAACTAAAATCACACGAGTACATGCATAAATCGTTCACCCAGAGGGATCACGAAGAGGTTAGCCACTCATGATTGTATCAAAACTCTCAATAATTAATCTAGAACTTACAAGCATTGAAAAACAAGAACAATTGGCCTAAGAATGCTTGAAATCACCTTAGAACTCTTATGGGCCGGCTGGAAAGAAGGTAATTCGAGAATGGAATCACAATAGGGGTATAATTAGAATTAGGTTTAATTTTGCCGTAATCCTTTCTCTCGCATACCGCGAAGAAAACTGGCTGGGCTTTCGCGTACCGCGAAGGCCAAAATAGTCGAGCCCACTTTTCTTTCTCTCGCATTCCACGATAAACTCTCTCCTGGTCTTCGCGTACCCCCCACTTTTCAGAATTTTGACCTTTAAGCTTGACTTTGACTTTTTTAACTTCCCGAGCTTTTTACCTTTGTTAATTTCTTCATATATTCCCGCTCTTTAAGCACATTTAACATGTAACACACCAACCTACAAAACACACATAAAACCGACTCGATATACAAAGTTAAACTATTAAAACGTACACAAAACGACTCATTTACACGGGATATTTGACCTTAAATCACTTACCCGGTCCGAAGATAACACGGTTCAAATACCCTAGAAAGCTGTCATCCATGAACATCCCCACACTTGGGGTTTGCACTACCCTTATATTAAATGAATCTCTCAACTCATGGGTTTTCTTACGGGGTGGCCTAGACTTAGGTGTCCTAAAACTGTGGGTTTGCTCAGTAGTTCTCCCCTCAGAATGGACAATGATAATGGGTAAAGGCTCGGGTAAAGGTGTTTATATTGGTGTGACCTCTAAACCTTCATCAGGATCATTAGGATCCTCTTCTCTCTCCAACTTCCCCACACTTGGGGTTTTGCATATGATTGCATTCAATTCTGTCATCATCTCCAACAGATCATCAGGCTCCTCATCACCGAAATCATCCGGTGCATCTAACAACTCTTCCAACTCCACCGCCCACTCGAATAATGTAACACCCCGCCCCAGGCACCCCCTGGACGTGTGCGAGCCTGATTGGTATCTCTTTGATTTCTTTGATTTCAGAGTTTTTATAAAATACAGCGGAAGTCTTTTCAAAATGATCGTTTCATCATTTGTCTCAACCTCGAGGGTTGTATTTGTAAATATCAAAACTCAGATGGAAGACAAAAGTTTTATATTTACTTTATAAACATAGGGTTTCAATACCCTTCTCATTTGATTACAAAACATAGTATGAAATAAAATACATGATGAGCCACTGGAAATAGTACAACACATGGTTGATTAGTTCCCTGGTCCTATCTCCTTTCATTAGGATTTACCTTTACACGAGACCTGAGAATCCTACGTGCATTCCATCGTTTTCTTTCCTGGGTCAGATCTCATGTCTGCCCATATTCTTTTCTCATCATATTTTATTCATTACTTGGAAAATATTTTGAAAAGAAAACGTCAGAGCGAACGCTGGTGAATACAATATCTTGACATTTAAAATCATTTGGCACAAATAAGTATTAATTTCATAATCACAACTTTATGTTCAGTCTACACACTCAGCAGGCCCGTCCTGTTCAATCGCACCGCAATATACACTAGCGTCATATCTTATAACAGCGGACAGGTCTACGCTTCCGAATTTTTTATAAGATAAGCACCGACCGCAATCCCTTGCAAGTTTTACGTATACCTATAGTCTGAATGCTTGGTTCATAGAAGAACATCGAGCATTATTTCGTTAATCTTTATTTGGCCATTTTCACAAATAAAATGTTTGACACAAGTTTTGAAAGAGATAAACTAATCACCTTTTTAGTAGAGGAGAGCCTCTAAAGTCGAAAGCTTGATGTCTAGCTTCTTATCCTGATTTCTCTAGAGTAACCGCACTTCTAGGAGCGTTTCTTCTTACACCGGGTACTAGAACGAGCATGAATCGAACCGGGATCATCGGGAGTCGCATACGGAAGCTCTACAACGAATCTGAGAAGTGAGGATCGTGTTTGGGATGTTGGAATTAGCTGAATTCACTCATCTATTTATAGGCTGGAAATCCATCCTGTAGCGGACCACTACGTAGGTGGGTGGCGGTCCGCCACCGCCCGTGCTGGCGTCAGCCCTACACGTCCATCACCGATTGGACCGTTTACGGTTTTACGGCTAGCGGACGGTTACCCAGGAGCGTAGCGGTCCGCCACCAGTACGCGTGGCAGATTCTTATAGTTTTACGGCTGGCGGGCCGTTACCATCTGGCGTGGCGGTCCGCCACGAGTATACGTGTCAAAACACTCGACCATTAGTCACTATACATGTGGCTAACCCGGATTCATTGCTTAACTGACAAGTAGCGGACCGTTACCTAAATAGTGGCGGTCCGCCACCCAACCTTGTCCTCATAGCGGACCGTTAGGGTTAACTTTAGCGGTCCGCTAAGGTCTTAAATTCTTAATTTTTCAATTTAAACCCTAAACTTTAAGATAATCACACTTATAGTCCCTAGGGTTTACCTTTTGTCAAATCTTAGACATTTTTGGGGCAGGTATTACATCCTCCCCACCTTGTTTTAAACTCGTCCTCGAGTTTATTCAAATAGGTGTGGATCTTTCTTTCTCATTTCAGACTCCAGTTCCCACATGTACTCAGGTCCACGTCTGGAGTTCCATTTCGATTTCACAATTATCAATTTCTTTCTTTTCAATATCTTTTCCTGCCTGTCCTTGATTTGCAAAGGTTGTTGCACAAATCTCAAATTTTCATCTACCTCTATATCTTATAGGGGCATTATCAGAGATTCATCTGCTAAACACCTGCGCAGATTTGATATATGGAATACATCATGTACTCCATTCATTTCATTTGGTAGTTTGAGTTGATAGGCCACAGACCCAACTCTTTTCAAGATTTTGAATGGTCCTACGAATCTAGGACTTAATTTCCATTTCTTTCTAAATCTTACAACGCCTTTCCAGGGTGACACTTTCAATAGAACGTTATCACCGACGCTGAATTTTAACGGCTTTCGTCTCTTATCAGCATAACTCTTTTGACGATCACAAGTCGCTTTCAATCTATCTTTGATCCGGATCACTTTCTCAGTTGTTTCTAAGACTATTTCAGGTCCAGATAAATGGTTTTCTCCTATTTCAAACCAACAAATTGGAGTTCAACATTTACGACCGTATAAGGCTTCAAAAGGAGCGGCCTGTATACTCGTATGATATTGTTGTAGGAGAATTCCATCAGAGGTAAGTGGTCATCCCAACTTCATCCAAGATCAATAACACAAGCTCTTAACATATCTTTGAGAGTTTGAATTGTTCTTTCGCTCTGCCCACCCATTTGAGGATGGTAGGCAGTGCTAAGATTCAATTTGGTACCAAGAGCTTTTTGAAAACTTTGCCAGAATCGAGAAGTAAATCTACTATCTCTATCTGACACAATAGATAGTGGCACACCGTGTAACGTTACAATTTCATTAACGTACGACTGTGCCAACTTATCCATGCTGAATGTTTCTTTCATCGGAAGAAAATGAGCAGACTTAGTAAGTATGTCAATGATAACCTAGATTGTATCATTGCCTCGACTTGTTCAGGGAAGTTTCGTGATAAAGTCCATGGTTATCATTTCCCATTTCCAGACTGGAATTTCAAGTTGCTGTAATAAGCCTGGCGGTTTTGGTGTTCAGCCCTAACTTGAGAACAGGTAAAACATTTTGCAACATTGATAGCGATATGCTTTTTCATTCCTATCCACCAGTAATTGGCTTTTAGGTTTTTATACTTCTTATCGCTTCCGGGATGCATCGTGTATTTAGATTTATGGGCTTCCTCTAGAATTTCTTCACGAGTATTCCCATAGATAGGAACCCAAATTCTTTTGTTCATTCTACGAATTCCATCATCTCCTTTGATCAATTGATCAAGCATGCCTCCCAATCCTTCTTTCTCAAGGTTGGGTCTTGCAAGGCAAGTTTCTGAGATTCCTTAATACGAGTGATAAGATCGATTTGGAGATCGAGTCTTAAAGCACGAACTCGTTTAGGTTTCTCATGTTCCTTTCTGCTTAGAGCATCAGCTACGACATTGGCTTTTCCTTCATGATAACAGATTTCACAATCATAATCATTCAGGACTTCCATCCAACGTCTTTGGCTCATATTCAGTTCCTTCTGACTGAATATATACTTCAGGCTTTTATGATCAGTTAATATAGTGAATTTGACTCCATATAGATAGTGCCTCCATAATTTCAGTGCGAAGAATATGGCGCCCAACTCTAAATCATGAGTCGTATAGTTCTTTTCATGAGTTTTCAATTGACGAGAAGCATAAACAATGACCTTACTTCCATGCATTAACACACAACCAAAGCCAGTGTGTGAAGCATCACAGTAAACTGAAAAGCCTTCATTTCCATCTGGCAGAGCCAATATGGGTGCTTGAGTCAGTTTCTATTTCAGAGTTTCAAAAGCTTCAGATTGTTTAGGAACCCTTTCATACTTGACTGACTTGCGGGTCAAAGAAGTTAATGGTACTGCGATTTGAGAGAAATCTTGGATAAATCTCCGATAGTAACCTGCTAATCCGAGAAAACTACGGATTTCAGTCGGTGACTTCGGAATTTCCCATTTGGATATGGCTTCAATTTTTACAGGGTCAACTTGAATACCATTGGCATTGATCACATGGCCATGGAATTGAAATTCTGATAGCCAGAATTCACATTTTGAGAACTTAGCGTATAGTTTCTTTGTTCTCAGAATTTCAAGTAGGATTTTCAAATGATTGACATGATCTTCCTTACTTTTGGAGTATATGAGGATATCATCGATGAATATGATAACGAATTTTTCTAGGTAAGATTTTCAGACTCGATTCATCACATCCATGAATGCAGCTGGTGCGTTAGTATGTCCAAACGGCATCACCGTGAACTCATAATGACCATATCGAGTTCTGAAAGCAGTTTTAGAAATGTCCTCTTCTTGGACTTTCAATTGATGATAACCATAACGGAGATCGATTTTAGAGAAACAACGAGCTCCTTGGAGTTGATCGAAAAAGTCATCTATTCGGGGGAGTGGATAACGATTCTTTATCGTAACTTTGTTATGTTCACGATAATCGATACTCATACGCATCGAATCGTCTTTCTTTTTGACAAACAAGATCGGAGCTCCCCAAGGTGATGAGCTTGGTCTTATAAACCCTTTCTCTAGTAATTCGTCTAATTGCTTCTTCAATTCTGCTATTTGATTTGGAGCTAATCTGTACGGGGCTTTAGCAATTGGTACCGTACAGGGTACAAGATTAATTCTGAACTCCACTGTAGAACCAAAGACTGATTGCAACAAAATTCTTCTAAGTACAAATGCTGCTGATAGGCTTATCAGCAGCATTCAACACTTGTTGCTGCTGATAGGCTTATCAGCAGCGTTCAACACTTGTTGCTGCTGATAGGCTTATCAGCAGCGTTCAACAGATCAGTCTTGATGTTGATCCTCATCCTTGCTACTGACAGCCTTGTGCCTTGAAGATAAATCATTGCAGCTGACTATCCATGCCAAGCGTCACTGTCAACTTTCTCCAAAAGCTACTGACACACTCAAAGCAAAAGGAACCTAAATGGTGCAACCAATGACGGATAACAATGCTCTTCTCCACACATGCAAGTAATGATGCATAAAGAAGACGCTTCAATAAAGTTAGCTAGTTTAGACTAAACTTGTATTATTAGCTTTGTACAAAAGATCATCGTAAGTGTGCTTCTTGATAGAGTTTTCATTTGTAATCGTTTATAAACAAAAGCTTAATACAACAGTGTTCTTATTAGTATTCTTTCTATTTACTCGATTATACTTGTGTAGTTGCTATTGTTTGCGCCAATTTCAACTAAGAACAGAACCATCTTGTACTTTCACGATCCTACATCCACTTCTCTCTCTGGTGGAATTTCGGGCAGTTCATCAGGGAAGACATCAGTGAATTCAGCCACAACCGGCACATCTTCAATCTTTGTTTTGGTGTCGGTAGTTACAGAAAAAGGTATGCTAAGCATCCTTTTCTCAAGTACTTTGTGGCTTTTAGTATAGAAATTATTCCAACAGAGTTGGATATTTTATCGCCATTGATTGTAAGAAAATCACCATTTGGTGAACGGAATTCTATTGCCTTTTTATCACATAGGATACGGGCTTGGTTAGAGGCTAACCAATCCATTCCTAGGATAACGTCAAAACCTGCCAAAGTCATTGGTTTGCACCAGAGTCAAATAAAACTCGAGCATAAATATCATTAACTAGAAATGTACCCGTAATAACATCGGGCATACCTGCTGCTTCATGAGTGTTAAGAACGAACGCCCGCGCCTTCTTCTTCACTCCATCGGTAGGTTTGGGACCTGTCCCATCTGTCTTTTTCTGCTTCCGACAATTGATTTTGATATGACTAGTTTCGCCACAACCAAAACAAGTAACTGACTTTCTCTTAAAGCAATCTTCGGCCTTGTGTCCAGACATCTTACAGTAGTTGTAGAAGATTCCAGCACGACATTGTCCCAAGTGCCTCAACCTGCACCTTGGACACTCAGGAATAAAAGAATTGTTGTTCCGAGAAGTAAAGTTGGATTTCTTGACTCCACTTGGGCCTTGCCCACTAGCTTCTTTCTTCTTCTTTCCTTCTTCTTGATTCCTTATCAGGCTAGTTGTTAATGATGCCCCTAAATCCATGACATCATCAAGATTTTCACAATTCGCGACTTTCACCATGTCACGAATTTCGATATAACGTTTGATCAGGTTTGATTCAGGAGTCGCTAGATGAGGAACTATTCGGGCATATTCCAGTAGTTTGGTAGCATACTCCTGATGATTCATTCCAATCATCCTTAAATTTAAAAATTTCCCTTCGATTTGTTCCCGTTCATTCTAGGGAACATATTTCTTCTCAATTCTTGCCTTAAAGGCACTCCAGCCCATTGCGTAGGCTGCGTTTCTGCCTTTGGGAGCAACAATGTTGTTCCACCATTCTAAGGCTTGATCCTTGAATAAATTAGAAGCATATAGAACTTTATCTTCCTCAACACACTTGCTGATAGCTAGTACAGACTCAGTCTTCTCAATCAACCTTAAAGTGGCAATTCCTCCTTCTTTTCCAGAAAAACGAAAAGGTTTGCAGTCTTGAAACATTTTATATGTACAACCTACTACCTTCCTTTTCTTTGCTAAGTGACCATAATTATTACTCATACTCTCATCTTTAGAGGAGTTATGGTAATATTCTTCCCTTTCGATCTTTTTAGACTTATAAGAAATAGAACCCTTTGGTTCAAGAGTAACAAGTTTGGATTGAGTAACTGTTCGTGTTTGACGGGAATGAATAGATTGGGGAATTGAGGGTTGAATAGATATTCAGTCAGCTTGTCTCTTCTCAAGTTCCGTAAAAATCATTAGAAGAGAATCTTTGATTCCTTCCGTGATCATCTTTTGGAGTTCTTTTCGAGACTTGTTATTATCAGTGTAGGATCGGTAAATACAAGATGGTTCTATTTCAGTTGAGATTGGCGGAAACAATCACAACTTAAGCAAAGTAAACAAGTAGACAAGAAGAATACTGATAAATGCAATTTTGTATTAAGCTTCATGTGTTACAAGATTACAGAGAAACCTCTTAAGCAAAAAGTGTTGTTTACAATGACTCTAAGTACTACTTATATAGTAACTTAGAATCAAGACAGACCCTTGATTCTAAGAATCAGATCTAACACAGACCGTTGATCTTGTATTGAAGCTATTCTACATATACAGACAATAATAATAACTACAAAGGTTAACTTTACTCAAACGTCTTCTTAGGCATCATTGCTTGTATGCTTGGAGAAGAGCGTTGTAGTGCTTTATTGTCTGCACCAGTGACATTCTTTCTACATGGAGTGTGTCAGTGGTGTAGCTGAAAGTTGTCAGTGGTAATGGTTGTTTTTGCTTTTGCAAGGATGGTCAGCTGCAACGTTTGATCTTCAATGGATGAATAACTATCAGCAGCAGATTTGTTGATCAGCAGAAAGTTGCAACCATCCAAAGCTGCTGATGATTTGCCTATCAGCAGCATCAAGTGTTGATGCTGCTGAGAAGCCTATTCGCAGCAACTCTGGTCTTCAGCAGATAAGGCTATCCACAACAGATTTGTTCTTCAGCAGAAGAACAAGTATCCACTGCGGATAAGATAAGCTTATCTGCAGCAGTTTGTTGGTTAGCAACAAACTCTGAGATCAACAGCATTTGTACTTAGAGAATTTTGTAGCCATCAGTCTTTATTTCTACAAACTCCCCCTAGACTGATGCTACCAAAACTCTCTTACTGCTTTTGTTGCTGAAGCTTTTGCATGTGGATGACAATTCTTTCAACCTCATATCCTCTCTGGTCCTTGCTGGGATTGTTAAGAGGAAGCTCAAATAGAGTCTTGATGTCTTTGCTGGCCATTTTGAAGATAGCTTTGCTTGAATATCTCATCTTCTGTCCTTTAACATCTGTCAATGTGAACTCATCTTTTTCAGCATTGTAGGACCAGCTGATGAATGGAGAGTGATATTGGAGAGGTTTGACATCAAGGATTTCATCTCTGTTGGGGTTGAAGTGATGTTTGATTGCCAGCAGCAGATGTCTCCTACCTTCATTCATGGGCTCATTGACTTCACCCAGCTCCATCATTCTTCTTAGATCAGAATCTGGAAGCTGTAGTACCTCATCAACAGTTGTATAAATTGATCTTTTAACTTCTGTCCTACCCCTGAAAACTTCAAACCATTGGTCCTGAGAGCTGTATGACCATCTGATTATTTCTCTTGAGTCTTCTGGTTTAGAAGTAGGTTTTTTTTTCTTTTTGGGAGGTTGTTGATGAGTAGGAGCTAGGTGTGAGGATTTGGACTTTGAGGGTGGAGAGGAGGGAGGTCTAGGATGGAGAGTGGAAGGTTGTTGGATTGAGAAAGTGTTGGGTGAGGGAGAAGGCTTGGGTTTCTTTGTTTTCCTTTCTTCTTCTTGAATGATTACCCTTTTCTTGGATCCTTTCTTCCCCAGTCTTTCTTCCTCATCCTTCTTGACTTTAAGGTAGAGGGCTTGCAGGTTCATGAAGTTCATGGGACCTAGCCTCTTTCCACTCTCTCCTCTAGGCTTAAGGAAGTCAATCATGATCTTCCTTTCTTCATGGGATCTTCGGTTAAAGGCAATGGTCTTCTTGGACTTTCGTTTGGCTTTTTCTTCTTCTTCTTCAGCCTTTTTCTTGTTTGCTAATTGACCCTGCTGACCCATGAAGGCTCTGTAGATTTCTTTATTTGATAGTTTCTCAAGGTATTCTACACCCTCACCTTGAGAAATCAGAGCCTTTACCCATTCCTCTCTCATTTCTTTGGCTAGTTCAGAATCAGTTATTCTGAACTTAGCCTCTTTCTTCTTCTTCTTCTATATCTCTTCTTCTTCTCTATCGAATTGTTCCTGCAGTTGAAGAGCAAGAGCTTCATCTTCTTCAATTTGATAAACTGCAGGAATTTTTACTTTCAGATCATCCAGCTGTTTTGCATACAGCTGGATCTGTTGTTCTCTGAGGAGAATGGCTGTGAGTCTGTCTTGAGCTTTCTTTAGTTCAGCCAACTCCTCTTCTTTTCTTCTTCTTCTTCTATCCACCTTTTCTTTCTTCTCCTTCTCAATTCTTTCTTCATCTTCTTTGGTCATTAGTCCCTTTCCCTTATATTTGTTGGATGCCTCAGTTTCAGCTTCATGGACCACAATAGTAGGTGTAGTAGATGTTGTTGAGATCTCAGCTTTAGCTTCATTGGCATGTTGGGGAATGGACAAGGAAAGGGAACTTTCTTCATCTTCTTTCCATTCCGTACATGTCACTTCTAAAGGATAGGTCTGAGTCAGATTCAGATTCCTCCTTATAAAGAGAAGCCTTGATGATTTTGATCATTTCTTGACTTTCTAAGGAGTTGACATTGAAGATGAGTGATCTGAGCTCAAAGACTTTGTGGTGTAGGAAAGCTGAAGGTAGGAGCAAGATCTCTTTGATGTTGATTGAGAGATAAGATCCATTGCTCAGGAAGAAGGTGAAGTCATGAGAGTCAGTGCTTATCCATCCTTTCACTTCTACATCCCTGACCATTATGTTGTACAGGAATCTTCTCCAGCAAATAACCTCTTCTTCAGTCAAAGTACTGCTCCTGATTATGTCAAGTCTTCTCGGAGCAAGTCTTTGTTCTACTGCTGATGAAGATTCAGGATAAGCCGCCCTGTTTGCTTCTTTTAGTAGTTTTTCAAACCAGGGCATGTTATCCTCCATTAAGTCATAGAACCTGCAGATTGCAAGTTCTGCTGAGAGATCTGATGAAGTGTTGACACATTTTGTCAGATACAGATTGAGAACTTGGAGGGCATTAAGAGAGTTCCAGTTTAGCTCTTCTACTCTACTAAACTCCGATCCAATCTAGAATCTCTCAGCTCTTTCATCATATCCCCAAGCTAGAATGGAGTCAAATTCTAGCTTCTTTGAAGTTGAAAAGAGTTGGGGGGTAGATGAATGACTTATTATGGCTGCAGCTTCAGGAAGAAGGCTGAATGATGGAGGTGTGTCTTCATGGAGAGTTTCTTCTTGTAGCACCTCATCAACAGCTCGAACAACTAACTTCCAATCCTCAGTGACATCTTCCTCTTCATCTACTGAGTCTGGCAAGTCATGGATTTGAACAAAAGCAGGTTTGTATAGGGAACTTTGAAACACAGCCTGCTCTTGTATCCATTCTTCAAGGCTGTCAGCATCGTCTTCCTTGGTAACCACCTCCCCCTTTTTGGTTGCATCAGTGAAAAGGGATATATCTTTTTGAGTTCCCACTGATACAAGAGATGGAGTAGACACAGTTGGGCATTGATGGGCTTCATGCATAGAGACTTGGTGTCTTAGTTTGGACACTTCAGCCTCTAGCATTGCCACCCTGGCCGTCAATTCCAAGTTAGGAAGTTTCAGTTTGTCCTCATCCACAGTTGTGGAATCCTTGGAGCTAGATGGGGCCTTAGGCCTAGCCTCTGCATCCCCATCACCCTGGTTTTCTTGGCGCCTGGGATTCCTCTTAGTAAAGAGTGTTTCACAGGAAACATCCTCACTGGGAGTTGCCGTGGCTAGGGTCTTAGCTATGTTATCACTGTCCTCCTGGGCAGTTGATGTACCAGGAGTAGTGATAGCCCTTTCCACATTCACTCTATCAATACTACCAGAGTGAACCTTCTTGGGTGATGAACCTGGGTTGGGTGCGCCAGCAGCCAAATCAATAAATACCTCCGATATAGTGGTTGTTGGAGAAGGTATATCATCTTGACCAGGTGCCTCTGCACTTAGGTTCAGAGAAGAGAAATAATGGAATGGCCCAAGGGGTTGCTCTATGGATCCGGGATGTGATCCTGATCCTAATAGAGAGGCTTCCAAGGAAATCTCTCTAGTGTTGTGGCTATCCCTTTTGGTATTCTCATCAGAATGTTAGGATTCTGAATGAGGGCTTAGAGGTTGGGTTTGGGACTTTGAGATAAGAAGAGAAGGAGTCTTCTTGCTCCTTTTTCTGGTGTATGTCGTAGCAACCGGGGCCCTTTGTTCCAGTTGAACGATAACATCCAAAACAGATGTAAGTGCTTTTGTACCTGTGCATCCTTAGTAGTATACACAGGGGTTCGAATGGTGGAAGCAGATTGTTGTTCAGGATTTGATGTGGAGGGTGTGGGATCAGTATCAGCTGGGATTGCTGAAATGTCACCCAGGGTACTTTGTATGTTCAGCATTGTAGATAATAATGGAACATTGACCACTGAGAACTTTTTGGAAACAGTTCTCATACTTTGAAAAATATTATTTTTATGTCCTAACATGATGTAGATTCTTGCAGGTTTTGAAAGTTCTTTTAGTTCCTGGTTGAAAACCTCCTGTAAGAATCTTGGGTACATAAAAAATTGTTGCTTTGCACCCTCTTGAAGGTTATATCTCAAACCCTCAAAGATGAGGTGTGCAAATTTGAAACCTAGGCTAGTAATCATACCATGGAAAGCAGAGGCAAGTGCGGAGCTCACTTGATGCCATCCACTTCTCTTCTGAGATATGCATTGGAGAAGAGTGTGACAGAGATACTTCCATGGAGGGCCCATCAACGCCTTCTCTATTGTATACTCATTTTGATTTCCAGTGTACCCTATGGATACAAAGGTCCTCATATACTCATCCTTTGAGTATGAGATGGCTGCTCCCTCATCTTGAAGCTTAAGATGTTTTCGGAGGGTAGCTTCAGAGATGATGATGTCCTTGCCGTCTACCTTGGCTTTTATTTGGGGAATCCCTTGTTCGGTAAAGTAGACGGCGGTATTCCAGAAATCCTTCATATGAGGGATATATATGGTAGGGTTGGTTGTGAGGGCAAAATTGATCTTTGATCGGCATAGGAAGTCGATCATATCATCGAATCCTTCGGATTTCTTTCCCTTGGTTAAGTATGCTGTAAGGTTGTGGTATGGGGAGAACTTATCGTCAGGGTTATTGATGTCTGCCATTGCTGCTTGATTTTGGAGGGATGGTTTGAAGGTTTAAGAATATGGAGGGCTTTGAATGTTTTAAGGATGGAAGGCTTTGAATGTGGTGGTGACTTGAGAGAAAGTGATGTGGGTTTAGGGTGAAATTGAATGTGAAGAGGTGGTAAGGAAATTTGATTTGTTCTTATAACGGCAGAGGAGGGAAAAAGCAAAATGACTTGTGCAGTATAACCTCGTTCACCTTTTACTGTTACATCTGTAATACACCGAGGCAGTCATGGTAAAGACTGACGTTAATTTTTACAGCGGGTAAAAGTTAATTTGGACTTAAATTTACCCATCAGCAGCAAACTTGGTTGCTGTGGATGAATAAGCATGTCCGTTGCAAGCTTGGTTGCTGCGGAAGGTTAAGTCTGTCAGCAGCGAACTCAATTACTGCTGATGGATTAAGTGATCTGCATCAACGATGTCGCTGCTGACAGCCTTAAAGCTATCCGTAGGAAACTTGTTCCTGCTGATAACTTAAAGCAGGCAGTGGCAAATCCTTTGTTGCTGAAGATTAAACCTGTCAGTAGCTGAAGGACAAAAATGTTGCTGACTAAACACAACAAAAGTTCATCATACCAATGAAGGACAAAAACTTTTATTTACAACAAAAGACAAAACACATTTTAAAATAGAATTTTAGAGATAGATTTTAATCAAAGTTCATCATACCAATGGATTCAACTAAATATCTAAATCTAGCTTCATCAAAAGGTTTTGTAAACAAATCAGCATATTGCTCATTTGTATGAACTTTAGTTAAAATAATCCTCTTTTTCTCAGCTTGATCTCTTATGAAATAATACATGCTATCAATGTGCTTTGTCTTGGAGTGCTGCACTGGATTGTTTGTGATTGATATAGCACTCATGTTGTCAATGTGAATTGGAGTTTCCATGAAAGTCATCCCATAATCCAGCATTTGATTTTGTATCCTGATGACTTGTGCACAGCAACTTGAACCTGCAATGTATTCTGCTTCAGCTGTAGAAGTTGAAACACATGTTTTCTTCTTGCACTGCCATGAAATCAGTCTTCCGCCCAGAAACTGACATCCCCTGATGTGGACTTTTTGTCCAAGTTGCACCCCTCGTAATCATTGTCAGTGTATGCATACAGATTGAACTTGTCATCTTTAGAGTACCAAAGCCCAAGTCTTGGGGCTCCTTTTAGGTATCTAATAATTCTCTTGACGGCTTGAAGATGTGAAACCTTTGGAGCTGCTTGAAATCTTGCACAGAGACATACTGCAAACATGATATCTGGCCTTGAGGCAGTGAGATACATGAGAGACCCTATCATTGCACGGTACTGATGTTGATCAGTGTCTTGTCCATCTTTGTCTGGAGTCAGCTGATGGTGCACTTACATAGGGGTTCTTGCAGCAGAGCAGTCATCCATCTTGAATCTTTCCAAAATGCTTTTTACATATTTGGATTGGCTGATGAAGATTCTATTTGGGACTTGTTTGACTTGTAGACCCAAGAAGAAATTTAGTTCACCCATTGAACTCATTTCAAACTTTGAGTGCATAAGAATCTCAAAGTCTTTGCATAGCTTTTTCCTTGTTGATCCAAAGATGATATCATCAACATAGATTTGAACTAGTAAGATTTCTCCCCCTTCATCTTTAATAAACAAGGTCTGGTCAATAGCACCCCTTCTGAAGTTGTTGCTTAGTAGATATCCTGACAAAGTTTCATACCAGGCTCTTGGTGCTTGATGTAAGCCATACAGAGCTTTGTCTAGTTTAAACACTTGAGTAGGATGTGCAGGATCTACAAATCCTGGAGGCTGTTTGACGTATACTTCCTCACCAATCTTTCCATATAGAAAGACACTCTTCACATCCATTTGATAGATGGTGAAATTCTTCGATGCAGCATATGCCAGGAAGATTCTGATGGCCTCAAGCCTGGTAACAGGAGCAAAGACTTCATCATAGTCAATTCCTTCTTCCTGAGTGAAGCCTTGAGCTACAAGTCTGGCTTTGTTTTTTACTACAATGCCTCTCTCATCTTGCTTGTTCCTGAAAACCCATCGTGTGCCAATAGCATATTGACCTGGTGGAAGATCAACAAGTTTCCAGACATCCTGCCTTTTGAATTGCAGTAACTCTTCCTACATTGCCTCAATCCAGCTGTTGTGTTTGAGTGCCTCATCTATCTTCTTGGGTTCCACCTGAGATAGAAAACATGAAAACAAGCATATATTGGCCTCGTGAGATTTGCTTCTTATGAGAACTCCTTGATGGACTTGGCCAATAATATTTTCTTGAGGATGTTCTTTGTGGATCCTCTGTGCTGGTACCACCTCCAGCTGTATCCCTTTCCCCGGATTGTTTTGATTTTGATAAGGGGTTTCTTCATTCATGGTGGGAGAGTCTTCAATATCAGCAGCCACATCAATATTTTCAGCAATAGCATCAACAATATCTACATCATTTACCGAAGAGTCTTCATCTAAATTTTCAGTTTCAGACAGGCTGCTGCTGGTGACATTTGAGAGTCTTGTTTCGGCTTCGCTTGCTTCAATTGCTTTCACAACTGATGGAGGATCAATGGATGGTCTTTGTAGACGGATAGAAGGTTTGGGAAAATCCAGTCTGTAGTCAGTGGATGAAGTGGAAGCAGGTGTTTGTGTAGAGTTAGACTCCATATTTAAGAAGGTGAGAGGCTCAAATATTTAGGAGAAGGAGTTTATGTCAAAAAGACAGTTTGGGCCTTTTCCCTGCTCACAGACGATGTGTTCTCTACATTCCACATTTGCTGATTCTTCCATAATTCTTGTTCTTGAATTGAATACTCTGTAGGCCTTTGATTGAGAGGAATAGCCTACAAAATATCCTTCATCAGATTTGGCACCAAACTTAGGAAGAACCCCATGTGTGATGAGAATGGTGCATGGACACCCAAAGGGCTTTAGAAACCCAATGTAGGGAACTCTTTGAAACCAAAGTTCATAAGGTGTCTTGTTGAGGGGCTTGACGATGAGAACTCTATTTTGCACGTAGAAGGCTGTGCTAACTGCTTCTGCCCAGAATGTGAGAGGCAATTTTGAGTCAGCCAACATAGATCTTACTGACTCAATTAGAGTTCTGTTTCTCCTTTCAGCAACTCCATTTTGTTGAGGAGTTCTTGGAGCACTGTATTGTCTTTCTATCCCCTTGATTTCACAAAAACAGTTTAAAGTGTGGTTCTTGAACTCTGTGCCCTGATCACACCTTATGATCTTCACCTTTTGATTGCTTTGATTCTCTACCCTAAGAATGTAGGATTTGAGAATTTCAGCAGTTTCATCTTTAGTTCTCAAGAAGTATACCCATGAGAATCTGGTGTCATCATCAGTTATCACCAGACAGTATGACTTCTTACCCATTGACATGACATTTATAGGACCAAAGAGATCCATGTGCAGCAGCTGTAGTGGAGTGTCATTTGTATTCAAGGTCTTGGGCTTGTGAGAACTCTTGTGTTGCTTCCCCTTTAAGCAAGCAATGCAGTGGTATTCTAGCTAGAATTCTTTGTCAGGAAGCCCTCTGACAAGATTGTCCTTTACCAGTTTGTTAATAGTTTTGATATTAACATGACTTAATCTCCTGTGTCAGAGAGCTGATTCATCAACTGAGGCTTTTGATAGAAAACAGGAAACACTCCTAGATGGAGTGACTTCATTCATGTCCAGTACATAGAGATTCTCTTTTCTCTAAGCAGTTAATAAAATCTTTTCTGGAGGAGGTATGGATAAGCCTGGAGACAGTACGAAGCATTCTTTATCTGTGAAGAGCATCCAATGCTTTTGGTCACAGACCTGGGAAACACTCATGAGATTGAAGTCCAATTCTTTGACATAGTTGACCTTACCAATGCTCATTCTTTCGTTGGACACAGTTCCTTGTCCAGTAATGGATCCTCCCTTTGAGTCACTTCCAAAGGCAACATATCCTCCATTGAAATGTCTGAAGTTGGAGAGGATGGATCTTTTGCCTGTCATGTGCCTGGAACAGCCACTGTCTACCACCCAGGTGTTATTCTTGTGACCTGGGAGTCCCTGCACATGATAGAGATCAAGTTAGTGGGAGGAGTCCAAGAGCTTGCATCCTTGAAGAAAAGGGTTCTTGGAATGTTAGATTCATCATGTGTGTAGTCAACGGAACCAATGATAAGTCTTGCAGTGATAGAAATTGGGATCTTGGCTTTCCATTGTTGAGGAGATGGTCTTCTTGTTCTCTTTTCTCTGTCAGCAGCTGATTTTGCTTTGACTGCTGATGGCTGTTTTTCAGCAGCAGCAGATTTTGCTGCTGGGGATTTTGGCTTATCAGCAGCAGATTTTGTTGCTGATGATGGCTTTGGCTTCTCAGCAGCTGCTGATTTAAGCTTATCAGCAGCAAATGTTGTTGCTGCTGATGGTTTTGCTTGAGAAGCAGCAGATTTGGTTGCTGCTGAAAGCTTGTCTTTAGGTTGCTTGTGCTTCACTTGATTACCAACATTTTTTCTAGTTGTTGATTGTTTAACAACCGCTGTATGCTGATCCATCTTTACCTTTCGTCTTTGAGGGGCTTTATGAAGGATCTGGTTGAAAGGGTTACGTTGACAATTTGCAGCAAAGTGGTCTGATTCACCACAGATGATGCACGTCTGTTGAGATTTTGACAACTGCTCCCTTGGTGGAGAACGTGTGTTTCTGAATTGAGTTGTCTTTGCTTCAAACCTTCTTACCTGTTTGTTCTTCTTTGTCTTCTTAAACGCACGTTTCCTGAGGTTTCCTTGCTGCTGAAGGTAGTAGAAGCAGGTGCTGGCAGTGTGGTTATATTTTCCACAGACAAAGCATGATTTTGCCAGTTTGTCCCTTGAAAGATAAACATAATCCTTTCTTTTGAAAAGATCTTTGAAGTTCCAAGGGTGAGCTTTGTTGTGCTCAAAAGTAGCTTCTTCCAATGTCTTTTGAACACATGGAACTCTTTCTCCAGGCTTATGGCATATGTCAAACACCTTTCTTTGAGGCAATGCGGTTGAAGACTGCCCCTTTTCAGCCTTTAGCTTTCTTCCTTTTAGAGGATAGCTAATTTTGATTTGGTTGAAAGGTATAGGAACCGGAGCGGCTGGTAAAGGAACAGGAGTACTTGTTTGAATGACTTCAAGAATAGGCTTTGGTACTTGTACTGGTGATGAGATCTCCTCAGTTTTAGTGGACTCTGAGCAAGATGACTCAGATTCCGATGAGGTAGTGTATTCTTTCACCAGTGGTTCATATCTTGAAGGATCAAGATCTCAGTTGGCCTTTTCAAGATTTGAGAGATTGAAGCTTGGTTCCTGGATGGCAACGTAGTCAGCAGGAGGTGCAACGGCTTGGTATTGTTCACCATGATACCCCAGACCAGTTTTTACCTTTTCATGAATTTGAGCATCTAAAAGTCTTTGCAGCTTTTTAGATGCAAATTCATATTTATCAACATGAACTTTTTGTTCTGCCAATTCTGCTCTGGTAGCTTTTAGTCTAGCCAGTAGATCATCAATCTGAGTTTCAAGATTGCTTTGTTCAGGTTTTAGTAATGAAATCTCTTTCTTTAGGCAGTTAATTTTTTCTTTATAACTGTTTTCTACCTTTATGAATTCAGATTTCATTTGATGAAACTCTTCATTTTGATCTATAAGGTTTTGATTATGCTTTCTGTAGCCTAACACCTTATCAATACAAGCTTGGGAACAGAGATGTTCATATACCTGAGGCGGTATCTTAGTTGTGCCTGTCATAAGCGCTTGGTTGTTGGAAGGCAGCTCTTCATAATGGAAGCTCCAGTCGAAGTAAGAAGTTCCAACAGTTGCACAGGCTGCAGTTTGAACTGGAGGAGTAGCTTGTTGCTGTTGTTGTCTGGGTTGGGCTTGGTGAGCTTGTCTTGATTGAGGAGTAGCTGTATTGGCTCTTGGTGCCTTGCATTCTCTAGCAAAGTGACCTAGTTGGTTACAGTTATAACATCTTAGTTTGCTTTTATCCAATCCAACTCTGGTGTTGGAGTTGTTGCTTGGAATGGGTCTTCCGGTTCTAGAGTAGAAAATTTTTGCTCTTATAGAGAGCATGGCGTACGAGTGATGTATGTCAATTTCTTCTAAGTCATCTGGATGGAAGCATTCCAGATCCTCCTTGATAAAGGACATGTTGCTTGAGTTTTCAGAAACAAAATCAGCAGAGGTTGAGGTTTGAGGAGGAGCTTCTAGGAGAAATGGTGAGGTGTTTGTTTGAGAGGTTGGAGTTTGTGGATGGGTGACAATGGGAGGATAGTAGTTGCTGGAACTAGGACCTGAGTGGTCAGAGTGGAGGGCGGAGGTAGTGGTGGATGCAGAGGCATTTTGATAGCTTGAGCTTCGTTCTTTTGCCTGAATCATCTCTAGCTCATAGGTTTTCAGCATACCAAAGAGCTCAGTCATTTGGAGAGTCTTCAGATTTTCAGTTCTTCTAATGGACACTGTGTAGAGTGTCCAGCAGCTAGCTAAAGACCTGATGAATTTTTTTAGAATATCTTCATTCTCCAGCTTCACCTTTGAGCACTACAGCTCACCTACAAGATAAGTAAATCTGTTATATAAAACAGTTAGGGACTCACCTTCCTTCCAGACGAAGTTTTCATACTGCTGCTTCAGGATGTCCCTTATGTTTTCTTTGACTTCCTCTGAGCCAGCAAACATCTTCTCAAGAGCCTCCCATAGCTCCTTAGCAGTTTTGTAACCTCTGAAGTTGTGAAAAACTTCATTTGGTAAGCACATTTGAATGGCTCCCAAGGCTTTGAAGTCTACCTCCATTTTCTTGATATCTTCATCAGAGTACTTGGAGGGTTCTTTGGGAACCAGTGCACCTCCAGAATCAGTAGAGGACGCCATGGGTATGTATGGTCCATCTTTAATGGATTTCCACATCCCATATTCCTGATAGCAGAAGAAGCTTTCCATTAATTTCTTCCACATATCGTAATCTTCACCAAACACCAGTCTTGGTGGTCTGTTGATGCTTCCAATATCTTCAAATCCATTGTTTTGAGCCATTTCTATCTTTTAGACAATGAGTGACTTTTAGTAAAGAGATAGATAAGAATAGAACCAGAGAATGATTAAACAAATGTGAGTTTGTTTAATCTGTGAGCCAAAGCTCTGATACCACTTGTAGGATCGGTAAATACAAGATGGTTCTATTTCAGTTGAGATTGGCAGAAACAATCACAACTTAAGCAAAGTAAACAAGTAGACAAGAAGAATACTGATAAATGCAATTTTGTATTAAGCTTCAAGTGTTACAAGCTTACAGAGAAACCTCTTAAGCAAAAAGTGATGTTTACAATGACTCTAAGTACTACTTATATAGTAACTTAGAATCAAGACAGACCCTTGATTCTAAGGATCAGATCTAACACATACCGTTGATCTTGTATTGAAGCTATTCTACATATACAGACAATAATAATAACTACAAATGTTAACTTTACTCAAACGTCTTCTTAGGCATCATTGCTTGCATGCTTGGAGAAGAGCGTTGTAGTGCTTTATTGTCTGCATCAGTGACATTCTTTCTGCATGGAGTGTGTCAGTGGTGTAGCTGAAAGTTATCAGTGGTAATGGTTGCTTTTGCTTTTGCAAGGCTGGTCAGCTGCAACGTTTGATCTTCAATGGATGAATAACTATCAGCAGTAGAGTTGTTGATCAGCAGCAAGATGCAACCATCCAAAGCTGCTGATGATTTGTCTATCAGCAGCATCAAGTGTTGATGCTGCTGAGAAGCCTATCCGCAGTAACTCTGGTCTTCAGCAGATAAGGCTATCCACAGCAGATTTGTTCTTCAGCAGAAGAACAAGTATCCGCTGCAGATAAGCTTATCCACAACAGTTTGTTGGTCAGCAGCAAACTCTGAGATCAGCAGCATTTGTACTTAGAGAATTTTGTAGCCATTAGTCTTTATTTCTACAATCAGCAGCTTTATCAATCAATGCTTGCCTTTTCTTGCCTCTAGTGTTTTGAGAAGGTCCGGCTTGTTTAGACATTCTATCAAGAGAACAATACTTGAATTAAAACGGAGCTTTTTATTGATAAAAATATTTACATGAAAGAAATACATAGAGAAATCATTGTTTCTAAAAGTTTCTAAAATTCTTTTCTTCATGAGCTTGAACTAAAAGAGCATTCTGAGCTTCTACTTCAGCTTTTTCTCTTTCCAGTTTAGCTTTTCGGTTCAATAGCATTTGCTCCCTCTCACTTTCTGACCCATTCTCATTTATATGCGGAGCAGGAATAAGAATTGTCTCATAGTAAGGAACATAAGGAATATTAGAATCAACACGCTCTTCTTCTTCAGGATCATATTTATTTTCATAAGGGATTTTAGCGTATCTCTCATGAAAATTATGTGGATAAGAAGGAGTGATATTATAGCTTCCAGCAGTTGGAGCAGAATTAAAACTTATAGAATGATTATAGGGAACATTAGGGTTTCCTATTTCTCCGAGGCTTCTGAAAGTAGAACTTTCAGTTTCCTCATTAAGTTCTATAGTCGTTTCATTCGTTTTACGGTCAAAGTAACTAGCAGGAGCGAATTTACGAAGAAAACTAGGACCTTTGCCTTTTCCAACCATTCTGAAAATTAAAAATAATGATATTTTATTATCACAAAATATATTACAATAAAAGTAAAATACAACAAAATTTCAATCCTTCATCAGTTCTTTCCCTAGAGTTTTTAGATCCTTTCCATTCTCATATACGTGCTTCCCATAAAACTTGGTTCTTTTCTTATCCATGATTTTCTTCTTTGTTATCTCGTCCATTTGGCGTAACGAAAGATCTAAACATTCGATATGGGAAGAAGGCATAGTATACTTATAACCATATTTAGGATGAGGATCACGAATACACATTAACATATCGTTATAAGCATGATGGCATTCTGGTGGTGATTGGAAGTAAGCTTGGTAAGGATCAACATATGGATCATATGTGATCGGGGATCCAGAGTCATAGGATTGATAATCAGAACTATTTGAAATAGGGTTATTGAAAGGATAGTCATTAGGGTTTTCAGAAACAGTTTGATAATGGGAGTCTTTAGAAGGATCTTCTTCTGATGATTGGACCTGACTGGATTGTGCCTCATTTCCCTACACAGATTGAGCAGCAGTATTCTAGTTACTAAAGTCTGATCCAGCATCCATCCATTGGCTGGAAGAGTTTTGAGATTGAGGGTGGTATTCAGGAGAATTAGGGAGTATAGCAAACGGGTCGTCATTATAGTAGGGTGAACATATAGGATTCTGTTGTGCTCCCAGAGGATGGTATTCCGAGGATTCTTGCTTAATGGGACGATTAGGATCGTAGTACAGAATAATATTTCCTCCAGACATCTTCAATCTTAATAGATTAGTACTTATTTTATTTGTAAGACTTAGATACTAAAGACAGTATTTTAATCTTAACTAAAGTTCTACAAGGATGGTTATCTTTCCAGAGTAGTACCTCCAATAGTCATGTTCCCAGGTAAGAGCGACGGGTCTAGGAGAGATTTATTCACCCTCTTTCCATAGACAGAACACTTCCGTTTGTCAGATAACTACATATCGGTTAGAAGTTCACCTTGTTTTTTTATCTTAAAAAGCATCAATGGTTAAAGCTTAGATACTAGATCCAAGTATCTGATTAGCTAAAACCTGTGACTCAGATACCAACCTGTCACACCCTGCCCCAGGCACCCCTTGGACGTGTGCGAGCCCGATTGGTATCTCTTTGATTTCTTTGATTTCAGAGTTTTTATAAAATACAACGGAAGTCTTTTCAAAAGGACCGTTTCATCATTTGTCTCAACCTCGAGTGTTGTATTTGTAAATATCAAAACTCAGTTGGAAGACAAAAGTTTTATATTTACTTTATAAACATAGGGTTTCAATACCCTTCTCATTTTATTACAAAACAGAGTTTGAAATCAAATATATGATGAGCCACTAGAAATAGTACAACACAGGGTTGACCAGTTCCCTGGTCCTACCTCCTTTCATTAGGATTTCCCTTTACACGAGGCCTGACAATCCTACGTGCATTCCATCCTTTTCTTTCCTGGGTCAGATCTCATGTCTGCCCATATTCCTTTCTCATCATATTTTATTCATTACCTGCAAAACATTTCGAAAAGAAAACGTCAGCATGAAAGCTAGTGAATACAATATCTTGACATTTAAAATCATTTGGCACAAATAAGTATTATTTTCATAATCACAACTTTATGTTCAGTCTACACACTCAGCAGGCCCGTCCTGTTCAATCGCACCATAGTATACACCGACGTCATAGCTTATAACAGCGGACATGTCTACGCCTCCCAATTTTTTACAAGATAAGCACCAGCCGCAATCCGGGAATTTGTCCAGTAACCCGTGTATCCCTTGCAAGTTTTACGTATACCTATGGCCTGAATGCTTGGTTCGTAGAAGAACGTTGAGCATTATCTTGTTAAACTTTATTTGGTCATTTTTGCAAATAAAATGTTTCATACAAGTTTAGTAGAGGAGAGCCTCTAAAGTCGAAAGCTTAATGTCTAGCTTCTTATCCTGATTTCTCTAGCGTAACCACACTTCTAGGAGCGTTTCTTCTTACACCGGGTACTAGAACGAGCAGGAATCGAACCGGGATCATCGGGAGTCGCCTATGGAAGCTTTGGAACAAATGTGAGAAGTGAGGAACATGTTTGGGATGTTGGAATGAGCTGAATTCGCTCATCTATTTATAGGCTGGAAATCTAGCCCGTAGCTGACCGCTACGTAGGTGGGTGGCGGTTCGCCACCGCCCGTGTTGGCGTCAGCCCTACACGTCCATCACCGATTGGACCGTTTATGGTTTTGCGGCTAGCGGACTGTTTCCCAGGAGCGTAGCGGTCCGCCACCAGTACGCGTAGCAGATTCTTAGAGTTTTGCGGCTGGCGGACCGTTACTATCTGGCGTGGCTGTCCGCCACGAGTATACGTGTCAAAATACTCAACCATTAGTCACTATACACGTGGCTAACCCGGATTCATTGCTTAACCGACAAGTAGCGGACCGTTACCTAAATAGTGGCGGTCCGCCACCCAACCTTGTCCTCATAGCGGACCGTTAGGGTTAACTTTAGCGGTCCGCTAAGGTCTTAAATTCTTAATTTTTCAATTTAAACCCTAAACTTTAATATAATCACACTTATAGTCCCTAGGGTTTACCTTTTGTCAAATCTTGGACAATTTTGGGGCAGGTGTTACAGATAACTCTCCAAATTAAGGGGCGGGATCACCAACTTTGGTCTCTGGATCAGAGTCCCGATGGTCGTCCATGAAGGCATCAATCATGGAAACGGAGTGTCTTTGCTCACTAGCCTCCTTCATCGACCTTGCAACATCGAAAGTAACAGACTCATCCCACACACGAAGTGTGAGTTTCCTGTCAAAGACATCGATCAATGCCTTGGCGGTGCGCAGAAACGGGCGTGCTAAGATGAGTGGGAATCTGTCATCCACATCCATGTTTAGAATAACGAAATCCACGGGGAAGACAAATTTGTCTACCTTCACTAACAGGTTCTCCACCATTCCACGTGGATACTTGACTGAATGGTCAGCCAAGGATATGGTAATGCGCGTTGGCTTTGGGTCACCTAAGTCCAATTGCTTATATATATGGAATATGGCATCATATTTATGCTAGCACCCAGGTCACCTAGGTCCAACACGTGGTTTATAGGCAAACCTCAAAGCAGACACGGGATTGTGAAATGTCCCGGATCTGCCAGTTTCTCTGGCAGTTTGTTCTGAACCACCACAGAGCATCGCTCACTTAGTGAGACTTTAGAGACCTCCTCAAGTTTCTTCTTGTTGTAAAGAAGATCTTTTAAGAACTTGCCATACATAGGCATATGCTGGAGGACCTCTATGAACGGCAGATTAGCTTTGAGTTGTTTGAACATGTTCAGGAAGTTACCGAATTCCCTAGCATATTTAAGTGGCAGCAAGCGCGCTGGGTAGGGAACACGAATCAAGTCAATCTCGAGGGTTTTAATCTCACCCCCTCTCTTCTTCTCCTCTGCCTTCTCGGCACGCTTCTCATCTACTATCTCCTCATCCACCGGCTCTTCCTCTTCCACCGGTGGTTGCTCTTTCTCCTCTACTCTCCTACTCCTAGTCGACACGTCCATTACTGAAGCATTTGAGCCTGAATACGGACCTCCCTATCTGTCCTTCAAGCTCTTAGCGATGTATCCCACCATGTCGTGCAGATCCTGGAATGCTGACTTCTGATTCTTAAGAAGGGTGTCATGAGCATCCAGTCTCTGCTGAGTCTCCTTTATCCTTCACCACCAAGTGGGCAAGCATCTGTGTCTGTGTCTTTAACATCTCCTCGATCCTCTTTTTGTTGACACTGCTTCCTCCACTCGGCACTGCTTCTCCTCCACATTGCTGAATAGGGTGGGCATTAAACCCCGGTGGATTACCCTCCAGATCTCCATCCCAGGCCATAAGAATTATTATAGTTGTTGAATCATCGGTTCTGGTTCTGGTTGCCAGCAAAGTTCACCTGCTCCTGCTGATTGACGGGGTAGTCCCTGGTGTCGTGGCCTCCTCTGCATACCTCACACCTTTGAGCACTAAGCTTCAGCTCCTTTATCTCATTTGCCATCGCTGCAAGTGTAGGCACGCAAGCATCAGGAGTGATCTGATGCACACATATAGGAGCAGAGGCGGGTTCTCTAGCACTTGGAATGGATTCCGTTGATTTTCAGCGAGAGCAAAGCTCTCGAACATTTACTCACATTCAGCAGGCTCTAGCTTATCCATGATATGGCCGCCCACAGCTGTGTTGAACATTTGCTGCTTCTCGAAGGTGAGACCATTGTAGAATTTCTCCACTATCGCCCAGTCAGACAAACCATGTTGGGGACATCGGCTCAACAGCGCGTTGAACCGCTTACAGGCCAAATGACAAGGCTCACCAGGTTCCAGCCGGAAGGAGTGGATTTGGTCCCTTAGGCGAGCGGCCATGGAAGGTGGATAGTACTTTTAAGAAACTTGGCTTGCAAGTCCTCCCAAGTGGTGATTGAGTTGTCCGGGAGGGTGTCAAGCCAAGTGGAAGCATGTCCAGAGAGCGAGAATGGTAATAGATGCAAGTAGATTGCATCCCCAGATACACCCGTGATATTAAAGGTATCACATATGCGCACGAAGCGGGGCATATGTCCGGGTGAGGTATTGAGTAGAATGAGTGATCGTACTCATGACGTTTGATGGGATCTGCCAATTATTGGTATTAGGAATAGTGGGGAGTGTGATCGAAGATCTCGCTCCGGTGACCCCATCACTGGCTCTCTGGTGCACGGTACGTCTCACTGGTGGGTCAGCGTCGCCCATTTTAGGTAAAGGAACTTGGCTAGTAGAATGTACCTGATTTTTGCACAACAACTTCAAACGCTCCCGAAATTCACAGGTGCACTCGTGTAGCTCTCGCTCGGGCTCTAGAAAAATCAGAATATGGTGGTGATCCCTGCGGACGAGTGTGGTGCATAAACTGACACAAACATTAAAAGAAATAATAAAGGCTCAAAAACTGAAAGACTGAATCCTATATTAGACACTCAGGTATCAAGCAGGACAAGACACACAATTAAGACTCACAAATAAAACAAAGAAAACAAACCAAAAATCACACTAAAAACTAGTCAAAGTTAATATTGCTATTGCCAAGTGTCCCCGGCAACGGCGCTAAAAACTTTATGTCATCCAGACGGTCTATAAAAATAATAACTAAACCCAACCTAGCCTCTTAAGTAATAAATGGAGTTCCTACAAACTAAACCGCACTGATAAGCAAGTGTACTTATCGAGTGTAGCACAACTTAATGGTAAACCGGATTATCGAACCCTGCAGACACTAAATACTAATACTAGATGCTAACTCGAACTAAAGATGATTGGGGGGTTTTCTATACTACTGATTAACTAAATAATGCAGAACTAAAGATCGACTCTAACTATCAAGACAAAGACTTGGGAAATACCAGGAATAGGAAGAACACCACCTAGGTCGGAATCCTACTTGCAAAGCTCAACTTTTATAGGTTCTGGAAACTATGATGGATCTGGGTTTCTACTAACAACAACTCTATACAACCTAGTAGATCGCTAATCACTCTCAGGTTGTCACCAACTACGAAACCTAAAGATGTACTAAACTCACCAAATGGTCGAATTACCTTTCAGTCTCTCCAACAATGATAATATACCCAATAGACAGATCACCTCTCGGTCTCACTGTCCACAATACATCTAAGATGCACGGGGTAATCTCATTATAAAAATTATGACTCGGAATAGCAACGAATACTTAGGACCTAGGAAAACCTCCTTTCAGAGCGTTGACAACTAGATACCTAATACCAAAGACTAACCGATAATCTCTCTCTTTTCGGGAATTGAGATAAGAAGAACGCTCAGTCCTAATTAACTATCAACTCCAATCCCTATGGGTCACTACGTTTAGCAAACCATACAAACAACCACAAACGTATGGTCTATGATCTAGATACGCTATTCAAACTGGATGACATCCACAAATAACATATGGAATTGAAATCAAACATAAATCATATTCTAAGCATGCATAAACATCATAATACTCAACTTAATATCGTTACAAAATCATTAACCAACATAAAATATCGAAAAACCGATAAAGATCTGAACTTTACTAAGTAATCATCACAAACCTAAATAGTATCAAAGATCTAGCCAACAATCATGTTCAAAACATTCAAAACAAAAGTAAAATTCAAAGACAAGAGAAAGAAGATTACACCGAATAAGTTATTACTAACGAACCCGGATCCGAAAGCCCCAATCTTGCACTTCAATTACTTCTCTAGCTCCCGAAATCGCCCTAGACTCTTCTCTAGACGGCCAAAATTCGAACTTGTGACAATATGGCATTCAAATTCTTTCTATAATCGATTTCTTGGGTTTTGCAAAATTTATACTTCTCGCGTATCGCGAGAGAGGATCATGGATTCCTCGCGTACCGCGAGAAACAAATTAGTCGCAGCCGGATTTGGTTTCCCTCGCGTACCACGAGGGATTGTGTCTCCTTCTTCGCGTACCGCGAGAGATTAACTTTAACCATTTTTTTACTTTATTCTCCTGGCTTTCTTCACTTGCTCGATTTCTTTTTGATTTAACTTGTATTTCACACGAGCTACTGTAAACACAACAAAGACTCAATAGGAAACAAAAACGACTCAAAACAAAGGTAAAACTAATGAAAACACACTAAAACATCAAGAATAAAGATGTGTGCTTTGCACTACATCAGTAGTTTCACCCATATCTGAATAACGTTTAGACTGATTTAGTTTGACTATCACTCAAGATTTACAAACGACGCCACTGGGCGAGCAATAGTGCGTTTACTCTAGATTATCAAGTCAGTTCAAGAATCCATATTTTTACTGTTTTAAGGTGGTGTGCATACTCATGAACTAAACACTTACAATAAAGGTATTTTTATTACTTAAACGTTTGTGAAATAGTTTTTAGAAAATTATAGTTATTAACTTGAAATTTAAATGTTTGGATGCTTAATTTTTATCAAAATCTTTACATGTTTGTAAACATTACGATCTTTAGATTTATTACATTTGTACTCTTAGTCTTTAGATTTTGTTGTTTTTTTAAATAGATTCGTCCTAACCCAAACCAAGATAACCATTTTCAAATGGATCCGTTCGATAAAAAATTATTACAAATCAATTTTAGAAGAAAAGTATAATAATAATAATAATAATAATAACAATAATAAGAGAGAAATTTGTGATTACTTAAGTTAATAGATGATTTTTAATCTTCATTTTCCGAAAGATGTTTGCACACAATCTTGAAATTTCGACCAAGTGACAAATAAGACATCCCTACATTTGTCAAAACATTGTTGTTGGTAAGAACATATTTTCAAATAATATTAAAAGGTCAACGATATCAACTACACTTTTAGTAAACCAATTAAATATACCCTGCACATATGATTTTGGCCAACTTTAGTTTACGGCTATGAGATGTCAAAAAGCCACCTTAATTTTCAAAAGATAGGTGGGGCAGGGGTAGCATTTGTAAGAGATTCTACCAAACCACAAAAAGAGTCAAAGAAAGAATGTTTGGGTAGAAAATGGGAAATCTCTAGTCGCAGCCCATGTTAAAAACAATAGCATAAATGAAAAATAGAGCGCAAGCAAAACGTTAATTTAAAAACACAAATATATAAATTGATTGATATACGAATATATTATCGAATTTATTATGTAATACATACATGGATCTGAAATTTAGAAAATAAAGTAATTTTCATTAATCATCACATATAGCTTTCGAGTTGAGTTGAGCTTAGCTTGAACTCACTAAGTTAAAGCTTGGCTCATTTAATTAAGAGATCTAGAGCTCATGTTCCGCTCATTTCGGTCTATATTTATAAAGTTTGAGTTTGACTTGATAGTAATTTTTTATTTTTGAGATTGGCTCGGGCTCGACTGGTTTATTATTCATTAATTATTTTATTTATATGCATAGATAACTATTTTTATATATGATTAGAATGTAATTTTTTATATTACATAATATACATTATTTGGTTTTTTCTTTTAATTTTATACATAAAAGTTTTCTTTATTTATTTATATATTTCATATATCAAATAAGATAAAAATTATAATATTTGTGTAAATATTAAGTTTGTTTATATTCATGGGCTACTCAAACTTAATATATAAATCTGAGGCTCGAGCTCGTTTCTTGAATGAGCTCCAATATAGGTTCGAGCTCAGGCTCGAGCTCTTTTAAGCTTGGCTTGATCCGAGGTCGTTCAAACTTGACTCGATTAGAGATTTTTACTATCGATCTTGAGTAACTTACAAACGGCATCGTATACGCAAACTACATCATGCTACTATCATAACCAGACATTACCATCACCACCATTGTTGTCTACAACCACGTAATATTAAAATTAATGTTTTTAGATATTTTGTTTAAATCTTTTTGGATCTCTCTGATTTATATGTATTTTCTATACATGTGCTTAGATATTTGTTCAGAGCCGTTTTGATATTTATTTAAATTTGTTTGATATGTTTTAACATCAAACAAGCTAAAGCTATATATCGTTGTTGTGATATAAAAGTGAATCTAGTTGGTAGAATTTTGGATTTTTAAACTCCTAATTGGATTTTCGAATAGCCAGGTTTAAAAGTTTTAAGAACAAGATCTACTATTAATTTTTAAACTCTTAATTTTTTTTTGACGCATGCTAGCCAACAATCTGCCTTATGCAAACTCCTAAAAAATCTTCTACTTTTCTTTTGTTCAAACTATTAGCCCAAATTATCTAGCCCACAATTCATTGGAGAACAAGTTCATTAGTTCAACAAAATTTTCTACCTTTTGATTATTCATTTTAACCCAAATTATATATATATATATATATATATATATATATATATATATATATATATATAGAAAACTTTTTGGCCGTTACCAATGAAAATAGTATCAGAGCCACGCAGATTTCCTTCGCGAGGGGTAATGGGGATTTTGATATTAACGATTTTGATTTAGAAGATATAGTAAATTTAAATTACAATTTCATTATATCTCAGATGAAGATTTTAATTTTAGTAGGCTTGAAATAACAGACTCTGACTTTATATATGACAATACAGATTGGAACTATAACTCTTCTTAAATGGAAAACAATACTTTTAACAAATTAAAAGAAAGTGATAACTTATTAAAAGTAGATAAAGATTTAATAGAAATTCAAAAAACTATAATATTTTATGGAGATAAAATAATTTTTAAATTAGATAAAATACTAGACTTAATGGAGTCTATTTATATGAAAAATAAAGAAACTACTAGTATAGACAAAAATAAAGCACACGAACCTTTGGCTAGTCTTTTACTTAATATGAAAATACCAAAAGGCTTTAAAGAAAATTAGATAATGGATTATAAGTCTGAAACTGAAAATGAAAATTACGAACAAACAGATATAGAAAAGTTAGCCATGCAAATAGAAAATATGAGACTAAAAGATAATTTTGTTAACTTAAAACCTTACACAAATGAAGAAAATTTTAATGTTAACGATACTCATGAATCTAGCATAAGTAATAATATTCCTATAAGAAATGAATTTAATAGACCAACAGAAGGATTAACATTTAAGTAAAAGACTGTTAATATATATATATATATATATATATATATATATATATATAATATATAGAAAACTTTTTGGCCGTTACCAATGAAAATGGTATCAGAGCCACGCAGATTTCCTTCGCGGGGGTAATGGGGATTTTGATATTAACGATTTTGATTTAGAAGATATAGTAAATTTAAATTTACCTGCAAAACATTTTGAAAAGAAAACGTCAGCGCTAACGCTAGTGAATACAATATCTTGACATTTAAAATCATTTGGCATAAATAAGTATTAATTTCATAATCACAACTTTATGTTCAGTCTACACACTCAGCAGGCCCGTTCTGTTCAATCGCACCATAGTATACACCGGCGTCATAGCTTTTAACAACGGACATGTCTACGCCTCCGAATTTTTTATAAGATAAGCACCAACCGCAATCCGGGAATTTCACCCGTAATCCGTGTATCCCTTGCAAGTTTTATGTATACCTATGGCCTGAATGTTTGGTTCGTAGAAGAACGTTGAGCATTATTTCGTTAAACTTTATTTGGTCATTTTCGCAAATAAAAAGTTTGATACAATTTTTGAAAGAGATAAAGTATTCACCTTTTTAGTAGAGGAGAGCCTCTAAAGTCGAAAGCTTAATGTCTAGCTTCTTATCCTGATTTCTCTAGCATAACCACACTTCTAGGAGCGTTTATTCTTACACCGGGTACTAGAACGAGTAGGAATCGAACCGGGATCGTCGGGAGTCTCCTATGGAAGCTCTGGAACGAATGTAAGAAGTGAGGATCATGTTTGGGATGTTGGAATGAGCTGAATTCACTCATCTATTTATAGGCTGGAAATCTAGCCCGTAGCGGACCGCTACGTAGGTGGGTGGCGGTTCGCCACCGCCTGTGCTGGCGTCAGCCCTACACGTCCATCACCGATTGGACCGTTTATGGTTTTGCGGCTAGGGGACCGTTACCCAGGAGCGTAGCGGTCCGCCACCAGTACGCGTGGCAGATTCTTAGAGTTTTGCGGTTGGCGGACCGTTACCATCTGGCGTGGCTGTTCGCCACGAGTATACGTGTCAAAATACTTGACCATTAGTCACTATACACGTGGCTAACCCGGATTCATTGCTTAACCGACAAGTAGCGGACCGTTACCTAAATAGTGGCGGTCCGCCACCCAACCTTGTCCTCATAGCGGACCGTTAGGGTTAACTTTAGCGGTCCGCTAAGGTCTTAAATTCTTAATTTTTCAATTTAAACCCTGAACTTTAAAATAATCACACTTATAGTCCCTAGGGTTTACCTTTTGTCAAATCTTGGACATTTTTTGGGCAGGTGTTACAAATAACTCTCCTAATTCAGGGGCGGGATCACCAACTTTTGTCTCTGGATCAGAGTCCCGATGGTGGTCCATGAAGGCATCAATCATGGAAACGGAGTGGCTTTGCTCACTAGCCTCCTTCATCGACCTTGCAACATTGAAAGTAACAGACACATCCCCCACACGAAGTGTGAGTTTCCTTTCAAAGACATCGATCAATGCCTTGGCGGTGCGCAGAAACGGGCGCCCTAAGATGAGTGGGACTCTGTCATCCATATCCATGTCTAGAATAACGAAATCCATGGGGAAGACAAATTTGTCTACCTTCACTAACAGGTTCTCCACCATTCCACGTGGATACTTGATTGAATGGTCAGCCAAGGATATGCTTATGCGCGTTGGCTTTGGGTTACCTAGGTCCAACTGCTTATATATGGAATATGGCATCAGATTTATGCTAGCACCCACGTCGATGAACGCGTGGTTTATAGGCAAACCTCGAAGCAGACACGGGATTGTGAAATGTCCCGGATCTGCTAGTTTCTCTGGCAGTTTGTTCTGAACCACCGCAAAGCATCGCTCACTTAGTGAGACTTTAGAGACCTCATCAAGTTTCTTCTTGTTGGAAAGAAGATCTTTTAAGAACTTTCCATACTTAGGCATATGCTGGAGGACCTCTATGAACGGGAGATTGACTTTGAGCTGTTTGAACATGTTCAGGAAGTTACCGAATTCCCTAGCATATTTAAGTGGCAACAAGCGCGTTGGGTAGGGAACACGACACAAGTCAATCTCGGGGGTTTTAATCTCACCCCCTCTCTTCTTCTCCTCTGCCTTCTCGGCAGGCTTCTCATCTACTATCTCCTCGTCCATCGACTCTTCCTCTTCCACCGGTGGTTGCTCTTTCTCCTCTACTCTCCTACTCCTAGTCGACACGTCCATTACTGAAGCATTTAAGCCTGAATACGGACCTCCCTATCTGTCCTTCAAGCTCTTAGCGATGTATCCCACCATGTCGTGCAGATCCTGGAATGCTGACTACTGATTCTTAAGAAGGGTGTCATGAGCATCCAATCTCTGCTGAGTCTCCCTTATCCTTCACCACCAAGTGGGCAAGCATCTGTGTCTGTGTCTTTAACATCTCCTCGATCCTCTTTTTGTTGACACTGCTTCCTCCACTCGGCACTGCTTCTCCTCCACATTGCTGAATAGGGTGGGCATTAAACCCCGATGGATTACCTTCCAGATCTCCATCCCGGGCCATAAGAATTATTATAGTTGTTGAATCCTCGGTTCTGGTTCTGGTTGCCAGCAAAGTTCACCTGCTCCTGCTGATTGACGGGGTAGTCCCTAGTGTCGTGGCCTCCTCTGCACACCTCACACCTTTGAGCACTAAGCTTCAGCTCCTTTATCTCATTTGCCATCGCTGCAAGTGCAGCCACGCTAGTATCAGGAGTGACCTGATGCACACCTATAGGAGCATAGGCGGGTTCTCTAGCACTAGGAATGGATGTCCTTGTAGATGTCCGTTGATTTTCAGCGAGAGCAAAGCTCTCGAACATTTACTCGCATTTAGCAGGCTCTAGCTTATCCATGATATGGCCGCCCACAGCTGTGTTGAACATTTGCTGCTTCTCGAAGGTGAGACCATTGTAGAATTTCTCCATTATCGCCCAGTCAGACAAACCATGCTGGGGACATCGGCTCAACAGCGCGTTGAACAACTTCCAGGCCATATGATAAGGTTCACCAGGTTCCATCCGAAATGAGTGGATTTGGTCTCTAAGGCGAGCGACCATGGAAGGTGGATAGTACTTTTAAGAAACTTGTCTTGCAAGTCCTCCCAAGTGGTGATTGAGTTGTCCGGGAGGGTGTCAAGCCAAGTGGAAGCACGTCCAAAGAGCGAGAATGGTAATAGATGCAAGTAGATTGCATCCCCAGATACACCCGTGATATTAAAGGTATCACATATGCGCACGAAGCGGGGCATATGTCCGGGTGAGGTATTGAGTAGAATGAGTGATCGTACTCATGACGTTTGATGGGATCTGCCAATTATTGGTATTAGGAATAGTGGGGAGTGTGATCGAAGATCTCGCTCCGGTGACCCCATCACTGGCTCTCTGGTGCACGGTACGTCTCACTGGTGGGTCAGCGTCGCCCATTTTAGGTAAAGGAACTTGGCTAGTAGAATGTACCTGATTTTTGCACAACAACTTCAAACGCTCCCGAAATTCACAGGTGCACTCGTGTAGCTCTCGCTCGGGCTCTAGAAAAATCAGAATATGGTGGTGATCCCTGCGGACGAGTGTGGTGCATAAACTGACACAAACATTAAAAGAAATAATAAAGGCTCAAAAACTGAAAGACTGAATCCTATATTAGACACTCAGGTATCAAGCAGGACAAGACACACAATTAAGACTCACAAATAAAACAAAGAAAACAAACCAAAAATCACACTAAGAACTAGTCAAAGTTAATATTGCTATTGCCAAGTGTCCCCGGCAACGGCGCTAAAAACTTTATGTCATCCAGACGGTCTATAAAAATAATAACTAAACCCAACCTAGCCTCTTAAGTAATAAATGGAGTTCCTACAAACTAAACCGCACTGATAAGCAAGTGTACTTATCGAGTGTAGCACAACTTAATGGTAAACCGGATTATCGAACCCTGCAGACACTAAATACTAATACTAGATGCTAACTCGAACTAAAGATGATTGGGGGGTTTTCTATACTACTGATTAACTAAATAATGCAGAACTAAAGATCGACTCTAACTATCAAGACAAAGACTTGGGAAATACCAGGAATAGGAAGAACACCACCTAGGTCGGAATCCTACTTGCAAAGCTCAACTTTTATAGGTTCTGGAAACTATGATGGATCTGGGTTTCTACTAATAACAACTCTATACAACCTAGTAGATCGCTAATCACTCTCAGGTTGTCACCAACTACGAAACCTAAAGATGTACTAAACTCACCAAATGGTCGAATTACCTTTCAGTCTCTCCAACAATGATAATATACCCAATAGACAGATCACCTCTCGGTCTCACTGTCCACAATACATCTAAGATGCACGGGGTAATCTCATTATAAAAATTATGACTCGGAATAGCAACGAATACTTAGGACCTAGGAAAACCTCCTTTCAGAGCGTTGACAACTAGATACCTAATACCAAAGACTAACCGATAATCTCTCTCTTTTCGGGAATTGAGATAAGAAGAACGCTCAGTCCTAATTAACTATCAACTCCAATCCCTATGGGTCACTACGTTTAGCAAACCATACAAACAACCACAAACGTATGGTCTATGATCTAGATACGCTATTCAAACTGGATGACATCCACAAATAACATATGGAATTGAAATCAAACATAAATCATATTCTAAGCATGCATAAACATCATAATACTCAACTTAATATCGTTACAAAATCATTAACCAACATAAAATATCGAAAAACCGATAAAGATCTGAACTTTACTAAGTAATCATCACAAACCTAAATAGTATCAAAGATCTAGCCAACAATCATGTTCAAAACAAAAGTAAAATTCAAAGACAAGAGAAAGAAGATTACACCGAATAAGTTATTACTAACGAACCCGGATCCGAAAGCCCCAATCTTGCACTTCAATTACTTCTCTAGCTCCCGAAATCGCCCTAGACTCTTCTCTAGACGGCCAAAATTCGAACTTGTGACAATATGGCATTCAAATTCTTTCTATAATCGATTTCTTGGGTTTTGCAAAATTTATACTTCTCGCGTATCGCGAGAGAGGATCATGGATTCCTCGCGTACCGCGAGAAACAAATTAGTCGCAGCCGGATTTGGTTTCCCTCGCGTACCACGAGGGATTGTGTCTCCTTCTTCGCGTACCGCGAGAGATTAACTTTAACCATTTTTTTACTTTATTCTCCTGGCTTTCTTCACTTGCTCGATTTCTTTTTGATTTAACTTGTATTTCACACGAGCTACTGTAAACACAACAAAGACTCAATAGGAAACAAAAACGACTCAAAACAAAGGTAAAACTAATGAAAACACACTAAAACATCAAGAATAAAGATGTGTGCTTTGCACTACATCAGTAGTTTCACCCATATCTGAATAACGTTTAGACTGATTTAGTTTGACTATCACTCAAGATTTTCAAACGACGCCACTGGGCGAGCAATAGTGCGTTTACTCTAGATTATCAAGTCAGTTCAAGAATCCATATTTTTACTGTTTTAAGGTGGTGTGCATACTCATGAACTAAACACTTACAATAAAGGTATTTTTATTACTTAAACGTTTGTGAAATAGTTTTTAGAAAATTATAGTTATTAACTTGAAATTTAAATGTTTGGATGCTTAATTTTTATCAAAATCTTTACATGTTTGTAAACATTACGATCTTTAGATTTATTACATTTGTACTCTTAGTCTTTAGATTTTGTTGTTTTTTTAAATAGATTCGTCCTAACCCAAACCAAGATAACCATTTTCAAATGGATCCGTTCGATAAAAAATTATTACAAATCAATTTTAGAAGAAAAGTATAATAATAATAATAATAATAACAACAATAATAAGAGAGAAATTTGTGATTACTTAAGTTAATAGATGATTTTTAATCTTCATTTTCCGAAAGATGTTTGCACACAATCTTGAAATTTCGACCAAGTGACAAATAAGACATCCCTCCATTTGTCAAAACATTGTTGTTGGTAAGAACATATTTTCAAATAATATTAAAAGGTCAACGATATCAACTACACTTTTAGTAAACCAATTAAATATACCCTGCACATATGATTTTGGCCAACTTTAGTTTACGGCTATGAGATGTCAAAAAGCCACCTTAATTTTCAAAAGATAGGTGGGGCAGGGGTAGCATTTGTAAGAGATTCTACCAAACCACAAAAAGAGTCAAAGAAAGAATGTTTGGGTAGAAAATGGGAAATCTCTAGTCGCAGCCCATGTTAAAAACAATAGCATAAATGAAAAATAGAGCGCAAGCAAAACGTTAATTTAAAAACACAAATATATAAATTGATTGATATACGAATATATTATCGAATTTATTATGTAATACATACATGGATCTGAAATTTAGAAAATAAAGTAATTTTCATTAATCATCACATATAGCTTTCGAGTTGAGTTGAGCTTAGCTTGAACTCACTAAGTTAAAGCTTGGCTCATTTAATTAAGAGATCTAGAGCTCATGTTCCGCTCATTTCGGTCTATATTTATAAAGTTTGAGTTTGACTTGATAGTAATTTTTTATTTTTGAGATTGGCTCGGGCTCGACTGGTTTATTATTCATTAATTATTTTATATATATGCATAGATAACTATTTTTATATATGATTAGAATGTAATTTTTTATATTACATAATATACATTATTTGGTTTTTTCTTTTAATTTTATACATAAAAGTTTTCTTTATTTATTTATATATTTCATATATCAAATAAGATAAAAATTATAATATTTGTGTAAATATTAAGTTTGTTTATATTCATGGGCTACTCAAACTTAATATATAAATCTGAGGCTCGAGCTCGTTTCTTGAATGAGCTCCAATATAGGTTCGAGCTCAGGCTCGAGCTCTTTTAAGCTTGGCTTGATGCGAGGTCGTTTAAACTTGACTCGATTAGAGATTTTTACTATCGATCTTGAGTAACTTACAAACGGCATCGTATACGCAAACTACATCATGCTACTATCATAACCAGACATTACCATCACCACCATTGTTGTCTACAACCACGTAATATTAAAATTAATGTTTTTAGATATTTTGTTTAAATCTTTTTGGATCTCTCTGATTTATATGTATTTTCTATACATGTGCTTAGATATTTGTTCAGAGCCGTTTTGATATTTATTTAAATTTGTTTGATATGTTTTAACATCAAACAAGCTAAAGCTATATATCGTTGTTGTGATATAAAAGTGAATCTAGTTGGTAGAATTTTGGATTTTTAAACTCCTAATTGGATTTTCGAATAGCCAGGTTTAAAAGTTTTAAGAACAAGATCTACTATTAATTTTTAAACTCTTAATTTTTTTTTGACGCATGCTAGCCAACAATCTGCCTTATGCAAACTCCTAAAAAATCTTCTACTTTTCTTTTGTTCAAACTATTAGCCCAAATTATCTAGCCCACAATTCATTGGAGAACAAGTTCATTAGTTCAACAAAATTTTCTACCTTTTGATTATTCATTTTAACCCAAATTATATATATATATATATATATATATATATATATATATATATATATATATAGAAAACTTTTTGGCCGTTACCAATGAAAATAGTATCAGAGCCACGCAGATTTCCTTCGCGAGGGGTAATGGGGATTTTGATATTAACGATTTTGATTTAGAAGATATAGTAAATTTAAATTACAATTTCATTATATCTCAGATGAAGATTTTAATTTTAGTAGGCTTGAAATAACAGACTCTGACTTTATATATGACAATACAGATTGGAACTATAACTCTCCTTAAATGGAAAACAATACTTTTAACAAATTAAAAGAAAGTGATAACTTATTAAAAGTAGATAAAGATTTAATAGAAATTCAAAAAACTATAATATTTTATGGAGATAAAATAATTTTTAAATTAGATAAAATACTAGACTTAATGGAGTCTATTTATATGAAAAATAAAGAAACTACTAGTATAGACAAAAATAAAGCACAAGAACCTTTGGCCAATCTTTTACTTAATATGAAAATACCAAAAGGCTATAAAGAAAATTAGATAATGGATTATAAGTCTGAAACTAAAACTGAAAATGAAAATTACGAACAAACAGATATAGAAAAGTTAGCCATGCAAATAGAAAATATGAGAGTAAAAGATAAGTTTGTTAACTTAAAACCTTACACAAATGAAGAAAATTTTAATGTTAACGATACTCATGAAACTAGCACAAGTAATAATATTCCTATAAGAAATGAATTTAATAGACCAACAGAAGGATATGCAGCAATACAATCAACAATAAGAAAAGAAAACTATTATAAACCTTATCAAATTATGAAAAATGAAGCAATAAACCCTTTTGGAATATAGATAAATGGGAAACAGCTTTTAGAATAGCAGTTTCCATTAATAAAATGGATATAGAAACTATAAAAGGATTTCTAGAAAGAACTTTACTAAACAGTGCATTAAGATATTGGTAAAATGTACACCCTGATATTAAAAACACTATATTCGGATCAGATGACAATATAGAAAATATAATTACAAAAGCAGTAGATGCATTCAGATTAGAATTTTGTGGGGAAGGAAATATCATAAAAGACCTTGTAACAGTTCAAAAATATAAAACAGCCTTAATAAGATTACAATTATGCGATATATGTGAAATAGATAGATATATCTGTGTATTCCAATATTATTATTACCATATATATAATCAAGTATTAGATACCGATTATTATTTATCACTATTTTCCCTAAAATAACTGACCCTTGGGAACAAAAACTAATAAATACATATAATTCAGGAACAACAGATACATTAGGAAAACGAATAACTCATACAAGAGATAAAATAAGTGAATGATGCGGAGATGCCATACTTTCTAAAGTAAGCAAAGGATTGAAAAACAAAGTATCATTATGTTGTAGCAATCCAAAAATGCCTATTATGATAGGATGCGATAATTCTTATTACTATGGAAAAATAAAAAGAAAATACAAGAAAAGAAGTCATTATAAGAAAAGATACTTTAAAAGACGTAAGACAAAATATTATAAAAGAAAAGGATATCAAAAGTTTTCTAAACCTACTTATAAAAGAAAGCCAAGCCCAAAAGAATGTAGGTGCTATTTCTGTAAAGAAAAATGCCACTATGCTAATAGATGTCCAAAAAAGTTTAATAAAAATATTAAAATATTTGAAATTGATGATGAAATTAATAAAATGATAGATGAAGCAGATTTTATACCATCCTATGATCTTCAAAATATAGATTCAGACGAAAGTAAATTTATTTTAACTAAAACGAAATATACATCTTCTGAAAATGAATAATTTTGATATAGCCACAACTAGTAATTCAAATAATTCTATAATAGATTACCAAAACGAACAATTAAGAGAATATAAACAAGAAATTTTGATAGATAAAAAAAAGCTAAAACAAATACAACATGAACATTTTTCTCTATCAAATTATTTAGGATTTAATATAAATACTTTACAAAGGTGAGGAATAAATCTTAGAAATCATCACCTATATTATGGATTAAACATCCAAGAAAGAGCTCTAGATATTGATACAATATCTAATAAAGTTATAATACCCTTATTATCAAAAAAGGATATTCAGGAAAGATTACAAAAGATAAAACCTGAAATTAGAAACACTCTAGGTTGGATACATGTAGGAGCCATTCAAATAATTATAAAATCTACTTTTAAAGAAGGAATAGATACTCCTCTAGAATTAGCAATCATGGATAATAGAATCCAAAACAAAGAAGAAGCATGTCTTGGAATATTAAGAGGAAATTTACAATATGGAAAACTAAAATTTAATATTCATCCAAGAATTTCCTATCATATTCAAGACAGAGACTTTGATAAAACATTAAGTTTATTACAAGATTTTAAAAGAAAATATTTCTTTAAACAACAAAATAGACCTTATTCTATTACATATGCTATATCCTATGCAATATCTAACACACATCATTCAGATTGTTTTAGCATAAAACATACTATTGATTTCCCTCTCCTATTCAATGATGTGTGCCAAATACAAATACTAAGTTTACCAAAAATAGAAGAAATAGATTCTATATCTTTAAATTTTGATTTACAAGATAAACCATTACTGTCATCTAATCAAAGTCTTCCTAGATTGACTTTCTCTAACAAAGATGTAACTAGTCATTCTTTACCTAGAATGTCTACCTCAAGCAGATTTTATAATATAATAGAAGCCAAAGAAGACAATATAAAAAATTATAAAATACAAGGAGAATATTTTAATGGAAATAAATTCTCTTGTATTAACATACTGAAAGATACAGGTGCAAATGAAAATTATATAAGCCATAAATTTTGTAAAAATTTACAAAAATATAAACTAGATCAGCCTCACCAATATATCAACTTTAATGGTGAGCTACATGAAATCAATGAAGCCGTAGAAACTGTAATTAAATTTGGAGAAGAAAAAATACCTTTAAGATTATTAATAGGAAATGAAGATAAAAACGATATGTTAGAAATAATGTTAGGATTAACATTCCTAGAAAATGTAAAACCATATCAGATAACTTCATATGGATTAAAAATAACATATAATGATAAAATGATATATATTTTTAAATAACAAGTCCCAAAAGCATATGCATTCCAATATGAATTACTTATAAAGATTATAAAGTTGAATACTTTGCTGCTTTATATAGATAGTGGTTCAGGTCTATGTGTTTGTAAACCAGATTGTTTTCCAAATGAATACCATGAAGATTTAACACCTTGTAATGGAGTTAGATTCTTAAGAAATATTATACTTTTAAGAAAAGGAATAAAATACCCGATAATATAAATAGGATCATATATGGTTAAATGTCCACCCTTTTACTTCTATAACACAGGATTAAATGTCATATTAGGATATGATTTCTTACAAAGATTTAATAAAATTGCATTTGATATTATATCTAGTCAAATAAGGTTGAAAACACCTTGTCATAGTCTAATAGTAGTAAAAAGGATAAAAAATGCATATGGAAGAAAATTCCCTATTAACTTTAAAACTTGCATAAGCCAGCGTGGTGATATAGGATATAAACAAAACCCAATAATTGAAAAAGGAATACCTATTTTAGAAAACCAAAAAGATGAACCATTAGAATACCAAGTAAATTTAAGAAAACTTGATCTTAATATAGATAATATAAAACATAAGATAAAACAATGTTATGCAGATAATCTATTACAATTCTGGGATAAAAATAAAATTACAGCAAAATTAGAAATGAAAGATAAAGAAAAAGATATTAGAGTAAAACCAATGAGATATAATCCTGAAGACCAAAAGGAATTTAACATTCAAATTAAAGAACTCTTAAGTTTAAAGTTAATTAGACCTAGCCATAGCCCACATAGCTCTCCTGTCTTTCTAGTAAGAAAGCATGTTGAAATAACAAGAGGCAAGGCTAGATTAGTAATAAATTATAAAAAAATAAATGATAATACAGTATTTGTTGGATATTTCTTACCTCATAAAAAGAGCTTAATTAAGTGGACAAGAAATAAAAAGATATTTTCTAATTTTGATTGTAAAAGCGTATTTTGGCAAATAAAAATGCATCCAGAGAGTATAGCTTATACTGCATTTTCTACTCCTCAAGTACAGTATTAATGGTTGGTAATGCCTTTCGAATTAAAAAATGCACCACAAATATTTCAAAGAAAAATGGATATTATATTTAGGGATTATGATTTTATTTTTGTCTACATAGATGATATTCTAGTTCTATCAAATGACATTAAATCTCATTTAAAGCATCTTGATATTTTTGCAGATATATGTATAAAACATGGATTAGCATTATCTGAAATAAAAACTAATATGTTGAAAGAAGAAATAGAATTCTTAGGTATGAAAATAGATGGTAAGCGGATCGAGCTTCAAAGCCATATTCTTGAAAAAATAACAACATTTCCTAACAAGTTAATAGATAAAAAACAAGTACAAAGTTTTCTTGGAATTTTAAATTATGCCTCAGATTTTATTAAAAATTTTGTAGAATTGAGAAAACCGTTTCAAAACCTACTTAAAAAAGATAAATATTTAGTTTTGATAATAACATAGAAGACCAAGTTAGAAAAATTAAAGATTATTGTAAAAATCTACCAAGGTTACAGTTACCTAAAGAAAATGATAATCTGATTTTAGAAACTGATGTTTCTGAATATTATTGGAGTGGAATACTTAAAAAGATAGAATATAATTCTGAAAAAGAAAAGGTTAGGGAAACTATTTGTAGATATTGTCCAGACACTTTTAGTGACACTGAAACTAGGTATCATATCAATAAAAAAGAGTTATTAGCAGTAATAAAAAGTTGTCAAAAGCTTTATTACTTTTATTACCAAATAAATTTTTATTAAGAACTGATAATACTCAGGTAAAAGCTTTTATCAGAAATAATTTACCATCTAAACCAGAATGTAAAAGGCTTATAAGGTGGCAAACTCTTCTATCAGAATATAACTTTAATATTGAAATTATAAAATCTGATAAAAATATATTGACAGATTTCTTAACAAGAGATGGAAGAATTAGACCATCAATTTGAAAATCGCCTAAAGATGATGGATGAACAGATAAAAGTCATTAAATACATTGCATCTGATATGGGAGAATTAATAGATATAATTAAGGTTCTACCAGAACATGTTGGAGAGATAAAAAGTGTGGTCAAAAGCCATTTCAGAATAATAAGTGATAAGGTAACCATGTACGAATTTGATAGCATGAAGATGAAATTCTTAATTAAACACAAGATGTTGGAAAAAATAGATATTCCATCTACTTCATCAGAAGGTCAAGATATGGATTCTACACCATATCCAGAGGGAGATATTGAAAAATCTTTTTCATTTAAACCTCACTCTGATAGAACAACTACTTTTGAACTGATATATCCAACACTTCCTTATCAACAAGATACAGAGCTCCCCTTGCAACTAGATCCTATTATAAGACAAAGACATAAAATGATAGAGTTATATAATCTACCTCAAACGGATTTAAGGTATATTGACTTTACAGGAATATACCCTAAACTTAATTATCTGCAAGGTTCCTCTGCAGGTGAGATAAGATACTGGTACGATTTCGGTGCTGTCAATATGATTTACCTTACTTCACCCGATTTTCCTGAATTAATCTATTTACCCAAATGGATTTTGAATTCAGTAAAAAAATTTTATCAAAATAATCCAACAATAACACCAAAAGGATACTTTCGCCTTAAAGTTTTTAGCAGCAGGGCCAGACTTTTATAAAGATTATTATTATTATCCAGCATATCATTTTATACAGCTTGAAAAATGTCAATCATTTTCTTGAAAAGTTGAGATAACTAGAAAAGAATTTAATAATTTCAATGAAAATGATATACACTACAGAATAGCTATTGGTTTAAGGGTAGTCTTACAAGGTATGAAGGCTACTCTCAAAAAACAATTTAGAACTTATGGAGGGGAATTTAAAAACTCTCCAATCATGATAGCTCTAGCTAAAAAATCACCTGATGCTGCTATAAAATTTTTGGTAAGTAAAGGGATTGTTAATATCAAGCCCTCAAGCCCAATACAGGTTTTGTATGTATAGAGAACATATATCTGATACCTGTCCGGCCTGTTCCAAACAAAAAGATAAAATGAGCTTAGACTCATCAAAAGATAATATGAATAATATTGATTAAATCTTTAAATCATAAAATCAAAAAAGATTTTATAAAAACAAAAAGATTTTTTAAAGATAAACAAGAATTATCTTGAAGAAGGAAAAGACAAAATATTTCAATATTGGAAATGGAGAAAGATTGTTTGGACATAGATTGTATGACAAAAACTTTGTAATAGTTTAGATCTTATTGTCTTTATATTTTTATGTAAATGTTTAGTTTTTGTCTAAGTTTTTATACAAGTTCTGCTAGAGGCGAACTTATTAGAAGCGAACTTCGCCTAATCTTTGAAGCGAACTTGTTAAGTTCGCCTGGTGCAGAACATGTGTCTATAAATAGAGTTACAGAGTCTGCTTAGAACAGAGTAGTGAGACTGATCGAACAAGAATTCTGTAAACTCTATGTTTTTTAATACAAAGAGAAAGCTTTATTTACATGCTGTGTTTACTTGTCAATTAGTATACATTCGTTAACACGAAGGATTCCGCACTCCGTGTTATCAAGACGTCTTATCACGAGATTGATCTGAGATGTGTAATGAGGACCTACAAGTGGTATCAGAGCTTTTGCTCGTGATTTTGTGGTTGATTTTTGTTGATTAGAGATGGTTTTTGTGTACTATTTGACAAGAAATTGGTCATTTTTGAAGATTTTGTATCCATGGAGTTTTCAAGTTCTTGAAACTGATTTTACTGCTGATTTTGTGGATTTGAGGTGAATTTTGATGAAATTAATCCGATAGAAGTGTTCGAATTGATAAAATACGATATCCTACAGTTCAATTTCTTCCAATTCCTTCTAAATCTGCTTGAAATGATGATTTTTGGGGATTTTTGTTCGTGTTTGGGTTAAAGTTCTTGCTGAGTTTGTTTCAGCTGTTTTAAGCGAACATGCTGAAAGTTGTTGTAGGCGAACTTAGCAAGAGAACTTAGCAAGTTCGCTCCTTTCAGTTTAGGCGAACTTAATAGCGAACTTAATCGGCGAACTTACTGAAGTTTCTTGGGTATGCGAACTTATGAAGTTCGCTTGATATCAAATCTGCTTGTTTGAGGCGAACTTATTATCTTCGCCTAAGGGGATTTTTTTTCAACACTTGAAATTTTTTTCTGAAAAATGGCAAATATGGTACAAGCGACAAATATGTTGAATTACGACAACGAGATTGGTACGTCTCAGAAACCGCCCAAATTGTTAAGTCTTGCAGATTATTCGAATTGGAAAGATCGGTTTGATCAGTTCATATCCTTTACTGATACAAGTTTATGGATTCCAATCTTAGAAGGTTATACGCATCCGACATATACTTGGATGGGAAAGGATGATGTTCCTAAATCAGTATCTGCGTTAACTACAAAAGAAAAAATATTGTTTGATAGAGAAAAGAAGGCAATGGCTAGTATCTCAATGTCTCTTCCAAAAGAAATTTATCACAACTTTAAACAATTCAGGAATTCTCAACAATTATGGGAGGCGTTGCAAAAGAGGTGTGAAGGGAGTTTGGATGTTAAGAAAAGCCGAAAAGAATTATTGAAAAAGAAATTCTTAGTGTTCAAGCACTTTCAAAATGAATCTTTAGATGATCTTGCAACTAGATTCTATCATTTGCTAAGTGAGTTGTCGAGTGCTTTAGTGGTTTATGAGACTGAGGAAATAAATGATAAATTCTTGGAGGCATTACCATCAAAATTTGATGTGTATACAGTTTTGATTAAAGAGAATATCAAGTATAAAACTATGTCTCTTGCGGAGGTACTTGGCAAGATTCAGTCACATGATTTAAATAAGAAGAAGAAGGAAACCAATATGGAGCATATCCAAGATCCTTCAATGTATTTTGATAAGTCTTCTGGCAAAACTGGTACAGGGGTTGCATTCTTTTCTGGTGATACTCAAGAGGTTTCTCATGATCATTGTTCTAGAATTCCATGTCATTCAGGTTTCTCTGCAGATTCCACTTCGTCATCATTTGGAACACATAATATGAGTCAAAGAGTTGTTGATGATTATTTAGCAATGTTTTCTTCCTTCATGGCGTCTTATGAAAATTTTATTGGTGGGAAGATTCATGATTCAGAGGTTATTGAAGAAGATTTTAGACAGATTGATCCTGTTGATCTGGAAGAGATGAATATTCAATGGATCATGGCTATGCTGATGCGACAAGCAAAGGATTTTTTAAAGAATACTGGAAGAAAGTATATTGGGTCTAACAGTCGTTCACGTATGGGATTTGACAAAACCAAAGTTCGTTGCTATAATTGTCAGGAGTATGGTCATTTTGCCAAAGAATGTCTGAAGCCAAAAGTTGAGTTTGATTCTCAGAAGAAGACTAATAACTTTCAGAACAATCAGAATCAGTCACATGGTCCCTCTAGTTCTGGAAATTCTAATCATGCTTCTGCATCATCTGCTTTGGTAGCTCAGAATGATGACAATTATGACTAGGGTATTCATCTTGAAGATTTGGTTTGTTCGGTAAGTCAAGCGTTTGTAGCTGAGATTCATTCTACACAATCTGAAGAGTCAACTGATGATGATAGTTCAAGTGATGGTGAGAGTTTGCCGAGTACTGATGAAGAGCGTGATTAAGTATAGAAAGTTGAATCTGATATTACTGTAACATTTCTGAGTTTCCCTGTATTAGCTTTTAAGCAATAAACAACATTTCAATTCCAATTTTAGTGCATTACTCTTGTATTATTTGCAAACGTTAAATCTCAAAGTTTCAATGAAATTCTTAAATTTTGATTTTTATATACACACATGTATATACATTTTAAATTGAATAAATTTATATTCCATATGCGTATATGTAGATTTGTATATAATCAATTACAACTTAATTAGGTTAGTTTTAAACCATGATTATACATCTTCTAAATATATACAAATGGTCTCGAACCCTTTAATTTTGGACCCGTTCACCTCAAATCGAACCCATCCAAGAGTTTTGAACACTTAAACACCTCCCTTTGACTTTCTAAAGTCAACAGAAGAAAAATTCTTACAATTAATTTCAAAAATCAATCAAGCCCGATTATATGAACTGCCTAGTATGCGTATATGATTCTCGAGCACTCCTAAGCTCAACTAACATGTTAATTTAACAAACTTCCTGGCCTAATTCGAATTTCAAACGGAATTGACTTTTCAGAGTCAAACCGAGCCAATTTCAATCCCAAATCAAGAAATTAAAACGCATTGATGTCCGAAAATCACGCTCAGTCAATACTATTACGAATTCAAACCTAAAACGCGACCCAATTCTTCATGGATTAAATGAATTTACGTGTGAATCATGCTAACCGTTGTCGCCTGCAAGACCGAATAAGATCGAGAGTTTTAGACGAAATCGGGCAAGTAGAATTACTCCCACTCCAGCGCTAAACCTCAAACAAAATTTCTAAACCCTCAAACAAACGACATTACATCTCTGGACCTCGATCAAACTCCAAGAACATTAAGTCTGTGTTTCCAACCGTTCTCGCTCGTCTCATCATCATTTCAAGTAAATTTTACGTCGTTGGTTTCGTTTTGAGATGGCAAACAAAAGCCCTCTTTCAATTGCCGATGATAGAGGGTATCAAACCCAATTATACTTAGGGTTCTTACTCAGTTCATACGGGATTGATTTGGGGTTTTTAGTTGATTTATTTTAGCATATTAATTCAATTGGGTTTCTAGTTATACCATCGAAACCACCTGGTCCGGCCGGTAAGCCACTGCACCGCCGAACCAGGTGGCGTGGGTTCGAAACCCATACACAACATCCTTTTTGTTTCCCTTTGATACTAGAACCCGGCCACCCCTGCTGCATACTAAAACACATGCGAACCGGGTGGTAATCAGCAATTGTTCCCTTGGTCTGACGGTAAAGCGACTGTCTCACTCAGAGGCCACCCGGGTTCGAGCCGGGTGGCATATTTTTTGAGAAAAAAAACTCGTTTTTAATGTCCAATTTATTTTGTAAAAATTATTTTATAAAACCTATGGTCCCTATAACTGATTCAGAACAATAAATACCAAATTTTAAAGGAAAACAATTATTTTACTATTTAAATGGTTTTAAAACCTTAATTTAAAACATAAAAATCATTTAAAATTTGTTAAATAAAAGTGTTACTTTGAAGCAAAACAATTAAGATACCTATTAGATTTATAAAGTTGTAATAAGATTTTATAAACCCATTAATTACTTGAAAAGATTTTATAAATCCATTATCATTTTGTAAAGAATTTCATAAAACAAAAATTTATAGAATCAATTTTTATTAATTACATATATTAAGGTTTAAACCCTATTTAAACAAATAAAACTTTTTTTTAAATATAAATATATATTTACATTCTCTATTTTTCTTAAAAGGACATACTATTTTAATAATGAATAAATAAATTTATTTATTTATTTAAATTATTTATCTTTTTACATTAGCAATCCATTAAGGGTTTAAATCATATTTAGTATACTTTCCTATATATGTATATTTATATACTAAATATATATTTACATTACCCATTTTAAGAGCATTATTATAATAACAATTAAATAAATAAAGAGAATTTAGTTATTTAAATTATTTAAGTTATTATTCATTTTTATACAACCCTAAGCCAATTATTATGTCATTTAAATTCTCATACTTTGAATTTACTCTTTATACTAAACTTTGATCCTAATACAAACACCAACATACATACATCCTCTACATGAATTAACACAAACCCCTTTTGTATAAATCCCTACACTCAAATCCCATTGAATCTTAGACTTTGCCTTAGACTTTGTGCGTGTTTTTAATTCAAATTCATATAAACTTAACTCTAGGTTAATCTTGTGATTTGCAAAATCACCTGTGCTACCTATTGCTCGTGTTACCTACACAACTAATACAGGTGAGTATTACATAGCCCCTTTACTCTTTTACACTTTTTGGGGTGAATCATGAATTTTATACAAACAATGGCTTACATTTACACAAACTACACAAACACAAATCCTATTTACATTCATGTGAGCAAATTTGAGCTTTATGTTGAGTGCTAGGTGTGTTAACTTTTGTGTGCAATTTATGTGCAATCATTAACTATTTAAGCCGACGGTTAACAATGATAGATCTATTGAGTCTGACAAACCCACCCAGATTGGGGTGATTGTTACCGACAACACAATTTGCATGCTAGTTATAAAGGTTTGATTGTACTTTAGTTACACAATAGCTGCTCCCCATAAATGCCTTATTTATCATGACTTGTAAGGATTTGTTTATTCATGTTTATACACTATCTATGTACAAACCTATGTATGCTCACCAACTTTTTAGTTGACCTTATTTTATTCATGTTTCATGTGCTAATGTGTGAGTTTGATCAAGACATGCTACACTTAAGTTTGGACTTAGTTAATCTAAATTTAAAGAACAATTTGTATTTTCATTTATGTACTTGTTGAATTTTGCTATTTGAGTTTAAATTGTTTGAAATGAAATTGATGATTAAATATTGAAATCTAGCGAACCTCATACTCATGAACAGTCTACATGTCCCGCCCCGACGTTTCCGCCGTCGGTTGGGGTGTGACAATTACTTCTGGTGTTTCTGAAGATGCTATTGTTTTAACTCAAAATTCTTCTGATGGTGCTGATTCAGAGAATATTCCTATTGCAAAAGTATTCATGGCAGATATGTCCGATCCTTCAAAGGTAAAAGATTATGTCTGTTACATTTATTGTTCAAATTGCATTAGTGTAAAGGATAAAATGCAAAAAGTCATGGATGATAACACAAATTTAATTTGTGATATGAAATCGATGCATTCAGTTAATAAAAAACTGAAAGATAATGATAAACTGTGTATCGATAGAATTGAATCTTTGAAAAGAGATTTAAATTCTTTGGGGTTGAAATATAAGGAACAAGCATATCATCTGGATTTGGCTTATGCTGAGATTGAGAAACGAAATAAAATTGTCGCTCAAAAGAACAAAGAAATTTCTGATAAAGAATCTGAAGTGATTAAACTACATTGAAAGCTGGAAAATTTTGAAAATTCATCTGTAGTATTGGATTATTTTAATGCTAATGCTGATCCTACTAAGAGGGTTGCTGGGATTGGATTTGTTCCTCCACCATTCAATGCAAATTATGTGGTTGAACCTGAAATTATTCATGAAGAGGAAATAGATCCAAAGACAGTGTTGAAAGTGAATCCAGTAACTGGTGAAGATATGATATATGATTCTGATTCTAAGGATGAGGTTTTTGATGATAAGAAGGTTGAGGGCATTCCAAAGGAAGTGCAACTTGATGATCTAAAGATAGTGAAAAATGTTACCCGATGCATTTTGACAGAACCTGATGAGGTGAAAGTTGAATAGCCTAAGCTGTCAAAAATGTTACAATCAAGTGGTTTTGTGGCTGCTGGTTATCAAAAGCCGCTTTCATCAAAGGTGCCTACACAAATTTATGTTCAAAAGAAGCCGGTTAACTGTTCGGTAAATTCTTCTAAAACTTGTTCATCGGCAGATTCATCAAATTCAAGAAAAAAACTCCTTATGTTAGAAATCATCATGATAGAAAAGTTTGTTTTCATTGTAATGAGGTTGGTCACATTCTGATTCATTGTCCTTATAAGAACCAAGGAAAATTAAAGATCGCTCCCTCACAACAAAAAGTGGTATCGATTCTGAAAAGACCAAATGAGGGAAAGCCTACTTCTAGTGGTGCAAAGAATGTGTCTTTTCAATCATTTGATAAATCTTCGGGATTTAAGCAACATGACAAACATAGTTCTAAACCATTTGTTTTTCAACAAAAGTTTGATATTCCACATGTTGGAATTTCAAAGGAGTCTCAACCCGAGGTCAAACTTTTTAGACCACAACGAAGAAGACGTAATAGGAAATTAAAGAAAATTTTGGAAACAACTGAATCTGATAATAATAAATCTAAAAATGTTTTTCCAATAAATCAAAATATGTCTTCTTTGAGAAAGTCAAATAATAAATCTTATGTTCCAAAGGTTGATGACAATGTTAATTGTGAATTACTTGAAGTTGTTTATTTTGATCCATCTGGACGATCCAAGACCACAATGGCTTGGGTTCCTATTTCTAACTGATTTTCTTTGTTTATGTAGGGGCAACCAAGGAGGACTATCAACAATACATGGTATGTAGATAGTGGTTGTTCTCGACATATGACAGGGAATATTAGTTTGTTGGAAGATGTGATTAAGATTGATGGTGGTTATGTCGCTTTTGCAGGAAATAAAGGCGAGTACATAACAGGTCAGGGTACTTTAAAGAACGAAAAAGTCAAATTTGAGAAAGTGAATTATGTGGAACAACTTGAACACAATCTTTTGAGTGTATCTCAAGTGTGTGACAAGAAGTTCTCATTTCATTTCAATGATTCGGAATGTTATATCTTGAAACTGGGTTTTGTAATTCCTGATGAATGGATTCTAATGAAGGCTCCGAGGAGAAATGACACATATTTCCTCGACATGAGTGTTGCTACTACTACGGATTCAATTCCTACTTGTCTACTCTCCAGGCGTCTGAGTCAGATTCTATTTTGTGGCACAGGAAACTTGCTCATATCAACTATCGGGAAATGAATTATCTTGTAAAAACTGATCTGGTTTTTGGTTTTCCGAAAATGAAATATTCAGTTCCTGATGACTGTATTCCTTGCAAGAAGGGGAAACAACACAAGAAGTCTCACAAATCTAAGACAAAGAATTCTATTGTAACTCCTTTGGAGCTACTGCATATGGATTTTTTTGGACCGATTAGTATCAGGAGCATTGGCAGTAAATCTTACTGCCTGGTCGTAACAGATGATTTCTCTAGATTTTCATGGGTTAAGTTCCTTGCTTCTAAAGCCGAAACCACAGAGTTGGTATAATTCTTAATCCTGGGTTTAGAGAATTTGTTCAAACAGAAAGTCAGAAGAATTAGGAGTGACAATGGCAGTAAATTTAAAAATAGCAAGATGGGTTTATTCTGTCTTCAAAAGGGAAATCATCATGAATTCAGTGCGCCATATGTACCTCAACAAAATGGGGTTGCTGAACGAAAGAACAGGACTTTGGTTGAAACGGCACGTACGATGCTTGCAGATTCTAAGCTTTCAGTTACTTTTTGGGCTGAGGTTGTGAATACTGCGTGTCACGTTATGAATCGAGTCTTGACCGTTAAGCGACACAACAAGACATGCTACGAGTTACTTAATAATCGTAAGCCGAATATGGAATATTTACTACCTTTTGGTAATCCATGCACCCTTTTGAAAGTTCGAGATGTCCCAACCAAGTTTAGTGCTAAGGCTATTGAAGGGATCTTTCTGGGGTATGTTGCTAATTCTACTACCAAAAGGGTTTATAACAAAGAGACTCGCCAAGTTGAAAAATGGTATCATATTGACTGTTCTAATCGGTCTTTACCTCAAACGGCGATTAGACCAGACTGGGCTTTTGATTATGATAATTTATTCAAGTCTTTTCATTTACCTTCTGATATTTCTCCTGAGGAAGCTGTTGTATTAATTGATTCATGTCAGGATGGACAAAATAGTGGTTTTCTACCAAATGCAGTTCCGCAGTCATCTGCTCTATCTACTTCTGTTCCCGATCCTAATGTTGCTTCTTGTTCTGGACCACAAGAGTCTGATAGTGAAGATGAAAATGTTATTTTCCAAGATTCTTCTGCTGATCTTTTGTTGATTGTTGAACCTTCTAATTTGTCAATTGACTAGAAGCGTTTTTGACCATTAGTAGTGTGAAAATTAAATATGATATGGTTACATCCGTGATTTGAATCCATTTTATGCCTGAGTGTGTGTGTAAAAGATCATTATCAGATATAGAATATATGGTTTTAAGAATTTCATGAGACCAATATCGAATTATGTCTTTAGCACAATCTCTTTCAGTTCAGTTCATTTCACTGCCCATGCCCCGAAAAACATGCAATGTGTTGCTGAACTAAGATATGTTTCTGACAACATCTGTTGGGACATATATTCACCCTTGGATCAGTTTGATACATTATCTATTCTGATTTCATTGAAGTTTATCCAGATAATAGTTGGATCCTCCTACCTGAATCTATTGATTCTCAATATACAGCCAATTCATTAGAATCTTCGGATTCTGAATCATCATGATTCTTATATCCTTTGGGATCTGCTATTCTATCTTGTGCTAATAGAGATAATTTCATCTTGGAGATTGATCTAATCTTACAATAAACTGTGTATGTCTTGAAGATAGTGCAAATTTAAATTTCTGTTGGCATATATGTGGGGTACACAATGTTTTTCATCTAAATGGTACTAACTCACATGAATTTGGAAGAAAAATTCTTATAGTTTCAAATCATATAATATTGACAATTTAAAATTTCATGCTTTGTATTGCAAATTCGGAATGAATAATTGAGCATTTCATAACCTGATCTTGTTACTTTGAAATTTATCGTGTATCATTTCAAGTGTTATTCAAATTGATTGAAAAAGTTCATAAAATTGAAAAAGTATGAGTTACATAAGTATGAGTTTGTTTGTTTCATATCTTAGGTTACCCATAGTTGATAATAAACTGTGTGATGAATTACTCATATACTGATATGATCTTCTTGCTCATGATGTTCATCCAAAAATATGTGATTTTGTTTGTACAGATAAAACCAAAAATATGTGATTCCGTTTGTACAGATAAAATCCAAAAATATTTTGTTATTATCTTCCATGAAAATTTTAATTTTAAAATGTTTCGGGATTGGATCGGATACTTGATACAGATGGAAGTTCACGAGAATGGGTCGTGTTGAAAGTGAAGAATTTTGGTCAAAGGAAGGGTTTGGAGCGAACTTAACATGTTCGCCTGGTTCTGAGTAAGCGAACTTAATATGTTCGCCTGACGATTGTTAAGCGAACTTAACAAGTTCGCCTAATGGAGCGAACTTAATGGTGTTTTAGTATTGTGTTCAGGCGGACTTATTCTTTTATCCTCTTCAATGTTTTAGCGAACTTATACGAGCGAACTTATACAAACTTTTCTAGAAATCTTATAATTTCAGATCTAGGGTTTCTGTTCGGTTTTTTTGTGGTTGTTTCTGAATCGGTTTTAAGTTGTGAGTCATTCTAGAGTAATTTCTTCGATTTCTATCCGGTAAATCTTTTAGATTTTGCAAGTTTTGATTTGTGCTCATTCGGTTTAAACTTTTCACGTTTTCTGAAATTTTAACATGGTTTATGCATTAACAGTTGAAATTGATGATTGAAAATGTGTCGTGAATCTTAATCGATGCTATTGTTATGCTTGAGTTAGGATTTTTTGCTTGATTCAGACAAGTTTGTGATTGTGTGGAATTTGTATCGACAGACCTGTTCAGGCGAACTTGTTCATGCGAACTTGTTCAGGCGAACTTGTTCAGGCGAACTTGTGTAGACGAACTTATTATATTCGCCTCTTGCAACACTAAGCGAACTTAGTAAGTTCGCCTAGGGGCTCAGTGATGTTTGGGACTTGGGATTTTTTCTGTTTTGTTGAAGAAAAAATTTAACATTTTTTTTAATCTTTTTATTTGTTTTGCTTACTAAGGTGTTTTTGTCCTCTACATTTCAGATGGCTCGTCGTGTTGAGTACAAACATAATCAAGTGGCGTTATTGGATCCTAATATGTCTGAAGCTGCTCATTTTTAAGGAATTATCAACTTTCTGAATTGTTCACGTTTGAATATTGCTTTATCTGCTAATCCGTATATAAGTTTACCTTATATTCAGCAATTATGGGATACCGTTCATCAAGACACAGATGTTGAACCTCACGTTCTTCATGCTACAGTACATAATACGGAGGTCGCTATTTCAGTAGAAACTATTCGTACTGCTTTGGCATTAGGGGGTGCTGTTGATGATCCGATATCATATCCTGGAACCCTGATTATGGGATGTTTTCAGCGGATGGGTTATAGAGGAAGACCGAATGATACACAAGCAAGAAAAGGAGGTTTGGTTGGCGAATAGAGATATTTTATGCATGTTATCATATAATGTCTGTCTCCAAGGAAGGCTGGTACTGATGGTTTGAAGAGTGCAGTACAAGCTGCTATGGTTGCTTTGACACTCAATAAACGGTTTAGTTTCGCTTTATACATCTACCGTGAGTTAGTCATGCGAATAAATCCTGTTGAAGGTCAAGGATTTTTGATGTATCCTAGGTTCGTGCAAATGATTTTGAATCATTTAATTCCGGATTTACCTCAGCATCCAATACGTTTGGCTTTTACTCCGATGTCAAAAAGGATCTTTGTTGATTGTACAAAGGTGAAACAACAACAACAACAAGTGCCTGCTCCAGAACAGCAAAATGTTCCTATTCCACAAGTACAGGTTCAAATTCCTGTTAATGAACCAGTTCAAGAAGAGATGGCTCATGATAATAAGATTTGGGTATGAATATGGATGATTTTGATCATGATGCTGTGAACTCACCGATTCATGAGGCTGAAGGCAATGTTGAAGATATGAGTTCCGGTGATACTGTCTTACCTGATTCTGAGGCTACTGAGTCTGATTCGTCTAGAGACTTTAGCTCAGATCATTATGAGAGTTTGGCTAAGATACCATTGGAAAATGCAGGAAAACGCATTAAATCTAAAGCCAGAAAGCCGAGGCGTAAGTCTGTTCGGAATCCTCCTTCTGGATCAGTACTTGGCAAAAGAACTTTGCTTGATGAAAGATCTGACTCGGATAGTGATTTTATTCCAGTTCCTAAAGCTCAGAAGCTTATGTCTGCTTCTATTGCTGCTGCTTAATCATCTCAAGGAGTTGAGGATGTGTAGATTCATAGCTTTTGTATAAGCTGTTGTCATTTATTGTATGTTTAAATAATTTTAGACTAGTTTACTTTCTGTCATTTCATTAAATGTAATTTCAGTTCTCTGTAATTTTACTGCTTTATTAGCTAAGTATGGGCCATCGAAACTACTTATTTTCGATTGAGCTTGTTCAATCGAAACTAGTAGTTTTGATAGATGGTAGTTTCGACAGTTCTGTGTATCACTTGTAAATGGTCAATCAAAACTAGTAGTTTCGATTGAACATAGTTTCGATACCTGTCACTACTATAAATAGCCTAGTTTGAGAATGCTTAGGGTGTGAGTAGCGGCTGTAACCCTGAACCTTTTCTTTCACATTGTAAATAGCCTAATTTGCAGTTGTTTATGCACTGTGTTCTTACATTTTCATACCATTTGCGTGTTGATTCATAGTGTGGTTAGCCGGTTATCTTCACCAACACTGTTTCTATCATCTGTTTCACCACCATACACACAGTTTCCGCCTGTGTGTGTGTAATCGATCAAATCAGTGATTTCAAGTTAAATCTGGACCTACAATTGGTATCAGAGCAATATGCTCTAGTGTTTTTGAGTGTTATCAGGTTTTGTGATCGATTCTAGGTGATTTGTGAGGTATTTTGAGGTTTTTGTTGGAATCTGCACATAACATCTCAAACGTACTGTTTCATCGTTTTTCAAGGATTTTTGTTCGTGATTTCAAGAATCGGAGGTTGGATTAGTGATCAGGAGTGTTTGACGAAGATTTTCGCTGGATTGTTTTGTCATTTCTGCACTATTGATATCTGGAGCTTATCATCAATGGAGTATTTTTGAGCTTGGAGAAGAAGGCATCGAAACTACTGGGGACAGTTTCTGATTTTTGTTGATCATCGAAACTTCTTGTCTACGTTTTGTCGGGAGAAGGTACTATCGAAACTAGATTTTTGTCTTATCTCTATAGAAACTGTGGTTATCGAAACTTGTCTGTGAAATTTTCAGTATCGAAACTAGTTGTTTCGATAGAAGTTGTCCTATCGAAACTAGTTGTTTCAATAGAAGTTGTCTTATCGAAACTAGTTGTTTCTATATAAAAGTTGTCCTATCGAAACTAGTTACTGTTTAGTTTCGATTCCAAATATTATGGCCACTTCAAGTTCAATAGAACATTCTGGGGGAAATAGACCACCTGCTCTTGTGTCTACAAGAGAATTTGATGACTGGACTAAAAAGATGAAGCTTTTCTTTCAATTTCACGATTATACATTGTTGAGTTCTATCACCGATGGTCCCCACAAGCCCGTAACTACCACTGCTGATGTTCAACGTCCTAAGTTAGTATCTGAGTATGATGAGAAAGATCTTGCCTTGATTGCCCGAGACAACAAGGCCTACGGGACTATTGCCATGGCTCTTCCTATGGATATTTTCAACATCTTTGCTGAGTACACAACTGCCAAAGACTTATGGGTTGCATTGTGCACAAGATATGAGGGAAGTGAGGATGTCAGGGAAAGCAAAAGAGATCTGATCAAGAAACAATATGAGATGTTCAGCAGTGTAAGGGGAGAATCAATGTCTGATTTGATCAACCGTTTCTCAAGCATTGTATCAAGGTTGAAATTAATGGGAGTTGAGTACCCTACTTTTGATCTAAACAAGAAACTCCTAGATTCTCTTCCTGAGGAATGGAATATGTATCGCATCATGATCAAAAAGACTGAGAATCTGAGTGCTCTGTCTCAACAGGAAGTCTATAGCATTCTTGAATCTTATGAAATTGAGATTAAGAAGGGAGCAGTCACCCCGTCAAATCAGTCTGGAAACACATCTCTTATTGCTGGATCAAGCTCGTCCGGTAGCCCATACTTCCAGACTGATGTCCCTCCTTCAGCTGCTGCAATTAATTCTACCAGCTCCTCTGCTCCTCAGAAGACTGTCACCATGATTCCTGATGATTATATCCCAATCATGACTGCTTTCATGTCGTGTTATGATGCACTGATTTATGGAAATCTAACACCGGTTAGCTTTCAACCTGATGACTTGGAGCAGATTAAACCTGATGATTTGGAGAAAATGGACATTGATTGGTGCATGGACATGTTGACCTTAAGAGCCAAAAGATTCATCAAAAGGACTGGCATAGACAGATTCAAGCAGGGAAAGACACTTGGGTTTGATATCAAGAAGGTGAGATGCTACAATTGTGATCAGCTGGGTCACTTTGCCAGAAACTGCAAGGAGCCGTCCTCCAAGGATCAACAAAAAAAGAAGATTTCCTCTGGAAAACAAGCTGTCAATCCTCCAAAGACAAACACATCTTCAAGTTCCACAGCTCTTGTGTGTCAAGCTGATAGACACTATCATTGGGGAGAACAAGCTGAGGAAGCTGCTGATAAAGCCTTGATGGCTGATGTGGAGGACATGGGGAAGTGTGTCATGATTGAACCTACTAAGGATCTCACTGTTGTGCCTGCTGAGGTTATTTCTAAACTTTGTAATTCCAGATCTTGCTTAAATGAAATTCAAAAATACAGATTCATCAATCAAGCCTTGATTGATGAACGAGATCACATTAAGGTGATGTATGACTCTGTTGCCAAAAATGAGAAACTTTACTTAAAGAAAATTCGTGACATATCTGGTGAAAATCGTTCTTTAATTGTGCAACTCAATACTCAAACCATTAATAATACGATTTTAACTGAAAGAGTCCAAAAGGCAGAAAAAGCCAAGTTACAGGTTGACCACATGGATATGGATCAGAAAATTATGTTTGGAATAATTGATAAACAATTTAATAGAAAAGGCACAGAAGGTCTTGGGTATAACTCTCATCCACATCCTTATTCTAAATCAGGGAGATTTGCCAATATGCCAACTCCACATGTTTCCACACCTTTTGTTTGTATATTATCTCCTGATGATTATATTACGTCCTCCGATTCTGACAGTTTTGCTTCTTGTGCCGAATCAAATTGTGTAAATTCCGAAGATGATTGTGATAAGAGTACTAATGATAGAACTATTTTAAAAGAACTTGAGTCGGATGAATGTAATAATATGTCCGTGTCAAAACCAAATATTTGTGAACACGTTAAAAACTTGTATTTTCATTCTATGCCTGCTGAGCATACGGGTTTGGGATGTGATGTTTCTAAATTTAAAAATGCTTTGCCTTTTGTTCCTAAATCTTTGAATGTTATGCCATGTGTTACCAATTTTAAAAGTGCAAGAATTATTGTGAATGATGTACCACGTGAAACCATGAGTAACATGGATTTTTTCAGATTAAAGGAAGCACATCGTCTTCAAGACAAAGTTATTGATGAGAGAACCGTCTCATGTTCAGATTCCTCAACATCACAATCATATTCATCTTGTGATGACTATTATCAGGCTAGATATCTTGTGAAAATGTTTGTTTTAGTTGTGGTGCCTCAAATCATGTTTCAAAAAGTTATAAATTGACAACCGCAAATTCTAATGAAGAATCGCCTTCCAAAAGTTCATTAAATTCATATGTGTTGCCTAAGTCTTCTCACAGTAGGAAATCTACGCATAAAAGAATTAAAAATGCTAAAAATTATTTAAAACGAACTTGGAAAATTAAAAATAATGTTCTATTTGATGACCATGCTTCATCAAAGGATGGTTGTAATTCTGATTCCAATGAGAGGTCATATCCTGACACTAAAATCTCTTGATTGAAACAATTTTGGTCAAATCGTATAAATGGTTCGTTGTGTATAGGGTCAATCAAGAAGAACCGGCGATAACATCTGGCATGTAGATAGTGGATGTTCAAGACATATGACTGGGCACTTTAACTTGCTGCAAGATTATCATCAAATTGATGGAGAGTATGTTGCTTTTGCTGGAAACCCAAGAGGAGGAAAGATTGAAGGACAAGGAACAGTATCAAATGGAGTAAATAGTCTAGAATTTGTCAACTTTGTTCCTCAGTTGAAATACAATCTGATGAGTGTTTCACAGATTTGTGAAAAGGACTTTTGTGCTTTATTTAATTCAAAAGAATGTCTTATCTTGAAGCCAGGAGTGGTGATTCCGGAAGAACTTATTCTCATGCGTGCTCCCAGAAGATACAACACATATAGCTTGGATATGAACAACCCATCGGGCATTGAATCGTGTTTTCTCTCAAAGGCTTCCGAAGATGAATCGTTCCTGTGGCATAAGAGGTTGGGACATGTCAATTTCAAAACAATGAACCGACTGGTTCGAGGCAACCTAGTCACTGGATTACCTCTCAAAGATTTCACTCCTATGGAACACTGTATCTCATGTTCCAAGGGAAAACAGCACAAATCTTCACATAAGCCTAAAACCACCAATTCCATTGACTCTCCTCTCCAATTGCATCACATGGATGTTTTTGGTCCGGTGAGTGTCATGAGTCTTGGACGAAAGTCATACTGTCTGGTGGTAACAGATGATTTTTCTCGATTCACTTGGGCGTTTTTCCTAGCTAAGAAAGATGAGACGCCAGAGATTTTAAAAACCTATATGCTTCAAATTAAGAACCTCTTCAATCTAAGTGTGAAGACTATCCGCAGCGATCATAGAACAGAATTCAAAAATGCAACTCTTGATTCCTTCTGTGAAAGCAAAGGAATTTCTTGACAATTTAGTGCACCTCGTACTCCTCAACAAAACGGTGTAGCTGAAAGAAGAAACCGCACTTTAATTGAAGCTGCACGAACTATGATTGTTGACTCTAAGCTTCCCGTGACTTTCTGGGCTGAGGCGGTCAACACTGCATGTTTTGTGCAAAATCGGGTTCTTATCACTAAAAGTTGCAACAAGACACCTTATGAGATCATGTACAAGCGCAAGCCAGTTATCGATTTCTTCAGAAAATTTGGGCGTGTGTGCACAATGCTGAACACTTCAGATCAGCTCAACAAGTTTGAAGCCAAAGCTGATGAATGCTATTTTGTTGGTTACTCATCCAATCAACGTGCTTTTCGTGTCTACCATAAAAAGAAAAGGATAGTGATGGAGTCCATTGATATCAATTGGCATGAAAACAATCATACGGACGCAGGAGACGGTCCCAATTGGCTCTTTGACGTCGATTCAGTTTTTAAGTCATTTAATCTTCCTGATTTCTCTATTGAATCAAATCATGCTAATCCTTACTTCTCTGTGAACAATCTAAGGAACATAAATGATCAAGGCTCTTCCTCATCTGCTCAGGTTGAAATTCATGTGGTTGCTAATGCTGAATCTGATATGGAGTCTTCCGGTTCTGGTGCAACAAGTGAAACTGTTGAAGGCAACTCCATTCCAATAGTAGATGTTGCACCACAATCACCTGCTGAAGATCCTATTAATGATATTGCCGATCCTCCTGCCTAAAATCTTACCAATTTGGAAGAAGTCGTGGAAGAAGATGAAATTCCTCAACTGCAAATTCATAAGATTCATCCCACCAATAACATCATTCGACCACTCAATGTGGGTTAGTACCCGAAGTGCCTGTGAAGCATTTGAAAACAACATGTTTTCTTGCTTCATTTCTCAAGCTGAAACAAAGAACATCAAAGCAGCTCTACTAGAAAACAGCTGGGTGGAAGCAATGCAGGAAGAGCTACAACAATTCTCAAAGCTGCATGTGTGGAATTTGGTAGATCTTCGCAAGAACAAAGTTCTAATCGGCACTCGTTGGGTTTTTCGCAACAAAAAGGATGAAGGCGGCACTGTGATTCGAAATAAAGCTCGTCTGGTGGTTCAAGGTTTCTATCAAGAAGAAGGGATTGACTATGAGGAAGTCTTTGCACCAGTGGCTCGCTTGGAAGCCATCCGAATGTTTCTCGCCTATGCAGCCTACATGGACTTCACCGTTCATCAAATGGATGTCAAAAGCGCATTTTTATATGGCAAAGTTCAAGAGGAAGTTTATGTCAAGCAGCCGCCGGGTTTCATTGATCCTAATTTTCTAGACCGTGTTTATAAGTTAGACAAAGCATTTTACGGTCTTCACCAAGCACCTCGTGCGTGGTATGAAACTTTATCAAAGCATCTGCTTGAGAATGGTTTCACAGGAGGAGCAATTGACCAAACTTTGTTCAAACGAAAGGATGAAAAGGATACAATCATGGTGCAAATTTATGTGGATGATATCATTTTTGGATCTACAAATCCCCGTCTTTGCATAGAATTTGAGAAAGTGATGAGATCTAAGTTTGAAATGAGCTCCATGGGAGAAATGAAGTTCTTTTTGGGACTACAAGTTGATCAGTCTGAGTCAGGAATCCTTATCCATCAAGAAAAATACGTAAAAGAAATCTTGACCAAGTTCAAAATGGCTGATTCCCATCCAGTAAAAACTCATGTGGAAGTTCGACATTGTTTGACTCCTGATGTGGATGGTGAAAGCGTTGATCATCATCTCTATCGCTCTATGATAGAATCTCTCATGTATCTCACGGCCAGCAGACCCGATATCATGTTTGCAATGTGCTTGTGTGCATGTTTTCAGGCTAATCCTAAACTCTCTCATTTATCTGCTGTCAAACGTATTTTTAGATATTTAAGGTATAAGCCAAAATTGGGTCTGTTGTAACCTAAAACTTACTTGTTTGATCTTGTGGCTTATTCAGATTCAGACTACGGGGGTTGCAACTTAGACCGAAAATCCACTTCTGGAGGTTGTCAATTCCTTGGCAACCGCCTTGTCTCATGGCAATGTAAGAAACAATCCACCGTTTCCCAATCCACCGCCGAAGCCGAATACATTGCCGCAGCCCTCTGTTGTTCCCAAGTCAGATGGATACACCATCAGATGCTTGACTATGGGATCACATTCCATGAGACACCCATTCTGTGTGACAACACTGCCGTTCCCCATATCACCAAAAACCCCGTTCAGCATTCCAAAACAAAACACATTGAAATTAAACATCATTTTATTCGTGACTGTGTTGAAAAGAAACATTTCAAATCGTTGAAGTCAAAACCGACAAACAAACCGCATACATCTTCACAAAGGCTTTTGACTCTACCAGATTTGTCCAACTGGTGGAGATGCTTGGAATGATTAACTTTCAGTAAATTGTGTGAATAGTAGTTTATTTTCTTAATTTTGATTAATTAACAAAGAAAATTCCAAAAAGATTTTATTTTTATGTACAGTTTCTACGCAAATCTTTTGGGGGGAGAAATATAATATTTTAATGTTGAAAAGAATTGCTGTGTATATAATCTTCAAGTGGTTTTGAATTGGAGAAAAATAAAAAAAATTGAATCTGACCTTTGAGAAATGATAGTGTCTGATCTCATCTCTTGGACATAGAATGTACCAAAAGCGATGGTGCTTACTGAGGTATAGCTGGTAGGCCCGACATATGGTTAAAACTTGTAAGTAGTGTGAAAACCTAATATATATATCTCATACTTGTGTGTTTGAACCCATTATTGAAACATCTAACCCATTTTTATATCTAAGAAAACCAATTCAATCAGATACAGGTTTACGTATTGGATTCCTATTCATACGCCAAGTGACCGTCAAAATAACGATATTTACCACCGATGACCCCGTATGTTTTGCTTACGCAAAGATCTCGGGTGCTCATCCTTTTCCCATCCACTTGGATGATTTGACCCCCTCTGTTTTGCTTACGCAAAGATCTCGGGTGTTCAACATTTTTCTATCCGCTTGGATAATTTTACGACTTCTTCTGTTTTGCTTACACAAAGATCTAGAATGTTCGTACCTTTTAATATCTACTTGGATATATTTTATTTTAAATTTTCTAAATCCACTTGGATATCTTATTTTGTTTTGGTGGTACTTTGACATTACTAAGACGGTACCTTGGTTAATCAGAAAGAGATGATAGGATGAAGATGGGTACTTCTTGAGGATTGATAGGTTTTCAAAATCATTTTATTTCAATATGTGGGGTACACCTTGTATATTGCTTAAATGGTACCTTTTAATCACATGAAATCTTTGTATAAACAAATGTTCGGGTTTACTTTGCACAAATACCAGCTATCTTCAGGGACTCACATTAGTTAATTGCAAAAGGAAGTGTTTCAAGAGACTGACCAGATCTGATCTCATGTTGGATCTTTTTCAAGAAGATAAGTGTAAATATCTTGTGTATAATTTCATTTCTATAGTTAAGTCTGTTTTAACAGTGTATATATGTTAGTCTTGTTTCTGCTATTTGAACTATCGAAACTAGTTGTACATATCGAAACTTCTTTGAACTATCGAAACTAGTTGTACATATCGAAACTACTTTAAACTATCGAAACTAGTTGTTTCGACAGGGGCACTTTGGTCATCTGTCTTACGCAAATTAAATGCCTTCATAATCTATCCCTTCCTTCATACTGAGTTTCACTCGTCATTTTTGAACCCTCTTCACCTTCTCTGTCATACGCAAAATCTCTCAAGCCATTGTCTGAGTTGCAAGATATTAGCATTAATCACCTGATTTTCCCCCGTTGTCACCATCGTCTCCATCATCAGGTAACGTCTCACTACTTCATTTTGGATGATTTTTGCAAATCGGCAGACCTAGGGTTTCAAAGTTTAAAATTTGTTCGACTAAATCTTCATAATAACAGTCGTTTTTGTGCTTATCTGTGTTTGCATACATCTCTATCATCTTTGAACTCACGATTAATGTGTATTCTTGCAGATAACAGTCTCACATTCAGTAAGATGAAGTTCCGTCACTTACAGGCCACTCTAAACCCTTCATTAAATTGTTTATATTAGTCTGAGTATCGTGAATCAAAGGGGTTTGGGTTTCAAAACCAAGTAGTTTCGATAAAGGGGTTCAACTCTTTCAAAATTTCTCAAAAGGTTTTCAATCGAAACTACTAGTTTCGACACCCAAACTTGCCCTAGTATCTCTGATCGAAACTATTTAGTTTCGATAAGTTCATCTCCATTGAAACTAGTTGTTTCGACAGTATTGATTTCAAAGTTTTCTAAGTATTGATCAAAGCTTATTGCCTCTATCGAAACTACTTGTTTCGATAAAGTTGTTTGTTAAATTAACCAAGTTCATCTCAATCAAAACTAGTTGTTTCGATAGTAAGGATTTCAGATTTTTTCTAAGTGTTGATATATCTTGTTTCGGTCAAGTATTTTCAGAAACTTTACTTCTTGTGCAAAATTGATGAATTTTACAGGTATGGATCTCTTATTCATAAAGAGACACAATGTCTGTGCATTCCTTAATGCCAATGATCCAAAAGCTGCAGTGTTCATTCGTGTCTTAAACTTCTTGGCAAACTCCAACATCAGCTTGGCCATCAGCAACAACCTGCCGGTGTTTGAGACATCTATAAGAGAATTTTGGGAGACTGCAGAGATCATCACAGTTGAAAATGTGGAGCACATCAGAGCAACTATGCTTGGCCAAGAAGTCTTATTTTCTGAAGCTACAGTTAGAGAGGTGCTGCAGTTTAATGACAATCCAGATGCACCCATTGAATTTCCAATCTTCTATGTTAAAGAATGCTTCAGAAGATTGGGTCATCCAGAAGAATTCAAAAGTGGTCAGATAATCAAGAACTCCTTACCAAGCCACTGGAGATATGTAGTGCACGTGTTTATTCACTGCCTATCAATCAGAAAAGGAGGTTTTGATTCAGCAAACAGCACTCTCGGCTCAGCAATTTTGGGGTTAGTCAAGGGAAGAGATTACAATTTTTCTGGCTTCATCTTCAGACAGTTAAAGGACAACCTAACAGGAGCCGTGAAGGAGAAATTTTTGGCATATCCAAGATTTCTACAGATTATCATCAATCATCTTCATCCTGAGCTGCAACAAGTTGGGAACACCTTTGTGTTCGACCATATGATTGCCAAGACTCTCAGCTATGTGAGAAGTACAAACAAGAGAACCAACAGGGCTATAGCTGACGTTCCCCTGTTTGGTCATATTATTGGTGAAGAAGAAGAATTCATTCCTGATATTGACCCCGATCTAGAAGAAGAGATCTTATCATCTGATGAAGAAGAGATGGAAGTTGAACAAGATCAAGGTAATCAACCTATTGATGAAGCTGAGATTGAGATAAACGTCCCTAATGTTCAAGAAGAAGAACAACCCATCATTGAGCCTGTGATAGAGGCTCCTTTTGTTGAACAAATACAGATAATTCAAGAGCCAGCAGTTAATGTTGAAGCTGGTATGCATGAAGCTGAGGAGGAAGTTGCAGAATCAAGTGGAACTCTGGATGGAGGAATCTATGGATCTGACTACTACAAGTATGATTCAGATGATAGAGCAAAGCATCTTGCATCTTCCTCTAAACGGCAAGTTGAGGCAGGTTCTGATTTTGAGGAAGAAGAGCCTAGGGCAAAGAAAATCAAGACTGGATTAGAAGATTTGTCATCCTCGACAGATTCTTTATTCACTACTCCACAACCAACTCCAGAACCATCTCCACAACCTACATCTCCACATCAATCTCCCATACCTACACAACCTACATCTCCACATCAATCTCCCATCCCTACATAACCTACATCTCCACATCCATCTCCCATCCCTACACAACTTACATCTCCACATCAAACACCCATCCATACTCCTCCCACATCATCACATCATGAATCAACCTCTCCTATACCTAGAGTTAAAAACTTAAGCCTTGAAGTGAAGAAAATGCAGGATAAAATTCAAAAGAAGGATAAAGAAATTGAAGGCCTAAAATCTAATCTGCATGATGTCCAGTAAGAGGTTAAAGACCTGAAGCTGGAAGTTGGGGGTCTACATACCCAGATTGACATTCTACAAACCCAACTTGAAACACAACAGAGACTAATCTCAAAGCAAAAAGAAGAATTCAAGGCCTTAGCTGAAGCGGTGGAACAACTCAAAGCCTCAATGATAAAACTTGTGCAACAACAACCAACCACTTCAACAACTCAGGGGGAGACCACATTTGTAGTTGAACCCTCATCTCCTGCCCTTGTGACTAATCCAGAGTCTGCACTAACTATCTTTTCTGGCCATGCTGAGAAGACAAAAGAGGCAGTTGAAGTCAAGGTTGAAGAACCAGAATTAGACCTTCCGTCAGCAAGTGAGAGAAGAGATGCAAGGAAGAAAGGGAAAGGGACTTCTACTGAGATAGAGACCGTGATTCTGGATGAAGAAGACATCCCATCTGATGACGAGCTGAATGCCCTTTTAGATGAAATTGAAAACTATGGGTATAATGATCTTTATCCAGAAATTTTGACCACCGAGGAAAAAGAGACTGAGAGAACCAGATACTTCACAGAAGAAGGAGAGGAAATTCAAACCTTGTTTGATGAAGAAAAAGGCGAAGAAGATGTTCAGGTTAATCTTATCAAGACAGTCACTCCTGAACCAATCACTACAGTCTCTGAATCAAGTCCAGCACAAGATCCAACCTCTGTTGCACCTGAACCTCCAATTTCAAGAAAGTCTTGGTTTAGGAAAATCATTCAGGAAGAAACTCCTAAAACATATGAATGGATAGCTGAGCATCAGGAACTAAAGAGGCCTCCAATTGGCTGGAAGTATGATGCTGAAAGAAAGCTCTTTATTATCAGAAGATATAGAGGGGGAGTTTAGCACTTTAAAAATATGACTGACTTCCAGACCCTTCCTTTCTATGACCTCAGGGATTTAGCTAAACTTCCCCTTCAAAACCCTGGGAAGGTTATGATGGCTTATGACTTTGAGAAATTTCTGCATTCTCAAGTCAATAATGATTTCAAGGGAATGGAGCCTAGGAAAACTCAAAAGAAAATCTCAAAGACAAGGTTTCATCCTAAGACTAACAAGCCATATGTGTTCTTGAGTTACAAGCCTGCCCAAACTCACAAGACCATCACCATTCCAAAATTTGTACCTGTCCAGCTGCAAACTTTCAGAAAGTGGTACTATGACCCAATCATTGGCAGTGCAGTAATAGAGTGTGAGGGCAAGGAAGATATCACTATCTTTGAGCTTATGGAGTTGTTGAAATTTCAGCCTGAAGATTTGGAGGTACTATTCCAGAATCACATTCAGGCATACAGTGATGAAGATGAAGCTGATGCCAAGGCCTACCAAAGAGTTGTATCTCTCCATGTTAAACCATTTATCCCAAGGACAACTGAAGGACCGGCTGCTTGATGAAGAGCTGAAGACAGTAATGCAACAGCTTAGGGGGAGATTGTAGATTCATAGCTTTTGTATAAGCTGTTGTCATTTATTGTATGTTTAAACAATTTTAGACTAGTTTACTTTCTGTCATTTCATTAAATGTATATATATATATATATATATATATATATATATATATTGCGAGAACAAGGGTAACAAAACTAAATCGTTTATTTTTTTTCTCCATGGTAAAAAAAATTAAAATTTTATACTTCTTATAAACAAATATGTATGTTTATTTACATAAAAAAACATCAAACTAGTTTTTTCATATTTAAGAGTTTCCTACACATATGTAAGTAAAAAACCTACACATGAATTACACATGTGTAGGTATGTATATAAACGAAATTTTTTCATATTTTTTTGTTTGAATTTCATGAAAAACAAATAAACATTACATTTATATACTTTTCTTATATTTTAAAACCTTTTAACATTTTAAAAGTGAATGATTCGTTTTGTTCTGCATGTTCTCACAATATTTAATGTTCTGAATTGAATCTTCCCCATATATATATATATATATATTTATACAATTAACAAAATATATTTAATTTTTTAATTTTAAAATTTTTATTTCTAACTTATAACTTTTCAAATATGATGTTCTACTGTTGTGACGTACATATTGTTTCAACACCTACCGCTGCTTCAAGGTTTTTTTTTCCACTGGCATTTTTATATTAGTGTGCGAAGTAGGTTTACGTATAGGTTTTGATTTTGATTTTATGTTATAATGTTTCGAGGGCATTAATTTTTTCCTCGATTTAGCGCGCCGCAATGCGCGCGGGTTTATTACAAGTTTGACACTATGAAAAATTATAAGAGCCTAAGAGTCACTAGGGGATATCTGGGTGATAAGGTGTTTCCCCTTTATTCATGTAAGGCCTCGTTCCCGGGAGATCTCACGCGTTGGATTTACTCATTCACAACATAGTTTAATAACTGAAAGTAATTCATTTGGTAGCGGAAACATTGTCATAACACATAAGTCATAGAACATAAAATAACATAGCCTTTCATTAAACACAAATGGGATGTCAATCATGGGTCAGGTAGCCATCGGTCCTCATCTAGTGCATCGAAAGCAATCCTTCATTCTCTATCATTTACCTGAAGTGCATACTAAAGAGTCAGCTAACGCCGGTGAATTCTAATTTTAAGTAATATGTAGAGATAAAGACTGATGGCTACAGAATTCTCTAAGTATGGATGTTGCGGACTCTACAATGTTGCCACTGATGAAGCTGATGCGGGTAGTTAATTTTGTTGCTGATCTACAACTATGTTGCGATAGGCTTTATCTGTTGAAGTCCAAAGTTTTTGCTGATAGGCTTCTCAGCAACATCACACATTGATGTTGCTCATAGGCAAATCATCATCAGCTTTGACTTTACTACTGACATCTTTTGCTGCAACACTGACACACCTATCGACAGAAGGAATGTTATTGGTGCAGATGACAAAACACAATGTTCCTACTTCTGATTACTCCTGCAAAGATTCCTAAGAAGACTTTTGTTTTGCAGTTGTCTTTTTGCTGCAATTGTCTTTTTGTTGTAAACCAATTGTAGTGTAGCTTTTATCTGTACATGATCAACGGTCTGTGTTCGATTTGATCCTTAGAATCAATGGTCTGTATTGATTCTAAGTTCCTTTATATGTATTAGAGTAAAGTGCTGTTTTCTTCCCTGTGGTTTTGCCAATTTCATCCAAAAAGTTTTGTTTTAGCTTTTCTGTCCCCGACTTTTCAAAATCTAGTCATTTTCATCAAACTGTCTAACTCAGTTAAAAATTTAACGTTAAATCAGGGGCAATTTAGTCTTTTCAAAATTAATTTTTAACTCTTTTTTTAATTTAAATAAAAACAATAAAAAAATACAAATAAAACCTAACCTCCACCCCACCCCCATTCTCTCTCTCTACCATCATCATCATTGATAAAGAAGAACACCACCATAGATCCATTGCACCTCCGCCTCTTCCCTCCTATTCACCCTCTTTGTTTCAGTACAAAACCACCGCAATACCACCTCCAATTTGTAATCAATTTTGTGGCGATGCACAGTTTATCCCAACATCAATTTTGATGACCAAAGTTCCGTTTGAAATACCTACAAATAGATCGATGGTGGTGACCTGCATATTTGTGTGGGGATGCACACACCTTCTATCTCCTCCTCACCAAAGTTTTGATTGGCACGCCTGCAACTAGGGTTGTGATGAAAGGGGTGGGGTGGGCAATCTCTATTCGCTGACAACGAGAATTGGCAATCGGCGATGGAGGTGACAGAATGAGCAGCTGGAGTTCATGGGGGGGGGTGTTATTTGGATGTTTCGATGAAGTTTTGGGATTTCAAAAGTTCAAGATTTTGTGGTTTCGAGAGATTTGAAAGTTCTGATTATTTTTGTGGGGAGGGTTTCATCGGTTGGGGTAGAGATGATGTGTTTCTATATCTATTGCATAATGCAATAAGAAAAGCATATATAGAAGGTTTATTGATTTAAGGCATCTGAAACAACCAATTATTTAGTGACATGTCACCATGTATGTCTACAACTGTTGTGCAAAATTAGAGATATGTCAAAAAGGAATAATCAGAACCAAGAAGGAATAATCAGAACCAAGAAGGAATAAAAGGGATTAAAAAGAAGGATGAAAATAAAGGGGGTTAAAAAAAGGTTAAAAATTGAATTTTAAAAAGACTAAATTACCCTTAATTTAACGTTAAAATTTTAACTTAGTTAGGCATTTGGACAAAAATGGCTAGATTTTAAAAGGTTAGGGACAGAAAAGTAAAAAAAACTTTTTGGATGAATGTGGCTAAAATGTTCAAAACACAGAGACGAAAATAGCACTTTACTCTATGTATTATTTCTTTTCAGTTGTATGTATGCTTCCTCAGAGTTTTCTTTGTAACTAATATACTTTTCATTTATCAGTATTCACATTATTCCTTATTGCATTGCATAGTTGTTATTGTTTCCGCCAATATCAACTACATAGAACCATCTTGTAATATCTCGATCAAATTAAGCAAACTCACATTTGTTTAATCACTTTCTGGTTCTGTTACTATTATATCTTTGCTGCAGATCATCTATCAAAAGTATGGCATAAAATACTGGATTTGATGATATTGGAAGCTTTCACAGACCACTAAGACTGGTGTCTGGTGAAGATTATGACATGTGGAAGAACAAGATGGAAAAGTTCTTCTACTATCAAGAATATAGAATGTGGAGATCCATAATCGATGGTCCTTAAGTACCAATGGTGACCTCTGCTGATTCTGGAGGTCCATCTATTCCAAAAGAAGCTTCAAAGTATTCTGAGGAAGACATCAAGAAGATTGAGGTAGACTTTAAAGCTCTGGGAGCCATCCAAATGTGTCTACCAAATAAAGTGTTCCACAACTTCAAAGAGTACAAGATTGCCAAAGAGCCATGGGAAGTTCCAGAGAAGATGTTTGCTAGATCAGAAGAAATCAAAGAAAACATAAGAGACATACTAAAGCAAAAGTATGAAAACTTCGGCTACAAGGATGGTGAGTCTCTTTCAACTCAATACAATAGGTACACCAATCTGGTTGGTGAGCTGCAATGTGTCAAGGTCAAGCTGGAGAATGAATATATTCTTAAGAAGTTCATCAAATCTCTTCCAAACTGATGGACACTTTATAAAGTGTCAATTAGAAGAACAGAAAATCTGAAAACTCTCACCATGACAGAATTGTTTGACATGTTAAAAACCTATGAGTTGGAAATGATTCAAGCAAGAGAAAGAAAATCAGGTTATCCCTCTGCACCTTCAATATCCAACACCACCTCTTCCTCTGCACTTCACTTTGACCACACCCCACCAAGTACAAGCAACTACTATCCTCCCATAGTCACACATCCACAAACACCCAACACCTAAATGAACAACTCTCCTTTCCTTCTTGAAGCACCTCCTCAAAACCCTGCTGCCTTTATCTCTAACACTCCAAGCAACATGACCTTTATTAAAAAAGGTCTGTGGTACTTCCATCCAGAGGACTTAGAAGAAACGGATATAAAACATTCTCATGCTATGTTATCACTCAGAGCAAAAAGGTTCTACTCAAGAACTGGCAGACCCATTCCAAGAAACAGTCCAAATACAAGAGTAGGTTTGGACAAAAGCAAGTTACGATGCTACAATTGCAGTCAACTTGGTCATTTTGCTAGAGAATGCAAAGCACCTAAGGCAAACCCAACTACTGCACAACCAAGACAGGCTCAACAAGGTCAAGTAGGTCAAAATACTTAACCTGCTCAAACTGCTTCTTGTGCAACTCAACAGGCTAGATCAACTGACTTTGACTGGAGCTTTCAATGGGAAGAAATATCTGCTGCCAATCAAGCCCTCATTGCTGATACCATAGAGATTCCACCTCAAGGATATGAACATCTTTGCTCTCAAGCTTGTATTGATAAAGTTTTGGGATATAGAAAGAATAAGAAAACCTAATAGAACAAAATGAAGAGTTTCATCAAATGAAATCTGAATTCAAAAAGGTTGAAAACACTTATATAGAAAAGATTAACCGGCTAAAGAAAGATATTTCATCATTAAAACATGAACAAAATAATCATGAAACTTAGACTGATGATCTATTATTTAAGTTAAAAGCTACAAGAGCTGAGTTCGTAGATCAAAAGGTTCATGTTGATATTTATGAGTTTGCATCCAAAAAGTTGCAAAGATTGTTGGATGCTCAAATCTATGAAAAGGTGACTGCTGGTCTTGGGTACCAAGCTGAACAGTACAAATCAGTAACACCAGCCACTGATTATGTAGCCATATATGAAACTAAATTTAACCTCAACAATCTTGAACATTCAAACCGAAACCTTGATCCTTCAAAGGAAGACATTTTTGTGCAAGAATGCAGTACCTCCACTGACTCTGATTCCACATGTTTAGACTCCTCTGAAAACTGCGATGCTCCTTTACTTCCTACAAATGAAGTAATTCTGAAAACCACCAAATATGGGAAAGTGATTCAAACTAACTTTACAAGTCCTTTCATTCCTTTCATACCAGTGACAAAGCCCACCAATCAAATCAAAATCAGCTATCCTCCTAAAGGAAGAAAGCTGATCATTGAAAAAGGCCAATCATCAACATCCATCGACTCCAACCCTGCAAAGAAAGGGTTTGACATCTGTCATTCAGCTGGAGAAAGAATGCCATATGTTCAGAAGACATTAGAAGAAGCTACCTTTGAACACAACAAAAATCATCCCTGGAATTTCAAAGATCTATTCAAAAGAAAGGACTATGTGTACTTTCAAAGGTACAAGATTGCAAAATCATGCTTTGTATGTGGAAAATACAATCATACAACAAGTACTTGCTTCAACTACCTTCAACAGCAAAGAAATCTCAAGCAACAAGCTTTTAAGAAAACCAACAAAAGGAAGAAGGTAAGAAGCTATGAAGAAAGATCAAATCAGTTCAGGAAGTACATATCTCCACCAAGAAATGATGCTATTGCAAAAATCCCCCAACATCTCAACAATCTTGCATCATCCGTGGTGAATCAGACCACTTTGCTGCAAATTTTAAATTTAATCCTTTCAAGCCGCTCTTACAACTTCAATCATCATCAGTAACAGCCAAAATCATTACTGATAGACAAAAACCTGTCTATAGAAGAATCCCTAGAGAAAAACCATCTTCAACAGGAACATGAAGAATGAGAAGTCAGTAGTCACTGAACAAGCAAAACCATCAGCAACAACTAAGTCTGTTGCTGATCAGTTTAAACCAAGCAAGACCAAGAACAAATCAAAGCCATCAGCAGTAACCAAGTCTGCTGCTGATCAGTCTAAGTCTAGCAATACCAATAGCAAAGCAGAACCATCAGTAGCTAAAGTTACATATGTTGCTGACAGTTCTTAAGGAAAAGCAAAGATCATTCAAACATAGAAACCAAAGACTAAATCCTCATCAAATCAAAGCATCATCATTGGATCCATTGAATGCCAACCTGCTGATGATCTCATTCTTAAGTCAAATATCTCACCCAAGTCTGCAAGTTCTTTGGTCCACTCTACTAACTAGAACTCTCTCATGTGCAGGAACAACCAGGTAACAAGTATAACACCTGGGTTGTAGATAGTGGTTGTTCCAGGCACGTGACTGACAATAGGTTCATCCTATCAGACTTCAGAAATTTTTATGGTGGATATGTTTCCTTTGGGAGTAATTCAAAGGGAGGGACGATCACTTGACAAGGAACTGTGTCTAATGAAAGAATAAGCATTGAAAAGGTGAATTTTGTGAAAGAATTGAAGTTTAATCTCATGAGTGTAACATCCCTAATTTTCTTTATATTTGCTTTAATATAATAAACAATACTTCAAAACCATTTCTAGTGCAAAACCTTAGGTTATTTTTGCAAACACTTCAATTTCAAGTTTTCATCAACACAATTTGTTTTTTTTTTATTTTGTATGTACACATACATATATTCTTAATCAAATTAATACAAACATAAAAGAATTAAAATTTTTACATTCTTACCCCTTTATATATATATTTCTTTTTAACAAGTTAGTTTTGAACCTTGGATCATTTGAACCCCCTAACCATATGAACTCTCAATTTGAAACCTCACCCTTTTAGATTTGAACCTATTGTTCTCAATTTTGACCCTCATCCTAGAACAATTGAACAATTTTGACTTTTACAGTCAAACAACCCAATAATCATGCAATTCAAGGCTGCCTTCGGTCCAATCCAGTCGCATTGGACTACCCATGAGTGTATAATCGACCATATGTCATTCCCCGACCCAAATAACATCTCCATTCGATCCATTCGGCGTCTAAAAATTCAAATTTCAAACGGGTTTGACTCCACAGAGTCAAACTAGTCTCAAATCCCTCCCTAAAATAAGAAATTACACGCATGTAACCCCCATGAATCACGCTATGATTGATTTCGCTGTGTTCAGTCCGTAAACAAGACCCAATTCATCCATAACCGAATGAATTTACGAGTGAATGGTGCCAATAGTTGTCATATGCGAGACGTAATCGAATCGGGTGTTTAAGACCGGATTAAATTGTAAAAACCCCTCTCTTACCTTCGCATGATCTCATACGCATCCTCTAAACAATCTATCAACTCGCATTCCACCTCTGATTAGCGATCGGAAACCAAGAAAAGAGGACCCATCGACCTAGCCGACATCACTCGATAACTCACCATACCAGGTAAAACTTAGTTCGTTTGATTCGTAATCGAGTCCTTGTCAATAGCCCCTTACCAATTCGTGGTAACAAAACATATCGGAACCGATTTGATTTAGGGTTCTTGATCAGTTCCTACGATTTGGGGGCTTTGACTTGATTCTGGTTGTTGTTAAGTACACTTGGGTTCCTTGTATGACGAGCGAAACCACCTGGTCCGGACGGTAAGCCACTGCACCACCGAACCAGGTGGCGTGGGTTCGAAACCCATAACCCACAAACCGCCCCCTATTTTTGCGTATGCATCAGATTTAGACACGACCCCTTCTCATTATCAGGTTATGTTCATTACAAGCCGAATATTTAGTGGGCGAGTCCCCTGGTCCAGCGTTTGGGATGGTGGCCTCTCATAGCAGCCACCCGGGTTCGAACCGGGTGGACTGCTTTATTTTTTTTAAATCGTTTTTCTTGCCTAAATGAACTTTTAATTTTTTTTTATAAACCTAACCTCATTTAAATCTGATTAGTCCAGTAATTTACAGTTTTAATCATAAAAGCACAATTTAGACAAATTTAAAATGATTAAAATCTCATTTTGTTTTCTTTTGAAATTCATTTTTTTTACCTAAACTTTATAAAATTTTCTTATTAATATTATATAAGCAAATGAAACTTCTCTTCCTAATTATATTAATACATTTAGAACATACTATCTTTAATAATGAATAAATAAATGAAATCGTTTACACTTTCAATCCACTTAGAGTTTAAACTATATTTAGTAACTATATATACTAAGTTACACTATATTTTGACACACTTTAAAATAAATTTATTTATCTAAATTATATTTGAATAAATATAATTCACACTACTCATTCTTAGTAAATTAAATAAATAGAAATTATTTAACTTATGTAATTACTTAAACCAAACCCCTAAGACAATTAATATTTTCTTTTAAATTTATATATACACTTTGAAACTCACATTTTTATATCAAACTTCTATTTAAGCACAAATGTCAACTTACATACATCCCTTTTACATAAAATGACACAACCTTTTTGTGCAAATTCACACACATTAAAACCCGTCGAACCCTAGACCCATCTTAGACATTGTGCACAATATTAATTTAAATTTGTACATTCAACTCTAGGTTAACTTTGTGAGCTACAAGGATCACTTTGTTAACTATTTTTCTCATGCTGTCTACACCACTAGTACAAGTGAGTTTACATAGCCCTTTTTTTGTATTTACATATTTGGGGTGAAACATGATTACATTCAAATACTATTTGCAATTACACACGTACAATTCCACAATATGATCATATGTGTTTATTTGTGCTTTATGCTTGAATGCTAATTGTTAAAGCTACATATACATGATATACACGTGTAAACACAAATACATTACTTCAGGCTAACATGTGTTGTTAGGCCCTACATTAGGATAACATGTGTTGTTATGCCCTACATTAGGATAACATGTGTTGTTATGCCTTGATTGAATTTTGAAAAGACTAAATTACACTTGATTTAACGTTAAAATTTTAACTTAGTTAGGCATTTGGATAAAAATGGCTAGATTTTAAAAGGCTAGGGACAGAAAAGTAAAAAAAAAACTTTTTGGATGAATGTGGCTAAAATGTTCAAACCACATGGACGAAAATGGCACTTTACTCTATGTATTATTTCTTTTCAGTTGTATGTATGCTTCCTCAGAGTTTTCTTTGTAACTTGTAAGCATTGAAGAGTAATATACTTTTCATTTATCAGTATTCGCATTATTCCTTATTGCATAGTTGTTATTGTTTCCGCCAATATCAACTACATAGAACCATCTTGTAATATCTCGATCAAATTAAGCAAACTCACATTTGTTTAATCACTTTCTGGTTCTGTTACTATTATATCTTTGCAGCAGATCATCTATCAAAAGTATGGCATAAAATACTAGATTTGATGATATTGGAAGCTTTCACAGACCACTAAGACTGGTATCTGGTGAATATTATGACATGTGGAAGAACAAGATGGAAAAGTTCTTCTACTCTCAAGAATAAGGAATGTGGAGATCCATAATCGATGGTCCTTACGTACCAATGGTGACCTCTGCTGATTCTGGAGGTCCATCTGTTCCAAAAGAAGCTTTAAAGTATTCTGAGGAAGACATCAAGAAGATTGAGGTAGACTTTAAAGCTCTGGGAACCATCCAAATGTGTCTACCAAATGAAGTGTTCCACAACTTCAAAGAGTACAAGATTGCCAAAGAGCCATGGGAAGTTCCAGAGAAGATGTTTGCTAGATCAGAAGAAATCAAAGAAAACATAAGAGACATACTAAAGCAAAAGTATGAAAACTCCGGCTACAAGGATGGTGAGTCTCTTTCAACTCAATACAATAGGTACACCTATCTGGTTGGTGAGCTGCAATGTGTTAAAGTCAGGCTGGAGAATGAATATATTCTTAAGAAGTTCATCAAATCTCTTCCAAACTGATGGACACTTTATAAAGTGTCAATTAGAATAACTGAAAATCTGAAGACTCTCACCATGATAGAATTGTTTGACATGTTAAAAACCTATGAGTTGGAAATGATTCAAGCAAGAGAAAGAAAATCAGGTTATCCCTCTGCACCTTTAATATCCAACACCACCTCTTCCTCTGCACTTCACTCTGACCACACCCCACCAATTACAAGCAACTACTATCCTCCCATAGTCACACATCCACAAACACCCAACACCCAAATGAACAACTCTCCTTTCCTTCTTGAAGCACCTCCTCAAAACCCTGCTGCCTTTATCTCTAACACTCCAAGCAACATGACCTTTATTAAAGAAGGTCTGTGGTACTTCCATCCAGAGGACTTAGAAGAAATGGATATAAAACATTCTCATGCTATGTTATCACTCAGAGCAAAAAGGTTCTACTCAAGAACTGGCAGACCCATTCCAAGAAACAGTCCAAATACAAGAGTAGGTTTGGACAAAAGCAAGTTACGATGCTACAATTGCAGTCAACTTGGTCATTTTGCTAGAGAATGCAAAGCACCTAAGGCAAACCCAACTACTGCACAACCAAGACAGGCTCAACAAGGTCAAGTAGGTCAAAATACTTAACCTGCTCAAACTGCTTCTTGTGCAACTCAACAGGCTAGATCAACTGACTTTGACTGGAGCTTTCAATGTGAAGAAATATCTGCTGCCAATCAAGCCCTCATTGCTGATACCATCGAGATTCCACCTCAGGTATATGAACATCTTTGCTCTCAAGCTTGTATTGATAAAGTTTTGGGATATAGAAAGAATAAGAAAACCTAATAGAACAAAATGAAGAGTTTCATCAAATGAAATCTGAATTAAAAAAGGTTGAAAACACTTATATAGAAAAGATTAACCGGCTAAAGAAAGATATTTCATCATTAAAACATGAACAAAATAATCTTGAAACTTAGATTGATGATCTATTATTTAAGTTAAAAGCTACAAGAGCTGAGTTCGTAGATCAAAAGGTTCATGTTGATATTTATGAGTTTGCATCCAAAAAGTTGCAAAGATTGTTGGATGCTCAAATCTATGAAAAGGTGACTGCTGGTCTTGGGTACCAAGCTGAATAGTACAAATCTGTAACACCAGCCACTGATTATGTAGCCATATATGAAACTAAATTTAACCTCAACAATCTTGAACATTCAAACCGAAACCTTGATCCTTCAAAGGAAGACATTTTTGTGCAAGAATGCAGTACCTCCACTGACTCTGATTCCACAGGTTTAGACTCCTCTGAAAACTGCGATGCTCCTTTACTTTCTACAAATGAAGTAATTCTGAAAACCACCAAATATGGGAAAGTGATTCAAACTAACTTTACAAGTCCTTTCATTCCTTTCATACCAGTGACAAAGCCCACCAAGCAAATCAAAATCAGCTATCCTCCAAAAGGAAGAAAGCTGATCATTGAAAAAGGCCAATCCTCAACATCCATCAACTCCAACCCTGTAAAGAAAGGGTTTGACATCTGTCATTCAGCTGGAGAAAGAATGCCATATGTTCAGAAGACATTAGAAGAAGCTACCTTTGAACACAACAAAAATCATCCCTGGAATTTCAAAGATCTATTCAAAAGAAAGGACTATGTGTACTTTCAAAGGTACAAGATTGCAAAATCATGCTTTGTATGTGGAAAATACAATCATACAACAAGTACCTGCTTCAACTACCTTCAACAGCAAAGAAATCTCAAGCAACAAGCTTTTAAGAATACCAACAAAAGGAAGAAGGTAAGAAGCTATGAAGAAAGATCAAATCAGTTCAGGAAGTACATATCTCCACCAAGAAATGATGCTATTGCAAAAATCCCCCAACATCTCAACAATCTTGCATCATCCGTGGTGAATCAGACCACTTTGCTGCAAATTTTAAATTTAATCCTTTCAAGCCACTCTTACAACTTCAATCATCATCAGTAACAGCCAAAATCATTACTGATAGACAAAAACCTGTCTATAGAAGAATCCCTAGAGAAAAACCATCTTCAACAGGAACATGAAGAATGAGAAGTCAGTAGTCACTGAACAAGCAAAACCATCAGCAACAACTAAGTCTGTTGCTGATCAGTTTAAACCAAGCAAGACCAAGAACAAATCAAAGCCATCAGCAGTAACCAAGTCTGCTGCTGATCAGTCTAAGTCTAGCAATACCAATAGCAAAGCAGAACCATCAGTAGCTAAAGTTACATATGTTGCTGACAGTTCTTAAGGAAAAGAAAAGATCATTCAAACATAGAAACCAAAGACTAAATCCTCATCAAATCAAAGCATCATCATTGGATCCATTGAATGCCAACCTGCTGATGATCTCATTCTTAAGTCAAATATCTCACCCAAGTCTACAAGTTCTTTGGTCCACTCTTCTAACTAGAACTCTCTTATGTGCAGGAACAACCAGGTAACAAGGATAACACCTGGGTTATAGATAGTGGTTGTTCCAGGCACGTGACTGACAATAGGTCCATCCTATCAGACTTCAGAAATTTTTATGGTGGATATGTTTCCTTTGGGAGTAATTCAAAGGGAGGGACGATCACTTGACAAGGAACTGTGTCTAATGAAAGAATAAGCATTGAAAAGGTGAATTTTGTGAAAGAATTGAAGTTTAATCTCATGAGTGTAACATCCCTGATTTTCTTTATATTTGCTTTAATATAATAAACAATACTTCAAAACCATTTCTAGTGCAAAACCTTAGGTTATTTTTGCAAACACTTCAATTTCAAGTTTTCATCAACACAATTTGTTTTTTTTTTATTTTGTATGTACACATACATATATTCTTAATCAAATTAATACAAACATAAAAGAATTAAAATTTTTACATTCTTACCCCTTTATATATATATTTCTTTTTAACAAGTTAGTTTTGAACCTTGGATCATTTGAACCCCCTCTCAATTTGAAACCTCACCCTTTTAGATTTGAACCTATTGTTCTCAATTTTGACCCTCATCCTAGAACAATTGAACAATTTTGACTTTTACAGTCAAACAACCCAATAATCATGCAATTCAAGGCTGCCTTCGGTCCAATCCAGTCGCATTGGACTACCCATGAGTGTATAATCGACCATATGTCATTCCCCGACCCAAATAACATCTCCATTCGATCCATTCGGCGTCTAAAAATTCAAATTTCAAACGGGTTTGACTCCACAGAGTCAAACTAGTCTCAAATCCCTCCCTAAAATAAGAAATTACACGCATGTAACCCCCGTGAATCACGCTATGATTGATTTCGCTGTGTTCAGTCCGTAAACAAGACCCAATTCATCCATAACCGAATGAATTTACGAGTGAATGGTGCCAATAGTTGTCATATGCGAGACGTAATCGAATCGGGTGTTTAAGACCGGATTAAATTGTAAAAACCCCTCTCTTACCTTCGCATGATCTCATACGCATCCTCTAAACAATCTATCAACTCGCATTCCACCTCTGATTAGCGATCGGAAACCAAGAAAAGAGGACCCATCGACCTAGCCGACATCACTCGATAACTCACCATACCAGGTAAAACTTAGTTCGTTTGATTCGTAATCGAGTCCTTGTCAATAGCCCCTTACCAATTCGTGGTAACAAAACATATCGGAACCGATTTGATTTAGGGTTCTTGATCAGTTCCTACGATTTGGGGGCTTTGACTTGATTCTGGTTGTTGTTAAGTACACTTGGGTTCCTTGTATGACGAGCGAAACCACCTGGTCCGGACGGTAAGCCACTGCACCACCGAACCAGGTGGCGTGGGTTCGAAACCCATAACCCACAAACCGCCCCCTATTTTTGCGTATGCATCAGATTTAGACACGACCCCTTCTCATTATCAGGTTATGTTCATTACAAGCCGAATATTTAGTGGGCGAGTCCCCTGGTCCAGCGTTTGGGATGGTGGCCTCTCATAGCAGCCACCCGGGTTCGAACCGGGTGGACTGCTTTATTTTTTTTAAATCGTTTTTCTTGCCTAAATGAACTTTTAATTTTTTTTTATAAACCTAACCTCATTTAAATCTGATTAGTCCAGTAATTTACAGTTTTAATCATAAAAGCACAATTTAGACAAATTTAAAATGATTAAAATCTCATTTTGTTTTCTTTTGAAATTCATTTTTTTTACCTAAACTTTATAAAATTTTCTTATTAATATTATATAAGCAAATGAAACTTCTCTTCCTAATTATATTAATACATTTAGAACATACTATCTTTAATAATGAATAAATAAATGAAATCGTTTACACTTTCAATCCACTTAGAGTTTAAACTATATTTAGTAACTATATATACTAAGTTACACTATATTTTGACACACTTTAAAATAAATTTATTTATCTAAATTATATTTGAATAAATATAATTCACACTACTCATTCTTAGTAAATTAAATAAATAGAAATTATTTAACTTATGTAATTACTTAAACCAAACCCCTAAGACAATTAATATTTTCTTTTAAATTTATATATACACTTTGAAACTCACATTTTTATATCAAACTTCTATTTAAGCACAAATGTCAACTTACATACATCCCTTTTACATAAAATGACACAACCTTTTTGTGCAAATTCACACACATTAAAACCCGTCGAACCCTAGACCCATCTTAGACATTGTGCACAATATTAATTTAAATTTGTACATTCAACTCTAGGTTAACTTTGTGAGCTACAAGGATCACTTTGTTAACTATTTTTCTCATGCTGTCTACACCACTAGTACAAGTGAGTTTACATAGCCCTTTTTTTGTATTTACATATTTGGGGTGAAACATGATTACATTCAAATACTATTTGCAATTACACACGTACAATTCCACAATATGATCAGATGTGTTTATTTGTGCTTTATGCTTGAATGCTAATTGTTAAAGCTACATATACATGATATACACGTGTAAACACAAATACATTACTTCAGGCTAACATGTGTTGTTAGGCCCTACATTAGGATAACATGTGTTGTTATGCCCTACATTAGGATAACATGTGTTGTTATGCCTTGATTGAATTTTGAAAAGACTAAATTACACTTGATTTAACGTTAAAATTTTAACTTAGTTAGGCATTTGGATAAAAATGGCTAGATTTTAAAAGGCTAGGGACATAAAAGTAAAAAAAAAACTTTTTGGATGAATGTGGCTAAAATGTTCAAACCACATGGACGAAAATGGCACTTTACTCTATGTATTATTTCTTTTCAGTTGTATGTATGCTTTCTCAGAGTTTTCTTTGTAATTTGTAAACATTGAAGAGTAATATACTTTTCATTTATCAGTATTCGCATTATTCCTTATTGCATAGTTGTTATTGTTTCCGCCAATATCAACTACATAGAACCATCTTGTAATATCTCGATCAAATTAAGCAAACTCACATTTGTTTAATCACTTTCTGGTTCTGTTACTATTATATCTTTGCAGCAGATCATCTATCAAAAGTATGGCATAAAATACTAGATTTGATGATATTGGAAGCTTTCACAGACCACTAAGACTCGTATCTGGTGAATATTATGACATGTGGAAGAACAAGATGGAAAAGTTCTTCTACTCTCAAGAATAAGGAATGTGGAGATCCATAATCGATGGTCCTTACGTACCAATGGTGACCTCTGCTGATTCTGGAGGTCCATCTGTTCCAAAAGAAGCTTTAAAGTATTCTGAGGAAGACATCAAGAAGATTGAGGTAGACTTTAAAGCTCTGGGAGCCATCCAAATGTGTCTACCAAATGAAGTGTTCCACAACTTCAAAGAGTACAAGATTGCCAAAGAGCCATGGGAAGTTCCAGAGAAGATGTTTGCTAGATCAGAAGAAATCAAAGAAAACAAAAGAGACATACTAAAGCAAAAGTATGAAAACTCCGGCTACAAGGATGGTGAGTCTCTTTCAACTCAATACAATAGGTACACCTATCTGGTTGGTGAGCTGCAATGTGTTAAAGTCAGGCTGGAGAATGAATATATTCTTAAGAAGTTCATCAAATCTCTTCCAAACTGATGGACACTTTATAAAGTGTCAATTAGAATAACTGAAAATCTGAAGACTCTCACCATGATAGAATTGTTTGACATGTTAAAAACCTATGAGTTGGAAATGATTCAAGCAAGAGAAAGAAAATCAGGTTATCCCTCTGCACCTTTAATATGCAACACCACCTCTTCCTCTGCACTTCACTCTGACCACACCCCACCAATTACAAGCAACTACTATCCTCCCATAGTCACACATCCACAAACACCCAACACCCAAATGAACAACTCTCCTTTCCTTCTTGAAGCACCTCCTCAAAACCCTGCTGCCTTTATCTCTAACACTCCAAGCAACATGACCTTTATTAAAGAAGGTCTGTGGTACTTCCATCCAGAGGACTTAGAAGAAATGGATATAAAACATTCTCATGCTATGTTATCACTCAGAGCAAAAAGGTTCTACTCAAGAACTGGCAGACCCATTCCAAGAAACAGTCCAAATACAAGAGTAGGTTTGGACAAAAGCAAGTTACGATGCTACAATTGCAGTCAACTTGGTCATTTTGCTAGAGAATGCAAAGCACCTAAGGCAAACCCAACTACTGCACAACCAAGACAGGCTCAACAAGGTCAAGTAGGTCAAAATACTTAACCTGCTCAAACTGCTTCTTGTGCAACTCAACAGGCTAGATCAACTGACTTTGACTGGAGCTTTCAATGTGAAGAAATATCTGCTGCCAATCAAGCCCTCATTGCTGATACCATCGAGATTCCACCTCAGGTATATGAACATCTTTGCTCTCAAGCTTGTATTGATAAAGTTTTGGGATATAGAAAGAATAAGAAAACCTAATAGAACAAAATGAAGAGTTTCATCAAATGAAATCTGAATTAAAAAAGGTTGAAAACACTTATATAGAAAAGATTAACCGGCTAAAGAAAGATATTTCATCATTAAAACATGAACAAAATAATCTTGAAACTTAGATTGATGATCTATTATTTAAGTTAAAAGCTACAAGAGCTGAGTTCGTAGATCAAAAGGTTCATGTTGATATTTATGAGTTTGCATCCAAAAAGTTGCAAAGATTGTTGGATGCTCAAATCTATGAAAAGGTGACTGCTGGTCTTGGGTACCAAGCTGAATAGTACAAATCTGTAACACCAGCCACTGATTATGTAGCCATATATGAAACTAAATTTAACCTCAACAATCTTGAACATTCAAACCGAAACCTTGATCCTTCAAAGGAAGACATTTTTGTGCAAGAATGCAGTACCTCCACTGACTCTGATTCCACAGGTTTAGACTCCTCTGAAAACTGCGATGCTCCTTTACTTCCTACAAATGAAGTAATTCTGAAAACCACCAAATATGGGAAAGTGATTCAAACTAACTTTACAAGTCCTTTCATTCCTTTCATACCAGTGACAAAGCCCACCAAGCAAATCAAAATCAGCTATCCTCCAAAAGGAAGAAAGCTGATCATTGAAAAAGGCCAATCCTCAACATCCATCAACTCCAACCCTGTAAAGAAAGGGTTTGACATCTGTCATTCAGCTGGAGAAAGAATGCCATATGTTCAGAAGACATTAGAAGAAGCTACCTTTGAACACAACAAAAATCATCCCTGGAATTTCAAAGATCTATTCAAAAGAAAGGACTATGTGTACTTTCAAAGGTACAAGATTGCAAAATCATGCTTTGTATGTGGAAAATACAATCATACAACAAGTACCTGCTTCAACTACCTTCAACAGCAAAGAAATCTCAAGCAACAAGCTTTTAAGAATACCAACAAAAGGAAGAAGGTAAGAAGCTATGAAGAAAGATCAAATCAGTTCAGGAAGTACATATCTCCACCAAGAAATGATGCTATTGCAAAAATCCCCCAACATCTCAACAATCTTGCATCATCCGTGGTGAATCAGACCACTTTGCTGCAAATTTTAAATTTAATCCTTTCAAGCCGCTCTTACAACTTCAATCATCATCAGTAACAGCCAAAATCATTACTGATAGACAAAAACCTGTCTATAGAAGAATCCCTAGAGAAAAACCATCTTCAACAGGAACATGAAGAATGAGAAGTCAGTAGTCACTGAACAAGCAAAACCATCAGCAACAACTAAGTCTGTTGCTGATCAGTTTAAACCAAGCAAGACCAAGAACAAATCAAAGCCATCAGCAGTAACCAAGTCTGCTGCTGATCAGTCTAAGTCTAGCAATACCAATAGCAAAGCAGAACCATCAGTAGCTAAAGTTACATATGTTGCTGACAGTTCTTAAGGAAAAGAAAAGATCATTCAAACATAGAAACCAAAGACTAAATCCTCATCAAATCAAAGCATCATCATTGGATCCATTGAATGCCAACCTGCTGATGATCTCATTCTTAAGTCAAATATCTCACCCAAGTCTACAAGTTCTTTGGTCCACTCTTCTAACTAGAACTCTCTCATGTGCAGGAACAACCAGGTAACAAGGATAACACCTGGGTTATAGATAGTGGTTGTTCCAGGCACGTGACTGACAATAGGTCCATCCTATCAGACTTCAGAAATTTTTATGGTGGATATGTTTCCTTTGGGAGTAATTCAAAGGGAGGGACGATCACTTGACAAGGAACTGTGTCTAATGAAAGAATAAGCATTGAAAAGGTGAATTTTGTGAAAGAATTGAAGTTTAATCTCATGAGTGTAACATCCCTGATTTTCTTTATATTTTCTTTAATATAATAAACAATATTTCAAAACCATTTCTAGTGCAAAACCTTAGGTTATTTTTGCAAACACTTCAATTTCAAGTTTTCATCAACACAATTTGTTTTTTTTTTATTTTGTATGTACACATACATATATTCTTAATCAAATTAATACAAACATAAAAGAGTTAAAATTTTTACATTCTTACCCCTTTAAATATATATATATATATATATATATATATTTCTTTTTAACAAGTTAGTTTTGAACCTTGGATCATGTGAACCCCTTAATCATATGAACTCTCAATTTGAAACCTCACCCTTTTAGATTTGAACCTATTGTTCTCAATTTTGACCCTCATCCTAGAACAATTGAACAATTTTGACTTTTACAGTCAAACAACCCAATAATCATGCAATTCAAGGCTGCCTTCGGTCCAATCCAGTCGCATTGGACTACCCATGAGTGTATAATCGACCATATGTCATTCCCCGACCCAAATAACATCTCCATTCGATCCATTCGGCGTCTAAAAATTCAAATTTCAAACGGGTTTGACTCCACAGAGTCAAACTAGTCTCAAATCCCTCCCTAAAATAAGAAATTACACGCATGTAACCCCCGTGAATCACGCTATGATTGATTTCGCTGTGTTCAGTCCGTAAACAAGACCCAATTCATCCATAACCGAATGAATTTACGAGTGAATGGTGCCAATAGTTGTCATATGCGAGACGTAATCGAATCGGGTGTTTAAGACCGGATTAAATTGTAAAAACCCCTCTCTTACCTTCGCATGATCTCATACGCATCCTCTAAACAATCTATCAACTCGAATTCCCCCTCTGATTAGCGATCGGAAACCAAGAAAAGAGGACCCATCGACCTAGCCGACAGCACTCGATAACTCACCATACCAGGTAAAACTTAGTTCGTTTGATTCGTAATCGAGTCCTTGTCAATAACCCCTTACCAATTCGTGGTAACAAAACATATCGGAACCGATTTGATTTAGGGTTCTTGATCAGTTCCTACGATTTGGGGGCTTTGACTTGATTCTGGTTGTTGTTAAGTACACTTGGGTTCCTTGTATGACGACCGAAACCACCTGGTCCGGACGGTAAGCCACTGCACCACCGAACCAGGTGGCGTGGGTTCGAAACCCATAACCCACAAACCGCCCCCTATTTTTGCGTATGCATCAGACTTAGACACGGCCCCTTCTCATTATCAGGTTATGTTCATTACAAGCCGAATATTTAGTGGGCGAGTCCCCTGGTCCAGCGTTTGGGATGGTGGCCTCTCATAGCAGCCACCCGGGTTCGAACCGGGTGGACTGCTTTATTTTTTTAAATCGTTTTTCTTGCCTAAATGAACTTTTAATTTTTTTTTTTATAAACCTAACCTCATTTAAATCTGATTAGTCCAGTAATTTACAGTTTTAATCATAAAAGCACAATTTAGACAAATTTAAAATGATTAAAATCTCATTTTGTTTTCTTTTGAAATTCATTTTTTTTATCTAAACTTTATAAAATTTTCTTATTAATATTATATAAGCAAATGAAACTTCTCTTCCTAATTATATTAATACATTTAGAACATACTATCTTTAATAATGAATAAATAAATGAAATCGTTTACACTTTCAATCCACTTAGAGTTTAAATTATATTTAGTAACTATATATACTAAGTTACACTATATTTTGACACACTTTAAAATAAATTTATTTATCTAAATTATATTTGAATAAATATAATTCACACTACTCATTCTTAGTAAATTAAATAAATATAAATTATTTAACTTATGTAATTACTTAAACCAAACCCCTAAGACAATTAATATTTTCTTTTAAATTTATATATACACTTTGAAACTCACATTTTTATATCAAACTTCTATTTAAGCACAAATGTCAACTTACATACATCCCTTTTACATAAAATGACACAACCTTTTTGTGCAAATTCACACACATTAAAACCCGTCGAACCCTAGACCCATCTTAGACATTGTGCACAATATTAATTTAAATTTGTACATTCAACTCTAGGTTAACTTTGTGAGCTACAAGGATCACTTTGTTAACTATTTTTCTCATGCTGTCTACACCACTAGTACAAGTGAGTTTACATAGCCCTTTTTTTGTATTTACATATTTGGGGTGAAACATGATTACATTCAAATACTATTTGCAATTACACACGTACAATTCCACAATATGATCATATGTGTTTATTTGTGCTTTATGCTTGAATGCTAATTGTTAAAGCTACATATACATGATATACACGTGTAAACACAAATACATTACTTCAGGCTAACATGTGTTGTTAGGCCCTACATTAGGATAACATGTGTTGTTATGCCCTACATTTACATCAGGATAACATGTGTTGTTATGCCCTACATTAGGATAACATGTGTTGTTATGCCCTTCAATTACAAAGTTTCTTTTGTGCATCTAGCTTAACTTAGATTCTCCATAAAAGCTTTATAAACCATGCATCATATGAATTGTACACAAAACATTTGAACTTTACTTGTGGTGTCAAAACCTATGTATGCTCACTAACTATTTATAGTTGACCCTCTCATTTTATCATGTTTCAGGTGCAGTGTTTGAGTTAAGATTTCAAGTCGCTTCACTTAGGATTGAGGACCTAGTGTTAAAATTAAATAAAGTTATTCATGTATTTTTATTCTTGTAAGAGTTGTACTTGATTAGTTGAGATATGAAATGAAAGTTATTGTTTAATTATCACCACCTTAGCAAACCATGAGCTTATGAACAGTCTACATGTCCCGCCCTGACGTTTCCGCCGTCGGTTGGGGTGTGACAGATTGGTATCAGAGCCTTGGTTATAGGGAATTAGGTTATTAGACACTCTTGACCTAGACTATAACCTTAGGACACCCATACAATGCCATGCTACTACATGCTACATGATTTCTCCTTGTGTGAATATTCCTACATACTATCATAAGTAAATATGCTACCTGATACAACATTTAATAATTTATGTGTCACACTGCCTGATAATTGTTGTGCTACATTCATGCTATCTATTTGATTCATTTAAGTGATATCCTAAGTTTTAACGCACACTTATACACACTTAGCTTTTCATGCACCCTTAAACTCACACATATAATGTCACCACCTCTTGTGATCTAAACCTAAACTATTGGGCCTAATGCCCATTAATAATAAACTACAAGCCCATTTACCCTCCAAGAAGAAGAAGCCTACTACAACATATAAACCTAACTTTCGTGCCTCAAAGCCCAGTCTATAACAATTCTCATCATGACCATGAGCCCAACAATAGTGTTATTAATACATGATGGCTGGAAGAGTGTGTAGGCCCATGAAGGATTCTGGCTAAGGAAAGATAGGGTACTTAAGTGTGTCCTAGTGACCCACCCCTCTTTCCTGGGAATCCTCCTCAGGGATGCATTGCTTATAGGTCAATTGTGTTTCTAAAATAATGTTGTGAAGACTCGGTGTTATGACTAGTCAAACTCTAAACCTATGAGAACACTTATATTTAACACTAAGTATTTCATTATCACTTACAACCTTTACATTGTTTCTCAGGTAGACATGGACTCCTACTCTCCTTCCTCCCCAGTATACCGTCCTGGTGCAGAGTCTGATTGGGAAGAAGACAGCAGGTTACCCGTGTATCGGTCACCACCACCCCCAGCTGCCAGGCCAAGGTTTGATGTAAGGGCAGATTGGACTAGGAACACCGGCAAAAGACTTCGAACACCTATATCACCCCCACTAAGAGACCCGTATCTGGTGCCCGACCCGTACCATCCTAACCCTTGGGTAAGGCGTACCATGGCACCCACTAGTACTATGGGAATTCCAATCGATGACGTTCACCTATATGTGAGGACCTCAGAGTTCAAAAGGCAAAGGATGGAGCACGAGATAATGTACGACTTGCAAGGACAAAGAATGGATAGCCTAGCAAATCAATTAGGGTACCAGAAGGAGTTAATTTCTTCCCTCGAAAAAGAAATGCTGGAGAATCGCACAAAAGCAGCTAGAGCTGAAGCCAGATCGGCTACCCGAATGACCGTAGCGGTGCTCGTCTTGGTGATTATCTTCCTTCTAGTGGAAAGCTACAAGAGACGTTGACATAATTTTTTTTTATTGTCTTTAAATTTTCAGTTTGAGAACCATTTTCCTATGTTTTGAACAATGTTTAACATTTCAGCATTTAAAAATTTTTATATTTTTCAAACTCTAAAGTTATTATTCATTGATTTGACACGTTGAGTGTGAATTACACTCATCATATTTTCATCAAAATTTCCCAAGTATCACCTTCTTCATTCAATACGATTTAGTACAATACCGACAATCTCCTTCGTAAACAACTCATCCTATTAGATTTAAACAACCTCGTTATTTTCAAACCAAACGTTTATCAAACTTTTAGAGAGTATTGGGAATATACATTTTTTTTCATAAACATTTTTCACTATGAAAGGGAACTTAATACAACCTATTTTATAAAAATATTGTTTCGAATTGATAGATAATTATGATTTTCCCCATTAAAGTAATTATTTCTAAACCCTGGCTAAATTAATATATGACTACTAGTTTAGCCAATAATTTCTCTTAAAAATACACTCTTATTGGTAATTAAAAATTTAAATTAAAAGATTTTTCCTATAAACTGTCTATTTATTTAGATTATTTAACCCAATAGTTTCATTACTTTATATATCTACAACCAAGAACAATGTACAACTTCATATTTTCAAACAAAGACCAATTATTTGTAAACATATTTCTCTAAGTGTTCTCAAAACCCCTCGTTACCTTTCACTTGCCGCTTCGAGAGACAATCCATACCGCGTAGACCTTAACCATCCCCCTCAACCTCAACGAGATTTAAAGACCTAGAACCTAACAACCACATTTTACATGAACGCCAAACAACACGCTTCTCCACAACACTTGATCACATACGAAGCTCGTTCGTATACGTCACACAATAAATTCAATAACTTACGTATGCACGTTCACAAGATACACAACACGATCACATGATACATGAAACTAGTTTATTGCAAGTCACAATTTACTAGATGGATCACATAACACATGAAACTATTTAGTTACAAAGTACATGATACTAAATTGTGCACATTATACATGATACTAAATCATTTACATCACACCTGAAACCTTATTTGGATACAAAATACATGATACTAAGTTGTTAACATCATGCATGCAATTCATCTCTTACCTATACATGATGCTAAATTGTTCACATTACCCATGAAACCTATTTGATTACAAGCTACATGACATTAGTGTTTACATTATACACGGAATTAGATCGTTTACATTGCTGCAATTGACTAAGTACATCATACACAAAGCATGACTATTCACCCTACCTATGAAAGCTACTCGGGGTTTGACGTATCCTTGTTCAAACACGAGGAAGCTATGGAACCCTAAATTATGCCACGTTATTACCCTTTAGTACCTGATTGGCTCTACTATCTATGGACATAGTTATTGTTAGCAACACATACGTAAAAGCAGTAGTTACGAATTAAGTGTTTTTGAGTTACCCCCTGGACCCCACACACAATGGGATAAACTATGTGGACCATGCAACGATTTGGATAATTACGAGTGCACACGTAATTATAAAAATCAGCGTATGGAAAACATAGCAAATTTTGTCGTGTGTTATGACGTAAAACCTATCGGGATATATAGTAACGAAACTAATGTGATATGATAAGGGCATGGTGGATACGCCGCTTGTACTTCTTATATATAAGTGTTCCTGTCATATTATTAGAAGTAGCGTTATTCGTGTCACGTAAAGTTTTATGTTGTTTGACGGGTCAATATTTATGAAATCTCTTATCAACTTACAATTCCTGATTATGTTAGACTGCATCTTAAACAAACCTTGATCGTCAAATTCCTATCAATTCCATTCCAAGTAGTGCATTTCACCTATAGAATCAAAATTATTATTCGATGGTTTTCTCCTTAAATTCATTTCAAAAACTAAATCCGCTGTCATCTTTCGTATCTGGCTATGAGAAACAGACCTAAACCTTGTTATCAATTATACTCCTCAAACCGACAATTCAAAACTCATGAAGAATCCAAACTCATCTCATTCCTGATTCAGTAGCCTCCACCGGTTCAATTTCGGGACGCACTCAACATGGGGATACTGTAACATCCCTGATTTTCTTTATATTTGCTTTAATATAATAAACAATATTTCAAAACCATTTCTAGTGCAAAACCTTAGGTTATTTTTGCAAACACTTCAATTTCCAGTTTTCATCAACACAATTTGTTTGTTTTTTTTGTATGTACACATACATATATTCTTAATCAAATTAATACAAACATAAAAGAATTAAAATTTTTACATTCTTACCCCTTTAAATATATATATATATATATATATATATATATATTTCTTTTTAACAAGTTAGTTTTGAACCTTGGATCATTTGAACCCCCTAACCATATGAACTCTCAATTTGAACCCTCACCCTTTTAGATTTGAACCTATTGTTCTCAATTTTGACCCTCATCCTAGAACAATTGAACAATTTTGACTTTTACAGTCAAACAACCCAATAATCATGCAATTCAAGGCTGCCTTCGGTCCAATCCAGTCGCATTGGACTACCCATTAGTGTATAATCGACCATATGTCATTCCCCGACCCAAATAACATCTCCATTCGATCCATTCGGCGGCTAAAAATTCAAATTTCAAACGGGTTTGACTTCTCAGAGTCAAACTAGTCTCAAATCCGTCCCTAAAATAAGAAATTACACGCATGTAACCCCAGTGAATCACGCTATGATTGATTTCGCTGTGTTCAGTCCGTAAACAAGACCCAATTCATCCATACGCGTGAATGGTGCCAACAGCTGTCATATGCGAGACGTAATCGAATCGGGTGATTAAGACGGGATTAAATTGTAAAAACCCCTCTCTTACCTTCGCATGATCTCATACGCATCCTCTAAACAATCTATCAACCCGCATTCCACCTATGATTAGCGATCGAAAACCAAGAAAAGCGGACCCATCGACCTAGCCGACAGCACTCGATAACTCACCATACCAGGTAAAACTTAGTTCGTTTGATTCGTAATCGAGTCCTTGTCAATAGCCCCTTACCAATTCGTGGTAACAAAACATATCGGAATCAATTTGATTTAGGGTTCTTGATCAGTTCCTACGATTTGGGGGCTTTGACTTGATTCTGGTTGTTTTTAAGTACAATTGGGTTCCTTGTATGACCAGCGAAACCACCTGGTCCGGACGGTAAGCCACTACACCGCCGAACCAGGTGGCGTGGGTTCGAAACCCATAACCCACAAACCGCCCCCTATTTTTCCGTATGCATCAGACTTAGACACGGCCCCTTCTAATTATCAGGTTATGTTCATTACAAGTCGAATCTTTAGCGGGCGAGTCCCCTGGTCCAGCGTTTGGGATGGTGGCCTCTCATAGCAGCCACCCGGGTTCGAACGGGGCGGACTGCTTTATTTTTTTTAAAATCGTTTTTCTTGCCTAAATGAACTTTTAATTTTTTTTTATAAACCTAACCTCATTTAAATCTGATTAGTCCAGTAATTTACAGTTTTAATCATAAAAGCACAATTTAGACAAATTTAAAATGATTAAAATCTCATTTTGTTTTCTTTTGAAATTCATTTTTTTTACCTAAACTTTATGAAATTTTCTTATTAATATTATATAAGCAAACGAAACTTCTCTTCCTAATTATATTAATACATTTAGAACATACTATCTTTAATAATGAATAAATAAATGAAATCGTTTACACTTTCAATCCACTTAGAGTTTAAATTATATTTAGTAATTATATATACTAAGTTACACTATATTTTGACACACTTTAAAATAAATTTATTTATATAAATTATATTTGAATAAATATAATTCACACTACTCATTCTTAGTAAATAAAATAAATAGAAATTATGTAACTTATGTAATTATTTAAACCAAACCCCTAAGACATTTAATATTTTCTTTTAAATTTATATATACACTTTGAAACTCACATTTTTATATCAAACTTCTATTTAAGCACAAATGTCCACTTACATACATCCCTTTTACATAAAATGACACAACCTTTTTTTGCAAATCCACACACATTAAAACCCGTCGAACCCTAGACCCATCTTAGACATTTTGCACAATATTAATTCAAATTTGTACATTCAACTCTAGGTTAACTTTGTGAGCTACAAGGATCACTTTGTTAACTATTTTTCTCGTGCTGTCTACACCACTAGTACAAGTGAGTTTACATAGCCCCTTTTTTTGTATTTACATATTTGGGGTGAAACATGATTACATTCAAAAACTATTTGCAAATACACACGTACAATTCCACAATATGATCATATGTGTTTATTTGTGCTTTAAGTTTGAATGCTAATTGTTAAGGCTACATATACATGATATACACGTGCAAACACAAATACATTACTTCAGGCTAACATGTGTTGTTAGGCCCTACATTAGGATAACATGTGTTGTTATGCCCTACATTTGGATAACATGTGTTGTTATGCCCTACATTTACATCAGGATAACATGTGTTGTTATGCCCTACATTAGGATAACATGTGTTGTTATGCCCTTCAATTACAAAGTTTTTTTTGTGCATCTAGCTTAACTTAGATTCTCCATAAAAGCTTTATAAACCATGCATCATATGAATTGTACACAAAACCTTTGAACTTTACTTGTGGTGTCAAAACCTATGTATGCTCACCAACTATTTATAGTTGACCCTCTCATTTTCTCATGTTTCAGGTGCAGTGTTTGAGTTAAGATTTCAAGTCGCTTCACTTAGGATTGAGGACCTAGTGTTAAAATTAAATAAAGTTATTCATGTATTTTTATTCTTGTAAGAGTTGTACTTGATTAATTGAGATATGAAATGAAAGTTATTGTTTAATTATCACCACCTTAGCAAACCATGAGCTTATGAACAGTCTACATGTCCCGCCCCGACGTTTCCGCCGTCGGTTGGGGTGTGACAATGAGTGTATCACAAATATGTGATTAGAAGCATTGGATGTTTTTCACATATGAAGAATGATTTGTGCTATCCCCTGGTTTAAGCAAACCCCCTCTAGAGAAGATCCTATTAACTGCTGGAAAAAAAAGACAATCTTTATGTGCTTTATATGAACAAGTCTACACCATATGGCAGTGTGTCTTGTTTCTTATCCAAAGCCTCAGTTGATGAATATGTTGTATGGCATAAAAGATTGAGCCATATAAATGTTAAAACAATCAACAAGCTGGTCAAAGGAAATCTAGTGAGAGGGCTACCTGATAAAGAGTTCCAACTTGAAGATCACTTCATAGCATGCCTGAAGGGGAAGCAACACAAAAGTTCTCACAAGCCCAAGACTCTTATTCAAATGACACACCACTCCAGCTGCTGCATATGAATCTTTTTGTTCCTACAACTGCCATGTATATGGGTAAGAAGTCATACTGTCGGGTGATAACTGATGACTATACCAGATTTTCATGGCTATACTTTTTTATAGCAAAGGATGAAACTGCTGAGATTCTCAAGTCCTTCATTCTTAGGGTTGAGAATCAAAGCAATCAAAAGGTTAAGACAATAAGGTGTGATCAAGTTACAGAGTTTAAAAATCATATTTTAAACTGGTTTTGTGAGAGTAAGGGCATTCAGAGACTGTATAGTGCTTTAAGAACTCCTCAGCAAAATGGAGTGGCTTGAAGAAGAAATAGAACTCTAATTGAGTCTGCTAGATCCATGCTAGCTGACTCAAATATGTCTCTCACATTCTTGGTTGAGGCAGTAAGTACAGCCTGCTATGTACAAAACAGAGTTCCCATTGTCAAACCTTTCAACAAAACACCTTATGAACTGTGGTTCAACAAAGTTCCATACATTGGCTTCCTTAAACCCTTTGGAAGCTCATGTACCATTCTCATTACAAGTGGAATTCTTCTAAACTTGTGTGCAACATTTGATGAAGGATACTTTATGGGGTATTCCTCTCAATCCAAAGCCTACAGAGTATTCAACACTAGAACCAAGATCATTGAAGAATCAGCAAATGCAGAATGCAGGGATCATATTCCATGTGAACATAGAAAAGGACCAGACTGGCAGATTGATATAGACTCCTTCTCTCAAATATTTGAGCCTCTCATCTTCTCAAATATGGAGTCTTCATCCTCACAAGAGCAAGCCACTTCCTCTAATGATGACAACATATTAGGTTTAAATGGGCCATCCATAAGAATCAAAAGATCATCTATTGATCCTCCTTCTGTTGTCAATGCCATTGAAGCCAGAATAAGTAGTTCAAATGTCACAAGCAGCAGTAACTCTAAACCTAATAATGACACCATTAATCAGTCTGTAGCTGACATAGAGGCGCCTTGTAATCCCCAGGAAATTCAGGCTAAATTTTTATTTTTCCGGCTTTTGTAATTTCATTTTCATGTGGATTGCATCTACTCATCCTAATAATTTTTTCTATTTATCTATTCCATTTAGTGAGTATACATACATACCTACATTGGATACAATTATTTTATATTCAAATATAATAAAATTTTTATAAGGGATTATAAATTCATTGTTATTCTATTAAATAAATATATATATGTGTATATATACATATTCTAAGTTATTACATATATATACATACATTAGGTGCATTCATTTCAAATTCATTGAATATTTATTTGAAGTCTTAAATGTTTTATTCCTATTAAACAAATACATAATTATATGCTATAAATCCTATAAATAAATGTAGCAATTTATAAAGATAAAATTTACATAAATTATAAAGTAAATAAACTTTAAACCATTTTTTTTACAAAAAAAATATAGTTTTTGCATTTATAACATTTAGTTATAATATATAAATTATTATATTTATAAAGATTTGTAAAAACTTTTATAATCTTATGTCTTATTTAGTACAGGGTCTAAAATGTAATTTTTGAAACTTATTTCTAGTTAAAAACAAGTTTCTTACATAAAATAATAAAGCCTAAAAACTCAGGGCCTGTTCTGCCAAAACCCGAAACTTCCCTCCCTCTGTCTGGCCATGAGTTCGAGCCCCATTCAAACTGGTTCTACCCGTATATTTCCCAAACTCGCGACGGAGATAGTTTCAGTCGAAACTGGTAACGGTAACACGTTTAACCCAATCAAACGACCCATTACCCGAGATTAATTAGATATTAATGATCATCTTCATGGCTAGTTCATAACCGGTTACAACTGTGAATGCCATTTAATCAATCGAACACATACGGTTCAAATTGGCTACAAATAGTGACTAGTAATCATTTGCGAAATCCACACCAAGCTACTCGCACTCCTAAATCCATCGGATTTCTCCTCCATATCACTCCAAACGGCCGAGAAGCCCGAACCTGTGCATCGCATTGTTCCCCTTCTCTACGTATTTGATTTAGGTTTGTTGTGAGAAATCCTCACGAGACCTATCAATCTTTACCAATCCATACCAATTCTAGCTTTGATTCAAGTGAGTTTACATACCCCTTTTTCCTTTTTATACTTTTCGGGTGGAACATGTATACAAATACATTTACTTACACAATTCAATACCCTGTGTTCTTATGCTATGGTCTTTATGCTTTATGTCTTAAACTGCTTGGTGACCATTACATTTGTTCATGTCAGTGCAATCATTAACATGCTACCCAGGCCTAAGGTAGTACCTAACATGATCATTTATACGGGAATCCGATACATTACTTAACACGAACCTTGGCGGGTTAGTGTTTACATTTGGAACTCCACGCAATCCGGGGGATTGTGCATACACATAACATGGCTTGATTGTACGCTTGGAACCTTGTACGTTTTCACATTTATGCTCTAGACGCGCTTTGAACATATTGAATTGTAAACTTATAATTAACTTTTGTTTGGTGTCAAAACCTATGTTACTCACCAACTACTTGTAGTTGACATTTACTCACATGTTTCAGGTGCACCAATTTGAGGACACTACTTGATCACATAGGACATGGACCTAGTTGCAAATTAATTTAATTATGTTATGTTTGAACTCTTTGTTTTCCAATTCTATTTGTAACGGATGCTTTAATGATGCTGAATAAATATTATCACTTACTAATAGATGATCCTGTGCTTATGATCAACCGCGCCAGCCCCGACGTATAATCCGCCGCCGGCCGGGGTGTGACAGATTGGTATCAGAGCCATGGTTATAGGGAATTAGGTTATTAGACACACATGACCTAGATTATAACCTAGGAGTCCCCAAAGATGAGTTTAACTCATGTATTTTATTAGGAACTCCACTCTATACTCATTTATACACCTACTTACCTACATCTATCTACTTCTTCTTACATGACACAATTACATGAACTACAACATTCTAGGGATTACATGAAACTATTTGAAACTACATGGAGCATATTCTTAGTCTATAGTCTTATAACCTTAGGATACCTTGGTGTAAATATCCTACATACTATCTAGTGTATTACATTGCATGATACGATATGAATTTATCTTTTGTACTATGTTACTTGATAACTTACATACTATCCTTGTGATACCTTATTTGCTACATTATTAAATTGTCTATGCAATACCTCTTTGATACCACTAAATGTCATCTTAAATTTTGCCATACACTTATGCACTTTCATCTTTACACATCATCACTAATCACTTATGGAAAGATTCAAACTTCTACGCCCAATGCCTATTAAAATTTTAAAATCTAGTCAAAGTTTTTGGTTCTGAAAATCAGTAGAGAACATGTGCAATCTGGAAGGGAGAATGCATGTACTTTGGGTCTGTCTAGGAAATCATTTCATATAAATCCAAATTAACCAAATGATCCGTATGCTTTCCTGGAATTCCCTAAGTGAGTGTTCACATATAGGCTAAAGCATGCCTTCTTGAAAGTATATGAACTCAAATCACTTTGATTTGTCACAATATTCATTGGGTTATGCCCCAATTGAATACAACCTAAACATCATTCGCTTAACTATTATAATTTGATACACAAGTCCAAACCTCCTATTTGATCCTTACACTTAATCATATTTAAGTCAACTATACCTCTTCATTCTTATGCCTTGGAAATTTTATCACCCTTATTATCATTTCCAAAGGATTAAACCCTTAGACCTTACCATCCAAGGAAAGAAAGATGTTTGAATAGATGAAGTACACCCTTGAGCCACAAGACACAATCTCTAACGATTCTCACCAAAACCATGAGTTCAAATAATAATGTCAATAGTACATGATGGCTTGAAGAGTGGGTGTAAGTTCATGAAAGATTCTGACTAAGGAAAGACTGAGTACTTCAGGGTGTCCCTTGTGACCCACCTCTCTTTCCTGGGAATCATTTTCGTGGGTACACTACTTATAGGTCAAGTGTTACTCCTGATATATTATTATACGAACTCGATGTTATGATTAGTCATATTTTAAACTCGTGAATACCTTTGTACTTAACAACTTACCATTACACTTACGACCTTTTCGAGCTAGACATGGCCTTTTACCCTCTTCACTCCCCTGAGAATCACCCTAAAGTAGAGTCAACACAAAAGGAAAACTTTGGGTCCCCATCACAGACAACCAGTTACCAACACGACTAACTACCAGACCCATGTTTGACCACATAACAGATTTGCTTGGGAGCATGCTTAAGACTCCGAACAGCTAAATCACCACCTACGAGAGACCCTTATCTAGCACCAAACCCATACCCTCTAGACCCAGGAGCAGGACAAGCCAAGGAACCTACCAGTGCCTTAGGAATTTCGACTGATACCCTCATCTATATGTATGAACCGCATAATTTCTGAGGCAAGGATTGGAAACCAGGGAATACTTGATGCACATACGGAAGTAACTAGGGCTAAAGCCTGGTTTACAATACAAATAACCACAACGACGTTCGTCTTAGTGCTCATCTACTTCTGGTGGAAACCTATCTGAGATGTTAGACGGATATTCTATTTCACGCTTCTTAAAACTTAAAATGAAACACATATCTTGTACCTAAACATAAATGTTATTATATTTTAACTCTCCTTAATGATTGACCTATAAACCTTCTTTGTAAACTAGTTATTTTGTTATTTCCTGATTTGACTAATGTAGTTATTCTATTCAAACAAAACCTTTATCAAACCTTTGGTTTATAAATTTTATCTAGATTATAAATTATTTATAAACCCCTTTACCTTATGAAGGAACTTAATGCAATATGTTTTATAAAAAAAAATATTTATCTCATTATTTTAGTTAATAACTAATTATGATTCAATTAATTATTTTATTACGGCCTCTTAATTTGTTACTCTTACATTCTTGGCCTAAATGCAAAATAATTTAACCACTATTTTCTTTTGAAACATTATCTTTATGGTAACTAAATAAATAAAAAGGTCTTTGTTACCCAATTTCCTAGTTATTCAACCTACTACTTTCACTTACTAATTTACAAACAAGGATAAATTTCAATTACTTGTCATTTACAAACAAAAGGCTCAAATCAGTTATTCGTGTGCGTATCATACCTATAAAATTTTCTCATCACCTTGCACCTTCGAAAACGTATGACCTTGCTAGCCACTTCAAAAAGACGAATCATTTCGCACAGGCGTTAATCATCCATCAACAAAATCGAAAACCTGAAACCCAACTATCTACATTATGCAACACGCTTGTCCGCATCACTCGATCACCGACAAGATTCGATAGTTTACGTTACTCATGAGGTTCAATTATTTACATATGAACGTTCATAATATACTTGAGACTAGAGTGTTTACATTATACACACAACTTGATTGTTCACGTTATGCATGAAACGTGGTTGTACAAAACATACATGAATACTTATATTATACATGAAACTTGATTACTTGCACTATACATGATACTTGATCGATCACATTATAGACGGAACCTGATAACTTTCAATATGCATGATACCAGATTGTTCACCCGATACACGATACTTGGTTATATACAATATGCATAATGCTAGATTATTTACGCTATACATGAAACTTGAGTATCTATATTACATACGAAACTAGACCGCGTACATTGTTCACAACTGATTGTTCGTTATATACATGAGGCATGATCATTCACTTTATCCATAAAAAAATTGATAGCCATGAACTTGAGCTACTCGGGGTTTGACGTATTCTTGTTCAAACGCGAGGGAGCCATAAACTTTGAGTTACTCGTGGTTTGACGTAATCTTGTTCATACACGAGAGAGCTATCAAATTTATGGGTAATCTGGAGGGATAAGCCATCTACTCAGGACACCCATATATGAGGTTGTGCCAAATTGTTAGCCTTTATTTTTTGACCGATTTCACCATCTAGAGACACAGTCACTTATTAACAACTTATACGTGAAAACATTAGTTTTGAACTAAATGTTTTTGGTGTTCCCCCCTTTGTACCCACACACAATAGAATAATCTATACGGACTATACGACTATTTGAGTAATTACGGGTGCACACGTAATTATAAAAGTCGGCGTATGGAAAACATAGTGAATTCTTTCGGGTGTGATGACATAAAACCTATAGCGATTTACAGTAACGAAACTAATGAGATATGATGAGGGCATGATGGGTACGCCGCTGGCACTTCCTATATATATAAGTGCTCATATCATATTATCAGAAGTAACGTTGTCCGTATCACGTAAGATTTCCTATTACTGTGACTTTGACCGATCCTTATCCAGTGACATTACTCGAACATCTTAGACTATATCCTAGACAAGTTTAGGTCTTGAAATTCCCATCATCCTCATTACAAGCGATGGATCCCATCCTTTGAGTCCATAAATCATTCTAGGGAAATCTTCTCCTTATCTCCACTCAAACAATACCCACTACCACCGTCCATACCTGACTCGATGACCTGATATGAACCTTGTCCTCAACTATACTTTTCAAACCGACAAGCAAAACTAGCTGAGAATCCAAACACACATCTATATTTCCTGAACTCTCCTCCTAACAATTTCGGGACGAAATTTTCTAAAGTAGGGGAGACTGTAATCCCCATGAAATTCCGGCTAAATTTTTATTTTTCCGGCATTTGTAATTTTATTTTCATGAGGATTGCATCTACTCATCCCAATAAATTATTCTATTTATCTATTCCATTTAGTGAGTATACATACATACCTACATTGGATACAATTATTTCGTATTCAAATATAATAAAATTTTTATAAGGGATTATATAATTATTTTATTCTATTATATAAATATATATATGTGTATATATACATATGCTAAGTTATTACATATATATACATACATACATTAGGTGCATTCATTTCAAATTCAATGAATATTTATTTGAAGTCTTAAATGTTTTATTCCTATTAAACAAATACATAATTATATGTTATAAATCCTATAAATAAATGTAGGAATTTATAAAGATTAAATTTACATAAATTATAAAGTAAATAAACTTTAAACCATTTTTTTTATAAAAAAATATAGTTTTGGCATTTATAACATTTAGTTATAATAAATAAATTATTATATTTATAAAGATTTGTAAAAAAATTTATAATTTTATGTCTTATTTAGTACAGGGTCTAAAATGTAATTTCTGAAACTTATTTCTAATTAAAAACAAGTTTCTTACATAAAATAACAAAGCCTTAAAACTCAAGGGCCTGTTCTGCCAAAACCCGGAACTTCCCTCCCTCTGTCTGGCCATGAGTTCGAGCCCCATTCAAACTGGTTCTACCCGTATATTTCTCAAACTCGCGACGGAGATAGTTTCAGTCGAAACTGGTAACGGTAACATGTTTAACCCAATCAAACGACCCATTACCCGAGATTAATTAGATATTAATGATCATCTTCATGGCTAGTTCATAACCGGTTACAACTGTGAATGCCATTTAATCAATCGAACACATACGGTTCAAATTGGCTACAAATAGTGACTAGTAATCATTTGCGAAATCCACACCAAGCTACTCGCACTCCTAAATCCATCGGATTTCTCCTCCATATCACTCCAAACGGCCGAGAAGCCCGAACCTGTGCATCGCATTGTTCCCCTTCTCTACGTATTTGATTTAGGTTTGTTGTGAGAAATCCTCACGAGACCTATCAATCTTTACCAATCCATACCAATTCTAGCTTTGATTCAAGTGAGTTTACATACCCCTTTTTCCTTTTTATACTTTTCGGGTGGAACATGTATACAAATACATTTACTTACACAATTCAATACCCTGTGTTCTTATGCTATGGTCTTTATGCTTTATGTCTTAAACTGCTTGGTGACCATTACATTTATGTCAGTGCAATCATTAACATGCTACCCAGGCCTAAGGTAGTACCTAACATGATCATTTATACGGGAATCCGATACATTACTTAACACGAACCTTGGCGGGTTAGTGTTTACATTTGGAACTCCACGCAATCCGGGGGATTGTGCATACACATAACATGGCTTGATTGTACGCTTGGAACCTTGTACGTTTTCACATTTATGCTCTAGACGCGCTTTGAACATATTGAATTGTAAACTTATAATTAACTTTTGTTTGGTGTCAAAACCTATGTTACTCACCAACTACTTGTAGTTGACATTTACTCACATGTTTCAGGTGCACCAATTTGAGGACACTACTTGATCACATAGGACATGGACCTAGTTGCAAATTAATTTAATTATGTTATGTTTGAACTCTTTGTTTTCCAATTCTATTTGTAACAGATGCTTTAATGATGTTGAATAAATATTATCACTTACTAATAGATGATCATGTGCTTATGAACAACTGCGTCAGCCCCGGCATATAATCTGTCGCCGGCCGGGGTGTGACACGCCTGCTGCAGATGAAGCCACTACATCTGATGCTGTTGAAGACACATTTGCAAACGCCACTGAAGATGCCCCTAATCAGAACCAATGCAACCTTGACCAAGGCATATAGATGGATGTTGTACCAGCTGAAAGAATCAACAAAGAACATCCTCTAGAGATTGTCATTGGTCCAGTTCAACTAGGAGTTATGACAAAAAGAAAATCCCATGACGCCAATATATGTCTTTACTCCTGGTTCTTATCTCAAGTTGAACTAGAGAAGATAGATGAAGCCTTGCAGCACAGTAGCTGGATTGAAGCAATGCAAGAAGAACTACTACATTGTAAAAGGCAAGATGTATAGACACTGGTTGATCTGCCACCTGGGCAAACTGCTATAGGCACATGGTGGGTCTTCAGAAACAAACAAGATGAAAGAGGGATTGTGATCAAGAATAAAGCAAGACTTGCAGCTCAAGGCTACACTCAAGAAGATGGAATTGAAGATGATGAAGTTTTTGCACCTATTGCCAGGTTGGAGGCAATCAGAATTTTCTTAGTGTAGAAATAAAGACTGATGGCTATAAAATTCTCTAAGTACAAATGTTGCGTACCTCACAGTTTGGCTGCTGACCAACAAGCTGCTGCGGATAGCCTTATCTGCTAAAGACCAGAGTTGCTGCGGATAGGCTTCTCAGCAGCATCAACACTTGATGCTGCTGATAGGCAAATCATTAGCAGCTTTGGATGGTTGCATCTTGCTGCTGATCTCTAACTTTGCTGCTGATAGCCATTCCCACTAAAGATCAAACGTTGAAGCTGACTGGCTTCGATAAAGCAACCATTACCACTGACAACTTTCTGCTGCACCATTGACACACTCCACGCAGAAAGAATGTCAATGGTACAAGACAATAAAAGACAATGACGCTCTCCTTCCAAGGTCTCAAGCAATGATGCCTAAGAAGACGTTTGAGTAAAGATAACTTTTGTAGTTGTTATTGTCGTTACATGTAGAATAGCTTCAATACAAGATCAACGGCTTGTGTTAGATCTGATCCTTAGAATCAAGGGTTTGTCTTGATTCTAAGTTACTATATAAGTAGTACTTAGAGTCATTGTATCAGTGTGCTTTCTGCTTAAGAGTTTTCTCTGTAATCTTGAAGCTTAATACAATTTGCATTTATCAGTATTCTTCGTATTTATCTTGTATTTATCTGTAATCTTGAAGCTTAATACAGTTTACATTGCTTAGTTGTGATTGTTTCCGCCAATCTCAACTAAAATAGAACCATCTTGTATTCACCGATCCTACACTTAGCATATGTTGCATCCAAGAGTTTCACTGTATATTAGATGGATGTCAAGAGTGCCTTTCTCTATGGGAAGACTGGTGAGGAAGTCTATGTCAGACAACCTCCTGGATTTATAGATCCTTCACATCCTGACAAAGTGTTTAAACTAGATAAAGCTCTATATGGGTTACAACAAGACCCAAGAGCATGGTATGAAACACTGTGAGGACATCTACTCAGAAAAAACTTTAGAAGAGGTGCTATTGATCAGACTTTGTTTATCAAAGATGAAGGGGGAGAGATTCTGCTAGTGCAAATCTTTGTAGATGACATCATCATTGGATTAACAAAGAAGAAATTGTGCAAAGACTTTGAGACCCTAATGCATTTAAAGTTTGACATGAGTTCAATGGGTTAACTACATTTCTTTTTGGGTCTCCAAGTCAAGCAAGTTTCAAATGGAATCTTCAACAGCCAATCCAAATATGTTAAAAGCATCTTAGAAAGTTCAAGCTGGTTGATTGCACTGTTGCAATGACTCCAATTCAAGTGAACTATCAACTGTCCCTAGAAAAAAATGGTCAAGACACTGATCAACATTAATACAGGGTAATGATTGGATCACTCATGTATCTGACTGCATCCAGACTAGATATCATGTTTGAAGTGCGTCTATGTGCAAGATTTCAAGCAGCTCCAAAGACTTCACATCTCTAAGCTGTCAAAAGAATTTTTAGGTACCTAAAGGGAGCTCCAAAGCTAGGGCTATGGCATTCCAAAAATGAAAAATTCAATATGTATGCATACACAAACAGTGACTATGGAGGATGCAACTTGGATAAGAAGTCCACATCAGGAGGATGTCAATTTCAGGGAGGAAGACTTATCTCTTAGCAATGCAAGAAGCAAACATGTGTGTCAACATTAACAACAGAAGCATAATACATTACAGCTTCAAGTTACTATGCTCAAGTGATTTGGATTCAAAATTGTAAGACCCCGACCCGGGCATCCTACTGAAAACATTAATTATTATCGTCATCAAACTTACCTCATGAATGCCTGCACACCAATCTGAGTAACGCCGATCCCAATCCAAGATACGTCGACCACCAAGCTCGCCTGCAAAACAATCTAACATACACACAAAGTCAGCTACGCTGAGTGAGTTCTAATAGTTTAGTTTTAAACAAAAGTTATATCGTTATATTTAATATTTGTTTCCCATCAGGATCCTCTGGTCCTTAATAAAATAGTTTCTGATATTTACTAACCAATAACTAACCCTTATCATCTGACAATATCTCATAACCCCCCAGAACTAGCCCCATAATTATAACCCAGTATTACTTAAGTCCAGTAGTCTTACTGACGTGGATTTACTTTACTATATTGTTAACTCATTACCCACCTTACATGTTAACTCAACACCTGGTTAACACAATAAATTCCTAGAGACTAACTTACTCAGCCTAAACCAAGGCTTTTACAAATTAACTGACACGATAGTTGTAAACACCACCTTACTATCCCGACACCAAGGTCGGTCTAACTCTACATACCACCATAAGGTCATCTACACATCACATTAATATCACCATATTAATACCATCTAAATACCAAATTAATATCATCTCATGCACAATAATTATAACTCAACACTTGCATGCCAATCTGACTTATGTGGAGGCAAAGGGTCGGGTCAAGAAAGGAGACCGGATTTGGCAGATTGCATTCGGGTCGGGTTTCAAGTGTAATAGTATCATTTGGCGTGCGATTTTGAACGGTGGTGGAGCCAGAAATTTTTTCCAAGGGTTCACTGTTTTTAAATGCCCCAATTTCATAGGGCCGAACATAAAAAAATTCGGGTATATATATATATATATATACACGTATGCAAACACATGCCTTATCATTGCACCCTCTTCAGGGCATTAAACACACCCCGAGCTCATCTTTCACCTGTTAAATATTGTCACCATTGGTGATTTCCTGAAGGATTTCGTCCATCACAATCCTGTTTGCCATGCCATAAAGATAATGACGCAAACACCATACCCGTCGTGCCATAATGACAACAACCCAAAACACATAGCATAAACACAGGCATATAATATCACACTACGCTTATATGACTTGTTAACTACCCTGCACAATACACAAAACACTACAACACTATATCCCAAATGCAGTCATCAACAATTAACCTAAATCCCGACTCTCCCCGACCAACCCATAACACGTCACACATTGATAACTCTTACCCCTAGCTCATTTAATCCCATGGATACACCATGGTACGACTCCTTAATAATTATTTTATATTCAAAACACATCGGTTGGAACCCAAAACCCTTAACACGTTAAATATAGTAGACTGGTCTCATAAGTGTGTACGATAGCCCCAAAATATAAAAAATATTTAAAGAATATGGGATTAGAATCTCACAGGTTATACTGAGTCCAAGTCCTAGCTCTGCACCCCGACAATTCGCTCGAATTCCGAAACTGTCAAACGTAAGATCACACGATCGTAATATGTTTAATTTCTACGTCGGACTCACATAATTATAAATAAATCCAGATATCCGGTGTTAACTGCTCATTGTCCTAGCTTCACAAAACTCTAGCTCATCGAGTCCATAAGATCCGGGTCATCCGTAACCCGTTTAGGGAATCCGAACACTCGCGTTGGGTTTTACCCCACGCATGCACGTACGCGACTAAGTACCACCCTAGCTACACGAGATTGCACGCACCCGAACCAGGATTTCATACCTAAAAGCAAGCCATGCAAGGAGAAACCAGAACCGGCCTCCACCAACCCTCACCGTCGTCAAGCCACCAATATCATAGCCCATCATGCAAGTCGCTTCCGTCGTACCCATCCTTATCGGCTACACCATGCCCCACCGCCTTTGTCGTCGGGTAAAACCCTAGCCGGCCCAACCCGTCTCTGATGACTCCAAACCAAGCCCTCCTACGTGCCAGGTACCTCATCGTCCTCGTCCTCCTTGTTCGCTTCCGTGGGACACCCTCAAAGCCGAAAGCCGCCACACCCGCTTCTCTTCCTTTCTTCGGCCACCCACCACCATCAGGCACCACCACCGTACCGCCGATTACCACCCCTAAACCACATCCGACTACTACCGCTACTCCTCCATCGATAACCATACATGAAATAAAAGACAAGTATCAAATAAAAATGTAAACGAAGATTATCTTAAAGTGTTCCGGATGTCACACCACTCCGGACCACCTTGCATCGTCGTCCTCCTTCTTTCCCGTCGTCGGCTCCTACTTGCGCCTTCCTCCCTGCCGTCGCACACCTAGGGTCACAAATGGACCTAGGGTTTGCACAAAAGTGGTTTATAAACCACTACACGTTTTGCTTCGGGACCCCCTAGTTCCATCTCGCATGATTCTGTCCCGAACTCTTTTTAATAACTAACCGCGTTAGTTATTTCCGTTAAAACGCCTCATACATGACAAATCTTACCTCTCATTTATAATTAATACGGGTTAGGGTCGTCCACTAACCTGAAATTCAAATTTATAAATTTCCAGGATGTTACAAAAATCAGATGTTGGACTATGGAGTAACTTTCATGGCAACTCCCATTCACGTTAAGAACAAGAGTGCTATCTCAATCACACCCAATCTTGTTCAACACTCCAAGACAAAATACATTGACATCATATATCATTTTATCAGAGATCAGGCTGAGAAAGAGAGAATTACTTTAACCAAAGTTCATACCAATGAGCAATATGCTGACTCATTCACTAAAGCCTTGATGAAGCTAGGTTTAAATATCTAGTGGAATCCATTGGGATGATGAAATTTGCATAAAATCTTTTCCTAAATTAAAATAAACAAATGTGTGTTTGTTTTTTCTGTTGTTTTTTTTATGAAACACTCTTTGAAATATCCAAATTTGTTTATCATTCTTGATAACTTTATCTGTTAGCAGCAAACATTTCTCTACCGATAGGTTTAGTCATCCACAGCAAAAGCCTTTGCCGATGATTTGTTTACGCCATCCGCAAGAACTAAATCTGTTGCGGATAGCTTTAAGGCAATCAGCAGCAACTCCTCTTGATGCAGACCATTATATCCATCAACAGCAACTAAGTTTGCTAGTGATAGACATAACCATCAGCAGCAACTAATCTTGCTGCGGATGGGTAAAAATGGTTCAAATTAGCTTTTACCCGCTGTAAAAATTCATTCTCTGTCTTTACCATGACTACTACAATGTAGTACAGCTGTAAAAACAGTAAAAAGTAAAGCATTACTGTAGATGCCCTACCTACGTTGCTCCTTGTGCACGGTACATGTGACCGTTGCTCAAACCTCTCAAACCCTTTCGTTATAACAAAATCAAATTCCCTCCTTCACCTCTTCACATTCAATTCTGACCTAACTCTCCATATTTTCTCTCCTGCATTCGCGCATTCAAAGCCTTCTACTTTCATAACAAACTTTCAAAATCTCCAACTTCCCTCCACTCATCATAAAAATGGCAAACCTTGATATCAACAATCCTAATGATAAATTTTCAACATACCACAACCTTGTGGCATACCTGGTGATGGGAAATAATTCAGAAGGTTTCGATGACATGATCGACTTCCTATGTCGATCAAAGATACATTTTGCTCTAACAGTCAACCCTACTATCTACATATCGCATATGGAAGAATTTTGGAACTCCGCCTCTTACTCCACTGAACAGGGGATTCCCCATATCAAGGAAAAAGTAGATGGCAAGGACATCATTGTCACTTAAGCAACCCTTAGAAAACATCTCAAGCTTTAGGATGAAGGTAGTGCAAACTCGTACCCCCAGGCTGACTACATGAGGACCTTTATATCCATTGGGTATACTGGAAATCAAAAGGAGTACACAATAGAGAATGCCTTGCTGGGTGCACCATGGAAGTACTTGTGCCACACTCTTCTTCAGTGTATATCCCAAAAGAGGAGTGGATGGCATCAACTGAATTCTTGACTTGCATCTGCAGTCCACGGCATGGTAAATGGCTTGTCCTTCAATTTCTCTCACTTAATCTTTGAAGGTTTGAGATATAACCTTCAGGAAGGGGCAAAACAAGCCTTTTACATGTAGCCTAGATTCTTACAAGAAGTTTTTAATGGTGAACTAAAGAATTTATCTAAATTGGCAAGAATCTATATGGTTGGGTCACACAAAAAGAATATTTTTGAAAAGCATGAGAACTATTTTTGAAAAGTTCTCAAGAGTCAATATTCCATTGTTACCTATAATGATTAAAATACAAAGTACCCATGCTGACAGTTCAACAGTCCCAGCTGATACTGATCCCACACCCTCCACTTCACAGCCTGAAACTACACTCTCTGCGTCCATTGATCGAACCCCTGTGCAGTCTAGTGAGGGTGTACAGGTACAACAAATACTTACCCCTGCACTTTAAGCCCAACTGGAACAAAGGGCGCCATTTAAGGCAAGTTATACCAGAAAAAGAAAGAAGAGCAAGAAGAATCCTTCTATTCTTGGCTCACAGGCCCAATCCCAACCTGAAATCCCTCATCTAGAGTCACAACACTCTGATGAGAATATCATAAGGGATACCCACAACACTAGAGAGACTTACTGGGAAGGAACTCTATGAGGATCAGGACTACATCCCGAGTCCATAGCAAATCCCCCAGGCCCATACATTTTGTTTCGTCTTTGAACTTAAGTGCAGAGGCACCTAGTCAAGATGATGTACCTTCTCCAACTGCCATTATCACGGAGGTACTGATTAACTTGGTTGCCAATATACCCAGCCTAAGTTCATCACCTGATAAGGTTCACTCTAGGAGTATTGATATAATGTATATGGAAGGGGCTATCACTACTACTGGTCCATCAATTGACCAGGAGGACAATGACAACATCACTAAGACCTCAACCATGGCAACTCACGTTGAGGATGTTTCCTTTGAAACATTCTTCACTGAGCGGAATCCCAAGAGCCAAGAAAACTAGGGTGATGGGGAGGCAGAGGCTAGTTCTAAGGCCCCATCTAGTTCCAAGGATTCCACATCTGTGGATGAGGACATACTGAAACAGGAAAATCTGGAATTGACGGCCAGGGTAGCTCTGCTAGAGGCTGACATGGAGTCTCTATGCATGAGTCCCACAGATGTCCCTCCTTAACTTCTCCTTCCCTTGTATTAGTGGGAACTCAAACAGACTTACTTATATGCACTGATGCAACCAAAAAACGGGAGGAAAGTTCTTAGGAAGACACTGATAGTTTGGATGCTTGGGTCAAAGACCAGGAAGAATTTCAAAGAACACTCTTCAAGCTTGCCTTTGTTCAAGTTCATGAGCTTCTTGATACCAGAGATGAAGAAGAAGAAGAGGTCTCTGAGGAGTGGAAGTTAATTTCCAGGGTTGTAGATGAAGTATTCCCTGAGGAGAGGGAGACATAGAAGGAAGAAGAAGAAGCATTCCCCATAGTCCAAGTTCTTGAAGCTGCTGCTAACCTTTCAAGTCAAGCCATATCCCCTAAGTACACTTTAACAGCAGAAAACTTGGAATTTGACTCTATCCTATCATGAGGGTATGATGGTTTATCTGCAAGATTCTAGATTGGATGCGAGTTCTCTTGAGTAGAAGAACTGGATTGGGACAACATGAATGAATTTGACATCCTGGCTCTGCATACTACTGAATGCATCAATACTTCTAATGATGTCTCTGCCAGGCTTGCTACTGATCGTTTCCATGATCTAATGGAAGATAACATGCCTTGGTTTGATAGATTTATTCATAAAGCCAAGAAGGTTACCCATCCCTACATTGAGGAAGAAGAAGCAAAATCATCAATTGCAGCCCAAGTGAGAGATAGTCAAAGACTGGAGTTGTTGAAGAGCAGAGTTCTGACAGAAGACCAAATTCTAAACCTAAGGAGATATTTGTACAAAGAAGTGGTCTTGAAATCTATGGATGGTCCAACACTAATCTCTCAGGAATCAAAATTTTCTTATGTGATGGATCATCTATTGAGATCAACAACATCCAAGAAGTTCTCCTGCTAAACACTAACTTTCTACAAAAAATCTGGATGCTAAGGTGACAAATTTGTAATGTTAGTTCACTAAGAAGTCAGGAAATGATGCTCATTATCAAGACCTTCTTACAAGAGGGTGGATGGATAGCATTAGAAGAATCACTCTCAAACTCACTTGAATCCTCTCCTTTTCCTGACCAAAACACAAGACTCAAAGTCTTATGTGGTGATTGGGACTCTGACTTCACAGTAGAAGAAGAAGAAGATGATGATGATCCTCCTTTGTCCATTCCATAAATTGCCAATGAAGCCTATGTTGAGGCCTCAATAGTAACTTCCTCATCTGCTATTGTGGTCAATGAATTAGAAACAGAGGCATCCAATCAAGACAAAGGGAAGGGAATTATGATAGAAATAAAAGAAAGAAAGATAGAAGAAGATAAAAGAGAGATAGAAAGAAGAAGAAAAAGAGAAGAAGAGGAGATGAAGCAGCTTAAGAAAAATCAAGAAAGAAAAGTGGCCTTGCTTTTCAGAGAGCAGCAAATAAGCAGAATTACAAGATCTCTAGATTCTACAAGAGTCTAAGTTCCTATAGCTTCACAAATTGATGAAGATGAAGCTCTGGCTCTCAAGTTACAGGAACAACTGGACAGAGAAGATGAAGAAAGAGAGAAACAAAAAACAGAAGAAGCTAAGTTTAAAATAACAGACTCTCAACTGGCTAAGGAGATGAGAAGTGAGTGGATTGAGATCCTAACTAATCAAGGTGAGGATAGTTGAGAAGTTATCAAATAAAGAGATTTACAGAGCCTAGATGGGTCAACAAGGGGAATTGACCAAGAAGAAGAGAGATGAAGCAGAAGAAAAGGCCAGAGAAAAGTCTAGAAATGCCATTGCCTTGAATAAAAGAACACACGAAGAAAGAAAGGTCATGATAGACTTTCATAAGGCAAGAGGTGAGAGTGGAAAGAGGTTAGGTCCCATTAACTTCATGAACCTTCAATCCCTTTATAGAAAATTTAAAAAGGAAGAAGAGGAAAGACTTAAGAAGACAAATCAAACAAAGAAGACAAGTACCACTAGAGATGAAAAAAAGGAAAGAAGCCCAAAATAGAATCCTTGGTCCATCCTCCTTCTATCCAACTTTTTCCCTCTCCTAGACTATTTTTAGGCCATCGCATATAAAACAGTCTGAAGACGGAAGAATTCTTTGAAATTAAAAGATTTTGACCGAAATCTGTTTCGATCGAAATCGTTTGCGGACGAAATACATTTCGACCGAAATGTATTTCGGATGAACTCATTTTTTTGTCTTCTTAGTATAAATACTTGTATAGTTTGACTTTTGTAAGGGGGACTTCATTTGACATATCAATACAATTGGGAGAGTTACACCTTTAACTATGTGTTTCTCATTTCTTGATTATCCTACTCGATTATAGTTTCTACCAATCGATTGCTTGATTTTCTACAAATAATAGGTTTTTACATACTCCACTCCGAAAGAGTGCAAATCCTCACACCCAGCTCCCTCTCAACAACCTCCCCCAAAAAAAAACAAAATCTCCAACCAGCTCTACTGATTCAAGGAAGATTGTCCTATGGTTCTACAGTGATCAAGATGAGTGGTATGAAGTCTTTAAAGGAGAGCAAGAAAAGAAAAGATCACTCTACACATATGTTGATGAGGTGATGCAACTCCCGAATTCAGATTTACAAAGAATCCTTGAGCCAGGTGAAGAAGATGAGCCTGACAATGATAGTGGCAGACACCTCTTGCTAGTGATTAAATATCATCTCAATCCTAGCAAAGAGGTTGTCATTGATGCCAAACCTATCCAAGGCTACTATCCTCTTGTCAAATGGTCCTATAATGATACTGAAGATAAATATACTCTGGTTGATGTCAAAGGAAACCAGATGAGGTGTTCCAACAAGGCTATCTTCAACATGCCAAGGAGGGATATCATATCTCTATCTGAAATTACTTTTGACAATCCCAGCAAGGACCTAAGAGGCTATGATACTACAAGGATCATCCAGAACATGTAGAAACTTTATGATTAAAGGCAGTAGAAATTTTGGTAGCAGCAGTCTAGGGGGAATTTGTAGAGATAAAGACTAATGGCAACAAAATTCTCTAAGTATGGATGTTGCGGACTCTACAATGTTGTCACTGATGAAACTGCTGCGGATAAGTCCTTATGTTGTGAATAGTTAGTTTTGATGTTGATCTACAACTATGCTACGGATAGGCTTCATCTGCTGAAGTCCAAAGTTGTTGCAGATAGGCAAATCATCAGCAACTTTGACTTTACTACTGACATCTTCTGCTGCAACACTGACACACCTATCAGTAGAAGGAATGTTGATAATCATCAGCATCTTTGACTTTACTACTGACATCTTCTGCTTCAGCTGACAAAAGACAATGTTCCTACTTCTGATTGCTCCTACAAAGATTTCTAAGAAGACTTTTCTTTTGTAGTTGTCTTTTTGCTGCAGTTGTCTTTTTGTTGTAAACCAATTGTAGTGTAGCTTTTATATTTACAAGAGCAACGGTCTGTGTTTGATTTGATCCTTAGAATCAAGGGTATTTCTTGATTCTAAGGTCCTTTATATGTATTGTTTCTCTTCAGTTGTATGTATGCTTCCTCGAAGTTTTCTTTGTAACATGTAAACAATGAAGAGTAATATACTTTGCATTTATCAGTATTCTTATTGTTCTTTGTTGCATTGCATAGTTGTTATTGTTTCCGCCAATATCAACTAAACAGAACCTTCTTGTAATATCTCGATCCTACACGGTCAGACATTTACATCATTCATATAGCATATGTATATATAATCCTATATATAAGTATTTAACATGAGGACGCATAGCTCTTAAATATACATCATATGGAGTAGTAGCTCCCAGTCATACATCATATCGAGTCGTACCTCATTGTCATTTATCATATTGAGTCGTAGCTCATGAACACATATATCAAGCCAGTTAGCTTAACACACATGGGTCAAAACCTTCTCTATGATATCGGTGTCACAAAGGCAACCACATTCGTACTTACTACAAATCGCCTACCGTCAACACAAAGTAGTCGTAATTGTCTATCGTAGTAGACATAAACATATCTTTTGCATAGTAGGCGTACGTGGCATCATCTACCAATGTAGCCGAAGTAAACACAGCGTATACACAAAGTAGCCGTATAGCCGTCTACCGAAGTAGTTGTTTCCCATTCAACTATTATGCAGTCGTGCATCGAAAGGCACCTACCGTATACCGAACTAGCCGTAGACATTGGAGATTCGTAGCTCGCAAACATACCAATTCGTAGCTCGTAAACATACCGTGTACATAGATAGATGTATGTTCGCCCGTTTACCATAAATGTATCGTTACACATACGCATAAGCACATAAGGAACCAGTTATTTAATCATTCTAATTTTCATAATATGGACATAGCTATGCTTGTAAACATTTCAAAATAGGTTAAGTATGCACATTAGCCCAAATATGTATAAAGCTTCTTTAAAAAGTAGCATCCTCTACACAGGAGGAACAGGAGTTAGAACAGGAGATGGATCTTTAGAACTTGGAGGTGTAACTATTAAGGAAGCAACAAAAGTAGCATCCTCTACACCCTGTGAAGATTGAGCAGCAGCAATTGAAGAAGACATAAGCTTCTGAGTTTTAGGATCCGGATTAAAATCACTATCGGAACTCTCATCCACCAATGTTCTTTTGCCAAGTACTGATACGGAAGGAGGATCCCGAACAGACTTACGTCTTTGTCTTTTGGCTGTAGATTTAAGACGTTTACCAGCATTAGCCAATGGTATACTAGCCAACCTTTCATAATGATCTGAGGAAAAATCTCTAGATTCATCATATTCGGTTTCTTCAGAAATAGGTAAAATCGTATCACTTGAGCTAGAACTTGACTCATTATCTGTCACCACATTCCCTTCAGCTTCATGAATGGGTGAGTTCACAGCGTCATTAACAAAATCATCCATATTCATCCCTAGATCTTGTTCATGTTCATGAACGACCTCTTCTGGAACAGGTTCATTAACAGGTATATCAACCTGAGCTTGTTGAATTGGAACTTGTTCTTGAATAGGAATTTGTTGTTGTACGGGAACTTGTTGTTGTTGAACTATTACTGGTTGTTGAATAGGTTGTTGTTGTTGTTGAACATTCGGACCTTGCACCTGAGCTATCTCATCAGGATGAAACCAGTTATCATTCGGTGGTTCAACATAATCAGGATTGATTAAGTGAACAAACAATGGAGTATTAACAGGAATCAACGCTGCATTCTGTTGTTTCACCTTAGTGCAATCAGTAAAGATACGCTTGGACATCGGAGTCAAAGTTAATCGAATCGGATGTTGTGGGAGAACAGGAAGAAGATGATTCAGAATCATTTGGATGAACCGAGGATACATAAGAAATCCTTGACCTTCAGTTTGTGTGATTTACATAACCATCTCCCGATAAACATAACGTGCAAAATTGAACCGCTTGTTCAAAGTCAAAGCTACCATAGAAGCTTGAAGAGCAGTCTTTAATCCATCTGTACCAGCTTTACGAAGAGATAGGCATTGGATAATCACATGCATGAAATATCTCCATTCACCAACCAAACCACCTTTACGAGCTTGTGTATCATTAGGTCTTCCACGGTAACCCATCCTCTGAAAGCATCCCATAATCAATGTACTAGGATATGATATAGGATCATCAGCAGCACCACCTAGAGCAAGAGCAGCACGAATAGTTTCTTCCGATATTGCAATCTCCGTATTGTTTACAGTGGCACGAAGAACATGAGGTTCTATGTCAGTATCTTGATGAACTGTGTCCCAAAACTGCTGAATATACACCAAACTAATGTATGGATCTGCAGATAATGCGACACGAAGTCGTGAACGATTCAGAAATCCAATAATTCCTTGAAAGTCTACGGCTTCTGACATGTTAGGATCTAACAATACCACCTGGTTATGTTTGTATTCGACACGACGAGCCATCTGAAAAATATTTGGACAAAAAAAATATTAGACAAATAACAAACACAAACAACAAGAAAAAAATTTGAAACAAAAACAAAAACAAAAAAAATTTAACAAGTCCAAAAACCCTTCTGACCCCTAGGCGAACTTAATAAGTTCGCTTAATGTTGCAACAAGTTCGCCTGAACCTATCTGACGTTTCAAATACCAACCCATAAATCAAATATCTTCAAATCAATTGGAAAACATGAAATAAGCATTTGAATCACATCGATTAGCACTAATGAATCAATATCAATGATCAATTTTAAGATTTAAGTCCGAATAACCATCAATTTAGGGCAAAACAGTCCCGATGAAAAAACCGACCTAAAAAAGGTAATTATCTCACAATTGAACGGATGAAATTTGATTAAAATACCTTAGGCAAGTTCGTAATTCAAATCCGAACAAGAATAAATCAGTCAACAACCCAACAATCACTGATTTTGAAAATTTTAAAAATATTCTCCAAACAGACAAGTTCGCTTGAACTGTGAAAAAGATGATTGATTAAGTTCGCCTGGACAAAACCTTATACAGATTAAGTTCACTTATTTAGGCGAACTTGTTAAGTTCGCTTAACAAGGCCTAGGCGAACATAATAAGTTCGCTTCACCAACATCAGACGAACATATTAAGTTCGCTTCACCAGAGTTAGGCGAACATAATGACTTCAACTTTTCCCTTAATCAAATTTTTACCAACTTTCAACCCATCACTTCTTGAACTTCTGTAAGCAGCATGTATTCGATCCAATCCCAAACAATTTAATAAAAGCTTAGAATTTTCATGGAAAATAAAAAACAAAATCTTTTTGAATTTTATCTATACAAACGAAATCACATATTTTTGGATTTTTATCTGTACACACTGAAATCACATATTTTTGAATGAACATCATGAGTAAGAAGATCATATCAGTATCCGAGTAGTTCATCACATGTTTTAGCAATAACCGAGGGTAACCTGTGATATGAAACAATCCAAGTCATTATTGTGCGCTTTACATCTTTTTCATTTTTATACATTCTTTTCAGTATTTGAATAATATTTGAAATGATACGCGATAAATTTCAAAATAAATGAGATCAGATTATGAAATGCTCAATTATTCATACCGAATTTGTAATATAAAGCATGAATTCTTAAATTTGTCAATATTATATGATTTGAAACTATAAGCGTTTATTCTCCAAATTCATGTGATTTAGTACCATTTAGATTAAAAACATCGTGTACCCCACATATATGCCAAACAAAAATAAAAATTGCACTATCTTCAAGACATATATAGTTTATTTTAAGATTAGATCAATTTCCAAGATGAAGTTATCTCATTTAGCACAAGAATAGAAGCAGATCCCAAAGGGTATAAGAATCATGATGATTCAGAATCAGAAGATTCTAATGAATTGGCTGTATAATGAGAATCAACAGATTCAGGTATGAGGATCCAACTATTATCTGGATAAGATTCAATGTAGTCAGACTAGATGATGCATCTAACTGATCCAAGTGCGAATATATGTTTCAACAAATTTTGAAAGCATATCTTAGTTCAACAATACATTGCATGTTTTTCGGGGCATGGGCAGTAATGTGAACTGAAATAGATTTGTGCTAAAGATATAATTCGATATTGGTCTCATGAAATTCGTTAAAACCATATATTTTTTATCTGATAATGATCTTTTACACACACACCCAGTCATATAATGGATTCAAATCACAGATGTAATCATATCATATTTAATTTTCGCACTACTATTAGTTTCAAAAACGCTTCTAGTCTATTGACAATTTAAATTTTAAAACTCATACACAAATTTAAAAACATATTATCAAGATTAGAGCATTCAAAACACTATCATTTCTCATTTATGCAGAATTTGAAATTTAGATCAAATCAACTCAGTTTAATCAATCATAAATCAAAGGTCTACTAAGGTCGTGTGAAATGAACTAATCACTGATGTACTATCATTTCTACTCTAACTTCAAATGATATCAAATTTTATATTTTTCACTTTGTTTTGACTTTTTATAAATTAAAAACTCTTTGACTGAAAATTTAAAATGCAGAAATGTAATAAAGCAATAAAAGAAATTAAAAAATAAAATTTTCCATGAAAATCTGATTTTGAAAAACTTTTATTCGGGATTGATCATACCTATCATTTTGATTAGAAATTCAAACCTGGTACGATCAAATGCCTTGGTAAACAAATCAGCAAAATTATCATCAGTATGAATCTTTACCAGCTCAATCAACTTTTTCTCTGAATAAAATGATATCTAATCTCAATGTGCTTTGTTTTACTGTGCTTAACAGGATTATTAGTTATAGACATTGTAGAATTATTATCAATAAGCATATGGGTTCCTGTGAAATTCAAACCGTAATCTCTTAATTGCTGTTGTATCCACATGATCTGTGAACAACAACTTGCAGCAGCGATGTATTCTGCTTCGCATGTAGAAATGGAGACTGTGGTTTGCTTTTTGCATTGCTAGGAAACAAGTCGATTACCCAAGAACTGGCAACCACCTGTTGTAGATTTCCTGTCCAAACAACAACCACCAAAATCAGAATCAATATAAGCATGGAAATCAAAGTTAGAACCATGTGGATACCATAGTCCCAATCTTTGTTTTCCTTTCAAATAACGAAAGATTCTTTTTACAGCTATTAAGTGAGATTCTTTTGGTTTTGCCTGGAATCTGGAACAGATGCACACAGCGAACATTATACCTGGCCTTGAAGCGGTTAAGTACATGAGAGATCAAATCATTGCCCTTTAAAGTCGACAATCCACATCTTTTCCATCCGGGTCAGAATTCAACTTATGATTGACCGGAATCGGAGTATCATATGTGTCACACCCCAACCGTGCATCTTAACCACGGGTGCGACTTAATTGACAAAAGAACACAATGGAATAAAGACATTTACTATTAAAGTTTCATAATATTAAAAAAAATCACAATTACATAAGTTTCGAATTAAACCAAACAGATAACACGTTCAAAAGACAAGCATTTTCGCCACTTCCTCCTTAACTCTCTTGTCACCTTTCCTGAATAGAACTCCAGACTTAACTAGATCGTCCGTTTAGGACGCAGATAAACGAATAGCAGCTTCAAGTGTTGTTGGGCTACTACCCATGACAGTACCCCGAATTTGAGGCGAAAGGCCTCCAATATAACGATCATTCATTCGGGTCAAGGGTGTAACCAGATGAGGGACTAGGATGCAGAGTTCATGAAAGCGTGTGGTGTACGCCTCACTCTCCCCACTATCCTGGGTAATGTCCCACAGCTCAATCTCCAACTTCTTCATCTCATTGCTAGGACAGAACTCCTCGATCATAATTTCCTTGAGCTTATCCCAAGTCATAGCAAGAGCTCCTTCCCTACCACGAATTTTCTTTTCAGCATTCCACCAAGTCAATGCCCTCTTTGGAAGGCACTTGAAGCATTATTTACCTTAAGTTCATCGGGGCAGTCACTCATCTCAAATGTGTTCTCCATGCCTTCAAACCATTGCAATAGCCCTGTCGCACCTTCACATCCAAGGTACTTGTGTGGGTTACAAGAGTTGAAGTGCTTGAAAGTACAAACACTCCCACTAGATCCTCCGGTGGAGTTGTTGATTTGAGTGACAATAGTGGGTAAGACCGCAGCAAGTTGTTGAGCGAGCAGGGTGGATATGGCGGTGGTTTCAGCGGAGGCTTCACTGGTGTTAGCCACGGTGTTATCAGGATCACGACGAGGAGGCATTCTACGAAAAAGAAATCATAAGTCGGTAGTTAGGATAGACATTCAAGAATTAAAAGTGACAATATTTATAAATAAAATCACTCATTCATTAATATTAATGTCTTACAAGATAAATAAAACATATATTTAAAACATATATGTTGAATTACAAATGAAATATAAAGACAAAACTGACTAGTCAAAATTCAAGATTCGGATGAATGATACTAGTGAGACGTGTTTTAGCCTATAAGTGAGCACTCACTCCAAGGGTCCCCAGGTAAGTGCGACTCGTAACGAACGTGCCTCACTTTCCTTTGACAAGACCCCCAGTGTACAGGCGCTCACCCTTCCAGATTACACGTGTCTCTAGTATCACTATCCAAGCCTTTGATTTTGATGAGAACATTATGGATTGGGCCTTGCCCAAGAGTTGGATTCAGCTTCACAAGTCAGCTTTCTTTTCTTGAACGGGAGTCGGGCCTCAGAAGTGGTTCCAACATGGCTCTCTTGGTCTTCGGATTTCGAATCACTTGATATGTTGATTACTTCAGGCTTCGGTGCAGGCTGGCTTGTCGCATCGAAGATTAACTCGGGCTTGACATTATGTTTCGAGGGTAGCAGGCTTCCAGAGAAAGATGATCGTGGTGAGATTAGCCTACTCCAACTAATTGGGCATTGGGACCCATCATCGGAAATAAGGCTTGAATTGCTAGAGATGTCAGCAGAGTACGACGACATACTAAAGATAAGAGAGTTAGTGGATTAGAATCACATAAGCATATAAGTTTCAAAGGGGAGCTTAGGTTATAGTCTAGGTCAAATGGTTGCCTAATTCTCTATAACCACGGCTCTGATACCAATCTGTCACACCCCAACCGTGCATCTTAACCACGGGTGCGACTTAATTGACAAAAGAACACAATGGAATAAAGACATTTACTATTAAAGTTTCATAATATTAAAAAAAATCACAATTACATAAGTTTCGAATTAAACCAAACAGATAACACGTTCAAAAGACAAGCAACTTAAAATAAGATTCTTCAATTGATATCTAGGCAAATCCTATGTGATATTGACTTGACCTATCATGAGCTTAATCACCTGAAACATGTATGAAAAACAAGTGTCAACTAAAAATAGTTGGTGAGAAATCACAGGTTTAATAAAAGTATAAGTGTGGCAAAGGTGACAATTCATATTCCAAGATCATCATATAGCACGTAATAAAACAAACACATGATTAGCAAATCCAACCTAAAATGATGAGTAACGAATAAGTGGTACAACTCGCAAGTTGCACTAATAACGAATAAGATGTCCAACCAAAAGTTGTCCATAAAGTATATGCGGTTTCCATCCTATGGCCCATATCTGTACTACCGTTGGCTTGAAAGTTTCAAGTTAAGGATTTGCAAGTTTAACGTTTATCATGTTGTGTTCATTTACTCACATACATATATGATTCGCTTGTTTTAGAATTGTTTAAAAATGTGTTTTAATGCGTGCCAACGCGTACATGATTCCCCCAAAACGATTTGAATAAAGTGGGGCTATGAAGTCTCACCTTGAAAGCTAGACGAGATAAGAAACTTGAACGAATAGACGAGATGAATCACGGACCAGACCCTAAACAAATAAATAAACCAGTTTTAGGGTAGGTTCGATGGTTACGAGTGTTAGATAGGCGGATCGGGTCATAAGATTAAGAATTAGTTGTAAAAATAGAGTTTTAGTTGATTTTCAGATTTGGACAGCAAAGTAGCTGAACAGAAACGGGATTCTTAAAAATATCAAACGACGTCTAAAAATTATGAAATTTTACAGGGAATTAGTTTTAGTCGTTCCGAATAAGTTTCGTTTAGAAAGTTTTTCCATTTGAGACTCGGATCATAGCCAAAATAGTCTAACAAGACAGAAGGTACTGAAAAAGGTTTCTGTCCCGTTTTGGCTACTACGGAGTCATACTTTTGAATTAGAAAACGATCCAATTATTGTTGGAAAGTAAATTCGACGAACTACGTCTTGGAAATTGAGTTTGCTCAGTTTAGATTAATTATGGTCAAGTTATGCTCAGTTAAATTCAGCACAGTTTCTGTCCAAAATCAATAGTTGCACTTAAGTGGTCCGTTTAGGGTTTTAAGATTACCGAACGCGCAAATAAAAATTAGACGAATGTTATTATAATACATAATATAATCATATTAGGTTAGCCAAAACATCCCGTGTCACCGGTCTAGCCATGATATTCACAGAAGCGTTTTGGAGAATCACAGAATGCAATCGGCATAGCCGACACGAGCAAGCGGATTCTATATTTAATTAGAGTGTGACTTCATATAAGTGATAATACAGAATAAATAACATGTTTTAAGTTAGCAAGAACATACTAAAGCATCGGCAGAGCCACTTTTGCAATAGTTGTCTTGAGGATTCGCAGAATGCGACGGCATAGCCGCCATTGCAATCGGGATCCTTTGTTTGTTAGTTGGTGATGTTAGCTTGATTTATTAGTTTGATTAAGATTATTAGAGGGTTTTTAGGGCTGAGGTTTCACATGATCAATTGATCATGGATAGAAAATAGAAAAAAGATTGAGGGGATGAAGAAAGAATAAAATAAAAAGACAGTATTCAACTTCGGAGGGTTACTTACTTGTTTGATCTTCAAACTCTTGGAATCCTCTAAGGGATTTTCGAAATATTCAAGGTTGGGAAGGGATTTCACAACTTAGGAGGGGTTGGGAGTGTTTAAGGGAGAATTAGCAAAGAAAACAAGATCCTAAGCCTCCTATTTATACTAATGGTTGAAGGGGTGTAAATATGGAATGTCTTGGAAAGCAATTTAGGGTTTTAGAGCCCTCAAATCTGCGAAATTTTCCTCAATGGGGCTGGGTTTTTTTGTGATTTCTTGCTTGGGCTAGGTCCAAGAGTAGGTGGGTTGGGTCCTAGCTTGATCCGGTTGAGTGCGCGCATTCGAAAATTGCGATTTTAAGCATTTCTAAGCGAAATTGGCAAATGTTTTCAACATTAAAGTTGATTGTCATAACAAAAGAGTATGTTTAGCTAAAAACATTTAAGTTAAAGTTACATTATTCGCGTATAGTAGTTGGCGATCGGTGGGCGAGAAAACGGACTTTTTGATCGTTTTTCGAATTTCAGGATTTATTTAAGGAAAGTTTTGCAAACAAACTTTGTTTTAATTAAAGAAATTAATATTTTAAACATTTAAAACATAAATTAATGTCATATTAAACGATTTGTCGGTCGTGGACGGTACGTAGTTAACGACGGTTTAAAAGGCGAACGATCGCACGAAAGTACTAACTAGTACTTTTAAGCATCAATTCACATTGAATGGGTTGTAAGAACATGTTTGAGATGTATGGGGGTTGTTCATGTGTATTTAATGTGTCATAAAGATCAATTAAGTCTACGTGCGATCAATGAATCAATCACAGATAAGTATAAGTCTTTGAAATCAAGTATAAACGTAATGTTTCACATGTGAACTAGTATTGTAACAACGTCTGAATAGGATTTCAAGTAAAATGAAATGTCATGCGGATTTTCATTGATAAGTCTAGAATGAGTACAAGTAGTGAAAATCAGAAGTGTCACAATATGGGGTATAGTCCTCCATCTTGAACCGGCTCAAGATGTCTTCGACATACTTAGACTGATGAATAAAGAAACCATCTTCCTTTTGATTTACTTGTAAACCTAAGAAAAACGATAGCTCTCCCATAGCTGACATTTCAAACTTCGACTTCATAACACTCTCAAAATCTTTGCATAACCCTTCATTTGTTGAGCCAAAAATAATATCGTCCACATATATCTGCACCAGTAGGTAATCTCCCCTGATTTCTTTATGAATAAGGTCGAGTCAATCTTCCCACGAACAAAATCATTTGCCATAAGATGTGTGGACAACGTTTCATACCACGCACGAGGAGCCTGATGAAGACCATAGAGGGCCTTATCAAGCTTGAAAACCATATTCGGATTAAGTGGATCTTCAAACCCCGGCGGCTGACAAACATAAACCTCCTCTTTGACATTTCCATATAAAAACGCACTTTTCACATCCAATTGAAACACCTTAAAACCTTTATAAGATGCAAAAGCCAGAAATAGCCGTATAGCTTCAACCCTCGCAACAGGCGCATAAACCTCGGTGTAATCAATTCCCTCTTGTTGATTGAAACCCTGGACAGCTAATCTTGCCTTGTTTCGTACCACGACACCTCGATCGTCTTTCTTACATTTAAACACCTATTTAGTACCAATTGGATACACACCCTTCGGAAGATCTACAAGATTCCAAACCTTAAGTTTGTCAAACTGAGCAAGTTCTTCCTGCATGGCCTCTATCCAATTGTTATCATTTAAAGCCATTTCAACATTTTTGGGTTCGACCTGAGAAATAAAACATGAATGTGAGCAATCATCAAGAACCCCAGAATCTTTAATACATGTATACAAACAAGTATTGTCAACAATAGAACGTGTTTTCACTCCATCCTGCAAATTCCCGATTATATTTGTCACCGGATGATCTTTGAGTTCCTTGATGGAAGCAACCTCAGGAACAAGCAACACTTCAACATGAGTTGTATCAGATTGATAAGACAAATCATGAATAATTGGAATTTCCGAGTCTAAATTTGTAGGACTCTCCCCCGAATCCTGTGTCGAAGGTAATGGATCATCACCCAACAAAGGATCAGCAGAAGAATCTTGAAAAATAGCATTGTCTTCCTCACTCTCTGAATCTTGTGGTCCCGAACAAGAAGCAACATTTGGATCGGGAACAGAAGTAGATGAAACTGATGAATGTGGAACTGCATTTGGTAGAAAGCCATTGTGCTGTGCATCCTGACATGAATCATAGAGAACAGCAGCTTCATCGGGAGAAATATCAGAAGGTAAATGAAAAGACTTGAATAAGTTTTCATAATCAAATGCCCAATCTGGTCCAATCGCCATTTGAGGTAAAGACCGATTTGAACAATCAATATGGAACCATTCTTCAACTTGGCGCGTCTCTTTGTTATAAACCCTCTTGGTAGTAGAATTTGCAACATACTCCAGAAAAATCCCTTCAATATCCTTAGCACTGAACTTGGTTGGGACATCTCTAACTTTCAACATGGTGCAAGGATTACCAAAAGGTAGTAAATAATCCAGATTCGGCTTTCGATTATTCAGCAACTCATAGCAAGTCTTGTTATGTCGCTTGACGGTCAAGACCCTGTTCAAAACGTGACACGCAGTATTCACAGCTTCAGCCCAAAAAGTAACAGGAAGCTTAGAATCTGCAAGCATCGTGCGTGCCGTTTCAACCAACGTCCTGTTCTTTTGTTCAGCAACACTGTTTTGTTGAGGAACATATGGTGCACTGAATTCATGATGAATTCCCTTTTGTAGACAGAATAAGCCTATCTTGCTATTCTTAAACTCGCTGCCATTGTCACTCCTAATTCTTCTGACCTTCAGATTGAACAAATTCTCCAAACCCAGGATTAAGTATTGTACCAACTCAGTGGTTTCAGCTTTAGAAGAAAGAAACTTAACCCATGAAAATCTAGAGAAATCATCTGTTACTACTAAACAGTACGATTTTCCACCAACGCTCCTGATACTAATCGGACCGAACAAATCCATATGCAGCAGCTCCAAAGGAGTTACGATAGAATTCTTCGATTTAGATTTGTGTGATTTCTTTCGTTGTTTCCCCTTCTTGCAAGGAATACAAACATCAGGAACTGAGAATTTCATCTTCGGAATACCAAGAACCAGATCATTCTTAACAATATAGTTCCTCTTCCGATAGTTGATGTGAGCTAGCTTCCTATCCCACAAAATAGAATCTGATTCCAACGCCTTGGAGAGTAAACATGTAGGAGTTGAATCCGTTGTAGTAGAAACAATCATGTCAAGGACATAAGTGTCATTTCTCCTCGGAGCCTTCATGAGAATCCATTCGTCAGGAATAACGAAACCCGGTTTCAAGATATAATACTCAGCATCATTGAAATGGAACGAAAACTTCTTGTCACAAACTTGTGATACACTCAAAAGATTGTGTTCAAGCAGCTCCACATAATTCACCTTCTCAAATTTGACTTTGTCATTCTTTAAAGTACCCTGTCCAGTTATGTACCTGCCTTTATTACCCGCAAAAGCGACATAACCTCCATCAATATTTTTAACATCTTCAAGCAATCTAATATTCCCTGTCATATGTCGAGAGCAACCACTATCCACATACCATGTATTGTTGATAGTCCTCCTTGGTTGTCCCTACATAAACAACGAAAATCAGTTAGAAATAGGAACCCAAGCCATTGTGGTCTTGGGTCGTCCAGATTGATCAAAATAAACAACTTCTAGCAATTCACAATCAATGTTATCATTAACCTTTGGAATAGAAGTTTCACCATCAGACTTTTTCAAAGAAGACACATTTTGATTATTTTGAAAAGCATTATTTGATATATTATTATCAGATTCAGATGTTTTCAAAATTTTCTTCAATTTTCTGTTTCGTCTTCTCCTTTGTGGTCTAGACAATTTAACTTCAGATTGAGAATCTTTTGAAATTCTAACATGAGGAATCTCAAGTTTCTCTTGACAAACAAATGATTTAGAATTCAATTTATCATGTTGTTTAAATCCAGAGGATTTAACAAAAGATCGACAGGACATATTTTTCTCCAAACTAAAAGATGACTTTCCCTCATCTGTTCTTTTCAGAAACTTCACCACTTTTGGTTGTGAAGGAACAGTCTTCAATTTGCCCTGGTTCTTGTAAGGACAATTGACCAGAATGTGACCAGCCTCGTTGCAATGAAAACAAACTCTTCTCTCTTTATAAGTTCTGAAATAAGAAGTATTCTTTGAGTTTGAGGAGCCATCAGACGAATAAGCCTCAGAAGATTTTCCAGAACAGTTTACTGACTTCTTTGGAACATAAACCTGTGTAGGCACCTTTGATGAATGCACCTTTTGATGACCAGCAGCAACAAAACCATTTGACTGTAAAATTGGAGAAAGCTTATGTGTAACAACTTTCACCTCATCAAGTTCAGTCAGAATGCATCTATCACGGGTAACAGTTTTTACAACTATTGGTACATCAAGTTTCACTCTTTTGGAATACCTTCAACCTTCTTTTCATCAAACACCTCATCCTCAGAATCAGATTCATAAACCATATCCTCACTAGTTACCGGATTGACTTTCAACACTGTTTTTGGATCTATTTCCTCTTCATGTATGATTTCAGGTTCAACCACATAATTTGCATTAAATGGTGGAGGAATAAATCCAATCCCAGCAACTCTCTTAGTAGGATCAGCATTAGCATTAAAATAATCCAAAACAACTGATGAATTTTCAAACTTTTCCATTTTTCTATGAAGTTTGATCACTTCAGACTCTTTGTCAGAAATTTCTTTATTCTTTTGTGCAACAACTTCATTTCATTTTTCCATCTCAGCATAAGCCATATCCAGATGATAAACTTGTTCTTTATATTTTAACCCCAGAGAATTTAAGTCTCTTTTCAAACACTCAATTCTATCGATGCACAATTTATCATTATCTTTCAGTTTCTGATTAACTGAATTTATCGATTTCATATCACAAATCAAGTTTGTGTTATCATCCATGACATTTTGCAATTTATCTTTTACAGTAATGCAGTTAGAACAGTAAATATGACAAACAGAGTCTTTTACCTTTGACGGATCAGACATGTCTGCCATGAAAACTTTGGCAATGGGAATATTCTCTAAATCAGCACCATCTGAAGCATTTTGTGTTAAAACAATATCATCTTCAGCAACACCTGATGCAACATCAGAATCAATATTCTGCACTTGTTCTATCTCTTCATCAACAATCTGCACACTTTCACCATCACTCGAACCATCACTCGAACTGTCATCATCAGTTATCTCTTCTGATTTTTCAGAATGAATTTCTGCTACAAAGGCTTGACTTACAGCACCCACTAAATCTTACAGATGAATACCCCAGTCATAGTTTTCATCGTTCTGAGCAACCAACGCCGATGATGCAGATACATGATTTGAATTCCCAGATGAACCATGTGACTGATTACGATTATTATGAAAATTATTCTGCTTTTTCTGAGAATCAAACTCAACCTTTTGCTTCACACACTCTTTAGCAAAGTGACCATACTCTTAACAGTTATAACAACGCACTTTGGTTTTATCAAATCCCATGCGTGATCGACTATTAGACCCAATATACTTTATGCCAGTTTTCTTCAAGAAATCCTTTGCTTGACGCATCAACATGGCCATATTCCATTGGATATTCATTTCTTCCAGATCAACAGGGTCGATCTGTCTGAAATCTTCTTCAATAACCTCAGGATCATGAATTTTACCTCCAATAAAATTCTCATACGAAGCCATGAATGAGGAAAAAATAGCTAGATAATCATCAGCAACCTTTTGATTTATATGAGATCTAGAAGATGTAGAAGTTGTAGTCACAGAAAATCCAGAATGACTAGAATTACCAGAATGAATAGGAACTCCATAACACTGATTATTAGAAGAATCTTGAGCATCGCCAGAAAAGAATGCAACTCCTATACCAGTTTTACCAGAAGTCTTGGCAAAATACATTGAAGGATCCTGGATATGCTCCATGTTAGTCTCTTTCTTCTTCATATTCAGGTCATGCAATTGAATCTTCCCAAGAACTTCTTCAAGAGACATGGTTTTGTACTTGATATTTTCTTTTATCAAAACCGTATACACATCAAATTTTGATGGTAATGCCTCCAAGAACTTATCATTAATTTCTTCAGTCTCATACACTACAGAAGCACTCGACAGTTCACTAAGCAGATGATAGAATCTGGTAGCAAGATCATCCAAGGATTCATTTTGAAAATGTTTGAAGACCAAGAATTGCTTCTTCGGTAGTTCTTTTCTACTCTTCTTTACATCCAAACTACCTTCACATCTTTTCTGTAATGCTTCCCACAATTGTTGAGAAGACTTGAATTGTTTGAAACTGTGACATATTTTCTTCGGAAGAGACATGAAAATACTTGTCATCGCTTTCTTTTCCCTATCAAACAACAACTTTTCTTCAGTAGTTAACGCTGACACCGGCTTTGGAACATCATCCTTTCCCATCCACGAATAATTCGGATGTGTATAACCTTCTAAAATAGGAATCCATAGACTGGTATCCGTAAAAGATACGAACTGATCAAACCTATCTTTCCAATTAGAATAGTCAGCAAGATTCAACAACTTCGGCGGTTTTTGAGATGTACCAATCTCATTATCATAATTGAACATATTCGTTACTTGTACCATATTTGCCATTTTCCTGAAAAATTTCCAAGTGTTGAACACCCACTACCCTTAGGCGAAGATAATAAGTTCGCTTCTGTGATACCCAAGCGAAGTTAATATGAAGCGAACTTATTAAGTTCGCTTAACCAGAATCCAGAAAATCTAATTAAGTTCGCCTAAAAATAAGTTCGCTTAATTTGTGAGAAGCGAACTTGACAAGTTCGCCTGCTAAGTTCGCATGCACACCAAATCAGCAAGTTCGCTTGTTTTAGCAGAATCAAAATCAAGAATAGTTCAATCCAGAAACCGCGAACCAAAAATCAACATAAAACTTCATAATTCACTGATTTGAAGGAATTAGTCAAAATCAAACCGTAGGATTGTGTAATTTCTCAATTAGAACCTTTCTATCGGATCAATTTCTTCAAAATCCTCTTCAAAAACACCAAATCAGAACCAAATTAAGCTCGAAAACTCCATGGAAATGAAAATTTCAAAGATGATGAATTTCTTGTCAATTTGCATACAAAACCGTCTAGAATCACCAAGAATCACGAGCATAAGCTCTGATACCACTTGTAGGTCCTCATGGCACTTCTACGGATCGTTCTCGTGATAAGACGTGTCGTTAACTCGAAGTGCGGAATCCAACGAATCAACGATTGCATACACAAAAGACAATAGAGAAAATCAAGTAAATAACATTCACACTTGTATTCCAATTCTCAATACAGTTTACAGACTCAATCAGACCAAATCGTTCAACTCTGTTCACTATCTGATTCTCCTACAAACTAACTCTGTAAACCCTATTTATAGACATCTGACCTGCATTAGGCAAACTTAACAAGTTCGCCTCAGATAGACTTAAGCGAACTTAACAAGTTCGCCTATGTTAGACTAGGCGAACTTAACAAGTTCGCCTCTAGCATAACTTGCATAAACACCTAGAACATATTACATTACAAAAACATAAAGACATTAGATCTAAACTATTACAAAGCTTTTGTCATTACAAACTATGTCCTAACAGGGTACTAATTCCATTCTTCCACCAATATGCGGGAAATTTGTCAACGGATTAATTGACATTGATTTGTCTTGTCTTGATGAGTCCTCAAGTCAGGATGATTCCTCTAACAAGGATGATTCCTCAAGTAAGGCTGACTCTGCATCTGATGAAGAGTTCTTTACTGCTTCTGATGATGGGTCTAAGAACACCTGCCCTAATGGTGTAGTCTCAGAGGAGTTGCTCGATGAACAGAAGGTTAAGAAAAACGTTATCACTAATCGTGATAATTGCATTTTAACCGAACCCGACATTGTTTAAACTAATGAAAAATTAAAAGTAATGCTTTATGGGGGTTATAAAAATATTAACCAAGTTAAGAAAGAAGCCTTTACAGCTCACTATGGGCTTGGCTATCAAGAAAATTTGCAAAAATATTATAATCCTAAAATTCAATCATCATCGGTATGGTCGGTCACATCTTGGTGAACCTCCCTAATAAGAATCAAGGGAAACGGCTAATTGGTTCACAACCAACTGTTGTCCCCAAGTCACCACCAGTGAAACAGCCCAAGAGTCCTAAAGCAAATGTGGTGAAACCACCAGTAAAACCTATGGTAAAGCCAAATATCACATCTGAGGCTAAACCATATATTTCAAAAAGGGGAAAGCTACCTACTAAACCTTGTGCATCTACCTCTGGTAGTGCACCAACTGGTGAGAAACCTGTGGTGAAACTCTCCAAACCACAGAGGGGAAGAAGGAACAAGAGATTGAGAAAGCTGGAACACCTGGCTGGAATTCAATCAGGTGAAGCTTCCACTAGTTCACCTGCTGCTGTTGAATGTAAGCCTACTGTTCCAGTAAAGAAAAAGAAGAGAGGTCCTGGAACAAGAAATGTAAAAGTTCTCAATCTCCTGATCCCAAGTCTTCTAAAGATTCACCCATTTTTGACAGTCACGACTGTGAGTTGATAGAGGTAGTTTATTTTGAGAAAGACGAACGACCCAAGACCACTATGGCTTGGGTCTCAAAATCTAACTAATCTGTTTGTGACTCGTGATGGGACATTCAAAGGGTACCATCTCTAATCGTTGGTATGTAGATAGTGGATGCTCTCGGCACATGACAGGCAACATGGCTCTGCTTCAAGATGCCAAACCATTCAGAGGCGGCTAAGTGACCTTTGTAGGAGAGAAAGGCGGTAGTATCACGTGTCAAGGCGTGATTTCGAATGGTTGTGTTAGCTTCGACAACGTCAACTACTGCGAGCAGCTGAAGCATAACCTGTTGAGTGTCTCTCAAATGTGTGACAAGGAGTACTCGGTTATGTTTGAAAAGTCAGAATGCTTGATACTCAAGCCTGGTTTTGAAATTCCTAAAGACTGGATTCTGATGCGAGCACCAAGGACAAACGACGCTTATCAGATCGATATGAGCGTGGTAACAACCACCTCATCAGTTGCTACTTGTTTGCTTACCAAAGCGACAGAGCTTGACTCAATCTTGTGGCATAGGAAACTCAGACACATTTCTTATCGAAAAATAAATCATCTTGTCCGAAACGGTTTGGTAACCGAGGTTCCTAAGCCGAGGTTTGCCGTTGCAGATGACTGTATGCCTTGTAAAAAGGGCAAAAAGCAACGGAAGTCTCACAAGCCCAAGCTCCAAAACTCCATCGATACTCCTTTGGAGCTATTACATATGGATCTGTTTGGCCCCATAAGTATCAGGAGTATTGGAGGTAAGTCATACTGTCTAGTTGTAACTGATGACTTCTCGCGTTTTTCGTGGGTGCATTTGTTAGGTACAAAGGACGAGACTGCTGACATTCTTCAATACCTGATCCTGAGCCTGGAATCCCTTTGCAAGTTGAAGGTTAGAAGAATAAGGTGTGATTATTTATTATGGAACTGAAATTACTATCCAACTTGTAATTAATTATTCTCAGTTTTTTTTTCGAAAGGCGATTATTATAATTGATTATTCTCATAGGCATTTGTATTCTTTTATCTTTTAATCTAAACTACATGATTAAACTCGCGCTATGTGGTGGGTGTCGCGTACATCGTTAATAAAATTTAAATGAAAACGTAGGCGTAACAGTAAAAATAATGTTAGTAAAAAAAACATAAAACTAAATAATCAAAAAGGAAAAAAACCGGTTCGGGTCGTCGAAAACCATAAAAACGAATACCGCTACGGTTTCCGATAATACGAATACCGACAATGATATTGTTCGCTCATAATATGTTCGGCTCGTCACGGTACCACAACGGTAACGGCACTTGCCATAGGCAAAGATACAAAAAAAAACTCGATTTTGAAAAATACTCTGTTTAAAAAAAATATTATATTGGAACGTTGAAAAAAAAACAAAAAACAGTCGCGCACTCTGTTTGTTGAAAAATATTAACAAACGAAATTTATTAAAGAAAAACGAAATTATTAGAAAATTAAACGGGTTAAAAATGTAAATGTTATATAGTATAAAATGTGAAAATGAAATTATAAAAAAACCATGACGTGGCAAATTTTCAATGGCATGTGCACTGTTGAAGAAGGTTCACTACTAGAAAACTGGGCATTTGCGACCGCATTTTCGGTAGCAACACGGTCGCAATTGCCCTGTTACGACCTTAAATGCGGTGTGAAAAATTCACCTCGCAATAGCCCTGTTGTCAACGAATTGCGACCGCTACTACATTTTGCGACCGAATTTGCAATGATAAAATCGTCGAAAATTTTGCGACCGCCTTCTTTTGCCACCGCTTTGCAACCATTTCAGTTGCCACCGATTTCCGACCGCTTCATTTTGCCACCGCTTCAGCCTTCTTTTGCGACCGATTTGCGACCGCTTCAGTTGCTACCGATTTGCCACCGCCTTCTTTCGCGACCATTTGGCGGTCGCAAATCCAATACATAATTAAAAAAATATCTTTTTTAAAATTCTTTACAAATTTATTAAAATTCCTAGTAATATTCATATACAAATCAAATGCACCAAAAATCTCATAAAATAAATATATATTCAAAATACCATACAAATTCATAATTTTCTAAACAAAATATACAATAATCAGACAAAGAGATCTCTAAAAAAATTTGAATAAATTATGAGATGCATCTCTAATGCCCAAAACCAATTGGTGGAGCAGCATCTTCATTCAAATCTTTACAGTGGCAATATTCAAGTCGAAGTGTCCTTGTTCTTCAACCCATGGTAATTGAATGAACTTCTCAAGGTCTCTAACTTTAGATCCTGAGTGAAGTGCAACGTCTTTGGAACCCGAAGTTCCTCACAATGAAGGAACCTTGACATCAGCAGGGTTCTTGCATGCGGTAGGGATGGAAACTTCTGCAAGAGGGAAAATAAAACATGAATTACTAACGAATAACGATGAGCAAATAACGATGCAAAACAACATGTGTTATTTTTAAACATTTTGCTAGAACACAAATAAAAATGAACATTATGGAACAGAGCATAAGTTCTATTAGTCAAATCAAAAGAAGGGAAAAAAAGTTTAAAAAAAAAGAACATGAGAAAGCAAACCTGAAGTTCATTATCATAGTCAAACAACGAAAGCGCAACTTCAGCATTGCCTTTACCTACCTGAGAACATAAAAGGTTTTCATGTATTTATGTGTGAATATACAATAGATGATATAAGAATGTTTCCTAAAAACAAAATAGGTAAGAATAAAATAAGGAATATACAGTTAAAAAATTAACATCATCTTTTTGAACTTTAGATGGTACAGGGTGGCTTTGGATTTTGGTTGTTCCTATTTGATATCAACCTGAGAATACATGTGATGTAGGGGTGTGCAAAAAAACCGAAAACCGAAGAAACCGAAATCCGAATCATATCCGTAACAAAAAAAAACCGAACCGAATTGTGAATTCGGTTTTCGGTTCGGTTAACGGATATACCTTTTTTTTGAATTCGGTTTGTTTAGTTAGACGTATTTCCAATTCGGTTCGGTTTATTCGATTTATTCGGTTGAATTTGATTTATTTGGTTTATTCGGATATATACTTTCCTTTTGAAATCGGTTTGTTTAGTTGAATTCGGTTCGGTTATAAAAGTTTCCAATTTGGTTCGGTTAGGTTAACAGATAAGGGTTTAAAAAAATCAAAACCGAACAAACCGGATCGAATAAATCGAACAAACCGTTAACCGAACCTACGAAAACCCCTAATGTGATGTGAAACAAATAAGCAATGTTTTAAGGCTGCCTCAACACTAAAATTGTTTGCACAAACGAAACATTATATATTCTGCAATTTATAAATTAAAGGTTACACAAACTTAGTGAAGTAAATTTTTTTTGCACAAACGAAACATACACAAATTTATAAAAATTGTTTGCACAAACGAAACATACACAAACTTAGTGAAGTAAATTTTTTTTGCACAAACGAAACATACACAAATTTATAAAAATTGTTTGCACAAACGAAACATACACAAACTTAGTGAAGTAAATTTTTTTTTACTTGTTGCTCAAACAGAACTCCAGTAACAATTTAGACCAAATACAAAACCTCACAAAAATGGAAGGCATGCATACACAAGTTCCCCCCCAAAAAAACTAAAAATCTAAACCGAAAAAGAATAAACTTGGTCCCAAATAACATGGAGATCACCTATTTGTGCAAGAATAAAATGTTTTTTTTTTCTATAGAATTTTCTCACTTTGCCATCCTTCTAACACGAATCAAGACATCCCACAACCATACCCCCATTCATCAATTTTTTTATTTATAGCAAATACATAGAGATAAAGGTTGAATCCCAAATCTTAGTCAATAAAACTCATGTTAATTCAATATGCTGATAACGCACTAAGCAACCAACCATAAATCATATAAAAGATGACGTCATGCCATAAATCATATATTTTTTCTAAATTGAGATTAATTATATCTATATCATTATTGAAGAATAAAATGTTTTACAAATTCACAAGTGGACCTTTTATGAAATAAACAAATCTGTCCAGAAATCAGGTCTTTATTGATGCATAAATAGTTAACTACATGATTTTGTGTCTGCATATGGTTGATTTTGTATCAATTTATGACGCTTCTATAGAACGACAGAATCAGGGTTTTGTACTGTGAAATTTTGGAACTAATGATCAAGCTCATATTTATTCAAAAAGCTATATAAATCATACCTGAATCAACAGATGGAGAGGGTGTTACTACTCAATAGAGCCAACAAATACGCAGCGACAACCTTCATTCTACTGCACGAAACAACAAAAATTCAATTAAACACATCGCAAAATCGTCACTAAAGTTCTTACACTCGCATCATTTCCACATAATGAAACTGGATCTACAACTTCCAAAAGAAACTAAAACAATGGATTGAAGAAGAAGATACCTGTAATCTGTTGAAGACGACTAATTCACACAATTTACTTAACAAATAAGCAGAACCCAAAATCGGAAGTCATAAATGATCAAATATCGTATCCACTAACTTGCCTGCAGAGAAGAACGGTATCGCCATAAGGTTCTTCAAATGCTAAACAGCTAAAGAGGGTGTGACCTAATTTGTAATCAAATAAACCATTCTTCTTAAACCAATATCTTTAGACTGAAAAAAGTTTTGACCCAGTAAAGAAAACTTCTACGGCTTCAACCTGTAAATGAAGAATAAGTAATAACAACAGAGAGTTCAAACTCCAAATCAATGCTAAGAGAAAGTTATCGGTGTTGGACTATGACATTGTCAGTTTTCATTCTTCTGTTTAATCTAACTAAGGTTTAGGTGTGTTACTTTTTAGTTTGTGATTAACAATTTGTGATTGAAGAGTGTATACTCACCATAGTTGTCAATAGCGCTAGTAGCGGGTGCTATAGCGCGCTACCTAGAGATTCGGTAGATGACCGCTATCTTCCATATCGCGACTACATAGCGAGCAAATAGCGTTTTTTTGTTTTTTTTAATATAAATTAGCGCTAGGGTGTTTTTTAATACAGTGATAGTGTATTTTATCTATTTTGGTGGTGTGAATGTTTTTTTGTTGATTATAATTGCACAAATAGTTGACTAATTGTATTCTAAAATTTTCAACTACTTAACCGCTAAACATGAAATAGCGGGCGCTATTACCGCTCTTCGCTACGTAGCATATCGGTAGTTTGTCGCTATTTACCACCATTCGTTATTGACAACTATGATACTCACCACAATGTCTAGCCAGAACGATGGAAGTTTTTGCGACCGTAGAACTCGTGGCAAATCCTAATTTTATAAATCGGTGGCAAATCGGTAGCTAATTTTGCGACAATTATTGTTGATTGCAAATTTTTGATTCCAAATACCTTGTTTTCTAGTAGGGGTATCATTATCTCCACCTCAAAACATGTTTATTTAACTGAACAAGTCGTATAAAGTATACGATTAAATCACTTGAAATTTTAAAATTTTTTAAGTTTTGTTACAATCTTATTCTTTATATTTCGTACTAGCTTAGAACCCGTGTAATATACACGACATGAAAAATACTTAAATCTTTATGTATACATTTTACATGTGTAAAAAACTATTACATATACTAAGGATAAAAAATAAAATTCAAAATATGTAAAAATTAATATTAATTGGGTTTCAAAAATACCTTAATTACTATTTAATATAATTTGACTTTCATTTACTATTTGATTGAAAATGAAAGTTGCATAATTAAATTTCAAACTTTTTTTATAATAAGGGATATTTAAAATAAATGTGTTTTATTAGTATAATTAATATTCTTTTTTAAATATATTATTATTAGAAAATAAACGTGTATTTAATAAGACAGATAGAGACGGGAAAAAATGATGAGAATAAATATAAGGTGACACGCGACATAAAAAACCAGTATTTATTAAATACTAGTTTAGAACCCGTGTTTACACACTAGGTGAAAAATATCAATACATAAAATTCTTAAATCTTTATGTATATATTTCACATGTGTAAAAATATATAACGTACACTAAGGATAGAAAACAAATTCAAAATATGTAAAAATTAATATCTAATTGGTTTTCAAAAATACGTTAATTACTATTTAATGTAATTTGACTTTCATTTACGATTTGATTGAAAATAAAAGTTACATAATTAGATTTCAAACTTTCTTATAATAATAGATAATTAAAAATAAATGTGTTTTATTAGTATAGTTAGTATTTTCTTTAAATATATATTATTATTAAAAGATAGAGATATATTTAATAAGAGACAGAGAGACGGGAAAAAATGATTAGAATGAATATAAGGCGACACGTGACATGAAAAACTTGTATTTATTATATAGTATAGATTACTTAAAATAATATAATATAATTAAAACTAATCGCTTGAAGACGGTGAATGACAATAAATTTAAAACGCTAACAACTTTTAAGAGCAAATAATAGATTGATTTCATAACATTTGAAATAACTTGGATACATTTTTTTTTGAAAGATTACACTTGCTTTGTTTAAAAGTAAAAGATTTTATTAATGTAACCTACATCCGCCATCCACCAGCAATTGTTTTACCATAAAAGTTTCAAACTTGTTTCATCATAAAATTGTTCAATCAAATATTATAAACCATTAAACAATAACTAACCACATATAGTAAATAATCAAACAATAAAAAAACACGATGAGTAAACAAACAACAAGCACCCAAAAGTTTAAACATTAATACCGTTTTTTATGCATCAAAGGATTAAAAAAAGCACACAAGCTTACTGTCGGATCACGCTAAGTTGGATCACAAGTTTAATACATTAATACCACACGTTATCATACATTAATACTACTAAGACCTACTGAGTTGGATCGTGCTGCTAATTCGGATACTGTCGGACCGATGGTAAAGGAGGAAGATCGATCCACGTAGTCTTCGCCCAATCAATATCTCGAGAAATCTCCCACTGTTGCAAGTCCTCCACCCACTCATGCCAAGGACTAATATCCTGTAACAAGGCCTTTACCCGTGGATGGAGCCTCACATATCTAATAGCATGTTGGTGTTGTGGCGAACCCTGTGGCGGCTTGTCAGGATGGTGGGGCTGGACCTATGGAGGCTGGTCAGGCTAGTGGTGCGGTCCATGTGGTACTGGCCCCTACAATTGTTGGTGTTGTTGTGGTGGCTCCCAAATGGTCTATCCATGGAGAATCAAAGACCCTAGACTGGAATATATGTTGCGATATCCATCAGCATACAGGTCTGACGACCTATTGGTGAATTCGGGTAACTAATCGTCATGTTGCGCCGAATGGGCCTCTGGAAAATACCCAACGTGTTCGCTTGACACGTGATATAAGCGCCACAAGTGATCGCACCATCAGGCCTCGGGGTGACATGGTGGGCAAAGTAATCGGCCATCAACCAAGCAAAGTTACACCTCTGAGGTACATGTAAACAATACAAGTATAGCATGCCTCTGGCCCCGCCCCCATATGGTGGTCGCAATCAATCGACGTAAATATCTATGTAACGAGTCTATGATATTTGTAGGTCCCCGGGTGTATCGGATCGTTACGTGTGGGTGTGTGACTAGTCGGACCGGGTGCGGAATGCCCGTGACTAGGTGGAGAATCAAGCAACACAAAGTAAACCGACAACGAAATCACTTTCAAACTCCGTCTATTATAAACTTGAAGGTTACAGAGAGAATACAACTGAGTGCAAAATGTCTACTTACATAAATTCTATCAACTTATCATATTTATACTAGACCTGATCTCTTCGCACTTAACAAGTGCGCAGGGAAAATTGTTCATGCGTACTTAGCAAGTACGCAGCGTATTCTTGCGTACTTGCTAAGTACGCAGGAAGTAATTCCTACGCACATGTTAAGTACGCAAAACACTTAGAGAAAATATACAACAATAACATGCATTAGAAATTACAACTTGATAACTAATACATACAGACACTAACATACAAAGACTAATATATACAAGACAAGTACAAAAGCTAAGACACTATCCAGAGTGTCTGTCACACAAAAGTGCTTCAACAAACTCCCCCTTGACAACAGCTCTGGATTGTCTTCGGTCTTCACTGCTCCCTAGCTTTAGCTTATATCTTCTTCTTGTAGTCAAGGCAGAACTTGATCACCTTGTCGTATTTAGAAGCAAGGAACTTTGTCCACTCGTCCGTGTACATGCAGTACTTGTCAGCTAGCGCCTCTAGATCTTTTCACATAGAATTTTATGAAGCAGACTTCATCAAACACTATAATCAGTTCCTTTGGCACTAAGCTTCCACTATCGGACCACAGCTTTCCAATCACCACTGCCTCGAGTATATGTTACTAAGTATATCCTGAGATAACTTGCTCAGGGGAATCTTGGTTTCACATAGCACTGGCTTGTATACCAGTTTCTTTAAGATTCTATTAGTCACAGGATGTCTAGCGTTCTTGTCCCTGACTCGCTTCGGCACTTGAGGCTTGAACATTTCGAATTTCCCAGATCTTACCTCTCGTTGTAGGACCTGCCACAAACCCATCGCTACTGCGTGATTTGAGTGACCCAGCAGCTCTCGGTTTACTAGGTTTACGAGGTCATATCTTGGCAAGGAGTTGAAAGCTTCACTGGCTGGTTTCAAGTATTGAACCCCCCAAGCTCGCTTGATTGTAAACAACTGCTTATCCTCCTCGAAATTCACAGCTAAGATCATCCATGACGCTCCGTGTTTGTCTATGATTGAAGTCTTTTGCCAGACAGAAGCCGGATCCTTCGATGAACTTGCAGGCATGTGTTTGTCTTTCTGTGCCTCCGGATCCACAGGTGTAGGGTCCGCACGGGAGGCTTCATTCGATGCCTCAACAGTACTAGTAGGCTCGACTGAACCTGTGTCAAGATGAGTTTCAAAGGTTGGAACTTCGAAGATCTCTCCATCTTCAAACTCATACTCTCCTTCCCCGTCGCCCTTGGGAATTTCGATTACCACATCATCATCTTCCTCATCCCAGTCGTCATCAGAGTCGATCTCTCCCTCTTCCAGATTGCAGAGAGCCTCGATATGTGCTTCTTTGGAATAGTCTGGCTCTAAGAATAAGATCACATCATCCGACATGTCTTCAGATAGATCTTTCAGAACGTCAGCCACCGACTTTCCTTTATCATCACATCCACCTTCACTCTGGGTGGACTCCCCCTCAGCCATAAGCACTGCAGAAATGGGAACAATCGCCCAAGCCGACGATTGCTGCTTACTTCCGCTCGGTCCGGCTTCAGGATCCTTGTCCTGATCATCACCCTTAGTCAGATCAACTAAGTGACAAGGCTCTTCACTGCTAGGCTTAGGTGGTCGCTTCTCCAACAACTCCTTCAACTTCTCCCCCTGAGCAGCAAGCGTCTTGGCCATATCATAGACCAGTTTGACCATAGTGTCATGCTCTAACCGCTGATTTTCATCACAGCTACTTCATCAATCAAAGAGTTGATCTGGCCCTGTTTCTTTTCAGATTCTTCTCTTGATTTCCGTACCATTTCAAGAAGACTCGCGACTTGAGTTTCTAGGCTAGTGATCCGTGTATCACGAGGATCAGGTCCCCTGGAAGACGATGCTTCGGCTTGATGGGTTGGGAAGGTGAAGATTTCATCGAAATCAAATCCATGAGTAAAATCTAACTCATGAAATGGTTCACTGATGTGTTGAAGAGTGGTTGTGGGGATTGAGGTAGGAATGGTGGTTTATTGGATAGTGGTAGGGGTGATGGTGACAGACTCGGTTAGAATAGGAGTTGTTACCGTCGTTTGGACAGATTGCACAGGGAGGGACACTATCAGAGGAACCTCCTCTGTGATAGCAGTGATAGCCACAACAGGTGTTACACGTGGCCTCCTCCGCTGTCGCCTGTAAAGCTGTTGTGAAGGTGAGGTAGAAGTAGAATCAGTACTCGCAGCCGTTACATGTGGTTGCCTCTGAGCACTGACTTCTACCTCACGAAGGATAGCTTGTTGCGGCCTATCCCCCCATTGCTTATTTATACTTTCTCTTATGCGTCTCTGTATAGCAGCGTCCGAATCAGAATCGGGCTCGTATTCACTGCTAGTCTCTTGTCGCTTTCTCTTGGAAGATGACTCGGGAAGGGTCACCTTCGTCAGTCTTTTTGGGTGTGCCTGGGACGGTGCATCATCAGACTCAGAGGAATCTGGCTCGGTCGATTCAGAGTCAGAATCTTCAGCACCTCCAACTTCATGTTCTTCATCTCCTTCTTATTCAGACATTTCATCTTCATATTGAACTTCCTCTTCTTCCTGTTGTTCATCACTGTGTTGACTGAGTTCTGTCTCAGACTCGGCACTATACCATCTAAAGTCAACAGGGGCCACATATGCTTCATTGAGCAGGTGGCCAAAGAGTGGAGTATGCTCAGGGGTAGGTTCTACACTGCCTTGCATTAGAAGACTCTCTTTGCCACCCTCTTCACTTGCAGTCTCTCCCCAATAGCAGGTAGATTTGGCAATGCATCATTGATCAATAGTTGCACAAATCTTGGGTATAACAGGAATCTAAATCTATCTACCGTATTGATCTGATCAGTTAAGGCTTTGTGGATGTATCTTGAGAAGTTGAAACCCCTGTTGAGAGACAAACCAACCATGGCTTCTGCAAGATCATGTCCCATGGCATCCTTCCCCGCCTTCCTAGAAGAAATGCACAAGATCATAACGTGGGCAAAGCACCTCCACTGATCTAGCACCCACATCTTCTTGTAAGATGAATAATCTCGTACACCGACGTATCCCATACGCTACCTCCAACACCCATCCACAAAGTAATCAGGATAGGCAGTTGGGTCGGTGGTGAGATCCCGAAACTGTAAGACCCTTCGAATTGTGTCCTTAGAAAAAGCAATGTCATGACCCGCAACGGTAGCCCGAATGACGTTAGGGGTTACCGTGCAATCATGATCTGCTGTGTCCCAGAACTGCTCCAGATACAGTCTTGAAACTATCGGATCTGCCGAGATAGCATAGCTGATCTTTAAATGGTTTAAGAACTCAAATACCTCCCTGTATTGAAGTGCATCACCCTTCCATTCCGGTTCATTAAGTGCCAGTAGATTGAACTCATTGGTAAAAGCACGAGCCATCACTGCAAAAACACACAATGAACACAATAAGAACAAGAAGATTCATTGGAATTGAAGCACATAGACTGAGTTTTCAGACTTAGGAATTTTTCCAAAATGTCCTTCCTGCGTACTTAGCAAGTACGCAGGCAGTTGTTCTTGCGTACTTAGCAAGTACGCATGAGGAATACCTTGCGTAGTTGCTAAGTGAGCAAGTACTGACACTTGGAACCATTTCAAAATCCAAAAATTCATTCGACGTGCGTCTTTGTCGTGGATTAAGGTCACCAACACCAATAGCAATGACATGCTACACCCGGTCAGTGTTGACCTCGAACAAGTCCGAAGCTTAGTCTCGGCACCTTAGTGGGTCAAAACCAAAATCATTACACGATAAGGACGATTACGAGATCATAGAGCTTCGATTAATGATTTAAAACAAATTTTAGGTCATAAATTAGGTTAACTACAACCAAAAACGGTCACAAATCCAAAAAACAAAACACTAGTTCAAGTTCAAGAATCGGTCCACATTTGTCGATTTTGTGGATGAAATGCTCTGAGATTCTCACCAAAAGTTAGAAACTTGAATTGGGATGAAAAATCTCTTTGGAACACACCAAATTTCGAGTAAAAAAAATGAGCAGAGGTATTCAACAGTGAGAAATGTTTGAAATGAGATGAAACCCAAGAAAAATTCTAACTGTTGTATATATACCCAACACAAACTTGTCGTGCGTACCAGTTAAGTGCGCAGGACTTAACTCCTGCGTACTTACTAAGTACGCATGACTTAAGTCTTACGTACTTGTTAAGTACGCAGGGTTTACCTCATGTGCACTTAATAAGTACGCAGATACCCTTGTGTGCTCAAACTTTCAACTCAAATTATGAAGTTTTCAAGTCAAATAACGAACAAGATAAACACATTCAATCAAGAGGATTCAAAGTCAACTCAAGAAGGTTAAACACAAATATATTTTTTGGCTTTTCTGATTAAAATTGAACTGTACACAAACTTAGAATCTTTTTGATCTTTTCTAGATAGAAAAATACAAGTATATACACACACTATTTTTGTTCAAAGACACGAGCAAATGATCATATCAGGCTAAACTATAGCAAAAACGATACAAGATAAACGTCAAAGAATATGGGATCATGTCATGGATTACAATTTATTCATACGTAATAAGCACATAAACAAGTAATTCAAGTTGGCAATATTATAAGATTTGAAACCATAAGCATCTTTGTATCACGTTCTTGTGTGTTAAGGTATTAATTTTAAGATATACAACGTGTACCCCACTGATATGCTACAGAAATGTAAATTACACTATCTTAAGGCATCTAAGATTTTCCCAAAGATTTTCAAATCTCCAGAATAAAGTTACATCGTTTAGCACAGAAAAAATCAAGCAGAATCCATAAGGATTATCAAGAATCATAAGATTCAGAATCGACTGATTCAGATGTCTTGGTTTGATTGGATTTTCTTCTATGAATATCATATGATGATTCAGGTTAATAGATATGGAGTCTGAGGATTTAGGTAAAGTGATCCAACTTTTATCTAGATTTGATTTCAATGAATCAAGTATGATTCAAGGATGAATATAAGCTTAACGGTTGATGTTAAGACATATCTTGGCCCAACTTCCCATTGCATACTTGTGAGTATGGGCAGTGAAGTGAACCGATAAATTGTGCTAAAGACATAACCTGAAACTATTCTCTTAATAAAATATTTGCTAAAATCTTACATCCTTTATCTGATAATGATCTTTTTGTATTCTTTTACACACGCACACATGCATACATGGGATCAAATCACAGTTGTAGTCTAGATTTAGTTTCCACACTACTAGTGATTCAAAGACGCCTACAGCCTACTCACAATTCAAATAACTTGTAAATAAGTAGATTAAAAACACAACAAGCTAAACAATTAAGTAAGCATGACGCAATCATTTCCCATACATGCAGTCTATGGCGTTTGGATCATTTCTGATGTACTATCATTTCCTCTTTTCTTCAAATAACTTTGAAATTTTCTTCATTTTCTATTTTGTTTGGATTTTGTAAAATATTTGAAAATTAAAAGAACTATGCAGAAAACTTAAAAGATATAAACTTTAACTTTCATGAATTGAATTGATTTAAGAAAAACAAGTTTTCACTCTGGATTGAACATTCCTATCAAGTTGACAAGATGTTCAAAGCGGGTTCGATCAAACGCCTTAGTGAAAAGGTCAGCAAAGTTCTCATCCGTGTGAACCTTTACAAGTTCAATGAGATGCTTTTTAGCACAATCACGGATGAAATGATGGCGAATTTCAATATGTTTAGTTTTGGAATGTTTCACCGGGTTGTTTGTGATGGACATGGTGGCATTGTTGTCAATAAACAATGGAGTTCCAGTGAAGTTTAAGCCATAGTCTCTCAATTGCAGCTGAATCCACAATATCTAAGAACAACCGCTAGTTGCAGCAATGTACTCTGCTTCACATGTTGAGACAGAAACCGTTGACTGCTTCTTACACTGCCAGGAAACCAGTCTATCTCCCAAGAATTGACATCCACTAGAAGTTGACTTTCTATCAAGGTTACAACCGCCATAGTCTAAATCAGTATAGGCTATGAAGTCAAATGACTTCTGCTTTGAGTACCAAAGACCCAATCGGGGTTTCCCTTTCAAGTATCTGAAAATCCTCTTGACAGCTATCATATGAGACTCCTTCGGTTGTGACTGAAACCTTGAGCACAAGCATACAGCAAACATTATGTCGGGCCTTGAAGCTGTGAGATACATAAGAGATCCGATCATCCCACGGTACAATTTGCAATCCACATCCTTTCCATCTTTGTCTGGATACAGACCATGATTGATGGGGATAGGTGTGCCATAAGTACTGCTATCATTCATCTTGTATTTTGACAAGATGTACTGCACATACTTATTTTGATGTAGATAAATGCCATCCTCTCTTTGACTGACTTGCAGACCCAGGAAGAACGACAATTCACCCATGTTACTCATTTCAAACTTGGACTTCATCACCTGTTCGAATTCCCTACACATCTCTTCATTTATAGACCCAAAGATAAGGTCGTCGACATACACTTGTACAAGAAGAATACCACCTCCTGCTTTTCGAATGAAGAGGGTCGAGTCAATCTGTCCACGGTCGAAACCATTTGACAGTAGATGTTTTGATAATGTCTCATACCATGCCCTAGGTGATTGATGAAGACCATAAAGTGCTTTGTCGAGCTTATACACTTTATTGATATTATGCGGATCTTCAAAGATGGAAGGTTGAGTGACATAGACCTCTTCATGAACTTATCCACACAGGAAAGCACTCTTCACATCAAGTTGGTAGACCTTGAAGCCGACATAGGAGGCATAAGCCAGAAACAGTCGAATGGCCTCAAGTCTAGCAACTGGGGCATATACTTCTGTGTAATCCAATCCTTCTTGTTGATAAAAAAAAACCTTAAGCAACCAACCTTGCTTTATTCTTCACTACAACATGACGATCATTCGTCTTGCACTTGAACACCCATCTGGTTCCAATTGGTTGTACGCCTCTTGGCAAGTCAACCAAATCCCACACATGCAACTTTTGGAATTGAGACAGTTCTTCTTGCATCGCCTCAATCCAGCTGTTGTCAACGATAGCCTCCTTCACATTCTTCGGCTCTAACTGGGACACGAATGCAGCATGCAAACATGTTTCCATGAAACCAGTGTCAAGTATCTCAGAGTACAAACTAGTGTTCTCAGCAATGGTTCTATGAGGAATTTGAACACCGGCATGAGGATCACCAATATTGTTGTCAATTGGATGATTCTTATGCACTCTCGTCTCTGGTACATTCGGTTCCTGAATTTCTGAATTGAGGTTAGTGCTTAACTCCCCCATATCCTGTGTGCCAATAGAAGAAGATTCAATGTTGATTGGATCAGCTGGAGCTTCATTTCCTACACAAGTGTTAGGATTAGCTTGAGCGTCATTTCCGTCAACATGAACACCTTCAATGTTATCACTATAATGAGTTCTAGATGCAGATGCAGCATTGGAATCGGGAGTTACAATCGGTACAGTTGCACGGGTTGAGAAACTGGAGTCATCACCGCCACCAAATAATTCATACATATTTGCGGCATCATCGACAGACAAATCAGGAAGGTTGAAAGATTTGCATAGCGTATCCTAATCAAAACCCCAAACTGGACCGGTTGGTTCTGGTGGAATGCTGTGTTTACTAAAATCCACTTCAAACCATTCCTCGACAGTACATGGTCCTATATTGTACACTCTCTTGCAAGGCGAGTTGGCAACATATCCTAAGAAGATGCCTTCCACCGTTTTTGCATGAAACTTAGACTTTCGGTCTTTGTATTGTAGCAATAAGGAACAGGGACTACCAAAAAGAACTAGATAGTCAAGATTGGGAGGTCGATTGTTGATCAACTCATAGCAAGTCTTGTTGTGCCTCTTCATAACCAGAACTTTGTTCAAGACGTGACAAGCTGTATTAACTGCTTCTGCCTAGAAAGTGACAGGAAGCTTTGCATCTGACAGCATTGTCCTTGCAGTCTCAATCAAGGTTCTGTTCTTTCGTTCTACAACTCCATTCTGCTGAGGTGTTTACGGGGCACTAAATTCGTGACGGATCCCTTCTTGAGACAAAAAAGTTCCATCAAATTATTCTTGAATTCAGTTCCGTTATCACTCCTTATTCTTCTTACCTTTAACTTGCAAAGGGATTCCAAGCTCAGGATCAGGTATTGAAGAATGTCAGCAGTTTCGTCCTTTGTACCTAAAAAATGCACCCAAGAAAAACATGAGAAATCATCAGTTACAACTAGACAGTATGACTTACATCCAATACTCCTGATACTTATGGGGCCAAACAGATCCATATGTAATAGCTCCAAAGGGGTATCGATGGATTTTTAGAGCTTGGGCTTGTGAGACTTCCATTGTTGTTTGCCCTTTTTACAAGGCATACAGTCATCTACAATGGCAAATCTCGGCTTAGGAACACCGGTTACCAAACCGTTTCGGACAAGATGATTCATTTTACGATAAGAAATGTGTCCGAGTTTCCTATGCCACAAGAAAGAGTCAAGCTCTGTCGCTTTTGTAAGCAAACAAGTAGCAACAGATGAGGTGGTTGTTGGCACGCTCATATCAATTTGATAAGTGACGTTTGTCCTTGGTGCTTGCATGAGAATCCAGTCTTCAGGAACCTCAAAACCAGGTTTGAGAATCATGCATTCAGTCTTGTCAAACATAACGGAGCACTCCTTGTCGCACATCTGGGAGACACTCAACAGGTTATGCTTCAGCTGCTCGCAGTAGTTGACGTTGTCGAAGCTGACACAACCATTTGAAACCACGCCTTGACACGTGATACTACCGCCTTTGTCTCCAGCAAAGGCCACATAGCCGCCTCTAAATGGTTTCACATCTTGAAGCAGGGCCATGTTACCTGTCATGTGCCGGGAGCATCCACTATCTACATACCAATGATTAGAGATAGTACCCTTCGGATGTCCCTGCACGAGTCACAAGAAATTATATAGATTTGGAGACCCAGGCCATAGTGGTCTTGGGTCGTCCGTCTTTCTCAAAATAAACAACCTCAATTAATTCACAGTCGTGACTGTAAAAAATGGATGAATCTTTAGAAGACTTGGGACCAGGATATTGAGAACTTTTAGATTTCTTGTTCCAGGACCTTTTCTTTTGTTTTACTAGAACAGTCGGCTTGCATTCATAAGCACCAGGTGAACTAGTAGAAGCTTCACCTAGCTGAATTCCAGCCTGTTGTTCCAGCTTCCTCAATCTCTTGTTCCTTCTTCTATTCTGTGGCTTAGAAAGCTTAACAACAGGTTTCTCACCAATAGGTGCATTACTAGAGGCAGAAGCACAAGGTTTAGCAGATATCATTTTCCTTTTTGGAACATATGATTTAGCCTCATATCTGATCTTTGGCTTTACCATAGGTTTTAATGGTGGTTTCACCACATTTTCTTTAGGACTCTTGGAATGCTTCACTGGTGGTGACTTAGGGATAACAGCCGGTTGTGAGACAATTAGCCGTTTCCCTTTGTTCTTAGCAGTGCAGTTCACGAGGATGTGACCAACCATACCACAGTGAAAGCAAGTTATCTTTTCTTTGTAAGTCCTCCTGTAAGGCTCATTAGATCTGGCATTAGATGCCTCAGCATGATGAGCAGGAGAAGTTGTTTGGTGAACAGTAATTTGACCCGATGATGAATGGTTCTTGGGAATATAATATTTTTGCAAATTTTCTTGATAGCCAAGCCCAAAATGAGCTGAAAAGACTTCGTTTTTAACTTGATTAATGTTTTTATATCCCCCATAAAGCATCACTTTTAATTTTTCATTTGATTCAACAATATCGGGTTCAGTCAAAATACAATTATCACTATCAGTGATAATTTTTTCTTAACTTTCTGTTTACTGAGCAACTCCTCAGAGACTACTCCTTCAGGGCAGGTGTTCTCAGACCCATCATCAGAAGCAGTAAGGAACCCTTCATCATATGCAGATTCAGCCTTACTTAAGGAATCATCCTTGTTAAAGGAATCATCCTGACTAGAGGACTCATCAAGGCAAGACAAATCAATGTCAATTAAGCCCTTGACAAATTTCCCGCTTACTGGTGGAGGAATGGCATTAGTACCCAGCCCTAAGCTATTCACTTGTCTCACTACAGACTCGTAGTGTTCCACCACAAAACGAGAATTTTTCAACTTCTCAATATTACCTTTCAACTGCAAGATCTCATTTTGCAGCTTGTTTATCTCATTGTTCCTTTTCTCTAACCCCTTGTAGGCAACATCCAAATGAAACTGTTGATCGTTGATTTTAAGTGAATAATCATGTTTTTCTTTCTTCAACGTTTTAATTGAATTTTTGTATCGTTTTTCATTTTCTTTGTAGCTTAAAGCTGCAATACGAAGGGGTTCAACTTTGTCTTGAAGCTTAGAATTTTCAACCTTTAAGCTTAGACATTTGGAACAAGAAATGACAGCAAAAGAGTTAGAATCTACCTCATTAGATGAACAAGATGCCTCTCCAATAGCCATGAGGGCAACTGTAGTTGTAGATTCTTCTTGGTCAGCCACATAAGCTTCCCGTTCCTCTACTTCCATCATCTCCATAATCTCAGCCATGAGACCAACATGCATTTGAGCAATGAGGGCATCCTCCAGATGAACACCCCAATCAAAGTTGCCATCTTGTTGTGCTACCAAAGCATTGGACGTTCCACCTTGAATTTGATTGCGGTTGTTGGAGTTGTTATACCCTTGATTGTTTCCTTGGCTAGGTCGGGTGAACCCCGAGGCCGGTGCTTTGTCCTTTTGACATTCTCTTTCAAAATGCCTAAAGTTATTGCATTTGTAGCACTTGGCCTTGGACTTATCAAATCCCACCTTGTCATTTGAATGTCCACCAATAAACTTCCTACTAGTTCTATTCAGGAAACGCTTTGCCCTCATCAAGATCATGGCCATATTCCATTGAATATCCATATCCTCCATATCATCCGGATCCACCTGATTGAAGTCCTCTTCTACGGTTTTAGGATCTGTGAGCTTGCCGCCAATGAAGTTCTCATAGGCAAGCATGCATGATGAGAATAAAGCCACATGATCTTCAGCTATCTTGGCTATTGCTGATTGGTTAGCTGAAGATATGGGAGAAGGGTTTCTTAAGGAATTCTGGTGATGAGATCCAGAACAAGAACCAGATCCATATGCTGCATAGCAAGCATGACCACCACAGACATTTGAGTTATCCTCTTCATGAGAGTTCCCTAAGAAAAGGGCAATTCCAGAACCCGATGACTTGGTTGTGGAAGATGTCCCAAAATACATAGAAGGGTCTTGTATTTGAGGTCTCCCTGAGCTCTCTTTTCATTTTAGGTTCATATCATGTGCTTGAACCTTTCTGATTGCTTCATCAATAGTCATCTCATAAAACTTTGAGTTCTCTCTCATCAGAGTGGTGTACATCTCAAATTTTGGTAGTAGAGCATCTAGAAATTTCTCAACTAACTCCTCATTTGGATAGATCTGGTCATAAGCTTTCAACTCAGTTTGCAGATGATATAATCTAGAGATAAGCTCATCTATAGATTCATTCTCCAGATATCTGAAGCACTCATACTGTTTCCTAAGAAGATCCCTTTTACTCTTCTTGATGTCGCTGTTTCCCTCGAATCTCTTCTGGAAAGCCTTCCAGAGATCCTTGGAGTTATCGTATCCTCTAAAGCAGTAAAATAACTCCCTGATCAAGGCCATAGTGATAGATCCGTGTGATTTCTTCTCTCTGTCATAAACTTTCTTTTCTTCTTCATCAAGTTTGGAGATAGGCTTGGGAACTGTTGAAGCACTTTTGTGTGACAAACACTCTTGATAGTGTCTTAGTTTATTGTACTTGTCTTGTATGTATTAGTCTTTGTATGTTAGTGTATGTATGTATTAGTTATCAAGTTCTAATTTCTAATGCATGTTATTGTTGTATTATTTCTCTAAGTGTTTTGCGCACTTAGCATGTGCGCAGGAATTACTTCCTGCGTACTTGCTAAGTACGCATGAACAATTTTCCCTGCGCACTTGTTAAGTGCGCAGAGATCAGGTCTAGTATAAATAGAATAGGTTGACAAAAGATATGTACGCAGACATTTTGCACTCAGTATTCTCTCTCTGTAACCGTTCAAGTTTATAATAGATGGAGTTTTAAAGTGATTTCGTTGTCGGTTTACTTTATGTTGTTTGATTCTCCACCTAGTCACGAGCATTCCGCACCCGGTCCGTCTAGTCACACACCCACACGTAACGATCCGAGACACCCGGGGACCTACAAGTGGTATCAGAGCCTTGCTCTTGATTTCGAGTGTTGTGAGTGTGTTAGGAGCATCTTCTACACATCCTACAGAGTTTTTGCAAGCAAAAGTGGGTGTTTTTGTTGATTTTTGTGATAAAATAGGGGTAGCTCTTGAGCACTATTTTAGAAGCAAAAATCACTCAAAACCCGACTTTTGTTGTGTATTTGAGTGTTTTGAGCATCAAAGGTTGGTTAGAAACGAGTTTCTGAACCTTTGTCTTATTTTGTTTGCTCATATTTTCGATTTCTGCCGTCTCTGGTGAGATTCCAGTGACCAAAAAAAGTTGGTGACAGTTGGTGAAAAAGTGACCTGCGTACTTACCTTATTTGTCAACAAGTACAGTCTTGCTGTGTACTTATCAAGTATGCAAGACCATATTTGCTGCATACTTAATTCACCTCCTGCGTACTTATCATTTTCTCCTGTGTACTTGTCAAGTACGCAAGAGCAAATTCTAAATACGCAAGACCAGATTTTTTAAGTGCGCAAGGCCAGAGACAAGTGCGCAAGTTGTTTTGACTTTTTTGAAATTTGACTAAGTGTTACACTATGGCAAATCTTCAGAACCTCGGTAACCTACTTAATTATGACAATGTAATTAGAACCCCACAGAAACCACCAAAGCTGCTTAATGTAAATGATTATTCAAACTAGAAAGCACGCTTTGAACACTATATCTCATATACCGATTCTTCACTTTGGATACCCATTCTAGAGGGTTATAAGCATCCCACATATACATATCTTGATGAGGAAGTTCCCAAGCCTATCTCCAAACTTGATGAAGAAGAAAAGAGAGTTTATGATAGAGAGAAGAAGGCACACGGATCTATCACTATGGCCTTGAACAGGGAGTTATTCCACAGGTTTAGAGGATATGATAACTCCAAGGATCTCTGGAAGGCTTTGCAAAAGATATTCGAGGGAAACAGCGACATCAAGAAGAGTAAGAAGGATCTTCTTAGGAAGCAGTATGAGTGCTTCAGATATCTGGAGAATGAATATATAGATGAACTTATCTCTAGATTCTATCATCTACAAACTGAGCTGAAAGCTTATGACCTGATCTATCTGAATGAGGACTTAGTTGAGAAATATCTGGATGCCCTACCACCAAAATTTTAGATGTACACCACTTTGATGAGAGAGAACTCAAAGTTTTATGATATGACTATTGATGAAGCAATTGGAAAGGTTCAAGCACATGATATGAACCTAAAACGAAAAGAGAGCTCAGGAAGACCTCAAATACAAGACCCTTCTATGTATTTTGGGACGTCTTCCACAGCCAAGTCATCGGGTTCTTGAATTGCCCTTTTCTCAGGGAACTCTCATGAAGAGGATAACTCAAATGTCTGTGGTGGTCATGCTTGCTATGCAACATCTGGATCTGGTTCTGGTTCTGGATATCATAACCAGAATTCCTCAAGAAACCCTTCTCCCACATCTTCAGCTAACCAATCAGCAAAAGCCAAGATAGCTGAAGATTATGTGGCTTTATTCTCATCATGCATGCTTGCCTATGAGAACTTCATTGGCGGTAAGCTCACAGATCTTGAAACCATAGAAGAAGACTTCAATCATGTGGATCCGGATGATATGGACGATATGGATATTCAATGAAATATGGCCATGATCTTGAGGAGGGCGAAGCGTTTCCTTAACAGAACTGGCCGAAAGTTTATTGGTGGGCTTTCAAATGCCAAGGTTGGTTTTGACAAATCCAAGGCTAAGTGCTACAAGTGTCTAAACTTTGGACACTTTGCTCGTGAATGTCAAAAGGACAAAGCACCTAGCTCAGGATTCACAAGACCAAGCCAGGGAAGCAACCAATGAAACAATCAAGGGTACAACTCTAACAACCGCAATCAAAGTCAAGGTGGAACGTCCAATGCATTGGTGGCATAACAGGACGAAAGCTTTGATTGGGGTGTTCATTTAGAGGATGCCCTTATTGCAAAAAACAGGTTGGTCTCATGGCTGAGATTATGGAGATGATGGAAGCAGAGGAAAGGGAAGCGTCTGTGGCTGATCAAGTAGAGTCTACAACTGTAGTTGCCCTCATGGCTATTGGAGAGGCATCATGTTCATCGAATGAGGTAGGTTATAATCCTTTTGCTGTCATTTCTTGTTCCAAATGTCTAAGCTTAAAGGTTGAAAACTCTAAGCTTCAAGACAAAGTCGAACCCCTTCGTATTGCAGCGTTAAGCTATAAGGAAAATGAAAAACGCTACAAAGATTTAATTGAAACTTTAAAGAAAGAAAAACGTGATTATTCACTTAAAATCAGCGATCAACAGTTTCATTTAAATGTTGCGTACAAGGGGTTAGAGAAAAGGAACAATGAGATCAACAAGCTGCAAAATGAGTGTCAAACCCCCAATTTCAACTAACGGAGTTTTACCGTTTGGGAAGTGATGAACCAGGATCTCAGACATTAGTTACTTTGAACTACTCTACATGGGACACAAAATGAAAATATCATTCAAATCAGAGTATCAATGCGGAAGCGTAAAGAAAGTAAATGCGCAAAATACACGCGCCCAAAACCAAAGTCCAAAAGTTCAAAAAGTCCAAAACGTCTAACCAAAACGAGTACAATAGAATAATTCAAACAATTATAAATATGTCATAATCAAAGTAGTTGAATCCCATGCATGCCCTAACGTGCACCTGTGTCTTATCTTAGCGACCTGAGAAAACATGTAAGAAAATATGTCAAAACGAGGTTGGTGAGTTCATAGGTTTCAATATATGTAAATAAACGTTTACCAGATTCATGTTCATTCAGTACGTATCTATAGGTAGCTAACCTATGTTCATGTTCAGCTCAAGCGGTCGCAACCGAAAATGACTGTTTGTTTATTGCCTCCTGCCAGGTCTATCAACACTAGTGGTGTGAGTAGGCTAACATTTCACCCGTTCGATATCTAATCGAGTTAGCGCGACTAACGCGGGTGGGATTTGTCAAACCCAGAAGTACTACTAAATATTACCTCGCTAAGATCCATATTAACGGTCCGATATTAGTTGAGGACTTTTTGTGATAGCGTGTTACGCTTAGCATTTAACATTGATATCATACGAATTACAAAATCCAAAATTTGTTTAATCGTGTTTTCTCCCCCAAGTTAAAACAGTAAAAGGGGCCGTGAAAACTCACCTGCGTTGCGCTGTAGGTAGTATCACACAAAAGACATGTTGGAACCGTGTGTGTAAGTCTCAAACGACTTACGGATTCCCTAAAATTATAAACACATAAATTAGGGATAAAATGGGAATTGTGACAACGACACGGAATGATAAACGTCCTAAAGAAACGCTCTAGTAACCGAGAGTAGACGAACGTGTCCACGGGAATAGGAATTATTTAATTAGTAATTAAATTATATATTCGTTACGCGACGTATGACAACAATAATAATAAATATATTCGAGCGTTTTGTCATTTACAAAAATTAGGAAAATAATATAATTTGATATATTATTTTTAGATTCGAAAGAATATTCTAATTACTCATTCGTGGTACAAAATAATAAATATATTATTTTTTTATGAACGTAACAAATGCGAGTAAATAATATAACTAATTACATTATTATTTAGTTTCAAATGTTATACGAGGTTATAAAACGATACAAAATAATATAAATATTTATATTATTTAATAATACGAGTCACGGGTAGAAAATAATACAAACATATTATTTTATACAAAGTTATGGTAAACATATTATTTATAAAGGTGGGGAAATAATAACAAAAGTGGGTTAATAATTCAAACCCGAGCCTACGGGTTGTTTCCCGTGCTAAAACACATTTGTATAATATTATAATAATATAAGGTTCGATTTTTATATTAAAATAATATCAGAAAAGCTGTTCAAAAAAAAAGATGTGGGAGCCCGGCCTCGAACCCGGGTCTCTCCCACACACCACAAGTCACTAACCAGTCCAGCCCGCTAGGGTATCGCGTTAGATACCCGGATTAAATCGTTTTAACCTACAACTCCAGCGTGTTTTTCTCCCCCATCGTAACCGAGCCAAAACCAGTCCCAAAACCCACCAAATCGATCACGATTCGACTACAAAGCTCAGAGGTTTTTAAAATCGAGTATTGATGAGTGTGTGTGAGAGTTTAATTTGAAAATCATCAATTATAGGGTCGTTAAATTTACAAATCAATAGCCGAAACTCTAGTTTTGAACACAGAATCAATTTGATGGAATCCGATGATGAAATCTGTTGGAATCATAGGGTTTTCATTAAGTTGACGATTGTGAAGCTAACCACACAATTTAATTGGATTAAAAACGTGTCCTGATTAGCATTCGATTAACCCGAAAGTGCATGAACCCTAGGTTCTGGATTTTGAAAAATTTGATATTGATCGATTCAATTAGCATAGGGCTTATGTTAAGTAGATTATTACGAATCTAGTGGTATAGTTTAATTAGATTTAAACAGGTTCTAGATTGGGTTTCGATTAAACTAGTTTTGCATGAACCCTAGAATCAGGGTCATATTCAATTCGATCATGTAAGCCCCAAAGAGTATAGGGCTTTCGATCTAGACGTCGAGGCGAGTCTGTGGACATGATCAATTTCAGTTTTCATCATCGGATTGATGGGGTTCGATTAAACCCGAAAATAAATGAACCCTAGATCTGGTTCACGTTGAATCTTATAATTTAAGCCCTGATAATGATAGGGCTTTTGATCTATGAATTGAGACGAAACTGAGACTATAATAATTACCAGAATGGATGATGGATTGATAGCTTCCGACTAGAACGAGTGCCGTCGGGTTGCGGGTTAGATTCCGGCGACCTTGACTGCTTCTTCGGTGCAATTGGTGTAGGCAAAAGCTTCTAGGAGACTCAAAACAAATTTGCAGTGCGTTTGATTTCGATAATGATAGAACAAATGATCGAATTGATCGATTTTTGTTCTAGGTTCGACGTTTACGATATAATTCGCCATTAACCTTTTTAATTTGCTAATGATGAATGTTTTAATTGATGTTTAAGGTCGTTAATGACATTAATCGAGCGATAACGGTTTCAATTTCAACAGAATCGATTTGCAATTTGAATTTGATTGGATTGTCACGAGTTTGACTTCAAAAAGTCAAACAGGATTAATTTAAATTGATTTTGACTTTGGGAGTCAACAATTCAAGTTTTGGGACTTGGCAGAACTAGTCCCTGCAGTTTAAAATCAGAAATTGGCAGAATTAGCCCTTGGGATTAAATATCGAGTTAACTGGGTTAGGTTTTAATAGGAAATTTAACGGAATTTCTAACGGAACTAACTGAAAAGTCCGGATTGTCACATCTTCCCCTAGTTGAAAGATTTTTTGTCCCGAAAATTAAATAAAGTAAATAAAAAAAAATTTCCAGGATATCACATCATCCCTTAGTTGAAAGAGTTTTCGTCCCGAAAATTAAATAGTACCTTCAGAATTTGACGCGGGGTGCTTGAACAGATTAGGATATTTGCGCATCATCTGATCCTCGCGCTCCCACGTGAATTCCGGTCCGCGTTTCTAGTTCCAACGAACTCTGACAATAGGGATCTTACTGTGCTTTAACGTTTTAACTTCCCTATCCATAATTTCCACAGGTTCTTCGATGAAACGTAACTGTTCGTCAACGTGTAGTTCCTCAAGAGGAACTGCAAGTGATTCGTCTGCTATGCATTTCTTTAAATTTGAGACGTGAAAGACGTCGTGTACACTACTAAGTCCTTCAGGTAGGTCCAGTTGATACGCTACTGGACCGACTCTCTTCATTATCTTGAATGGTCCAACATAACGAGGATTCAGTTTGCCTCGTTTCCCGAAACGAATGACACCTTTCCAAGGTGAGACTTTGAGTAAGACCGTGTCACCTATTTGAAACTCTAAGGGTTTACGACGCTTGTCGGCATAGCTCTTTTGACGATCACGAGCTGCCGCCATACGGTTTCTAATTTGAACAATCTTTTCGGAAGTTTCAAATACAAGTTCAGGACCTGTGAGTTGGCTATCCCCAACCTCGGTCCAACAAATGGAGAACAGCATTTCCGTCCATAAAGTGCTTCAAATGGAGCTGCCTTGATGCTAGTGTGATAAGTGTTGTTGTAGGAGAACTCCACCAACGGTAGGTGAGACTCCCAAGTGTTACCGAAATCAATCACATAAGCTCGTAGCATGTCCTCCAGCATTTGAATAGTACGTTCTGTTTGGCCATCAGTTTGAGGATGGTATGCTGTGCTCATATCTAGACGCGTGCCTAAGGCTTTATGTAATGACTGCCAGAAACGAGAAGTGAATCGTGCATCACGATCCGAAATGATAGAGATTGGCACCCCGTGCCGAGAGACTATTTCCTTCAAGTAAGTACGAGTAAGCTTATCCATTTTGTTGGTCTCTTTGATTGCTAAGAAGTGAGCGGACTTTGTTAATCGATCAACAATTACCCAAATGGTATCACATCCGGTAGGAGTTCGTGGTAATTTGGTGATGAAGTCCATGGATATTTGTTCCCATTTCCACATAGGAATTTCTGGTTGTTGCAGAAGACCGGATGGTTTTTGATATTCAACTTTGACCTTCGCGCAAGTCAGACACTTACTAACATAGGTGGCTATATCGGCCTTCATCTTTGGCCACCAATATAGCACCTTTAGGTCATGGTACATTTTTTCGGAACCAGGATGTATCGAGTAACGAGATTTATGTGACTCATCCATAACTAGTTCCCTTAGGTTTCCGAATACCGGAACCCATATTCGTTCGGCAAAGTAGCGAATACCGTCAGATTTAACTTCAAGTTGTGCTTCCATACCGCGTGTACTTTCCAGAGGTAGATTTTCTTCTTTTAGGGCTTCGAGTTGATCACTACGGATTTTGTCAGGTAATCCGGGGTGAATAGTAAGCTGTAATGCTCGAACTCGTTTGGGTTTCGTTTCCTTTCGACTCAGGGCATCAGCTACAACGTTAGCTTCACCCGGGTGATATCGGATCGCACAGTCATAATCGTTTAAGAGTTTGACCCAACGACGTTATCGCATGTTCAACTCCTTCTGTTCGAAGATATGCTGAAGACTCTTGTGATTGGTACAGATGATGCATTTGGTACCGTACAAGTAATGTCTCCGTATCTTAAGTGCGAAAACTACAGCTCCCAACTCTAAGTCATGAGTGGTGTAGTTTCTCTCTTGGACCTTTAGTTGACGTGAAGCGTATGCGATCACCTTTTCGCGTTGCATTAAGACACAACCCAGACCCTGAATAGACGCATCACAATACACTACAAAATCATTGGTTCCTTTCGGAAGAGCTAGAATAGGTGCACTGCAAAGTTTCTGTTTAAGATGTTGGAATGCTGACTCTTGGCTATTGCTCCAGTTATAGGCTTTACCTTTTTGGGTTAAGGCTATGAGAGGTTGAGCAATTTTTAAAAATCCTTCGATGAATCGACGGTAATATCCAGCCAATCCCAGAAATTGTCGCACCTCAGTCGGAGTCGTTGGTGCTGTCCAATTCTTGATGGCTTCTATCTTTGATGGGTCGACATGTATTCCTTTCTTGTTAACCACATGCCCTAGAAACTGAACTTCCCGGATCTAGAATTCACACTTGGAAAACTTAGCATACAGTTGCTCTCGCTTAAGTAATTCCAAAATTAGGCGTAGATGTTCCTCATGTTCTTCCTTGTTCTTGGAATAAACGAGGATGTCGTCGATGAAAACGATAATGAATTGGTCAAGGTAAGGCTTACACACACGGTTCATGAGGTCCATGAATACCGCGGGTGCATTGGTTAACCCGAAAGGCATGACCATAAACTCGTAATGGCCGTACCTTGTCTTGAATGAAGTCTTAGAGATATCCTCTTCGCGGACTCTTAACTGATGGTAGCCGGACCTAAGATCTATTTTGGAATAGAAACTTGATCCTTGGAGTTGATCAAAGAGGTCATCTATACGAGGTAATGGGTAGCGGTTCTTGATTGTGACTTTATTCAGCTCCCGGTAGTCAATACACATACGGAAAGTTCCGTCCTTCTTCTTGACAAATAGTACCGGGGCTCCCCACGGCGATGAACTAGGTCGGATGAAACCTTTATCCAGCAAATCTTGCAATTGAGTGGAAAATTCTTGTAATTCACTGGGTGCCAACCTATAAGGTGCCCGAGCAATCGGCGCTGCTCCGGGTGCTAAATCAATTTGGAATTCAACTTGACGGTGCGGTGGCAGACCGGGTAGATCCTCGGGAAATACTTCCAAAAATTCACGCACGATGGGAATATCTTCAATCTTCTTCTCTTCTGATGGCTGCTCAGCAACGAGAGCCAAAATAGACGTATGCCCCTTTCGAAGGCATTTTTGTGCTTTCATAAAAGATATGATGCCCATGACTGCACCAACTCTTTCGCCTTGAACGGAACGGGTTTCTCCACATCCTAGTACGAAGGCTCGTCCCTTCGCACCATTTCCCCCACCATCGCCATTGTTACCACCATTGCCATTGTTATTCTGGTTAGGGTTGTGGTTTCCATTACCCCCTTTCTTCAATTGAGGACAATTCTTCCGAATATGTCCCTCCTTTCTACACTCAAAACAACCCCTTGTGGATCCAGGTTGTTTAAAAGGTTGTTTAGCTTGTAACTCACCCCTGCAGTCCTTAGCAGCATGACCTATTTTGCCGCACCTCTGGCAACAGTTACAAAACCCGAAGTGGTGGAAGTTGCACTTGTTACACTTCGGAGACTTCCCCGCGTAACCACCTTGGTTTTGACCTGAAGAGGTCGACTGGTTGAAGTTCTTAGTAGGCTCAACCTACGTTATTGCTGCTGCTGCGGTTGATTAAACTGGGGTTGGTTAGGTTGGGGTCCTTTGGAGTGAGAGTTGGAGTGGTGGTGGGTGTTGGAATGGTGATCAAACTTGCGTTTGTGATTGTCGGTGGGTTTAGAGACCGAACCTCTCGGAGGTAGAGTCCCTTGTGTCACCGCCTGGTCGGTTAACTTATGGGCAAGTCGGATAGTTTGTTGGATAGTGGTAGGATTGGATGAAGTAACCATGCTTTGTATTTGAGGCACTAGACCTCCGATGTAAAGCTCAATTCTCTTGTAATTAGGTGTTACCATATGCGGGCACATAGTAGCAAGTTCATGGGAACGTGTGGTGTAGAGTTCAATTCAAGAACCCTCCATCTTTAGGGAACAACCTTGTGAGTGTCGGGCCTTCTAAAGTTCCGGCGGCAAACTTCACCTGATTAGCCACGGGGCAGTTGCACATGGCAATCACCGATTCAACCTTCTCAAACCAACGAAGTACTCCAACGACTCCTTCAGCACCACTAAAGGCGTGGGGCTTGCAATCCATGAATGCCTTGAAAGTGCAGGTTGGTTGTTGATTTTGCTGGTTTTGTTGGCCTGGATTTAGAAATAAAAATAGGGTTGGAATTATAGAGTTTAGGAAGATGTTTTTAGGAGATGGATTGATATTATTAGTCAATAGCTAAAGCATTTACCTGCAGCGTTCTGTGCTGCTAGAGCCTCCGCCACACTATCGTTTATTAGTGTCGCTAGCTCTGCTGCCGTCATGTTAATGGTATCCCGACCACCGGCACGGCCTCCACGTCCTCTTCCTGACATGATTCTTCACAATCACAAACGAAAAACAATGAGAAATATATCGCATATTAAACATTATTCAGGTATGAGTAAGAAGATACAACATTTAATATTTTGAAAATTAAATAAATTGTAAGGCTACAAAATAAATAACTCAAACATTAAACTTCTCATGCTTTTATTGGATGGGAACAACCTTACCCATCTAGGTTTGAAAAGAGAAATAACATAAACAAAAACAGGCATGAGAAGGAAGATAGATAGGACGATCATCAAGCATCTTCGTCATCAGAAGAAACATACGATTGTGCATCGTCTATCTCCACTGGTTCCTCCTCAAAGGGCTCCTCCTCGCCATCAGAAAGTGGAATCTCCTCAGGAAATAGAGCGGCTTGCAGTTGGGCTTCCAAGTGAGTCACCCTCTCTTGAAGACCTTCAGCAGTGTGGTTTGCTACATGTAGCTGAGCTTCCAGAGCAGCTACTCTCTCCAGAACTCCTTCCATGTCATCGTCCGAGGTGTCCACCCTCATCTCCAAATGTGTCACGCGATCCACCAAAACGTTATGGACCTGGTCAGTTACTGCTAGTTCGGCAGTCAAAAGTTCTATCCCTACTTTATTCTCCTCTATTTGAGGCTCCCTCTTCAGAATATCCGGTATCTCATCGGTAGCATCTTTCACAATGCTTAACTCTCTAGACATATAAAACACAAAGGCTTCAAAAGCTTGTTCCATAGTACATGGCAAGCTAGGCAAGGTAGATGATGAGGAAGTAGAACCGAATTAAGGTGATGGGACATTTCCCATTTCGATCCATCTTTGGATCATTTGTGGGTATGCGTTCCAGTTTTGAGCAGGATTCATTGCTTGCGCGCTGCTCGTTTCTCCCTGGTCAACTGAATAGTCACTGGAAGTAGTCCGACGTCTTTTGGGCCCCGAGGATGATAGGATAGGTGCCTTATGTCTTGGTGCCTTAGGTGATGAAAGTGGGGTTGACGACATGTTCCTGTAACAATACATATAAGTGCCAAACATCCAAATGACATGTAACTAATGTGTGAGGCTATAGTCTAGTATGCAATCCTAGTTCTCTATAACCTGGTTCTGATACCAATCTGTCACACCCCCAATTTCAACTAACGGAGTTTTACCGTTTGGGAAGTGACGAACCAGGATCTCAGACATTAGTTACTTTGAACGACTCTACATGGGACTCAAAATGAAAATATCATTCAAATCAGAGTATCAATGCGGAAGCGTAAAGAAAGTAAATGCGCAAAATACACGCGCCCAAAACCAAAGTCCAAAAGTTCAAAAAGTCCAAAACGTCCAACCAAAACGAGTACAATAGAATAATTCAAACAATTATAAATATGTCATAATCAAAGTAGTTGAATCCCATGCATGCCCTAACGTGCACCTATGTCTTATCTTAGCGACCTGAGAAAACATGTAAGAAAATATGTCAACACAAGGTTGGTGAGTTCATAGGTTTCAATATATGTAAATAAACGTTTACCAGATTCATGTTCATTCAGTACGTATCTATAGGTAGCTAACCTATGTTCATGTTCAACTCAAGCACTTGCAACCGAAGCTGACTGTTTGTTTATTGCTTCCTGCCAGGTCTATCAACACTTGCGGTGTGAGTAGGCTAACATTTCACCCGTTCGATATCCAATCGAGTTAGCGCGACTAACGCGGGTGGGATTTGTCAAACCCAGTAGTACTACTAAATATTACCTCGCTAAGATCCATATTAACGGTCCGATATTAGTTGAGGACTTTCTGTGATAGCGTGTTACGCTTAGCATTTAACATTGATATCATACGAATTACAAAATCCAAAAAATTTTTAATCATGTTTTCTCCCCCAAGTTAAAACAGTAAAAGGGGCCGTGAAAACTCACCTGCGTTGCGCTGTACGTAGTATCACACAAATGACAAGTTGGAACCATGTGTGTAAGTCTCAAACGACTTACGGATGCCCTAAAATTATAAACACATAAATTAGGGATAAAATGGGAATTGTGACAACGACACGGAATGAGAAACGTCCTAAAGAAACGCTCTAGTAACCGAGAGTAGACGAACGTGTCCACGGGAATAGGAATTCTTTAATTACTAATTAAATTATTTATTCGTTACGCGACGAATGACAACAATAATAATAAATATATTCGAGCGTTTTGTCATTTACAAAAATTAGGAAAATAATATAATTTAATATATTATTTTTAGATTCGAAAGAATATTCTAATTACTCATTCGTGGTACAAAATAATAAATATATTATTTTTTTATGAACGTAACAAATTCGAGTAAATAATATAACTAATTATATTATTATTTAGTTTCAAATGTTGTACGAGGTTATAAAACGATACGAAATAATATAAATATATATATTATTTAATAATACGAGTCACGGGTAGAAAATAATACAAACATAATATTTTATACAAAGTTATGGTAAATATATTATTTTTAAAAGTGGGTTAATAATTCAAACCCGAGCCTACGGGTTGTTTCCCGGGCTAAAACACATTTGTATAATATTATAATAATATAAGGTTCGATTTTTATATTAAAATAATATCAGAAAAACTGTTCAAAAAAAAGATGCGGGAGCCCGGCCTCGAACCCGGGTCTCTCCCACACACGCACAAGTCACTAACCAGTCCCGCCAGCTAGGGTATCGCGTTAGATACCCTGATTAAATCGTTTTAACCTATAACTCCAGCGTGTTCTTCTCCCCCATCGTAACCGAGCCAAAACCAGTCCCAAAACCCACCAAATCGATCACGATTCGACTCCAAAGCTCAGGGGTTTTTAAAATCGAGTATAGACGAGTGTGTGTGAGAGTTTAATTTGAAAATCATCAATTATAGGGACGTTAAATTTACAAATCAATAGCCGAAACTCTATTTTTGAACACAAAATCAATTTGATGGAATCCGATGATGAAATCTGTTGGAATCATAGGGTTTTCATTAAGTTGACGATTGCGAAGCTAACCGTACAATTTAATTGGATTAAAAACGTGTCCTAATTAGCATTTGATTAACCCGAAAGTGCATGAACCCTAGGTTCTGGATTTTGAAAAATTTGATATTGATCGATTCAATTAGCATAGGGCTTATGTTAAGTAGATTATTACGAATCTAGTGATATAGTTTAATTAGATTTAAACAGGTTCTAAACTGGGTTTCGATTAAACTAGTTTTGCATGAACCCTAGAATCAGGGTCATATTCAATTCGATCATGTAAGCCCCAAAGAGTATAGGGCTTTTGATCTAGACGTCGAGGCGAGTCTGTGGACATGATAAATTTCAGTTTTCATCATCGGATTGATGGGGTTTGATTAAACCCGAAAGTAAATGAACCCTAGATCTGGTTCACGTTGAATTCGATAATTTAAGCCCTGATAATGAGAGGGCTTTTGATCTATGAATTGAGACGAAACTAAGACTGTAAACAATTACCAGAATGGATGATGGATTGATAGCTTCCGACTAGAACGAGTGCCGTCGGCCTGCGGGTTAGATTCCGGCGACCTTGACTGCTTCTTCGGCGCAATTGGTGTAGGCAAAAGCTTCTAGGAGACTCAAAACAAATTTGCAGTGCGTTTGCTTTCGATAATGACAGAACAAATGATCGAATTGATCGAATTTTGTTCTAGGTTCGACGGTTACGATATATTTCGCCATTAACCTGTTTAATTTGCTAATGATGGATGTTTTAATTGATGTTTAAGGTCGTTAATGACATTAATCGAGCGATAACGGTTTCAATTTCAACATAATCGATTTGCAATTTGAATTTGATTGGATTGTCACGAGTTTGACTTCAAAAAGTCAAACAGGATTAATTTGAATTGATTTTGACTTTGGGAGTCAACAATTCAAGTTTTGGGACTTGGCAGAACTAGTCCCTGCAGTTTAAAATCAGAAATTGGCAGAATTAGCCCTTGGGATTAAATATCGAGTTAACTGGGTTAGGTTTTAATAGGAAATTTAACGGAATTTCTAACGGAACTAACTGAAAAGTCCGGATTGTCACAATGAGATCTTGCAGTTGAAAGGTAATATTGAGAAGTTGAAAAATTCTCATTTTGTTGTGGAACACTACGAGTCTATAGTGAGACAAGTGAATGGCTTAGGGCTGGGTACTAATGCCATTCCTCCACCAGTTAGCGGGAAATTTATCAATTGCTTAATTGACATTGATGTGTCTTGCCTTGATGAGTCCTCAAGTCAGGATGATTCCTCTAACAAGGACGATTCCTCAAGTAAGGTTGACTCTGCATCTAATGAAGAGTTCTTTACTGCTTCTGATGATGGGTCTGAGAACACCTGCCCTGAAGGAGTAGTCTCTGAGGAGTTGCTAGGTGAACAGAAAGTTAAGAAAAACATTATCATTGATAGTGATAATTGTATTTTGACTGAACCCAATATCATTGAATCAAATGAGGAGTTAAAAGTGATGCTTTATGGGGGATATAAAAACATTTATCAAGTTAGGAAAGAAGCTTTTTCAGTTCATTTTGGGTTTGGTTATCAAGAACATTTTCAAAAATTTTATACTCCCAAAAACCAATCATCATCGGGTCAAACTACTGTTCACCAAAAACTTCTTCTGCTCATCATGTTGAGTCATCTAATGCCAGATCTAATGAGCCTTACAGGAGGACTTACAAAGAAAAGAGAACTTGCTTTCACTGTGGTATGGTTGGTCACATTCTTGTGAACTGTCCTGCTAAGAACCAAGGGAAACGGCCAACTGTTTCATAACCGGCTGTTATCCCTAAGTCACTACTAGTAAAGCATTCCAAAAGTCCAAAACAAAATGTGGTGAAACCACCAATAAAACCTATGGTAAAGCCAAAGATCTCATATGAGGCTAAACCATCTGTTTCAAAAAGGGGAAAGCTACCTGCTAAACCTAGTGCATCTACCTCTGGTAGTGCACCAACTGGTGAGAAACCTGTGGTGAAACTCTCTAAGCCATAGAGGAGAAGAAGAAACAAGAGATTGAGAAAGCTGGAACAGCTGGCTGGTATTCAATCAGGTGAAGCTTCCACTAGTTCACCTGCTGCTGTTGAATCTAAGTCTACTATTCCAGTTAAGAAAAAGAAGAGGTCCTGGAATAACAAATCCAAATTTTCTCAATCTCCTGGTCCCAATTCTTCTAAAGATTCATCCATTTTTGACAGTCATGACTGTGAGTTAATTGAGCTTGTTTATTTTAAGAAAGACGGACGACCCAAGACCACTATGGCTTGGGTCTCCAAATCTAATTAATTTTTTTTGTGTGACTCGTGCAGTGACATCCGAAGGGCACTATATCTAATCGTTGGTATGTAGATAGTGGATGCTCTCGGCACATGACAGGTAACATGGCCTTGCTTCAAGATGTGAAATCATTCAGAGGCGGCCATGTGGCCTTTGCTGGAGAGAAAGGCGGTAGTATCATGTGTCAAGGCGTGGTTTCAAATGGTTGTGTCAGCTTCGACAACGTCAACTACTGCGAGTAGCTGAAGCATAACCTGTTGAGTGTCTCCCAGATGTGCGACAAGGAGTACTCGGTGATGTTCGAAAAGAATGAATGCTTGATTCTCAAACCTGGTTTTGAGGTTCTTGGAGACTGGGTCCTGATGGGAGCGCCAAGGACAAACGACACCTATCAGATCGACATGAGTGTGGCGAAAACCACCTCATCAGTTGCTACTTATTTGCTTACCAAAGCGACAGAGCTTGACTCTATCTTGTGGCATAGGAAACTCGGACACATTTCTTATCGAAAAATGAATCATCTTGTCCGAAACGGTTTGGTAACCGGTGTTCCTAAGCTGAGATTTACCGTTGCAGATGACTGTATGCCTTGTAAAAAGGGAAAACAGCAATGGAAGTCTCACAAGCCCAAGCTCCAAAACTCCATCGATACCCCTTTGGAGCTATAGCCCCATAAGTATCAGGAGTATTGGAGGTAAGTCATTCTGTCTAGTTGTAACTGATGATTTCTCACGTTTTTCTTGGGTGCATTTTTTAGGTACAAAGGAAGAAAGTGCTGACATTCTTCAATAGCTGATCCTGAGCTTGGAATCTCTTTGCAAGTAAAAGGTTAGAAGAATATGGAGTGTCAATGGAACTGAATTCAAGAATAATTTTATGGAACTTTTTTGTCTCAAGAAGGGGATCCGTCACAAATTTAGTGCCACGTACACACCTCAGCAGAATGGAGTCGCAGAACGAAAGAACAGAACCTTGATTGAGACTGCAAGGACAATGGTGTCAGATGCAAAGCTTCCTGTCACTTTCTGGGCAGAAGCAGTTAATACAGCTTGTCACGTCTTGAACAGAGTTCTGGTTGTGAAGAGGCATAACAAGACTTGCTATGAGTTGATCAAAAATCGACCTCCCAATCTTGACTATCTAGTTCCTTTTGGTAGTCCTTGTTCCTTATTGCTATAATACAGAGACCGCAAGTCTAAGTTTCATGCAAAAGCGGTGGAAGTCATCTTCTTAGGATATGTTGCCAACTCACTTTGCAAGAGAGTGTACAATATAGGAACTCGTACTGTCGAGGAATGGTTTGAAGTGGATTGTAGTAAACACAGCATTCTACCAGAACCAACCGGTCCAGCTTGGGGTTTTGATTATGATGCGCTATTCAAATCTTTCAACCTTCCTGATTTGTCTGCAGATGATGCCGCAAATGTATATGAATTATTTGGTGGCGGTGATGACTCCAGTTTCTCAACACATGCTACTGTACCGATTGTAACTCCTGATTCCTATGCTGCATCTGCATCTGGAACTCATGAAAGTGATAACATTGAAGATGTTCATGTTGACGGAAATGAAGCTCAAGCTAATCCTAACACTCGTGTAGGAAATTAATCTCCAGCTGATCCAATCAACATTGAATCTTCTTCTTCTAGAACACATGATATGGGGGAGTTAAGCACGAACCTCTATTCAGAAATTCAGGAACCAAATGTACCAGAGACGAGAGTTCATAAGAATCATCCAATTGAAAACATTATTGGTGATCCTCATGTCGGTGTTCAAACTCGTCATCGAACCATTGCTGAGAACACTAGTCTTTACTCTGAGATACTTGACACTGGTGTCATGGAAACATGTCTGCATGCTGCATTCGTGTCCCAGTTAGAGCCGAAGAATGTGAAGGAGGCCCTCGCTGACAACTGCTGGATTGAGGCAATGCAAGAAGAACTGTCTCAATTCCAAAAGTTGAATGTGTGGGATTTGGTTGACTTGCCAAGAGGCGTACAACCAATTGGAACCAGATGGGTGTTCAAATGCAAGACGGATGATCGTCATGTTGTAGTGAAGAACAAAGCCAGGTTGGTTGTTCAGGGTTTTTATCAACAAGAAGGCTTGGATTACACAGAAGTATATGCCCCAGTTGCTAGACATGAGGCCATTCGACTGTTTCTGGCTTATGCCTCCTATGTCAGCTTCAAGGTCTATCAACTTGATGTGAAGAGTGCTTTCCTATATGGAAAGGTTCATGAAGAGGTCTATGTCACTCAACCTCCCGGCTTTTAAGATCCGCATAATATCAATAAAGTGTTTAAGCTCGACAAAGCACTTTATGGTCTTCATCAAGCGCCTAGGGCATGGTATGAGACATTATCAAAACATCTACTGCCAAATGGTTTCGACCATGGACAGATTGACTCAACCCTTTTCATACGGAAAGCAAGAGGTGATATTCTTCTTGTACAAGTGTATGTCGACGACATTATCTTTGGGTCTACAAATGAAGAGATGTGTAGGGAATTCGAGCAGGTGATGAAGTCCAAGTTTGAGATGAGTAACATGGGTGAATTGTCATTCTTCCTGGGCCTGCAAGTCAATCAAAGAGAGGATGGCATTTATCTGCATCAAACCAAGTATGTGCAGGACATCATGTTAAAATACAAGATGAATGATAGCAGTTCTTTTGGCACACATATCCCCGTCAATCATGGTCTGTATCCTGACAAAGATGGAAAGGATGTGGATTGCAAATTGTACCGTGGGATGATCGGATCTCTTATGTATCTCACAGGTTCAAGGCCCGACATAATGTTTGCTGTATGCTTGTGCTCAAGGTTTCAGTCACAACTGAAGGACTCTCATATGATAGCTGTCAAGAGGATTTTCAGATACTTGAAAGGGAAACCCCGATTGGGTCTTTGGTACTCAAAGCAGCAGTCATTTGACTTCAAAGCATATACTGATCAGACTATGGTGGTTGTAACCTTAATAGAAAGTCAACTTCTGGTGGATGTCAATTCTTGGGAGACAGACTGGTTTCCTGGCAGTGTAAGAAGCAGTCAACGGTTTCTTTCTCAACATGTGAAGCAGAGTACATTGTTGCAGCTAGCAGTTGTTCTCAGATATTATGGATTCAGCAGCAATTGAGAGACTACGGCTTGAACTTCACTGGAACTCCATTGTTCATTGACAACAATGCCACCATGTCCATCACAAACAACCCGGTGATACATTCCAAAACTAAACATATTGAAATTCGCCATCATTTCATCCGTGATTGTGCTAAAAAGCATCTCATTGAACTTGTAAAGGTTCACACGGATGACAAATTTGCTGACCTTTTCACTAAGGCGTTTGATCGAACACGTTTTGAGCATCTTGTCAACTTGATAGGAATGTTCAATCCAGAGTGAAAACTTGTTTTTCTTAAATCAATTCAATTCATGAAGTTAAATTTTATTTCTTTTAAGATTTATGTATAGTTCTTTTAATTTTCAAATATTTTACAAAAATCCAAACAAAATCAAAAATGGATAAAATTTCAAAGTTATCTTGAGAAACGAGGAAATGATAGTACATCAGTAATGATCTAAACGCCATAGACTGTTCATATGGGAAATGATTGCGTCATACTTACTTGATTGTTTAAATTGTTATGTTTTTAATCTGCTTATCTACAAGTAATTTGAATTGTCAGTAGGCTGTAGGCGTCTTTGAATCATTAGTAGTGTGGAAAATAAATCTTGACTACAACGGTGATTTGAACCCATGTATGCATGTGTGCATGTGTAAAAGAATACAAAAAGATCATTATCAGATAAAGGATGTAATATTTTAGCAAATATCTTCTTAAGAGACCAGTTTCGGGTTATGTCTTTAGCACAATTATCGCGGTTCATCTCACTGCCCATACTCACAAGTATGTAATGAGAGATTGAATCAAGACATGTCTTTACATCAACCGTTGAGCATGTATCCACCCTTGAATCATACCTGATTCATTGAAATCAAATCCAGATAAAAGTTGGATCACCTTACCTAAATCCTCAGACTCCATATCTATTAACTTGAATCATCATATGATATTCATAGAAGAAAATCCAATCAAACCAAGACATCTGAATCACTTGATTCTGAATCTTATGATTCTTGATAATCCTTATAGATTCTGCTTGATTTTTTCTGTGCTAAACGATGTAACTTCATTCTGGAGATTTGAAAATCTTAGATGTCTTAAGATAGTGCAAGTTACATTTCTGTAGCATATCAGTGGGGTACACGTTGTATATCTTAAAATTAATATCTTAACCCACAAGAACGTGATACAAAGATGCTTATGGTTTCAAATATCATAATATTACCAACTTGAATTACTTGTTTATGTGCTTATTACGTATGAATAAATTGTAATTCATGACATGATCCCATATTCTTTGACGTTTATCTTGTATCGTTTTTTGCTATAGTTTAGCCTGATATGATCCTCTGCTCGTATCTTTGACTAAAAATAGTGTGTTTGTATATATTTGTATATTTCTATCTAGAAAAGATCAAAAAGATTCTAAGCTTGTGTACAATTCAATTTTAATCAGAAAAGCCAAAATAATTTGTGTTTAACCTTCTTGAATTGACTTTGAATCCTCTTGATTGAATGTGCTTATCTTGTTCATTAATTGACTTGAAATCTTCATAATTTGAGTTGAAATTTTGAGTACACAAGGGTCTCTGCGTACTTAGTAAATGTGCATGAGGTAAACCCTGCATACTTAACAAGTACGCAAGACTTAAGTCATGCGTACTTAGTAAGTACGTAGGAGTTAAGTCCTGTGCACTTAACAAGTACGCACGACCATTTTGTGTTGGTATATATACAGGAGTTAGAATTTTTCTTGAGTTTCACCTCATTTCAAACATTTCACGACTGTTGAATACCTCGACTCATTTTTACTCGAAATTTTTTAGTGTGTTCCTAATCGATTTTCCATCACGATTCTTGTTTCATCTTCACCTTAATCATCTTTGGTGAGAATCTCAGTGAACTTCATCCGTAAAATCTCCGTTTATCGACTGATTCGTTTAAGGGTTTGATGGTGAGTTTTTAACCGATTTTGGATGTTCTTAATGAAAATTAAGACCTAAGTCTAGTTTTAAGTCACTAATCGAAGCTCCTAGACTCCTAATTTGTCTTTAACAGGGTTTGATTTTGACTTTGATCCCTTGTTTGACCGTAGATTACCGTCGGACAAAGGCTAGATCAAATTTGACTAGTTTAGCGACTCATTGATGTTGATAGTGGTTCCATAGGTCATCATCATGAATTTCGTCCTTGTGGTGACCATAATCCACAACAATGCCTCTCCTCTGATGAATGTTGGATTTTTTGAAATTTGGCTAAGTGCAAGTTCTTGCACACTTAACAAGTACGCAAGAACTAATTCATTCGTACTTGCTAAGTACGCAAGAACTAATCCCTGGGTACTTGCTAAGTACGCAGGAAGAACACTTGTGAAAAATTTCTAAGTCTGAAATTCAGTTCATTGTGTAGCTGCTATATCCAGTCATGTCTGATCCATTCCAATGATGCTTCTTGTTCTTATTGTGATTATTGTTTGTTCTTGCAGTGATGGCTCGTGCATTCACCAGGGAATTCAATCTGCTGGCATTAACACAGCCCGAGTGGAAGGGTGCTGCACTTCAGTATAGGGAGATAATCGACTTCCTGAACCGATCAAAGCTCAACTATGCCATATCTGTTGATCCTGTTGTCTCAAGACCGTATATGGAGCAATTCTGGGATTCTGCTGATCATGACTGTACAGTAACCCCAAACGTCATTAGGGATACTGTAGCAGGACATGACATTGCTATTTCTGAAGATACCATCAGACGCGTGCTACAGTTTAGGGACTTATCCACTGATCCGGTGAGTTACCCTGACTACTTCGTTGATGGATGCTGGAGACAAAGGATGGGGTATGTCAGTACCATGGACTATTCCTCATACAAGAAGATATGGGTACTTGATCACTGCCGTTACTTCGCACACGTCATGATCATGTGCATGTCTGCTATAAAGGCTGGAAAGGATGCCATGGGGCATGACTTAGCGGCTGCAATGGTTGCCCTCTCTCTCAACAAAGGTTATAACTTCTCGAAGTATATCTACAAGTCTATCACCGATCAGATCAATGTTGCTGATAGGTTTAGATTTCTATAATACCCTAGGTTCGTGCAGCTGTTGATTAATGATGTTGTACCGAATCTACCGGCGATTGGAGAGAGACTACAAGTCAAACGGGTGGACAAGAGAGTGTTTTCACAATTTCTAAAGCCACGCTGTGTCGAACCTACCTCTGAGCACACTCATCTCTTTGGCCACCTGATCAATGAAGCATATGTGGCCCCTGCTGACTTAAGATGGTATAGTGCCGAGTCTGAGCCAGAACTCAGTCGGCATAGTGATGAACAACAAGAAGAAGAGGAAGTTGGATCTAAAGATGATATGTCTGAAGATGAAGGGGACGAGGAACAAGTAGTTGGAGGTGTTGAAGAGTCCGACTCGGAATCGAATGAGTCAGATTCATCTGATTTTGATGATGCACCATCCCAGGCACACCCAAGAAAACTGACGAAGGTGACCCTTCCCGAGTCATCTTCTAAGAGAAAGCGACAATCGACTAGCAGTGATTACGAGCCCGATTCTGATTCGGACGCTGCTATACAAAGACATAGGAAAGAAAGTATTAATAAGCAAAGGAGGGATAGGCCGCAACAAGCTATCCTTCGTGAGGTAGAAGTCAGTGCTCAGAGGAAAGCACATGTAATGGTTGCGAGTACTGATTCCGCTTCTACCTCACCTTCGCTACAGCTTTACAGGCGACAGCGGAGGAGGCCACAGGTAACACCTGATGTGGCTGTCACTGCTATCACAGAGGAGGTTCCTATGATAGTGACCCTCCCTGTACCATATGTCCAAGTGGCAGTGACAACTCCTATTCTTACCGAGTCAGTCACCATCACCCCTTCCACCACTCCTACAACCACCATCCAATCCATAATCCCTACTACCACCATTGAACCTATCAGTCAACCCTAAAACTTTAGAGACTTTTCCCAGGGTTTTGACTTTGATACGATCTTTTCATCTCCCCTCCATAATGCTGAAGTCTCTACATCCAGGAATCCTGATCCAAATGATGCAAGGATAGATACTTTGGAAACGCAAGTTGCTAGTCTACTTGAAACTGTTTGGAAATCAAGGGAGGAATCTGAGGCTCAACAGGCTCAGATAAATTTTTCGGTGGACGAAGTTACTTTTCTGAGAAGCTAGAGGACTGGGACTGAAGAGAGACTTACAAATGTGATGGCCCAGAACGAACAACTGATCAAAACGAACAATATGATTCTGGAACACAGAACGTCTTTAAAGGTATTATTTGACATGCAGCGGAAAGAACATGAAATGATGGTCAAGTTAGTAGCTGAACTGACCAAGAAGCTTGCTGCTCAGAGGGAGAGAGAAAAAGAGAAGGAGAAGGCACCAAAATCTACCGGTGATGAGGCTTGTCATCCGGTTGATCTAACAAAGGATGATGACAAAGACAAGGATCCTGAAGTCGGTTCTAGTGGAAGTGAGCAACAAGCTTTGGCGATAGTGCCCATTTCTGCTGTTCCAATGACTGAGGGGGAGTCGACTCACCAGGAAGGTGGTGATGCTTCAGGTGGAAATAAAGGAAAGTCGGTGGCTGACGTTTTGAAAGATCTATCTAACGATGTCTCGGATAATGCGTTCTTATTCTTAGAGCCAGACTATTCCAAAGAAACACATATTGAGGCTCTCTGCAATCTTAAAGAGGGAGAGATCGACTCTGGTGATGATTGGGATGAGGAAGATGATGATGTGGTGATCGAAGTTCCTAAGGGCGAAGGGGAAGGAGAGTATGAGTTTGAAGATGGAGAGATCTTCGTAGTTCCATCCTTTGAATCTCATCTTCACACAGGTTTAGTCAAGCCTGCTAGTACTGTTGAAGCGTCGATTGAAGCCTCCCCTGCCGACCCTACACCTGTGGATCCATAGGCAAAGAAAGACAAACATATGCCTGCAAGTTCATCGAAGGATCCGGCTCCTGTATGGCAAAAGACTTCAATCATAGACAAACACGGAATGACATGGATGATCTTAGCTGTGAGGTTCGACGAGGATAAGAAGTTGTTTGCAATCAAGCGATTTAGGGGGTTTCAATACTTGAAACCAACCAGCGAAGCTTTCAACTCCTTGCCAAGATATGACCTCATGAACCTAGTAAACCGAGAGCTGCTGGGTCACTCAAATAATGCAGTAGCGATGGGTTTGTGGCAAGTTCTACAGCGAGAGGTAAGATCTGGGAAATTCGGAATGTTTAAGCCTCAAGTGCCCAAGCGAGTCAGGGACAAAAACACTAGACATCCTGTGACTAAGAAAAGCTTAAAGAAACTGGTATATAATCCAGTGCTGTGTGAAACCAAGATTCCCCTAAGCAAGTTATCTCAAGATATCCTCGGTAACATATGGTACTGGTACGTAGATCCTAAATGAGGCAGTGGTGATTGGAAAGGTGTGGTTCGATAGTGGAAGCTTAGTGCCAAGGGAACTAATCAGAGTGTTTGATGAAGTCTGCTGCATAAACTTCTCTGTGAAAGATCTGGAGGCACTAGTTGACAAGTACTGCATGTACACGGGCGAGTGGACAAATTTCCTTGCTTCTAAATACGACAAGGTGATCAAGTTCTGCCTTGACTACAAGAAGAAGATGGAAGCTAAAGCTGGGGAGCAGTGAAGACCGAAGACAATCCAGAGCTGTTGTCAAGGGGGAGTTTGTTGAAGCACTTTTGTGTGACAAACACTCTAGATAGTGTCTTGGTTTATTGTACTTGTCTTATATGTATTAGTCTTTGTATGTTAGTGCCTGTATGTATTAGTTATCGAGTTGTAATTTCTAATGCATGTTATTTTTGTAATATTTCTCTAAGTGTTTTGCGCACTTAGCATGTGCGCGGGAATTATTTCCTGCGTACTTAGCAAGTACACAAGAATACTTTGTGTACTTGCTAAGTACGCATAAACAATTTGCCCTGCGTACTTGTTAAGTGCACAGAGATCAGGTCTAGTATAAATAGAATAGGTTGACAGAAGTTATGTACGCAGACATTTTGCACTCAGTATTCTCTCTCTGTAACCGTTCAAGTTTATAATAGACGGAGTTTTAAAGTGATTTCGTTGTCGGTTTACTTTGTGTTGTTTGATTCTCCACCTAGTCACGGGCATTCCGCACCCGGTCCGACTAGTCACGCACCCACGCGTAACGATCCGAGACACCCGGGACCTACAGGAACTTCTTCATCAAGATATGTATATGTGGGATGCTTATAACCCTCTAAAATGGGTATCCAAAGTGAAGAATCGGTGTATGAGATATAATGCTCAAAGCGTGCTTTCCAGTTCGAATAATTGTTTACATTAAGCAGCTTTGGTGGTTTCTGTGGTGTTCCAATCTCATTGTCATAATTAAGAAGGTTACCGAGGTTCTGAAGATTTGCCACAGTGAAACACTTAGTCAAATTTCAGAAAAGTCAAAACAACTTGCGCACTTGAATCTGGCCTTGCGCACTTAAAGACTTGGTCTTGCGTATTTAGAATTTGCTCTTGCGTACTTAACAAGTACACAGGAGGAAATGACAAGTATGCAAGAAGGAGTTAAGTACGCAACAAGAAATGGTCTTGCGTACTTGGTAAGTACGCAAGAAGATTGTCCTTTTGGCCAAAAAAGGTAAGTACGCATGTCACTTTTTCACCAACCCTCACCAACTCTTTCCGGTCACTGGAATCTCACCGGAGACAGAAAAAGTTGAAGATATGACCAAACAAAATGAGTCAAAGGGTCAGAAACTCGTTTCTAACCAACCTTTGATGCTCAAATACACAATAAAAGTTGGTTTTTTGAGTGATTTTTGCTTCTAAAATAGTGCTCAAGAGCTACCCCTATTTTATCACAAAAATCAACAAAACACCCACTTTTGCTTGCAAAATCTCTGTAGGATGTGTAGAATATGCTGCTAACACACTCACAACACTCGAAATTAAGAGCTAAGCTCTGATACCACTTGTAGGTCCCCGGGTGTCTTGGATCGTTAGGTGTGGGTGTGTGACAAGTCGGACCGGGTGCGGAATGCCCGTGACTAGGTGGAGAATCAAGCAACAAAAAGTAAACCGACAACGAAATCACTTTCAAACTCCGTCTATTATAAACTTGAAGGTTACAGAGAGAATACAACTGAGTGCAAAATGTCTGCGTACATAAATTCTATCAACCTATCCTATTTATACTAGACCTGATCTATACGCACTTAACAAGTGCGCAGGGCAAATTGTTCATGCGTACTTAGCAAGTACGCAGAGTATTCTTGCGTACTTGCTAAGTACGCAGGAAGTAATTCCTGCGCACATGCTAAGTGCGCAAAACACTTAGAGAAAATATACAACAATAACATGCATTAGAAATTACAACTCGATAACTAATACATACAGACACTAACATACAAAGACTAATACATACAAGACAAGTACAAAATCTAAGACACTATCGTGAGTGTCTGTCACCACGCTCGAAGAACATCGTCGTCCTCCGCTACCCTACCCATCAAAAAAAGATTTTTAACCGTCTCTGGCTCAGTGTATAAACCAACGCAAACAGCAAACTTAGGTAGCGTTAGCTGATGATCCCGGCCACAAACAAAAGCAGACCACCACATGCTCTTGAAGGCCTGCTAGTCCATCGGGCTCAAAGGGACAAAACTAAAGGTAGATAAAAACTCCAAATTAATCTCCCGATAGGCCACGGGTCACCCATACCAAATAATCGACTCCACGGGGTACCGTCCCGGATTATAGACACCGCGCGCTCTCGGTAACCGACTGTCTGTAAGAACTCCCAATCAATCGACATCATTGAAGCTATCCTCATCCTGAGATACCTCTGAAGTCGGTAGCATGCTTCAATGCCACTCGAAATTTGTAGAAACGGATCAGGATCCCAAACATCCTCGGGACTGCGTCGGCGTCTAGGCTGTTGGGAATCGTGCACCAGTTTTTAACTATTAAAACAATTAGTTTTCAAAATCAGATTTGTGAAGCGCAAGCAGTTTAAGACGCACAATTATAAAGTTTTAAAGTTTATTCCGACAGTGATCCGATTACACGGTGAATAGACAATAAAATAAATAAACATGACCATAATGTGTTTCAAGATTATACCTTTGACGAAAAAACGCGTTGAAACACTCGGGATCAAATAACGTCACGCTAGTTGACACCAAAAATATTCGTCTCACGAACCCATTACACGAAAACAAGTGTTTCACGAAAACTAGGCTAGCGGTTTCCCAGTTCAGCTCGTGGAAAGTTGTTGGATCGCGGAGGAGGGTGGTGCACGATAGCTCCTCAACATCAGCAGGTGGTGGTGGCCGACAGTGGCAGTTCGCGGCGTCAGGGGTGGCTGGCCGGCGGCTGCGCAAGTGGTGAAAAGGGTGGCAACTTTTTAGGTTTATCAAATGGGTTACAGTTTTGACTTTAATGTGTTTATATAGAAATCAAACTTTAAAGTCAACAGCTGGGTAATTAACATTTAATTACTAACTGATTAACACTTAATCAGTTCCATCCCTACAGTTTATAATTACGCTAATTATTAAAACCATCTTGCGTAAACCGAACACGTTTTATATTTACTATTAAATATAAAACATGTTAATATGTTTTACTAATGAACATATCAAACCTCATTCCATCTTTCGGCAATTAATTATTCTAAATAATTAAATACGAAATAACCAATAAATATTTTTCTAAATATTTAATCTACCAAATTTTGAATTCGCGTTTCGTGAAATAACGTTTAACATTTAAACGCCATGCTTTGTTCTTTGTCCAAAGTGTAACTCTTCGGATCGTAACTCGATAGTAACATTGATATTAATGATGATCGGACATCTAATATCCAACAATCTCCCACTTGGACGATTCATCAGTTAATCGTTTCAACGTAGACAGTTGTGGACACATAGCTGCATCTCACTGCCCCTTGCAAAGTATGACGTATTATAAGCGTCAACTATTTTCTTGTGTACAAGCAACTCTTACTAAGTACAACAGTCATGGCAAGTATATCTATGTATCATTTATGTTTAGGGTATCCGTTGAACATGGGACATGTATACAAGTCATTTCTCATATGTGGTTCAACTATTTTTGTTTTCGTCTCCAATTCAAAGTGGTCTAAAAAAACTACTCTTAGTTTGAGCATGGCCACGCGTTTTATACCAATTCGAATTAACGAGGGAGCCAGAATGTCCAACTCCTGATCAAATGAGAAGACAATTCCTTTGGTCACGAAAACTTCTACTTAACTTTAGATTTTTCCTAATCATACTCTTATTACTGTCTTACACGGAACATCGTTAGATATGGTCAAAGAACAATCTTCAGTTAAAGTTATTTCAAATATGTGCCTCGGGTGAAAGGATCGACATATCTTTACCATATTCAAAACTTCTCAAGACCTTGATCCATGAAAATAGTTTTGAAACGAGTTACATCCAATATTTATTCTTTAATGAATATCTGTGAATATGATCTCCAACTACTTGGACTTTCATTCAAAAATGAACAAACTATCTGATTCACAATAGTCTTAAATTCAGATTGATTCCCATGAATCTGATCGACTACGGATATTTAGAATACATTATTCAAGGATTCTAAAACGTATAAAATATCGAACATAGAAACATCTATTTATGATTCATTTAACCATTAAAGCAAGATAGAATACCAATGTATCTATATTGTTCAAAAGCACCCAATACTAGAACACAAATCAAACTCAAAGTCTAGCAATCTAAGACCTATTAGCATCCTCTTGATGTATAGCTTGAGGTATGGGCTTAGTGAATGGGTTGGCTAGATATTGATTGTGTGAACTTTGTTTAATATGATGTCTATAAGTTTCATGATACAATTAATGACACTTATAATGAAAAACCCTTTTGAACTCTATCCAACTCTTAGAGGCTATCTGAATCTTTTTAGAATATCGTCTTCTAATGTATTCAAACTACAACATCCCATGTTGTTTCACAGTTACCAATGGAATTCTTTCATTTGTAACATCAATATTCTTTATGGTGCATTTAATCATTCTTAATAATTGCCCCTTTGGTGTTTGTATCTTAACTCCTAAGATAGCAGTCTTTCATTATAATTCTTTAAGAAGCTCACCATTCTATGCTTCTCAAGCATTTCCTTTTATTATGATATACTTGATTTCATATTCCTTAATCATATGAAAGCATTGACGTAGCTAATTATCTCTTAGATGAAACCAAATGAACTCCTTCATTTTCGTCTTGTCCTAATGTAACATAGAATTAGAGATAATGTTAGTAATTTGTCTTTAATGACTTCTCACACGAAGCATTGAGACAATCTTACTAATATCAATGGATTGATATGATTCTTACTCTAGAATCTTCCTCATATATCTCATGTATGATTGCAATCATCAAAAGTTTGAAATCCACCTTTTAAGATAATTTATCTTTCAGTGATATGTTAAACTCAAAATTTTAGCAATGTATCACTATACACTCTATGATACGAATACATATCTTCCCCTTTCGTGATATTCCGTGTACACTCCTCATGAAAATGTGTCTCCACACATTCCCTTTGGTGTAGGTACTCGCTCCCACTAGCCTTTGCATCTATCATATTGAATCTTCCTTGAGTTGATCTGATCAATCTAAAGATTCAGTAGTCTTAGACATATTTAGACTTTCATACTTTCTTTGAAGCTACTTTATTTCAAAAACATTCTTGTATTCACAATACATGTTTATTTTGATTAGTTTGTTCAACTAATCAAAACTTGTAATATGTTTCTTTTTAAAGAAACTCGGAATGTAATTCCTTTGTTATCAACTATTGATAATATATCAAGCTTCTAGTATGAATAATTCATATATTGTTTCTAAACAATTCCTATCTCCTTATGAATCTTATTCGTATTCTAGCCTGATCAAATCTCATTTATTAGCATGGATTATGTGTCTAGGTCATCATGAAATAATTTACTAAAGAATCTCATTCTTTCCATTACATGATTTCATATGTATATTCTAAAAGATCTTCTCTCTTGTTTATGATTGCATATAATTTCATATATCCTAAAAGAACTCATCTTTGCGTATATGAATTCATATGTTCATGCATTTGAACAATATCTTTAATTCAGAACTTAAGCAACATTTGCTTGTTGTTCAAGAACCAGGTGCGTACTTGGTCATGAATAGTTTTAATCTTACTCTTAAAATCCTTAAAAAATTAATGACCTATTAAGGTAACACACGAAACTCTTTCGTGTAAGAGTTCATAACGTCATATCCTTAATTGTTCGTAGGACTCTTCCTAAATTCATATCTCATATGATATAGCATACGTGTTCTGGATGAACCTTTCAATTCTTAGCTAGTGTTTGTAATTAAGTCTGTCAATTTTGGGAAAATTGATTTCTTATGACTAATTGTTTGGATATGATCAAGTGGATCAGTGTTTAACTATTTAGTCATAGAGCAATGGTAACTCTTATCGCCCTTTATATCTTATCTCATAACATTGTTTTTAGAGTATTTATTGTAACTCTTTTAATCATTTAAATTAATTAAGTCATGTATGAAACACTACATTTGAACATGATTTTCTAAAGATGATAATTAATGTATTATTTTTATGTTTTTTTGATATTATTTAAAAAAAATTAATGTATTACTTTTAAGTTTTTTTTTTAATTTTAAAAAATTATTGTTTTATTTTATTATTATTTATATAAATATTTTATTTTTCAAAAGTAATTATTAGTTAATGATTAAAACTTTAAGAGTAAGCTGTCATTTTTGTCCTTGTAGTTTGGTAATTTTGTCACTTTCATTCAAAAGGTTTATTATTTTCTTGCGTATACTCATGTTTTTCAAAACTTGTCATTTTCATCTAAGTGGTTTACCCCGTCCATTTTCTAACGTTAAATTAGGGGTATTTTAGTATTTTTATATATCTATTTATTTTATTCATTTTTTGATGTTTACGTAAAACTTGTTCGACTGATAACTGTCTAGAAGCATCCTTGCATAACATCTCCATAACAGACCCTTTGCTTTAAGTGAAACCTACCTGAAAATCCTCGACAAAAACCTCAAATTCCCTTGCAAAACCGTCTCAAACATCTCCACTGGCGTCTCATTGTAAAACAGAGGATCTCTGGTCAACAATATGTACAAAATCACGTCGGCATTCCATACATCAATTTTTTCATTATACTTTTTCCATAACACCTCCAACGCAACATAGTACGGTATCCCAAACATTCTGGTAATCGTCCCACACTGACTCATCCCGAACTGCTCCGTTGATCCAAAGTCAGTCAACTTCAGTTTCCCTGTCAAATCAAACAGAAGATTATTCGGTTTCAATTCAGAATGCATAGGATTTTCACTTCATTCTCCATACATTATCGAATGGTGGAGTCCGAGACGAGACGCTTTTCGATTGATTTACAGGTGAACGATTCACAGAAATTTAGTGAAATACACGCTGTATGATCTCGAACTCACCTCGACCGAGTTGTTCGCAAAAGATGTAATCGTTCTTCAAGCTCTCTGTCATGCTTGAGGACTATCGTGAATTAGGGTTAAAAGGGTTTTTTTTTGGGTGGGGGGTTAATTAAAAATGAAGAAAATAAATAAATATATAAAAAGACAAAAAATACTTATCATTTAAGTTTAAAATAATGGACATGGTTAACAAATTGGATGAAAATAACAAGTTTTGAAATACGAAGAAGGAAATAAAATTTTTGGATGAAAGTGACAAAAGTGATCAAATCATAAGGACGAAAATAACAGTTTACTCAAAATTTAATGCTGACAGTAAAACCATTACGCAACCTAATGATTATATTTAATGATCGGTGACGAGATGATATGAATTGAAAACTTTAACTACAATAAATAAAAATGGGAAACAAAAGGTACGTATAGGAGAACCCAACTAAGAAATAAGATTGAGAAAAAAAAAAGTTTCAAAATAATTATTCTAGATATTGTAGTTTATCGTTATACATTTTGTGTTTTAATTATTTATATCTTTTTGGTGAATTACTCAATATTTAAATTTTGTGTCACTATAAAAATTTATAAAGTAACTATTTTTTAACGGCATTTATAAAATCTATACTATATAATAAATAAAGGTTTTATATTCCACGTGTCGCCACCATATTAATTCTTATCATTTTTTTTTCGTCTCTCTCCCTTATTAAATACATCTCTATATTTTAATAATAATATCCTTTTAAAGAAAATACCAATTATACTAATAAAACACATTTATTTTAAGTTATCACTTATTATAAGAAACCTTAAAATATAATTATTTAACTTTTATTTTGAATCAAATAATAATGAAAGTCAAATTGCATTATAGTAATTAACATATATTTGAAACTCAATTATATATTAATTTTTATATATTTTGAATTTTGTTTTAAATCATTCATACATGTAATACATTTTTACACGTGTTAAATATAAACATAAAAAATTAAAAATTTTATGTATCGATATTTTTAATCTCGTGTGTAGACACGGGGTACTAAGCTAGTAATTAATAACCAAATAAAAATAGTATGAAGAAGCCCGTGTATAGGTGTTACCGGCCAGCTGTTAAATAGTAAGTACCACATGCTGGATTCATGAGTTTTTAACTAAAGTGGTGTGATTGAAAAAAATATTTACTAAATAGGTGTGGTTTAAAAAATATTTACCAAATGAGTTTTATTAGAAAAAATATTTACCAAATAGGTGTAGTTACAACTCATCATAATTTTTCTATTTATTTTTTATTTTTAGATACCCATTATACTTCATTTTTATATTTTTCAAATCAAACCACTATAATTCTTTTTTTTTATATTTTTTGAACAACCTATTATACTTATTTCTTATCCAATTCATATTTTTTTCAATCTAACTGGTTATTCTTTTTATTTGATTCTTTTTTATGTTCTTTATCTAGTTCATAATTGTTTGTTGTTATTTTTATTTATGTGTCTCTTTTATAACCTTAAATCTTCTTCTCTAAATACTTTTGCAAAATTTTGACGGTAGTATTCAAATGAAGTTATACATCGCCCGTATCTTTAGGTTTTTATTTTTGTTTTAATTATGGTTGTAGTTTATGTTTTAGGCTTAAAAATAGTTAAACAAATGACACTTTGAAAACTAAAAATATTAATAACTGGTTATAAAAGGGGATATTGTTTCTAAATAATGGAGTCAACGTTTTTTTCTTCAAAAATGAAAAACTTAATTGTTCTTTTTCCACTCCACTAGTCTGGGTCAAACACATTATCCATATATCAAAACAATTACGAATAAACAGATAAATCAAATCAATATTGGATTGGTTTGGTTGCTTTAGTGTAATATCTTTTATACCGATAAAATTGCTTTTATATATTAGGCACGTTAGTATCAAAAAAGTAGTTGACGAAACTTAGAAAGAATATAAATTTGTTTTGTTATTGGAAAACAATTCACAATTATGAAAAACAATCTAGTAAAAAAAATATAAAAGAAATATAAAAGGTTGGTTAAAAAATATAAAAGAAAGTATGATAAATAGAAATTAAACATGTTTGATAAATAGTTTTTTTAATAACACTTATTTAGTAAATATTTTTAAAATCACACCTATTTGATAAATAGTTTTTACAATTATACCACTTTAACTAAAAACTCCTGAACTCATACTATGAATCTTGTTTAAAAGGTAAAGTTGGTGGCTACAGTGCCACCGACCAGACCTCACTTCAGCTCACATGTTCTCTTCATGATGTTTTCTATTGGATACTGTGCTGAGATTAATAATATATAAATATATAATGAATGCTGAGATGCTGCTGTACAAAGTTAAAGGAATCTGGGTAAACTTTACTCTCTGAAGAACCTATGGTCTGATTGCTTCTAATATTATTTCCTTAAAAACATGACAATATATATATATATATATGACAAAATATATATATATATATATATATTATTTTGTTTTATTTGTAGTTTTACCTTTTTTTCATGGATATTTAGATTAACTATTAATTTCTTAAATAATTTATTATATTTAATAATTTATGGAGAACAAAAACTGAAATTGCTATTGTGTTTGCAGCTACATCAAGTCTGGATAAATATTTTTTTAAGGTTAACGAACTACATAAATGGATGAAATAAGTTTTTTTTTATTGTTTCGTTGTTTAACGTGTCGCAACGTGCGACGGCCCCAACGTTCGAAACTTTTTTTCCCAAGTGGAGTCTAATCTTTACAAATAGAACTATCTGAGTACGAGCTTCAAAATTAACTCCCTAGATGAGCTTTACAAATAAACCTTTGAATGAATCGAGCTCGAGTTTAGATAAGCTTTGGTCTGTTTATTTACACCCTATTTTTTTTTATTTTGTTATTAGTTACAATTTTATTTTGCTATTATTTAACTAATTATTTTTTTATTATTTACCTAAATCATTTTTAAATGCTTTAATACAATCTTAGTTTTTAAACAATATATTTGGGTGGGAGACAATTTTACTTGGTTTTATCTTTCGTTAAACATTTTTTAAGTCTGCTTTCGTGTTTTCTTAACATTCATTTTTACGACATGGCATTTTCGTGATTTTCAAATATACCATCACGACGTGTTTTTAATCTACGTTTTAATGTCTAAAACCGAGCCGCCGCGCGGATAACTGTTACTAGTTTATTCAATAACTTAAGAATATTTAATTAAAAATGAATTAAAAAATGGAAGAAAGTCTTGGATATGATGCAAGCTTATTGTGTGTGTATATATATATATATATATATATATATATATATATATATATATATATATATATATGTCTATATTACATAATAAACAAGTAAATTAGATGACACATATCACTTTCTGGTTCATGCTCAACATATTTTTCTCGCATCTCTCTCCTATTAAATATGAATCTAATTATGGATAATTATTATATTAATGAATTTGATACCGCTCACAAAATCAATTATATAAAAAATTTAATACCCAACTGAAAAAATATGTTTTAAAAATTAACTTCGCATTTTTTTATAACTGTTACGTCAAAATACATTTTTAAAGACATATTTTGATGCGCGTATGTGTTAACAAATTAAATTATATGTGTAATGCATGGGTTATTCAACCGGTGTAATAAATATGTATTTATAAACATAATTTTTTTTATTATTTAGTATATAACATTACATATATTCAACCCGTGTAATACACGAGATTCTAACCTAGTTTATTTATATACTAAGTTACACGGGTTGAATAAAGAAAATATTAAATAGTTAGTAATAAAAATGTTTATTAGATATTTATTGCGTGTTTATAGCGTTATACCCGTCCGTCCTTGTCCAAGCTTTACAAATTAATTAAATTAAAACTTTACCAAAATCATAACCCGAAAATACTTACTATATGATTGGAAATTAACAAACGAAACAAAAAGTCATTAAATTTTGAAACTTGATAGTAGATAACCTCCTAAAAACGCTTCATTCTATGTTAAAGAAAGAAATTTTAGTGATAAGATGCAAATGTAGCCATGGAGGATATTGAGTTGCTATTATATTGCAGGACAAATAATCATGATTTGATACTAAGAAAGCTAAAGACAAAGCAAATAGCTACCAAGGTAGTATCATTTCCCAAACAGCAACAAAATATTATGAATTTAATGACACATATTAAGGTAATCATATGAAGTAAAACTCCAATCAAACCCACTTTCCTTCCATTAGTTCTACCTCATGTGCAGAACAAACACATACACAAACAATTATGTACATTGATTGCACAACCATAAACCCAACCCTTTGCTCTCACATGACAAAAAATTCAGCAAACATTTCAGGTATATGACATTGTAATAAACCAAAATCTTAAATCTTTTGTTTTAGTATCACGTCATTATCCCAATTTGAGATTTAGGTCTGTAATGTTCATCTGTGTCCACCTCCTCAAATTCCTGGATAATGAAAATTCCAAAATAAATCTAATCAATGTCTAATATTTGCTAAATAGTAAAAGGTTATTTATTTGCATAGTTTTGCATTTAGAACTGGAATTGATGCAGTTGTAAAGAAAATATCAAATCCTTCTTTTTCATGTTTTGTATTTGATAAAAGCTTCATGCTTTAATCTGAATTGAAAAATTAAATAAATAAAAGATTATGAGTAAATTATAGTTTTGAAAAGGGTGTGGATTTAGTGAAACCTTTTCTCAAGCTGATTGTAGTGCTTCTCTCTAGAAGTCTAGTCCTCTATAACTGCATGGTTTTCATAGTCACCTCCTTGGATTACAAAATGTTTCACTACATGTTGAAATAGCATCCCTTTAAAGTGTCCCTTTTGGCTGCAAAACAAATTTCAAAACTTCAAATATCATTCAGAATAACAACCATAACCGGTAAAAATCCCATCAATAGCAAAGCTATCAGTAGAAATATTATTCAGAATATGAACCTCTGATTCTCTGAATTTTTTCCTGCCACATGTTTGATCAAATATCAGTTTCAATGGCTCGATATGTGTTATACTCTTATATCAAGTGTTTAAGTTAATGTTCAATTATCAACAGGTGTCTCTCCTAGTCTTATTATAAGTTATTGATGATTAAATTATATCATTGTAATATGATACATTGTTACATCATTAATTACTTAAAAAATATAATAATAAAGCATCTTCCGGTAACTGAACATTAACAGCCCAGATGAAATTCTTAAATTTCAATTCAGAACCTTTAGTAAAAGGAATAAACTAAAGGTCTAACTGACCATTGCTAAAGTTAATAATGATGTTTAAGTCCACTGTTATTGTATGTTGTTTTTTAACATTTGTTTTCTTAAAGCAATGCAATGTGTTCTTTTAGAAAAAAATGTTATCTATAGTTATCCCATGCAAGCAAATATGGTTGCATAGCCTTGAGAGTTGCAGTTATGTACATAATAACAAGGTAACTTTATTAGTAGTTGATTTATTTGTTGCATTTAATATGCAAGGGTCAATTAGACTTTTAATGTATACCTTCTTATAAGTATTCTGAATAAAATTTAAGAACTGTATCCTAACTGTTAATGTTCAATTATGCTGAAGGTAGAACCTGAAAATATTACAACAATAAAATGAAATGTAATAACCTCATTTGTTATCCCCATGAGCTAGCCTTGTTATTTTGCTCATATGATCAGAATCTGCAGATGGGTAATCCAACGAAGGATTTGTTGGAGTTCTTGGATGCTTCGAAGTTCAAAGCAGCTGCAAACAGATCAATGGAAATACACCTACAAATTTTAGAAAACTAACTGCAAAAGAGTAAATTTGTTACCAAAGAACTCAAGGTGATAAGGTCTTTCACAACATTATCAAGCAGTAAAATTCTGACCTTGGAGCAAATTTTATAGTAACGTGTTGTGAGTGTGGAATAACCGAATAAGATGCAAATGCCTCTGATAAAAATGATGATATAGTGTGTTAAAGGCATAAGGGACTGCTTGTTTTTTAGTCATATCTGAAACATCACACAATAATGAAATAAAGTTAAAAGTTATGGTCAAAAGTTGTTTTAGTAGAGTGATTAGATAAAAAAAAGAATATGAAGACAAACCTCAGGTGACACCAATATTAAAGCTTGAAAACAATGTGTAGCAATCGCCTGAAGTAAGGAAAAAAACTTGAGTCGGTGCTTTGGGTAATCTTCAAAATTCTTGGTTATCATCTGCAAAAAAATATAGCAAATAGAGAATGTTGTTAAACTGCTTTTAAATGCCATAGGATTTAAAAATAAACAAAATACATGAACCAAACAATTATAACCTCCAAAGTGCATTGGAAAACAAACCCAACTATACAGGGAACAACATCTATCATTGCATCCTTGTACCTACATTCGGTGGGCAAAAATCAATAAAGTAAATTAGCATGTAATTATATGTTTGCCAAAAATATCCATAATAGTTTTTGTTAAAAGTTAAAAATTTTGGAACAAAAACATTTCTGGTCAACCCGACCCGTTACCCATATTGGCCAACGCATTTCATTGCATATAGATAACATACTTGTTTATAATGGTGGTGAAAAGAGACAAAACTTATGATTCCCTATCACCGGGAACGACCCCGTGCATAGTCGCCAAGCACAGGGTCTATCATCGGGGGAACAAATTGCTTCCCACTTTGTCGTTGTCTTCAGTCTTATCAAGAAAAGTCACGATCAACTTAAAGGTTTCCCTCTTCACAGCGTCAAATTCAAATGTGTTTCTAATGGGTGTTTCTAATGGTATGACCTCTACCCTCTCAACCGGACCACCATGCTCCTCTAAACTCTCCACCTAGGGCGTATCACAGATTATCGACCCTACTTGTGCTAATATATCATTCAAACTACAGACATCATCGTCAGCACTTAGGAACGAGGAACCTACCAATTTCTATTCAAACTCCTCCAACCAATTCGGAGGCTCCTCTATCATTTCTCCTACGCTTCCATCGACTACATCCTCTATTGGATTTGAGTCCCGATGATCGTCCATGGAGGCATCAAGCATGCACACGGAGTGGCTATGCTCGCCAACATCCGTCACAGACGTAGTAGCATCGAATACAACCGACTCATCCCCCACACGAAGTGTGAGTTTCCTGTCAAAGACATCAATCGCTACCTTGGCGGTGCGCAAGAATGGGCGCCCGAGGATGAGTGGGACTCCATCATCTACATCCATATCTAGAATGACAAAATCCGCTGGGAAGACAAATTTACCTACTTTCACTAGAAGATTCTCCACTATTCCCCGTGGATACTTAACTGAGCGGTCAGCCAAGGAAATGCTCATGCGCGTCGGCTGTGGTTCGCCTAGGTCTAGCTGCTTATATAAGGAATAGGGCATCAGATTGATGCTAGCACCTAGAACGGCCAACGCGTGGTGCAAAGGCAAACTGCCTAGGTGACATGGGATCATGAAATGACCCGAATCTCCTAGTTTCTCTGGCAGCTTGTTCTTCACCACTGTGGAGCATTGCTCACTAAGTGAGTCTTTAGAGACCTCCTCGAGCTTCTTCTTGTTGGAAAGAAGATCTTTGAGGAACTTGCCATATTTTGGCATACTCTGTAGGGTCACTATGAGTGGGAGATTGATCTTGAGAAGTTTAAACATGTTAAGGAATTGACCGTGCTCCCTCGCTTGCTTAAATGGCATCAAACGTGCTGGGTAAGGAACATGAGTCAGGTCAATCTCAGGGGTCTTCATCTCCACCCCCTTCTTCTTCTCTTATGCCTTCTCGACAGGCACCTCGGCTACTACCTTCTCGTCTACCTGCTCCTCGGCCATCTTGGCATCGATCTCAGCTAATCGAGCCCTCCAATCAATCTTCTTGACCTCTTCAAGTGATGGAATGTTGTACTTGATGGAGTGGGAGTCATCCTCGACAACCTCTTTCTTCTTCACACTCTCAACCGACACGGCCATCACTAAAGCATTGGAGCTTGAAGATGGACCTCCCTGTCGATCCTTCAAGCTCTTAGCAATGTCCTCAACCGTGCGTTGCAGATCATGGAATTCCGATTGCTGATTCTTCAGTAAAGTGTCGTGGCTATCCAATCTCTGCCTAGCATCCCTGTCCTGCTGGACTAGGTGAGCAAGCGACTATGTCTAAGTCTCAAGCATCTCCTTAATCGAAGTCGTGTCGACACTGCTTCCCGTGCTAGGTCATGTATCTCCTCCTCCATTCTGCTGATATTGCTGATGACCATTAAACCCTGGTGGGTTATGTCCAGATCTCCATCCTGATCCAAATGAATTTTGATTGTTATACCCTAGGTTCTGGTACTGGTTGCCAGCATAGCTCACCTGCTCTGGATCTTTGACTGGGCAGTCCCGGGTGTCATGGCCTCCCCTACACACTTGACACCGCTGAGCACTGAGCTTCAGCTCCTTGATTTCATTTTCCATAGAGGCGAGGGCAGCAGCCACGCTAGAATCAGGAGTGACCTGATGCACACCTCTAGTGGATGAGGTGGATGATCTAGCACTAGGAATGGAAGTCCTAGTAGATGGATACTGCTGTTCGACTTGAGCGAAGCTCTCGAACATTTCCTCGCACTCAGCAGGCTCGAGTCTATCCATGATATGGCCTCCCGCAGTTGTGTTAAACATTTGTTGCTTTTCAAAGGTAAGGCCATTATAGAACTTCTCCACTATCGCCCAGTCAGAAAGACCGTGCTGGGGACATAGGCTCAACAGCGCGTTGAACCGCTCCCAAGCTATGTGATAGGGCTCGTCGGGATCCATCCGGAAGGAGTGGATTTGATCCCTAAAAAGAGCGGCCTTGGAAGGTGGATAGTACTTTTTGTAGAACTTGGCTTCGAGATCCTCCCAAGTAGTTATCGAGTTGTCTGGGAGATTGTCGAGCCAAGTGGAAGCACTCCTAGAGAGCGAGAAAGGGAAGAGACGCAAGTAGATAGCGTCCTTAGATACACCCCTGATATTGAATGTATCACATATGCGTGCGAAGCGAGACACATGTCCTGGTGCATCCTCCTCCTCGAGGCCATGAAATTGGGTCGCATGCATGATAGTGTTCATGACATGTGCTGGGATGTGCCATGTATTGTTATTAGGGATGGAGGGATTAGTGATCGAAGATCTCACTCCGTAACCCCAGCACTTGCTCTCTGTTGCACGGTACGTATCACTGGTGGATAGCGTCGCCCATGGTAGGAAATGGAATGGGGCTAGTAGAACGTACCTGGTTTTCGCACAATGCTTTCAAACGCTCCCGAAAGTAGCGGGAGCGCTCGTGTAGTTCTCGCTCAGGCTCTAGGAAAGCTGAATAAGGTGGTGACCCTTGTGAACGAGTATTTCTTCAGACATCTTAGAGTCTTTCCATCTTAGAGTCTTTCCATCTTAGAAAACCTGATAATGTATATTACCATCCTGATACTCCCAACTATCATATGGAGCTTATCTCATACAAAATTCAGCTCACGTATACTCATACTTTTCTGTTTTAAGCATTGGAATTTAACGTACCTGCTTCCTTAGACGTAATCGGATTGAATCCATATTTATATCATGAGCACTCTATGGTTTGAGTTTAAGTACCCCTTTTGATGTGGTCTAGACGGTCTATGTAAAAATAACTATAAAACCTAACCTAGACTCTTAAATAATAAATGGAAAACATATGAACTAAACCGCACTAACAGGCAAGTGAACCTATCGAGTGTAGCACAGCTTAACGGTAAATCGAGTTATCGAACCCTAGAGACACTACAAATAACAAAATTGACTCTGACTCGAACTTAAGATGACTTGGTTTGGGGGTTTACTACACTAAGGATTATAACTAAGAATTCAATAAACAAGGTCGACTCAAATTATCAAGACAAGAACTAAGATGAAATCAGGAATGGGAAGAATACCACCTAGGTTGGAATCCTACTTGCAAAGCACAACTTCTATCGGTTCTGGAAACTATGATGGATCTGGGTTTCTAAGGATAACTACTCTAAATAACCTAGTGGATCCCTAATCACTCTAAGGGTGTCACCAACTAAGCTACCTAAAGTGTACTAACTCACCAGATTGTCGGATCACTTCTCAGGTATTTCCAACTATGATCAAGTACCCTATTGGAAAGATTACCTCTCAGTCTCACTACCCACCATACATTCAAGGAATACACGGGGTAATCCTAGAATAACAACTATGATTCAGAATAGCAACAATCACTAGACACCTAAACCAACTTCCTCTCAGACAGTTGACACTCGGATTCCTAATGACGAAGACTAAATGACTAATTCTCACCTCTCGGGTATTGAACTAGGAAACACACTCAACTCCAATCAGTAATCAAATACAACCCCTATAGTCACTACATCTAGCAAACCACCGAAATCACAAATCCTAAGATCTATGACCTAGATACGCTAATCAAACTAGCTGACAACCATAATCAACGCAAGAAATCAATAATTAATCACACAATCAGATTCAACCATGCTTGTACATCATAAATAATCAAACTAGAATCGTTACAAAATCATTAAACCGTCAATTTAATCCAAAACCGATAAAAATACGAACTTTAGCAAATATTCATCAATTGATCTAGGTAGTATTAAGGTTTTAGCCTAGAATCATGCTCAAAACATTCAAATAGAAGTAATAAACATTCATCATTGGTTCAAACACATAAATCAAAGAAAAAGATTCAATCTTGGAATCGAAAACGCTTAAACAAATGAACCCGGTGTGCAAAGTCTTCAATTTTACACTTGATTCCACTTCCTTAGCCCCAAAATCGCCTCTGGTAATGCTTTAGATGGCAAGAATACGAACTCTCTTGATTATTGGATTACAATTCTATTAAATCAAATTTTAGGGTTTTTTTCACGGAATTTGAGGCCCTCGCGTACCGCAAAACAAGGTGGCTAGTCCCTCGAGTACCGCGAGGGACAAAATAGTCGTGCCTGGTTTTTAGTTCCTTTGCGTACCGTGACAGATGTTCATCTGGTCTTCGCGTACCATGAAAGACTGAATTCTCAGATTTTTTTGACTTTTAAACTTTGGGCTTCATTCTCGTGCCCGATTTCTTCGGGTTTTCACTTGTAATCATCATGAGCACCTGAGAACATAACAAAGACTCAATATGTAACAAAAACGACTCAAAAAGAATAGAAAACTAATTAAAACGACACAAAAACAAAGGAATAAAGATGTGTGTTTTGCACTACATCACCTTTCGATACTTAAATCCCTCAAACCGTGCTCTGATACCAAATTGAAACACCCTACTTTTACTATATTAATTTATCAGAGTTTATTATGGAAAACGGTCCCAGATTTTCAAACCCTTGTCGTTATGATGACATAAGTATATTTTATTAAAATATTGTCTTTACATAAAATATTACATCATGTAACATAGGGATTCTTCAACTCCGATCAGCCACGTCCTCATGAAGCCTCATTACACATGCTCTTAACCTGCAGTGTTTGGAAAACGTTTTTGGATTAGCTTACGCTATGTAAGTACACTGCATCGTTCATTTTAATTGAACCCTTTAGGTTCTTTATTATTGTTCAAGTTTCTCAGGCTCTCGGTGCCCCCGTGACCATCTCCGGACGTACATCCGGTCATGTCATTCATATATTTTAATGGGTGTGCGAACCCCTCGCGACCATCTTCGGACGTAACTCCGGTCCGAGTTTTTATCTGAGACCCGCCCCGTAGGCTGGACGTCTCCTCCATACTTTATTGAGACCCGCCCAATAGGCTGGACGTCTCCTTTCCATTCATTCATTTTTATTGAGACCCGCCCCGTAGGCTGGACATCTCATTACATTGGGACCTTTAGTATCATAGACCCACAGCCTCCCAATGTATTCCCAACTAGTCCTCATCTTAAAACTTTCTAATGGTTTCCCCATAATGTACTAAAGAGGTTTATATATAGGAAGTACCAGTGGCGTATCTACCACCTCTTTAACACTTTATGAGTACTCCGTTATTCCATTTTAAGACTTAGACTCGTTTCCATCACACATACATATTTACACATATAGCATGATCATCTATCATGCATTCACATATTCGTATTTGTCACACATTGTATATAGCATGATCTCTTGCCATACTTTCATATTCATCCCTGCTCTAATTCTTCATAAAGGTTTCCCCATTTTACGTTAAAGAGGTTTATAGATATGAAGTACCAACGGTGTATCCACCACCCCTTTAACGTCCCATGAATACTCCTTTACTTAGAATTAAGCTTTCTCATCTAATTCTCATTTAGTAGCATGATTTCTTTATACTTTTATCTTAACTCTTGATCTAATCTCTTACAAATGTTTCGTCATGTTATGTTAAAGAGGTTTATATATAGGAAGTAGCAGCGACGTATCCACCACCCCTTTAACATCTCATGAATACTCCTTTGCTTAAGATTAAGCGTTTCTCGTTACTTATTTAATATCATTATTTCCTCATGCTTTTATCCCATTCTTGTCCTAATTCCTCGTAAAGGCGTCTCTATGATGTATTAAAGTGATTTATATATAGGGTGTACCAGTGGCGTACCCACCACCCCTATAATATATCACATATATTCCTTTATTTAGAATTAAGCCTTTATTCATACTTATCATATATTGTCAACTGGGGTGATTATCCTTCCAGAGTAGTACCTCCAACAGAGATTTTCCCAGGAAAGAGTGACGAGTCTAGGAGAGATTTATACACCACCCTTTCCTTAGACAGAACATTCCATTTGTCAGATAACTACATACTGGTTGGAAGTTCTCCTGTACGTTTACTATATCCTTATTACTTTTATTTAGTCTATACCCCTAAACATTCATAATGGTTTCACCATGAAGTACCAAGAGGTTTATATATAGGAAGTACCAGCGGCGTATCGACCACCTCTTAGATACGTCGTGGCTACTCCATTATTCCCGTTTAGTATTTAGACTAATCCGTCATTACCTAGTACCTTAGTTCCACACATAGCACATAACACATAATCACATAATCCACATAAACATTTATCTAAGGTACGGGTCCAATGTACTTACGATAGTCTCGGGTCGTTTCCTACGCTCGTTCCTTGCTTTAAATGTCTCTCCGGATCCGAACCGCACTCGTAGCGTACCGCTCGCGCACTCAAACGCGCCGCACCGGGTCTTCTAACCTTCTCAGAGAGTGTGTGTGTTGTATGGTGTTTGTGTGTGTGTTTTCTTACTTGAACGGCCCTTAAGAATCTATTTATACGCTGATTTGGGACCCAAGTCGGACCGACATGTCATCCCAAGTCGGTGGCACGCGTCAAAACCTCTTTTTTTGCTTCTGCAGCACATATCGGACCGACGTCTCCATATCGGACTGAATTGTAAATCATATCGATCCGACGTCCAGATTTCGGACCGACGTGTAAACCATATCGGTCCGACGTGGGTGCTGAGTCATTAAAACATCTGTCAAAGCCTCCCTAATTGCTTCAGCAACACATGTCGGACCGTTATTCTTCGGATATCGGTCCGATATACCATATTTTCATATTCTCCTCATTGAAACACCCCATTTTCATATATTATGGCTCCCGTAACTTATTTTCTAGCCCGAGATACGATTATGCGAAATTTTAGGCTATTTCTAGGCGAATAGTCTTCCCGTTTCGCACCCGGTTAAGTTATTAGGTAACATTTCTTAACCGACACGTGTCCTAACTTATATTTAGGAGTTTTTGGGATGTTACACGTCCCGACAACTCAATGTACATGAGAAAAACTACACCACCCATGACTTAGAATTGGGACCCATAGTTTTTGCACTCAAGATCTAGAGGCATTACCTGTATGGTACTAGATGTAATATTTTCACTGACCACAAGAGTCTCCAGCACATCTTTGACCGAAAAGAGTTAAACATGAGGCAACGCAGATGGGTCGAGTTACTTAACGACTACGACTGCGAGATTCGCTATCATCCTGGTAAAGCAAACGTCGTAAAAGATGCTTGAGCAAAAAGGAACGAACCAAAACTCTATGAGTGAGAGCATTGGGGATGATAATTCACATGAGTTTAACCACCCAAATTCACGAAGCTCAGTTAGAAGCACTCAAGGAGCAAAATCTGAAAAATGAGTCCTTACGGGGTATTGACAAACAATTTGAGATCAAATCCGATGAAACCCGTTACTTCATGAATCGGATTTGGGTACCAAGCTTTTGGAGCTTGAGGGATTTAGTAATGGAAGAAGCACACAAGTCCAGGTACTCGATCCACCCAGGGACATCGCCACCTAGCTTTTGGAGCTTTAGGGATTTAGTAATGTACGAAGCACATAAGATGTATCATGACCTCAAGGAACTTTATTGGTGGCCCAACATGAAAGCTGACATCGCCACCTACGTTAGTAAGTGTCTAACATGTTCAAAGGTCAAAACCGAATATCAGAAACCATCAGGGTTACTACAACAACCGGAAATTCCGTAATGGAAGTGGGAGCAGATTTCCATGGATTTTATCACAAAGTTACCCAAGACATCCGTTGGTTATGATACGATTTGGGTAATTGTCGACCGACTGATAAAGTCTGCACACTTCTTTCCAATTAAGGAAACTGATAAAATGGAAAGATTGACTAGAGTTTATCTCAAGGAGCAAATGGGATACTCATCTACCATTGGTTGAGTTCTGTTACAACAACGGTTATCACACTAGCATCAAAGCCACACCTTTTGAAGCACTGTATGGATGAAAGTGTCGATCACCTTTATGCCGGGCAGAAGTTGGAGATAGCGACCAAAACTTATACACGAAACAACAGAGAAGATCATCCAGGTTCGGGACAGATCGTTAGAAGAGTTACGCTGATGTGAAACGTAAACCATTGGAATTCCAGGTTGGAGATAACGTTTTACTCAAAGTCTCACCATGGAAGGGAGTTATTCGCTTCGGCAAGCGTGGTAAGCTAAACCCAAGATACATCAGACCGTTCGAAATCCCGACAAGGATTGGTCCCGTAGCTTACAAGCTTAAGCTGCCGCAAGCACTCAGTGGTGTTCACACCACTTTCCACATGTCAAATCTGAAGAAATGTTTATCAGTTGAGACACAGGTCATACCACTCGAGGAAATCTAGGTCGATGATCAACTCCATTTCGTCGAGGAACCAGTTGAGATCATGGATCGGGAGGTCAAGAGAATGAAACAGAGTCGCATCTCCATAGTAAAAGTTCGGTGGAACTCTAGACGAAGACTGAAGTTTACATGGGAACGCGAGGATCCGATGAAGCGCAAGTACCAGCAGTTGTTCGAAACTGCACCAGTCACGGATGACACAAACTGAATTTCGGGATGAAATTCTTTTTAACATGGGGAGTATGTGACAACCGGCAATTTCAGGTCAATACCCGTCCACGTCTCTGTCATAAATTACATACATTATATTCGTGTTAGACTTAATTATGGTTAATTAAGGTCTTTTCATAATTAGCAAATCCATTCATAACATTTCTTGCATCGGTAATTCGGTAAATTACCGAGTCACACGCAGTGTAACCGACACACACGAACATTGGTGATAATTAATATTTACGTTTTAATAAATATTTCAAGGTGTCACGACACTATTTTAGAACCTAAATATAAACGTGTATTTATTTATATCAACTTGATATTTTAACGCGCACCTTTTACCATTTCACCGATACACTTTATTTAAACGCGTTATTTCAATATATTAAATTACTAACTTATAGTTACAAGTTAGTAAACCACAAAATATATAATGTATAATTTTTATAATGTATAATTTTTATAATGCTCGGTTTTATTAAAAAAAAACTCTATTTTTTTATCGTATCTAACTACCTGCTACCACATTACTACCTCATGTATTCTAGATTTGAATGGAATAAAAGAATACATATCCTAAATAATGAAGATTTCGAAATCCATGTCTCCCATCATATTACTTGTTGTGAAATGATACAAGTTTGTCAAATCCAAATTCCATATTAGTGACTAGTTATCTTTTCACACAAAAACCCAACCTTTGACCCTATCCACTTTGAGTCAACCATTCTCCCTTTTTCTTTCCTTTATATATCGGTCCAAAAAGGGTGCACACACCTTAGCCACCCTAGACTTGACTACACCCAAACCAAGCCATTTTTGTGATTAGTCACACTTACACCACACCCATCCTTCATATTCTAGCCAAAATCGGCCAAGGGACCCTTTCCTCTAAAACCGCCAACTTGAGACCCCCACATCATTCACCTATACTACTTATCTTTCCAATGAAAACTTAATATATATTAATCCATCCCTTCCAAAGATATTTACATAAACAAATCTCAAAAGATATATCTTTCTTTCTTCCTCTCTGTTACGGCTTCACCACCCCCATCACCAACATTCAAGTTTTCTTAATCATCTCAAGCATACAAGTGGATTGCAAGCTTCCATTGGTGGAGAACAATCGGTCTTTGGTGATTGCTAGCAACCTACAACAACCCATTCATCTTGCCTTGCTTGCTTTTAGTGAGAAATCCTCCTAACAATTTACATTTTGTTCTTGTTTTATGCTATCTTTTACACACAAATGTAATGTACCAACTTCATCCACAAAATCCATTTTTATTAAACATGGAGTCTCTATAAAATGACTACATGAAGCTTTTTTTTGTGTAAAAATATTAATTATAACTTTATGGTTCATGAACTAAAATAAAGTGTATGCTCAAATGATTTATCAAGTGGTTTACCTTGTTCATGGAAATCTTGTAGTGTGTAACATGTGGTATTATGAAACTTTAGTTCCTTACAAGTTTATGTTTTCTTGGTTAAGTTATGTTAATATTAATGGATAGTTGTATTATTATTAAGTTATCATGATGACATTTTTACTAAGTAGCTCTTATGTCTTTTGCTATGGAAAATTGGAAATATATATATTTTATGTACCAAGTTGTATAAAAAATGATGGAAAACTTAGTCCCTATTGTATGTTAAAGTCCATCTATTTTAAATATATAAGTATTTGGAAAGTAAGATTAGATCTTAAATTACATATATGTCTTTATAAATATATACTTGTATATATTTTGGTAGTGAAAATGAAAACCGAAAGTTTATTTTAAAGTTATACTCCAAAAAGTTATATTTTGTAGAAAATAATATAAATATTATTTTTTACTTAAAAAGGTGTACTATTTCGAAAATATTACTTTAAATAAATATATAATGTATTTATTTACCGTTCGTATCGAGTTACGACTCGGGTCGAGTCAAACTTTATTTTTAAACACGAACTCTAAGTTGATACCGAGTTATTTGTAAACATGGACACACTTGATCGAGTATATGGCTTATATTTATTTTATGTATATATATTTTTGGGTAATAAATACATATCACCAACGGGTCGCCGAGCCAAATGTTTTTAACCAAGACTTACACACATGACGTATCGAGTTGGGTGAAACGGTTTCTTAACTCACTTACACACGGAAACATTACTTAGACCTTAAGGTGTCTTATATTTTTTCTAGGGCACGCTCTCAATTTATTCATGATCATCGGGTTGCCTCCCGGAAGCGCTACGTTTATTTATGGGTCTTTAGCCCGACCCGTACGTGTTGCATCAGTCTTTCTTCAGGTGGGAGAAAACAACCTCCCCTGTGTCTCCTATTTCTTCGTTCGGCTTTGGCAATTTATCAAAGTACTCATCGATCCAATTAGTGTTGTCAAGATCCTTGGTAAGGTCAATTGTCGTAGGGTTTGGTGTCTTTGGCTTAGTAAGATCAGGTGCTTTTCCTTTTTTCAAGTACTTTTCTTTTTGTAGTTGATAGTCTAGATTGGAGTCGATAAAGTGAGAGATTTCAAGCGGATCACTTGACATGCATTCATATCCTCCGATATTGTATGTTACTGATTGTTTGCCGATACGAAGCGTTAAAATTCCTTCATTCATGTCAATGACGGCTCTGGCGGTGGCTAAGAATGGACGACCCAAGATTAATGGTACGGAGAAATCTTGTCCCATTTCTAGAACCATAAAGTCGGAAGGGAAGACAAACTTGCCTAGGGGTGAGCAAATAACCAAATTAACCAAACCATAACCGAATTAACTGACTTAACCGAACTGAACAATTAACCGACGATTCGGTTAAGCAATAATCGATTAACCAAAAATTGTGGGTCGATTTTGGTTATGGTGTGTGTCATAACCGAATTAACCGAACCGAAGTTACATTAACCAAATAGAAATCACATGTTTTTTAAATGCATGCCCATGAATTCATCAGTTGTGCATATTTACTCGTTCATGACAAAAAACAATTTGCAATTATCATTTGAATCCTTTGCTTTTCCATTCAAGTCCTAACTCCTATCAGTCATATCTCCTATTGAGATCATATCTTAATTGGCTAGAATATTAAACATTACTAGAAGGTGTTAATCTTTTTCCACGAAGAATGTGTTTTACTCGATTGCAATATTAAGGCATATTCATTTAGTTTGTTTCCCTCTTGTTCAAAAACAGATTTCAAATTTTTGTGATGTAGAGTTTTCTAAGCCCAGATCTTGTAATATCATTTATGTTTAATGTTTAATTGTTTTCCTGCCATATGGCTTAAACTTGCATAATTTGCTATTCTGTCTGATTTTGTTTTCAATTGATTTCTCATTAGATTTTTGTTTTGGCTATCCCACATTGGTCATGTGAGATAACTTGGAGCTTCCTTCCTCTCTATATATTTACATCAAGAAACTCTCACTCTTTACTTGATTTTGAATCCTATTATTTTTATTAAATGGGTATAAATATTTTAGCCCATTTGATAATAATATATATTTGGGTTTGAACTCTAGCCATATTCTTAACAAAAGTTTAATTTTTTTTAGCTTAAGATAATTATGGTGGTTAATTAATCGAATTAACTGATAACCGATGGTTAACCGAACCGACCATAACCGAGGTTTCGGTTTCGGTTTCGGTTTTGGAAGGGATTTTTGCTTAACTGAAGTTTTGGTTTTGGTTTTGGAAAAGGCCATAACCGCACCGAACCGGTCCATGCACAACCCTAAACTTGTCTACTTCCACTAATAAGTTCTTGATGACTCCTATAGGTGTTTTGACTGATCCATCTGCGAGTTCAATGGTTGCGTTAACCGGTCACGGTTGTCCAATGTTGAGTTTTTGAAACATAGTGGAGGGCATAACATTTACGCTTGCTCTTAGATCAGCGAGCGCTTAAGTAACTGGTAGTGGCCCTATAGAATATGGTAAAGAGAATTTCCCTAGACCTGAAAGTTTCTTCGGGAGATTCCTTTCGATAAGAGCGACGCATTAATTTGTTCTTTTTGTCGCTTCTTCCATGTTTATCTTGTTTGTGAGACAATCCTTCAAGAAGCGTCCATACTTTGGCATTTGTTGTATAATATCCAAGAAGGGAATGTTGACATGGATTTGGCTCAAGAGCTCTATGAACTTGTCATATTACTCATCAGTTTTCTGCTTCACTAGCCTTCCTAGATATGGTATGTGAGATTTGAACGTTGTTTTTGGCGGAATTTTTAGAGGAAGATCCACCGTAGGAGGTTGGATTACACTAGGTTGTGCTTTCTGGGTGGATGAACTTGCGGGCTGTGGACAGAGTGGTACTCCGGTGAATATTTCTCTCCTTGGCGATTGGACTTCTTCTTCTGGCATTGGTGGTTCTGGGTAGACTTTGCTATTCCTCACAGTAATAGCACTTACGTTGGCCTTTGGATTAGTCTCAGTGTTACTCCGGAGACATCCTGGTTGCCTTTCGGACAATAGTTTTGCTATTTGTCCTAATTGTGTTTCAATGGATTGAAGGGTAGCTTTTTGCGTCTTGAACTCAGCTTCATGTTGGCTAAACTATTGCTTGTGACTAGAATCTGCAAGGAGGGCTTGACTTTCAGTAGTGGAAATTACCTTAGTCACCGCGTCCTCCAGTCTCATCCCATTACTCATCTTGTTAGGTCCTTGAAATTGTTGACGAGGTTGAAAGTTCTGAGGTTGCCTTTGCTAAAACTGTTATTGTTGTCCAAAACCAGATTGTCCTTGGTTGTTGTCTTTCCAGCTAAAATTCGGATGATTCCTCCATCCAGGGTTGTTGGTGTTACTATAAGGGTTGTTTTGAGGCCGATTTGTTCCGACAAAATCAACTTGTTCGACGTCGGCTGTGATGCTCTTCACCTCTTACATTGTTTCCGGTGTCGCTTTGCCCTTACTAATTTGGTTTAGTCTTGTAGTCAGGGCGTCTACTTGAGCAGATAATGATGTGACAGCATCGACGACGTGAACTCCTTGCCGTGTTCCTCTACTAGTCCGTGGGTTGTACCATTGATAACTATTCATAGCTATCTCTTCAATTAGGTTATAAGCCTCATGTGGCCTTTTGTTCCCAAAGATGCCACCCTCGGTAGCGTCAAGTGTCTGACGGGGTTGATTATGTAACCCATTGTAGAAAGATGATACTTGCAGCCAAACCTCTAACCCATGGTGAGGACATTTCCTTAGCATGTCCTTGAAGCGTTCGCACGCCTCATATAGTGATTCACCATCGTCTTGAGTGAAAGTGGTGATATCATTTCTTAACTTAGCAGTCTTGGCCGGTGGGAAATACTTAAGAATTTCTAGGCGAGATTGTCCCAAGTGGTGATTGACCCGGTAGGGAGAGAATTCAACCATGCTTAGCTCGTTCCCTTAAGGAAAAAGGGAACATACGGATGCGAATAGCGTCATTCGACACCCCATTTAGTTTAAAGGTATCACAAATCTCGAGGAAATTTGCGATATGGGCATGTGGATCCTCATAGGGTAATTCGTTAAAAGTGCATGATGACAGGATCATGTGAATAACATGAGATTTGATCTCAAAGTTGTTAGTGTCGACGGTTGGTCTTGTGATACTAGATCCCAACGCGTCTAGTGATGGTCTTGCAAATTCGGCGATAATGTGGTTTTCTACGGCCATTTTTCTAGCACGGTTTTCTCAAACTCGACGGTGAAAGAATCTTTCAGGTTCTGCTAAAGTTGATATAAACCAGTAGTAGAACTTTGAATCATACACTACCTGCAACAAAGCGTGAAAGAAAAATAGAAGGAAAATAAAAGGCTAATCCGTTAACTCGAATTTTTCTTGAAATCACCATGTCCCCGGCAACGGCGCCAAAAACTTGATGTCGTGTGATAAGTATATATAAAAATATAAATAAATATATTTCTAGGATGATTGATTTCACAAGATCAGGTTTTAAATTTATAAATTAAAATAATAATTACATTAACTTAAAACACACACAATAGGCAAGTGTACCTATCGTAGCGTAATATAGTTAGGTATGAACCAAGTATCGAACAAATGGACACGGTCGAGTTCCAATACTCAACTTTTGTTATCGTTTAGCCGGGTTAATTAATGAGTGGGTTTTGTGTGTTTGTGATGCTGAAAAGTAAATGACGGTAGAGTAAATAACATAAAAGTAAAAATGTGCGTGAAGTGTGTAACAGAAATGTAAATAGCAGAATAGTAAATAGCAGAAAAGTAAATAAGTCGAAAATGATCAGATTACGAAATGTATTGCTTCGGGATTCGAATCAGCTTGGTACGTGATAATGTTAAGTTAACTAATTCAGTGGTATGACTATTACAAACTTGTGACCCGAGTCACCGCTAGAGCCTCGTCCTCACTACATTTGATTTGCGAATTATATTCTTTAAAAAGTAGTAGTGCCTCCCGTTAGGGAAAACATTTACCCTCAACCCATCAAATGGTTAAAGACATCGGACTCAAAATGCTTTATATTAAAGTTTAATAGGTGATTATATTTTGCTCACCGGGAGGCGGTGTAACAATGGGACCAAGTATAAAGACGTACCGTTCCCAACATGAGTTCACCAATTCTTGGTCGCATAATAATCTCGTATAAAGACGTATGATCTTAGAAGTATATACCACGCCTTGGCTTATCAATCTCTACTCGTATAAAGACGTACGAGTTTCAAAGGAAGTTTGATTAAAAAGGGTTTTACGAATTTACTCTTTAAAATTAAGACACTCACAAATATAAAGACGGATTTAGACAATAATAAAAGCCCATCAAGAGATGGTTTTTTAGAACAAATTAGTTAAAGACATAAACATACCACTTCATTAATAGGTTAAACATTAACGTGCATCAAACATCATATTCACCCTAGCAATACAAAGAAGTTTTAGCCACGAATGGGCATAACGACTAGCGTAATGATGAGTTTCGTAGGCTCGCCTATTGTGAAACAATGAGGAAGAGCCCCTCTACTCTCTACTCTAACTACGAGAATGCTCTCTTCTTGAGTGTTATGTTGCTCTGGATTGGTGTGTGGAATGAAGAACTCAAGCCTCCTATTTATAGGCCTCAAAATGTGCAATGCACGGTTGTGCAAAGACTCAGGGAATCAAACAGGGTACAAAGGACACGGTACTGGGCCGTGGGGAGCAAGGGACAACAGTGCACGACCGTGCATTGGGATGCACGACCGTGCATCCCCTTGTTTTCTCCTAGCTTTGTCTTTTAGCTGCTTGTTGACTATTGTTGACCAATTTTGACTTCTTGGGGGCCAATGCTTCGGGAATGAATCTTCTAGAAGCTTAAATTGTTGGTGTTTTTGATATGATTTAGCTTGATTTATATTTTCAACACCGAATAACCTGCAATTACAAAATATATGTATTTTAAGTATAAATTACAAGGTTATTATTCAATTAGTATCAAAATATGGGGGTTATTATGCATGTACAATATGTATAAATGATGGCACATCAAGTACTCCACGAAGAACTTTCTAGATTCTGTCTAAGTATTGAAGTCAAATCACCAAGAATTGATCTCTTCAATATTTTAGTTTAAGATTGTCGTGTCGATGAAATCTCGATACTAGTTTTAGATTTGAAAATAAAGGAGATGATATATATTTCCATGTCCCTTGTGGTAGTCCATTACATCACGTGATACCCTTTGGGCTCAACCTTGGGGGTTATGGTGATATTAATTGAGTGACTGGATTGAGATTAAGAATAAGGATTAATCATGAACACTAGCTTTGGACAGTAAGACTCGCTACAGTTCTCATGCACTTCAAATTATGATTAAGTGTGCACCCGTAATGATAATTTACTCTGCATGGTCCTTATAGTGTTTCTTATATCTCAAGCTCTCAGTCAAAGGGGTTTGAAATGTTCATTAGATTGTGTCTCCGTGTTGTATTCTCGCACAACAGTGTTATGTTCTATCAGATTACTCTTAGTTATGTGTACCACTACTCATGAATTTGCCGACTAAGGTTGTTGCTAGATGGAGTTACTAATATAAAGACACAACTGTTGTCTTTTAATAACAGAATGTGTGTGGTGGAAATTAGGAACTACGTTAGGGCAGAGATCCTCAGATTAGCGTCGAGCACTCGTGCTTCAAGTTTATATGTACGTGTGGATCCAAATGATGATATCCCAATGAGTCTATGGATCTCCTGACCCATGGAGTTCTCTCCCATTTAGTCTTGATTATCCACCTCTGGTTCCCTTCTGCTTGGGCAGTCCCGCCTGCCATATTTCATGGTGAAAGTTCTAGTCATCCCATCCAGAAATTCATGAAGAAGAGTGTGTATACCGCACCAAATGAAGCAATATATGTCAGAAGAAAGTTGACTCCTCAACTGGAGTAGATGTAGGTGTGGTGCAGGTAGAGGTACAGGTTTAGGTACGGGTTTAGCTTGTTATGATACCAAGATCACTAACTAGCGACTACTACCGTCGTCGCCCTAGTTTAACTCGCAACTCAATCTTATAGGATTACAATGTGCTGAGTACCTGCCATCCTTGATTCGTAATCCGAACATTGATACTTTATTGGGTCATGTTGTAGGTGTCTATTATTTCCATATTGTTGTATGGGTTAAGTGTTCATTACATGTGCCATGTAATTGTATTAGGTATTGTTGTAGCTAATGACACCCCTAGTGTAACTATATACACTAATGGCCTACTCAAGTTGTTCGGCAACGGTTGAAATTTATATATTCAGGTCTTTGGTGTTCTTGGTATGATGTATGTCTTAGAAATCTTGGTCCCTAAATAAGTCTGGTTAGAGCCTAGGCGTCACTGCGAAAACCTAATTCGCTAAAACCATTGGCCATGTTACCAATCTGTCACACCCCAAATTTATTTACTTATTAAATAAATAAATAAGTTAAGGTCGTAACGATTGATAACATTACACAACAGCGGAAGCTAATTGAAGACTTCTAAAATATTGAACACCAATACAAATACTAAATTAAGCTAGTACATTGTCCTAGAACCATATAGGCTAAAACAGACTTGATATCTCATAATCATGATTCTTCGGCTTTTAGGGTTTTGATCCGAAGGGTTAACCTATTCCAATCGTGCCATAGCTATGAATTACCTGAAAAACATACTTAAAAGTGTCAAGACAAATGTTGGTGAGTTCACAGGTTTAATTGTCTCCAAGTAAAATTGTTTTTCCTTGGAATCATTAATGATGTATACGCGGCGATGATATCAAATAGTTTTCCTCAAAAACTATAACATCCATGATTTTTTCGGTCATATTTTTTTATTTGTTTTATTTATATTATACAACAATAACACTTTAATTTCATTCTAGTTCATTGGATTATAAATCCTTAATCATGATTACAAGTATTTCAAATCCAAGTTTCATTCATATAATCTCATAGTTTAGGTTTACAATAAATATACAAATATATACATATATATTTTAGATGTCACCTATGGACTTAAAATCTCAATCCTTACTAAATGTATAAATGTTATCATCTATAAACGTGAGTATATAAACATATTTTAACAGAATTGCTCGATTTTAAAGTTATATATATGTTGGCATTGGATTAAACTATCGTAAATTTATTTAAACATAAATATATTTTACACTATTAAATCAACCTTTCTTTTACAATTTGTAGTTTTATAAAGCATGGAAATTTTTCTCTTATGAATAAATGATAGTAAAAAAAATCGTTTAGAATTTATAATTTGTATAAAAACAACTTTATAAATAATAATATTGATTCCTAAACCCAATTATTGAGTTTGAACCCTATTTTTTTGTTGCCTTGAACTCATTTGAACCCCTGAACTCAATTGAACCCCCTCACCCTTGCAACTTGAACCTACTCAAGAACTTGGACTCTTTCCTCGTCAATTTTAACTTCCTGAAAGTCAATCACGACTCAAATTGGCTCCAATCGGTTGAATTCGAGATTATTAACACTTGATAATCATGCACAAACGTTAATTGACTTAATACAAACGATCTTGGTGAGTTAATTTGATCATAAACGATGGATTTAAACCCATTAAATTCCCATTTTCGGTTATGGCATTCAAGCCATTAATCTTAACTCAAACCTTGTGAATTCGAACGACTGAAACTTATAACGTACGTATTAATCATACCTTTAAGTCCTTAAACCATACAACAATCGAATTCCACTCAAAATCTCACCATACCCGTCCTCGTTGAAGCTCTCGGTCGCGCATAGCAGTGGCTGACGAGACCACTCCTTCTCGTCGAATTAAAGATCATTTCAGATAATTCCAAACCCCCCCCCCTACTCGATTAAACTTCATATTCCAAAAGCCTTTTGAATCATAAACGAATTCGTGGGATTTGGGGACTAGGGTTTATCGTAGTCGCGATGGGGAAGAAGACTCCTCAACGGCTGCTGGTTAAATACAAACAGTCCTGATTTCCCCCAAGGCAAAAGCCCAGCTCCACGGTTAACACCATTGATTGTTACGCACAAAGTCATGGGTTCGAGTCTTGGAACCCGCATTATTTTTTTTAAACTGTTTTAAGCCCTCATCTCTTCTATAAAAATTATTTTATAAACCTTTTATCACATCGACCGATGTTATGAACTCGAATTATGAAATTATCAAGAAAACCATTTTTATTAATATTATTGGGGCTAACACTAATAAAACCTAAATATTTATATGTACACAAAATAAATTATTCATTTATTTTCTTTGGCTTATAATTTACAAATTGTTATGATCATTTTATTCTAATCAATTATTAAATTTGATGTCGTTAGGGTTTTTAGTTAGAAGATAATAATGTTATTAAACAAATTAAAATCTATTTGTTTATACATTATTAACCCATTTAAACTTTAAATAACTATTTTTGGTAAAGAATAATTATTTAAAACATTTTAGAGTTTATATGAATACTTAAATAATTATTTTGGATAAACGATTGTACAAATTCTTTAATTTTATTTAAAGCTTACTTATATCAATTTAATATCCCTTATTTTTGTCATTTAACTAGAGGAGATTATCTAAATAATTTAAATAATCATTTTAAATAAAACAATTATTTAAAACCCTTTCCTAATCCATAGTTTGTTTGTTAATTATTTTCAGAATAATTATAAATAAATTTCAACCTACTTACTATATAATTGATTGGAAATCTAAATTGATTCTAGTTAATTTTATAAACTATTTTATTATTTCGGTACTAGACATGAACTTATATCTTTCTACAAAATATATACAAATCCCACATCGACCCCAAATCCTATGAAACCCTAGTAACTCATAATACCATACTCTTACTAGACATACATTGAGACTAGAATAAAACTTATATGTGTAGGTTGATTGTGAGAAATCCTTACGAAGCCTACCTATCATTTACAATTCACACAACCTACTAATTCATTACAGGTGACTTTATATAGCCCCCTTTTTACTACTTTTACTTTTGGGGTGAAACATGTCATTAACTTTATCTACTACACAATTCAATATCTATGTTCTTATGCTTGATCTTTATGCTTATGTCCTAAACTACCTGGTGACTATTACATGTGTTCATGTCAGTACATTCATTAACTTGTAGCCCAAGCGTAAGGTAGTACCTAATATGATCATTTATAGGGGAATTTGAAACTATAACTTACCACAAAACCTTGGCGGGTTTTGTTGGGTATCAACTATAACTTGGAGTATCCGCTTGCTCATTTTTTTTTAAATGGCAATCAGTGGGATTGCGTTACTAGTTTTCTATTTTAGGATTGAATTGTACGCTTGAAACCTTGTATGTTTTCACATATATGCTTTAGACATGCTTTGAACATATTGAATTGTAAAACTATACTTAACTTTGTTTGGTGTCAAAATATATGTTACTCACCAACTACTTGTAGTTGACATTTACTCACATGTTTCAGGTGCACCCGTTTGAGGACAAGACTTGATCATATAGGACTTTGGACTTAGTTAAATTAAATCCATACTTTGATTATGTTATGTTTTTCTTGTACAATGTATATCTTACTTACTTGTAATGAATACTTAATATGATGAAATATTGAAACATTGAAAATAGTTGATCATGTGCTTTTAAACAACCGCGTCAGCCCCGACGATAATCTGCCGCCGACCGGGGTATGACAAAAACATTTAAAATGCGTACACGACCATAACATGAAATTATTTTCCTTGAAAACATTGACAAAAACATTTGCAAATGAACTAATGGCAAAACCAATTCACATGAAAATGATTGGCAGATCCATCTGCACGAAAATGACCTCAATTTTCAAGTATTCAAGTTTTCCTGAGCACAAAAACGTTTTCAAGTATCAAGAATATGCAAGTGCATGAAGAAGATTTCAAGTATACGTTAAATGAAACCAAGTAATCTTATCAAGTTTGACCTATCAAGTTGACCCATCGTAGCTAGCTAAACATACGAAGTTTATTCTACATGAGTTTTAACCAAACCAAGCACAGGTGTTTCGCCCCTCGCCCATTCCCCACTGGCTCATGAGTTAAGACAATGTGCAGTCATCGGGCCATACGGACCCTCGGTTAGCGCGACTAATCATGACTGGGAGTGTCAATCCCAATAGTACTATTCATAATATCCCGTCTATACGAGTTAAAGGTTAATAAATTGTTCACGTAGGGTACTTCACTAGCTCTTCCGCGATTGTGTCATGTAAACATAAATGGTCGGTCAAGATTCCTTGTTTCTACGTATAAAGCAATATATTTCATGTTTTCTTAAATGTTTCACGTAATGATGTTCTCAAATGTATCAAACAATGATGTTTTCAAATGTATCACACATGATGTTTCATGTTTTCCAAATCTTTCACGTAATGATGTTCTCAAATGTATCAAACAATAATGTTTTCAAATGTATCACATGGTGATGTTTCATGTTTTCCAAATGTATTAGGTAAGTATGTTTCATGTTTTCAAACGTATAAAGCAAGTATGTTTCTCCCCCGGTGATTCTAAAACAGTTGAAAAATTAAAAAAGGGCAGTGAACTCACCTTTGACTGTTTAATAGAAATGAAAGTACCAATGTTGTGAGAAAGCCAATAATACGCAAGCAATCACCATCATAACCCTAATTACAAGTATACTATCAACTTCTGATACTAGGGTTAAGTTATTGCGTATGCAGTTGAGCCATGTTGATTCCCTATGTTACAATACTGATCTGGTATATGTTAATAATGGTGGACGCTTAGTACCTGATTACTCGATATTGTTCATGTTCCACTAGTTACGTTTGTAAGTGTTAGTTTGTTAAGTACACGGTTGTGCATGTCCATATGCATTTAAAAATAGTGATCACAATGCTCGCTCGTGCGAATTCTAATAGAATGTGTACAACTCTATGTTTTATTAAAATATCTTGAAGTTTTATAATGGCTATGCATTCATATATATAATTATACTTATATATCTAAAACCCTAAAATGTGTTTGTACTATCATGTATCTCGTGAGTAAACGTTCAGGTCCATGCAAGGTGCACTTAAGTTTGTTTGCCAATATTAATATGTGTATATGTATATATATATATATGTGTGTGTGTGCGCGCGTGTGTGCGTATGTGTTACAGTTAAGCGTCGTGCTATACAATATTCAATGGCTTATAGAAAATATAAACATTTATACTTATACGCTTAAATATAAATATGATATATGTATGCGTGACATAATATTTATCCGAGTTTATAACAGTCTACGTTTTCATATTTATTTGAAACGTACTTGTTAAGTTTCCCCATTTTGTGCGTGTCATTTACCAAAAACATCTCAATGATACGTTTATTTATTTTACCTTATACGAATATACATGTATATGTTTAAGAATATATGCGTGTTTTGAAATAACAATTTAATTTTATACGAAACGTGAATATTTATTTTTGTACATGTATATATATATATATACATGTTTGTACAAAATCCTTGATGTTAACGTCATTTCAGTCGTGACTAAGTTGTATAAACCCCTTTATACCATAATCATAATATATAATTATATTTACATTCAAGTAATAATATTTACTAATCGTATGCATCGTTTGTTAATCGCGTTTAAATTTCTCGTTTAATAATAATAATATATTTTAGTCGGAACGGACTCCCTAGAAAGACTATACATGTTTTCGATTAGTTAATATTTATTTATTACGCTAATATTTATTGTTGTCGTTAAATAATTGTCTAGGCTCAACGTGGTTCGACCGCACGCATGTTTAATTTTCGTGTGAATAAATAGAATTATGTTAGCGTGCGTTTATACTTCTCGTAAGTCTCGTTTACGAACCAACGCGTCCTAAACCACATGGTTTTCTTATCCGCTATGTTTCACCGCCTTTGACCCAAGTTTGACCAGGTTTGATTGGAGCTCGTGGCATCGTTTCTTGTCCAAAATCACACATTTTATACTCAGGAATGAAACCCGGCCACCACAATCACTAGATCTAGTCGAGAAAACACCTAATCTTTTAAAGTTATCCTTAAACGTAAAAACAAACCTTGAACTCATAGATCGGAACAGAAAGGGACGATCGAACACAAGACAAGACGATATCTGGTTGATTGCAGCTGGCCAGAGACGTCGGAACCCTAAATGACCTCGCCGGAGTTCTATCGGGAAATGAGGGTGGCCAGAAAAGCGGGACGCCGCCCCCTCTCATTCGTCTGAGTTCCTCAGGCCAACACCTGAGACCCTAGCCGCTGTCAAACTCGCCGCTAACACCACCCCTCTCCTCCACCGTGCGCTACAATCACTACTACCCGGAACCCTAACCACCGCATGCTGCATGCCAAACAGTACAAAGAGGAACAGTTGGAGGTCACGTTAACCACCTCCACCTGCTATTACGGCCTTTGTTCGGTTGGATCTGGGCTAGAAATCAGAAGGAAAGCTATGGTCATGACGGCGTTGGTTATTGTTGTCAGAGACAAAAGGCCGCCACTGCTGCTCGTCGAATGGCTTCCGTTCCTGATGCAACCCCACGTCCGTCGTCGTTTTCTCCTGAAACCGCCGTCACCCTATCTCTACCCCCGCATGTGGGGCCACCGAATGGGTCAACGGGATTCGTTGGAAGGGAAGCCCCCTCTCTCTCCCGATTTCTCTCTCTCTCTCACTATGGTGTACTAGGGTTAGCAAAAATGAGGAGAAAGATGAGGATGTAATGAGTATATACCTAGGTTTCTAGAGTAGTAAAGTAGTAGACGAATATCGCATGTTAAAACCCGAAACGAAAAACGTAAACGTTGCGTTTTGAAAAATTTGTGTTAAATTGAAACACCCTACTTATTTTATCAAATATTATAATGCGGAAACTGCCACAAGTTAATAAAATGTTGCCATAATGGATAAGGTAACTTTTCATTTATAATAATATATTGTTTAACAAAGGATAATAATAATATTTACATTATCCTACATAGGGATCTTTCAACTCCGATTAGCCTCGTCCACAAGAAGCTCTATTCCACGTGCTTACTTCCTGCAGTGTTTGGAAAATGTTTTTGAATTAGCTTACGCTAAGTAAGTACACTACATTGTTCATTTTATTATGAACCCTTTAGGTTCTTATTGTTCAGGTTTTTTGGGGCCTCGTGCCCACGTGACCATCTCCGGATGTACCTCCGGCCACACTTTTCATATATTTTATGGGTATGCTAACCCCCTCACAACCATCACAGGCCTCTGCCTCAGGTCCGAGAATGGGCAAGGTCCATATACTCGTCAGTATAGGCATCCTTGCATTTGTCACAAAGACTCATTCATTCCACAGCCTCGTAGGCTTTTACTCTTTCAGCCCCGAAGGCCTAGAGTTTACTCTTTCAGCCCCGAAGGCCTAGAGTTTACTCTTTCAGCCCCGAAGGCCTAGAGTTTCCTTTTCCTTTTCTTTTCCTCCTTATTTATTGAGATCAACCTAACAGGCCGGGTATCTCATTTTATTTGGGACCTTGAGTATCTTTGACTCACAGCCTCCCAAATGTATCAAGCATTTGTCTTCATTTCATGTATATGCTTGATTTATCCACCAACCAGTCCTTACCATTAAAACTTCATAACGGTTTCACCACGATCTATTAGAAGGGTTTATATATAGGAAGTACCAGCGGCGTTTCCACCACCCCTCTAACACTTCGTGAGTACTCCGTTATTCCATTTTAGGATTTAGACTCGTTCCATCATACTCATTCATATTTGCACGTATTATCATGCATTCACGTATTTATCATGCATTTCACGTATTCATATTCATCACGTGGTATACTTTCATTTCATATTCGTGTTCGTCATATATTGTAAATTGGGGTGATCTCCCTTCCAGAGTAGTACCTCCAACAGAGATGTCCCTAGGAAAGGGCGACGGGTCTAGGAGAGATTTATACACCGCTCTTTCCTAGACAGGACATTCCGTTTGTCAGATAACTACATACCAGTTGGATGTTCTCCCATACGTTTACTATATTTCTTTATTCTTTATTAGTGTATACCCCTAAATATTTATAATGGTTTCACCACGAAGTACACAAGAGGTTTATATATAGGAAGTACCAGCGAGCTATCCACCACCCATTGGATACGTCGTGACTACTCCATTACTCCCGTTTAGTGTTTAGACTAATCCGTCATTACTCCGTACCCTCGTCATATCACATATCACATATCATCTGAACACATAATTCACATATCTGTTTCTAGGGTACGGGTCTAGTGTACTTACATTATCCTCGAGTAGTTCCTAAATTCGTTCCTCGCTTTTAAATGCTTCTCCGAACTTGAACCGCACTCGTTGCGTACCGCACTCGTAACCACCGCACTCGTAATCGTCGTTCGGGGCTCCTTGACAATCGTGCTAGTGTGTGTGTTTTGGTGTTAGTGTGTTGTTTCCCAAATGAACGGCAAAGGCCTCTATTTATAGGGCTGGAATACCACTGGTGGCGGACCGCTAAGCAAGGTGGTAGCGGTCCACTACAGCCTCTTGCCAGTTGTCTTTCTTGCCCACCACGTAGCGGACCGTTATGCTCCGGGTAGCGATCTGCTACCCCATCATTTTGCATGAGTCACCATACATGTGCCACCTTCCCCTTGTCCGAGCCAACTGCGGCTAGCGGACCGTTATTGGCTTGGTAGCGGTCCGCTACCGGCCTGATTTTCCAATTCCTTTTTAATTTGAACCCTCAACTTTGTTTACATTGTAGTCCCTGAACTTTCATTTTCTTAAAAAATTGGGATGTTACAACTCTCCCCCCCCTTAAATTAGGTTTCGTCCTCGAAACCTGTTAATCCTTTAATAGTTTAGGGTAATTCTTTCTCATTTCTTCCTCACTTTCCCAGGTCATCTCCGACCCTTTTTTGTGCCTCCATTGCACCAACACTTGTCTGATTGTTTTGTTTCGTAGCTGCTTCTCTTTTGTGTCTAGAATCTTGATAGGTTCATCAACGTATGTTAGCTTATCATCAACTTGTATTTCTTTTAAAGGAACGTGTGCAGCTTCATCTGCCAAACACTTCCTTAAATAAGATTCATGGAACATAGTGTGTATCTTATTCAATTCTTCAGGTAATTCTAACTGATAAGCTACTTTTCCGACTCTTTTGATGATTTTAAAAGAACCAATGAATCGTGGACTTAGCTTTCCACGTTTCTTGAATCGGATTAGACATTTCCTAGGAGATACTTTCAACAAAATATAATCTCCTTCTTGGAATTCTATTGGTCTACGTCTCTAGTCTACGTATGACTTCTGTCTATCTTGTGCAGCTTTCAAACGTGCCTCGATTAAGTCAAGTTTCTCTGACGTGGCTTGAACTATTTCTTTGTTGCCTAACTCTTTTTGGCCAACTTCTCCCCAACATATAGGAGTCCTACATCTTCTACCATATAGCATCTCATATGGCGGCATACCAATACCGGAATGGTAGTTGTTATTGTATGAGAACTCTACTAATGGCAGATGGCTATCCCAACTTCCACTGAAATCAATTATGCAAGCACGCAGCATATCCTTGAGAGTTTGTATTGTCATCTCACTTTGACCATCGGTCTGAGGATGATATGCCGTGCTGATCAATAATCTAGTTCCCATCTCCTCATGGAACTTTTTCCAAAAACGTGAAGTGAAACGAGTATCTCGATCAGAGATAATTGAGACTGGCACTCCATGTCTGGAAACAATTTCTTTGATGAACAAGTCAGCTAACTTTTCTGAAGAGTATGTCTTACGTATTGCTAAGAAATGAGCACTCTTAGTTAACCGATCTACAACCACCCAAATGGTATCACAACCCCTAGCTGTTTTTTGTAGTTTGGTTATGAAATCCATAGTGAGATATTCCCGCTTCCATTCTGGGATTTCTAATGGTTGTAACCTTCCGTATGGCTTCTGATGTTCTACTTTAACTTGAAGACAAGTTAAGCATTTAGCTACATATTTCATGATATCAAACTTCATCCCAGGCCACCAATAATCTTTGCACAGATCTTGGTACATCTTTGTAGTACCCGGATGAATAGAATATCTTGATTTATGAGCTACATCGAGAATATCGAGAATCTTAAGTCTAAACTCACCTGATCGTGGTATCCACATACGACCAAATCGAGTCATGACTTTATACTCGTTCTCTTCTAGGAATTTCTCCTGACCAGTCATTCTTTTTTATTCACATTCTCATCTTTTAATGCTTCGATTTGTGCGTCTCAAAGCTGGCTCATAAAATTAGGAGTTATCACTAACTTATATCCTTTCACCCGAATAGGATGATGCTCTTCCTTTTGACTCAAAGCATCGGCTACCACGTTAGCCTTTCCGGGATGATACAAGATCTCACAATCATAATCCTTGACCAGTTCCAACCATTGTCGTTGTCTCATGTTTAAGTCCTTCTGGTCAAAGAATTACTTAAGACTTTTGTGATCTGTGTAAATTGTACACTTCGTTCTATACAGATAATGCCTCCAGATCTTTAGTGCAAATATTACTGCAGCTAATTCTAGATCATGGGTTGGATAGTTTGCTTCGTGTGTCTTTAGCTGTCGAGAGGCATAGGCTATCACCTTTCCTCTTTGCATTAGATCACATCCTAACCCAAGTTTTGAGGCATCGGAATATACCATAAAATCTTCTACTCCTTCTGGTAATGCCAGAACTGGAGCTTGTGTCAACCTTTCTTTTAATATATGGAATGCCTTCTTCTGATCCGCATTCCATTCATACTTTGAATTCTTTCGGGTCAGTTTAGTTAATGGGGTGGCTATCTTAGAGAAGTCTTGAATGAATCTTCTATAATAGCTAGCTAATCCCAAGAAACTTCTAACTTTCGATGGATTCTTAGGTGGAGACCATTTCATTACAACCTTTACCTTCGCAGGGTATACTGAGATACCTTCTGTGTTTATAACATGACCTAGAAACTGAACTTCTCTCAACTAAAATGCACATTTTGAGAATTTAGCGTACAGTTTCTCTTTCCGTAAAGTACTAAGTACTTCATGAAGATGTTGTGCATGCTCTTCGTCGTTCTTTGAAAAAATCATGATGTCATCAATGAAGACAATAACAAACTTGTCTAACATTAGCCGGAGCATTCGTTACTCCAAACGGCATCACTACAAATTCATAGTGTCCTAAACGAGTTCAAAATGTTGTTTTAGGCATATCTTCTTCTCGTACCTTAACCTGATGATAACCGGATCTTAAGTCAATCTTGGAAAACCAACTTGATCCTTGTAATTGATCAAACAGATCATCAATTCTAGGTAAAGGATACCTATTCTTGATAGTCAATTTGTTTAATTCACGGTAGTCTATACACATTCTCATACTACCGTCTTTCTTCTTTACAAATAGAATTGGTGCATCCCAATGGGATACACTTTGACGTATAAATCCCTTGTCTAACAATTCTTGCAATTGTGACATTAATTCCTTCATCTCAGTTGGTGCTAACCGGTATGGAGCCTTAACTATCGGTTTAGCTTCAAGAATTAAATCAATTTTAAACTCAATCTCTCTCTCAGGTGGAGCACCTGGAAGATCGTCTGGGAATACTTCTGGGAATTCTTTGACTACTGGAACTTGATCTAGTTCCTTTTCTTTCATCTTCCCATCAGTTACGTAGGCTAAGAAGGCTTGGTGACCTTGTCTCACGTAACTACTGATCTTAGCCATCATACATAGCGTGATCTAGTTTCGTCGCTCACCAATGACACTTACTTCTTTTCCTGTAGGCGTCATGAATCGTACAATATTCTGATTGCATATAGTTGTTGCAGCATGTGCAGATAACCAATCCATTCCAATGATTACGTCGAATTCTTGCATTGGCATTGGAACTAGGTCTACATGATATTCTTCTTTTCTATCAGTAGTCGGTAATCTCGGCATATTTCAGTTACTACGCAGTTTCTATCACTCGCGATTTCAACTTCTAATGCCTTAGCAACTTACTTCTATTAAAGCTTCTAGCGTTTGCATATTTTACAGAAATAAATGATCGACTAGCTCCTGTATCGAATAAAACACAAGCAGTTAGGGAATTCAAGAGGAATGCACCTGATACAACGCCAGGAACATCTTTTGCTTCCTCTGTGGTGATCTGAAAAGCCCTACCCATTGGCTTCGGAGCTTCAATTCTCTTTATCTCGTTATCTGCTACTCTGGACCTTTCTTCGGTCTTCTCTGTCTGAGATTTTAGCTCAGGACATTCCCTACTAAAGTGTCATGGCTTATAACAGTTGTAGTACAATAGGGTGCCACTCATACACTGCAATGCAGTGTGTCCTGACGTCCCACACTTGTAACAACTCATTACTTTGAGTAGGCACTCTCCTGGGTGCCTCCATCCACAAGTTTTACAATTCTGAAAACCTTTTCTTGGGGAGGAACCGCCTCCCGGTTTGCTAAACTTAAATCTTTTAAGAGGCATAGGAGAAGGATAACTTTCTCCTTTCCTCTTCCCGTCTCGCTCTGCCAGCCTTTTGAGCTCAGTCTCGCGTTCTCGAGCCCAATCAATCATTTCCTCCAAGTTCACGTACTTGGATGGATGGATAAACTCTCTAATTTATGTTTTCAGAACGAGATGATATCTCGTCATCCACATCTCTGGGGTTGTTAACAAAGCTGGACAAAATCTGGCCTTGTCATAGAAGATCCCCATGATTTCATCTACCGTTTCAGTTGTTTGACGGAGTTGAAGAAACTCCTCAGTGATTCTCTCAATTGCCACTCGAGGGCAATAATGTTTTAGGAAGATATCCTTGAATTCTTCCCATTTCATTTTCTTAATTCTTTCTCTACCTTTCTCTCTTTGTACCACTCCCCACCAATCATCAGCTCGTTCTTTCAGCTGATTAGTAGTGAAGGTAACCTTATCCTCTTTATCACAATGGCATGTATCGAATGCCCTTTCAATCCAGGCAATCCACCTCTGACTTTCTAAACGGTTAACAGCTCCCTTAAACTCTAAAGGTTTGCAGGTCATGAAATCCTTATATGTACAACGAGTTGATTTCGCATCAACTTTTGGATTTCTTCCCTCTCCATTATGAGTAACGTCTCTGTGGCTTTCAAACCAGCTTTCTAATGAATTTTGTAAGTCTGCTTGTAGGATCGGAAAGTTTGCATCGAATGCTTTTCCTACTTCTATCGCGATTTGTCTCCGGATGTTTTCCGGGACTTGCTCTACTCCGTTCTCATCATGACGTGGAGATTCAGTTCTCCTGCGGCTTCCCTCGTCACGTATTTCATTGCTTTGATGTTCAGCCATTTGTTGAAACACGATATCGCTTAATCTTTCATTCGTTTACCCTAATCATAGTCTAGGTTTTTATACTATAGGCCTTGTATCAATTTAATCCTATTCATGGATTTCACATAAAGCTCATTCTCAGGTATTCATACATATGCACATATCATAATCATGCATATTCATATTCCCGGCTTACTATCTGCTGACATAAGTTATCATATGGTGTTTGCGATATCATGATGGTCCCATGCATTAATTCTTATACTAGCCAGGCATAAGGTAATGTATATTACCATCATAATACTCCCAACTATCATATGGAGCTTATCTCATACAAAGTTCTGCCCACGTATACTCACCCATTTCTGTTTAAGCACTGTAATTAAACATACCTGCTTCCTTGGACAGCTTTGGATTGAATCCCTATTTATATCATGAGCACTTAAGGTTTGAGTTGAAGTATCCTTTCTGATACTTAAATCCCTCAAACCGTGCTCTGATACCAACTTGAAACACCCTACTTATTTTACTTATTTTATCAGAGTTTTATAATGCGAAAACTACCCCAGGTTAATAAAATCTTGCCATAATGGCTAAGGTAACTTTTCATTTATATTAATATATTGTTTTACAAAGGATAATAATAGTATTTACATTATCCTACATAGGGATCTTTCAACTCCGATTAGCCTCGTCCACAAGAAGCTCTATTCCACGTGCTTCTTTCATGAAGTGTTTGGAAAACGTTTTTGAATTAGCTTACGCTAAGTAAGTACACTGCATTGTTCATTTTTCTTATAAACCCTTTAGGTTCTTATTTTTCAAGTTTTCTGGGGCCTCATGCCCACGTGACCATCTCCTGGCGTACCTCCGGCCACGTTTTTCGTATATTTTATGAGTATGCTAACCCCCTCGCATCCATCACAGGCCTCTGCCTCCGGTCCAAGAATTGGCAAAGTCTTTATACTCGTCAGTATATGCATCCTTGCATTTTTCACGAAGAATCATTCATTCCTCAACCTCGTAGGCTTTTACTCTTTCAGTCCCGAAGGCCTATAGTTTCCTTTTCCTTTTCTTTTCTTCCTTATTTATTGAGATCCACATTACAGGCCGGGTATCTCATTTCATTTGGGACCTTGAGTATCTTTGACTCACAATCTCCCAAATGTATCAAGCATTTGTTTTCATTTCATGTATATGCTTGATTTATCCACCAACCAGTCCTTACCATTAAAATTTCGTAACGCTTTCTCCACGATGTAATAGAAGGGTTTATATATATGAAGTACCAGCGGCGTATCCACCACCCCTCTAACACTTCGTGAGTACTTTGTTATTCCATTTTAGGGTTTAGACTCGTTCCATCATACTCATTCATATTTGCACGTATTATCATGCATTCACGTATTTATCATGCATTTCACGTATTCATATTCATCACATGTTCACATTCATTATCCATGGTATACATTCATTTCATATTCGTGTTCGTCATATATTGTAAACTGGGGTGATCTCCCTTCCAGAGTAGTACCTCTAACAGAGATGTCCCCAGGAAAGAGCGACGGGTCTAGGAGAGATTTATATACCGCTTTTTCCTAGACAGGACATTCCGTTTGTCAGATAACTACATACCGGATGTTCTCCCGTACGCTTACTATATTTCTTTATTCTTTATTAGTCTATACCCCTAAACATTTATAATGGTTTCACCACGAAGTAAACAAGAGGTTTATATATAGGAAGTACCAGCGGCGTATCCACCACCCCTTGGATACGTCGTGACTACTCCATTACTCCCGTTTAGTGTTTAGACTAATCCGTCATTACCCCGTACCCTCGTCATATCATATATCACGTATCATTTGAACACATAATTCATGTATCTGTGTCTACGGTACAGGTCTAGTGTACTTACATTATCCTCGGGTAGTTCCTAAGTTCGTTCCTCGCTTTTAAACGCTTCTCCGAACTTGAACCGCACTCGTTGCGTACCGTACTCTTAACCACCGCCCTCATAATCTTCGTTCGGGGCTCCTCGAGAATCGTGCTAGTGTGTGTTTTGGTGTTGGTGTGTTGTTTCCCAAATGAACGGCAAAGGCCTCTATTTATAGGGCTGGAATACCACTGGTGGCGGACCGCTAAGCAAGGGGGTAGCGGTCCGCTACCGCCTCTTGCCAGCCGTCTTTCTTGCCCACCACGTAGCGGACCGTTATGCTCCGAGTAGCGGTCCGCTACCCAATCCTTTTGCATGAGTCACCATAAACATGTCGCCTTCCCCTTGTCCGAGCCAATTGCAGCTAGCTGACCGTTACTGGCTTGGTAGCGGTCCGCTACCGGCTCGATTTTCCAATTCCTTTTTATTTTGAACCCTCAACTTTATGGTATTTACATTTTAGACCCTGAACTTTCATTTCCTTAAAAATTTGGGATGTTACATAAATAAAATCTATTTCGCATAATATTATTAACCAAGAATAATTCGTATTATTGAAGCACTTAATTTACGATATTTCCGCTCTGAGTGTTGTCCAGGCCGGTACGTGTCAGTACCGTGTGTCTAGTCCGTTTATACGTTTCACGTTCTAACATAATTTTTTTATTTCCTTAATAAAAATAATCTTGAACAATAATAATGATTAATAGTTTAGTTGTTCATTATATTATTTAATTGTACTAGATAATAATTAGCCGAATCACGTTTACACCGATACTTAAAGTAATCGCGAGTTCCACGTCGTATAACTTGCGTGTTAATCTTTAAATACTCGTTCGAGGTAAATATTAATAATTTTTATTAACATTTATAGTTAGTAGTCATATATCCTGTTGTGTCGTTTACCAATCGTTTACGCGTTAATTCGTTTAATCGTAAGCGGTGAGGCTATGTATTTATAACATGTTATCTTGAATCTTCCTATGATCCGTCAAGCAAAGTTAGGAATTTGGTTTACCTAATGGGCCTATAACCGGGCCTTTTATGGGCTTCAATCTCTATTGGGCCTTCAATTGGGCCGTAAGTGGGCCAAGCCTGTCACACCCCAACCAACGACAGAATACGTCGGGGAGAGAGATGTAGACTGTTCAATAGCACATGGTCAAACTAAAGTTTCATATTTTAATTGAATTCAAATTTTCATAACACTTGTTCAACAAAACATGTACAATTATACAAAAGGAAAACAAGGTACACCATACATGTTCAATTCATTATTTAACTAAGTCCTCAATCCTATGTGTAGCATCTTGTAAATGATCTCAAAAGTTAGTACCTGAAACATGATAAAAATGAGAGGGTCAACTATAAATAGTTGGTGAGCATACATAGGTTTTGACACCATAAATAAAGTTCACAAAATTTTTTATACAATTCAAACGATAAATGGTATATAATGAATTTATGGAAAATCTATGGTTAAACTAAGTGTACAATCAAACCTTGTCACTGTTGTGAGGCATAACCCGCAGGTTACCCTAATGTAATGTCGGTAACAAACACCCTAACCGGGTGGGTTTGACAGACGCAATATATCTATCAATGTTAACCGTTGGCTTGTACTGAGTTAATGATTGTACGAATGTCATGTATATGTAGTCTTAGCTCATAGCATTCAAGCATAAAGCACAAATAACACATAGCATCATACTATTGAATTGTATATGAGTAAATTGCAAAGAGTTTAAAGTATAATCATGTTTCACCCCAAAAAGTGCAAAATGTAAAAAGGGGCTATGTAAAACTCATTTTGAATAGTAGAGTGTTGATCTTGTAACTTGTAGCAACAAGAATTAAGGATGCCCTAACTTGAATAAGATATGTTATTATAATGTCGACCGATTTAAGGGAACGATTTGGGATTTTAGGGTTTTGGAATGGACGAGTGATCGAGGAACTAAATAGAGTTTGTAAATGATGTTTTATAAAGTTTTTTTATAAAAGGAGGACATGTGTCAATAAATAGTATTATTTGCATATATAATAAATATCTTAGTACAATATTTATATTTTTAAGACAATGTCAAAGGTGTTTAAAACTAGGCTTTAAAATGATCATTATTTTAAAATATTTTACAAAAATGATAAATAATTTAGTTATGCAATTGTAATATTACTATTTATGAAATCACTATCATTTCATTTGTGAAAGTAATAACGTGATAAGTATACTAATAAACAAATATTAAAATTAGTAACACTAATAAAATAATATGTCGTTTTAACGATTTAATATACTAGCATAACTATACCCCTTTTGGATTAATAAAACTTATGACGTTATACAATATGACTATCTTATAATTTTAAAGGTTATAGAATAATAAGATTTATGACAATAGAATAATTTTTGTCAAGTCTTTTGAGATATATAGTAGTAATGAACGAATAAGATAATGATGCTCTTACATTCAAAACGTTTTTTAGAAAATAATTAAACATGATTATATATTTACTTTTCATTTAATAAGAATATATTTTTTAATTATAAACCCTTAAACCTTTGTAAAGGTTGGTTTATAGTAATTATTTACTTATAAAATATAAGTTTGCACAATCATAAGGTCTATTAAATAGATATTAAGACTATATGCATCAGTATAATTATAAATATGTAATTTGAACCTTTATCTATACTTCCATGTAAATATATGTGTGGGTGAGTGTGATAAGGAACAAAAGAAAAAGAAACCAGAAAGAGGGTCTACCGGGTTTTAACCCGCGAACTGAGATATACAGGGGAGAGACTTTACCATGTGACCTGGGCATGTGCCTTGTTAGGAAAAGCATTACTTAGTTTTTAGAGTAAACTGCCATTTTCGTCCCTGTGGTTTGGTCAAAATTGTCACTTTCATCCAATAGTTTGTTTTTTTGTATCTGGGTCCTCGTGGTTTTAAAATATTGCCATTTTCATCCTCGTGGTTTTAAAATATTGCCACTTTCATCCAGTCAGCTAACACCGTCCGTTTTTCTCAATTAAATGAGGGGTATTTCAGTCCTTTTACATATTTGTTTTATTTCTTCATCTTTTTTACTCTCACTTTTTAATCATAGAAACAAGCGACGGAGGTGTTCCAGTGGTGGTCGTCGGAAACTGGTCAGGAAAAGAGGAAGAAGGCCAGCAGGTGGATGATTAAATTAGAGGTTAAATTGGGGATGATTAAAAAGTGAGAGTAAAAAAGATGAAAAAATAAAACAAATAAGTAAAAGGACTGAAATACCCCTCATTTAACTGAGAAAAACGGACGGTGTTAGCTGACCGGATGAAAGTGGCAATATTTTAAAACCACGAGGATGAAAATGGCAATATTTTAAAACCATGAGGACCCAGATACAAAAAAACAAACTATTGGATGAAAATGGCAATTTTGACCAAACCACAGGGACGAAAATGACAGTTTACTCTAGTTTTTATTAAACAGCTTCAAAAGCTAACGAGGCTCCATCCCAAACAACCCTAATCCCCAAGATTGGCATCGATCAGAACAGATTTAGAACCAAATCGATGGGGCTTTGGACGATAGTGTGAAATCGAAAAGCATGAGGGTTAGATTACCTGAATCGGACTTGATTCGTCGCGAGAACTGAGACTCGTTTCCCCTGTGCTGATCGCGATTTGAGAGGAGAAAAAAAAAGACAGAATGAGTCTCGTTTCAAGTTGCTATTAGATTGGGAAGTTATATGGGACGATAACATACGCGTTACAGCCGGAGAAAACGAACGAGAATCGTGTAATTGGGGCTTGATTAGCGGGATTAAACTTGAAACTATAGTCCTCGATATGGTGAGTAAATCAATCGGTTATGTCAAGGATTGTTCAAATCAACGATTGTTTCCTTTTTGTAATACGATCTAGATTGATAAAGATCTAAAATTGGAGAAGTAAAGTCACCGAATTAACGGATTTGAGAGTGGAAATTGCATGGTTGACTTTCTCTAGGTCAAAATTGGGTTTCTTGTCTTTTCAGGGTTCAAGAAAACTAAGGGGGTTCAATTGCAAAGGGAAGGGTTCAAATGCTATAGAGACGTTCAAGGCTTCCTTTTTATGATTTTATCTAACTTAAAAATAAAAACTTATATATTATTTATTTTATTCTTTTATAAAATTTCATTTTATAAAACTTAAAAGTTTCAAAATTAATTTATTTATTTTAGTAAAATATACATATATATATATATATATGTATATATATGGTGTATATATGTAATAGAATATAAAAGTTTAAAAATCTCGAAACTTAGGGACGATAAACTTTCGAATGATTCATATAGTGTACACCTATATTATAATGAGAATTGTCATGTCATAATGTTTATTAAAAGTACAAAATGAAATATTAAACGTAAAAGACATGGATGTTACAAAGCCCGTTTATGATACGTAAGTCATCCAAAGTTATTAACTCTAATTTCAGGGTTGTCACACTCACTCTCGTTAGTCGTGCTAACTTTGACTGAAGGTCAAAACGGGTGAATCATTGACCTAATCACCCTATGCATACGATAGGCATGGTACTGTTACGGTCTATATAATAAGCATGTGAGTAGTCAAAGTAGCTTCTGCACAGATAAGGGCATGATCGACATTTTCCACATACGTGAAGTCATAAATGGTTTGATCACTTCCTATAATGAACTGGAAAAAAAGAGACTATTACTTATATATAGGAAGTAAGAAACATTGCACTTAAATAAATATGATTACAACAATAATTTATTTTTTTAATACAATGATGTAGGTCTTTTTAATCTTTAAAAGCAATTTGGATCCATTTGACCCATTTCTTTTACTTTTTACGTTTACTTGGTTTTTTTGACTTGATACGTATAAAACATAACCTCGATCAACTTGGTTTTTTTGACTTGATACATATAAAACATAACCTCGATCAACCTGTTCAAAAGTAAATGGATTAAAATTAGCACCAGTCATTTATCATCTTCTGCCACCTTAAACAATTGGTTGCAAAACCACATGGGCATAGAACTCTTTCCACAAAAGTTACTAATCTGACCTCTTAGTAAACTAAAAAAAATAAGTCAATGTTTTATAACTTGTAGTTTTACCCCACGCTTAGCGGGGGAGCGTGGTCATTTTTCTCCGCATTACACGGATGACGGTTTTGTCGTAATCGCTTCGACTCGGCATAACCCATAAAAGCGAACACCGAAACTTGATACAATCAAACATCAACACCGCTAACGATGCTCTTCACTCATTAGCGGTTGGGTTTGTCATGGAAACGCAATGGTAACGTAGCTTCTATATCTTACAACACAAAAATACACTCGATTTGAATAAAAATACGTTTTTTTAAATTATACCGGCATGTTAAAAAAAAAGCCAAAAACAGCCCCGAATTTTAATTTTATTTAAAAGGTAACGAATGAAAACTATAACAGAAAAACAAAATTAATAGAAAATGAAACGAATTAAAATCTTAGATTATATATATTATAAGGGCTGAAAATGAAATAATACACGCACTTCGCGGCGTTGGTGTGGTTGTTTTTTTCCGGAATTACGCGGCAGTAGTTTCACCACTTTCGGTTCCACTCGTCGAAAACCATAAAAAGCAACCACCAATATCTGTTATGATAATATCAAAATACCGGCAACGATAATATTCACTCGTAAGCGGTTGCGTTTGTAACGGCTACACAGCGTCAACCTTGCTCGCTACAACGTAGGATAAAAAAACATACTCGGTTTTCAATACGAATCCGTTTAAAAAAACTACAGACATGCATTGTTATTTTTTAAATTTAGCAAACAATATGTAATGATATTAATAGAAAATTAAACGGGTTAGAATTGTATATTATATATTATAGAAGGGGCTAAAACAGAAATTAGAAAATAGAAAAAAAAAAAAGGGAAAACTACGTGGACCAATAATGGTATGCTATTGTAAATTATATTTGTTTTAGTAATAAAAAATTATAGACAAAATGATACGTACCCTAAAAATAACTGGGGAAGAAAAAAAAAGAACGAAAATGTCTGGCCTTGCTTGAAAAATCGAAAGCATGCAAGGAATATTAAATTAAGAAAAATGACCTAATCAAAAGATAGTACTGTTCACAAGCTATTGAATTGTACGTTATTATTATTATAACATAATTTCACAAAAAAATATTTTAAGAAAAAAAAAAGTTTAAAAGATGTTTGCGAGTCAACGTGACCCATCACCGGATACTCCCATTTTGCCATCTCCTCAATTACAATTCTAGTCTTTTGAGTTATGATATTTGTGTTTGACTGTTCAAACATGCAGAACTCACCATGTGACCCGTGTTTGGTGAATTCAATGTACCAGAGGAATTTACAAAAAAGATTTTAGTCCACAATTTTAAAATTACAAAACGTATTGTAGTCCGCGATTTTAACCACCATGTGACTAGTATATTCTTAATTGATGATAAAAATATACCTACCAGTTGTGGCATCTATCACAATGCACCATAAATTCATCCGGATTGTAGGGCATTTCACACTTGCATTACCTACATATATCATATAAAAAACAATAAGTAGTTCTTACCATAAATTATCCTAAAATAAATTTCAGAGTGGTTTGTCTAACCGGAGTTCTTTTCTGATTGCAAATGAGATGAGAAAGATGATTGCTTGTTTGAGTTCGATTCAAAGTACACGTTCGAATTCGTCCCTTCTCTTCGATGACTATGGAAATTGACAGATGAAGTAAAACCGAAAACACGCAATATTTGTTTGCATATCACATTTTAGAGCGTCGAGGGTTTTCATATCTTAAGTGCTTTGAAGTAAAACCAAAAACACGCAAGCCATTGAACATGATGAGCACATAATTAAAGCATTACCTGTTGAAATCGAATGAAAAAGAAAGCGGCTATATTCAACCTTGAACAAAGACAAATCAATTTTAGGGTAGAACAAAGATGCGGTCAATGGAGTGGAACGGGAGAGGAATGGGTGGAGTGTGAGGAAGATGAAAAAGCAATTAGGGTTTCTTCAAAAATATGATCCGTGTGTGTTTATAAAACACGTATATAGAGTTTGGGCAGGAAAAAATGTGTAAGGAGTGTGGTGCTCTCAAAGATTTTCATTAGGTTAGATATTCATTGTAATTTATTTAATATTTTAAGACACTTAACACAAATACCTACACATAAGGTAAATTTTACAAATGCGTAAATGTGTTGAATTACTATTTAATACATCTTTACAATTAAAGCTCAACATTCAATTAGTATTTAATCCATCTCTAAAATTAAAAGCCAACATTCAATTATACATTTAATCTTATTTTTACAATTAAACAAGCCCAACACTTAATTAAAACCATTTTTTTCCCCTTAACCTTTAGAAAAAGATGTATTTATTTATAGAGTAAATTTCGTTTTGCGTCCCTGTGGTTTGGTCAAATAATCGCTTTGAATCCAAAGGTTTCAATTGGACTTTTTGAGTCCTTGTGGTTTTATTTTTGTTTCAATCAAACCCATGACACTAACATCGTTAGATTTTTCTGTTAAACTAAGGGGTATTTTAGTCTTTTTTACTGAGAATGACTAATAGTATAATTTTGAATTTTAAGGGACTATTTCGATAAATACAAAATAATTAAAATTCAAACCCACCCCACCCCACTCCTCCCCTTCATCATCCTCATCTGCTTCCCCCACACAAAAAATCCAAACATCCATTTGTTTATCCGGAACCGTCATCAGACACAATTTCAAGATCAATCTCATACGATTTCCCCAACATATACTCCTTCACATAACCAACACTTATCCGGAACCGTCTTCCACGGACTCAAATTGTTCGCCTCCTCTCCAACTCGCACACCGTAACCGGACTTCTTCGATCGAGTTATCGCATCTGGATTGCAAGGTTTTCGGAAGTTCAACGATCAGATGCCTTGGAAGTAGGTGAGATTCTGTGTCCACGTGTTCGTCACTCGAAGCTGCTGAAATTAGGCATAAAATTAGAAAGGATTTGAGGAAATCCATGCCAATGAGATCGAATTAGATGTATGAAGTTCGAATTAAAAACCGGTGGTGTGGGGGTGTTTGAGGATGGAGACGGCGCAGGTAGGGTTCGATTTAGCCGGAGATGGCGGCCAGGAGGAGGAGGGTTATGGTGGGGGTGGCGGTGGTTGGTGGTGGGGGTTTTGACGGGAAGCAGATGAGAATGATGAAGGGGTGAGCTGGGGTGGGGTTGGATTTTAATTATTTGGTATTTACAGACACGGTCCCTTCAAATTCAAAATTATACTATTAGTCCTTATCAATAAAAAGACTAAAATACTCCTTAGTTTAACAGAAAAATCTAACGGAGTTAGTGTCATGGGTTTAGTTGAAAGAAAAATGAACCACAAGTACTCAAAAAGTCCAATTGAAACCTTTGAATTCAAAACGATTATTTGACCAAACCACAAGGACGCAAAACGAAATTTACTCTTATTTATATATTCAAAATGAGTTTTATTAAAAAAATAATCATAAAAATAACAAAAATAAAATAACAATAAAAAGTTTAAAAAATAATAAAAAGTTTTTTTTTAATGTAATACAAATAAAAAAAACTCATTTTACACAGAAGAAATAATGAGATTGTGGTTTGGTTTTTATTAACTTGAGTAATTACATAAATTGCACTTAAATATTATAAAAAAATATCTGTATAATTTATATAAACAACCCCTGAGGTGTAAAAGTACTAATATATCATTACACTTAGTGCAATGATAGCCCCAAAACTTCCCACAGTGGAGGTCTTGGGTTCGAATTCTGGCCACAACAAAAAAGGGGTCTGTTGGCCAGGTTAAGGGGTTTAACCGGTTGGGAGGTTCCTCCTGAGATGGGCTGCCCTGGATGTTTTAAATGTTGCCCCGGGGAAACCCAATTATCCTAGAATATCTAGGTGTTGCCGTTTAAAAAAACTTAACATAAAAAAAAGTAACAGGGTTAGTGTTATTTTGATTCGAGTAAAAAGAGGTTCGGGTCATTAATTAGTTGAATTTAATATTTTAGTTTTAAATTTTGTTTATTCAATTTTCTTTTAATAATACGTTTGGTATTTAATAGTGCATATTAGTCGGGTCAGATCGGGCAACAACAATAATAATAATAATCAAAAGTTTTCTAATGTTACCCGATATCTTCCATCATTTTTTGACATAGTATAACTAACCTAATGCAAAACCCCTAATTAATTTAAGTGATCATAACCTAACATAAAACTTACGGAAATTTCGACTCCGACGCAATGCGCGGATTACCCGGTAGTCAAAAATAAAATGTAACTTCCAGCCATCCCCGGACGTGCTCCTCATCTTCACCAATCAACTCCGCAAAGACCCCTCTTTCACCGACAAACATGAGGTAAGCCTTAGAGTGCCTTTCCGTAATCTACACGTTCGATTGTGATTGAAAAAGAACCGATTACCTCGCCGCATCACTTTCCTTCCGGCCATCCCCGGACGTGCTCCTCGTCTTCACCAATCAACTCCGCAAAGACCCCTCTTTCACCGACAAACATGAGGTAAGCCTTAGAGTGCCTTTCCGTAATCTACACGTTCGATTTCGCTCGTGATTTAACGTTGGATATATTCACTCTGTTGGTGTCCGCCTGTCCGGTAAGAATTTCATCAAAAAGAAAGCAATAAATCACCTTCTCAACGTTCAATTCAGACTAGTGGAGTTGCTGACTATCTGATCTTTTCTCTTCAAATGGGGCGAAATTCTCATATGGGTACTCTCAATTGAAAGTCTTGTGATGAATGCACTCCAGGTGTTTGATGAAATGCCAATACTATTTTTTTGTATTTACACCCAAATTCCACGCTTCAACTCTAGGCGTGACTCCTGTCGCCTCTTTTTATGACACCCCCTTCTTCGTCTTCGAATGGCCCATTGCCATGTCCATTTCGTAAGTTTCATTGTTGCCCGGATGGTGAAGGGGGAAATAAGGGGATTTCTCGGTTGATCTCTCATCTCAAGAGGTTGCACCTTCCTAGCGATGAACGTAGAAGTGTGTTGCGAGAGGCTATTGCCACGGACCATGGGTTGTTTATGGCGGTGGAGGGTACTTTAAAGGTTTTAGGTCAATGGATGTGTGGGATTTGTATGAGTTTACATGCCATTAGTCGTGCCTGCCATCACCCTGATGGTATTGTCCGTTTTACTGATCGTGATAATGACATGGATGGACACATTGTCGGTATTGTGAAGCCTTATATCTGTGTGGATGAGACCAATATACATGAGTCATTTATTTTGGATGTTGTTCTCCTTGATCGTGTCTTTAAAGCGCCCATTGTTACTGTCAAGAGCATTCCTCATAGTTGTCGTTTGGCTTTCTCTCAAGCGTTGAAGACCGCTCTCTGCAAGGTGGTTGCCCAACCGGGATCCATTGAAGCATGGGTTAGGTTGTTCCTTCTTCCTCGTTGCACTTTGCAAGTGTTTAGACCACAAAATAGGCAAGAAAGCAGGTCTGGGAATAGGAGGGCCTTGCAACAGCGTTCAATCCTGAGTTCTTTAGCCACTTGGGGGAAAGAGGATGGTATTGCCATGTTAGTTAAAAATATATTTAACAGTTCTAGTTTGGAATCTTTTGGCCTAGGAGGCATTGATAATCATAAGGAGGGAGCTGTGGGCAATACCAACATCAGGCAGTGTCTTCGTAAGGTTGCAGATGGCCATTTTACAGCGGCAGTGAAGGTGCTATGCTCGTCTGTTGTTGCTCCATACAATGGCGATACCATACAAGCTTTAGAGGCTAAACACCCGCACAGGCAACCTCCATCTATGCCAAGTGAAATATACTCCGAGCCTCCTCTTGTTGCGGAGGTTGATAGTGTCCTTGGTTGCATTAAATCGTTTCCTAAGGGAACTTCGTGTGGAAAAGACGGCTTGCGAGCACAACACATTTTGGATGCTTTATGTGGAGACGGGTCTGCAGTTGCCACTGATCTTTTAACTACTATCACCGCAGTGGTCAATTTGTGGTTAGGGGGGAGATGCCCATCGAGTTTATCAGGTTTTGTTGCGTCTGCTCCTCTTACACCGCTCTTAAAACCCGACAACGGGATCCGACCTATTGCAGTGGGTACTATATGGAGGCGGTTGGTGTCCAAGGTTGCTATGAAGGGTGTCGGTAAAGAGATGGCCAAGTACCTTAATGATTATCAGTTTGGGGTTGGTGTGTCGGGTGGCGCCGAGGCCATATTACATAGCGTCAACCGGGTATTGAATGAACGTCACACGGATGGGTCTCTGGCCATGCTTACAGTAGATTTTTCTAATGCATTTAATCTGGTGGATAGATCAGCCTTACTTCGTGAGGTCCGGATGAGGTGCCCGTCTATTTCTTTGTGGGTAGAATTCCTATATGGGCAACCAGCTAGATTGTATCTTAGAGACGAGTACATTTGGTCCACCACCGGGGTTCAACAAGGAGACCCATTGGGACCATTTCTTTTCGCTCTTGTTTTGCACCCCCTTGTGCATCAAATTAGAGACAATTGCAAGCTTCTTCTTCATGCTTGGTATCTTGATGATGGGACTGTCATTGGAAATTCAGAAGAGGTGGCTAGAGTGTTAGACATTATTAAGGTGGTGGGTCCTACCTTGGGTCTTGAACTGAATATTAAGAAAACTGAGTTATTTTGGCCTTCATGTGATGGTAGCAAGTTTCATGATGGTTTATTCCCTGTGGACATTGGGAGGCCATTATCCGGGGTAAAACTTCTTAGGGGGGCCGTCAACAGAGATGCAAATTTTATTAGTGGGTTAGCTAAGAAGAGAGCTACTAACGCTGTTAATTTGATGCGTCTTCTTCCAAAACTTCGTGACCCGCAGAGTGAGCTACTCTTGCTTCGATCTTGTATGGGTATTGCCAAACTTTTCTTTGGCTTGAGAACGTGCCAACCCGTACACATGGAGGAGGCAGCGCTGTTCTTTGACGAAGGATTGCGTGGGGCGATTGAGGACATAGTTGTTTGTGGAGGTCCTTTCTTTGGAGACTTCCAATGGCGACTTGCTTCCCTACCTATTAGGTTTGGGGGTTTGGGGTTGTATTCCGCTGTAGAGGCTTCATCTTATGCCTTTGTAGCCTCGAGGGCCCAATCTTGGGCGTTACAGGACCACATCTTACGAGACAGCGACATATGTGGTATAGATTCTGATTATGATTGTGCTTTGGCTTGTCTTCGTGATACGATTTCAAGCTTTGACTTCAGCGGTTTCACTAATAAGGACACCGCCCCCCCTAAAGCACAACATGCATTGGCGAGTGCCCTTTTTTAGTAAAATCGTCCGTGAAATGGAAGTCCAGTTTGAAATGACCGTTAGACAAAGAGCTGTTTTTGAGTGTCTACGAGCACCACATGCTCAAGATTACCTTCTCGCGATCCCTATAGATGGGCTAGGCCAACATATGTCGCCGGTGGAGTATCGTACTATCCTTAAGTATCGCCTCATGATTCCACTATACCCGGTTGACGAGTTATGCCCTGTTTGCCGTAAGGCGTGTTTAGACTCCTATGGGGAGCATGCGGTTCATTGTAGAGAGCTCCCGGGGTTCAAGTACCGACACGACTTGGTTAGGGATGTTCTTTTTGACATATTTAGGCGTTCCGGGGTTTCTACTAAGAAAGAGGCACCAGTGAATTTCTTGACGGACCCATTGGAAGGAAGATCAACACTTAGACCCGCTGACATTTTGGTCTTTGGGTGGATAGGTGGGAAACATGCGTCTGTAGATCTAACAGGGGTCTCCCCTCTGGTGGGCTTGGGAGTTAGTGCTTTCACGGTGAGTCAGGCTGCTCTAAAAGCTGCTTCGAGCAAAGTGACCAAACACGAGAAAGCGTGTCTTGACAACCAACACGTGTTTATACCATTTGCTTTTGACACTTTTGGTTTCCTTGCACCAGAGGCCGTGGAGTTACTTAACCGAGTACAGCGGGTCATGCATAGTAATGTTATGACCTCAAGATCTGTAGATGTAGTTTTTAAAAGACTTGGTTTTGCTATTCAAAAAGGGTTGGCGGCGTAGCTTGTTGCCCGTTTGCCTTCTATCTCTATGTAATTTCCCTTTGGGAGTTGTGTTTTGTTTTTTTTTATTAAATAAGATATTAAACAGTTATAAAAAATAAAAAAAAATAAAAAAAAAACTTCTTCAAGTTATAAAGGTTTATTGCATTTGGTACAACTATATCAATTGATTTCTAGAACTACATCAAACTAGGAGCCAGCCTAGCTGGTTAGTCCAATTACATCACACACGTCACAACCGGGTTCGATCCTAGGCAGTGACTGTTCAAAACATTTTTTTTGCGTTTTCTTGTATCTTTTTTTTAACTTTTCCACAACGCGGGTTCGATCCTAGGCTTATTGTTATCAATGTTTTGATGTAAATTTTTTTATTGTTCAACGCCGTCACCACGACGTGCTTATTTAGATCTACGTTTCGTTTCGATCCTAACCGAGTCGTCATAACATGTCACCCGCCGCAACACGCCCGGTATAATTACTATATAACATCTCACCAACGCCACTTACCACTACAACTAAATGAAATAAAAAGAATTCAAAACATAAATCAATATGATTCAATCAAAACACAATCCCAATTATTTTTCAGATAAAATTACATATTTCATCAATTTATTTATATTGAAAATTGCACTCATCATACTATTAACTTCACCAATTACCTTTATCGCACCATCTTTCTTCGGCTGCTAATTTACCGTTGGATTTAGCTCCAACAATGGTTTCTAACTTCGTTTAAACGTGTAAGAACCGTTCATATAAAAATAAAAATAAGTTTAATTATCATACATAAAGGAAATAAAACCTAAACTATAATACAAATTACAACTGAAATAAAAGAAAATACAAGAAATAAGATCAAACAGAGTATAACGTGGCTAATGATTCGTATTTAACACGGGTCCCTTAAAATAAATTTCGAGTCTCTCTAAAAAACTCGTTTGTTTCCTGGGGTACAACAACCAAAATAGTATGTACTGGCGTCATTTCCATCTATGGTGACCAACCTTTAAATTTATGGTAGAATCGTCATTTCCAGCGACCTTTCATTCAGTCTTCTAACCAAAACATAATTTTCTGGATGACCGAAGATTTTGCCTTTTACTTCAGAGCACTACTATTCACCAGAATCTGTTTCTACATTTCTCTGTTTTTATGGACATCAAGTTTTGTTCTTTGGCTCAAATACTTTGTTCAATGTGTCGTCGACATTCGTTCCATGTTCCTTTTTCCTCATTCTTTTTTGTATAATCTGTTGGAAATCAGCCTCAAAAACATAAATACAAATTTTGATCTCAACCAAGTTTGACTTTTTTATTAATATTGAAAACCAAAATCACACTTACAGTGACCCCTAAACCCTCTATTTATACTAAAACTAAATCAATCATAACCTAACTCAATAACTATTAAATAATCAAATAAATAAACAATCTTACTCCTAGTTTAATACAAACTCAAACAAAAAATTAATAAACTAATATTAATAATTATTTTTAATCAAGATTAAATATTTCATTCTCCCCCTTAATCTTGATTTGTATCTCTTAAATTTTGAATTCCCAACAACGTACACCCGAAACTTTCAACACCATCATGATAATCACAATCATGACCTTCATTTTTTTATCAATAACCCGAATCATTCAGGTGTTTCAAACCTCACAACTTTCTTGTACACAAGTATCGCACCTTCATCCCCACTCTGAATCACTCAAATTGTTCGCCCTGTTTCACACGGTCTTTAATCATGTCTCACACAGAATCTTCGTCCTTGTTTGATCACTCGCTTATCACACATATGCCTTGGTTACTAATCAATCTATCACCGATTGATAACCACCTTCTTCGCCGATATCACAACGTACCACCCTGAATCGCACAAGTAAACACTTTGCACATCCCTACACTCAATCTGAATCTCTCAGATCGATGTCTTCAATGGTTGACTCGCAAAAACCTTTGTGTGGAATGGTGTCGTTCAGACGGTCTATAAAAACTAATATAAAAACCTAACCTAGACACTCTAGATTTAAATTTATAAATTTAGACTCAACCTAATACTAGACCACACAACCGACAAGTGTACCGATCAATGTAGTAAGTCTAATGAAAGTCCGGATATAGAACCCACGAGCCACTTGTGATAACTCTACCTAGACTCTGACTCAACTAACCAAACTTAATTAAATGGGGGATTTCTATAAACAAGGACTATACTATGAAATCAAAAGTATTAATAACTCTCTAACTAATGACACTCAACTATCAATCAGAGAAATCAGATAACCTCGAGAATAGGGAAGACGCTACCCAGTTTAAGAATCCTACCAGTGAAACTTAGATTTCTTTCGGTTAAAGACACTAATGATGGAACCAGGATCTATGAATACTACACCCTAAGGCTGCTTATAGGATCCCTGATCATTCTCAAGGTGTGACCTAGAAGGGAAACCTTAGGTGTAACACCTGCCACAAAAATGACTAAAATTTGACAAAACGTAAAACCCTAGGGACTATAAGTGTAATTATGCTAAAGTCTAGGGTTAAAAGTAAAAAATATGAAATTTACTAAGGTCAGGAAATCAGGTAGAGGTCCGCTAAGGAACCCCCACCCAGATTAAATGGGTGGCAGACCGCCACCACATACGGTAACGGTCCGCTACTTGGTCATTAAGCAATGAATCCGGGTAAGCCACGTGTATAGTGACTAATGGTCGAATATTTTGACACGCGTAATCGTGGCGGACCGCCACGCCAGGTGGTAACGGTCCGCCAAGCGCAAAACTCTCAGAATTCGCCACGTATCAGGGTGGCGGACCGCTACGCTCCTGGGTAACTGTCCGCTAGCCGCAAAACCATAATCGGTCCAATAAGAAGCTAGAATTTAGGGCTGACGCCATCATGGGCGGTGGCGGACCGCCACCCGCCTACGTAGCGGTCCGCTACGGACCCAAATTTCAGCCTATAAATAGTTGAGTCGTTTCAAACGATTTTCTCACACCAAAATCGAATCCAACATTCCAATCTTGTTCCAGAAATTCCATAGATGACTCCCGACGCTCCCAGTTCAATTTCCGCTCTTTCTAGTACCCCCAGTGTAAGAAGAAACGCTCTTAGAAAGGTCGAAACGCTAGATAAATCAGGATAAGAAGCTAGCTTATAAGCTTTGAACTTTAGAGGCTCTCTCCTAGTTTAAAGGTGAATACTTTATCTCTTTCAAAACTTGTGTCAAACATTTTATTTACGAAAATGGCCAAATAAAGGTTAACGAAGTAATACTCAACGTTCTTCTATGAACAAGCATTCATGCCATAGGTATACGTAAAACTTGTAAGGGATACACGGGTCTCGGGTGAAATTCCTGGATTGCGGCTGGTACTTCACTTTATAACAAGTAAGGACTTTATAACAAATAAGGAGACATGGAGTCCCCATTGTTATAAAGACATACTACCAGTGTATACTATGGTGCGATTGAACATGACGGGCATGTTGAGTGTGTAGACTAAACATGAAGTTGTCATTATGAAATTAATACTTGTTTTTGCCAAATGATTTTTTGTCAAGATATTGTATTCACCGGCGTTCGCACTGACGTTTTATTTTTAAAATATTTTCATGTAAAATATAAAATTTGACGAGAAAGGAATATGGGCAGACATAAGATCTGACCCAGGAAAAGAAAGAATAGAATGCACGTAGGATTCTCAGGCCTCGTGTAAAGGGAAATCTTAAAGAAAGGAGATAGGACCAGGGAACTAATCAACCTTATGTTGTACTATTTCCACTGGCTTGTCATGTATTTGATTTGAAACTTTGTTTTGTAATCAAATGAGATGGGTAATGAAACCCTATGTTTATAAAGTAAATACAAGACTTTTGTTTTCCAACTAAGTTTTGATATTTACAAATACAACCCTTGAGGTTGAGACAAATGATGAAACGATCCTTTTGAAAATACTTCCGCTGTATTTTATAAAAATTCAGAAAAATCAAAGAGACAATGATACCAATCGGGCTCGCACACGTCCAGGGGGTGCCTAAGGCGGGGTGTGACAGGTTGGTATCAAAGCCACAGGTTTTAGCGAATTAGATACTTGGATCTAGTATCTAAGCTTTAACCATTAATACTTTTAAGATAAGAAAACAAGGTGAACTTCTGACCGGGATGTAGTTATCTGACAAACGAAAGTGTTCTGTCTAAGGAAAGAGTGGTGTATAAATCTCTCCTTGACTCGTCGCTCTTACCTGGGAACATGACTGTTGGAGGTATTACTCTTGAAAGATAACCATCCTTTTAGAGCTTTAGTTAAGATTAAGATACTGGCTTTAGTATCTAAGTCTTACAAATAAAATAAGTACTAATTGTCACACCCCTAAATTCCACTAACGGAGTTTTACCGTTTGGTGCGTGACAAACCAGGATCTCAATCATTAGTTACATCGAACGACACTATATGGGACTCAAATTGAAATATTATAAAAGTTCTGAGTAAATGCGGAAGAGATTAAACAGGAGAGTAAATGCGCAAAACAACGCGCCCAATTCTAAGAATAACGGAAATATAATAAATGTTCAATAGTTTGACACTTAATGAATATATCAAGTTGACACCATGCATGCCCTAACGTGCACCTGCTTAACATCCTGAGAAAATATGTAAGAAAAAGTGTCAACACAAGGTTGGTGAGTTCACAGGTTTCAATATCGTAATGAAAGCATTTACCAGATTATGTACATTCAATATGTGTATCTATAGGTAGCTAACCTATGTCCATGTCTTACTAAAGCGCTCGCAACCAAAGCTGACTGTTTGTGTTTGTTTGCCTCCTGCCAGGTCTATCAACTCTGACTAATGTGAGTAGGCTAACATTTCACCCGTTCGACCTCCAATCGAGTTAGCGCGACTAACGCGGGTGGGGCTTGTCAAACCCAGTAGTACTACTAAACATTACCTCGCTAAGATCCATATTAACGGTTCGAAATATTTGAGGACTTTCAGTGATAGTGTGTTACGGTTAGTCTCAATAGTGATAACATATGAATTACAAAATCCAAAATAGTTGTGTCATGTTTTCTCCCCCAAATTAAAACAGTAAAAATGGGCCGTGAAAACTCACCTGCGCTGCGTAGTAGGTAGTATCACACAAATACAAGATTTGGATCTCAAGCGTTAGCCCGAAACGGCTCATGAATGCCCTAGAATTACAACATAATTATTAGGGATATAACGGGAATTGTGACGACGATACAGAATGTTGAACGTCCTAAAAGAAACGCTCTAATGATCAAGAGTAGATGAACATGTCTATGGGAATACGGATTTCTAAATAGGATAAATGCATTTCGCGACGAAAGACAATAATTATATATGAAAATATATCCATACATTTTCACCATTATTAGTGATTTAAGATAATAATATAATTTAATATATTATTCACAAGTTTAAAGAAATAGCACTATAATAAACTACGTGAAAAATAATAAATAATTATTTTTATTCGTGAACAAATACACGGGTAAACAAATATAAACGATTATATTATTTATAAGTTTGAAACGTTTCCCACTATTTAGAAACGTGGCTAAAACGATATATATATATATATATATTATTTTTAATAGTAATCACAGTTTTGAAAATAATATAATTTATATTATTTTATTCGGAAATGAAAGTTAAATAATAGTATAAACATTTCATTATAAAAGTAGGGATTAAAGAAAAATGGTTTAATAAATTAAACCCGAGTCCATGGGTGATTTTCTAGGTTAAAACATTTCAATATATAAATACAATATTATAGGAAATGATTTTAAATACAAAATATCAACTAAATATGTAATTTAAAAGAAAACAGGGGAGGAGGGTTCGAACCCGGGTCTCCTCCCCAACAGCCAACAGTCTTAATCAACCCAGCTCCCTAGTGAATTGCAACAGAGACTCAAACAGAAAGGTTTTAATTAGAAACTCTCCTGAGTTCTTCCCCTTTACTCTCATTCGATCGAATCCCGTCCTAAAACCCATGAATCTGATTTCGATTGACACAAAGGCATATGGGTTTCGTAAATCGGGTCAATACGAATCTGAGGATGCAAATTATTGTAAAAATGATTGAGATTTGAGTGATTAATTTTTGTTTCAAAAATCGTAACCCTAGGTTACATATTGAACACAATTGGATTAAATTCTATAAGATTATGGATCCAAACCATGGGGATTTTACTAAACAGACAATTGCGAAACTGATGGAAAGGATTAATCTGATTGAGGTGGTGATTAAGATCAAAACCCCCAAATTATCATATGAACAAACCCTAGCTTATGGATCTTGACAAAATCGATGTTATTAGATAAAATTGATAGAGGGCTTTCAACGATTAGGTGTTTGTGAAACTGCTCATGCCATTTAATTGCATTTAGATCGTGATTAGATTAGGGTTCAAGCAAAATGTGAATGTATGAACCCTAGATTCGGGTTCATACTAAATTCGATGTTGTAAGGCCTGGGTTTCATAGGGTTTTCAATCTATAGGTAAAAACAAAGCTAAAGAGAGTTTCAATTACCAATTTGGATGTCAGGTTGATCGGATGCGACTAAAACTCAGTCCGACGACGTGCGGGTTGGTCTCCGGCGACTCCGGCTTCAACTCCGGTGAAATTGACAGGTGGTATTGCTCGTGAAGTGTCCGTCGAGTGTGTGTAGGGGGTCGATTTATGAGAATGACACAAGAATTTGATGAATTTGATTGATAACGGCATTGGGTCGACGGTTATGGTTTGATTACCCATAATTGGGTTTAATTCGTGATTGATGCAACTGTTAATTGCCCTAATGATGATCGTTAATGACATAGTCGTGTGTTTCAGTTACAAAATCACACGAAAAACGGGTTCTTGAATTTGAATTTGAAGCCAAAAGTTACGAATTTGACTTCACAAAGTCAAACAGGATTCAAATTTCTTGATTTTGACTTTCAAAGTCAACAGGAATTGAAATTGAGTTATTTACAAGATCAGTCCCTCTAGTTTCATGCACATGAGTTTAGAAATTGATAGAATAAGTACCTGGAGTTTAAGTTAGGTTAACTAGGTTAGGATTTTAACTGAATTTAGTTAACGGAGTTAGCTTGAAAAGTCGGATTGTCACTCTAATTTATTAAGATTGTAGATGTCTGGAGGAAATATTGTTCCGTATTATGATCCTAATTATCCTATTAAGAAAGAATCTCCGAATTACCATTTGTTAGGTTCACAACAGAATCCTATATGTTCTCCTTACTATAATGACAACCCATTTGCTGTATTCCCTAATTCACTTGAATATCACCCTCAATCCCAAAACTCTTCCAGCCAATGGATGGATGCTGGATCAGACTTTAGCAATTGGAATTCTGCTACTCAATATGTGCAAGGAGATGAGGCACAATCCAGTTAGATTCCATCATTAGAAGAGGACCCTTCTGAAGACTCCCATTATCAAACTATTTCTGAAAACCATAATGATTATCCTTTTAATAACCCTATCTCAAACAGTTCTGACTATCAATCTTATAAATCTGGATCCCCGGTCATGTATGATCCATATGTGTTCCCTGAACCAACATATGGTGGTCCTTACCAAACTTACTTCCAATCACCACTAGAATACCAACATGTTTACAATGATATGTTAGTTGGTATTCGTGAACCTCCTCCAAAATATGGCTACAAGTATAGCATGCCTTCGTCCCATATGGAATGCCTAGATCGTTCGTTACGCCAAACGGACGAGGTAACAAAGGAGAAAATAAGGGACAAGGCAAGGACCAAAATTTATGGGAAACAGGTGTACAAATATGGAAAGGATCTAAAGACCTTGGGGGAAATAGCTTATGAAGGATTGAAAATTTTGTTGTATTTTACTTTGCACTGTAATATATTTTCTTATATTAATAAAATTATCCATTGTTTTTAAATTTCAGAATGGTTGGAAATGGCAAAGGTCTTAGTTTTCTTCGTAAATTCACTCCTTCTAGTTACTTTGACCGTAAAACGAATGAAACAACTATAGAACTTAATGAGAAAACAGAAAGTTCTACTTTCAGAAGCATCGGAGAAATAGGAAACCCTTGTGTTCCCTATAATCCTTCTATAAGTTTTCATTCTGCTCCTACTACTGGAAGCTATAACATCACTTCTGCTTATCCTTAAAATTTTCATGAGAGATACGCTGAAATTCCGTATGAAAATAAATATGATCCTGAAGAAGAAGAGTTTGCTGATTCCAATATACCTTATGTTCCTTGTTATGAGACAATTCCTATCCGTGCCCCGCATATAAATGAGAATGCGTCAAGAAGTGAGAGGGAGCAAATGCTGTTAAATCGTATAGCTGAACTGGAAAGAGAAAAGGCTGAAATTGAAGCTCGGAATGCTCTATTAGTTCAAGCTCTAGAGGAAAAGAACTTTAGAAATTTCTGAGTATATTTTATATGTATTATCCTTTGTAATATATTCTAACAATAAAAAGTTTCGTTTTATATCAATTCTCGTTCTTTTGATAGCATGTCTAAACAAACCGGGCCATCTCAAAACACGAGGGGAAAGAAAAAGCAAGCAGTGATTGATAATGTTGCTGAAAATAATAACACTCGTGTGGAACTTCAAAAATTAATCAGGGAAGGAATCAAGGAATCTCTTCCACTAATATTTTCCAAGCTTGAAAAGAGACAAGCTGATAGAATATATGTTCAACCTTCAGTTCCTCAATCTATTCATTCACGTCAAACACGAACAGTTACTCAATCAAAACTTGTTACTCTTGAACCAAAGGGTTCTGTTTCTCATAAATCTAAAAAGACGGAAAAGGACGAATATTACTATAACTCCTCTGAAGATGAGAGTATGGGTAACAATTATGGGCATTTAGCAAAGAAGAGGAAAATAGTTGGTTGTACATACAAGATGTTCCATGATTGTAAACCATTCAATTTTTCTAGGAAGGAAGGAGGAATTGCCACATTAAGGTGGATCGAGAAGACAGAAGCAGTGCTAGCAACCAAAGGGTTCTGTTTCTCAAAAATGCCTGGACATAGAACTGAAGATTGTTATAGGAAAAAGCCGATTACTTGCTTTGGATGTGGCGAAGTTGGTCACATCAAAATCAATTGTCCGAAGCTGAAAAAGAGACGGGACAGGTCCCAAACCTGCAGACGGAGTAAAGAGGAATGCACGAGCATTCGTTCTTAACACTCACAAAGCATCAGGTATGCCCGATGTCATTACGAGTACATTTCTTTGTCAATGATATTTATACTCGTGTTTTATTTGACTCTGGTGCAAACTAAAGTTTTATAGATCATAGATTCTGTAGACTGTTAAATAAAACTCTAGCTAAATTAGACAAGAAATACGTAGTAGAGACTGCCAATGGTGACCTCGTCCAAATCTCTGAAAATCCTGAACGGTTGCCATATCACATTATCAGGACATGTTATACCTGCAAAATTGTTGCCAATGACTTTGGCAGGTTTTGACGTTGTTCTAGGAATGGATTGGTTAGCTTCTAACCAAGCCCGTATCCTATGTGATAGGAAGGCAATAGAACTCCGTTCGCCGAAAGGCAATAGTCTTACGATCAATGGCGATAAATTATCCAACGCTGAAAGCCACCAAGTACTTAAGAAACGATGCTTAGCATACCTTGTTTCTATAACTACCAACACTAAAAAGAAGATTGAAGATGTGCCGGTTGTGGCTAAATTCCCTGATATCTTTCCTGACGATCTGCCCGGAATTCCACCTGAAAGAGAAGTGGATTTCAGAATAAATCTTGTACCCGGTACGACACCTATTGCTAAAGCCCCGTACAGATTAGCTCCAAATGAAATGGCAGAATTGAAAAGGCAATTAGATGAACTTCTGGAGAAAGGATTTATAAGACCAAGCTCATCACCTTGGGGAGCTCCAGTTCTTTTTGTCAAAAATAAAGATGGTTCGATGCGTATGTGTATTGATTATCGTGAACTTAATAAATTAATAATAAAGAATCGTTATCCACTCCCCCAAATTGATGACCTTTTCGATCAAAAATCGATCTTCGTTCTCAGGAAGAGGATATTCCTAAAACTGCTTTCAGAATTCGATATGGTCATTATGAGTTCACAGTAATGCCATTTGGACTTACTAATGCACTAGCAGCATTCATGGATATGATGAATCGAGTCTGCAAGCCCTACCTGGACAAATTCGTTATCGTATTTATTGATGACATTCTTATCTTCTCCAAAAGTAGGGAAGATCATGCCAGTCATCTAAAAATCTTACTTGAAATCTTGAGAACAGAAAAGCTATACGCTAAATTCTGAAAATGTGAATTCTGGCTGTCAGAAGTTCAATACCTTGGTAATGTGATCAATGCCAATGGTATTCAAGTTGACCCTGTCAAAATTGAAGCCATATCTAAATGGGAAATCCCAAAGTCACCAACTGAAGTCCGTAATTTCCTTGATTTAGCTGGTTACTATCGGAGATTTATTCAAGATTTCTCTCGAATCGCAATACCATTAACTTCTCTGACCCGCAAGTCAGTCAAGTAGGAATGGGGTCCTAAACAATATGAAGCTTTTGAAACCTTCAAACAGAAAATAACTCAAGCACCTATACTGGCTTTGCTAGATGGAAATGAAGGCTTTTCAGTTTACTGTGATGCTTCACACACTGGCTTCGGTTGTGTGTTAATGCAAGGAAGTAAAGTCATTGCTTATGCTTCCCGTCAGTTAAAAACTCATGAAAATAATTATACGACTCATGATTTAGAACTGGGGGCAATAATATTCGCACTGAAATTATGGAGGAACTATCTATATGGAGTCAAATTCACTGTGGTCTCTGATCACAAAAGCCTGAAGTATATATTCAGTCAGAAGGAACTGAATATGAGGCAAAGACGTTGGATGGAAGTCCTGAATAATTACGATTGTGAGATCTGTTATCATGAAGGAAAAACCAATATAGTAGTCGATGCCTTGAGCAGAAAAGAACATGAGAAAGCTAAACGAGTTCGTGCTTTAAGACTCGATCTCCAAGTTGATCTTATCACTCGTATTAAGGAATCTCAGAAACTTGCTTTGCAAGAACCCAACCTTGAGAATGAAGGATTGGGAGGCATGATTGATCAGTTGATCAAAGGAGATGACGAAATTCTTAGAATGAATAAGAGAATCTGGATTCCTATCTATGGGAATGCTCATGAAGAAATTCTTGAGGAAGCCCATAAATCTAAATACACAATGCATCCTGGAAGCGATAAAATGTATAAAAACCTAAAAGCCAATTATTGGTGGATAGGAATGAAAAAGCATATCGCTATCTATGTTGCAAAGTGTTTTACTTGTTCTCAAGTTATGGCTAAACATCAAAAGCCGTCAGGCTTGTTACAACAGCTTGAAATTCCAGTCTGGAAATGGGAAATGATAACCATGGATTTTATTACAAAACTTCCCCGAACTAGTCGAGGGAATGATACTATCTGGGTTATCATTGATAGACTTACAAAGTCTGCTCATTTTCTTTCGATGAAAGAAACCTTCAGTATGGATAAGCTGGCACAATTATACGTTAATGAAATCGTAACATTATACGGCGTGCCACTATCTATCGTGTCAGGTAGAGATAGTAGATTTACTTCTCGATTCTGGCAAAGTTTTCAAAAAGCTCTTGGTACCAAATTGAATCTTAGCACTGCCTACCATCCTCAGACAGACGGGCAGAGCGAAAGAACAATCCAAACCCTTGAAGATATGTTAAGGGCTTGTGTCATTGATCTTGGTGAAAGTTGGGATGACCACTTACCTCTGATAGATTTCTCCTATAATAATAGCTATCATACGAGTATACAGGCCGCTCCTTTTAAAGCCTTATACGGTCGTAAATGTTGAACTCTAATCTGTTGGTCTGAAATAGGAGAAAACCAGTTGTCTGGACCTGAAATAGTCCTGGAAACAATTGAGAAATTTATTCAAATAAAAGATAGATTAAAAGCGGTTCGTGATCGTCAAAAGAGTTATGCTGATAAGAGACGAAAGTCGTCGGTGATAACGTTCTGTTGAAAGTTTCACCATGGAAAGGCGTTGTAAGATTTGGAAAGAAATGGAAATTAAGTCCTAGATTCGTAGGACCATTCAAAATCTTGAAAAAAGTTGGGCCTGTGGCCTATCAATTCAAACTACCAGATGAAATGAATGGAGTACACGATGTTTTCCATGTGTCAAATCTACGTAAGTGTTTGGTAGATGAATCTCTGGTAATGCCCCTACAAGATGTAGAGGTAGATGAGAAATTAAGATTTGTAGAACAGCCTTTGCAAATTGAGGACAGGCAGGAAAAGAGATTGAAAAGAAAGAAATTGATAATCGTGAAAGTGAAATGGAACTCTTGACGTGGACCTGAATACACGTGGGAACTGGAGTCAGAAATGAGAAAGAAATATCCACACCTGTTTGAATAAACTCGAGGATGAGTTTAAAACAAGGTGGGGAGGATGTAACACCTGCCACAAAAATGTTCAAAATTTGACAAACGGTAAAACCCTAAGGACTATAACTGTAATTATGCTAAAGTCTAGGATTAAAAGTGAAAAATATGAAAGTTAAGACCTTAGCAAACCGCTAAGGTCAAGCCTAACGGTCCGCTACGGGTGTAGGAAATCAGGTAGAGGTCCGCTAAGGAACCCCCACCCTGAGTAAATGGGTGGCGGACCGCCACCACATATGGTAACGGTCCGCTATTTGGTCATTATGCAATGAGTCCGGGTAAGCCACGTGTATAGTGACTAATGGTCGAATATTTTGGCACGCGTACTCGTGGCAGACCGTCACGCCAGGTGGTAACGGTCCGCCAACTGCAAAACTCTCAGAATTTGCCACGTATCAGGGTGGCGGACCGCTACGCTCCTAGGTAACTGTCCGCTAGCCGCAAAACCATAATCGGTCCAATCAGAAGCTGGCATTTAGGGTTGGCGCCATCATGGGTGGTGGCGGACCGCCACCCGCCTACGTAGCGGTCCGATACGGACCCAACTTTCAACATATAAATAGTTGAGTCGTTTCAAACGCTTTTCTCACACCAAAATCGAATCCAACACTCCAATCTTGTTCTAGAACTTCCATAGATGACTCCCGACGCTCCCAGTTTGATTCCCGCTCGTTCTAGTACCCGGTGTAAGAAGAGACGCTCATAGAAAGGTCGGAACGCTAGATAAATCAGGATAAGAAGTTAGCTTATAAGCTTTGAACTTTAGAGGCTCTCTCCTACTTTAAAGGTGAATACTTTATCTCTTTCAAAACTTGTGTCAAACATTTTATTTACTAAAATGGCCAAATAAAGGTTAACGAAGTAATGCTCAACGTTCTTCTACGAACAAGCATTCAGGCCATAGGTATACGTAAAACTTGCAAGGGATACAAGGGTCTCGGGTGAAATTCCCGGATTGCGGCCGGTACTTCCCTTTATAACAAATAAGGAGTCATGGAGTCCCCATTGTTATAAAGGCATACTACCGGTGTATATTGTGGTGCGATTGAACAGGATGGGCCTGCTGAGTGTGTAAACTGAACATGAAGTTGTGATTATGAAATTAATACTTGTTTGTGCCAAATGATTTTATGTCAAGATATTGTATTCACCGTCGTTCGCGCTGACGTTTTATTTTCAAAATATTTTCCAGGTAACGAATAAAATATGAAGAGAAATGAATATGGGCAGACATAAGATCTGACCCAGGAAAAGAAAGGATGGAATGCACGTAGGATTCTTAGGCCTCGTGTAAAAGAAAATCCTAAAGAAAGGAGATAGGACTAGGGAACTGATCAACCCTGTGTTGTACTATTTCCAGTGGCTTGTCATGTATTTTATTTCGAACTTTGTTTTGTAATCAATTGAGATGGGTATTAAAACCATCTGTTTATAAAGTAAATACAAGACTTTTGTTTTCCAACTAAGTTTTGATATTTTCAAATACAACCCTTAAGGTTGAGACAAAGTATGAAATGATCCTTTTGAAAAGACTTCCACTGTATTTTATAAAAACTCTGAAATCAAAGAGACAATGATACCAATCAGGCACGCACATGTCCACGGGGTGCCTGAGGCAGGGTGTGACATAAAGGGTGCGTGACGCTCACCGGTTGGTTGGATCACCTTTCAGTCTCTCCAAAAATACTAAAGTACCTAATAGACATATTACCTTTCAGTCTCTCTGTCTCAATACATTCAAGGAATGCAAGGGATAACTTGGATACGATCGATTAGACACGGTAATGCAAAGGATACTAGGATATCTATGGGAAACCTCCTTTCAAAGTATTTACACCTAAAACCCTAATACCAGAGACAAACCGACTACTTCTCACCTCTCGGCTATCAAAGTAGGTAGAATATTTAAACCCTCCAAACTCTCAATTACTGTTTCTATGGATTCGAACGTTCAAAAACCATAAACTAGTCACAAACACACAGTAAGTAACCTAATATGCATCTATACATGAAAGGCATTTATAAAGACACATATGAAATAATAATCAATCATAATCGGATCTAAATACACATGCACATCAGCTCAATCATAAACAAGTTCAATACTTTAATATAAAACCATCAACAAGAATCCAAAAACCGAATGAAATACCAAAATCACAACGTAATAATCAAAACCTAGATAGCTATAGTAGTTTAGCCTTTATGCATGTTCAAAACAGGAAAACAAGTCTTAAGAATCAAGAACATCATGTCAATTAAACCAATCAAACACAAGAACCGAATAATGATAACCGAACGATTACAAGCTAACCAATTCGATCACCAAAGCTTCAATTTCCTGCTCCGATCACCTTCTCTACTCCCAAAATCGCCCAAAGGCTCTGACTTGACGGCTAAAAGTCTCTCCCTCTCAAGATATGGCATTAGAATTCTATTAATAATCGATTTTAGTTTTTGCGGATTTATGATGTTTTCGCGTGCCGCGAACAAGGTTTTGAGGTTTCTCGCGTGGCGCGAGAAACGAAACAGTCGGGACACTCTTTTCTTTTCTTCGCGTGGCGCAAACTTACACTCCTACATCTTCGCGTGTCGCAAAGATGTAAAATTCCAGATTTGTATTTTCTTTTTCACTCTTTTCCTCGTGTGCTCGCTTTCTCCGGTATTCAACTATGAATTCTACTAATTTTGTACACGAACACCTGTAAACACGACTCTGATTCAGTATGTACTAAAAACAATATAAAACGAATACGAAACAAACTAAACTATACAAAATACATGAATAAAAGCATGTGTTTTGCAACACATCATGGAACTTCACAAACGCTTTCACAATTCGAGCTCTCATGGGTCGAATTTCAGCAACTTCCTTCTATCTTCTTTCGTTTGCAGCCCTGCAGCCATAGGGGCTATTCCCCTTTCTCAGAAAACGACTCTCAAACCAACTTTTTTTCCCTACACATTGATACCAATTGTTGGAAATCAGGTCCAAGAACACGAACAAAGAATTTGATCTCAACCAATATCGACTCTTTAATTAATACTGAAAACCAAAATCGCACTTTACAATGACCCCTAAACCGTCTATTTATACTAAAACTAAACTAATCATAACCCAACTCATTAACTATTAAATAATCAAATAAATAAGAAATCTCACTCCTACTCTGGTACAAACTCAACCAAATATTAGGCTTCATTCATTTTCATTGGGTTTGAGTAGAATGGGTTTTGATATTTTCTTTTTATTATTTTTTTTAACTTACACGCTTTGTTTGAGGGAGAATGTTAGAGTGAACAACGAGTTAGTTACATTTAGTAAGTTTTTTGTTCGTTGGTTAACAGTACTGTGTTTAACTATTATAAATAAGTAATACTTTGTATTGAATATGTAAATAGTACAATTACATTTTCATATCATACTCTCTCTCTCTACCTCCCTCTCCCTCTCTCTCTAAAGAGGGGAGATTTTAGATCTCTCATAAATGCTAGTCGACTGAGACAGAGGATCAAAACGAAGATCTTTCAGACAATTGAAAAACGGTATTTGAGGCCAAGTTGACTAAGCAAAAAAAGAAAGTTGATGCCCATTAAATAAGTCAGCCCTAGCATTTCTTAGTAGTTGTTGTCTATATGAACTTCTATAGTAAGAAGCTACAATTGTCGCTAGAAAGTTTTTTTTGTTAGTTGGTTAAAAGTACTAGTGTTTAATCACTGTAAATAAGTAATACTTTATATTGAATACGTAAAGAGTATAACTCCATCCCTCTATCTACCTTACTAGAAAAAAACCAAAAAAATTGGTTTCAATAACATGATTAACCTAGTGGTCTGTTTTTTATTTTATTATATAAAGGTAAATCTAAACCTCTTTTTCAGGATCGAATTAAACCCAGTTTTCTATTTGTTTCGAGTAATAGGATTTTTGTGATCACCTGAGATCGCCGATAGTTAACTTTTAATAATTGGGTAATCCATGTGTTATTTTTCGTTAGTTTTATTTATAGTGTATTAATTAAAATAAGTTCTATCAGAATAATTTGTATCCATACTAATAAATAAAAATGCGATGAGACACGTGCCACTTTCTGGTGTATTCTTATTATGTTTTCTTGTTTCTATCTCCTTTTAAATAATGATATTAAAATACATATTTGATATAAATCTAATTATGAATACTTACTATTTAATCATTGATAGTTATTATATCATCAACCAAATGAATTAACATTTATCAGTTATATAAAAAAAATTAATACTCAGTAAAAAAACAAATTTAAAACTTAACTTAACATAATTTATAACGGTCACGTCAAAATAAATGTTTAAAGATATATTTTGATGAGTGCATGTGTTAACATATTATATTATAGTTTATTCAACTCGTGTAATACACGAGTTTTAAAGACATAATTTTTTTATTACAAAGTATATAACATTACATTTATTTAATCATGTAATACACGAGATTCTAACCTAGTATTTAATAAATATACATACTAAATATGAACTTCGAAAAGTTTGTATAAATAACAATAGGTTTTGTTTTATTTACTGTTGGTAAATCAGGAGGTATCAATCGAAGAAAGAACAAGATTAACACTCAAACATTGAATCTTTCGATTACCACAACTTGTTCAATACATTGATGCCTTATATGTTACAAACCGGCACTTCCAACAACTTGTTCAATACATTGATGCCTTATATGTTACTAACCGGCACTTCCAAACGATACATCGTTTGGACATAACCATCATAACCTAATTAGAATTTTGTCCCTTTTAATTACAATATTACAATTTGACACTAAAACATTTATCAATATTTAACTTTAAACCGATGATACTAAAACCCCTAAACACAGAATTTTAGTTTAACTATCAATATTTACAATATTTAAAGTGTTATTGTTTTAATATGAAAAAAGTGACCAAAAAATAGAATATTTATCAAGCCTCACGGGCGATAGTTTCGAATGTCGTTCTTATTTAATTCTCAAGGGATCAACAAAATACTAACCAGGAAATTTCATTCTCATGTTTCTAACAAAGTAGATATAATTTGCAACTTTCTTATCCCCTTGTCACATGTTTAGAGGAGAACTTGAAACACATGAAGATTCCACGCGATGATATAAAGTTAGCCACCAATAACTTTTTAAACACATACAGATTCAAATTTGCCAACAATTGTACTTGGTATAGAGGAGAGCTTGACCATTTTGATAAAGAAAAACCTTCCTCCGTACAAGGGAAGAATAAAGGTGAACTACCTAAGAAACATAACATTGTAGTTGTAAAACGTTTCATTCCAAGAGATGACAAGCAAGAACTTTTTTTTACAGAAATTAAAATGCTTACGAGTGTTAAGCATCACAAAATAGTCACTTTAATAGGATTTTGTGTTGAAGAATCTGAGATAATGCTTGTCATTGAGAATATTTATAATGGATACCTTGATAATTATTTGGGAAACGCCAAATACATGAGTATTTTTACTTGGGAAAAACGTTTGAGAATCTGTATTGATGTTGCACACGCAGTGAATTACCTACACTCAGAGATGGAAGACCAAAAGATGATAATAAACCGTGATATAAGTAGATGCAATATTGCGTTTGACGAAAATTGGACGGCAAAGATTGTTGATTTTGATTTCTCCGTAATCCTGCCTCCAAATCGGGAAGACGAAGCTCTCTATCTGGAATTGAAGGGCAGACCGGCCTACACGGATCCAGAATATGAGAGGATTAATAGGTTAAAAAGAGAATCAGATGTTTATAGTTTTGGAGTAATGTTATTTGAAATTCTATGTGGGAGGCGAGCCAATGACAAGATTTTTATTAAGGAGAGTAACGAAGAGCTCACCTCCGTGGCAAGACAAAGCTTCTGCACGGGAACACTAGAGGACATGATAGATCCTATAATAAAGGAAGATACCGGTGAAAACAATTTTCTTCTAAATAGAGGACCCAACAAGAATTCTTTATACACATTTATTGAAATTGCACATTGGTGTCTGCAGAAACTCAAAACCAATGTCCAACGATGAAAGTAGGTGTCAAGGAGCTTGAGAAAGCGTTATTTTTCCAAGTAAGTGATTGTTTAAAAAAACTGAACAACCTTTTTTGTATATTAATAATTTAATCCCTAGAAGTATGCTTGATGATTTTAGATTAAAATTATTAAAACACAGTCTTTTCCTAAAATAGCTAGGGTTTATATTAAAAAAAACCACTTCACTACTGGATAAAGTGTTCTAATCATGGGTGAAGCTTAGTGAGGGCCCGGGGGGGCCCGGCCTCCCCCAATTTTTCGTTCAATGGTGTTAGTTTATAAGTATTCGACTGAAAATTTAATAGTTCCGCCCCCTGATAGGGAAAAAAATCTCGGCCTCCTCCTACGTTTTTCTTCAAACTTCGCCACTGGTTCTAATTAATGTGAAGTTTTAGAAATTTCTTAATTTTATTGATTCGTCGCTAGGTCTACAAAATAAACGTAAATGCGGTGAATGAATTGCATATGTTAAAGTCTTAGACGGTTGGGGAAGGATGCTTCTGGGAAAACTAAAATCAACATTTGAATAAGTACTTGACTATTGATAAGAAACAAAAGAGAAAGTGGGTGGAACTGATTGCAGTGATTCTCATTCCATCATCATCATATATATAAAGAGTACAATATGAAACCCTAAGCCCATAAACATTGGCTATAAAATAGTTTGTATTTATAACACTCCCCCTCAGACATTTTATATTATACACTATCAACATTATACTACTGGATAATGTTGGCTTAGTTCTATAGAAACTAAATTAACTGATACTGCGGGATCAGTTATGCTGTCTCATTAAAATCCTTACTAAGAAAAACCAGTGGAACAAAACTTATCCAAGGGAAAAAGAGTACTGCGTGTATCAAAACTCCCCCTCAATTTAACATAAATTTACTTCTAGGGAGTACAATCTTCTTTGATAACAACTTTCTTTATCACTGATATGGTCTTCTTTAGTTTGGACGATCTATGTTGTGTTGTCTTCATATAGTGTAGTCAGACTTCTTTTAATCGACTTCGGTCCACACTTTTCTTGACTTTGGTGAATTATTGATCCAAGCCAAACACATCTTCATCCAGCATCATATAGAGTAATTAACTCAACTTGATTTTGATTATGTCATTGTTGATATCTGTGTTGTTGATCGCCGTGAAATTTATCATGCCTCCATGAGTAAAATATATTCAGGTTGAGATCGAGGTATGCAGATCTGATAAGTAACATGCATCATCATAACCAACTAGTTGGGACTCCATACGTAAAACAAATTGATGTCTCGAGTCCTACAAAAATATCAACTTACTTTTTGATACACTTTGTGATGTTGTCTCGTTAAAAACCTTGCTAGGAAAACCTATTGGGACAAAACCATATCTAAGGGAAAAAGAGTGTAGAGCGTATTATACATAATTAACAACATACTTCAAGTTGATGTTAAATCGGTACTTCGGGACCAATAAAATAAACTGATGCTACTGGATCAGCTATATTGCCTCATTAAAAACCTTACTAAGAAAACTCAATTGGGACAAAAACTTAGTGAAGGGAAAAGAGTGCAACATGTTGAATTAGAAAATTGTATTTCACCACCACATATACTGAAACAAAATATCATGTCTTGTGATATACATGAGATGCATTAGTGCACCGATCGCACTTAAGTACGGTACTTCTGGACCAAGTACTTCTTCACCCTCTGATTGGGGGAAGTAATGATATTTGTTTATGTTTAGCGACCAAACAGTATGGAAGTGCTTAGCGGATAAACTTTGTCCATATTAGAATATACTAACATCTTCTAGATGTAGTTTGATTTATGGACAAATATATACTAGAACATCAGGTTGATGAATAATTTAGCCGTGTCAAGATCTTACATGGCTGATTTTATCAAACTTATACTCCATCTTTTTCAAAATATATATTAAGCTGATTATACCACATACGACTAGTTTTCTTGAGACTATATAAAATTCTCATAAGATTTTTAGCACCCATCTAGGGGTATTAATTATAATGCTTCAGGCATTTCTAACCCTTTAGGGATTTTCATGTAGTTGTCACTTTCAAGTTTTCCACACAAGTTTTGCAGTAACATCTATAAGTTTTCTGAAGTTCTTTTGAGATAGCGAGGCCTAGTAAACATCTAAAGGTTATCGTAACCACTACAGGGGAACACGTTTCCCCATAATCAACTTCTGAGAATTAGGAAAAACCTTAATGTTATAATTGTGCCTACATCACATAATCTTATAATCTTAGTTTCTTTTTATTTAAAAAGACACCCATTTATAACCTACTCGTTTGACGTCTATGGATGTTCGAACTATAGGTCCGAAAACGTTTCTCTTGTCATGCAAATTTAATTCAACCTTTTAGGTTTGCCATTTTAAATAGTCATCTTTGTGTATGTACTCTTACAAAGTTTTAGGTATGTAATCTTTTTCTTTGATTACATATGTTGCTATAACATATGCAAATATTTCAGAACACGTGTTTCATTTCGGTTCCATATTATACTGCGCTGTACATAATTTATTGAGATCTCGTATTTGATTGTTTCATGAGTTTCTTCTGGAACTCCATTTTCCTCTTATGGGACATATCATTTTATTCTACAATTGTATTAGTCTCTTCTAGGACATTTACCTCTTCTGGGGTTTTATCGCTTCTTTCTGCGATTTCGTTAATCTCTTATGGGATTTTATGTATAACCTCTTCTATGGTTTTGTGTATAACCTATTCTATGGTTAGATCAACTGTCTTATTTTGCTCTTTTTATTTTCATGGGTTTTTATGTTTGGAACTGATTTATATCCCGTGTTTCCGGTGTATGATAATCTTTCTATGTTTATTTCAGTTTGAGCAGGTGAATTTTATTCTGGTATATGTGACTTTGTCACTCGATTTGTGAATGCATCAAATAATTCATTTTCTATTCTTGGTAAAAGCATGATATATTAGACTTCAGACTTATATTAACCACTTCGGGGGTGATGATGCATTCGATGTTTTTGTTTTCATGTATTACCAGTCTTTCCTTTCTTAATCCAATCTCCCCCTAAGACTGGGAATAATGTCTTATTTAGACAACATATTATGTTGTAAACATGTACTATTCTGGTACATTATGAGACAAACTTAGTTCTCTTCCAGAGAACATTTATGTAGGGGAGTATTTATGATTAGTAGTTGGTTTTAAATTGATCAGAGCATCGGTATGCCCACATGTGGAAGATAGCAATTCACATCTTATCAATAGATGTCTAGGTATTAATTGCAATCGTGTAATTAGTAATTTAACTAAAACTTATGTTTGAACATAATCTGCTGGATGTTTAATGTTTATCCCTATAGACGTACAATAAGCGGGCAAATGCTACATATGAGATAGCTAAAAGATTCACACATGACCATGTAGAGATGTATCTCGTAAGATCATAAAATACTAAAAATAATCCACATGAATATGCCTGCATATGTCCTTTTGAATTCTTCCCAAATATAAGAGGGATTCTTTATAGGAATTTGTTCTCGAACAACCTACAGATTGAATTACTGAGAGAATACGCTACATATAATAAGTATTCTGATAGCAAAGATTTTAGATTATTGAGTGGATGCTTATCGGCACTGTCGATAATTCATCTCAACATGATGCTACCAGGGTGACGTAGACGGTCTCAAAATATAGTGAATTTGTGTTTATGAGTAACTTCTGGTTACTCACCACATATGGTCTTTTGACCATTTTTATTTGGAGTAACTTGCAAGTTGTATTATTATATGATGTTATTTTGAGGTTAGAACAACTGTAGAATATATCTGAAAACTTAGTTAATTTCTTCATGATTTACTAGAATTTAAGACATTATTTGTAATGGTTTTTGTTAGCTTTGGTAAGGTGACACGTGCTCTTCTGGAGCATTTAGTATGGTCAACGCATGGGATATTACCAATAATTGTCTTTGCTAGATACTTGTAAAAATATTTCTTATGCTTTATGATAGCATTATTCGTGCCATCAGACATTTATCATCGATGGAAACCATAACTCTGCTGGAGTAATATTGTACCATACGTAAGTAAGATGACCATGCTCTCCTGAAGCATTCTATAGGTTACAGACAATGTCACATACTAGGTTTGTTTCAAATGAAGGGAACATAACGGGGAAAGGGTGCCCTTAATTAGGTTTGTTTCAACCTATTTTCCTTGTAATTCATGGATTTATGATAGAGCTTAACGAGAAAACAATGTGATTGGTCATTCTGTATTTGTCGAGCTCAACCTCTTTCCCCTCGTATTTTGTTGGCTTAAACCAATTACGCCGTGTTGTTTATATTGAATCTCCCGCCACCATGAGTTGTTATGTCCAAGCACACGACCTCTACTGGGGCCGTGACCTCCTTTTCTCCTCCATCCGCCCTCAACGGTAGCCACCTTCGCTTCAGGGGATGGGATAGCATATATTGGTTGCACGTTTATTATTTTGTTTTGCAATCTAATGACATGATATTCTTTTGGAGTGTTTATATGGAACCACGTCTTGGTAGCGCTACGACATGAGCAAGTTAGAAGAGTGGTTCCTGGAGTACATCTTTTCAAACATGTCATCATAGGTGATCTCTACTTAGTTTCAATTCAGAGGTAACGTGGAAAAAAAATCGGAGCTCGCTAACCGTCTAAAAATTGTACAATCACGAGGGTACAAATTTATAGCTAGATTTTGGGCGGATGACCAAATTTTGGTGATCAAAACTATTTTTGAGGTTCCTCCACATGTTAATAGGGTTTTCAATGGTGGGGTATTCTCTATTTTGATATTCATGGAGTTGGTGACGGAGAAACATAATGACTTGGAGGGATTTTATTTCTCGTCAAGGATTATCTTCCATGTCCTATTTGCCGTGAAGTGGATTTTAGTATTTAGAATTTAGAGAGTCGTTGTGCTCGAATATGTTGAGTTCGACAAACCCGAGTCTGGAAAGATTTGACACTGTATCTTATGATGATACATCTTATTGTGGTTAAACATGTGTTTTTATATACATTTGGAAGAAATTTAGTTTTTCAAAACTATCTTGCAGGTGTAAACTTAACTTTGAAGAAGATCCATCAATCACGTATGTACATGTAAGGATACAATAGTAATTGGAAGGATATTTTACTCCATAATCTAACAGTACGTTGAATCTTAATAGCACACGCATCTTCTCGGATCAAGATATATTCCATATTTATAGTACTAAAATTCTTAAAATCTAGACGGCATGCAGGTGTATGTATATAGCTCACACACACCGATATAGATTGTGGTGACATCCATCAAGGGTCTCTCTCAGATTAATATTACAGTGACAATAATATTCTTAGAGTCTTTAAAAAAAATTCAGAGAATTTTCTACTATCAACTCAAGAGGAACGGGGTGCCTTAATTGTTTCAACATTCACACCTCTAAAGTCTTTATATGTAATTTAAATAGAACAATTTATTCTATTAAGCAAGCAGCAAGACTGTATTTAAAAAGCAAGACTGTTTTTTTTGCTGATTGTGTGGGATCGACGGGTATTCTGGATAGAAAAACGTGCATTCTTCATGATGTTGGCCGTAGTCTATGACTCGGTGGTGACCTTCGTGTGATTCGGTGATCAGTGTACGGCTCTGGTTGGTAAGCGTTGGTCATACAGATCTTCGCTTGGTGTAAGAAGCCAGAAAGAGAATCATAAAGGCATTGAAATTCCTTATAGGTAGTCGATCGATGAGAGTTGTGTTTCGGGCTTAGTCGGTAGATCAAAACTGCTATGGTGTTTGCAATGGTACCACCATTTCCATACAGTAGCTTCTACATGGGTTATTAAGAAGATGGCTACTGTTAGTTCTAGTTTAAAGTTTTGACTGTGTGATTGAACAATATGGGTTTTGGAGAGAGTCATGCTGATAACGTGATAAGAAACAAAAGAGAAAGTGGGTGGAACTGATTGCATTGATTCTCATTCCATCATCATCATATATATAAAGAGTACAATATGAAACCCTAAGCGCATAAACATTGGACTGGGCTACAAAATAGTTTGTCTTTATAATAACTATGAATATTATGATTTATAAATTTAAATTTTTTATCAATGTATGCAATTCATTTGGACTCTAATGGTTGACAGGAAAACAAGGACAAGCTGAGAATGTCACTTGCAGACGTAAAATTGGCCACACAAAACTTCCATGATGATAATTGCATTCGCCGAGGAGGATCAGGGGCGGCCCGATAGGCTTGAGCCCTGAAGCAACCGCGGCCCCAATTTTTCCAGGCCCCCGTTTACAAAAAACTATATATATTATAGGTATTTGGGATTGGGCGTTTAGTAATGTGTTAAGCCCACTAATAAAAACCAACGATGGAGGGGAAAATAAAAATAAAAACTCTGCTTAAATTAATTGCCTTCAAACTCGTAAATTAGGTCATAAAGAGATTGAAACGAAATGTCAGATTGAAACGAAATGTCAGATTGAAACGAAACATGAGAATTATGAACCTGCCATCGATTCCAATGGAGAAGGTTAAGTCAATGAATCCGCACTCTAATAATCGCTTTTGTGTTCCACGAATGACTGTTCACGAATCACCTATTCACGAATCGTTTTTGAATCACTTGTGTTATTGGAATCCGATGTTCACGAATCACGCTTGTATTCTTGGAATCGGTTGTGCACGAATTACGCCTGTGTTCTTGGAATAGCTTGTGTTCTCTTCGAATCCAGAGCTTGGAATCGCAAGGGGCTGCTTCACCTTGTTCTTGAATCTGCTTAAAAGGAGTTAAAGGTAAGAGTTTCTAGCCTTGGTTCTTATAATCCTCAAATTGTTTGATTTTTGCCTACTTTCACATAATTCTGTCGTAATTATATTCTACCCTAAGTTGTTTGATTAACTTTTTATTTGTACCATAATTTGATATTATAAATTACTAGTTGATCTATATGCCCTAATTTGATTTACTAACTTAGTAGTTGATTTCCTCTAATTTAATTATATCATAACCAATATTTGATTTCTGCCCTAATTGCATATTTGTTTGTCATAACTTAAAAGCTTGTTAATTGTATTTTTGTTTGTCATTTGAAATCGAAATCTTATTTACGAATCTGGTCATTCTAAAAGGATAAAGAAATTCAAAGTATAAACTTTGACAGAATTATAAAACGGGTCCCTACTAAAATTCATAACTACCGGATAAAGGAGGAGGGTTTTTAACATCACCTTTGAAAAAAGGCCCCGGAATCTTAGTTCGCTTTAGGCCCCTAAAATGCTTGAGCCGCCCCTGAGGAGGATCCTTTGAGAAATTTTATAAAGGAAAAGTTCCATAAGGTGATGAATTTAAAACCATTGTTGCAAAGCGATGGAATACAAGGCTTGGTCAAGGGGAACAACAATTCTTGAGTGAGCTCCAAGTTCTTTTGGAGTATAAGCACGAGAATATTATTGATGTTGTAGGCTACTGTGGTGAAAGATATGAAAAAATCATTGTTTACGAGTATGCAAGCATAGGAAGTCTTGATAGGTATTTGAATAATGCATCTCTTTCATGGGTGAAACGACTTAATATATGCATCGATGTTGCAAGAGCGTTGGATTTCCTTCATGGAGGAGTTCGAAGAAAAATGAAGGTGATACACAGGGACATCAAAACGGCTAACATTCTACTAAATCATGATTGGAAAGCAAAACTTGCTGATTTTGGGCTCTCCTTAATACGTCCACCAAATAAGGAAACAAACTATGTCATTGATCATGTGTGTGGCACACCGGGATACTTAGACCCACTATACATAAAATCAGGTTTCTTAACTAAAGAATCTGATATTTATTCATTTGGTGTGGTTTTATTTGAGATCTTGTGCGGGAGATCAACACTTGTAATCTACAGACATGAGGGTCATTATCTACTAGATTTCATTAGAAACAACTTTGAGGAAGGAAAACATGATGAGGTTGTGTTTGAGCAAATAAATGAGCAAATCGTGCCTAAATCACTTACTACGTTCCAAACGATTGCCTACGAATGCATACATCATGAAAGAGAAAAAACGACTAACAACAAAGGAAGTTTTAATGCAACTTAAGAAAGCATTGGAATTCCAAGTAAGTTATCATAGCTTTACAAAAGTAGGATTCCTTTAAATGCATTAACATATACCAAAATTTTATCTTGTGTTCATTTAGTGGCATAAAAAATAATTGCACTTTCAATATTTTAGTAAGGGTTTGTTTATGTTAAAAACAAAGTAAGGGTTTGTATATGTAGGGAACATTAACCAAACATAATTACTTTATAAAATAAGTTCATTTGTAATTGTAATTGAAACAAAAGTAAATTTGATAAATAAATAAATTCAGTAATGGTTAGTTAAGAAAACATTACTATTCCTAAGTAAGTGAATGTTTTAAAACCAATGTGGGACTAGCCCACTTGGTAGAGTCTCTTGTCTCTTAGATGGGAGGTCCTGGGTTCAAACCCATGCATGACGTGAATTATGTGGTGTAACCTAGGAGTAGGAGTATGGTATATTTTTCGTTAAAAAAAGTGAATGCTTTAAAAACATAAATAACCCTTATGGAATCGTTCATATTTTTAATCCCTAGAAGTAATTGTTGTCCTTTATGATATTAGATTAATCCTTAGAAGTAACCAAGTTTGGGTTACCTTATAAATATATAACTATAATTGGTACACAAACTAAGACTCCACTCGTGGCGGTTGCGCCCGTGGAGAAGGACAAGGACGAGGTGGTCGCGGGTCGGGCCAAAACTGTGGTCACATAGAGAACGTCAAAAATCCAGAGAACCGTTAACAGAAGGGTAAGAACCAATATATTTGAAAGGTCCGATAACACCGATGTGATAAGTGTCCAAACTGCCCCGACAGGAAGGAAAAGATTCAAGGCAAAGCATGCTTGGCTGAAGGAAAGTAAACTAAATACCCTTCTTTATTTATGATGCAGTGTTATGGAAAACAGTGTTTTTGAATTAAAGGAATACCCGGTAACTACGAGTCCAAGGAAGGTTATGTGTGGTACTTGGACAACGGCTCTAGCAACCGCATGTCGGATAACTTGTCCTTCTTTTCTAAAGTTAACTAAGCGTCACGTGGAAGGTTAAGTTTGGTGAAGACTCTTTTGCTGATATATGTGGAAATGGGTCGATTCTACTTCAAGGTAAAACAAGAGAAAATAGTTTACTAACGGATGTCTACTACATATCAAGTCTTAAAAGTAACATTATAAGTCTCGGTCAGACCTTCGAGTGTGGTTGTGATATCCGGATGAAGGATGATTATCTTTTGATGCACGACGGACTTGGAAGATTTTTGATGAAAGTAACTCGATCCGCAAATCGGCTTTATCATATACAGTTGAAGATTAGCAAAGCGGTTTGTTTGCTAAATCGGATTGGAGAAGAACGTTAGTTGTGGCATACGAGAATTGGCCACTTAAACTTTGAGTCAATGAAGCTTATAGCGAGGAAGGAGATGGTTGAGAGGATACCTCGAGTTACTCATAAAAATCAGTTGTGTGAATCTGGCTTGATCAGAAAGCAAACGAGGCAGCCTTTCCCTCAATCGACAACATTTAGGGCAACTCGGGCCCTAGAACTCGTCCATGGTGATCTTTGCGGGTAGATTATCCCTCCAAGATAACATGTGCATTTTTTCTAATCTACGACTACTCACAGTTTGTTTGGCGTATTTGTTGAAGTCTAAAAACGAGGCTTTTGGAACTTTCAAGAAGTTTAAGGAGTTGGTTGAAAGTGAAGTCGGAACCAAGGTCAAGATGTTCCGGACAGATCGAGGTGGTTAGTTTACCTGACACGAGTTCAAACAATTTTGTGACACGGAACGCATCAAAATACATTTGACTGCACCATACACACCCCAACAAAATGGGGTGGTTGAGAGATGGAATCGAACCTTACTAGAGATGACACGGAGTATATGTTAAAGGAGATGGGTGTTTCGAATTATTTATGGGGTGAAGCGGTCTGATACGCAACCTTTATTGAGAATATAATTCCTACTAGGGTATTGAAGGAGATGACGCCATACGAGATGATAAAACAAAAGAAACCGAATATTAACTATCTCAAAGTATTCGGTTACGTAGCATATGCGAAGATAGTGGGAACTCAATTTAAAAAGCTTGACGATCAGTCGAGGAGTTTGGTGTATACTAGAATCGAGACCAGGTCTAAAGCTTTCCAATTAGTCGATCCAATGGCTTGTGATGGCACGTGATGTGGTTTTTAATGAGAGAAAGGTGTGGGTATGGTCTAATTGGGGAAAAACCAACGAAGAAACGGAGCTTGTGCCAGTTTTATTTTAGGTCGATAGGAACGGGGCTGTGGATATCGGAGTTGGGCAAGTTGTAACCGAGCCTATGGGAAGCAATAGCATCAATGACGAAAATTCAGCTTCAGCTACAGACTCAACGACAACATCAGTGACTAGTTCTGATGCTTCTGTCGCTAATTCTGACAGCTTAGTGATCAGTTCAGCTTCTCTCCCTAACTCTGACATCCCAATGACACTTTCAGCGACGATATTAGTGATTGCATCTGCAACCAGCTCGTCGCTAGCATTGGATTCACAAGAAAATCAAAATTTGAGGAGATCCACACGTGTTCCGGTTGCGCCGGTTAAATTCAATGATTATTTTTTGCCTTGGAAGGAGGAGAATGTTGAACTTTTACTTGCAGAAGACATTGAACCGAGGAACATTGAAGATGCAAATTCTAAACTAGAGTGGATGAAAGCCATGCGAATTGAGAGTCTATTAAAGAAGCGATACATGGATGTTGACTGAGTTACTAAGAGGGTCTAAAGCAACAGGATTGAAGTTGGTTTTCCAAGTGAAGAGAAACGCGGACAGTTATATTAATAAATATATAGCAAGAACTGTGGCCAGGGGCAGCTCAACATATTTTGGGGGCTAAAGCAAACACAAAAATTGCAGCTTTTTATGAAATTTTTCTAAATATATAAAAATGTAACGAACCAAAATCCGGGTTTCGTTATAAATAAATAAATATTCTAATTAATATTATGGTGGAAATAATATTTTATAAATAAGTTGAAACAAGTGGGTTTCAAGTTAGTGTTGGGGTTATATTAGTTTATAACTAATTTTGGAATGAAAATGATGGAATGGAAGTTGAGGGGCTAAATGTGTAAATATGGCAAATCTGTCATATTTGACTAGTGAAAGTCAAAATTAGTCTTCATTTGGGTGAAAGAGTCGATCTTTGCAAGAGAAAAGGGAGAAAAAGGAGATTAAAGCAAAATCGTGCATTTGAAGCTTGAATTGTGGAGGTTTTGGCTTGCACATCACCTTCCTAACATCAAGTAAGTGATTATCTACTTTTGATTTCACCATTGATGTGTTAGTTGGTGGGTTTTGTAGAAATCCAAAATTTATGATGCATGGGTTGAATTAGTGTTAGATTGTTGATAATCTAGTTAAACTAAAGGTAAATAATTGTGATTAACATCCTAGAACACTTTGATTTTGATTATGAGAAGTTAGGGTTCAGATGGAGAAAATTAAGGGTTTTAGGATTATGATGATATGATGATGAATTTATGATGATTAAATGTTTATATGATGTTAGGCACTGGAGTGAACACTAAACTAATCTAATGTTAAAGAGTAAATGAAAAGTTAGTGTTAAGGAATGGTAATGAGACTCAAGTAGGTGAGTTTGGATGGAAAGATGGTGTTTGGATATGGGAATAACCCAAACGGGTTAGTTTGGGTTGGAAATGGAAGATTGGGTTATGAACCCAATTAAATTGTGATTTTGATGTATGATAGATTACTAAACTAGGTGAATATGTTTAGGTAATCAAATTGTCAATCATGAAGGGGGAGCGGGATCTTCAAACCCAAAAGGTAAGTGCTTTTGCACTTACTTAGTTTTGTTGATAAATGATGTTATATGCAATATTGTATGCATAATGTGTTAAGTGTTATGAATGTGAATGAATGTGTGAATGTAGTTATAGTTGTATTACTATAATGGTAATGTGTATATGAGGTTTGATCTAAGTATCATAATGAAAATATGGATATGAGGTTATGATCTAAGTATCATAATGGAAATATGGTAATGTGGTTATGGTTTAAATACCATAATAGAAATGGGTGATGAAGTTATGATCTAAGAATCATAATGGAAATGTGATGATGAGGTTATGGCCTATGTGCCATAATGGAAATGGAAATGTGTTATTTATGAATGTTAAATGAAAAGAAGGAAACTTGTAAGGTGTTATGTAAGTGATATGAAGCCTAATGACTAATTGAGTGGAAACGGGTCAAATGGTGAATGCGTGTAAACAAGTAGATTTTACTTGTTTGATATGTTTTATCTTCATTAGTAATGGTGATATGTGTGGTGTTATATAGGAAAAGCTCCGATGTAGTCCAAGTCAAGTCCATGGCGTTTTTGGCGGATTCTCGTATGCGTTATGAAGTTTGGGGTTTAAATAGAAATCCTATAAATAGATGATTTTGATACATGTTTCATGTTGATTTTGTATATTGAATGATGTGTGAATGTTTTAAACAAAAACCCAAGTGTTGGGAGAATTTTGGTGTTATATTGAAATGTTAAAAGTTAGAAATTTGGCTAAGTGAAGGAACTGGGCAGAAAACTTAACTTTCTGTTTACTAGGGGGCCTCGTGGTACGCGAAGACTAGGGGAAGGTTCTTCGCGGTACACGAAGAACCTGGTTTATGATCTGGCGATTTGGGACTCCCTCGCGGTACGCGAAGGGAGGGGTTCAGTCCCTCACGGTACGCGAGGGTTATAAAAAAATAATATATAAAATAAAAAATATATTTTCTTGGGATAAATGCTTCCGCGTGTGTCAATATTTATTATAGCCGGTGTATGAAAATAGGGTGTTTCAACTTGGTATCAGAGTAATGGTTTGAGGGAATTGGTGTGGGTGGCACCAAACTCAAACCGGATGCTCTTGATATGGGGAAATAATAAGAGAATCCGAGGAGGACTTGACCAAGACTCGAAGCTTTTTGGAAGTGAAAGGTTAGTAATGTTATGATAAAGGTGGTTATATATATAGATGGTGTATATGTATATGTGTGATTGAATGACAAGGTGTTATGTGTGCCGAAACTTGTCTTATGATTTGTTGTATGGATATGATAATTTCAATTGGGCATATTGCATTATTAAACATGTCTGGCCAGTGTGATTATTAAGACAATATGTGTAATGGTCTTTATGATAACCATATAACAATGAACATTTGCAAGGATTAGGTGAAGGTATGTGTGTATGTATACAGGTATATATATATATATATACTTAATACATATAAGAGTAAATGTGTAACGAATACCTAAGGTATTGAAAGTGAAAGGGAATTAAGGTGTTTTTGTTCTAATTCTCAGTTTAAAGATGACGGACGATACGAACAACGAACCGTTGGATTCAAGAATCCAAGAGATGATTAAGGAAGAAGTGGCCAATGCCTTTGAGTAAGCCACATCCTTACTAATAGAGGAAATGAGAGGGGCTATTAAGCTTACTTTCGAGGAGGTAATGAAGGAGAAGGAGAAGGAGAGGGAACCACAAAGTTGTACCCTAAAGGAGTTTATGGTGATCAAGCCCAAGGAGTATAATAGGCAAGTGGACCCGATCCTTAGCCACAGGTGGGTGGTGGATATGGAATCTAATTTTGAGACTACTAAATGTAAGCTCGAGGATAGGGTGATGTTCAGTGTGCCTCTGTTGACTGGAAGGGCAAAGGAATGGCTTTTGAATCTCCGAAAGGAGAGGGGTGAGTTGGGTGTGACCTCCATGACTTGGGAAGAGTTTAAGACGGCTTTTCTGAAGTATCATTTCCCACAAGCCGCAGTTGATAGGATGACTGAGGAGTTCCTCCTGATGAGGCAAACGACTGAGTCAATAGATGAATTGGCAGGGGATTTATTTGATCGCGCCAAGTTCTGTCCGGACGTGGTGTCGACCGAGAAGGCGAAGATTGACAGATTTTATGCTATGTTGACTGTGGAGTTCAGAGATAGCATATTTCCTTCCTCTTTTACCACACTTGATTTGATAAATAGGTGTCGAGAAAGAGAGGTGGAGTTGAGGAGGCAAGAGGCTAGAGGTGAAAAGAGGAAACGGGAAATTGTGGATCAAGTGCTGAAGAAGATAAAGGACGGGAGCCCTAGCAAGAAGCCATTTAGCAAGTTCTTTTCCCGGGGTTACAAGATTTGTGGGAAGGAACATTTCTGTGAATGTAGGAAGGGGACGCTAAATTGTTATAAATGTGGGAAGCCAGGGCACATGGCTAGTCAATGTTCAAGCCAAATTCATTTGTGCTATAACTGTTACAAGCCCGGGCACAATAAGGAGAATTGTCCCGAGTTGAAGCAATGTGGAAGTGAAAAGAAGATAGAGATGCCAAAGCCAAAGGGTAGAGCTTTCCACATCTCGGCAGAAGAGGCAAAGACGAACTCGGAGGTGGTGTCAGGTGCATTCAAGATTAACTATTTACCTGCACTAGTTCTTTTTTATTCGGGGGCTAGTTGTCCATTTGTGTCCTTGAAATTTGTTAAGCATTCTTCGTTTCTAAGTAGCAAGTTAGACGAACCTTTAGAAATCGAGGCGACAAATGATAAACGTTTCCTAGTATTTGATATTTATAGGAATTGCAAGTTAAGGGTAGGAGTGAAACGTTCCTTATAGACTTAATTCCTATGACCATGGGGTATTTTGATGTAATAGTGGGTATGGATTGGTTGTCAAAGAACAAAGCGAATATTCTATGTGGACCTAAGGCGATACAACTTGATTCCCCGTCGGGTGAGTCCATTTACATAGAAGGTGAAAAGAAAGGCAAAATAAGATTGTGTTCTTATGTGAAGGCAACAAAGTACATGGTGCGTGGGTGCAAGGCATACATGGCTTGTGTTGCGGATGTGATAGAAAGGGTGAAAGAAAGTCGCGATGTTACAGTTGTGAATCAGTTTGAGGATGTGTTTCCAGATGAGTTACCGAGGGTTCCACCGGAGAGGGAAGTAGAGTTTGGGATTGATTTGATACCGGGTGCTAAGCCGGTAGCCAAAGCACCTTAAAAGGTTGGCACCGCCGGAAATGAAAGAGCTAATGGAGCAATTGCAAGAACTACTTGATAAAGGTTTGATACGCCCAAGTGTCTCACCTAGTGGTGCACCCATTCTCTTCGTTAAAAAGAAGGACGGAAGCATGAGCATGTGTATGGATTATCGGGAGTTGAACAAGTTGACAGTGAAGAATAGATACCCGTTACCTCAGATTTATGACATCTTCGATCAATTGCAAGGGGCGTCGTGGTTCTCTTAGATTGATTTAAGATCCTGGTACCATCAATTGAAAGTGAAAGAAGACGACGTTCATAAGACAGCTTTCTGCACTCGATACGGTCACTATGAGTTTACGGTTATGCCTTTCGGTTTAACCAATGCACCCGCGGTTTTCATGGATCTTATGAACCGGGTGTGTAGACCGTTCTTCAACCGTTCAGTTATTGTGTTCATTGATGATCTTCTCATCTATTCACGGAGTGAAAGTGATCATGCCTTTCACATTCGTGAAATCCTTGAAGTGTTGCAAAGGGAGAAACTTTATGCAAAATTTTCTAAGTGCGCATTTTGGTTGCGCGAAATCCAATTTTTGGGTCATGTGATTAATAAAAAATTGATTACAGTCGACCCATCTAAGATAGTGGCGGTAAAAGATTCGTCATCGTCTAAAACGCCTTCGGAGATTAGAAGTTTCTTGGGTTGGCGGTTTATTGAGAACTTCTCTCGGATTGCTTTGCCGATGACAAAGTTAACGCGTAAGGAGACTAAGTTTATTTGGGGTTCCGAGCAAGAATCTGCCTTTCAACTCTTGAAAGAAAAGTTTACTAAGGCGCCTATTTTATCCTTGTCGGACGGGAATGAAGATTTTGTTGTATTTGGATGCCTCACATTCGGGATTGGGTTGTGTTTTAATGCAAAGGGGGAAAGTGATTGCCTACGCGTCTAGGCAATTAAAGACTCACGAGGTGTATTACCCTACCCATGATTTAATGCTTGCGACCGTGGTATTCGTGCTCAAAATTGGAGGCATTATTTATATGGGGCTAGGTGTACGATCTACACGGATTACAAAAGTCTGGAGTATTTCTTTGACCAAAAGGACCTCAACATAAGGCAAAGGCGGTGTCTTGAATTGGTCAAGGATTATGATTGTGAGATACTTTATCATCCGGGTAAAGCGAATGTAGTTGCGGATGCACCAATTAAGGTGAAGTCATTTAAGATGACAATTTCATCATCTCTTATTGATGAAATCCGAGAGGCTCAAGTGTTAGCACTGAAGGAACGGATGGTTGCTTATGTTGATAAGCTTGGGGAAAATAGTTCGGGGTTGAAAACATGCTTTGATAGAATTTGGATACCTAGGTTGTCAAGTGTTTTGACAACTATTTTAGATAAGGAGCATAAATCCAAGTATTTTATCCATCCGGGGGCCACAAAAATGTTTTATGATTTGAGGTGTCATTTTTGGTGGCCGGGTATGAGGCGTGATATTGTTATGTATGTGGAGAGATGACTCACATGCTTAAGGGTAAAGGCGGAACATCAAAAGCCGTATGGAAAGCTTCAACCGCTTGAAATATCGCATTGGAAATGCGAGAACATAACCATGGATTTGATCACTAAACTACCAAAGACTCGAAAGGGTTATGATACGATATGGGTAGTAGTGGATCGGTTGACAAAGAGTGCACATTTCCTTCCTATAAAGGAAACGTATGCGTCGGATAGATTGGCGAAAATGTATGTGAAGGAAATTGTGTCGCGCCATGGTATGCCGGTGACTATTATATCGGATCGTGATACGAGATTTACTTCTCGTTTTTTGAAGAAATTCCAAGAGGATATGGGGACTAGATTGAATCTTAGCACCGCTTATCATCCACAAACGGATGGTCAAAGCTAGCGAACGATTCAAATGCTCGAGGATATGTTACGAGCGTGTGCATTAGATTTTGGGGGTAGTTGGGACGACCATTTACCGTTGGCGGAATTTTATTATAACAATAGCTACCATTCTAGTATTGGTATGCCGCCTTTTGAGGCGTTGTATGGGAGGAAATGTCGAACACCCGTGTGTTGGGGTGAAATTGGTCAACGGGAACTTGCTAGCAAAGAGGTGGTCAAGGAAAGTAATAGTAGTATTGACCAAACAAGGGCTCGCTTGAAGGCGGCTCAAGATCGCCAAAAGTCCTAAGCGGATAATAGAAAGCGGGCTATTGAGTTTCAAGTGGGGGACTTTGTGCTTTTGAATGTCTCTCTTTGGAAAGGGGTGATACGGTTTAGGAAACGGGGGAAGTTAAGCCCACGTTTCATCGGCCCGTTTAAGGTGATAGCAAGGGTGGGTGCGGTAGGCTATCATTTGGAGCTACCTGAGGGACTAAGTAGACTTTATAACACATTTCATGTGTCTCATTTGCGAAAATGTTTGGCGGACGAATCTACTTTGTTCCATTGGATGATATTGAGTTGAATGAAAAGTTGAATTATGTTGAGGAACCAGTTGCAATCTTGGATAGAAAGGTGAAGCGTTTGCGCAATAAAGAGATTAGTCAAGTTTTGGTGAGGTGGAAACATAAGAAGGGAGCGGAAATGACTTGGGAAACCGAGGAGGAAATGCTCAAGTATTATCCGAACCTTTTTATGTGAAGTCGGGTTTCGGGGATGAAACCCAAATAAGGGGAGGTGATTTGTAACGAACCAAAATCCGGGTTTCGTTATAAATAAATTAATATTCTAATTAATATTATGGTGGAAAAAGTATTTTAGAAATAAGTTGAAACAAATGGGTTTCAAGTTAGTGTTGGGTTATATTAGTTTTAAACTAATTTTGGCATGAAAATGGATGGAATGGAAGTTGAGGGGCTAAATATGTAAATATGGTAAATTTGTCATATTTGACTAGTGAAAGTCAAAATTAGTCTTCATTTGGGTGAAAGAGTCGATCTTTGCAAGAGAAAATGGAGAAAAAGGAGATTGAAGAAAAATCGTGCATTTGAAGCTTGAATTATGGAGGTTTTGGCTTGCACATCACCTTCCTAACATCAAGTAAGTGATTATCTTCCTTTTGATTTCACCATTGATGTGTTAGTTGGTGGGTTTTATAGAAATCTGAAATTTATGATGTATGGGATGAATTAGTGTTAGATTGTTGATAATCTAGCTAAACTAAAGGTAAAGAATGGTGATTAACATCCTACAACCCTTTGATTTTGATTATGAGAAGTTAGGGTTCATATGGAGAAAATTGGGGGTTTTTAGATTATGATGATACGATGATGAATTAATGATGATTAAATGTTTATATGATGTTAGACACTGGAATGAACACTAAATTAATCTAATGTTAAAGATTAAATGAAAATTTAGTGTTAAGGAATGGTAATAAGATTCAAGTAGGTGAGTTTGGATGGAAAGATGGTGTTTGGATATGGGAATAACCCAAACAGGTCAGTTTGGGTTGGAAATGGAAGATTGGGTTGTGAACCCAATTAAATTGTGATTTTGATGTATGATAGATTAGTAAACTAGGTGAATGTGTTTAGGTAATCAAATTGTCAATCGTGAAGGGGGAGCGGGATCTTTAAACCCAAAAGGTAAGTGCTTTTGCACTTACATAGTATTGTTGATAAATGGTGTTATATGCAATGTTGTATGCATAATGTATTAAGTGTTATGAATGTGAATGAATGTAGTTATAGTTGTATTACTGTATAGGAAATGTGTATATGAGGTTGTGATCTAAGTATCATAATGAAAATGTGGATATGAGGTTATGATCTAAGTATCATAATGGAAATGTGGTAATGAGGTTTTGGTTTAAATACCATAATGGAAATGGGTGATAAAGTTATGATCTAAGAATCATAATGGAAATGTGGTGATGAAGTTATGGCCTATGTGCCATAATGGGAAATGGAAATGTGTTATTTATGAATGTTAAATGAAAAGAAGGAAACTTGTAAGGTGTTATGTAAGTGATATAAAGCCTAATGACTAATTGGTTGGAAACGGGTCAAATGGTGAATGGGTGTAAACAAGTAGATTTTACTTGTTTGATATGTTTTATCTTCATTACTAATGTTGATATGTGTGGTGTTATGTAGGAAAAGATTCGATTTAGTCCAAGTCAAGTCCATGGCGTTTTTGACGGACTCTCGTATGCGTTATGAAGTTTGGGGTTTAAATAGAAATCCTATAAATGGATGATTTTGATACATGTTTCATGTTGATTTTGTATATGGAATGATGTGTGAATGTTTTAAACAAAAACCCAAGTGTTGAGAGAATTTTGATGTGATGTTGAAATGTTAAAAGTTGGAAATTTTGCTAAGTGTTGGAACAGGGCAGAAAACTTAACTTTCTGTTTACTTATTTCTAGTGAATGAAATCAAAATAAGGTTTTGATATTTCATTTTGTTTTGCGAGTCTGTCCTTGCCCTTAATTTTGTTTTATAGTGTACCCCCTTACCCTTAATTTTGTTTGGTAATGTGCCCTCTCCTAATAAGCCGTATCCGCCCATGGCTCTTGCCGCTACAAAGGGATATTTTTACATCATCTGTATATGAGGTCGGAATTCTTACACGGGGAGCTTACGGAGGAAGTCTTTGTTTATCAAAAGGATGGGTTTGTTAAATCGAGGGAGGAAAACAAAGTCTACAATCTATCAAAGGCTTTATACGGTCTATGGCAAGTACCACATGCATGGAATACTAAACTTGATGGTATTCTAAGGTGTATGAAATTTGATAGGTGCTCACAAGAAGATGCGTTACTAGAACAAGCTTTGTACGGTCTAACTATTAAATTTATGCATAGGAGTAGGAAGAAATATGAGACTAAAACTTTAAAAAAAGTTGGGTTGACTCATGATATACTAGATTCTATTAGTAATTAATCATATTCTCTTTTCTATTTTCTATTAATAAAATGTGGTAACTTCGTAGAATAATAACCAAGTTTTAAAAGTGTTTCAATTAGGTCACTCAATACTCATTTTACACGGTATACACACTCATGTATACTATGGTGAGTGACCTAATTGAAACATTTTTGAAACTTGGTTACTAGTCTGTGGAGTTTTCCATAATAAAATACAAAAGATACATAAATAGAGTGATATGAAAATTTTCATATACAAGTAATTTATAGTTTAGAGCTAATTTCTTTCTTCATATTATTGCTTAAAGGATGAGAAAATACAAAGTTTAAATACGGACCAAGCTTTAAATGAACTTCGTTTTACTATTTATCATTTAATTTCATCTTTTACAAAAAGATTAACATGTATAATCCTTCTTTCTTACCTATAATTAACAAATTAGCTGGTGTAACAACTTATTTCATTTAACTAAGGACCACACCTTATAAATTTATTATTATGCCTATCACATGCAATGGGCAATTTAATTTAATTAAACTTACTAAAACAGAGGATTTGGATTCCATTCTTTTACTTGGTTTAATCCAGCTAACTATACTTGAATTAATTTGATTTAACTAATATAGTTTTCATATGTTTGGGCCTTCTTTAGGTGCACGGTGCACTGACTATCACAGTAGCCACAAAAGGTTTGTAGGCTTGAGATAACGAGTTGGGCTGACCCATTTGCCAAGGGCATGATTAGTAATCATATGTTAGAATAAAAGAAAATCATAGAGAAATTTGGTGCGTATCTTTTTCATTACCAAGTGTAACCCGAAATACCTGTCATTAACTAACTAACGATGGGTTAGTTAGAAGTTACAAGTGATTACAAAATCAGTCCTTGGGCTAACTATTATTGCAACTCAATCTTTATACTATTTACATTTAAGTCCCTAAACTATTTAAACGTAACAAAACTTCCCCGATGAAATGATTCTTGTCCTCAAGAATCAAAGTGAGGAAAACACACTTGTAACTCAGTCAGATCCTCCCATGTAGCTGGTAAATCGAGCCAATGAACTAAAACACGAGTACCATCCTTGTCTCCCTTTCGATAGAGTTGACGATCCAATATAGCTCTTGGTTGGTGATCGATGTCGTTTGGTCGGTCAAAAACAATCCTTAACCATCTTAACTAGTAAGGGTAAGTAGAGTATCGTATCCACGAAAAGTTTGTGCAAAGTGTCACTTTGTTACAATTGTTGAAAGACAGAAAATAGTAAATACTGATTTGGATTTGGATTTGAAACAATACGGAGAAGGGCAATCCTCTCCGAGGTTCAGGTTTGCAACACACAAGTCACTTCTAGCTAATTAGCAAGCAATTACATAGACATAATCACATAAGGTTCAATTGAATTTAGTGAAAATGGAAGAACAAGTTGTAAAGAAAACCTATTCTTGCATAACCAATTTAGATTAACCAACTATCATCCAACCCCTAAAATGTCCCTAATATAAAGAAACCTGAGACTAGTGAGACTTGAACAATAATTCAAAATCAACCAAAACAGTTTAAACCATTCAATCGATAAATGAAATCATATGGCTTAACATGCCAATCAAGATTACAAACCAAAGCTAATCATTTCAGAAAATAACAAGTGTAATACAAAACCCAACACCCGGAGAAGACTACGGGTTATTTAGCTACTCATACTCATCACAATAATCAAAACTAATATAATGTGACTTACAATCATGAAACTCTAGTAACAATCGACCTAAGAATATTGGAAATCGTCCTCTTGAAGCTCTGGAACGGCTGGAATCTGAGATCGAGGATAATGGGGGCTGCTAGAGATTAAAATCTAATTTAGGTTAACTTTTCTGTAAAAACGATCCCTCGCGTACCGCGAAGGACATAATAGCGGGCGCCTCTTTTGATTCCTCGCGTACCGCGAGAAGTTCTCCTCAGGTCTTCGCCGCGAAGACCAGAATTCTCAGCAAAGTTAACTTTTTTACTTTTAATCCCCCGTGCTTCGTGTCCAACTGCTTCGCATCCATTACCCACTCATTTAGCACATAAAACCTGGGAGGCACACGCAACTACAAACACTCATAAAACCAAACAAAGACACAAACTAAAATAACTAAAACGAACACAATAAGACACATAAACCGGGGTTATTAGACACTACATCACATCCTCACACTTACTCTTTTGCGTCTCGAAAAAGAATTATGCAATGGAATCATAATTGGACCCTGCTCTCACATTCTTATTCATTTAATAGTTCAAACATAATCACGCGTTAACTGTAATAATTGGTATTTCTATCCGACTAAACCCAACCACCGACCTATCGTTCCCCCAATTTTGTGATCTACTATCCTATTCATTACCAAACATCAGTCTGTCTATGGGTCTCACACTCAGGAAGCTACAACTTAGCCTTATCCCATTTCAAAGTCATGTTTAGGCACGGGTTAAACCTTATAGATTTCCCACCACTTTAAACACCAATTTATATGTTTTTGAAAATTATGGAATTATGGATCGATGGATGCATGTTTTGAGCTTTGATTAACACTTATATGAACCTCACCCGTTGGCGTATCCTCCAAGTCGCCATCCCGGAGGGTAACACATAGGTTTCAGTTTGTTAGCAATGATGTTCATAAGGTTCGGATTAGTGGTGTATCCTTCAAATCATCATCCCGAAGGGAAACACATAAACCTAACTTATATATCCAGATATTGATTACTTAAGTCCCGCCCATGGGTGTATCAACCAAGTCACTATCCCGGAGGGTAACACGTAGGCGAAACTCAAGCTTTCAATTGATTTAATTAAGCTCATGCAAGATGGATTATGGATGAGGGCGCCACCAACTTTCGGATTTATTTTCATAAAAAGAAAGTGATGTGCCAAGTAATTTTAAAACCTTATAAATTTTTGCTTATAGTGGTACCTATCACCTTATATTGACAGTTTCAACTTTACCAACACCCCTTAAACGAGAACCCACAAGACATCCTGAATTAATTATTTAATTAAACTTAGATACACTGGAACGTTATTCCTCATCATTTTTCTTGCCAAAATCGACACGAAAACCTGCAAAACTTAGAAAAACTACAAAAACATACCGAAAGCCATCAAAATTTACAAAACTTAACACATGGTGCCCCCCCCCCCCCCCCCCAAGAAGTTATGCATTGCCCTCAATTGCATTTAGATGAGCCCAAAACACCTCAAAGGCTTCCCCACACTTGGTCAAATGCACATAAACAAAGAAAACAAAGCAATAAAGTCCTAACTCACTTTCGTAGGCATCACAGATGCATTTAGCATATGCATTAAGCCTTTTAAACCACTCAATAGTCTGAGAGGACGAGTTTAGTCTCGTGAGGGTTTATAGGGAACACACTTACAACGTTCATGTAACTAAGATTCAAAATCAGACATATATAAAACTTAGGTTGCCTCCTAAGAGAGCTAAGTTTAACTTCTTCAGCCAGACGCGGTGTACCTGGTGCTACCATTATGGTGGCCGGAAAGGTGAATTCCCATTCCCCAGTCTCCTTACTTGCCTGGCGGTTCTCGTTCCCATCTATCTTAAATTACCTTAGATGGTATGCATCAACCAACTTTTCAGCTTCATATGTATGCTTTCCACACATGGGAGGCTTCTTTGTTTTACTTCCGGCGTCCCCACACTTGAGTGGTGCTACATCCACTACCTCCTGCTCATCCTTCAATTGTGACCTGCTCAACACAAGACCTTTCTCTTTGATGTCACCCATATCCACCATGTGATTAGGGGGACACTTGTTAGTAGCACATGATTTAGACAATTTCATTTTATAACAATAAGTAAAAGAATTTGTAAGCATGTCTAAATTACACTCATGAGTTCCAAAGGTCATGCTTACTATGTTATCTCTGCAGTTGATTTGAGCATTGGCGGTTGACAGGAATGATATTCCGAGCAGCACCCTTAATCGAGCACCAAGAAATCCTCGGGGTAGTAGAATTCCCCAAACTTAACAGCTACCCCTCTAATCATCCCCCGGGCATGTTTGCGTGTCAAATCATCTAACACTACGGTAGTGTCAACTTGCTCAATAGGGCCCAAGTCTGCTTGATCATATAAGCTTCCCGGGAGGATACTGAGACTTGCTCCATAGTCTAGGAGTGTCCGGTTTCCTTTTACTCCCCCAACTTCAACCGGGATCAGGGGTTCTATTTGCTCACTCTCATCTTCAAAATCACTTAACTCCTTTTCATGATAAATGCTTACCGCACCGACATGAGCATGCTTTAAACTAGACCCTAGATGTTGCGGGTTCATCTTTGTATCACTTGGGAGTTTCCCATTGCTCTTCTTCAAATCAGCCACCTCCATGGCTGACTGCCCCATCTGAGTAGTCAAAATATGGATTGATTTATCACGCACCTCATCAGATTGGCTCTTCTTGTGCAGTTCTTGCTGAATGGACTTCAAGATATCCATCATCTAAGTCACACCAGACTGATTAGAGGATCCAGATGATCCTCCCTGCTCATTCCCCCTTTTATACCCCCTTTGTTTGTGGCTTTGATTATAGTTTTGATTCTAGGGTGGGAACGGTTGTTGGTTCCTTTGACCACTTCCTTGAAAATTAGGGTTAGCTTGGTTGGAGGGATCCCCATAACGAAAGTTAGGATGATTTCTAAGGCCTGGGTGATAGTTGTTGGATTTCATATCATAGTTTCTACCACCCCCTTGAATGTAATTCACATCCTCATACGTGCCTATGCAACTGGCACTATTATGCCCCAACTCACTACACTTGTCACATACCTCATACTGTTGACCCCCGGTGCCCAAGTTGGCTACCTGCTTCTCTAACTTCTCTAGTATGTTCGCCTCAAAACTAGGACTGTCAACTGCTCTCACCACTGAATGCCTTGCCCGTCTTGAAGATTGGGCTTTTCTCTTGGATGTTCTTGCCATCTTCTCTAAATAATCCCAGTCTTCATCCTCAAATTTGGTACCAAATGTACCATTAGAAATGGAGTTGAGTCACGGGCATCATCATCTGTTAAGCCTTCATGGAAGGCATTCAACATCTCCCACATTTGCAAACCATGGTGTGGGCAATTGTTGATCAACATCTTGAACCGAAGGAAAGCCTCATGGAACAGTTCTCCAGATTGTTATTGAAAATTTCTGATGTTCTTCCTAGCATCACTAGTTCTCTGATTAGTGTAGAACTCATCTAAGAACTGTTGTTGCATGTCACCCCAAGTGTAGATGGATGCAGACGGTAATAAGTGGAACCACTGTTGAGCCTTGTCTTCTAAGGTGAATTGGAAGAGTACCAATTTCACATCATCTGGTGTAAACCCCTGTCCCCCAATGGTGTTGCATCTAGCATCATAAGCACTCAGATGCAAATAAGGTTCCTTTGTTCCTAGGCCATGATACTTAGGCAAATTCTGAATTGCTTGGGAACAAACCTCAAATGACCTCCCATGTTGTTGTGGAATCACAACTGGAGATGGGTTGTTGGCAATAGTAGGACGGAAGTGGCTCTCTATCCTTCTAACAGGGCCTCTTTCATATCTCCTTGGAATGCCTCCTGGATTGTCAACGGGAGGACCCGCATTCCTAGGACCAGGTTTTCTTTGCCTGTTTACGGGCTGCTGTTATGGTGGGATTGGTGCTGGAAAGTCTAGCTGAACTGGATGTTGTGGTATTCTCTGATCAAACTATTCATTACGCCCCTCAAACCGAACACATGTATCATGCCTTCTATACACTGGCATCCTAACCCTCGGTCTGTCTCTTCTGTCAAACTCATTAGCATCATCCTTATACTCCCCAAACTCATCATCAAAACCATCTGCTTCATCCTCATAGTCTAAACATGAAGTGTATGGTTGAAAGCCTGGTGGGGGAGTTGAGGGAAATTTGGAGGGTTTTGTCATGGGTGGTTATGATGTTGGTGGTATGGTATCTGGCACTATCCTCACATATGGTGAAGAATAATGAGATTCGGGTTTGAAATCAAAAGGCTGGCTTACTTGTGGTAGAGGTTGGCCAAAGCTGGGTAATGGTGAAATTTCACTGGTGGATTGGTTGAGGTTTCTATCTGTCCCACTTGGAGGAACAGATGATGAGAACACACCGAGGAGGGTTGCTGTTCTGGTGGTAACTGACCTGCAGGAGGCAGATCAGATTGCTTCCCAAGATCCTGTTTATTCTCCATGTGAGTTGGAGAAGCTAGTACTCTGTTGGTTCTGTGAAAAACATTGTTCTGTTTAGCAGTCTTCTCAATTTCTGGATCAAAAGGTAATGGAGAGGATTTCCTAGAATATCTTGTATGATGCATGCAATTAAGGAATCACCTGCACAACACAAACATGAAAACCCTGTGTAATACTGAACAAAGCAAAATAAAATAAAATTTTAAAAACAAGAATTTGATTTTTGTGATTTGTAGCAAAAGAGAACAAATTAACACCTTGCACACTAACTCCCCGGCAACGGCGCCATTTTGATCGATGTCGTTTGGTCGGTCAAAAACAATCCTTAAACACTTTAACTGGTAAGGGTAAGTAGAGTATCGTATCCACGAGGAGTTTGTGGAAAGTGTCACTTTGTTACAATTGTTGAAAGACAGAAAATAGTAAATACTGATTTGGATTTGGATTTAAAACAATACGAAGAAGGGCAATCCTCTCCGGGGTTCAGGTTTGCAAACACAAGTCACTTCTAGCTAATTAGCAAGCAATTACATAGACATAATCACACAAGGTTCAATTGAATTCAGTGAAAATGGAAGAACAAGTTGTAAAGAAAACCTATTCTTGCATAACCAATTTAGATTAACCATCATCCAACCCCCAAAATGTCCCTGATGTAAAGAAACCTGAGACTAATGAGACTTGAACAACAAATCAAAGTCAACCAAAACAGTTTAAAGCATTCAATTGATAAATGAAATCATATGACTTAACATGCCAATCAAGATTACAAACCAAAGCTAATCATTCCAGAAAATAACGAGTGTAATACAAAACCCTACACCCGGAGAAGACCACGTGTGATTTAGCTACTCATACTCCTCACAATAATCAAAACTAATGTAATGGGACTTACAATCATGAAACTCTAGTAACAATCGACCTAAGAATAGTGGAAATCGTCCTCTTGAAGCTTTGGAACGGCTGGAATCGGAGATCAAGGATAATGGGGGCTGCTAGAGATTAAAATCAACTTTTCTGTAAAAATGATCCCTCGCGTACTGCGAGAGATCTTGGCCAAGTCCTTCACGTACCGCGAAGGACAGAATAGTCGGGCGCCTCTTTTGATTCCTCGCGTACCGCGAGAAGTTCTCCTCAGGTACCAGACCAGAATTCTCAGCAAAGTTGACTTTTTGACTTTTAATCCCCCGTGCTTCGTGTCCAACTGCTTTGCATCCGTTTCCCGCTCGTTTATTATAAAGTTCATCACCTTACCATCACTTTTAATAATCTGGTTGAATTTATAAATTTAATTCATTTAATTTAATAACTGGAGATCAACATAACAAATTACTCAACTTTAGTAAAAAACATTGAAATTATCACCTTTTAAAATACCATTTTTTTTTGTATGGCAATTATTTTGTCTTCCATATATTTATTGATATGTTTCTTTGTGAAGACTAGCATGACAATTATTTTGTCTGACATATATTTATTGATATGCCTTTTAGACTTTGTAGTATGGTTGAAAGTTACATTTGGTTAAAAAAAAGTAACAAGCTTTGGATGGCAAACATTAAAATAAAAATCAGCTTTTATGTTATATCATACCAACTCTTATTCATTTTGTCAAACAGGTGGAATTAGGATTGATATAATCCATTATATCAAACTCGATGTGTTTAAGTTGGACTTTATTTTAACCCGATAAACTAAACTTGTCAATTTGTTAAGTTAAATAAAACATGTCGATTAGTCAATCTGTTTAGATTATGAAAAGGAGTAAAAAAAACCAATAACCTCACCCCATTAACCTATGCACTAAAAGTATTTATGGTATTGATTAATTGATGATCTTCATTGAAACACAATATCCCAATATACAGGAAATGAATTACAATCTAACTTAGACAACAAGATAATTACAAATCTATTTTAAATATAATAATATATATACACACACCGTCAAAGTGTTTATGGTATTGATTAATTGATGATCTTAATTAAAAGATAATACCCCAATATATAAGGAATGAATTACAACTTAACTTAGGCAACAAGATAATTACAACTCATGTATTACACAAGTTGAAAAAATTTAACTTGTTGAAAACCGATAGTTTCTATACAGATTTGTATATCATTAGCCATTGATGAAATAATAAATGGGGAAAGTGAATATGATGTTGTTACGCATGTAAGTTGTATGTGAAACAGCAACACCCTTAATTGGACTTTTAATTGGTGAGAATAAATATGGTTGTATGTGTCCAAAATACACACATCCAGTTATTAAACCACAAGCTTTATACACACATCCAATTCAACCCTAGACTTAGACATAGACTATTGTGCACACTATTAATCCAATATACATTCCACACTAGGTTAACGTTGCGCATTACAAGGATCATATTACTATTTAGTATCTCAAGTTAGCTACGCCTTCAAATCAAGTGAGTATTACATAGCCCCTTTTACTATTTTACACTTTTTGGGGTGGAACATGAACACTATACAACACTATTGCTTACATTTACACAAACTACATAAGTACAAATCCTCTTTACATTCATGTGTGCAAATTTGAGCTTTATGCCTGAGTGCTAGGTGTGTTAACTTTTGTGTGCAATTTATGTGCAATCATTAACTATTCAAGCCGACGGTAAACAATGATAGATCTATTGAGTCTGACAAACCCACCCAGATTGGGGTGATTGTTACCGACAACACAATTTTGCATGCTAGTTACAAAGGTTTGATTGTACTTGGTTACACAATAGCTGCTCTCCATAAATGCCTTATTTTATCATGTTATGTAAGGATTTGTTTATTTACAATCTATATGCTATCTATATACAAACCTGTGTATGCTCACCAACTTTTTAGTTGACCTTATTTTATTCATGTTTCAGGTGCTAATGAGTGAATTTGATCAAGGCATGCTACACATAGGCTTTGGACTTAGTTAAATTTAAATAAAGACTATTATGTATTTCGTTTATGTACTTGTTGGAATTTGGTTGTGTTAAATTATTTGAAGTTAAATTTGATGATTAAAATATTGAAATCTAGTCAACCTTGTGCTCATGAACAGTCTACATGTCCCGCCCCGATGATTCCGCCGTCGGTTGGGGTGTGACACTTAGCACACTATAACCTGCAACTATGACCCGAACTCATAACGAACTTAAAATGATACAAAACGAATACAAAACTATACGATAACGCACAAATATACATGGATAAATGCATGCGTTTTGCAACACATCATACGCATTAACAAATTGTTGAGTACTTAGGAAAAAATTTGCTGAGTACTTATAAGTACGCAAGAACAAACTTGCTGAGTACTTATAAGTACGCAAGAACAAACTTGCTGAGTACTTATAAGTACGCAAAACATTACAACCTAACCAAAACATACATGAACAAAGACTCGAAAATACAACTCGATCAGATACAAATGACTCATAAAATACAAACAATCTTCAAGCTCCTTGTCATAAAACATGCTCCAACAAACTCCCCTTTGACAACAGCTCTGAAGATGTTTGTCACATGATTCCAGATAAACAGACTCCCCCTTGACAATAGCTTCAGATGTCTTCAGAAGTTGTCTACAAGTCTGCTCACATCATGAAGTCCAGCTGTATCTGTAGTCCTTATCAAGTACATATGCACTCAAACTTGAACAAGACATAAGAAATAGAACTCTTTGTCTAAATTCAAGTATTCTCAAACACTTTCAAAATATTATATAATATGTTCAACTATTTTGTAGGAATTGCGTCATAAACTACGGAATTAGTGGTTTTTGAGGGTGCGGGTGGAGGGGGGTTTAGGTTTTTGGGTCCGGGTTGGGGTTTGATGAGACGGTTCCAACTCCTCTTAAATGAGCTCAATCGGAGTTCGTTTGACCCACTTCTTAGCATTTCTTATCGAAAAACCACTTCTTAGTGGAACTGCACCCCCCAAAAACCTAAAACCCCCCTCCAACCCCACCCCGAAAAGCCTAAAACCACCACCCCTACCCCCCCCCCCAAAAAACCTAAACCCCCCACCCCCACTAAAAACCTAAACCCACCCCCAAAAACCTAAACCCCCCATCCCCATCCTAAAAAAATCTAAACCCTAAAATCTAAACCATAAAAGCTAAAGTCTAAGGCTAAAATCATAAAATTCAACGCTAAAATCTAAACGCTAAAAGTTAAGATGATAGAGTTCGACGAGACGGTTCCAACACCGCTGGAATGAGCTCAATCGGAGTTCGTTTGATATCATTTTTTAAGGTTTTTGTCATTTATTAGACTTTTTAACGAAATATCACTTCTTATTTGAACCTCCTCCAATATATATATATATATATATATATATATATATAGGATTGGGTTAGATTGGAAACCCAATTGGGTTGTGAAAACCCTATATGGGCCCTTGATTGGATTTTGATCTATGGTTGAGATTGAATTAACCCAATAAGCATGTATCTTTATATTAGTTTAATAATTAAAGGTACAAAAGGGGTGTTAAAGACTTTTTGTAAACTCTGACAAATCTTCATCGGTGTAGAAGCATGTTTTTGTAACTATAGATAAAATTCTATGTATCGGTGTACGTGGCTAGTACGCAGGAGGGTGTTTCTGAGTACTTAGCCTGCACACCAGTTTGGTCCTGCGTACTTAGTAAGTACGCAAGGCTTGTCAAGTACGCATGACTAAACCCTGCGTACTTAGACAAGTACGCAGGTAGTGTTCCTTCCCCTATAAATATGAGATGATGGCCTCATTTGTAGGTGGAACTTCTGCAACAAGGTTGAGAGGTGTCTGGGTCGGGACGAGCTCTCCCGACCCTGGACCGTGAGCTTAGATGAGAAATGTGTACTCCTTCGGTATGTAGTCTGTAATACGGATGACTTCTATGTTATGGATTACGTATCGTTTCATTATCTTTTGTTTATGTTCGTGTTTCTCTGTCTTGTTTCTTGGTTCCCACACAAATCCCAGAACAGATCCGTGTTATTTTCGTTGCGCGACGAGTCTCCCGAGACCTACAATTGGGTAGTGAAACCCATGCACCCATCAATCCAATCGTTCCTATTCTCATTGTACCCTTCAAATTTGAAGTTTCATTTTGCTTAATCGATAAATGGCGCTTAGAAATTGAACGAAGCTTGTCTGTACTTTACATATTAGGATTTTGAAATTGAAAATCGTAAAATTGGGTTTCGCCTACATCTGCAGATAAACATCTGATTTTGGGGAATTCAATCGATCAGTCTGCATATCAAATACTACATCAACATGAGAATGAGTAAATTGTTTCTTTCCCTAATTTTATGTAAGTTAAATATATTAAATCTCTCTGATTAAACATAGAAATTTGTTATTGTAGGGAGGAGTAGTGGTCAGATAGGTAAAAAAGCTCTAAGCAGGTTTTCAAATACAAAAGACGAACCAATAGTTGTAGAATCGGAGCAAAAAAACAATGGAAAAACTCCAGAAAAAGAAAAAAAGATGTTTAGGTAAGTTTAATTTACATATATTATAATTAAAAGTTACATATATAACATTTGTAAAGAATATTGTATATGTATAAGTTATTTATATCATGATTGACACAAACAACATTGGTTAACATATTTTATATGTATAAATTAGATGAGGAAGGGGTTGAGGAAGTACAGAAAGAAAATGAAATCCAAGTGGGTGAAACAAATATAGAAAGGGAAATACCATTGGATGTGGAGCCTATTAGTCAATATTTTAGTAATGTGGTTGAGGCGCGGAAAGAAAAAAGAATACAATGGGAGTGGGAACCAGTGAATCAATATACATGTAAGATTAAACTTTATTAATATTTACATTGAATTACGTTATTATTACAAGTAAGTTACAAATCAATAATATGTATTTTTATTGACAAAAACAGTGGTAGGTGAAAATGCAATAAGAATGGCTAATGAAGAGAAGAATAAGGAAACACGCAACTAAATGTATATTCTTGTATTAGTATTAAAGTCTAAATATTTGCTCATCATTATTACTTACATTATTGTTACATTGAAATAGGAGCCGGTGGAACAAGTCAAGAAAAAGTGATAACAATGTTAGAAGCTACAAGGAATATACCTTTCAGAGAGAAAGGAGTGACAGGTGTTATTAAGTCACCTTTTTTAATAAGGGGTGTAGATCTAAATAAAACATTGAGTAGAGAAGAACATTTTATTTGGAAGTATATTTTCAAAGTTGAAGTTGCATCAACAGGCCTGCCTGGGCCTGCCTGATGAAAGTGATAAACAAAATGAAGACAACATGTATGAGTAAAATAAAATTATGATTAAACGTATATCTATAATTTAGTACTATATGATGTTACACTTGTTAATTTCTGATTTTTAACATAAAATAAAAAAGACATGCTTCACTGTCACTTTATATATTTTAGAAATAAAAATAAATGATGTAATAACATTGTAACATTAATGTAACTAATGTAACAAATGAATTTGCTTTGCAAATCAGTATGGATGTAGTATTCAGAAGTGTGAATAACTTGGAATTGACATTGTCAATTATTTGGAGCTTGAAGACTGGGGAGAAAGTGTATAACAATATTATAGATGCTTGGGTGGAAGTTTTAAACTATGAAGAAAAATTCAGATCAAGTGGTTCACCATACAGATTGTTTGTTGGCACTAATGTGATTGTAAGTTTCTTAAAAATTGCATTTTAATACGTAGAAATGTTATTAAATAGTTGGGTGTTATTGTTGTCATATGTAGGTTGATTGGATGCTAAACAAAACCGACTCAAGTAGGGATGAACGTTTTGAAAGGTTCCGCAGAAATATGTATGGAGGGATTTGTGAGAATAAACTGATGAACGAAATGAAACACTTTGATATCATTCTATTCCCAATACTTGAACATGGACACTATTACTTGTTGAATTTTGAATTGAAGAATGGAGCCATAACAGTGATTGACAACTTTCACGAATCAATCGCTCTAGTGGGGCTAAAGGATAATGAGGACTACTTCAAAAAGGACTCTACATACAAAATTGTAAGACTTTTATTTATAAAAATGTTTCCCTATATAGACAAATTTAACACTTTTTATACTTGCAGAAAGATTTGTTTGTGAAGTACCTAGAAAGACACGGTCATCCAAAAGCATATGAGATAAAAGCTGCAAAAATTAGAAAGATTGATATTCCATGGGCAACAAAACAGTCTGAGGTTGATTGTGGAATATTTGTCATGAGGCATATGGGGATAAAAGAACAATTCTTCTGTGTGTTGAACTCAAATGGAATGAAAAAGAAAGGACAATTAAATGCATTGAGTAAGAAGTTTGTAGCTCATATTCTATAATCAAAGGCAAATCTTTTGAAAGAAAAAAAATCCAGGCAGCAGCACAAAGGAAGTAAGGGTGGGAAGAACGTGACATGTATGTTCCTAATTTTTGGGTTATCACATCGAAGTATGTTTTAAGAAAATTTGGTTCTGTAAGATTGTTATTTTGGATAATTTGATACTGTTATTTTAACAACAGTTTGAATATGTAATATACAATCTGATGTTTTAGGAGTCCTTTAATTTAATGTCTAATCTATTTAGTTATACAATGTAACATATGTGTAACATTATGTTAGATTAAGTTGTGATATTATGAAATTATTAATATTGAAAAATGTTGAAAAAGTTGACAATTGATAATATGGAAAATTATAAAAAAAACGAAAAAATATTTGGTATAAACGGGTGAGTTAGGTGTAAAGAAAATAAAAAGTACATAGGGAAGCATCAAAAATGTAAAAAGGACGATGATAAGATATAAAACAACATAAAAGATTAATTAATAGGAAACATATAGAAACAACAAAAAGTACGGATAAAGTACATATATAAATATTGAAATGATAAGACATAAAGGAAATCTACTTTAAATAAAAGTACAAAAGTTACCAAACTAGATGCACTATTCGAACTAAACATTGAACTAGGGGCTTTACCATATTCAAACTAAATCAAAACAACCAAACAATGAAGAAAAACACCCAACTTAGAAATAAGTAAAGTTTCAACCACCAAATTTGACTTCCAAGGTCTTTTGACAAAGCTTCATGCTTATTCTTGTTTCTTATAAGCCCGGGAACAATATGAGCGGCTCTTGCACACAGAGGAGGATCGATCCATCCAATAAAACCACAACCGGAAACCTAATTTACATGTTATTACTTTAGTTATGTTGAAAAAGTGAGAAATAAAAAAAAGATAAAATAATAATATAAAAAAAATTATAGGAGGAAATTACATTACGAGCACAACAATAGAAACGTCTACCAGGGTTTGCTCATGTCCAGGAAGTACGAATATACGTGGGAGAACCACAAGAACACAAAACAATCTCTATCCTTCTAACAGGGCCTCTTTCATATCTCCTTGGAATGCCTCCTGGATTGTCAACGGGAGGACCCGCATTCCTAGGACCAGGTTTTCTTTGCCTGTTTACGGGCTGCTGTTATGGTGGGATTGGTGCTGGAAAGTCTAGCTGAACTGGATGTTGTGGTATTCTCTGATCAAACTATTCATTACGCCCCTCAAACCGAACACATGTATCATGCCTTCTATACACTGGCATCCTAACCCTCGGTCTGTCTCTTCTGTCAAACTCATTAGCATCATCCTTATACTCCCCAAACTCATCATCAAAACCATCTGCTTCATCCTCATAGTCTAAACATGAAGTGTATGGTTGAAAGCCTGGTGGGGGAGTTGAGGGAAATTTGGAGGGTTTTGTCATGGGTGGTTATGATGTTGGTGGTATGGTATCTGGCACTATCCTCACATATGGTGAAGAATAATGAGATTCGGGTTTGAAATCAAAAGGCTGGCTTACTTGTGGTAGAGGTTGGCCAAAGCTGGGTAATGGTGAAATTTCACTGGTGGATTGGTTGAGGTTTCTATCTGTCCCACTTGGAGGAACAGATGATGAGAACACACCGAGGAGGGTTGCTGTTCTGGTGGTAACTGACCTGCAGGAGGCAGATCAGATTGCTTCCCAAGATCCTGTTTATTCTCCATGTGAGTTGGAGAAGCTAGTACTCTGTTGGTTCTGTGAAAAACATTGTTCTGTTTAGCAGTCTTCTCAATTTCTGGATCAAAAGGTAATGGAGAGGATTTCCTAGAATATCTTGTATGATGCATGCAATTAAGGAATCACCTGCACAACACAAACATGAAAACCCTGTGTAATACTGAACAAAGCAAAATAAAATAAAATTTTAAAAACAAGAATTTGATTTTTGTGATTTGTAGCAAAAGAGAACAAATTAACACCTTGCACACTAACTCCCCGGCAACGGCGCCATTTTGATCGATGTCGTTTGGTCGGTCAAAAACAATCCTTAAACACTTTAACTGGTAAGGGTAAGTAGAGTATCGTATCCACGAGGAGTTTGTGGAAAGTGTCACTTTGTTACAATTGTTGAAAGACAGAAAATAGTAAATACTGATTTGGATTTGGATTTAAAACAATACGAAGAAGGGAAATCCTCTCCGGGGTTCAGGTTTGCAAACACAAGTCACTTCTAGCTAATTAGCAAGCAATTACATAGACATAATCACACAAGGTTCAATTGAATTCAGTGAAAATGGAAGAACAAGTTGTAAAGAAAACCTATTCTTGCATAACCAATTTAGATTAACCATCATCCAACCCCCAAAATGTCCCTGATGTAAAGAAACCTGAGACTAATGAGACTTGAACAACAAATCAAAGTCAACCAAAACAGTTTAAAGCATTCAATTGATAAATGAAATCATATGACTTAACATGCCAATCAAGATTACAAACCAAAGCTAATCATTCCAGAAAATAACGAGTGTAATACAAAACCCTACACCCGGAGAAGACCACGTGTGATTTAGCTACTCATACTCCTCACAATAATCAAAACTAATGTAATGGGACTTACAATCATGAAACTCTAGTAACAATCGACCTAAGAATAGTGGAAATCGTCCTCTTGAAGCTTTGGAACGGCTGGAATCGGAGATCAAGGATAATGGGGGCTGCTAGAGATTAAAATCAACTTTTCTGTAAAAATGATCCCTCGCGTACTGCGAGAGATCTTGGCCAAGTCCTTCACGTACCGCGAAGGACAGAATAGTCGGGCGCCTCTTTTGATTCCTCGCGTACCGCGAGAAGTTCTCCTCAGGTACCAGACCAGAATTCTCAGCAAAGTTGACTTTTTGACTTTTAATCCCCCGTGCTTCGTGTCCAACTGCTTTGCATCCGTTTCCCGCTCGTTTATTATAAAGTTCATCACCTTACCATCACTTTTAATAATCTGGTTGAATTTATAAATTTAATTCATTTAATTTAATAACTGGAGATCAACATAACAAATTACTCAACTTTAGTAAAAAACATTGAAATTATCACCTTTTAAAATACCATTTTTTTTTGTATGGCAATTATTTTGTCTTCCATATATTTATTGATATGTTTCTTTGTGAAGACTAGCATGACAATTATTTTGTCTGACATATATTTATTGATATGCCTTTTAGACTTTGTAGTATGGTTGAAAGTTACATTTGGTTAAAAAAAAGTAACAAGCTTTGGATGGCAAACATTAAAATAAAAATCAGCTTTTATGTTATATCATACCAACTCTTATTCATTTTGTCAAACAGGTGGAATTAGGATTGATATAATCCATTATATCAAACTCGATGTGTTTAAGTTGGACTTTATTTTAACCCGATAAACTAAACTTGTCAATTTGTTAAGTTAAATAAAACATGTCGATTAGTCAATCTGTTTAGATTATGAAAAGGAGTAAAAAAAACCAATAACCTCACCCCATTAACCTATGCACTAAAAGTATTTATGGTATTGATTAATTGATGATCTTCATTGAAACACAATATCCCAATATACAGGAAATGAATTACAATCTAACTTAGACAACAAGATAATTACAAATCTATTTTAAATATAATAATATATATACACACACCGTCAAAGTGTTTATGGTATTGATTAATTGATGATCTTAATTAAAAGATAATACCCCAATATATAAGGAATGAATTACAACTTAACTTAGGCAACAAGATAATTACAACTCATGTATTACACAAGTTGAAAAAATTTAACTTGTTGAAAACCGATAGTTTCTATACAGATTTGTATATCATTAGCCATTGATGAAATAATAAATGGGGAAAGTGAATATGATGTTGTTACGCATGTAAGTTGTATGTGAAACAGCAACACCCTTAATTGGACTTTTAATTGGTGAGAATAAATATGGTTGTATGTGTCCAAAATACACACATCCAGTTATTAAACCACAAGCTTTATACACACATCCAATTCAACCCTAGACTTAGACATAGACTATTGTGCACACTATTAATCCAATATACATTCCACACTAGGTTAACGTTGCGCATTACAAGGATCATATTACTATTTAGTATCTCAAGTTAGCTACGCCTTCAAATCAAGTGAGTATTACATAGCCCCTTTTACTATTTTACACTTTTTGGGGTGGAACATGAACACTATACAACACTATTGCTTACATTTACACAAACTACATAAGTACAAATCCTCTTTACATTCATGTGTGCAAATTTGAGCTTTATGCCTGAGTGCTAGGTGTGTTAACTTTTGTGTGCAATTTATGTGCAATCATTAACTATTCAAGCCGACGGTAAACAATGATAGATCTATTGAGTCTGACAAACCCACCCAGATTGGGGTGATTGTTACCGACAACACAATTTTGCATGCTAGTTACAAAGGTTTGATTGTACTTGGTTACACAATAGCTGCTCTCCATAAATGCCTTATTTTATCATGTTATGTAAGGATTTGTTTATTTACAATCTATATGCTATCTATATACAAACCTGTGTATGCTCACCAACTTTTTAGTTGACCTTATTTTATTCATGTTTCAGGTGCTAATGAGTGAATTTGATCAAGGCATGCTACACATAGGCTTTGGACTTAGTTAAATTTAAATAAAGACTATTATGTATTTCGTTTATGTACTTGTTGGAATTTGGTTGTGTTAAATTATTTGAAGTTAAATTTGATGATTAAAATATTGAAATCTAGTCAACCTTGTGCTCATGAACAGTCTACATGTCCCGCCCCGATGATTCCGCCGTCGGTTGGGGTGTGACACTTAGCACACTATAACCTGCAACTATGACCCGAACTCATAACGAACTTAAAATGATACAAAACGAATACAAAACTATACGATAACGCACAAATATACATGGATAAATGCATGCGTTTTGCAACACATCATACGCATTAACAAATTGTTGAGTACTTAGGAAAAAATTTGCTGAGTACTTATAAGTACGCAAGAACAAACTTGCTGAGTACTTATAAGTACGCAAGAACAAACTTGCTGAGTACTTATAAGTACGCAAAACATTACAACCTAACCAAAACATACATGAACAAAGACTCGAAAATACAACTCGATCAGATACAAATGACTCATAAAATACAAACAATCTTCAAGCTCCTTGTCATAAAACATGCTCCAACAAACTCCCCTTTGACAACAGCTCTGAAGATGTTTGTCACATGATTCCAGATAAACAGACTCCCCCTTGACAATAGCTTCAGATGTCTTCAGAAGTTGTCTACAAGTCTGCTCACATCATGAAGTCCAGCTGTATCTGTAGTCCTTATCAAGTACATATGCACTCAAACTTGAACAAGACATAAGAAATAGAACTCTTTGTCTAAATTCAAGTATTCTCAAACACTTTCAAAATATTATATAATATGTTCAACTATTTTGTAGGAATTGCGTCATAAACTACGGAATTAGTGGTTTTTGAGGGTGCGGGTGGAGGGGGGTTTAGGTTTTTGGGTCCGGGTTGGGGTTTGATGAGACGGTTCCAACTCCTCTTAAATGAGCTCAATCGGAGTTCGTTTGACCCACTTCTTAGCATTTCTTATCGAAAAACCACTTCTTAGTGGAACTGCACCCCCCAAAAACCTAAAACCCCCCTCCAACCCCACCCCGAAAAGCCTAAAACCACCACCCCTACCCCCCCCCCCAAAAACCTAAACCCCCCACCCCCACTAAAAACCTAAACCCACCCCCAAAAACCTAAACCCCCCATCCCCATCCTAAAAAAATCTAAACCCTAAAATCTAAACCATAAAAGCTAAAGTCTAAGGCTAAAATCATAAAATTCAACGCTAAAATCTAAACGCTAAAAGTTAAGATGATAGAGTTCGACGAGACGGTTCCAACACCGCTGGAATGAGCTCAATCGGAGTTCGTTTGATATCATTTTTTAAGGTTTTTGTCATTTATTAGACTTTTTAACGAAATATCACTTCTTATTTGAACCTCCTCCAATATATATATATATATATATATATATATATATATAGGATTGGGTTAGATTGGAAACCCAATTGGGTTGTGAAAACCCTATATGGGCCCTTGATTGGATTTTGATCTATGGTTGAGATTGAATTAACCCAATAAGCATGTATCTTTATATTAGTTTAATAATTAAAGGTACAAAAGGGGTGTTAAAGACTTTTTGTAAACTCTGACAAATCTTCATCGGTGTAGAAGCATGTTTTTGTAACTATAGATAAAATTCTATGTATCGGTGTACGTGGCTAGTACGCAGGAGGGTGTTTCTGAGTACTTAGCCTGCACACCAGTTTGGTCCTGCGTACTTAGTAAGTACGCAAGGCTTGTCAAGTACGCATGACTAAACCCTGCGTACTTAGACAAGTACGCAGGTAGTGTTCCTTCCCCTATAAATATGAGATGATGGCCTCATTTGTAGGTGGAACTTCTGCAACAAGGTTGAGAGGTGTCTGGGTCGGGACGAGCTCTCCCGACCCTGGACCGTGAGCTTAGATGAGAAATGTGTACTCCTTCGGTATGTAGTCTGTAATACGGATGACTTCTATGTTATGGATTACGTATCGTTTCATTATCTTTTGTTTATGTTCGTGTTTCTCTGTCTTGTTTCTTGGTTCCCACACAAATCCCAGAACAGATCCGTGTTATTTTCGTTGCGCGACGAGTCTCCCGAGACCTACAATTGGGTAGTGAAACCCATGCACCCATCAATCCAATCGTTCCTATTCTCATTGTACCCTTCAAATTTGAAGTTTCATTTTGCTTAATCGATAAATGGCGCTTAGAAATTGAACGAAGCTTGTCTGTACTTTACATATTAGGATTTTGAAATTGAAAATCGTAAAATTGGGTTTCGCCTACATCTGCAGATAAACATCTGATTTTGGGGAATTCAATCGATCAGTCTGCATATCAAATACTACATCAACATGAGAATGAGTAAATTGTTTCTTTCCCTAATTTTATGTAAGTTAAATATATTAAATCTCTCTGATTAAACATAGAAATTTGTTATTGTAGGGAGGAGTAGTGGTCAGATAGGTAAAAAAGCTCTAAGCAGGTTTTCAAATACAAAAGACGAACCAATAGTTGTAGAATCGGAGCAAAAAAACAATGGAAAAACTCCAGAAAAAGAAAAAAAGATGTTTAGGTAAGTTTAATTTACATATATTATAATTAAAAGTTACATATATAACATTTGTAAAGAATATTGTATATGTATAAGTTATTTATATCATGATTGACACAAACAACATAGGTTAACATATTTTATATGTATAAATTAGATGAGGAAGGGGTTGAGGAAGTACAGAAAGAAAATGAAATCCAAGTGGGTGAAACAAATATAGAAAGGGAAATACCATTGGATGTGGAGCCTATTAGTCAATATTTTAGTAATGTGGTTGAGGCGCGGAAAGAAAAAAGAATACAATGGGAGTGGGAACCAGTGAATCAATATACATGTAAGATTAAACTTTATTAATATTTACATTGAATTACGTTATTATTACAAGTAAGTTACAAATCAATAATATGTATTTTTATTGACAAAAACAGTGGTAGGTGAAAATGCAATAAGAATGGCTAATGAAGAGAAGAATAAGGAAACACGCAACTAAATGTATATTCTTGTATTAGTATTAAAGTCTAAATATTTGCTCATCATTATTACTTACATTATTGTTACATTGAAATAGGAGCCGGTGGAACAAGTCAAGAAAAAGTGATAACAATGTTAGAAGCTACAAGGAATATACCTTTCAGAGAGAAAGGAGTGACAGGTGTTATTAAGTCACCTTTTTTAATAAGGGGTGTAGATCTAAATAAAACATTGAGTAGAGAAGAACATTTTATTTGGAAGTATATTTTCAAAGTTGAAGTTGCATCAACAGGCCTGCCTGGGCCTGCCTGATGAAAGTGATAAACAAAATGAAGACAACATGTATGAGTAAAATAAAATTATGATTAAACGTATATCTATAATTTAGTACTATATGATGTTACACTTGTTAATTTCTGATTTTTAACATAAAATAAAAAAGACATGCTTCACTGTCACTTTATATATTTTAGAAATAAAAATAAATGATGTAATAACATTGTAACATTAATGTAACTAATGTAACAAATGAATTTGCTTTGCAAATCAGTATGGATGTAGTATTCAGAAGTGTGAATAACTTGGAATTGACATTGTCAATTATTTGGAGCTTGAAGACTGGGGAGAAAGTGTATAACAATATTATAGATGCTTGGGTGGAAGTTTTAAACTATGAAGAAAAATTCAGATCAAGTGGTTCACCATACAGATTGTTTGTTGGCACTAATGTGATTGTAAGTTTCTTAAAAATTGCATTTTAATACGTAGAAATGTTATTAAATAGTTGGGTGTTATTGTTGTCATATGTAGGTTGATTGGATGCTAAACAAAACCGACTCAAGTAGGGATGAACGTTTTGAAAGGTTCCGCAGAAATATGTATGGAGGGATTTGTGAGAATAAACTGATGAACGAAATGAAACACTTTGATATCATTCTATTCCCAATACTTGAACATGGACACTATTACTTGTTGAATTTTGAATTGAAGAATGGAGCCATAACAGTGATTGACAACTTTCACGAATCAATCGCTCTAGTGGGGCTAAAGGATAATGAGGACTACTTCAAAAAGGACTCTACATACAAAATTGTAAGACTTTTATTTATAAAAATGTTTCCCTATATAGACAAATTTAACACTTTTTATACTTGCAGAAAGATTTGTTTGTGAAGTACCTAGAAAGACACGGTCATCCAAAAGCATATGAGATAAAAGCTGCAAAAATTAGAAAGATTGATATTCCATGGGCAACAAAACAGTCTGAGGTTGATTGTGGAATATTTGTCATGAGGCATATGGGGATAAAAGAACAATTCTTCTGTGTGTTGAACTCAAATGGAATGAAAAAGAAAGGACAATTAAATGCATTGAGTAAGAAGTTTGTAGCTCATATTCTATAATCAAAGGCAAATCTTTTGAAAGAAAAAAAATCCAGGCAGCAGCACAAAGGAAGTAAGGGTGGGAAGAACGTGACATGTATGTTCCTAATTTTTGGGTTATCACATCGAAGTATGTTTTAAGAAAATTTGGTTCTGTAAGATTGTTATTTTGGATAATTTGATACTGTTATTTTAACAACAGTTTGAATATGTAATATACAATCTGATGTTTTAGGAGTCCTTTAATTTAATGTCTAATCTATTTAGTTATACAATGTAACATATGTGTAACATTATGTTAGATTAAGTTGTGATATTATGAAATTATTAATATTGAAAAATGTTGAAAAAGTTGACAATTGATAATATGGAAAATTATAAAAAAAACGAAAAAATATTTGGTATAAACGGGTGAGTTAGGTGTAAAGAAAATAAAAAGTACATAGGGAAGCATCAAAAATGTAAAAAGGACGATGATAAGATATAAAACAACATAAAAGATTAATTAATAGGAAACATATAGAAACAACAAAAAGTACGGATAAAGTACATATATAAATATTGAAATGATAAGACATAAAGGAAATCTACTTTAAATAAAAGTACAAAAGTTACCAAACTAGATGCACTATTCGAACTAAACATTGAACTAGGGGCTTTACCATATTCAAACTAAATCAAAACAACCAAACAATGAAGAAAAACACCCAACTTAGAAATAAGTAAAGTTTCAACCACCAAATTTGACTTCCAAGGTCTTTTGACAAAGCTTCATGCTTATTCTTGTTTCTTATAAGCCCGGGAACAATATGAGCGGCTCTTGCACACAGAGGAGGATCGATCCATCCAATAAAACCACAACCGGAAACCTAATTTACATGTTATTACTTTAGTTATGTTGAAAAAGTGAGAAATAAAAAAAAGATAAAATAATAATATAAAAAAAATTATAGGAGGAAATTACATTACGAGCACAACAATAGAAACGTCTACCAGGGTTTGCTCATGTCCAGGAAGTACGAATATACGTGGGAGAACCACAAGAACACAAAACAATCTGATGATGTAGGTCCATGGGAATGGAGATGCTTTGCATAAGATGTATGAAGAAGGATGATAGATATACGGAAATTTATAAGAGAGGGAAAGGTAGGTGTAAAAAAATATTTAGATCGTAAAAAAAATAAGTAATTTATCTATTGTGGTTCGGTATTTCACATATTTCCAATAATGTCTACATATTATAATCAATATTTAATTAAATTTAATTAATGTCACACCCCAACCGACGGCGGAAACGTCGGGGCGGGACATGTAGACTGTTCATGAGCACAAGGTTTACTATATTGAAATATTTTAAATCATAACTTCATTTCAAATAACCAAACACAATCAAGTTCAAACAAATACGAAAAGAAATGCATAATATTCTTTATTTAATTTTTAACTAAGTCCATGTCCTACGTGTAGCATATCTTGATCAACTCACACGTTATCACCTGAAACATGAATAAAATAATGTCAACTAAAAAGTTGGTGAGCATACACAGGTTTGTACATAGATAGTATATAGTTGTGAAAGATCAAATCCTTACATATCATGAATAAATAAGGCATTTATGGGGAGTAACTAATGTGTAACTAAAGTACAATCAAACCTTTGTAACTAGCATGCAAATTGTGTTGTCGGTAACAATCACCCCAATCTGGGTGGGTTTGTCAAACTCAATAGATCTATCATTGTTAACCGTCGGCTTATTAGTTAATGATTGCACATGAAATTGCACACATATAGTTAACACGTATAGCACTCAAACATAAAGCTCAAATTTTTGCACACATGAATGTAAATAGGATTTGTGTTTTGTGTAGTTTGTGTAAGTGTAAATAGTTGTGTGTATAGAGTTCATGTTTCACCCCAAAAGTGTAAAAGAGAAAAAGGGGCTATGTAATACTCACTTGATTAGAGGTGTAGCTAACACGCACGGCTAGACGGTAGAATGATGATTGAAATCTCACAAGGTTAACCTAGTGTGTAATATATATTTAATTAATAACGTGTATGATAGTCTCGGTCTAAGTCTAGGATATAATCGGATGTGTGTACGAAGGGTTGTATGGAAGCGTAGGAAAAATTATGATTTGTATTTTGGAAAAGTGTTGAATAAAGAAATAGTTTAATATTATTTTAGTTAGAGTTTGGACTTGAATATTAAATAAATAATTGTTAATTATTTATTAAATTAGAAAGATATTATGAAATTATATTTATTTAAGTATAATTTAAATAAATAACTTTATTTTATTTATAAAATATATGACTAAGAGTTTAATACTAAAACAACTTAAAACTCTAAATATATTTATAATTGTAATTGACAAACGCGTTCGTTCCATTATGTGATATTTAAAAGGTATGAAATATATATATAAAATTTAAAACTTCATAACTTTTATTTCATGGGAAATATTTTATTTATAAAAGCTCGCCATAATATTCATAAAATTAGAAAATTTATTTCTTTGTTTAATTAAAGAAATTTAATAACTAAATTCATAATAAAAACGAGTTTATTTTAAAGTTTGTAAACTTTTGTCTCATTATGTTCAAAAAAATGTAATGTTTATAAAAATAATTTTAATAAAATTTTTAGAGTTTAAAAACAGATTTTAAAAATTTAAAACAGGCCACCCCGTTCGAACCCGGTGTGTGTCGCAAGCCTTACCACCGGACCAAGGGATATTACTTGTAATCGGTGGCTTCGGGTTTGTATTAACAAGGAAAACAACGGATCCGGCTAGTTCTAGGGTCTGCGCAAAAATAAACAACCGGATATGCGGGTTGTGGGTTTCGAACCCACGCCACCTGGTTCGGCGGCGCAGTGACTTACCGGCCGGACCAGGTGGTTTCGCTGGTTAAACATGTAATCCAAAAACATTTATACACATAATAGATTAATAATAGTTTCATCTTTTTTGATTTAAAACCCGCCATGAACCCTAATCCCAAATCGAATTCGATTCTGTTATGTTAACTCAAATTGATAAGGGGGTTTTAATCAAGACTCAGAGGTGATTCGAATGGTGTATTTACTTACTGGATTGATGGGGGCACGAATGCAGTCAGCTACAAGTTCTACTTCGATGTTCTTGAGGCTTGGCAGGATTCCAGAGGTGTTTTGCGGATCGAAAGAGGGTTGAAGGAGTTTGTGTGATTGATTACGAGAGTAGGAGAGTGTTTTAATTTGATTGATTTCATCCGTATATGTTAATTTGATTTTCAAATTGACCGGGAAAGTCGCGGCGACTGTTTACGAGATAATCAATTGAATTGGGGATGAATTGGGTCTTGATAATAGTCTAGGTTCGTACCAGATCAGTTCACGTGTGATTCCTGGGATTTACACGCGTTAATTTCGTGAATTTGATAAGGCTTGACTATCCAAAGTCAAACTTGTTTAAATTTGAATAATCCGTGTAAATTGACCGAATTGGTTCGATGGATGGGCCTGTTTTGGGTCGATTATTGATTGTACCCGTACCGAAGTCCATTGGTGTCAATTTGGTCGAACAATCGAGTCTTGATTTTGGTAAATTCGGCCCCTGTTTGACTTTTGAAAGTCAAACAGGTAGATTTGTTAGGAAATTGTTTAAATTTTGACTTTTTAAAGTCAATCTATTTATATTTTTGTGTATATATATATATATATCTACATGTATAATTTATATGAATATGTGTATATATGTATGCATTTGTTGATGTGTTGAGCGAGTACGAGATCGAAAAAATGAAATTTTATCATTGTAACGTAAGGATGATTAAAGTGAAACAATGGAAACTTATAAATGTTACAGTCTCCCCATGTTAAGGGAATTTCGTCCCGAAATTTAGCTAGTGGAGGCGACTGAATTAGCAAAGAGATGTGGGTATTTGAGCTTCATTTGATCTTCGCGTTCCCAAGTGAACTCGGGGCCTCGTTTAGATTCCCAACGAACATTGACAATAGGGATACAGCTTCGCTTGAGTTGCTTGACTTCACGATCCATGATCTCCACCGGTCTCTTAATGAAGTGCATCGTTTCGTCAATGCGCACATCGTCCAGAGGTATATGGAGATTCTCATCAGCAAGACATTTCTTTAGATTGGACACATGAAATGTAGGATGCACATTGCCAAGTGATGGAGGTAACTCGAGTTTGTAAGCCACTTTCCCAATCCTTTCAAGGATCTTGAATGGACCCACATAGCGAGGTGCTAACTTGCCTTTCCTTCCAAAACGGATTACACCCTTCCATGGAGATACTTTTAGAAGAACAAGGTCACCGACTTGGAATTCCAAGGGTTTTCGACGTTTGTCGGCATAACTCTTTTGCCGACTCCTCGCTACTCGAATGTTGTCATGGATTTGAAGGATCTTATCAGATGTTTCTTGAATTAACTCGGGACCGGTGATTTGTGCTTCACCAATCTCGTTCCACCAGATAGGAGAACGACACTTACGACCATAGAGAGCTTCAAATGGAGCCATCTCGATACTTGAGTGGTAGCTATTGTTGTAAGAGAACTCGATTAGGGATAGATGCGAATCCCAATTGCCACTAAAATCAATTACACAAGCCCTAAGCATATCCTCAAGAGTTTGGATTGTTCGTTCAGTCTGACCATCAGTTTGGGGATGGTAAGCTGTGCTCAAATCCAGTCATGTACCAAGAGCAGTTTGGAGAGATTGCCAGAAACGGGAGGTAAAACGAGCATCCCTATCGGAAATTATGTTTAGTGGAACACCGTGACGACTCACAATTTCGTCAATGTAAATTCGGGCCAGTTTCTCAACCCGATAGTCTTCACGGATAGGCAAGAAATGAGCAGATTTGGTGAGGTGGTCAATAATCACCCAAATGCTATCATAACCACTTGAGGTGTGAGGGAGTTTAGTAATGAAGTCCATAGCTAAATTTTCCCATTTCCACACGGGAATTTCCGGTTGTTCAAGCAAACCGGAAGGACGTTGGTGCTCGGCTTTGACTTTGGAGCAAGTTAGGCATTTGGCAACATAGAGTGCAATGCCTTTCTTCATACCGGGCCACCAATATTGTGGGCGAAGGCCTTGGTACATTTTATCCGCACCAGGATGAATAGAATAACGAGTCTTGTGAGCCTCGTTCATGAGAAATCCACGAAGATCATCGCGATCGGGGACCCAAATACGGTTCAAATAATAAAGCAAGCCATTGGGTTTAGATTCAAGCTGAAGTTCAACACCACACAACATTTCCTTGTACATGTTACCCTCGGTGACCGAGACGTGTTGAGCTTCTAGGATACGATTCTGAATGTCGGTTTGAATTCGGACACAATGAAGCATTACATGGTCCTTACGACACAAAGCGTCGGCTACAACATTCGCTTTGCCAGGGTGGTAACGAATCTCGCAGTCATAGTCGTTAAGGAGTTCAACCTAACGTCGTTGCCTCATATTGAGTTCATTTTGGTTGAAGATATGCTGGAGACTTTTGTGGTCGGTGAACACCGCACATTTTGTGCCATAGAGGTAATGTCTCCAAATCTTCAATGCGAATACGACCGCACCCAATTCGAGATCATGCGTCGTATAACTCTTCTCATGAATCTTAAGTTGCCTTAATGCATAAGCGATCACCTTGCCTCGTTGCATGAGAACACAACCAAGACCTTGGTTGGAGGCATCAAAGTAGACAACTAGATCATCATTCCCATCAGGGAGAGTCAGTATAGGAGCATTGCACAACTTTTGCTTGAGAGTTTGGAAAGCTTCTTCTTGCTTTGGTCCCCATTCATAAGGTTTACCCTTGTGTGTCAAAGCGGTGAGGGGGACAGCAATCTTAGAGAAATTTGAGATGAACCGACGATAATATCCCACAAAACCAAGAAACGAACGAACTTCAGTGGGGGTCTTAGGGGTATTCCAATTCTTAACAGCTTCGATCTTAGCAGGGTCAACATGAATACCCTTTTCATTGACAATATGACCTAAGAATTGAACCTCCTTTAGCCAAAATTCACATTTGGAGAACTTGGCATATAGTTGCTCTTTCCTCAAGAGATCCAAAACCGACCTAAGGTGTTGCTCATGATCGTCCTTAGTCTTGGAGTAGATTACGATATCGTCAATGAAGACGATCACAAATTTGTCAAGATATGGTTTTCACACACGATTCATGAGGTCCATGAAAACCGCGGGTCCATTGGTTAACCCAAAAGGCATAACCATGAACTCGTAGTGGCCATATCTTGTTCGGAAGGCAGTCTTTGGAATATCTTCCTCTTGCACACGGAGTTGATGATAACCAGATCGAAGATCAATCTTTGAGAAACATGTAGAGCCTTGAAGATGATCAAAGAGGTCATCAATTGTAGGCAATGGATAACGGTTCTTGATGGTAAGCTTGTTGAGTTCTCGGTAGTCAATACACATGTGGAATGATCCATCCTTCTTCTTGATGAATAAGACAGGTGCACCCCACGGTGAATGACTTGTACGGATGAAGCCCTTGTCGGAGAGCTCTTGGAGTTGGCTTGCAAGTTCTTGCATTTCAGAAGGTGCAAGACGATATGGAGCTCTAGCCACGGGGTTAGCTCCGGGCACAAGATCAATGCGAAATTCTACTTGTCGGACGGGTGGAAGGCCAGATAGATCTTCGGGGAATACTTCGGGAAAATCCCGGATGACGGGGATGTCTTGAATACTCTTCTCTTTGACATCCTTTTGAACAACATGAGCTAAGAAGGCCACGTACTTCTTTCGTAAGTACTTTTGAGCAGTAGTGCATGACATTAACTTGAGTCCCTTGCAAGGCTTTTCACCAAAGACTCTTAACGTTTCTCCCGATGGTAGAGGTATTTGGATGCACTTCTCAAAACAGATGACTTCGGCATGGTGATTCGCCAGCCAATCCATGCCTATGATGATGTCAAAACTTCCCAGTGGCATTGGTACGAGGTTGATTGGAAATGTATGATCATTGAGTTCTACTGTGCAATCATGGATAATGGAGTCAATTGTAAGAGAGTCACCATTTGCTACTTCTACGGTGAAGGTTTTCTCTAATTTGGATCGTGTTTTAGCAAGTAAGGGTTCAAATTTAAGTGACACAAAACTCTTATCTGCACCGGTATCAAATAAAATGGAGGCATATTGACTATTAACAAGGAACGTATCGTTGACCACATCATTGTTGGCCTGAGCTTCATTGGCGTTTATGTTGAAAGCACGCCCACGAGTTCCGCCTTACCGAGCATTGATAAGCTTCGGGCACTGATCATGAAAATGATTCGGGTTGCCACACTCATAGCAAGCGCGTCCATTTGCAATAGCGGGGACACCTTGATTAGCCACTTGCTAGTTGGTTCGTGTTGGTGGGTTGACTTGACCTGGAAGTGCCTTGGCTCTACAAACATTGACCGTATGGCCATATTTTCCACAGTGGGTGCAAAGGCGGTAGGGGATGTTCGGGAGGTGGTGATAATTGCAGGTTGCATAGAGTGGGTAGACCCCAACATATGGCTTCTTGGCTGGTGCTTGAACCATGGGGGCAACTTGGTTAACAGGGGTAGCAGGAGTGACCACAGCATAATTTTTAGCCTTTCTCTTCTTATTATTGTGGTACGGTTCAGTTTTGGCTTCTTTGTTGTGTGTAGGAGGGGTTGTGGTGTCGGGAACTTTCTTGGTGCCTTTTCTAGTAAGAGTTCCTGCTTTTACATGATTGTCGGTCAAAGTAGCAGATAGTCGGATAGCATCTTCGAGTGTCGCGGGATTTCTCCCTAAGACGGTATCCTGAATCTGCCTAGGCAATCCACCAATGTACTTCTCAATGCAGCAGGATAACGGTGTGACCATATGGGGTACAAGGAGACTCAGCTCATGGAACCGGGTTGTATAAGCCAAACTTTCACCACTGTCTTGGGTAAGATCTCAAAACTCAGCTTCCAGCTTTTTCACCTCGTTCCAAGGACAGAACTCTTCGGTCATTAATCTCTTAACCTCATCCCACGGTAAGGCCATAGCTGTTTCCATACCTCTAGTCCTTTTTTCTCCATTCCACCACGTGAGTGCCCGTTTTTGAAAGACACTTGTGGCATGACGAACACGAAGGTTATCGGGGCAGTCACTATTAAGGAAGGTGCCCTCAATGCTTTCGAACCATTGAAGGAGTCCTGTGGCTCCCTCGGTACCATAGAACTTAAGAGGGTTGCATGAATTGAAGTGTTTGAAGGTGCATTGTGGTGGGTTGGCACTGCCACCACTATTAGTTCCATGGTTAACACTGGTGGCTCCATTAGCTTGGGTGAGTTGAGTTACAAGTTGTGCAAGGATAGCAGCAATGTCGGTGTTGTTGTTGGTCACGGCAGCACGATGGGGAGGCATTCTACAGATTTTCACAAGACAAGAAAAAAATATAAGAACTTGTGAGAGTTGCTTGGATTTTAAAAGGATAAGATAATAAATAAAATGGTTAAGCATAGTTTGGATTGTATTCAAATAGTGACATAATCACTTGAATACTATGACACATTAAGGTTAATTAAACTTATATAACTTTCAAGGAGACGTGCTTTAGCCTATAAGTAAACACTCATCCCGGGAATTCCCCGAAAAGCATACGGGTCCCTCGGTTGATTGGGATTTATACGAAATGCTTTCCTAGACAGAAAACCCAGAATACAGGTGTCACCCTTCCAGATTACATGTGTCCTCTAATAATTAACAAAGTTTAAAACCTTAACGAAGAAATAAATAATTTTTTACAGATTTCGATTCATGAAGTTTCCACATGCTATGAGGGGGATGATAGAGAAGCAGGTAAGAAAGTTATGAGGCTTAGGGTATGGGTAGGGATATTGTCTATTTAATTTATTATTTAAGTATAGTTTAATAAGTCATAAAAATTTTTTTAAGTAAGGCATAAAATGAAGTACTAATTAACATAGTAAGCATGTAACACATAGCATATAGCACATAACACATAATCATGCAGCATGGCATAATGGGTGTCCTAAAGTTATAGTCTAGGTCAAAGGTGTCTAATAACCTAGTTCCCTATAACCAAGGCTCTGATACCAATCTGTCACACCCCAATCGACGGCGGAAACGTCGGGGCGGGACATGTAGACTGTTCATGAGCACAAGATTTACTATATTGAAATATTTTAAATCATAACTTCATTTCAAATAACCAAACACAATCAAGTTCAAACAAATACGAAAAGAAATGCATAATATTCTTTATTTAATTTTTAACTAAGTCCATGTCCCACATGTAGCATATCTTGATCAACTCACACGTTATCACCTGAAACATGAATAAAATAATGTCAACTAAAAAGTTGGTGAGCATACACAGGTTTGTACATAGATAGTATATAGTTTTGAAAGATCAAATCCTTACATATCATGAATAAATAAGGCATTTATGGGGAGTAACTAATGTGTAACTAAAGTACAATCAAACCTTTGTAACTAGCATGCAAATTGTGTTGTCGGTAACAATCACCCCAATCTGGGTGGGTTTGTCAGACTCAATAGATCTATCATTGTTAACCGTCGGCTTATTAGTTAATGATTGCACATGAAATTGCACACAAATAGTTAACACATATAGCACTCAAACATAAAGCTCAAATTTTTGCACACATGAATGTAAATAGGATTTGTGTTTTGTGTAGATTGTGTAAGTGTAAATAGTTGTGTGTATAGAGTTCATGTTACACCCCAAAAGTGTAAAAGAGAAAAAGGGGCTATGTAATACTCACTTGATTAGAGGTGTAGCTAACACGCACGGCTAGACGGTAGAATGATGATTGAAATCTCACAAGGTTAACCTAGTGTGTAATATATATTTAATTAATAACGTGTACGATAGTCTCGGTCTAAGTCTAAGATTTAATCGGATGTGTGTACGAAGGGTTGTATGGAAGCGTAGGAAAAATTATGATTTGTATTTTGGAAAAGTGTTGTATAAATAAATAGTTTAATATTATTTTAATTAGAATTTGGACTTGAATATTAAATAAATAATTGTTAATTATTTATTAAATTAGAAAGATATTATGAAATTATATTTATTTAAGTATAATTTAAATAAATAACTTTATTTTATTTATAAAATATATGACTAAGAGTTTAATACTAAAACAACTTAAAACTCTAAATATATTTATAATTGTAATTGACAAACGCGTTCGTTCCATTATGTGATATTTAAAAGGTATGAAATATAGATATAAAATTTAAAACTTCATAACTTTTATTTCATGGGAAATATTTTATTTATAAAAGCTCTCCATAATATTCATAAAATTAGAAAATTTATTTCTTTGTTTAATTAAAGAAATTTAATAACTAAATTCATAATAAAAAGGAGTTTATGTTAAAGTTTGTAAACTTTTGTCTCATTATGTTCAAAAAAATGTAATGTTTATAAAAATAATTTTTATAAAATTTTTAGATTTTAAAAAATTAAAACAGGCCACCCGGTTCGAACCCGGGTGGTTCCTGTGTGTGTCGCAAGCCTTACCACCGGACCAAGGGGTATTACTTGTAATCGGTGGCTTCGGGTTTGTATTAACAAGGAAGACAACGGATCAGGCTAGTTCTAGGGTCTGTGCAAAAATAAACAACCGGATACGCGGGTTGTGGGTTTCGAACCCACGCCACCTGGTTCGGCGGCGCAGTGACTTACCGGCCGAACCAGGTGGTTTCGTTGGTTAAACATGTAATCCAAAAACATTTATACACATAATAGATTAATAATAGTTTCATCTTTTTTGATTTAAAACCCGCCATGAACCCTAATCCCAAATCGAATTCGATTATGTTATGTTAACTCAAATTGATAAGGGGGTTTTAATCAAGACTCAGAGGCGATTCGAATGGTGTATTTACTTACTCGATTGATGGGGGCACGAATGCAGTCGGCTACAAGTTCTACTTCGATGTTCTTGAGGCTTGGCAGGATTCCAGAGGTGTTTTGCGGATCGAAAGAGGGTTGAAGGAGTTTGTGTGATTGATTACGAGAGTAGGAGAGTGTTTTAATTTGATTGATTTCATCCGTATATGTTAATTTGATTTTCAAATTAACCGGGAAAGTCGCGGCGACTGTTTACGAGATAATCAATTGAAATGGGGATGAATCGGGTCTTGATAATAGTCTAGGTTCGTACCAGATCAGTTCACGTGTGATTCCTGGGATTTACACGCGTTAATTTCGTGAATTTGATAAGGCTTGACTATCCAAAGTCAAACTTGTTTAAATTTGAATAATCCGTGTAAATTGACCGAATTGGTTCGATGGATGGGCCTGTTTTGGGTCGATTATTGATTGTACCCGTACCGAAGTCCATTGGTGTTAATTTGGTCGAACAATCGAGTCTTGATTTTGGTAAATTCGGCCCCTGTTTGACTTTTGAAAGTCAAACAGGTAGATTTGTTAGGAAATTGTTTAAATTTTGACTTTTTAAAGTCAATCTATTTATATTTTTGTGTATATATATATCTACATGTATAATTTATATGAATATGTGTATATATGTATGCATTTGTTGATGTGTTGAGTGAGTACGAGATCGAAAAAATGAAATTTTATCATTGTAACGTAAGGATGATTAAAGTGAAACAATGAAAACTTATAAATGTTACAATTAATGTGTAACATGGATATGGAGGGGGGTTACATTGGATATATATTATATTTAATTACATGTAACATATGTGTAACAAACATAAATATCTATTCACTGAAAAATAGTTGTTAGTTTTAATACTGTAACAAATATGTAACGTTAAGTAAAATGAGAAGAAAGACAAATCAACTTCAGTATAACAATGCTTTAGTTTGGGAAACTATTTTTTATTGAAAATAACCAAAATACATCGATGATAAACATAAACAAGGATGAAATTCAATACATAGCTATTAATTCCTAATAAAAAACAACACTGAACTCGTTTTCCCAAGGATTGTAGTCAGAATCTGCATTCAATTCGTTCTCCCATGGGTTATGATTAGCCCATCTGAGAAGAGTACCAATGGATTCAACCGAATCAACGGACTTGGAATCTTCGTCTAGTGGGCCAGTAACGTGTGGAAACAAGTAGTTTGTTGGATTAGTTGGAGTGGAATATTGGGAAAAGTCGTAGTTTAAAACCCAGTCATCATCAAAAGGCCCAAAATCAAAATAAGGATGCGGGGGTGAATGGTCTTCAGAGATTATACTTGGAGGAACAGCAAGAACATCTTTAACATCGAGGGGAGGGAGATCTTCAAGTATTGTGCCTTCCAACTCTAAGGTTGATGAGATTTCCAACTTTAGTGGCTTCTTATCAAGAGGTTCTGTTTCACATGAACATTATTGGAGGTTGGTGGGATTTCAACTTTAACATTTCCTGGTAGTAACTTGATTGCGATTTCGTGTTTGTTATCAAGAGCTTCAGGTTTAACAAGCTTGAAAAACTTTCTATGGGGGTTAGACATTATGCTGTAGAACAAAAAGTGGATGAAAAAGAGAATGAAATAAAATTTCAACTTAGACAAAAAAATAATAAGAAAAAACTCAATAAATATTAAGAGAAAAACTCAAGAATCATTTAAAACTAAGTAGAGGTGAGTAGGTGTGGGTTAGGTGAAAAAAAATGAAGTCAATAGGTTTGCTATGAAGAACCTAGAGGCATATAGTATAAAACAAGGACAAGTGTGATGTGAAATGATGGGCTAATAGATGTGTTAGGTGGGAAAGAAATCAGATATGCAAGTACTTATTTCTTAATTGAATTGAAAAAAATGTTACAAGTTAGAGGCACATAAAACAAGGTAATCTAAATCTTTTTTTAACATTTCGATTTTACAATAATTAATATTAAAAAAAGGAAAAAAAATAATTAATATTTTTTAAGGAAAAACAAAACAGTAATAAAAATTATAAAGTACATAACATGAAAATATTATTTTCAAACTAGTGAACATTAGTACAAAAGTAAATGACAAACAAATATATTTTGAAGTTTGACCAGCAAAATGTAACAAAATATAATGTTCGAAAGAAGTTTGTTATGTTACATATTGTAACGAAATCAACAAAATTATAAAGAAACATTAATAGTACTTTGAAACTATTGAACATTAGTACAAAATAAAAGGGCATACGAAATAGAATTCAAAGTTTGATACAGCATGTAACAAACAAAAGGAGTTTTGTTCTGTAACAAAATCACCTAAAATTAAAACAACATTCAAAATATGATAGGGGGTTGTTAGGAGTCTTGTTCCGCAACAAGTTGAGGGTCTTGTTCTGGAACAGGTTGAGGGTCTTTGTTCTTCTCCTTTCAGTTTCTTGAATCATGGAATGTTACATATTTGTTACATGCTCTGTAGAGCCTTACCGTCGTTGGTGGCTTCTCAACAAAGTTTTCACCCGGATTTAAATGCACCGGTTGTTACCACAACCTTTGTTCCGAATAGATTGAGGATTGGTAATAGACACGTCAACATCTATAGATTGTCCAAGCAAATAGTAGAACTTCTGGTTTCTACAGCCTTGTTAACTTTGTTTAGTACTTGATCTTTTAAACCTCTAATATGCTCAGCAAATAAGGTGAGACCTTCGGTATCACACCTTAAAACATCAACACAATAAAATACATAAAATCTCATTTCTCAAAACACATGCCGGATTAGTATCAACACCATATCGATTTTCAATAGAAAATATTCGCTTTGGTAGAACATTTCTCTTCCAATGGCTAGAAATATATTGAACAGGCATTTTCTCAACTTTGTTGACTCTAAAAACACAGAAGATGTGACGACAAAGATAACCAATATGAATGAAACCCATTTGCTTTGGTAGAACATTTCTCTTCCAACGGCTAGAAATATATTGAACAGGGATTTTCTCAACTTTGTTGACTCTAAAAACACAAAAGATGTGACGACAAAGATAACCAATATGAATGAAACCCATACAAGAACATGACACTAAATGGTCAACAGAGTTGTATCTAACCTGCATTAAAAAAGTAGATTTATAAATGGAAAGAATAAAAACATATATCATCTGTTATGAATAAAAGAGTTACCTTGAAAGTGTTCGTGACGTCATTTCTTTTATCTAGATGTATAACATGATAAACAGTGCAACAATCCACAACCTGAGAATTAGATATGTAACAATAAAACTTACCCTTCAAAATCTCTTTTTTAATTTCTAGAAAAATTGTCTTCGAAAATAAATCAAAGGCATCCTTTTCGATAGCTAAACCAGTACTATCCAAAAATGATGATAAGAAGGTCTGAAATTCCGCCATTCTCTGACTATACCTTTGGTTATCAAGACGAGTATCAGAGCACAACATAAACTTAACAAGAGTGTTAGCACTGGTAGAATTCACTTTAAAGGAAGCATTGGAACTTTCATACCTGGAAGTGGTCTTCATCACACAACACATGGGGATTTCCTTAAAAAAAGCTCGAACCCAACAATCCCTAATCGTATACATATCAGACAACCATGCATTATCTGCCAATGAAAATTTGACAATGAGTTCTTGCCATTTAGTTTCAAACTTTTCAGGTGTGATGTAAAGATTCCAGACTAAACGGTGAATACATGACTTAATGTTTGTGTTTCTTAGCAAATCACTAGAAACCAGAGGAACAAAAAAACAAAAAAAATTAAGATATAATTAAAATGATATATAGATGTAAAAAATCATACCTTTAATGGAAGTTTCTTCATTATATGCCACATACAAAGCCTACGGCGAGATTCAGAAAACAATTTCAAGATTGCTTGCCTCATTGAAGGATCTTGATACGTTAAAACTAAATTTGGTTGCTTCGAATGAGCTTTTAGAAAAGCCTCAAGTAACCATTTATAAGAATCGATTGTCTCACTGTTTAAAAGTTCAGCACCAAATGTAACACATTTCCTGTGGTGGTCAACCCCAGTAAAAGGTACAAATATCATATTGTACCTGTTAAAACACAAGTGATTTAGGGGTTACGTATGTAAGATATATATTTGTATGTTACGTATGTAACAACTGTATAAAACATCTCAATATTAGTTGTTACATATGTAACTAATCTATAATATACTGATGCATGTAACATGTATATAAAGTTGTTACATATGTAACAAATGTAACTTGCATAATTGATTTAACTATCTAAATATTAGTTGTTACATATGTAACTAAGCTATAATATACTGATCCATGTAACATGCATATAAATTGTTACATATGTAACAAATATAACTGCCTTAATTAAAAAAAATACAAGGTTACGTGTGTAACCAAAAGTATGAATCCAAAAAAATAAATAATTTAAATAAACACTTACTTGTTTGTGTGATAGGTTGCATCAAAAGCTAGAACAACACCAAAAGCATGGTAAGTTAACTTGGATATCTCATCCGCCCAAAAATCAAATTTCAACTCACCATTTTCGACAGTAAAGTCAAAGAAAATTTCAGGAAGATTCTCAAAACGATAAGACAAATGATCAATAAGTAACGGTGAGTCTCGTTCACCAATAAAAAGTCTAATAGATTGACTAAAGTTTTTGAAATCGGTGGGAGTACCACGAACATTATGATGACCACCCTTCATGGAAACTTGCAACCTATGGCATATAGTGGGACCAAATCTATTCAAACTCATTTGATGAATAAACTGTTGGGATGAAAAAGGTAACTTACGAGTGGCCTTGGTAAAATCACGATTAAATGTATCAACAAATTCATGATTGTGTTCCTCAGAAAACTTTAACACCTCAATCTTGGTAAAATCTTTAGAAACATGAATTGTTATGTGTGCTTGACAATCACTTACTGTAAAAGAACTTTGCCTAATATACATTGAACTTTCATCCAAAGTATCAAATTTACGCTTATCCTGAGGCTTCCCATTTTTAGAACATCTATGGTATTTGTGGGTTACCTCGCCCTTCCATTTCTTAGTTTGGCCTTTACGAACAGAGAAACCTGAAACTTGAGCATATTTATCATACATGTTAACAACATAAATTATATAATCTTTGTTGGAATTACCTAATGAAAAAAATGTAAAGGAAAAAAATAAGAAACAAAATAAATTATATAACGAAATGGGAGTAGAAAAAATATATACATTGAATTGGAGAAGGAATATTGTCAACCGGAGGTATTTCATCAAATGAACAAGAGTTAGATATTAAAGGCGGATATTGGGGGGTAATAAGAACAAAAGAATCATCATTTAGGGGGGGAGAGAGACAAGCATTGATGGGTAAGAAGAAAGTAAGGGTTGAGAATAAGACATTAATGGATGGGGGGTATAAGACATTAAAGGATAATCTACACTTAGTGGTTGTGGTTGTGGATGAAGAGGAGTGAAATTTCTTGAATTTGAGGATTCACCCATTAATGGAAGCTTGAACATTAATGGAGAAAATTGAATGCTTATAAAATGAGGATGAAAGAGAAGGAAAATTGGAAAGAAAGAGGATGTTAGGGAATTGATGTGTTGATAATATCAAAAATTGTACTTGGAAAATAAAGGAAATATGAGTTTGAAAGATATGGTGAAAGGTGGTATTGAAATATATGGTGGTATTGGAAATGATAAAGTAAGTTTTAAAATGTGGTATTGAAAAAAGAAATTGTGAGTTAAAAGGAAAAAAACGAAATCATGTATTTAGAAAAAATGGAAGAGGATAAAGAGTTTTGATGTGATGGGTGTTAGAAATGAGGAAAAAAGGGTATTAATGTAAGGCCCATTTTCCGGGTAACCTCACTTGTTGGATTTACTCATAAACATAGTCATCAAAACTGAATAAACTATAACTTTTAAAACATTGTAGAAGATCATTTTATTACATAAACAGCGGAAGTCTTATTCTACAAAAGAATCTAGCACATAAGCATTTAAACAGGATGTCAGTCTTGTGTCAGGTAGCATTCACGCCTTTGCCCGTCCTTTCTTCTTATTACCTGAAGTGCATACTAAAACTTAGCTAACGCTGGTGAGTTCTAGTTTAAAGCAATTAGGTATAAACATCATTTCTTTATAAGTATATATATATATATATAAATATATATATATATATAAATACACATTAACACATCATTTGCCTTCATTTATCATTCATATACGAGTACATAAATATGTATTCACATTTACTTTCATTAACATTCATTGGTCATACACATAAGGGTGATCAACCCGTCTTACGTAAGTCACAAAGACAAACGTTCTTTGAACTACCGTCGTAGCTCCATTACATCCCGTCCGGTTCTAGAAACCGTCCGTCATTACTTAAAACCGTCCGACAACCTTTGGACGTCCGTCATACCGTACTACCGTCATAGTCCGTAATTCGCCCGTCTACCCGAAGTCATCCGTTTCCCATACAGACTATATATGCAGTCGTGCTTCGAATAAGGGCCTCCGTCCTACCGTAGTAATCCGTATTTAGTCTACCTTTCTAGACTTTATCATACCGTCTGCATACTAGATGCATGGTCATCCGTCTACCGTAGTAGCCGTTATCATTGAAGCGTCCATAATGTTCACTTTCTTTCATAACATGCAATATATAAGTAATATAAAGCAAGATTCCATTCATTCACATTATGTCATTCTTTCATTCATACTTTGTAAACATACGTTTCATTATTTGTTCTTCATTGATTTTCATATATATATATATATATATATATTGTAGAGGGTTCCAGAGAAAACCACAAGTTAGACGAAAACCGAGAAAACCACTAAAAACCCAATTTTACCTAATCATATAATAATATTTATTTTTTGTTTTATTTTATTTTTATTTATTTATAAGAGTATCAATGTAATATTAAACATTTTTACCAAAAACATTTTTACACATAGTGTTACGTATACGTAAACATAAAACAAAAAATTTGCGGTTACGTATACGTAAATCAAAAAAATTGTTTTTGGATACGTATACGTAAATAAAAAATTGCCTGAAATGATGTGGTTTTCTCGGTTTTCGCCTAACTTGGTGGTTTTCTCTTGATCCCTCCCCTATATATATATATATATGTATATATATATATATATATATATATATATATATATATATAAATCATGTATGATCACATTGGCATTCATAACATTTATTCATCTAGTATATACACCTCAGCCCCAAAACATTTAAAATGATTTGCACATAACATAAAAGGGGCACATAGAACTCACCTGATAAGCGGGTCCTGAGATACTATCACTGATTACTGAGCGTCACTAAGGTGTCACACATAATCTGTATAAATCATTCGTATATGATTAAGATAACTGACCTAACCGATACTTCGTTTCTATATCTTTAAGTTCGCCATTTTGGGACTAGGCGAACATAACAATCAAGTTCGCTTCTTTAGGTTCGCTCCTTAAGTTAGGTGAACATGTTAGGTTCGCTTCTTTTGCATTAGGCGAACATGCTAAGTTCGCCACTTTTGCTTCAGGCGAACATGTCAAGTTCGCCTGAACTAGGTCTTTTCTCGAAATGCAATGAGAATGTCTAAGTTGTGAAATACTCTTTATTTAACTTTGATGAAAATCGGACATAGTCCTTTTTGTTTTTATCTAAAACCCGACAATCTAGATTGTCTATTTCCATTGCCAAATCGTAACCAATAATTATCCACAATGATCGGTTTTTAACTTCCATCATAAATATCCATTTTTCTATATTTATTAAATATTCTTTTATCCAAATAATTGACCTCTTGTCGGTTATCCTTTATCATTTAAAATCATTGTTATACGTCTTTAATAACCCTATTAGTAATCCCAAACTAATAATAGTAATTAATGTCTACTAGTTTTAAGGGATATACCTTCTCGAACATGGGCCCGTAGTTATAACCGAGACTCGACCCAAACCGCATCCATCATTATCATCATTATGTAATCATTATCATCATCACCATTTTGTAACATCATCATCATCATCTAATCATTGTTATAATGAACTCATCACCATCATCATCTAATCATCGCCATCTTCATTTACCATAACCATTGCCGGAGCAAACTGCTCGGACTAGAACAACCGGAGCGGATCACCGTTGCCGCCCGAACGCACCATTATCGTCTTCGTGAAGCCTACCATCAACCACCACCCTTACCGGAATACACCTTATTCGCCGGACCTGAGATAAACCACCATTGTGAACCATCATCGTGGACCCTAACAGCCACTACTGCCACCGTATCTCCCCCGCTAACCACCGCTGACCTGTCTATGCCACCTTCAACCGTAACAGTCACAGCGTGAACCTTCGTTACCGAAGACACGCGAGTCAACCACCGTTGACCTCCACCACCATTACTACCGTGAGCTTTCTGACCAACCTCCACATCTCCGTGAAGACGTAAAACGCCACCGTGAGGTCACCGTTGGACCATCGTTGCTACATCACCACCGATAACCACCCATCATTGTCTCCTGTTGCGAACCAGTTGCATACGAGCTACCCGCTGCTGCCGGAGCTATAGCAGCAGCTCATATGCTCGCCGCCGTCGTGAACCCGTACCGCCATGGCAGCAGCTCATGTGCATGACCAGGTGTGGTGAGCTGTTAAACATTGTCATCCTCGACCGTTTGAAATGGAGTCGGGTTCCTTTTTCACCGTGCGAAACGAACCGGCTAGGAAGGAAATGACTCGGATTAAGGCTGTTCGGAAAAGTGGGAGGGACGAGTTGCAGGTTCACGAGAAGTGGGAGAGGGAGACGATTTCCAGAAAAATGGGAGTGGCGGCTGGGTTGGGTAAATAGCATTTTAGGTTTTAAAATTTTTTCATTTACTCCCCCTCATATTTATAATGTTTTACATTGTTAACCATTTACTTTAAGTAGTAGTTAAATTACCGTGCTATGCTTTTATTCGTTGACAATCCTTAACCTTAATCGAAGTCTCATGATTTAAGTAGTAGAGAAGTCGGGATGTTATAATTAAATGAGAAAAGAGAATATGGAATATTTAAAAATAATAAATTATTACATAAACTCTCATGAATATTAAATTACCTTAATACCGTTGAATGATTAAAATATATATTAAAAGAATATGTGAGGTGAAAGAATGAAAACCACATAGACGATTTTAGGAGTTTTCACAACTAGAGTGAGATTTAATCCAATATATACCTGTAGGGTAAAATTCAAATATTAACCCATTTTAGATGCTAACCATAACCAAATCAACCAAATCCCTGAAAATTCTCACAGAAATTTCAGTCTTTTAGAATAGTCCGTGATTTCATCAAGGAGGCTTATTTTGTTGAAATCTTTTCAACCTAGTGGAGACGAGAAAAGGGGCGATAATCCGACACAAGGTATTACTTCAGAAATTGCATTTGTTATTTGGTTTTTTCTTGTAAATAACTCGAATCGTTCACCAATGTGTAATCAAAAATCTTAATTTATAGTTGCATGTGCAATCGGAAGTAATATTTTTAGGTTTTTGATTAACATTGGGTTAAATATGAATTTTGGAAATTTGTTATTGATTTTGGTACCCTAAGTTCTGTTTTTTGTATGAATTTGATTTTGGTTTGGTTCTTCTATATGAATATGTACCTGATACGTTAACACCTTTATGAAATTGTATAGTGTTGTTGTTGTGTTGTGTTTGTTAGATGTATAAACATCATTGATACATATATGTATGAAGTGAAAAATACCCAAGAATTTTCGATGTGATACAGTGTTATAGGTGGATACACCATAAAGAAGTAACTATATCTATATTTTTTTGACAAGAAATATCACTGAATGTTAACAGCTTTGTTTCTTGTTAAACCAAATGTAAGGTGAAGATTGATAGTAGCATATATGTTTGATAAATATATGTATCTAGTGAATAATAAACTAGTATTTAGTATCTTTTATAGGTGGATAAACCATACATAACTAACTAACTCTATAATGTTTGACAATAAATCTATATGAACGTGAAGACTAAAACAGCTTTGTTTCTTGGTAAACCTATTGTATGGTGAAGATTGATTGAAAGAAAAGTAATGTATGGATTTATATATTTTAGAATTATCCAAGTTTGTTAAATAAAATGGTGTATTCACCAATGATACGTATATGTATATAATGGAAATAACTGAGTGTTAATACTTTTAGTTGTTTTAATATTTTACCTTTCATTCAGTTGATACTGGTATGTACAAAAGAGTATGAATTTTTATTTAAAAATTGCATTTGTCAATCATATGATACATATATGTAAACACATGTGCATATATGATTTTGTTTCTGATGTAGTTTTATATATGTATAAAACCTGATACATGTATGTATATTTGAAATAATAGAGAATGTTTATAGTCTGTTGTGTGTTGTAGACGTATACATTATTGATATGTATATGTACAAAGTAATTAAACGCTTTTTATTCTTTTTTATTTTGTTATTGATTTGGTTTTATAGGTACATACAACCTAGTATATATATATGCATATATGAAAGAATAGAAAATGTTGATAGTCAGTTGGTTTTGTAGATGTGTACAATATTGATACATATATGTACAAAGGAATTAAAAAAACATTTTCTCATATAATAGCTGATACATTTATGTAAACATATGTCATTGGCCATCAATGAGGATTCTTATGTGTGTAGATCCATAGATGTATCATCTGCTGTATTAAACTAATTGATTTGTGTTTCTTCGTATTTAGGTTATAATTTAATCACAGAAGTTGAAGAATAGAAAATGTCATCTAGTAAGTTGCCATGTTGATTTGCAGAAAAGTGAATCAATTGTTTGTGAGACAAACAATCTAATGTATAATTTATGTTAATTTTTGATAGTGCGAAAAAGTGCGATGATTGCGCTTAATACATTATTTAGTAAGTTTCGTAACACTCCCCAAGAACCAATAGTGCTTGGGGATATGGAAGACCATGCACCAAACCAAACAGGTTCATTAAAAACATTTTTATCAAACTTATTGTTTAAAAATTAACTGTTTGATGTTTATTAATAATACATGTATGTATCAGAGACGAAGATGAATGTTAAGAAAGTTAAAGGTATTTAGACAGTATGTGCGATAAAGAAAGCTTTGTTGGGTTGTCTGATGATGGTGATTTCTTTAGCAAGGACACGCCAATGAAAGTGGTAAAAGTCATTTTTAATTTATATATTTATTTTTTTATGCAATACTTGTGCCTTATGTAATATGTTTCGACTTGAATTGCAGAAAGAGCTTTTTGTCAAATATCTAAGGTGGGCCAATCATTCAAGATAGAATGATATTCAAACAGTCGTGCCAAAAAAAACTAAAAATCAGTCAGGCAACCGAGCAGATGGATGTTTAAAAACTGAAATGTTTTTGTTGAAGGTTAAGACGTTTTATGTTAGATTATGAACTACGTTTTGTTAGTAGCTGTTGGAACTTTGTTGGTATCTTATGAAATTGTTTGGTTTAATTATTATGATTATTTTTTTATTTATTATTTTTTGGTTCAATATCAAAACACATGAAGATATTGGTAAATCCAAGTTATAAACATGCGAAGCATTAGTTGTTACTACACATATCAATTGTTATTGCATATATCAGCTGATCATATAAGTATCAAGTGGTTTATAATGTACCCTAATATGTATATGTACATGATAATTAAAAATCATTTTCATGTTACTCATTTGGTTTTCTAGATGTATACACCCCTGATAAACATGGAGATGTTGGTACATCCAAGCTGTAATCTGCTGTTTACATGAGAAACATTATAGGGAGTGGGATAACCAGATGTTACAGACTGGTTAGTTGTTACCGCTTGGCCTGAAGAGTTACATATATATATCAAATGGATTTATAGATGCAGCTTGTATACCCCTGATACGTATATGTAGACAGTAATGAAAAATCATTTTTTGGTTACTAATTTGGTTTTATAAATGCATACTAACCTAATATGTATATGTATATATGAATTAATATAGAATGTTGCTACTGATTTGGTTTTTTATATATTCATACACCCTTGATACGTATATGTATATATGAATTAATACAGACTGTTGCTACTGATATGTATATGTATATATGAACTTTAAACGTGCCGGACAATCAGTAAATTTAAACGTGCTTCGACATACATGAATTCTTACATCAACATCTAATGAATCAATTAATTGATTCTTGGGTTTACCGGACTTGCTACACACAATGTATCTGTGTGTAATTATTCCTCCTTTCGTTTTAGAAGGACCAATACGAGTACCGAATCAAGCCTTCTCTGAGCAAAACTGGTATCATAACATCTTCCCATTTGTTAAAAATAGTCCCAACAAGAAGTTTGAACTCAACAGATACATTAGGTGTCTAGTATTTGGTTCTGTTCGGAGAATAATGAAGATTACTGTATACATATTCTTGATACATACAATAAAAAGGTCAATAAATAGAATTTAACAATATTTAAAAAAAATGTAACAAACTAAATCAAAATTTCAACCTAAACAACAGTGTTGAATTAATTGTATTGCTAACATGCTACATGGAAGCATACGTATACGTATGTTACATCTTTCAACAAGTGGGTTCTCTGTATACCCCTCGCCACACAATAATGTATCTAAAGATTGATCAACTTTACCTTCAAGTTGGTTATTCTGATTTCTGGTATAGTAAAGAATTTTCTTCAAACCTGAAACAAGAAGTATCATTCATTGAATTCCCGATATAAAATAATCGGCAAATAGAAACAAAAAAAACACTCCAAAACGAAATCAACCAACTATCCGACTCTATGTTGGTACATATACGTACCAAAGCCAGTGGCGGAGCTTGAAAATTTTCGCGGGGGGGGGGCGGGCATTTTTTTTATATAGGGGGGCCGGAACTATAAAATTTTCGGCCGAATACATGTAAATTAACACTACTGAGCGAAAAATCGACCGAATACGTATATATTAACACTTCTGAGCGAAAAATGGGGGGGCGGGGCCCCCTCGGGCCCTTTATATCCTCCGTCCGTGACCAAAGCTGTTACATCCTTCAACAAATGGGTTCTCTGTATGGTTAACGAGCTTGCTCGAGCTAAACAGATCTGACCGGCCGACAGCGGGGGATGGCTTTGAATAGAAAGAGAGTAAAAAGGTGGTAGGGTGTGAGAGAGATAAAGGAGAAACCTTACCCTTGCTATGGTGGTGATGCGGCGGGCGACAGTGGACCTTTTCCGGCCAGAGGTGTTAGATGTGGGTTCCTGTAACTGTCCATAGAGAGAAGATGAAATTTATGATTGTTAAAAGAGAGAAAAAAGGAATGAGTTTTGAATTAAATTGGTTCCAAAAATAGTGGGTTTGTCCATTTACTAAAATGCCCTTTTATTAAAATAAAAAAAAATTGAGAAAATTATGTGATTGGTTGAATGGTGGTTATCATGGTTATCACATAAAAATGTGGTTATATATATATATAGGGTTAGGTTAGGGTTTCAAAAATAAGAAGGGTAAAAAGGATTCTGGGATTGACATATGTCATTTTATTGTTTTTAAAGGGATGTCATAATGGTCATTGTGTAACATACCAGGTCATTACTGTAACATCCCAAAAATAAAATAACAGATATAATAACGGAATAAACGAACGAGGCATGACGGTCCGGGCCGGATGGGCCGGTGGGTTTAAAGGGGAGCCCCCTATAAATAGCCAAGGTCACCACCCATTTCTCTCATTTACAACATCTAGAGAGAGAAACCGTAGAGAGAGAAAGTTGGCGGATCGACCCCGAGATTGAAGAAGTGTGTAGCTCCAGAGCTTGGGAGAAGAACCTCCGGATCAGAAGCTCGATACATGTAACGATCTAGCCTAGATCTGAGTTTTTGTTCGTTTTGAGGTTTTTCGGGTTTTGGACGAAAATGTGACGTTTTTACGGATGAAACTGGAAGAAAAACATAGTTTTGAGTTCCTTAATGAAAAGCAAATTGAATGTAAACAAGTTCGGGATCTTGACTTGATCAGACCCGAAGGCGAAAGTCAGGGTTTTTGGGGGAAGCAGATCCTGCGTTTTTATGGTGAAAGTCAGGGTTTTTAGGGGAAGCAGTTACCCGGTGGATCATGAAGACTGGCATCCCGTTATGATTAGTTTATGTTATGTTTATGTATTAGACTATGTTACGCTTCCGCATGTTGAACGATGTTATGAGTATGTTTTAATGAAATTTTCCGCTGCGTTAATTGATATTCAAGTTTAATAACTTTTGTGAATGAGTAAATCCAATAAGTGAGGCCTCCCGGGTTTGGGGCCTTACAATTACACAATAAACAGACGTGGTATTACACAATAAACTTGTATTACATAATAAACTTGTATTACACAATGACCTGACTAATTACACAATGAGCTAAAAAACGTAAAAAAAAAATCGTTTTTGTTTATAACGACACTATACTCGTTTTAAAGATAAAAAACGCTCGTTTTTATAGTGTAATTTTTTTTGAAAAAATAATGTCGTATGTAAAAGTTATGAACATTTAAAAATTAGGGGGAACTTGATAAAAAGTCAACAAAAGTGGTCAAGACTAAAATACTCTTCCAACAATTTTTTCTCCTACAACCTAATCCTATATATATATATATATATATAGGGGATGGTTCCCCTAAGAAGTGCTACTTGGCTAAGAAGCCTAAAAAGCAATCTCATCCATTCAATTGGATGATCAAGGGTATGTATTTAAGTGTAGGAAAATAAGAGGTGGAGGACATTTTTGGAAAACCCACAATTGTTGACTTTTTTTCAAATTCCCCCCCTTTTTTTAAACGTACTTAACTTTTTCATACAACCTTATTTTAAAAAAAAAAAAAACACCATAAAATCAAGCATTTTTTACCTTTAATTAGAGTATAGTATTGTTATATTTTACTCTAAAACAAAATCGACACTTAGTGAAATTGTGTTACTTTACGTAAATGTGCTGGTTTATAGTAAAACAGCACAACTAACCATGCTGCATTGTAAAACAGCACAATTAACTGTGCTGCTTTATCATAAAACAACACCAAACATAACAATTAGTTGTGTTGTTTCACAACACCAAAAGAACACGGTTCATTGTGTACCTTGCTTTCTTAGCTAACCAAACACAAACAAAACCAGCACAAAACAACATTTTGATGCATAAGCTTTTTGTTGCCTACCACTAAACCGTTTTTTTTTTGTGTATGGATGTTTTAATTTTTTTTTTAAATAATGCTACCAAATTAGGCACATAATAATTGACTAAAAGTACACACATTAAAGAAACCATTACATTTACGTAAATTGTGTTGTTTTACCAGAAACCAGCAAATTTTTAATGTGTTAAATTGTGCTGTTTTACCAGAAACCAGCACATTTACGTAAATTAGCACAATTTCGTTAAGTGTCGTTTTTGTTTTTGCAAAAAAAATATAGCAATACTATACTCAAATTAAAGATAAAAAAACGCTCGATTTTATGATGTAATTTTAAAAAAAAAATAATGTCCTATGAAAAAGTTATGAACGTTTAAAAAAAAGTGGGGAAAGTTGAAAAAAGTCAACAAAAGTGGCTATTACTTAAATACCCTCCCACCCCTTATTTTTCATACACTTAAATCTCTACCGTTGATCATCTAATTAAATGGATGAGATTACTTCTTAGGCTTCTTAGCCAAATTAGACTTCTTATTTGATCCTCCCCCTATATATATATATATATGGGAATGATCATAAGAAAACTCCTTCTTGAGGAGAAAACTAAAATACTCCACCATTTAAGGGTATACTTGTCATTTAACCTTCTCTATTAAATCAAGCATGTATTCTACCAAAAACATCTGATCCTGATCACTGTTCTTCTTCTACCATTCAAACTTTTCAAATCGACAATCTGAACAAAGATTTTGAAGATCGATTCCATATTTCTCGTTATAGTCGTTAATAGATGTGATAAGAAGCTTAATTTCAACCATTCATCATGATTATTGAAGGTATTTCTCATGATTAGTTCTTCCTTATTCATGCGTGGTTTTACTGATTTTTAACAACTTTTGTGTTTTTTTGTTAAATCGATTATAGATGGCTTTATCTGAGAGTTCTACAATTAATATTGCAAATAATACTATAGAAATTGTCGAAGTCGGTCATTCTAGGTCAGAATTTGAAATTAATTAAGGAAAAGAGCATAATATTATAGATCAGAATGCACAAACGAGTTCATCTGGTGATATTGCTTCAAATTCTGACAATGCTATTGATTCTCCTTTGAAATTTGTTGGTGTCGAGCAATAAGGTAAAATCTGATTATCAATACTACGTATATGTAATATAGGGCTAGATATGTTTAATATACTTGAAATTAACATATTTTTGTTTGTGAGTACTACATATATTCTATTGATTCTCCTTTGAAATTAAAATATTTTGTTTCTGACAATTCTATTGATTCTCCTTTGAAGTTTGTTGGTGTCGAGCAATAAGGTAAAATATGATTCTCAATACTACATATATGTAATATAGGGCTAGAGATGTTTAATATACTTGAAATTAACATTTTTTTGTTTATGAGTACTAAATGTATTTTTATATGTTATTTCCATGCTGTATATTATTGTTTATGTCAACAGATTACATATATGTTGTATAGGAGGATACTACATATGTGGAATATTACTGAAGTGTACATCCTTGAAGATATTATAAAATTGTTTTATTTTGAGTTGGAAATCAAATTGCAATTGATGTATTATTAGAAAATGATATTAGAACTGTCACCAAACATGTGAGAGATATGATTTGAGTATAATATTTGGTAGAAATTAAGAGGTAGCATGTGTGAATTTTGATTTCTGTAACTACTTTCTGAACAAACCCCTAGGGTAATTTAATAATCCTGAAAGGAAGTTTAGGGGAAAAATGATTGATGTACATAGTCATAACTGAAGTCCTGTTGCACTATGAATAAAAGGATCATTTAGTCATTAGTCATTTACTTTGACTTATTTAGTCAAGATTTGCTTGATGTTAGCTCCTAGTAGTCTTTTTTTTGCACATTACTTAACAAACTAAATTTATATCTTTATCTTTTTTTGTTGCACTAATATCTAGTGAAATATCTCGGTAGCAACTAAAATATTCCAAGTTATAAAGAATCAACATCTACTGCTTTGTGTGCTCTTAATTGACAACTCTTTAGTAATGGAGGTTTGTGCAGCTGGTTGCGGGTTTTTATCAATATTTGTCAATTGCATCGGGTGATCATCTTTTTATTTTGTTTCTTCTGTCAAGACTCTTCCAATATTTATGGAAAAACTTGTTCCACCATGGGCTACAGTTCTAATATATGTAACACTAATTCTGCATTTGCTAAGCCACTGAGGAAAATAAGAAGTCAATGAGGAAAAACTTGTTCCACCATATAGATTATTGTTTATTTCAACCTATTACATATATGTAGTATAGGATGATCCTATATATATATATATATATGTAATATCACTTAAATGTACATCTTTATAGATATTATAACATTGTTTTATTATTGTTTATACATAGAAATTTTCTGCATTTGTTGAGCTAATGAGGAAAATAAGAAGTCACGTATTTGAAAAATTCCTAAACGAGCCAAATTATAACAAGAAATATGTTGTGACAGGCGACCTTATTGGACAATAAGTATTATAACAAAGGTTGTGGCACGTACCGACGACTAACTGGTCCAGGTGAAAAGGTTATATAGAATCGAAAGAAAAATCCAACGTTATGTCGTTAATGTAAAAAATATCTGTACAATGTTGATTCACCTAACTGCAAGAAGATAAATGGCGTTGTTATTGACCCTGCTGCTAATGCTTCTGTTGTCCCTTCTTTTGGCCTTGTTGTTGGTTTATGATTCAAGAATTGCAAATAGTCAAACTCATCTCTTCGTTTGTAATATCATTTGTTAAGGGATATTACATATATGTAGTATGACATAATAAATATATGTAGTATGCTATTGTAAATATATGTTTTATTAAATAATATTGTGTATCAGATGCATTTATGATTTTATTATAATGAAGCATTTTCTGCTTAATCCATATACTTTAAACATTAATACTACATATATATACTATAGTATTTGCATACAATTTAAACATAACATTTATACTACATGTATGCAAATATAGAGTTTACATTCACTTTAACCTTATACATTTATACTACATATATACAGTATAGAGTTTACATACACTTTAACATCATATATTTATCCTACATATATGTAGTACAAAATTTACATACATGTAATTCTACATACATAAATATGTGTACAACACATAAGAGTAAAATACATATTTCAGATAATAATCATCAACAACACACAAAAGTACCATAATATTCATAACCGTATTGTTTTAACACATCGGCTTCCCAACAAATAAGATGCAAACGTGTACATATCCTACTCAAATAGCCAAAATGTCAAGGTTTTAACACATCAATATAAAACGTAACAAAACAATACAAGAATTACAGAAAACAGAAGCCTATGTTTAATTTCCACAAAATTCTTCAAGTTACTTTGGACCAATATCCTTGAGGTCACATATATGCTCTTCTCCCATGGTAGAGGATTTCTTCAACATTTCTTCCTTCGACACATTTTCACATTCACTTGATTCTTTTAAAATTTGTTTCATTTCATTTGTCTCTTTCAACATCTTTTTGGTTTATTTTGCTTCATCCAACACCTTTTGCTTGAAGAAATTGCAACAACATTTAGTTTACCATCTTTTAAGAGACTCATATATGTAGTCACCTAAACATACGCAGTAACATTAACATCACTATCTTTAACTATACAACATATACGTAGTATAACCTTGGTTTTAAAAATCGCGCTTACTCGCGCTTAACTCGCAACTCTACCTAGGGCGATGACCCTAGCGAGTCATGTAACCCAACTCGAGCAACGTACAAAACTCGCAAAAAAATCGCATTTTTTTGAAAAAAACTCGCACTGAGTGGCTCGATTCTTGTACAGGGGCTGTTTTTGTGCTTCAAAGTGTTATACATTTAGCTAAAAAGGTTATACATGTAAATAATTTATACATTAAATCATATATAAACCTTATTTATGGCTATATTTTGGGTAGGGGATGCTAAAAACCAATGGGATATATAAAAAAATTTCTATAAGCACCTTGCGCTTTGCGTACGAAAATCGGTCCGCTTTTGCGATTTGCGCTTTGCGCTTCGGATTTAGACCTTGTCGCTTCAGTGCGCTTCTCGCTTTTTAAAACCAAGAGTATAACGAACCATATGTACCAACATTAAGTTTATCATCTTTTATAAGACTACATATATGGAGTATATTTAAACATACACATTAACATTATTATCTTCAAATACATATATGTAGTATAGCTACATATCTATATATGTAATATACCAAAACATCAAGGGATCCACGAGACTGTATATATGTAGTATATCTAAACCAAAACATTAGTAATACAACACAGCATATATATGTAGCATAATCAAACATACGAGTAATCATTAACATTTGTATGTTCAACAAATAACATATATGCACTGTAACCAAACATGATACATTATTGCAATATAACATCAGCTCTACATACTTTTATTAAACTACACATATGTAATACACCTAATCTTATGTAGTAATATAAACATTTTGGATATTCAAATATACTTCATATATGCAATATAAATACAAATGTAGAAACGTAAGTAATAACATTAGTAATGCAACGCTGCATAAATGTAGAGTAATCAACATATGAATAATCATTAACATTGTATGTTAAGCATACTACGTATATGCATTATAACCATACATACTACAGTATTACAGTATAACGTCAATACTACATACTTTTGTGCAGCATACTACGTATATGCAATATAACCATACATGATACATTATTGCAGTATAACGTCAATACTACATACTACATATATACAGTAGAACCATACAGAAGTGCTATAGTATTATCAACACAACTGAACATTAATGTCCTTAAATGTGATGCATATATGTATTTATTATACCTAAAGAGATGATCTAACGTCCTCAACACACTTTTCAGATGCACTACGTATATGCAGTATAAACAAACGTTTTCAGATACATTTACATTACTATGTTTATATGCATATATGTAGTATAACTAAATACATGTAAGAACATGAACATTAATATCCTTAAAGATATTACATATGTGTAGTATACCTATACAAATGCTCCAACATTATCATCACAATTTTTAGATACACTATATATATGCAATATAAATAAACACATGTTACATGATATTACTATGTTCAAACATACTCCACATGTGCAGTATAACTAAACATAAACATTTACATTAACATTACTATGTTCAGAACTACATATACGCATTATAACTAAAAAAATATACCTAAACTACTAACAATGTATGATACTACATATGCATATTGTACATAAACTTCATCGATAATGAATGTAAAAGCGTGTAATGTTCTTCGAGGCTATGTCATTATTAAAAATAAAACAGAGAGTATGGACGCGATATGCATGTAATACACCTAATCGACATTGATAATGTGTAAATGGAACGATTACGAGCGTTTACCTGCTAGTGTTCTTCAGTATTTCGCTTGATTTGACGAATTTGATGATCGAACAACGATTTTCCAAAACCCTGAATTCTGCGTGATAATCGTCAAATAGGGAGATGACGAACGATTTTGCAAGTTTGAGTAAGACAGAGGAAATGAGAGATTGTAAAATGTATACTTCCATTTTTACACTCCCTTCTTTAAAATACTCTTTTTTTTTTCTTTTTTCCCTTCCTTTTTTTTCAGCCCTTAGATCATATTATTGATCTAAGATTAACGGCCTTAATTTAGTTCTCTAGTTTTCTCATGAAGATTAGTTTCTCATGAACCTAACCCTATATATATATATATATATGAGGGTTAGGCTACAAAGGGACAAAACCATAGAAAGTGTAGATAGAATTCTGAGCATAACACGTATCCAAGAAGTAAAAAAGAGGAAAAGGGCAATTGAGTCAAAACACAACATCACTTGAATCAGTAATGCACATGCAAGTCACATGTCATTCCCCCCCCCATTTTCTAAACGTCCATAACTTTTTTATACGCCGTTATATTTTTAAAAAATATTTTTCATAAAATTGAGCCTTTTTTTATCTTTCCAACGAGTATTGTATTGCTATATAAAAAAATAAAAAAATATAATGGATAGTTTATGAGGTATACACAATGATCCGGTTCATGTTGCAGTAGAACCATACAGAAGTGCTATAGTATTATCAACACAACTGAACATTAATGACCTTAAATGTGATGCATATACGTATTTATTATACCTAAACAGATGATCTAACGTCCTCAACACACTTTTCAGATGCACTACGTATATGCACTATAAACAAACGTTTTTAGATACATTTACATTACTATGTTTATATGCATATATGTAGTATAACTAAATACATATAAGAACATGAACATTAATATCCTTAAAGATGTTACAAATGTGTAGTATACCTATACAAATGCTCCAACATTATCATCACAATTTTTAGATACACTATATATATGAAATATAAATAAACACATGTTGTTACATGATATTACTATGTTCAAACATACTCCACATGTGCAGTATAACTAAACATAAACATTTACATTAACATTACTATGTTCAGAACTACATATACGCATTATAACTAAAAAAATATACCTAAACTACTAACAATGTATGATACTACATATGCATATTGTACATAAACTTCATCGATAATGAATGTAAAATCATGTAATGTTCTTCGAGGCTGTCATTATTAAAAATAAAACGGAGAGTATGGACGCGATATGCATGTAATACACCTAATCGACATTGATAATGTGTAAATGGAACGATTACGAGCGTTTACCTGCTAGTGTTCTTCAGTATTTCGCTTGATTTCGTAGACGATTTGACGAATTTGATGATCGAACAACGATTTTTCAAAACCCTGGATTCTGTGTGATAATCGCCAAATAGGGAGATGACGAACGATTTTGCAAGTTTGAGTAAGGCAGAGGAAATGAGAGATTGTAAAATGAATACTTCCATTTTTACACTCCCTTCTTTAAAATATGTGGTTGAGTAATAAAAAATGTTTAATATTACATTCATAATCTTATATGGTTGAGTAAAATTAGTTTTTTTAGTGGTTTTCTCTGGAACCCTCCCATATATATATATATATATAGCAATACCATACTCGTTGGAATGATAAAAAAACGCTCGATTTTATGGTAAGATTTTTTAAAAAAAATAATGATGTAAAAAAAAGTTATGAACGTTTAAAAAAAATTGAGAAAATGGCATGTGACTTGCATGTGCACTTTTTTGGCTTGGCTCTTCCCTTTATACCCTTCCTAATGACTTTCAGCTTGCTACTATTTACAAAAATGTCACCGCGTGCATCTCAACCACAAATCACAAAAATCTTGTGGCTGAGATTCCTTCATACACTTTCTAGAGTTTTGATCCTTTCTAGTGGAACCTCTACATATATATATATATATATATATATATATATATATATATATATATATATATATATATATATATATATATATTCCGTGAATATCCGGGACATTAAGGAATATCCAGAAAGGCATTTTGGAAATCGGTTATTTACTTCACGAGCAAGGTCTCTGGTTCTCTATTGATTCTCTCCCAGTTGGTTATTAGCGGCATCCCGAAAACGTCCGAAAAGGAATCTATTGATTCTCTCCCAATTGGTTGGACCGTAGGTGCGATTATTTACTTCACGGGCGAGGTCTCTGGTTCAAGTCCCTAATTCGGAACTTAATTTGAAAGCCATATTTCGACCCGGACGTTTTAATGGAGTATTGAAAAATCCAAACATCTTAGAGATAGATAGAGAGGTAGGAATTTCTCGAACGAAATATTGCGAGAACACACATAACAAAACTAATCATTCACTTTTTCAATCTTAAAAAGTTTTTAAATATAAGAAAAGAGTTAATTACACAGATGGCCCCTGTGGTTTGCCCAAATTATGGTTTTGGCCCCTGGGATTGCTAAACTACAACTTTGGCCCAATAGTTTGCACGAAAGTAACACATATGGCCCCTGAAGTGGATGTCAGTTAAGTTTTTCAGTTAAGTGTATGTGAAATGACTAAAATACCCTTCATCTTGTAACATCCCAAATAATGACAAGACAAATAGAAAAGGGAAATAAAGTGGGCTTAGCCAAAATTTCGGCCCATGGGCCGAAAAGAAAAGGGGGAAACCCCATTACAAAACAGCAGCTTCAACCCAAACCCCTCTCATTTCATCTTCCTGCGCAAGAATACTAGAGAGAGAGAGAGAGAGCGATCGGCTTGTGAAGAAAACCGCAAGGAGAAGACTCAAGGGCTCGGGAATCATCCGACTCCACCATTTCAACGCATAGCAACAGAAATCGGGCCTGTTGAGGTAAGCATCGCCTCTGATTATGAGTCTTTGCATGTCTCGGGTTTAAATCAAATAAAGATACGATTTTTGCATACGAAACTTGAAACAAATCACGTATTTGAACTCAAGAACGATAAAGGAAGGTGTTTAACGTAAAATGCTCAAGGTTTAATCGATTGGAAATAAGTTGGCTGGAGCAAGGTTCTGGTCAGGGAAGATGCAGACCCATGACTCGAAACTATAGTTTCGATACATACAGACCCGTCGAAACTACTCTAGTTTCGATAGTCATGTTTGACTCGAAACTATCTAGTTTCGATAGCAGCCAATGACTCGAAACTACCATAGTTTCGATAGGAACTCAGGACTCGAAACTACCTAGTTTCGAGTGTCACCTTGAACCTAAACTAAGATTTTTCATAAGTTAATGACTCGAAACTATCTAGTTTCGATAGCAGCCAATGACTCGAAACTACCTAGTTTCGAGTGTAAGACCATAGCTCGAAACTACCATAGTTTCGATGCGACCCACCTCCCGAAACTACTGAGTTCAAGAATAGTAATGTCTAGTGTCATTTAGGAGCCCTACCTTATATGTATGACTTTATTATACAGATTGTGGGTGACCTTAGTGACGTTTCGAAACCAGCTATTATACTTCAGGGACCCGCCTATCAGGTGAGTTCTATGTGCCCCCTTCTATGTTATGTGCAAATGTTTTCAAATGTTTTGGGGCTGAGATGTATACATTAAATGAATAAATGTTATGAATGCCAATGTGATACTTATATATATATGAATGTTAATATGATCATACGTAAAATAATGATGAACAAGAATGAAACAAATGTATACAAAGAATGAATGAACGAACGACATAACGAAAAAAGAAGAAAATCTTGCTTTATATTTTATATATTGCTTGTTACGAATGCATGTAAATGTATGGACGCTTCGATGATAACGGCTACTTCGGTAGACGGACGACCACCTGACTATTATGCAGCTAGAAAAGGAAGTCTAGAAAGGTAGACTAAATAAAGGCCACTACGGTGGAGTAAGACGCTAAATCAATATTCGGCTGCATAATTAGTTCAAGTGGGAAACGGATGCCTTAGGGCAGACGGGCGAATATGACGGACTACGACGGTAGTACGGTTAAGACGGACGGCCGAAGGTTTGCCGGACGGTATAGCATAACAGATGGCCGAAGGTTTGCCGGATGTTGTGGAGGACGGACTACGACGGTAGGACGGGCGTATTGTCTTCGTGACTTACGCATAAATGAATGTTGGCTGATCACTCTTATGAGTACGACCAATAAATGTTAATGAAAGTAAAGGTGAATGCATATTTATGTGCTCACATACGAATGATAAAAGAAAGCAAAGGATATGTAAATGTGTATTTATATTTATATATTTATACGTAAGTATTTATAAATGAATAATGTTCATACCTAAATGTTTTTAACTAGAACTCACCAGCGTTAGCTGACTTTTAGTATACATTTCAGGTAACAAAGGAAAGGCTCGTGCGAAGGCGTGAAGGCTGCCCGACACAAGACTGACATCCCACTTTTGTTTGTTAAGAATATGTTATGTTTTTATTTGTAAAGACTTCCGCTGTTATGATTATGTAATTGAATGATGGATGTTTCAATTTAAGTTCAGTATTTATGACTATGTTTATGAGTAAATCCAACAAGTGAGGTCACCCGGGAAAGGGGCCTTACAAGTTGGTATCAGAGCAATAGTTTGAGAGATTCAGACATCCCTAAATGTCTGGACTCAAGCTGATAATGGGACCAACGCACGGATGTCAGTCTGGGTAGCCGACGCCAACGCCAGTGCAGTAAGTAAGTCATAAAGTTAATGCCTATAGTTAGGGATAGATACCTTAACTTAGAACGCTTAGATGTCAATGTCACTACTGATGTGAAGAGTTTCGAACCCGAAAAGCAAAGCAAATTATTAATCACAAACCGGTCACTGTAATTAAGAATTTACCTTGCTCGTACTGTTCTAAACTATGATCTGAAGGAATGACATTGATGTATACCTTTTTACTCAACAGGAAATCTAGAAAACTATGGCTCGTAAAAGAGGAACTGGACGCCGAGGCGGTCGCACTGGCCGAGTCGGTAGACCGCCATTGAACCAAAGATATGAGGAAGAGGAGAGTGTGCACGTGGAACACACTGAGAGCGTGCATGAAACAAATGTAACCCCACCAGCTGAGGGCAATGAAGGATCTCTACGACTGGAACCCGAAGTTAGAGATGCTATTGCCCGTGAGGTCATACTAACTCTGAAGAAAGTACTGCCTGATCTGTTATCTGAGGCACTAAAGAAGAGCAAAGAGGAGGAGGAAAACAACCATGAGGAGAAAGTTTATGATAGTGATGGGGATGAAGTGACAGTGAGACTGAACACCCATGGGTGTACCTACAAAGGATTTAAGGACGGTGATCCGCCCAAATTTGATGGAAACAAGGATTCGGTGGCTACGTTTGAATGGATCGAGAGGATGAATGGGGTAATCAACATAAGCGAATGCCGACCTGACCAGGCTGTAAAATATGTGGCTCACTCTTTCACCAACGAGGCACTAAGTTGGTGGAGGACTATCCAAAGAACTAAATCGCCAAACGCTCTCAAAAGAATGACTTGGGAAGATCTGAAAAAGTTGATAATCCAGAAGTTCTGCCCACAGAACGAGATTGATCGAGTGGAAAACGAGTTTCTAAATTTCAAGGCTGGCAACAAGACTCATCGCCAGTACACTTCAAGATTTAATGAGCTAGCTCAACTGGTACCCCCACCTGGTAGAGACTGAGGAGCGGTTGATTAAGTATTATGTCAAAGGCCTACCCCAAAAGGTCCGTGTTCATGTGAAAGCTAACCTACCCTCGACTTTCGAGTCGGTAGTGAATCTGTCCGGAATCGTCTATGACGATTATGCCAATGAGGACCCGGTGCCGGAGGCACCAAAGAGGAAGTGGGAGAACTCGTCTAAGGGGACTGGAAGAAGAAATGTTACTGCTGAGGCAAAGAAGCCAAGGAATGATGAGTACGAAATATGCACAAAATGCGGGAAACAGCACCGCGGTGAATGTTTGGCCGGCTCAACCATGTGTTTTAAATGTGGAAGACCGGGGCACTACTCGAAGGATTGTACTAAGGGCATCAAGTGCCAGAACTGTGGTTGGTATGGGCACGCTACTAAGGATTGCAGAAAGACCGGACAATCTGGTTCGGGGAAAGAAAAAGAAAAGGAACAGCCAAAGGCTAGGACTCGGGCCTATGCTTTAACCGAGGAGGAAGCAAGAGGAAACCCTGACGTCGTGTCGGGTACGTTCCTAGTAAATGATGAACATGCTGCTATTCTGTTTGATTCTGGTGCTAGTAAAAGTTTTATATCCAATGCATTTAGCCGCAAATTAGACTGCACAATCACTAGCCTTATAAGGGCCTTTAGCGTACAAACTGCTATTGGTAAAAACTCAGTAGTCATCCAAGTGACTGACGATTGCATGATAGAAATAGAGGGCCATAAGTTTCCATCTAAATTGTACCTTCTAACCTTAGGAGGATTCGATGTAGTATTGGGCATGGATTGGTTAGCTGCCAACGAAGCTCAAATCATATGTAAACGAAAGATGATACATCTCAAGGCCACTGACGGCAGTCCGATTACGGTTTATGGTGACTGGAATAGCACAATGCCGAACGTCATCTCGATGATCAAGGCCGAAAGTTACATGAGGCGCGGTTGCGAAGCTTATCTGGCGTATGTTATTGACGATAGAATGAAAACGAAAGAGCTAAAAGATGTACCCGTGGTGTGCAATTTTCCAGAAGTGTTCCCAGAGGACCTACCTGGTTTGCCGCTCGATCGGGAAATAGAATTTCAGATTGACTTACTGCCAGGAGCTGAGCCCGTTGCCAAGGCACCATACCGATTGGCTCCGTCAGAAATGAAAGAATTAATGTCCCAACTTGAAGAATTAACAGAGAAAGGATTTATCAGACCGAGCATCTCACCATGGGGCGCTCCGGTATTATTTGTAAAGAAAAAGGACGGCAGCATGCGCATGTGCATCGACTACCGTGAATTGAACAAGAGAACAGTAAAGAACAAATACCCACTACCTAGAATAGACGACCTCTTTGATCAATTACAAGGCGCGAGTTGGTTCTCAAAGATTGATCTCAGGTCGGGTTACCATCAATTGAAAGTAAGAGAGGATGATGTACCGAAAACTGCGTTTCGTACGCGTTATGGGCATTATGAATTTCTCGTGATGTCCTTCGGATTAACTAACGCACCAGCAGCATTTATGGATTTAATGAACAGAGTATGCCGACCCATGTTGGATCGATCAGTAATAGTTTTTATAGATGACATCCTCATATATTCAAAGAATGAAGGTGATCACCACTGTCACCTAAGAGAAGTATTGGAGGTGCTAAAGCAGGAAAAGTTGTACGCAAAATTCTCCAAATGCGCGTTCTGGCTTAGGGAAGTCCAATTCCTAGGTCATGTAATAAACCCAAACGGCATCATGGTGGATCCTGCAAAGATCGAGACAGTAAAGGAATGGAACATCCCAAAGACACCAACAGAGATACGAAGCTTTCTAGGGTTGGCAGGCTACTATCGAAGGTTCATCCAAGATTTCTCAAGAATTGCCTCGCCACTAACCAAACTGACACGGAAGGAAGTAAAGTATGAATGGGGTCCAACCCAAAACAACGCGTTTGAGGAACTTAAGACACGATTAACTCAAGCTCCAGTATTAACACTACCTGAGGGAAATGAAGACTTAGTAGTCTACTCTGACGCTTCAGGGCAAGGTTTAGGGTGCGTACTCATGCAACGAGGAAAGGTAATTGCTTATGCATCGCGGCAACTAAAGGTTCATGAAGTTAACTACCCAACACATGATCTAGAATTAGCAGCAGTAGTTTTCGCGTTGAAAATATGGAGACACTACTTGTATGGAGTTAAATGCACCATCTACTCCGATCACAAAAGCTTGAAATACTTTTTCGAACAAAAGGAACTAAACATGAGGCAAAGAAGATGGTTAGAGCTACTGAAAGACTATGACTGTGAGATATTGTACCATCCAGGCAAGGCAAACGTAGTGGCTGACGCTTTAAGTAGAAAGGAAGAATCGGCACCTATCCGGATCAAAGCGTGTCAGTTAATTATAACGCCAGACTTAATGGGTGAAATATCAAAGGCACAAGATGAAGCATTGTTAGAAAGAAATGCGAAACGGGAAAGAATAGTAGGACAACAAGGGAACTTAGATGCGAATGCGTACGGAGTACGAACTAGGTTTGGCCGGATGTGGATACCTAAGATTGGTGAGCTTAGAGCCAAAATACTCGATGAGGCCCATAAGTCTCGCTATTCTATCCACCCCGGGACAAACAAAATGTATCAAGATTTGAAGAAAGAATACTGGTGGCCTGGCATGAAGAATGATGTGACAGAATACGTGAGCAAGTGCCTAACGTGTTCTCTAGTTAAGGCCGAGCACCAGAAACCATGCGGTAAAATGCAACCTTTACCAATACCGGAATGGAAGTGGGAAGAGATCACAATGGACTTCATTACCAAGCTACCGCGAACAGCTAAAGGCAATGATACCATTTGGGTGATAGTCGACCGCTTGACAAAGAGTGCTCACTTCTTGCCAATACGAGAAACTTCTTCTTCTGAAAAGCTAGCGGAAGTATTTATCAAGGAAATTGTGAGCAGACATGGTATGCCGCTGTCGATTGTGTCTGACAGGGATACTAGATTCACGTCAAGGTTTTGGAAGAAATTCAATGAAGCAATGGGCACTAGACTGAACATCAGCACCGCTTACCACCCCCAAACCGATGGACAATCGGAAAGGACCATTCAGACCTTGGAGGACATGCTCCGGGCCTGTATCATTGACTTCGGTGGGAGTTGGGACAGCCATCTACCATTGGCAGAATTTTCATATAACAACAGCTATCACTCGACTATTGGCATGCCGCCATTTGAAATGTTGTATGGGAGGAAATGTAGGACCCCGGTTTGTTGGGGGGAAATTGGACAGAAGGATTTTGCAAGTCTCGAAGTGGTCAAAGCTACTTCTGAGAAATTTGATCAAATTAAGGCTCGTATGAAAGCCGCACAAGACAGACAGAAATCATACGCGGATAAGAGAAGGAGGGATTTAGAGTTTCAAGTAGGGGACATGGTACTGTTGAAAGTATCACCGTGGAAAGGAATCATTCGGTTCAGAAAGCGTGGCAAACTAAGTCCAAGGTTTGTCGGACCTTTCAAGATTGTAGCAAGAGTGGGTCAAGTTGCTTACAGACTCGACCTACCCGTCGAGCTTAGTGGAATACACCCTACATTCCACATATCACACTTACGCAAGTGCCTTGCTGACGATACGGCTCACATACCTTATGACGAAATCGAAGTGGATAACAGCTTGAACTATGTAGAAGAACCAATAGCTATTCTTGACAGAGCCGAGAAACGATTACGCAATAAGTCGATCCCTTTAGTCAAAATACAATGGAAACACAGAAAGGGGTCCGAGGCTACTTGGGAGAAAGAAGACGAGATGAAGGAACTGTATCCCCAGTTGTTTAACGTGTAACAGGTTTCGAGGACGAAACCTCATTAAGGAGGGTAGACTTGTAACATCCCAAATAATGACAAGACAAATAGAAAAGGGAAATAAAGTGGGCTTGGCCAAAATTTCGGCCCATGGGCCGAAAAGAAAAGGGGGAAACCCCATTACAAAACAGCAGCTTCAACCCAAACCCCTCTCATTTCATCTTCCTGCGCAAGAATACTAGAGAGAGAGAGAGAGAGCGATCGGCTTGTGAAGAAAACCGCAAGGAGAAGACTCAAGGGCTCGGGAATCATCCGACTCCACCATTTCAACGCATAGCAACAGAAATCGGGCCTGTTGAGGTAAGCATCGCCTCTGATTATGAGTCTTTGCATGTCTCGGGTTTAAATCAAATAAAGATACGATTTTTGCATACGAAACTTGAAACAAATCACGTATTTGAACTCAAGAACGATAAAGGAAGGTGTTTAACGTAAAATGCTCAAGGTTTAATCGATTGGAAATAAGTTGGCTGGAGCAAGGTTCTGGTCAGGGAAGATGCAGACCCATGACTCGAAACTATAGTTTCGATACATACAGACCCGTCGAAACTACTCTAGTTTCGATAGTCATGTTTGACTCGAAACTATCTAGTTTCGATAGCAGCCAATGACTCGAAACTACCATAGTTTCGATAGGAACTCAGGACTCGAAACTACCTAGTTTCGAGTGTCACCTTGAACCTAAACTAAGATTTTTCATAAGTTAATGACTCGAAACTATCTAGTTTCGATAGCAGCCAATGACTCGAAACTACCTAGTTTCGAGTGTAAGACCATAGCTCGAAACTACCATAGTTTCGATGCGACCCACCTCCCGAAACTACTGAGTTCAAGAATAGTAATGTCTAGTGTCATTTAGGAGCCCTACCTTATATGTATGACTTTATTATACAGATTGTGGGTGACCTTAGTGACGTTTCGAAACCAGCTATTATACTTCAGGGACCCGCCTATCAGGTGAGTTCTATGTGCCCCCTTCTATGTTATGTGCAAATGTTTTCAAATGTTTTGGGGCTGAGATGTATACATTAAATGAATAAATGTTATGAATGCCAATGTGATACTTATATATATATGAATGTTAATATGATCATACGTAAAATAATGATGAACAAGAATGAAACGAATGTATACAAAGAATGAATGAACGAACGACATAACGAAAAAAGAAGAAAATCTTGCTTTATATTTTATATATTGCTTGTTACGAATGCATGTAAATGTATGGACGCTTCGATGATAACGGCTACTTCGGTAGACGGACGACCACCTGACTATTATGCAGCTAGAAAAGGAAGTCTAGAAAGGTAGACTAAATAAAGGCCACTACGGTGGAGTAAGACGCTAAATCAATATTCGGCTGCATAATTAGTTCAAGTGGGAAACGGATGCCTTAGGGCAGACGGGCGAATATGACGGACTACGACGGTAGTACGGTTAAGACGGACGGCCGAAGGTTTGCCGGACGGTATAGCATAACAGATGGCCGAAGGTTTGCCGGATGTTGTGGAGGACGGACTACGACGGTAGGACGGGCGTATTGTCTTCGTGACTTACGCATAAATGAATGTTGGCTGATCACTCTTATGAGTACGACCAATAAATGTTAATGAAAGTAAAGGTGAATGCATATTTATGTGCTCACATACGAATGATAAAAGAAAGCAAAGGATATGTAAATGTGTATTTATATTTATATATTTATACGTAAGTATTTATAAATGAATAATGTTCATACCTAAATGTTTTTAACTAGAACTCACCAGCGTTAGCTGACTTTTAGTATACATTTCAGGTAACAAAGGAAAGGCTCGTGCGAAGGCGTGAAGGCTGCCCGACACAAGACTGACATCCCACTTTTGTTTGTTAAGAATATGTTATGTTTTTATTTGTAAAGACTTCCGCTGTTATGATTATGTAATTGAATGATGGATGTTTCAATTTAAGTTCAGTATTTATGACTATGTTTATGAGTAAATCCAACAAGTGAGGTCACCCGGGAAAGGGGCCTTACACATCTTCTCCAAATCAAAACCACCTCTCCCACCAAACCCTAGCTTCCTCCTCCCATTTCCGGCGCCATTTCCAGCGCCATTTCCGGCGACAACCACAACCGCCTCCGGCTGCCGCCACAAGAAAAATTACACATATCAACTGGTTCCTTTTATCCCAACTGAAAATCAAAATCGTAGTCCGATACGAAGCATAAAAAGCCCTAAATCCCTCTTCTCTCAAAACAGTCCTCACACAATCAATCACACCTTTGTACGGACTCCCACTCCCTAACTGCAACCTCTGCTTCACCATATCCATCGGAGTAAACACCGCATCACTCGCCACCGTCGCAAAAACCCCCGCTGCCGCATGAGCCATAGGGTTATTAGGGTTTCGTCTCGAAAACGTCTCTTTACACATCTCCTATACTGAAAAATAAACGACGTGTGCCGGACCGGCGCCCAGTCCCATCGCTCCGATTCCACGGTAAAGTCCGGCGGGACCGTCGGACTTGAGGATTGACTGAAGAGCTTGTCGGAGCACCACGGATTTAATGGGGCAGGATCCTAATACTTGCATACGGGTTTTTATTGTGTCGATTGGGAACATGGCCATGTGTTCGACCATGCCGGCGATGGAGGCGATCATGAACTCCCAGAAGTGCAAGCCGTCGTGCGCCGGCGAGACGGTGATCTCCGGGTGGTAATCTGGTGGTTGTGGGATCGGTATAAGGTCGGTTTTGTTGCTTCCGTCGTCGCCATTGAAGAGAATGATGAAGAAATTGAATATTTCTTTTGGGGAAGAAGATGATAAATGTTGGGGAAGAAGATGATAAAGTGGGGAAGAAGATGATAAAGTGGGTTTGGGTTTGGTGGGTCCCATATGTGTTCCAAGAATTTATAATATTTCTTTTTTTTTTGTCTTTTAAACTAAGGGTATTCTCGTCATTTTATAAAATTTAACAGTTAAACTTAACTGACATCCACTTCAGGGGCCAAATGTGTTACAATCGTGCAAACTATTGGGCCAAAGTTGTAGTTTAGCAATCCCAGGGGCTAAAACCATAATTTGGGCAAACCACAGGGGCCATCTGTGTAATTAATTCATAAGAAAATTATATAAATGTAATGTTTATTTGTTTTTCATTAAATTCAAACAAAAAAATTTGAAAAAAATCGTTTATATACATACCTACACATGTTTGATTCATATGTAGGTTTTTTTTACCTACACATAACCTACACATGTGTAGAAAACTTTTAAATGTATAAAAACATATGAAGAAATTTAATTTGATTGTTTTTTATATACATAAACATGCATATTTGTATGTAAGAAGTCTAAATTTTTAACCTTTTTACCATTGATCAAAAAAATTAATAATTTAGGTTTGTTCCCCTTGTTCTCGCAATATTTAAGTGTTCTGAAATGAACTTCTCCATATATATATATATATATATATTATAGATTAAAACCCTTAATCATAATATAATCTTTTTAAATCACTACCGGGCCTAAAACCCAGCAGTTAATGACATGCCCGAAACCTTTTAATTTGTTTTAATAAAAGATTAAAACAAATAAATATATTTTATTATCTATAAATCTGTATAAATAATAAATCCCGTGTAACGAATATATTTATAAACCAGTTAAGCGAGTTAAGTGGATTTGAATGTTCGTTGCCCTAGGTGTAACTCTTACGGGTCACAACTCAGGTAATAGAGTTAAATAATCGGGACCAGACATATCTATATATTTCCAGCAAAGTTCATTTCGAAAGATGTAATAAAGAATTAAAAGAGAGTTTTCTTCCGGATGCACTTACCAAATTGCTAGATGAAGTTCAGATCTTCTGTATCTCTTTGTGTATGGATGTTTTTTTTTTTGCATAATAATATTTAAAATATAGACAGCTTCCATGTTTTATGTTCTTTTCTTTTATCACAGAAGAACAAAAAAAAACAGAACCAGAATCATGTTTAGTTGTTAGTATACTATCGCATGTACAACAGTGTATTAACCTCGTGTTCTATAAATAATTTGGTCATTTGTGTGGAGCAGAATCAGCAAATTATACTGACTAAACATCATCAATAGTGCAGGAAACCCACTTCAATTCTGATACATGACCAATGTGAATATAACCACATGAACCAATAGTTTCAAAATACAATCATGTTTGAGATTCCGAACATTATGGTTGATTTGAGTAGTTTATCCCCAACGGGTCAGATGAAAATTTAACTAAAAATTAAATGGGTGGAGTAGAACATAAGCCCATGGACTCGTTTTTAAATGATTAAATCTCATTAAGTTTTGTTAACCAAAAAAACCTCACATTGTTTCCAAACCATTCTACCCAAAAAATAAAGCTTAACACTTTCCAAGGATTAAGTATATGTAAAATATCTCCATTTGTAAATTTTATAAGTAGTTATGAGAATATTATGTATTAATGTTTTACCCCATATCAAATTCTCACCCCCCCCTAACCAACACACAGATAGAAAAGTAAAATATAAACATCGCTAAAGGGAATATAGCACACCAGTCACACTAAGAAATTGATTTAATGGTCTATCAGAAGAGATGTAAGAACAAACGATAAGATTATATAACTTTATTATGTTTTCATGCAGAATTAAAACACTGACAAACAACAAAACTTAATTTTTTTTGAGAGATTACATACCTACCTGTACCGCAGCAAATTCTTCTGTTGATAAGGAGACAATCAGCAATTCCTAGTCATTAGTCAGCGCCAAATGCCTATATACTACAAACACAAAAAAGGAAAAATCATAAATTGCATAAATGAATTGGTAAAACAAAGACACCCACAAATCAAATTAACAGAATTTTCCCTGTACCAATTTAGCACACACTCTGAATGTTTCCATATGTATCACAAATTTGATTCATTCCCACATCCACCACAAATTTGTAATCAAATTAACTAATAAGGATGCCTAATTTTGGAATAAAAGAAACTAGAGAGCAAATTCTATAAACATGGTTGAGAATTATGTTGTTAAATTCAATTAGAAATACACAATACGGATCATTAATACTCCTCTGAGAGTACCGACACTTGAAGTAAGCGAAATCCTGTACACTACAGATAATGATTATGTTCAAACCACATACATGTTGATTAATTCATAAAAAAAGAAAATCAAACATCAGAAAACTAAAGCCCAAAACCTAAACACAAATCTCATCAAATCAAAATTCAAAACTGATATGAACAAATCAAACCCTAATACACATTCCCTAATACACATTACCATACAAATTTAAAAAGTAATTAGAAGCATCGGTACAAATCGAACTTACAGTGGAAACTAAAACAAAGCCATGATCGGAGGACTTGAAATCAGATACGATTTACATGAAGATGAAATCTGAGATGATTTAGTCATCGGATTCAAGTATACACAAACCACGTGAGCCCTAGATCTACTGAACGTTAATATCGTTGTTTTGAAGAACATATACTTATCACAGGAAGAAAGAACTCTACAACTGGTAATAAATAGCACGAGAACCCTAGATCTTCTGATTGAGGTTTGTCGGCTATAGCGGCTGAAGAGGAGATTCGACGGTAGCGGTAGCGGCTGAAGAGGAGTCGGCGATAAATTTCCGGCTGAAGAGGAGATTCTTTGTCGGCGATAGCGGCTGATTGAGGTTTGGGGCGATGGAAATCGTGAAACCAAGAAATGAAGTTAGGGTTACTAACTTAGGATCTGCGTGGAAATAATATGGGTAGGATCCGGGTATGGGTACGATCCGCGTGTAAATTTGTGGAGAAAGAATGGGTGGGAAAATAATTGGTTAGATGGTCTCACAGGCTGACACATGCAGTTTTTATTTTGATTTATCAGGAAGTATGGATATGGATATGGATATGGATTCGATTTTAACCCGTTTCATTTTCTATTAGTTTCGTTTTCCTATAATAATTTTAGTTCGTTAACTTTTTTAGTTTTTTTTTGTCAACGTTCCGATATATATATATATATTTTTTAAAACGGATTTGTATTCAAAATCAATGTTTTTTTATCGTTGTCTATAGTGAGTGTCGTTACCGTTGTGATACCGTGACGAGCTGAACCTATTATGGGCGAACAACATCATTGTCGATATTGGTACTATCGGAGCCCGTATTGGTATTCGATTTATGGTTTTCAATGACTCGAACTGGTAATTTTTTTATTTTGTTGTTTTCCCTTTTTTATTATTTAATTTTATGTTTCTTTTTTATTTACATTATTTTTACCGTTGTGTCTACGTTTTCGTTTAAACTTTATTAACGATGGGCCCCACACCATTCTCTATGATAACTTTCGTTCGTTAGGTTTTTTAAATAACAAAATGTGCGGGTTTCTTAAAAAAAATGTTTTGGTTTAAACTTTTTTAAAGACGGAGTTGTATTCAAATTCGAGTGTTTTTTTGGTATCGTATGTTATAACGAGTTTGCAGTTAGATGTAAGTTTTATCCACACAAACGAGTCAAACCTATAACGACTAGACTCCCGCCGCGAAACGTAAAAATTAGTTAACTCTTAATTTGCCGTTGGGGGAATATGAATCTTTAACTTCAGTTCTTTTTGACACAAAACTTTGTGTCCTTGTAGATTTGACACAAAAAATAATTTACTCGAAGTTTATCTTTTTATAGATTTGCCATAAAGCTTCTAATGAATAAAGGTTTTTATAAAATTGCACCAAAAATTTACTGGGTATTCGTAATAGTTTCATTTTTCTATAAATGTAAAATAAATTAGTATTAAATTAAATTAGAAAAATAAAATGACATGACGGTGTGAAGATGTAAAACCATTTTCCTTAAATGTAAAGGGTGTGGAAAAACTGTGTAATCTGATATGCCGATGTCATAAAAGTGTGTTGATGTGTTGAAATTGTGGGTAGTAACTTTAGCCTAATGTAAAAAAGATAATGAAAAGGCGGGGGCCAAGGGCAACAACCGTTCATTCATCGACAGGTGTGGAGCGAACCATGGAGCCAACTTCTATTTATATTTTTATTCGGTTTCTTTTTCTATTTATATTCAAACTTGTGCAAAATGCATCATATTATAAATATAATATAATGTGTTGTGTCCCTACTTTCTATAAGTTTATCCTGATCAACTTATTACAATTCCTCAACTTTCAAGGCTCCCAATCATGAGAACATGTTATCATCTTCTAAAGAATGCGAGATCGAAACACATCTCAATCTCAAATAAAAGATGGTTTCATCTAATTACTCCATTTAACAAGGTTAGTTTTGTTTCACAATTTCTCCACAACCATCATCATGCTCGATTGTCGACCCTCGACAACTTACAACTTCCCAAACATGAAGCTCACCATCCACTAGATTACCAAGTGACTATAAAGGATAGAGATGTAATTTCCCTGACTGATGGCTTAAAGAACGAGTACTGGCTCCAACAGACCAACCTTGACCTCCTCCTACCACCACTTGAAACCGGAGTTTTCTTTTGCTACAAGAAAACGGAAGACACTTCGATGTCACCGGAAACTGTTGTGAATACCATCAAGAAGTCTTTGGCAGGGTTATTATCGACATTTTACCCGCTCGCCGGAGAGATTGTACCGAACTGTCAAGGGGAGCCGGAGGTGTTGTGCGACAACAATGGGGTGGAATTTGTGCATGCCCATGCTGACGTGGAGCTGAAAACCCTAGATTTGCACCATGCAGATGAAACTGTCAAGGGAAAGCTGGTCCCTAAGATAAATTATGGCGTGCTTTCAGTTCAGGTAAACTTAATTAAGTAATATTATTAAATCAATAACCGAATCTTCCGACTAAACACTTAATTTTATGTAATTTTTCTATACTTCATTAACGTTACACACACACACACTATTTTGTAAGTGTAAACTTTCTTATAAATTAACAGTTAACAAATAACAACTTAACTGTTAAAAGTTTTTTTATAAAAAACATTATAGTCTTTTGAATCATATTAATTTTCTTATATTTTATGAATAAATGTGTTAATAATTATATATGTAAATGCTATAAACCCTCAACACACTTCTATGCAACAACACCCTCTTATCCGGTGAAGAAACAGTGTTTAAACAATTTTACACAAATAATTTTTAAAAATATGGTTTAATTAATGAAGAAATAAACTTAAAAAAACAAAATAGATTAAAAGACTTCAGAAATTCAAATTTTTAAAAGAAATTTCCTAGAATTGTATTTAAAATGAAGTATCTCTATATAATTATAACCAAGTTCTCATCAATTCCATGTAAATCACTAAAACTTTGTTTGTCTCTTTAACTTTTATTTGTTATTCCAGTCTTACACAATTACGATTACTTGTAGACGACGAGTCAAGCTTTTTTTTAACGACTAATTTGGATCACTGATTGACCAATGGAGTATCATCGTGTCACCAATAGTATCATCCGATCATATTCCAACACTAAGTTACTAATTCAGGAGGAAACCTAATTTTTTTGGGAAAATCCCTTGTGAAATTCGAACCCAGGACCATATGATCACTAAGCCTTATCCCACCACCAAGATGCCGCTGGGCAATTATGCCTTTGACGACGACGACGTGCCAAGTAACCCTTTTCTTTTAATCTCTAGTGCATATATGTGAATTAATTTTGACTTCCTTTCCCAATTAAAAACAGTAAAACATCCACTAAGAGCATTTCCATCAGTTTTTCTATCTGCATCTATATAATTACACTAAAAATCACTATCTTTTCTCTCTTTTTTTTAATTAAATAATACTTTTTTACACAATTATCATTACCTTTTCTTTCTTCTCCACTCACAACACTTTTAAAAAATATTAAAAAATTTATACAGGTGAACAGTATTTTCCCCAAATATACAAAAAATTTATACATTTTCTCTCTTCTTCACTTTCAACCACTTTAAAACACTGCTTAAAATATAGGGAACCCCACTCACAGACATATGAAGAAACTGTTGTGAATGCTCTAAGGTATGAACCCATAGGATATTAATTAACATCAAATAAACAATGGTGTTCACGTCGAAACAAATAAACGACGGTGTTCATGGAATCAATCGGCAACAAGAAACGATGGTTTAGAAGAAATGAGGTATGTATGATCGATTGTTTTTTAATAACCTAATCAATATTTTTTGTTAATCTTTTTGATTGAAAAAGCCATGTAATCACCACATGAGTACTAAAAAAAATACATGTCAACAAAGTAACGGTAATTACGCAACAATAAAACGATAAACCAAAATTTAACGACTGTAAATAGAAAAAAAAATTTGAGTAATTAGGGGACGAAAAGCATTGCTATCACATGAAAAAAAAATTCCTTTTAAGAATAACTAAGTTTAAAGTAATTACATATAAACAAAGTTAGAGTATTAATATGGAACCCTCTAATAATAATTTCTTTTCATTGGTTTGGTAGTTGAAGTAGAAAAAATAAGATTACGTGGACAAAGTGAATTCAAAACCCTCTCAGCTTTATGCAAATTGATTTGATTTTGTTCGGCTAGCTTCTTGCCAGTCGGTTCATCTTTTATTATAATTTCCACGTTTAGAAAAAAAATGAAACATAAAACAAAAATAAAAAAGGTTACAATATTAATATGGAAAATATAATAATCTAAATTCACATCTTACTTTTTTAAAAGGTCCGTATTCAAAAACACAAATCAGCTTTTGTTTGCGTGTATAAACTGGAACCAGAAATTAGGGGTGTTCAAAAAAATTCGAATCCGAAACCGAACCCGAATTATCCGAATCCGAATTTTCGGATTCGGATTCGGATAGTGATTTTCGGATATCCGAAATATTATATTTATATATTTTTTTAATTGTTTTTATTATTTAAAAATAAGAAAATTTGAATCAAAACCCGATATATTATATTTATATATTTTTATATGTATATTTTTTAAGGTTTTTAATTGTTTTTATAATTTAAAAATATTTTATTTATATATTTTTTTATTTTATTTATATTTTCGGATATCCGTTTCACTATCTGAATCCGTATCCGAAATTTCGGATATCCGAAATTTCGGATTCGGATTCGGATAGTGAGATCCACTATCCGAAAATTTCGGATATCCGACTTTGAACACCCCTACCAGAAATCATTGTCGATAAATATACTATTTTTCCTAAAAGGATGCGGGTTGGAATCCCAGGCCCCTTCCCTTTCCGGTTCGCTTGGGTCATAAATTTTTTATTTTTTATGTTTTATAGGTTTGTTTTTTATTAACATTACTTTTATCATTGCGTCTATATTTTCATTAAAATTATAGGTAAGTTGGATTTTAATAAGGGAAAAATACGAAAATGGACATTTGACTACGAAAATACTCAAAAATGGACATCTTTATTTAGCCTACTCACTACAACAATATCACCCTATCCCGATGATTTTTTTTACCCTATAGCGACGACTTGTCGTCGGTATAGGCTATACCGACGACATGTCGTCGGTATAGATGTCGTCGGTATTGCCTCGTCCCAATAGGTCAAAGATGTCGTCGGTATAGGTGTCGTCGGCATAGGTCGACCTATGCCGACGACATGTCGTCGCCATAGGGTTTAATTAAATAATTCAAAAAGAAATTCTATACCGACGACATGTCGTCGGTATAGCTTCTGGACTTATCCGGACGACAAGTCGTCGGGAAAGACCTAACCTATACCGACGACATGTCGTCGGTATAGGCTATTTCCAATTTTTTAATTAAATTTGAAAAATACCTATGCCGACGACATGTCGTCGGTATAGGTTTTTCTGTATTTTTTATTTATTTTTATTAAATTTTCAAAATTTTTCAGAAATATTTAATTTCTAATTACCAAAACCTGCAAATCAGATAATTCAAACCATTCAAAAATTGAAATCCGAAACATATTGTTCGATACAAAAACTTGTTCGACACATAAATCAAATATTCAAACATAAAGTTGTCTGACACACAAACATAAAAATTGTTCAAACATTCAACAATAACACCGACAACCAAGGCAAAGGCGCAGCAACTTGAAGCTAATTATCGTCGCTGCTAGTTCGGCGTTTCCACATTCGACGCATTTCATCCATTTGTCGTTGCATTTCAAGCATTTGTTGATTATGCACACGACGTTCTTCATCTCGTTGGGCTTCGCGTTGTTGTTGATCTTGGACTTGTTGTTGAAGTTGAGTTACACGCTCATCCACTTCTTGCCAATGTGGTTGTGGAGGGGGGGGGTACTAAACAAATCCGGTGTGGGATTACTCACCACACGACCGACACCCCGGATATGGCCACGCCGATGACCCAATGCACGCTCCATGCATGCAATCTCATCGACAGCAGACGAGTCACCACCAGACTCAGCAGAGGATCTTGTATACTCCTCTTGGATTCGGTCCTCCATTAAACAATGTAATAAACAATCAGTTGACTATTTTACTAAAATTCGACAACATAACTGCTGTAAAATGGATAACCAACCTGTTAAACTATAAGTTATAAACGAACCAAATTCACAAATTCCAATCAACCAACATTAATAACAACAAATACTAATAATACTAGCAAAAATATTCAACAATTGGGCTCGAGTTGGATGTTCTAAGTCTATTAAAGCGTGTTTGAGTCATTTTGACCCGTTTAAAATTACAGTTGGATGTTCTAATTTTATTAAAGTGTGTTTGGGTCATTTTGATCCGTTTAAAGTTAAAGCTGGATATTTTAAGTCTCTTAAAGTGTGTTTGGGTCATTTTGACCCGTTTTAAGTTACAGTTGGATGTTCTAAGTCTAGTAAGTCTAACAACAAAATCATTTGACTTACATAATCTTATGATGCATTCGTGTTGGCCCAACCGGTCCCTTCTTTATAATGGGTTGATTTGAACACATCAATTGGGCCGGTACCCTGTGAAAAACAAAAAGAATATCACTAAGAATTAATAAGCATGTTTATATAAGACTAACAATTGTATTTTCATACCTCCATGTGTCGGCGCTGGGCGTATGATTTGCTGCCATGGTAACTTGGGTAACGTTGTTGTGATCGGTTTTGTTTGTTCTTCGTCGAGCGTTTTTTATAGCTCGCATCTAAAAACAGCTCATTAATCAAAGTCTCCCAAGTTTCTTGATCATCATCTTCCGGTGGATTATTCATCGCCGCCTCCACATCATCGTATCCCCCATTCTCCTCGAATTGTACTTTCAACACTCTTTTGTGATCTTTATACGCCATCTGACACTCGGCGGTGATTCCGAGTTCAACGCCTCGCCACTTATAAGTGTTTCTCTAGGAGTCCAGATCAAAATAATCCTACAAATGGAAAGTAATTATAAATGTAATAGTTATGAAATTGTAAGTAATTATAAAACATCTATACTTACTATAAGAGTGGGATATACGGCCCGTTTCTTCTCAACTGGAACCTTAGCCCAATTTGGATAATATGGCGGAACAACTTTTTCAACCTCCAACGAGATAGCACGGATAAAATCCGAAGCGTTGGGACCCACAAACTTGTACCCACCGCCATGAAGTTCTACATCAATGGGAAGAGGCTTCCTCCCATTTTGCTCAAATTTCTTATACAATTTTAGGTTTTTGCCTTTAGATCGTCTTTTTTTGGGAGGAACTACCTACATTGACATATGACATTCAAAAGTTAGGCAATTATAAAGACATCTATTAAACAATAACAAGTAACTTACCACCAGATCCAGTCGCTCAACCCGAGTCAAAGTGATACGGACCACCGTCTCCACCGTGTGATTACGCCATTGTTGCCATTTTTCCTACAACAAAATTTATTAGTAAGCACAAATAATTATTAATTAACAAAGACAAATAGTACATTTTTAACATACATTCAATCAGAATCATCACTAAAATAACGTGTGTCAACAGCATCATCATCTTCTTCATCGTCGTCATTTAGTTCGTCTTCATCATCTGAATTGTATGCATCTTCTTCATCTTCTTCATCATCATTAATAAAACTTTTATCGAGATCAATCGAGGCAACATGACTTGGGTCACCACCCTCATTTAAAGTTGTCCGCATAGGCAAGTAGCCTAAGTCGACAACCAAGTTACCAAAAAATGATTGAGTTTCCCGTGTAATAGATTGACTATCAACATGGGGAATTGGAGTTTGGTCACCACCTACGTGACTTGATTCACCACCTACGTGACTTGATTCACCACCCTCGCATCCGGTGTCGACAACCAAAGTATAATCATTTGATTGAGTGTCGTGCAATATATCGATCTCATTAACAACAGTAGGATGATCCCAAAGCTTCCGATGGTGAACGTCCTCAACAACCCTCCATTGGCCAGTGGTTCGAGTAGGATCTCGAAGATAGAACACTTGTTTAGCCTGTGTGGCTAATATATATTGGACATCATCATACCATTCTTTGCCAACATACCAATCACGGCCAATGTCAATTATAGTAGTATTGTTTTGCTTAATTAATCTTTTACCTCTCGTGTCGAACCATTTACAACGGAATAGTACAACCGAGTAACCATCTATGTAGTTCAACTCTATGATCTCTTCTAGTTGACCATAAAATGGAGTATCGTCTTCTCCTATTGTAACCACACCACTGTTCTGAGTAGTGCGTCGGGAATCACGATTTTGTACCACAAATCTAACACCATTGACTATGCAAGCAGTGTAAGAAGATGCGTACAAGGGACCATGTGCCAATGCCCTTAATTCTTTGTTATCAGGTGTAGAAGATGAAGATGAAGATACATTTGCTTCATATTTTAACCATGAAGAAAAATCGGTTTGCATATTGCGTTCATGAAATTTAGATTCAAATTCACTAGTAGATGGACAAAACAAAACTTAAATTAGTAGAATTAAATAAAAATATAATAATAGTTTATCACGGGTAGATGGACAAAAACACTTACGATTTGTAGGCTTTGATTTCATCGCAGTTGTTCAACACAAACCATTGTAATGATTTGTTGGCATGTTCAGAGAGCGCCTTGATTTTCTTTTTCGATATTGGTCGACATTGTGAAGAAAACAGTTGAAACTGCCTTTTGGGAATGCCAGCATCTGCATTTCTATCTGGTCGGTTAAATTTGGTCTGCATACCGTCCAGATACATAGAGCAGAATGTCAAGGCTTCATCTGCAACATAACCCTCCGCAATTGAGCCTTCAGGTTTGGCTTTGTTTCTAACATATGCTTTGAGCTTTTTCATGTATCTTTCAAAAGAATACATCCATCTCATATACACAGGGCCACCAAGAATAACTTCTTCAGGTAAATGAAGAATGAGATGAACCATTATGTCAAAAAATACTGGAGGATATATAATTTCCAAATTGCATAATATCTTAACCACTTCCTCATTTGCTTCATACATGTCTTTCACATCTACTGATCGTGCACAAATTTTTTGAAAGAATGTGCAAACGTCATTGATTGTTGTTGAAACATTTTTGTGCAGACCCGATCGTACCCCTATTGGCAGCAATCGTTGCATGAGAATGTGATAATCATGGGACTTTAACCCAAATATATTTGAATTATTGGGAAGTACCTTATTTTTGAAATTCGATCCAAATCCATCAGGCAGTCTCACTCCTCGAATAAACTGACAAAAGCGTTCTCGATCACTGGGTGTGAAAGAGTAAGGAGCTTGTGGTTGGTACAACTTGTTGTTTTTTTGTGTTAGCCATAGGTTATGTCGAATACCCATATTTTCCAAGTCTTTGCAGGCTTTGTGTGTGTCTTTTGATTTATCGTTCATCAACAAAGTACCCAATAAACTCTCACACACATTTTTCTCCACGTGCATAACATCAAGATTGTGTTTTAAAAGCAGAGAAGACCAATAATCGAGCTCAAAGAAGATACTTCATTTAGTCCAATTCAACTTTGATGTTAGGCGCTTTCTTTTTACCCCTCCATACATTGGATGTTTCCCCGGAACACGATCTGGGAGATTTTTTAGTTGTTCTAATATTTGAGCATTAATCAATCGTCGGGGAGGATGTTTTGTCTCTTTCTTGCCATCAAACGACAGATCGTTCCTCCATTTATGCTTTCTAGGCAAGAATCTTCTGTGTCCAACAAAAGCTATCTTATTCGTTATAGGGCACGAAGGTGTGTCAACGTTACATATAGGGCATGCTTTATAACCTTAACCACTCCATCCAGACAAGCTACTACGAGCAGGATAATCGTTGATAGTCCATAACAGTTCAGCATACATCCTAAATACAGTTTTTGTTGATGCATCTCTCACCTGGACTCCTTCAGCCCACAACATTTTCAACTCATCAACCAACGGCCTTAAGTATACATCAATGTCCTTACTAGGTGATTTAGGCCCGGGAATTAGCAAGGTTAACAAGAAAGAAGACTCTTTCATACATAACACGGTGGTGTATTATATGTTGTTAACACTACCGGCCACATACTGTAAGTCTGAGTCATGTTACCGAACGGATTAAAACCATCGGCAGCCAAACCTAAGCGGACATTCCTTGGTTCTTTAGCAAAATCCGGATATCTCTCATCAAAATCTTGCCATGCCTTCCCATCAACCGGATGTCGCATCATACCATTCGTTGAGCGTCCAGTATTATGCCAGATCATTTCTTTTGTCGTTAATCTTGAACTATACCTTCGTCGAAGCCGTGAAGTTAAAGGAAAGTAGCGCAACACTTTATGTGGTACTTTCTTCCCCTTTATGTTTTTATCAACCCATCTACTCTCATTACAAACCAGACAGTTTTGCATTGATTCATTCTCCTTCCAAAACAGTGCACAATCATTAATGCAAGCATGGATAGACTGATATCCTAACCCAATCTTACGCAGTTTCTTCTTAGCTTCATAGTGTGACCCTTGAACGTGATTTTCCTTCAGCATTGCAATTTGTAGAAGCTCTAACAGTTGGTCAAACGAACTATTCGTCCATTTGTTGATAACTTTGATATGCACCAATTTGGCTATGAAGTTTAGGGAAGACATTTGACTATAACCGGGGTATAACTCCTTATTTAGCTCCTCAAACAACGCATCAAACTCTGGGTCTAAACCAGTTCCATCTTCATCTATATTATCCTCGTTTGTATTTTGCTCAGCCATCACATCATCTATGGCATCAAACATCTCATTATTTGTTGTTGTAGTTATTGGAGGAGTTGGTGTTGTTCTTGGGGCAAAAAGTGATGTTATCTCCGCCACACGAGGATGTTGTTCACCATGATAAATCCAATTCTGATATGATTGTAGAAACCCACGGTCATGTATGTGGCCATATATCGTGTTCAAATCCTGTCGACACGCATTACAACAACGTCTACACGGGCAAAACGCTCTACCTCGACCGTCGACATGGTTCTTGGCCGTCTCTATAAAGTTGCGAAGACCACTTAAGAAAGCCGGAGAATTCCGATTTCCCAGTGTAACCCAGCTTTTATCAATTGCCATATCTAGTAACATATCTATTGTGTTATAAGCATACACATATACGTGCATGTAATAAAATGATATAAATGAATGTATGTGATTTGATCGGTACTCTAAGGCGGTGGATCCTAACCCACTTTTTGAATATTCTATCTCATATGTATACATTTTAACGAGTTGACTATTTAAGAAAAAATCAGCAGCATTTCACCTTAACTCCCCAAGTATGCAGATAAACCGTAAACTCGAAGGAGTAAAGAGAAATATCTACTAATTTTTTCTTAAATGTCAACCCGTTAAAATATAAACATATCCTAAATAAGATAATTCAAAAAGCAGTCCCAAAGGGGACAATCAAAAATTTATCTCTATCAGATAAATTTCGGACGGGTATATTCTAAAGAGTTATCCTAAATAAACATACTAGTGTACACAACATGAGACGTACTTAAATGTATAAAAGTCGGGATGCGTACCTTAAAAAAATTCAATGAAACACAAATAAGATGTTATTCACACCTCTACAACCGCAATGAGTTTCGAACTTGCAACAAAATTAAATAAAGTTACATATACATACAAAGATATATACATACAAAGATATATACATACATTCACAATTACATAAATACATACACAATTATATACATACAAATCATACAATTACATAATCATACATACGAACATACATACAAATATACATATATATTATATACAAACACACATAAATAAATTCCCAAATTCTAAAATTACATATACAAACACAATTACATACATAAAAATACATACATACACGTATATACATACATAGCCATTACAAACATACATAAACAAAATACCCCAATTCCCAAATTACATACATAAACACAATTCCATACATAAACATAAACATAATACAAATACATACAAACACACATACATGTATATACATACATAGCCTTTACAAACATACATAAACAAATACCCAAATTCCCAAATTACATACATAAACATAATTCCATACATAAACATAATACAAATACATACAAACACACATACACATATATACATACATATTATATACAAACATACATATATAAATGTCCAAATTCTTCTATAAATGCCCAAATTCCCAAATTTCATCTAAACCTAATTTCATCATAAAATTACATAAATATTTATAAAATCATACATCTAAACCATATATACATGCATACAAATAAACACAAACATATACATACAAACAAACATCTAAACCTAATTTGTAGAAAAACATACATCTAAACCAAATTTGTAGAAAAATTACTAACCAAGTTTGCAAATTAGCTTCCTATAAGCTTGAAATCCTTCAAAAATGGTTAAATCTTCAAACACCTAACAAAAACCAAAGAAATTAAGCAAAAAACACCAAAATCTTGATTTTCTTGTTAAGGTTGAACAATAGATGTTAACTCACCTCAAAACCGAAGAGATTGGTGAATATTGCTCCACAAAATACCCAAAAAGAGGTGAAATCGCCGGAGAGAGAGATGGAGGCGTTTGGGGTTTTTTTGGTCGAAATGGGAAGCAGAAGGCTGTATCCTGTGTTAATTCGCGCTGAGACCTATACCGATGACATGTCGTCGGTATAGGCTATTATGTCAGCGTTGTAGGTTGCCTGTACCGACGACATGTCGTCGGTATAGGCTTCGTAGGGTTTTGACTAGTCAATAAAGTAAAAAAGCCTATACCGACGACATGTCGTCGGTATAGGCCATTTTATAATTTTTTTAATTTAACAAAAAAAAAGTTTTGACCGAAGAAAACATTATTATATTAAAAAAACAAAAATAAAATCAAAATAACCCTATACCGACGACATGTCGTCGGTATAGGTTTTCCCTAATAATTCATTGGGCGCCATTTTTTCCCCCATCTGGCTCAACCCTGTACCGACGGCATGTCGTCGGTATAGGGTGTCCCTGTCAAAATTTTGGTTTTGACCTATACCGACGACATGTCGTCGGTACAGGGTGACCTATGCCGACGACAATTGTCGTCGGTATAGGCGGCGTCGGCACATGGTCTTTTTCTTGTAGTGATTGTTTCATGGACATTGTTCTTGCGAAAAGGCTAAAGACGGCTATGCTAGCCGGCTAAAATTTTCGTGCCAACATTCTATTTGTCAGAGTACGAGCCAATAAGCATGTGACACGTGGCAGGCTTAGCCGTCTAATAGACGGCAAACAGTTTTACCCGTCTAAATAAACAGTTTTAGCCGTCTAATGCATTTAGCCGTCTAAATAAACAGTTATAGCAGTCTAAATAAACAGTTTTAACCGTCTAATGCATTTAGCCGTCTAAATAAACAGTTATAGCCGTCTATTAGACGGCTAAGCCTCCGAAAATTTTCAAAAAAATTTCAGAGGCTAAGTCGTCTAATAGACGGCTATAACTGTTTATTTAGACGGCTAAATGCATTAGACGACTAAAACTGTTTATTTAGACGGCTAAGCCTGCCACGTGTCGCCATATTATTGGTTCGTACTCTGGCAATGGAATGTTGGCACATAAATTTAGCCGGCTAGCTTAGCCGTCTTTAGCCTTTTCGCAAGAACAATGTCCATGAAACAGTAGGCTAAATAAGGATGTCCAGTTTTGAGTATTTTCTTAGTCAAATGTCCATTTTCGTATTTTTCCCTTTTAATAATCCAAATTATGTCTCATTGACTGATAACAACCCATACTAATAATTTGATCTTTGACGGTCGTAATTTTCACTTTTTGTATCAAGGGCAATTGATGTACTACCATAATCATCATATATTTACACTAAATTTTCACTTTATTGTTACTCGATTTCGCTTGTACATGTCTTCGTTTTGTTCAAAATCATCATTTTAAGCGAAACAAGTTTAAATCGAGCGTAAATCAATGCTAATTATGCTAAGGATCGACTTGGCAACAAAAATGAAAGTTAGGAATGTTATCGGTCAAATTGTTAGTATGAATTAACATCAGCCAATGAATAATAGTTTGGATTTTTAAAATCTAATTTATCTAAATTATATTAAAAATTGACTTGCTCTCATAGAGGATCACATGTATAAACCACTAGTTTAAGAATAAAAAGAGATCAAACATACAATGTTTCCATTGAACAAGTCATAATTAAAAAGTAATCGTAAAAATTTACAAAGTATCATTTTCGAGAAATCAAATTATAAGCATGAGAATCATCTAACATTCGATCATTTATACCAACCAATATTATATCATTTGCCCGCAAGAAATTCATAGAATAATGATTTTCCAAGTGGAAACTTCCCATGAGGTTATCAATCATAGATTGTTATCACTCAAGTACATTTAACCTTGAAGTTTCCTCTCATCCATAGTGAATGTGCACATCCATGATATTTGAGGTGGGTCATGCCTTGTGACTTAGTATCTTTCATGTGAATAGAACAGAAAAATGTGAAATTCGTTTAAGATGTCACAAACATCTCCACCCCCTCGAACTCATTATCCTCAATTGGGTTTGCCCCATCATCATGAACATTAGCGTAACAAAGTGACTTTGATACTATTTGTAACATAATTAAGTCCCTCATATTGCACGCTTTTTATTTGTTTTGGTTTCCGGTTGGAAACTTTCCAAGAGATCACCCATCATGGAATGCATCCACTCAAACATACTTAACCGCCTAGTTCTCTCATTCAAAGACAAATAAAAAAAACATGTGATATTTGAATCAGGGCCATTTCTAGTCATGTCTCTAATGTTAACAAATCATAAACTGTGATTTACATTTAAGTTTTCAGAAGATCTAGTATGGTTGCAAAATGTTAGATTCTGCGATTATAAAAAAAACAAGAAACAACAAAAAGTAAATATCTTAAAAGAAAAATTTTACTTTTGAAGGTTCCATTTTTTTTATTAATTATAAAGTTTTTAATGGCTTTAATTCTTTTGAACAACAATATCTTATTTTAGGGCCATCTAAACTATTTGCAATAATTTACATTAATCCGTAGGATGCTTCACCATTTTAACTTTAAATAACTTTATTATTAAACTCAACCCCATTTTAATGGCTTTAATAAATGCACCTTTTTTTGGTTCACGCACTTTGGTAAAATTAAGCTTTTTTAACGAACCAACTCTTGAATTTTTGGGACACGTCGTTATCGCTGAATGATGATGTTGAGATTTAAATCACAAAACCTTCACACGAAAAATGAATATTTTATGCATAAAGTAACTCATTTTTCTCAAATAGCAAACGATATTTAATACTTTAAAATATATTATTTTAAGATATGGGAATAAAACTAATTTTTTTAAATATTAACGCACTCTCTAAACGAGTCAAGAGACAATTTTTCTACACTGATATATAGCTGGTCACAAACCCTTTGGGAGATCAAACTAATTAATACTTTAAGATATTTTTTTTCTTTATTTAATAAGCTCCTGATATTCATTATTAGTCAAATAAGTTTAGCCGGTATCCGTTGTCATGTTGATTATGTGTTATTTATTATTCTCCTCCGTATTGAAAGATCAAAAAAATTAAACAGTAACCAAACGATCGCGTCAGATTATGAGACATGATCGTGCCTAAACATGAGACACAACCGTGTCTATACATGAGGCACAACCGTGCCAAGTCATTAGACATAACCATACCTAGACATGAGACACATCCGTACCAAAGATTGGCACGACCGTGTCTTTACCTAGTTACTTTTATTTTCTAAAAGTAAATGCATTGGAGTTAACCTTTACTTCGATAAGATTAAATATTATATTCTTTATTTCATCTATAATTTATAATTATAATAAGTGGTTAAGAATTAAAGTGGACAGTGAAAAGTAAAAGTGTAACGATTTACAACTAATTAATTAGGATATATCATAGGTCACATTTTTTCTCTAGTCAGATTAATAATGATTTAATTAAAAGTAATCTAAGTATCACTTAAAATCAATTCATAAATAATATTATCAACTTCTGGGATATTTTAAGAGGCACTTTCGTACAAAAACATATTCGGTAACGTGTTCATTTATTTTAATTGCTTTTGCTTTTTCGTTCAAAAGTAAATCCATTCAAACTACCTTAACATGCAAACAAAACCATCTAAATTATAATTTATTTTAATTGCTTTTGCTTTTTGGTTTCTATTTTTACAGTTTTACTTGCATATATTACTAAAAATCAAAATACTTTATAAAAACATATTGCTCCTTTAATACTTTAATTAGCTGACACTACAAGGATTCGGAGTAACACCGAATGTTAAAACATGAGCGAATGTTTCTCGAATTAAAAGGGTTATAATAACTACAAGGTAGAATTACATATATCCTCCTATTTTTAACTCTAGTTATATCAACCCAAAACTTAAATTACATATATATCCCTCTTTTATAAAATTACCATTTTAACATTACAAGAAATACAATTATTTTTATTCCATCGATCCCAAACCTAACCTTCTGATTCCCGCTTCCGATCGATTCCAACTTCCATCGTCGATTTTGATCGATTCCATCATCCAGTTTACGTAACATTATTTGTTACGTATATGTAAGATTCCTCATTTCCGTATTTATGTTTAACATATAAGAGCAAAAAGTAGTTAACATTTAAAAAAAAAACAAATTATAAATTATATGATTGTTTGAGAGTGGTTATCACCAAAAAAAAAAAGTCATTATATATACAATATACAATATTCCTGTAAACCTTTAACCTAATGGTATGATGTAAATTTGAAATGAAACAGGTGACAGAACTAAACTGTGGAGCAATAGTTCTATCATGTGCTATAGATCATCGTATAGCTGATGGCTTCTCTTTGAACATGTTTTTAGTCGCATGGGCCGAATACGCCCGGTTAAAAAAAATCTCCCGAATCCCATCGTTTCGCCCTTCAATCCTAAACCCAGGACGCCCACCTCAATATGACATAATATTCGACAATTTGTACCTTCCCATATCATCACTTGGACTCCCTCCACCACCTTCCTTGGAGGACGAACTTCATAGCCGCATCTACTATATTTCTGTTGAATCAATCAACCATCTTCAGTCTGAAGCAAGTTCAAAACAAACCAGAAGTAGCAAACTTCAGTCTTTTACCGCATTCGTATGGAAATTATTAGCTCAAGAACAACACGTTGATATGAACTCTAGATCTAGAATAGGTGTGGTCGTTAATGGGCGACAATTCTTAACAGGAAATAGTGAGAAAGAATCATCTATGCTAGGAAACCACTTTGGGAATATACTATCAATTCCATATGGTGACATGAACAATCATCATCTTCAGGCAATGCCGCTAAGTGAAGTAGCAAACAAGGTACATGTGTTTATGGCCAATGCAACAAAAGAAGAACATTTTAGGGGATTGATTGATTGGGTAGAGTTACATAGGCCTGAGCCTGCGGTTGCCAAGATATATTTCAAGTTACATGAGACAGATGGAGAGGCTGTGGTTGTGTCATCTGGTCAAGGTTTACCAGTTAATGATATGGATTTCGGATATGGCAAGCCATATTTTGGGTCGTATAATTTTCATTGGGGTGGTCAAACAGGATATATAGCTACCATGCCGAGTACCAAGAAGAATGGAGATTGGATTGTTTACGCGCATCTCAAACAAAAGCATTTGGATTTGATCGAGAGCCAAGCACGCCATGTCTTCAACCCTGTTACACATTCTTATTTGAGGTTTCATTAATGCATGTGTGAAAGATTCAAATTATTAATTTGTAATAGTAGGGTTTTAATAAGTTTGATCAAACTGATTGTTTCCTTAGTTTATTAAATTGTGTCCTAACCTAATTGATGTTTGGTTGGATTTCGTTCAAACTGCCGTATCTTCACTCAATATAAAAATGCACTATGCACTGCAAACACTAAAAAGACTACAATTCATCCTTAACCTAATAAATGATAACAAAATTTGTCATGTGTCAACTCCAAATTCACTCTCACTAATCTTTTCCCTCCCAAACAATTATAACTCAAATAAGTTACACCCGGACCTTTTTTACCCGTTTAGCGAACCCGCCCGTCAAACAAACTGATTCTGAAACCCTAATCAGTTCTCATTTTGCTACCCCTCATCTGAAACCTCACGCCCCTTTCCATCTTCATCGCCCCTTCTTTCATTACTTTGTAATCACTAAGGATAATTCTATGATCGTCGCACAGGTTAGTTTAATTTTTATATTTGATTATGCATATCTTCTGTTTTCTTTTGATTTTTGTTTCTTTGTTGAATCGGTCGATTCACTATTTTCAGCCGAGCTTCATTCCATCAAATTCATCTGCTTCTATTTGTCTCCAATCTGATACAATAGGTTAGTTTGTTTTTTCATCTAAGAGTTTTTAGGGTTTCATGAAATTCTTTCGTCTGCTGGGTACTCTACCTGGTAGCTGTATTACTTTCCATTTATGTGGGAAATCATTTGGAACTAAAGTGTTGATAGTAGAAAACTATGATATTTGCATATGTTGTACCTATTATTGTTAGCCTGCTCAAAATAATTATCAAATTTTCTTCTTTCTTCAATTTAGGCTATAACTTGGGTTTTGCATTTTCATAATGGGTTTGCAAATATGGTCACTAAGTGTTTGATAGAAGTCCCAAATGAAGCATTACCTTTTAATCAATAGAATTTGAATTCAATTGAATAAAGGCGGTTTTAAGATTTCTTTTTATTGATATATAAGTACATTTGTTTTGTTTAGGTATAGTTAATTTTTTTTTTAATTTCATTGTTTTTGTGCTAAAAAAATCTGCTGATTTTGTTTGTGAGTTAGTATAATTGTGGTTTTGCATACTTGCCTCTGAAAAATGTACTTCAGGAGTCAATTGTACATGTTTCAATATGAAGATTTCAATTTCAGGGTCTATAAAGTTTTGAAACAACATGACTCTTGCACTAAAAAACTATGATTTTGAAGGGACATATAAACAACATGAAGATCAAACATAAATAATACATGGCATGAGATTAGAACACTGTTTTAAATCTTTAAAATGGATGCTAAATTCAAACTTATCTGAAGGTAAAGTGCTATTACAGTTGCATGAATTCAAGCTCACTAATACCACCATCGTTATATACAACACCCGGTGCTTGATTCACCTTTCTCAGTAAAAATGAACTGTCAAACATATGATTACCTACAAATTTTCATTGTGTCGTCGGAAGTTACAGGTTTGTGTCGCCGGAGAAGGTGGTGGTGGTGGTGGTGCATTGGGATAAGTGTTGGTGGGTCCCACATTAATGTATAAATTTGAATTTCATTTTTTATTTTTAAGATAAGGGTATTTTGAGCATTTTAAAAAAAAATTAACAGAAAAGTTAACCCCCATCTACTCTAGGGACCGTCAGTGTAACAAAATCAAACTATGTTCGACTAAATTCGTAATTTTTCAATCCTAGGGACGAAAACCGTAATTTGGTCAAACCACAGGGACCATCCGTGTAATTAGTTCTACTAATTATTTTGTTTTTAAGAAATGATATCTCAATATTTGTACAAATTATGTAGTTGTTTGCTAATTATTTTAAACAATAAAAGTAATTCAGCTGTAACATGTAATAATATGAGTTTTAGTCAAGTAGCACTTTTCAATTACCACATACTTTGAGCATGTTATATCATTATACAAAAAGGTGCACTCCTACATGTTTTAGTTAAGTAGCTCTTTTAATATCGGTTGAAAACAACCTACATTTTTCATAACATATAAATCAAAGTTTCTTTTAATAACATGTGCACTCTAACTATGTTTCACGTCTGCAACATGCATTTACATGAACCCATATATATAACAACTCAATTTTATTACTGTCACTGTAACATCTGTATTAGATAAAAGGGTGGGTTAGTAACATGTCTGTTTGGACCACCAATACATTTCAGCCTTTGAATTTCATAAACATCTAATTTATTCAAAACGATCTGAAAAGAAGAAAAAAACTAAAGGATTGGAATGATACTCCAATATTCTGAATAAAACAATTTACGGTGTTGTAACTTGATAGCACTTCAACACATTTCTCACAACTTTTGATCCTTTCTGTTTTAACTAAGTTTTTTTTATTTGACCCATTGAAGACAAAAAAACAATTTAAGTTGACCCATTTCTAAGTAATGGGTGAAAATAATAATAATAACCATATTTTATTTTGAACAAACTATACCATTAAAATAATAAATTTTGCATGTCTTAGATGATTTCGTATGCTGGTTTTGTAGCAGCAATGCTTCTATTTTACTTAGGTGTGCCAATGTTGCTAAATGTGACTTGTAAAATTCTTTATAGAACACCATATAACTAATGATTTTATTTGAGGCTTTCCATTATGCCAAATTGTTGTATGCTCTTTTTTTTAAATTTTATTGTGTCAGAATAAAATGAAGATTAATGGATTCACAATGCTAAATCTGTCTTTGCTGACATCAGATGTGGTCGGGTTTGAAATGCATTTTTAGGGGTAATTGGAGTAAAGGACTGATTGTAAGTTTAATGGTTTTATGTAATTTCTATTTATGACGCAAGACAAGCTATTGGATACAACCCGTGTAATACACGGGTCTATAACCTAGTCAAGTAATAGAATGATTAACTATTTAGATGATCTAAACTGCTCTGGTACGTCCCCTGAAGCTAAAATGCTAAATGTTCGTTGAAACGTGAAGCTTGTATATCACAACTTGTGGAAAACAACCCTTTAGCCAAAAGATGTGCGATGTGAACACGACAGACGAATAGCAAACTCGAAGACTCTATGCTAGCACCATGTCGCGTATAAAATGCAGGTGAAGTATTAGTTGCTAAATATGTAACTGAAATATTGTTACACTACCATAGTTAGAATCTGTGTTGTCAAAAGCCCTCCAGGCGAGCGCCTAGGCCCAAATTTAAAGCTCAGCGCAACTATAGCGCCTGGAGGTGACCGAGGCGCAGATCTAGGCTTTTTTTGCAAAGGCTAGCTCAGACGAGAGATTTTTTTCAGACGCCAAATCAACCAAAGCATGGGCTTTATTCATTCAGGCGCAATCCATTAATTAATTTCGAATTTTTTTGAATTTTTTTTGACTATTTTTTAGTCTTTCATTGGCCCTAGAAAAAATAGGGACTACCAAATTAATTCCAAATCAACGATCCTTTGTAGATATATACACACACCATTGAAGGTTACATAATAACAAATTGAAGTTTAAAGAAGCAATAAATGGTATTCAAATTTTGGTATTAGTTTTGATTATCTATGACTTTTATCTTTTGGTGCTAGTTATAATATCAGTGGTGTGGTATTAGTTTTCAATGTATAATATATATTTTTTTTGTTTTTTCCCTCTATATGTGCTTTTTTTTATCTCAGGTTCTCGCTTTTTTGCGCCTAGCGCCTAGGCCCGAGACAGTGGCTATGCGCCTTGAGTGCGCCTATCGCATTTGACAACACAGATTAGAATATCCTAAGAAACAATAGATAACTTAATGCTTTGAAAGCACCAAAACCGGAAACTATCACATCCCCAAATTTATTCACTTAATAAATAAATAAATAAATCAAGGTTGCAACGATTGGTAACATTACACATCAGCGGAAACTAAAGTAAAGACTTCTATATATTGAACACCTTTAGAAATACTAAAATAAGCTAGTACAATGTCGTAGAACCATATAGGTCAAAACCGTCTTGAAGTTTAACGATCATGTTTCTTCGACTTCTAGGGTTTAATCCAAATGGCTAACCTATTCCAACCGTGACATAGCTACATGTTACTTGAAAAACATACTTAAAAGTGTCAACACAAAGGTTGGTGAGTTTACACGTTTGATTATCTCAATGTAAAGTAGTTTTCCTTGAAAAACGTTGATAATGTATACGTGGTCAGAATATGAAACAGTTTTCTTCGAAAACATAGTAAAAAACATTTGCACGTAAACGAATGACAAAACCATTTGTATGTAAACGATTGGCAGATCCATCTGCACGAAATGATTCAATGTATATGATAAACAAAACAAGAAATCATATCAAGTTTGACCCATCATAACTAGCTAGGTATACGAAGTTTATTTCACATGAGTTTTAACCAAACCAAACACAGGTGTTTCGCCTCTCGCCCATTCCCCACAGGCTCACGAGTTAAGACAATGTGTAGTCATTGGGCCATACGGACCCTTGGTTAGCGCGACTAACCATGACTGGGAGTGTCAATCCCAATAGTACCATTCACAATATCCCGGCTATACGAGTTAATGGTTAAAAACTTGTTCACGTAGGGGACTTTACGAGCTCTTGCACGATTGTTGATATGTCATCATTTATACATGTTTTACATGCGTAATAATCCCCATATTATGGTACTAATTGAATAATAACCTTGCAATTGATGCTTAAAATGTTTATATTTTGTAATTGCATGTTATTCGGTGTTGAAAATATAAATCAAGCTAAATCCTATAATAAACACCAAGAATTCAATCTTCTAGAAGGTTCATTCTCGAGCTTTGACCCCCAAGAAGTCAAAATTGGTCAACAAGAGTCAACCAAGCAGCTAAAAGACAAAACTAAAGAAAAGTAGGGGGATGGACGGTCGTGCATCCCATTGCACGACCGTGCAAACCCTATGTTGCTCGACGGCCCAGTACAATGTCCTTTGTACCCTGTTTGATTCCCAAGGCCTTTGCATGACCGTGCAACCCAATGCACGACCGTGCATTGCACATTTTGAGGCCAATAAATAAGGGGTTTGAGTTCTTTATTCCACACATCTATCCATACCTTAAGAACACACAAGAAAGAGCTTATTTCGTAGTTAGAGTAAAGATTAGAGAGTAGAGGGCATCTTCCTCCTTGTTCCACAATAGGGGAGCCTACGAAACTCAGTGTTATACTAGTCGTTATGACCATTCGTGGGTAAAGCTTCTTTGTATTCCTAGGGTGAAGATGATGTTTGGTGCATGTTAATGTTTAAAGTATTAATTTAGTGATATGTTTATGTATTTAATTATTCGCTCTTAAAACCACCTTTTGGTGGGCTTTTATTATTGTCTAAATCCGTCTTTTTATTTGTGAGTGTCTTGATTTTAAAGAGTAAGATCGTAAAACCCTTTTTAATCAAACTTCTTTTGAAACTCGTACGTCTTTATACTAGCAGAGATTGATAAGCCAATGCTTGGTCTATACTTTTAAGGTTGTATGTCTTTATATGAACTTATTATGCGACCAAAAATTGATGAACTAAAGTTGGGAACGGTACGTCTTTATACTTGGCCCCATTGTTACACCGCCTCTCGGTGAGCAAAATATAATCACCTATTTCACTCTAATATAAAGCATTTTAAGTTCGATGTATTAAACCAACCTGTAGATGACCATTCGAATGGGTTGAGAGTAACTGTTGTCCCTAACGGGAGGCACTACTATTTTAATTTAAAGATTATAATTCGTGAATCAAATATCGTGAGGACGAGGCTCTAGCGGTAACCCACGTCACACGTTTGTAGTAGTCATACCACAGAATTAGTCAACTTAACATTATCACGTATCAAGCCGATTCGAAGCCCGAAGCAATACTATTCGTAACCTGATCATTTCCGACATATTTACTTTTATGCTATTTACTATTTTGTTTGTTACATTTATGTTATACACATCACGCACGTTTTTACTTTTATGCTATTTACTTTACCGTCATTTACTTTTCTGTCATTTACTATTCTGCTTCACATGCACACAAAACCCACTCACTAATTAATCCGGCTAAACGATAACAAAAGTTGAGTATTGGAACTCGACCGTGTCCATTGGTTCGATACTTGGTTCTTACCTAAACAATATTATGCTGTGATAGGTACACTTGCCTATTTTGTGTGTTTTAAGTTAAAGTAATTATCATTTTATAAATTTAAAACCTGATCTCGTGAAACCATCTTAAAAATATGTATTTATATTTTTATATATTAAACACACGCTATCAATTGTCTCATGTAAACATAAATGGTCGGTCATGATTTCTTGTTTATAACGAATAAGCAAATATGTTTCATGTTTTCTCAAATGTATCAAGTAATGTTGTTCACAAATGTATCAAACGATGATGTTTCATAGTTTCAAACGTGTTATGCAAGTATGTTTCTCCTCCGATGTTTCTAAAACATTTAAAAGTAAAAAAAGGGCAACGAACTCACCTGGTGACGTGTTAAGGACAATAATGTTCTTCTGATAGCACTGTAAACCAATGTCCACAAGATATGATAGTAACGGGTTTACGTACTACTCGAGTCCTACGATGCCGGTAGGTAAAGAGCTTTATAAACTAACCCCAATGTTATAAAGTAAATCTAAACTCGCGTCGAGTTATCAAGTGTGCGGTTGAGCTTTGTTGATTCTTAAAGGTATACGGTGTCGATTCAACGATCGGTAATATTAGATACTTAGATCGAGTCGAGATTCTCAACTCGAACATGTTTTAATAATTATGCTTAAAAATATTAGTTTGTCAGGCACACAATGATACGTAACTATGTGCTCGTATAAATAATAACAAATCACGTTCGTACGTCTTTTAATGGAATGTATACAATCTTATTTTTACTATGACGATCACAAGTTTTCATATTTATTGAAAACGTATTCATTTAGGTTTCTAAAAGTTCGTGTCATAAATTCAAAGGTCTTAACAATACATACATATATATATGTGTGTGTGTATATTTGAGCATGTGAATATACATGTATTTATTTTCAAAACTAGACATCATGTTATATAATAATTGTTTGATTCAAATATAAAATATGAATATTTCTATAAGAATATGTATTTATAGGTATTTATATAAGTATATCTATTTGTTTAGATGGTACATTTATATCTATAAAAATATAGTTGTATCAAACCTTGTTTATTCCATCTAAACATTTGTTTAAATACCAATTAGCGTCATATCAATAAGATATATGTATGTATATACGTACGTTTATACAAAATACTTAAAGTTTAAATTAATTTCAGTCGTATTTATTTTGTATAAATCGTTTCATACCACAAGTATCATACGTGTCCTTGTATATGTTTATATAGATATAAATGTAGCACCTACAGTATAAACTTAATACAATATTTGTTGTCAAATAATCTCAACTATTGTATATTCGTATTAAGCTATAACCATTAACGATTTTTGTGTTATAAATGTAATATAACAATCTCTTTTGTTAAAGATACGTATTTATAGCTCATGAATATTAATTGTAAAGTTAATATTTATTTCATTATTATTTTTACTGTTAATAAATCTTCTAAGCTCAACGTGATCTAATTGCTCACACGTTTATTCTCGCATAAATAAATATAGTCATTTTAACGCGCGTTATATACCTTTTTATGTGTTCGGTAAGCGTATATAAACTCGTTGACCACAGTTGACCAGATTTGACTAGTTGAATTTTGTTAACCGGGTCTGACCAACGCTCGAGACGTCTTATCCTGTCCAAAAAGCACGTATTTAACACTCGGGAATGAAACCCGACCACCAAATTTACTAGATCTAGTACAACAAACGACTAACTATATAAATTTAACCTAACATTTCAAACAAACCTCAAAGATTGTAGATCGGGATGATCGAGTGCTACACGAAACAAGATCCGGTTCATTTCGTGTTCTCCAAAGGCTTGTCAGAGCTTTAAACAGAAAAGTAACCATCATAACGTGTTGATCAAGCTTTAAACAACAATAATAATGGAAGGGGACTCACCGGAAACTAAATGAGCTCGTCGGAACCCCATCGATTTCGCCGAAAAATCGGGTTTTTAGCCGGAGAAACTAATCTGAGCCTCTTTTCGTCCCCCTCCTTCTTCTATCACCCCATTGTCTTACCCTAAACCGACCAAAACCGTTACCAAAACCCTCTCATCACTATCGTCGCCTTTGTTCCTTCCGTCATTCCCTTTTAACCATAGACTCGTCACCACCACTTACGTTCTGCCATCGGGAGAACAAATGAAATCAGGAGAAATAGATAAAGGGGATGGTAGCGCTACTCACGCGTGGGTCGTCGGAGCCGCTATGGCCTGCCCGAAAACCAGTTAGCCGTCACCACAGCCACTCTCCTATCTTCCTTGCAGACCGGAGTTACCTAAACGAGCCGTTACCATCTTCGTCGTCTGAGATCTGGGCTCTCCACCATTGCCAGAAGCGTGCTGCTGCTACCCCTACCTAGTACCGCCGTCGATGGGCCGGAGAGGCAGCCAGCCTCCCCCCTCCTGCTCTCCTGGTCGCTCTCTCTGTGTGGTTAGGGTTTTGGAACGAGGATGAAAGAGGAATATGAGTTCTTTTATACTTAGGGTTTGAGTGGGGGTTTTCAAGAGAAATAATACTGGTTTATGAATAACGCGTACCCAATGGGTATCCGTTACGACTAAAACTCCCAAACTTTTATTTTAGAATACATAGAATTATGAAACGTTATTAATAATACTATTTGAGTATTTTAAATCGTGAACTCTCTATTTCAATTGGTGCATAAACCGGTACACGTCGGTATCGCATTTGTAACGCACTTGTCATTTTTAAATGTTTCGCACTCTATTAAAATTATTATTTCTCAAATAATAATAATAGTAATTAAACAACGATGTTATAGATGTTCACTCATGTTATTTAATCATATAAGGTAATAATAAATAACAGAATTTACGTCTACGCCGGTATTTGTCGTATTCGCGTGTTCCATGTCGTATGACTCACGTGTTAATCTCTAATTTATCATTCGAAGTAAATTTTGTATATATATATATATATATATATATATATATATATCTTGAGAACTCCTATCAATGGTTTATATTTTTTATATATTGTCATGTGTTTATGTACATAAAAAACAATCAAACTAATTTTTATAAATGTTTTTACATTTTTAAATTTTTACCTACACATGTGTAGTCTTGTGTAAGTTTTACTACCAACATATGTATAGGTAAAAGTTTAAAAATGTAAAAACATATGAAAAAATTAGTTTGATTGTTTTTTATGTACATAAACACACATAACAATATATAAAAAATACAAAATTCAAAAAATATAAACCATTGATAAGAGTTCTCAAGATATATATATATATATATATATATATATATATATATATATATATATATATCCATACGACACGTTTATGTTTATAAAGTATAGTTGTATCACATTTGTCATTTGTCAAATTCTAGTTTAGTCCTCCGGATCATATACTTTGTTATCATTCAACGACGTATCAAATAATAACTAAATATATATATACCGTTATATAAAATCCTTGATGTTAACGTTATTCTGATCGTATCTAAGACGTATAAACCGTTTTATACCATAATTTATATAATTGTTTTTCACGTTCACTTATTAATATCTACTAATCGTACATACGGCTCGTTGGCCACGTTTAATGTTCTTGTTTAATCTATTCACTCATTTACGAATACGATTTCTCGTTTATTACAAATATATATTTAGTCCGAACGAGTTTATCTATATTAAATATGCTTGTTTTACGGTCCATTAATATTAATCATTATGTTAATATTTATTTTTACCGTTAATAAGTCGTTTAGGCTCAACGTGTTTAACCGCACACACTCGCTTAACTTTTGTAATAATAAACGTAAAACGTTTAGCAGGTGCTTTTACCTTCCCGATCGTTGGGTTCGTATACGTGGACTCGTTTATGATCTTGACCAATGTTGACCATAGTTGACTTCCGTTGACCGAGTCTCGAGAGATCTTAAAACAAGACTAACTATCCCGATCTAACCGCCATATCCTGTGAATGTTCACATTGATACACGGGAATGAAACCCGACCACCCAAAGTTTCTAGATCTATAACAAAAAGCAACTAATCGTAAGGAAACCCATCCGATTAACAAAACCGGTCTCAAATTTTTTAGATCTACACCCGTAATGACAAGAAAACGAGAAAGGACTCACCGGAATCACCGGGTAAACATGAGAATGTTTCTAGTTGCCGGATCTATAGCCGGAAAAGAGTATTTCGTCGGAAAGCTCGAACATGGAGACATATCAGTATAAATATGTAGATCTAAACTGGAATAACAAGGAAATCGGAGGGAACTCACCGGAAAACAAAGGTTCGCCGGACCCTAATGGCTGCCGGAAAAGCAGGGCTTGCCGGAATGAGCTCTCGTATGCCAGGAAAGGGTCTTGACTAGATCTAAGCATGGTAACCACTCATCGGTTCGAAAGAGGCATGTGGCGAGTCTGCTGGTCGTCCGCTATCTTCGTCGACGTGACCAGGAGGCTTGCCGGAAAAACGGTTTTGCTGTCGGAACCCTAGCTCCGCCGCGCGCCACCGTCTCCTTGACCGCAGATACATCACCATCACTAGAACGATTTTCCTTGCACCGTCGTTGTTTCCGTTGCTTCATGGTTCCAAGACCACTGGGAACCACCGTCTGCCCCCCGTCTTCTTCTTCCGCCGTGGCGCCGCCGTGAGCTGTCTGAGATCAGAGTCTCTCCCCTCTTTTTCTCTCAACTACACCTTTATGTGTGTGTTTGTGTTTTACAAAAATGAAAGGGTCATGGGGGTAAGTTAGTATATATAAGGGGGAGTTTTTAACGTGTTTAAACCGGTGAACGAGCTCGTCATCGTCTCGTTCCTGTGTTTATCCGTCTCGCGGTCTCCCAAAAATTTTTGTGTTGGTAAAACCTAGGATTATTTTAAGTAAACCGATTAATATAATAGTTTTATTCGAGAGATTTTTCTCGATACATTAATACTATCAACCACGCGTTTAACGTAGTTTTTCGTATCGTACGCGAAGTTGCGTAAAATTTTCACGATAACCATTCAAGATGAAAATTAATAACATATCGACACTTCTTTGACCCAGATACCCGTTATGCCATTTTTCGGATGATAACCGGTTAACTGGCGCGTTATTCGTTTAACGACTCATTTATTTCAGAAACTTCTAACATTTTGTGACAACTCGCGCTCCGTTATTTTCTATTATTATTTCATAATTAATGACAACAATTTTAGGTATTTATCTATTATATATGTATTTATCAGATTACGGATAATCGAATGATGGTTACATACCGGTGTTCGACGCAGTCACGCGTCTAACGTTGTATAACTCATGCTTAAATGTTCCTAAAGCGTTCGAATAATTTTTAATAATTATTATTAATATTTAATTAGTATTAGCATTCAGATATCGCGTTGTGTGCCGATTACTATCGTGAACACGTTAATCTATTTAACCGTACGCCGTGAGACTATGTAAACGCTAGGTATTAATAATATGTTATCTCGAATCATTCAATGATCCGTCAAGCAAATCCACATATCAAATTAACCTATTTGGGCCTAGAACGGGCTTGGATCCTTATTGGACCTCAATGGGTTTGAATTTCTATTGGGCCTTTGTAGAGTCATATCTTATGTATAAGCTGTTGTCATTTATTGTTTGTTTAAACAGTTTTAGAGTAGTTTACTTTCTGTCATTTCATTAAATGTAATTTCAGTTTTCTGTAATTTACTGTTTTTATTTCTAAGTCTGGGCCATCGAAACTACTTAGTTTCGATTGAGTGTGTTCAATTGAAACTAGTAGTTTCGATAGATGGTAGTTTCGACAGTCTATGTATCACTTGTAAATGGTCAATCGAAACTAGTAGTTTCGATTGAACATAGTTTCGATACTGTCACTACTATAAATAGCCTAGTTTGAGAATGTTTAGGAAGTGTGTAGCGGCTGTAACCCTGAACCTTCTCTTTCATATTTTTCCTGAATCAATACAATTTGCAGTTGTTTATTCACTATGTTCTTACACTTTCATACCATTTGCGTGTTGATTTATAGTGTGGTTAGCCTGTTATCTTCACCAACACTGTTTCTAGTTTTCGCCTGTGTGTGTGTGTAATCGATCAAATTAGTGATTTTAAGAGAAATCTGGACCTACAATTGGTATCAGAGCTTTATGCTCTAGTGTTTTTGAGTGTTATCAGGTTTTTTGATCGATTCTAGGTGATTTGTGAGGTATTTTGAGCTTATTTCGGGTTTTTGCACGTCTATTCTCGGAAGTACTGTTTCATCGATTTCCAAGGGTTTTTGCTCGTATTTTCAGAATCGGAAGTTGGATTAGTGATCAGGAGGGTTAGTCGAAGGTTTTCGCCGGATTGGTTTGTCATTTCTGCACTATTGATTTCTGGAGCTTATCATCAATGGAGTATTTCTGAGCTTGGAGAAGAAGGCATCGAAATTACTGGGGACAGTTTCTGATTTCCGTTGATCATCGAAACTTCTTGTCTACATTTTGTCAGGAGAAGGTACTATTGAAACTAAATTTTGTCTTATCTCTATCGAAACTGTGGTTATCGAAAATTGCCTTGAAAATTTTCTGTATCGAAACTAGTTGTTTCGATAAAAACTGTCCTATCGAAACTAGTTGTTTCGATAAAAGTTGTCCTATCGAAACTAGTTGTTTCGATAAAAGTTGTCCTATTGAAACTAGTTGTTTCGATAAAAGTTGTTCTATAGAAACTAGTTGTTTCGATAGAAGTTGACCTATCGAAACTAGTTACTGTTTTAGTTTCGATTCAAAATATTATGGCCACTTCAAGTTCAACAGAACATTCTGGGGGAAATAGACCACCTGTTCTTGTGTCCACAAGAGATTTTGATGAATGGACTAAAAAAATGAAGCTCTTCTTTCAATTTCACGATTATACACTGTTGAGTTCTATCACCGATGGTCCCCACAAGCCCGTAACTACCACTGCTGATGTTCAACGTCCTAAGTTAGTATCTGAGTATGATGAGAAAGATCTTGCCTTGATTGCCCGAGACAACAAGGCCTACGGGACTATTGCCATGGCTCTTCCTATGGATATTTTCAACATCTTTGCTGAGTACACAACTGCCAAAGACTTATGGGTTGCACTGTGCACAAGATATGAGGGAAGTGAGGATGTCAGGGAAAGCAAAAAAGATCTGATCAAGAAATAATATGCGATGTTCAGCCGTGTAAGGGGAGAATCAATATCTGATTTGATCAACCGTTTCTCAAGCATTGTATCAAGGTTGAAGGTAATGGGAGTTGAGTACCCTACTCTTGATCTAAACAAGAAACTCCTAGATTCTCTTCCTGAGGAATGGAATATGTATCGAATCATGATCAAAAAGACTGAGAATCTGAGTGCTCTGTCTCAAAAGGAAGTCTATAGCATTCTTGAATCTTATGAAATTGAGATTAAGAAGGGAGCAGTCACCCCATCAAATCAGTCTGGAAACACAGCTCTCATTGCTGGATCAAGCTCATCCGGTAGCCCATACTTTCAGACTGATGTCCCTCCTTCCGCTGCTGCAATTAATTCTACCAGCTCCTCTGCTTCTCAAAAGACTATCACCATGATTCCTGATGAATATGTCCCAATCATGACTGCTTTCATGTCGTGCTATGATGCACTGATCTCTGGAAATCTAACACCGGTTAGCTTTCAACCTGATGACTTGGAGCAGATTAATCCTGATGATTTGGAGAAAATGGACATTGATTGGTGCATGGACATGTTGACCTTAAGAGCCAAAAGATTCATCAAAAGAACTGGCATAGACAGATTCAAGCAGGGAAAGACACTTGGGTTTGATATCAAGAAGGTGAGATGCTACAATTGTGATCAGCTGGGTCACTTTGCCAAAAACTGCAAGGATACGTCCTCCAAGGATCAGCAAGAAAAGAAGATCTCCTCTGGAAAACAAGCTGCCAATCCTCCAAAGACAAACACATCTTCAAGCTCCACAGCTCTTGTGTGTCAGGCTGATGGACATTATCATTGGGGAGACCAAGCTGAGGAAGCTGCTGATAAAGCTTTGATGGCTGATGTGGAGGACATGGGCAAGTGTGTCATGATTGAACCTGCTGAGGATCTCACTGCTGTGCCTGCTGAGGTTATTTTAAACTGTGTAATTCTAGATCTTGCTTGAATGAAATTCAAAAATACAGATCATCAATCAAGCCTTGATTGATGAACGAAATCACATTAAGGTGATGTATGACTCTGTGGCCAAAAATGAGAAACTTTACTTAAAGAAAATTCATGATATTTTTGGTGAAAATCGTTCTTTAATTGTGCAACTCAATACTCAAACCATTAATAATACAATTTTAACTGAAAGTGTCCAAAAGGCAGAAAAAGCCAAATTACAGGTTGATCACATGGATATGGATTAGAAAATTCTGTTTGGAATAATTGATAAACAATTTAATAGAAAAGGCACAGAAGGTCTTGGGTATAACTCTCATCCACCTCCTTATTCTAAATCAGGAAGATTTGCTGATATTCTAACTCCACATGTTTCCACACCTTTTGTTTGCACATTATCTCCTGATGATTATATTACATCTTCTGATTCTGACAGTTTTGCTTCTTGTGCAGAGTCAAATTGTGTAAATTCCGAAGATGATTGTGATAAGAGTGCTAATGATAGAACTATTTTAAAAAGAACTTGAGTCGGATGAATGTAATAATATGTCCGTGTCAAAACCAAATATTTGTGAACACGTTAAAAACTTGTATTTTGATTCTATGCCTGCTGAGCATACGGGTTTGGGATGTGATGTTTCTAAATTTAAAAATGCTTTGCCTTTTGTTCCTAAATCTTTGAATGTTATGCCATGTGTTACAAAATTTAAAAGTGCAGGAATTATTGTGAATGATGTACCACGTGAAACCATGAGCAACATGGAATTTTTCATATTAAAGGAAGCACATCGTCTTCAAGACAACGTTATTGATGAGAGAACCGTCTCATGTTCAGATTCCTCAACATCACAATCATCTTCATCTTGTGATGACTATTATCAGGCTAAGATATCTTGTGAAAACATCTGTTTTAGTTGTGGTGCCTCAAATCATGTTTCAAAAAGTTGTAAATTGATAACCACAAATTCTAATGAAAAATCGCCTTCCGAAAGTTCATTAAATTCATACATGTTGCCTAAGTCTTCTCACAGTAGGAAATCTAGGCGTAAAAGAATTAAAAATGCTAAAAATCATTTAAAACGAATGTGGAAAATTAAAAATAATGTTCTATTTGATGACCGTGTTTCATCAAAGGATGGTTGTAATTTTGATTCCAATGAGATGTCATATCCTGACACTAAGATCTCTTGATTGAAACAATGTTGGTCAAAACGTATAAATGGTTCGTTGTGTATAGGGTCAATCAAGAAGAACCGGTGATAACATCTGGCATGTAGATAGTGGATGTTCAAGACATATGACTGGGCACTTTAACTTGCTGCAAGATTATCATCAAATTGATGGAGAGTATGTTGCTTTTGCTGGAAACCCAAGAGGAGGAAAGATTGAAGGACAAGGAACAGTATCAAATGGAGTAAATAGTCTGGAATTTGTCAACTTTGTTCCTCAGTTGAAATACAATCTGATGAGTGTTTCACAGATTTGTGATAAGGACTTCTGTGCGTTATTCAATTCAAAAGAATGTCTTATCTTGAAGCCAGGAGTGGTGATTCTGGAAGAACTTATTCTCATGCGTGCTCCCAAAAGATACAACACATATAGCTTGGATATGAACAACCCATCGGGCATTGAATCGTGTTTTCTCTCAAAGGCTTCTGAAGATGAATCTTTCCTGTGGCATAAGAGGTTGGGACATGTCAATTTCAAAACAATGAATCGACTGGTTCGAGGCAACCTAGTTACTGGATTACCTCTCAAAGATTTCACTCCTATGGAACACTGTATCTCATGTTCCAAAGGAAAACAGCACAAATATTTACATAAGCCTAAAACCACCAATTTCATTGACTCTTCTCTCCAATTGCTTCACATGGATCTTTTTGGTCCAGTGAGTGTCATGAGTCTTGGACGAAAGTCATACTGTCTGGTGATAACAGATGATTTTTCTCGATTCACTTGGGTGTTTTTCTTAGCCACGAAAGATGAGACGCCAGAGATTTTAAAAACCTATCTGCTTCAAATTGAGAACCTCTTCAATCTAAGTGTGAAGACTATCCGCAGCGATCATGGAACAGAATTCAAAAATGCAACTCTTGATTCCTTCTGTGAAAGCAAAGGAATTTCTCGACAATTTAGTGCACCTCGTACTCCTCAACAAAATGGTGTAGCTGAAAGAAGAAACCGCACTTTAATTGAAGCTGCACGAACTATGATTGTTGACTCTAAGCTTCCCGTGACTTTCTGGGCTGAGGCGGTCAACACTGCATGTTTTGTGCAAAATCGGGTTTTTATCACTAAAAGTTGCAACAAGACACCTTATGAGATCATGTACAAGCGCAAGCCAGTTATTGATTTCTTCAGAAAATTTGGTTGTGTATGCACAATGCTGAACACTTCAGATCAGCTCAACATGTTTGAAGCCAAAGCTGATGAATGCTATTTTGTTGGTTACTCATCCAATTAACGTGCTTTTCGTGTCTACCATAAGAAGAAAAGGATAGTGATGGAGTACATTGATATCAATTGGCATGAAAACAATCATACGGACACAGGAGACGGTCCCAATTGGCTCTTTGACGTCGATTAAGTTTTTAAGTCATTTAATCTTCCTGATTTCTCTATTGAATCAACTCATGCTAATCCTTACTTCTCTGTGAACAATCTAGGGAACATAAATGATCAAGGCTCTTCTTCATCTGCTCAGGTTGAAATTCCTGTGGTTGCTAATGCTGAATCTAATATGGAGTCTTCCGGTTCTGGTGCAACAAGTGAAACTGTTGAAGATAACTCCATTCCAATAGTAGATGTTGCACCACAATCACCTGCTGAAGATCCTATTAATGATATTGCCGATCCTCTTGCTGAAAATCTTACCAATTTGGAAGAAGTCGTGGAAGAAGATGAAATTCCTCAACTGCGAATTCACAAGATTCATCCCACCAATAACATCATTGGACCACTCAATGTGGGTGTTAGTACCCGAAGTGCCTGTGAAGCATTTGAAAACAACATGTTTTCTTGCTTCATCTCTCAAACTGAACCAAAGAACATTAAAGCAGCTCTACTAGAAAACAACTGGGTGGAAGCAATGCAGGAAGAGCTACAGCAATTCTCAAAGCTACATGTGTGGAATTTGGTAGATCTTCCCAAGAACAAAGTTCCAATCGACACTCGTTGGGTTTTTCGCAACAAAAAGGATGAAGGCGGCACTGTGATTTGAAATAAAGCTCGTCTGGTGGTTCAAGGTTTCTATCAAGAAGAAGGGATTGACTATGAGGAAGTCTTTGCACCAGTGGCTCGTTTGGAAGCTATCAGAATGTTTCTCGCCTATGCAGCCTACATGGACTTCACCGTCCATCAAATGGATGTCAAAAGCGCATTTTTGTATGGCAAAGTTCAAGAAGAAGTATATGTCAAGCAGCCGCCGGGTTTCATTGATCCTAATTTTCCAGACCGTGTTTACAAGTTAGACAAAGCATTATACGGTCTTCACCAAGCACCTCGTGCGTGGTATGAAACTTTATCAAAGCATCTGCTTGAGAATGGTTTCACACGAGGAGCAATTGACCAAACTTTGTTCAAACGGAAGGAGGAAAAGGATACAATCATGGTGCAAATTTATGTGGATGATATCATTTTTGGATCTACAAATCCCCGTCTATGCAAAGAATTTGAAGAAGTGATGCGATCTAAGTTTGAGATGAGCTCCATGGGGGAAATGAAGTTCTTTTTTGGACTACAAGTTGATCAGTCTGAATCAGGAATCCTTATCCATCAAGAAAAATACGTAAAAGAAACCTTGACCAAGTTCAAAATGGCTGATTCCCATCCAGTAAAAACTCATGTGGAAGTTCGACATTGTTTGACTCTTGATGTGGATGGGGAAAGCTCTATGATACGATCTCTCATGTATCTCACGGCCAGCAGACCCGACATCATGTTTGCAGTGTGCTTGTGTGCACGTTTTCAGGCTAATCCTAAACTCTCTCATTTATCTGCTGTCAAACGTATTTTAAGATATTTAAGGTATAAGCCAAAGTTGGGTTTGTGGTATCCTAAAACTGACTTGTTTGATATTGTGGCTTATTCAGATTCAGACTACGGGGGTTGCAACTTAGACCGAAAATCCACTTCTGGAGGTTGTCAATTCCTTGGCAACCGCCTTGTCTCATGGCAATGTAAGAAACAATCCACCGCCGAAGACGAATACATTGCCGCAGCCCTCTGTTGTTCCCAAGTCAGATGGATACACCATCAGATGCTTGACTATGGGATCACTTTCCATGAGACACCCATTCCGTGTGACAACACTGCCGTTCCCCATATCACCAAAAACCCCGTTCTGCATTCCAAAACCAAACACATTGAAATTAAACATCATTTTATTCGTGACTGTGTTGAAAAGAAGCATATTCGAATTGTTGAAGTCAAAACTAATAAACAAACCGCAGACATCTTCACAAAGGCTTTTGACTCTATCAGATTTGCCCAACTGGTGGAAATGCTTGGAATGATCAACTTTCAGTAAATTGTGTAAATATATTTTTTTATTTTTATTATTAATTCTGTTTAAATTGTCTAAGAAAATTCCAAAAAGATTTTATTTTTTTTATGTACAGTATCCACGCTAATCTTTTGGGGGAGAAATATAATATTTTAATATTGAAAAGAATTGCTGTGTATATAATCTTACAAGTTGCATGAAAAAAATGAATCTGACCTTTGAGAAATGATAGTGTCTGATCTCATCTCTTGGACATGGAATAAACCAAAAGCGATGGTGTTTACTGAGGTATAGCTGGTAGGCCCGACATATGGTTAAAACTTGTAAGTAGTGTGAAATGTTAATATATATCTCATACTTGTGTGTTTGAATCCATTATTGAAACATCTAACCCATTTTTATATCTAAGAAAACCAATTCAATCAGATACAGGCTTACGTATTGGATTCCTATTCATACGCCAAGTGACCGTCAATATAACGATATTTACCACCGATGACCCCGTATGTTTTGCTTACGCAAAGATCTCGGGTGCTCATCCTTTTCCCATCCACTTGGATGATTTGACCCCGTCTGTTTTGCTTACGCAAAGATCTCGGGTGTTCAACTTTTTTCTATCCGCTTGGATAATTTTACGACTTCTTCTGTTTTGCTTACGCAAAGATCTTGAATGCTCGTACCTTTTTAATATCTACTTGGATATATTTTATTTTAATTTTCTAAATCCACTTGGATATCTTATTTTATTTTGGTGGTACTTTGACATTACTAAGACGGTACCTTGGTTAATCAGAAAGAGATGATAGGATGAAAATGGGTACTTCTTGAGGATTGATAGGTTTTCAAAATCATTTTATTTTAATATGTGGGGTACACCTTGTATATTGCTTAAATGGTACCTTCTAATCACATGAAATCTTTGTACAAACAAATGTTCGGGTTTACTTTGCACAAATACCAGCTATCTTCAGGGACTCACAGTAGTGAATTGCAAAAGGAAGTGTTTCAAGAGACTGACCAGATCTGATCTCATGTTGGATATTTTTCAAGAAGAAAAGTGTAAATATCTTGTGTATAATTTTATTTATTAAATATCAAAACTAGTTGTACATATCGAAACTACTTTGAACTATCGAAACTAGTTGTACATATCGAAACTACTTTGAACTATAGAAACTAGTTGTACATATCGAAACTACTTTGAACTATCGAAACTAGTTGTACATATCGAAACTAATTTGAACTATCGAAACTACTTTGTGCATATCGAAACTACTTTGACATATCGAAACTACTTTGTGCATATCGAAACTACTTTGACTTATCGAAACTACTTTGTACATATCGAAACTAGTTTGTCCTATCGAAACTAGTTGTTTCGACAGGGGCAATTTTGTCTTTTGTCTCACGAGAATTTAAAGCCTTCATAAGCAATCCCTCCCGTCATACTGATTCTTACTCGTATTCTTCAAAACCTTTTCGCCTTCTCCGTCATTCACAAAATCTCTCAAACCGTCGGTCTGAGTTGCAAGATATCAGCTGATTTTCCCCGTTGTCTCTATCGTCTCCATCATCAGGTAACGTCTCATTACTTCTTTTTGATGATTTTTGCAAATACGGCAGACCCAGGGTTTCAAAATTTAAAATTTGTTTGACTAAATCTTCATAATAACAGTCGTTTGTGTGCTTCTCTGTGTTTGCATACATTTCAATCATCTTAGAACTCACGATTATTTGTGTATTCTTGCAGATAACATCTCACATTCGGTAAGATGAAGTTCCGTCACTTACAGGCCACTCTAAACCTTTCTTTTAAATTGTTTATATTAGTCTGAGTATAACAAATCAGAGAGGTTTGGGTTTCAAAACCAAGTAGTTTCGATAAAGGGTTTAACGCTTTCAAAATTTTCTTAAAAGGTTTTTTAATCGAAACTACTAGTTTCGACACCCAAACTTGCCCTAGTATCTCTGATCGAAACTAGATAGTTTCGATAAGTTCATCTCCATCGAAATTAGTTGTTTCGACAGTTTTGATCTCCATCGAAACTAGTTGTTTCGACAGTGTTGATCTCCATCGAAACTAGTTGTTTCAACAGTGTTGATCTCCATCGAAACTAGTTGTTTCGAAAGTGTTGATCTCCATCGAAACTAGTTGTTTCGACAGTGTTGATCTCAATCGAAACTAGTTGTTTCGACAGTTAGGACTTCAAATTTTTTCTAAGTGTTGATATACCTTGTTTCGATTAAGTATTTTCAGAAATCTTACTTATTGTGCAAAATTGATGAATTTTACAGGTATGGATCTTTTATTTGTAAACAGACACAATGTCTGTGCATTCCTCAATACCAATGATCCAAAGGCTGTAGAGTTCATTCCTGTATTAAACTTCCTGGCAAACTCCAACATTAGCTTTGCCATCAGCAATAATCTGCCGGTGTTTGAGACAACTATAAGAGAATTCTGGGAGATTGCAGAAATCATCACAATTGAGAATATAGAGCACATTAGAGCAACTATGCGTGGCCAAGAAGTCTTACTTTCTGAAGCTACAATTAGAGAGGTGCTTCAGTTTAATGATAATCCAGATGCACCCATTGAATTCCCAATCTTCTATGTTAAAGAATGCTTCAGAAGATTGAGTCATCCAGATGAATTCAAAAGTGGCCAGATAATCAAGAACTCCTTACCAAGCCACTGGAGATACATAGTGCACGTGTTTATTCACTGCCTATCAATCAGAAAAGGATGGTTTGATTCAGCAAACAGCACTCTGGGCTCAGCTATTTTAGGGATAATCAAGGGAAGAGATTACAACTTTTCTGGCTTCATATTCGGACAGTTAAAAGACAATCTAACAGGAGCCGTGAAGGAGAAATTCATGGCATATCCTAGATTTTTACAAATTATCATCAATCATCTTCATCCTGAGCTGCCACAAGGTGGGAACACCTTCGTGTTCGATCACATGATTGCCAAGACTCTTAGCTATATGAGAAGTACTAACAAGAGAACCAACAGGGCTATAGCTGACGTTCCCCTGTTTGGTCATATTATTGGTGAAGAAGAAGAATTTATCCCTGATATTGACCCTGATCTTGAAGAAGAGAACTCATCATCTGAAGAAGAAGAAATGGAAGTTGAGCAAGATCAAGGTAATGCACCTATTGATGAAGCTGAGATTGAGATAAACGTCCCTGATGTTCAAGAACAAGAACAACCGATCATTGAGCCTGTGATAGAGGCTCCTTTTGTTGAACAAATTCAGATAATTCAAGAGCCAACAGTTAATGTTGAAGCTGGAATGCATGAAGTTGAGGAGGAAGTTGCAAAATCAAGTGGAACTCTGGATGCAGAGATTTATGGATCTGACTACTACAAGTCTGATTCAGATGATAGAACAATGCATCCTGCATCTTCCTCCAAACGACAAGTTGAGTCAGGTTCTGATTTTGAGGAAGAAGAGCCTAAGGCAAAGAAAATCAAAACAGGATTTGAAGACTTGTCATCCTCATCAGACTCTCTACAACCTACTCCACAACCATCTCCACAATCTACTCCACAACCATCTCCACAACCATCTCCACAACCTACTCCACAACCCACTCCACAACCATCTCCACAACAATCACCCATCCATACTACTCCCACATCACCAACTCATGATTCAGCCTCTCCTGTACCAAGAGTTAAAACTTTAAGTCTTGAACTGAAGAAAATGCAGGATAAGATTCAAGAGAAAGATGAAGAGATTGAAGGATTAAAAACTAATTTGCATGATGTCCAGGAAGAGGTTAAAGACCTGAAGCTGGAAGTTGGGGGTTTACATACCCAGATTGAGGTCCAACAAACTCAACTTGAAACACAGCAGAAACTAATCTCAAAGCAAAATGAAGAATTCAAGGCTTTAGCTGAAGCAGTGGAGCAGCTCAAAGCCTCAATGGTTAAACCTGTGCAAAAACAACCAACTACTTCAACAACTCAAGGGGAGACCACATCTGTAGTTGAACTCTCATCTCCTGACCTTGTGACTAATCCAGAATCTGCACTAACTATATTTGCTGGCCATATTGAAAAGACAAAAGAGGTGGTTAAAGTCAAAGTTGAAGGTACAGAACTAAACCTTCCCTCAGCTAGTGAGAGAAGAGATGCAAGGAAGAGAGGGAAAGGGACTTCCATTGAAATAGAGACCGTGATTCTTGATGAAGAAGACATCCCATCTGATGATGAGCTGAATGCCCTTTTAGATGACATTGAAAACTTTGGGTATAATGATCTTTATCCAGAAATCCTGACCACTGAAGAAAAGGAGACTGAGCGAACTAGATACTTTACGGAAGACGGAGATGAAATTCAAACCTTATCTGACGAAGAAAAAGGTGAAGATGATGTTCAGATTAATCTTATCAAAACAGTCACTCCTGAACCAACCACTACAGTCTCCGAATCCGGTCCAGCACAAGATTCACCCTCGGTTGCTCCTGAACCTCCAATTTCAAGAAAGTCTTGGTTTAAGAAAATAATTCAGGAGGAAACCCCTAAGACATATGAATGGATAGAAGAGCATCAAGAACTAAAAAGGCCTCCAATTGGCTGGAAGTATGATGCTGAAAGGAAGCTCTTTATCATAAGAAGATATAGAGGGGGAGTTCAGCACTTTAAAAATATGACTGACTTCCAAACCCTTCCTTTCTATGACCTTAGGGATTTAGCCAAACTCCCCCTTCAAAACCTTGGGAAGGTCATGATGGCTTATGAATTTGAGAAATTTCTGCATTCTCAAGTCAATAATGATTTCAAAGGAATGAAGCCTAGGAAAACTCAAAAGAAGATCTCAAAGACTAGGTTTCATCCTAAGACTAACAAGCCATATGTGTTCTTAAGGTACAAGCCTGCCCACACTCACAAGACCATCACCATTCCAAAATTTGTACCTGTCCAGCTACAAACTTTCAGAAAGTGGTATTATGACCCAATCATTGGCAGTGCAATAATAAAGTGTGAGGGCAAGGAAGACATCACCATCTTTGAGCCCATGGAGCTGTTTAAGTTTCAGCCTGAAGATCTGGAAATCCTTTTTCAGAATCACATTCAGGCATACAGTGATGAAGATGAAGCTGATGCTAAGGCCTACCAACGGGTTGTATCTCTCCATGTTAAACCTTTTATACCGAGGACAACTGAAGGACCAGCTACTTAATGAAGAGCTGAAGACGGTAATGCAACAGCTTATGGGGAGATTGTAGAGTCATATCTTATATATAAGCTGTTGTCATTTATTGTTTGTTTAAACAGTTTTAGACTAGTTTACTTTATGTCATTTCATTAAATGTAATTTCAGTTTTCTGTAATTTACTGTTTTTATTTCTAAGTCTGGGCCATCGAAACTACTTAGTTTCGATTGAGTGTGTTCAATCGAAACTAGTAGTTTCGATAGATGGTAGTTTCGACAGTCTGTGTATCGCTTGTAAATGGTCAATCGAAACTAGTAGTTTCGATTGAACATAGTTTCGATACTGTCACTACTATAAATAGCCTAGTTTGAGAATGTTTAGGAAGTGTGTAGCGGCTGTAACCCTGAACCTTCTCTTTCACATTTTTCCTGAATCAATACAATTTGCAGTTGTTTATTCACTGTGTTCTTACACTTTCATACCATTTGCGTGTTGATTCATAGTGTGGTTAGCCTGTTATCTTCACCAACACTGTTTCTATTATCTGTTTCACCACCATACACACAGTTTCCGCCTGTGTGTGTGTGTAATCGATCAAATTAATGATTTCAAGAGAAATCTGGACCTACAGCCTTACTGGGCCTAGTTGGGTTAGCCCAACAACTAGGCTTTAGGATCCTCAAATTTTGCAGGTGTCACATTCTCCCATCCTTAAAGAAATTTCGTCCTCGAAATTTGGTATACTTACTTGGAATAGGATTTTGTATCCTTACTCTACATCCGGATTCTCGGGGAGAGTTTGCACTTACTCGCATTGGCAGTCGGTATATGAAGGTAACATGTATATCTCATCAACTAACGATGTTTAATGCGTATGGGTTTAAGATATTGTCCTATCACGTAACAGTAATCTTTACTTTTGAGCATGTATTATATCAAATAAGTAGCTTCAGGAAAACTCTTTGAATGTGACATCAAGTAAATGTAGTTAGCTATACCACTAAGTGATAAGGTCATCACTAGAGTTTCCTGAACGAAAGGAATTATAACCGAAGGGTTCACATTCGTGTAATGAGTAAGCCATTAAGAGGATGCTTAGTCAATGTGAACTAAGATAGTGTGTTTTCACGAGTCAAGTGAACAACTTACAAACCAAGGTAGAAATCAAGAATTTGATGTTGCAACATTTCGTTGTGTGGTCATTCCCATCCGAGTGAAGCTGTATGGTCATCATCGTTGGTAATGAAGAACGGAAGTGCATTCAGGCTTAAGGATTTTCGTGAGTGTTAGGCACATATTCTTTGTTCAGATTCGAGTTTTCTCTCTTGCAAACCAAATCGTGATAGAATCTAAAAGAAACCATCGGAAGTCTAGTAAAATATGTTAGATGGCCTAATGAAATGTCCATGTGTCAGTTCATAATCCGGTGATTGATCAGTCATCGTAATGTGTTAATATCTCGGTGACTTCAATCCTTCTAGAACAAAAGATTCTAATTGACACTTCATCCGTCTAATCATAATGTTGGTGAAATTGATTCGATTGAGTTATAGTTATTAATATTGACGTATAAAATTTTCTCACCAGGGAGTTGGACTATTTTAGGTAGAAATATTAAAGAAATGGATGTCAAACAATAAAGTCGAGGCAACGAAAAATTTCATAGTGACATTGAATCATCTAGATTTCGATGGTTCATCAACAGGTGAAAGTGAACTTAGATGAAGAAAAAAGATGCCAAAGTATTTAAGGATGGTATAGTTGATTCGACTCAACATATACCAAAGGTGAATGAATCTTCACAGGGTTCAAAGAAATGTGTTTGAGAATAGTTGCAGTCCATCTAGATGAGGACGTAAAATTCATATCGTGAAAAGAGTCTCATAAAAGTAGTGTCTTTTGAAATCGATTCCGAGTTCGTCAACCATTAAATTGGTAGGCTTTGATGTAATATCATTTCCAATTTAGTCTGGTGCTTGACTCTCTTTAGGTAGATGTTGAGAGTTTGACAAGAATCAAGTGTGATTTCTAGAATTTGTCGAACGTGAGGACGATATGTTCTTAGGTTCCTTAGAAAATATGTATAGATATCTCAAAGAGATCTTGGAAAAAGAATGAATATAATATTAAAAGGGAATTGGACAGTCGAAAGGAATGTTTATGTGCAGACTTTCAAGAGAACAATGTTAACTACGATTCGTCTTTTTTTCACCTTCCTGATGACATACAACTTTAAATGGTCCACAATCGAAGGACACAAAAAATAATCTCTCAAATCTCAAAGTAGGTCCTTGATTTCACGTTTAAGTCGTCGAAACAGATCATAAGGTTTTCAAGACTTGCCTTGTGATCTATTGTTGAAGAGGGTCGAATTGATTATTTACCAACAACGGGTAGTAGAGTATGTATGTCCCGTCCTTGGATTTCGAATGGTATTATGATGAATTATCATTCCGTATTTCACATGTATCAGTTATAGCCTTAAAGTCCTTAGCACAAGGGCTTAAGCCATAAAATTGGGCAATGAGTGTTAAGTCCAAGAGATTTGTATTTTCTATGCGTGCATTTAAGAGTTTATATATCAGAATCATGCTTTGATAGATAGGTAACGCAATCGAAAAGTGAAATTCTATAACTAAATCTCAAAAGTTGAAGTAGTACTTTATAGAGAATTTCCAGATTCAGTTCAAACACCAAGGTCAAATCAATGGATCCCTTCAAAGTTTCGGTCAAGATGGTCATGTCAATGAAGCCTCGATGAGAGTTTTGGATCCATTAGTATTCAATGATGAAAGAGATGATGTAAATTTTCACGTCACTTGTGGTAGCCTATCATATTACCTGATGCCTTTTGGCTCAACCCTTATGGTCATAGTGATTTCAATCATTAATCGAGTGACAGGGAATTGAGATTAGGGATAAGGATTAATCGTGAACTCTGGCTCGGACAGTAAGACTCACTAGAGTTCTCGTGCACCACAAATTATTATTACGCGTGCACCCGTAATGATAATTCACCTTGCATGGTCCCTATAGTGTTTCTCCTATAGTCAAAAGGGATATGAAATGTTCATTAGATCGTGTCATCATGTTGCACTCTTGCATAAGAGTGTGTATGTTCCATCATATTACCCTTAGTCATATGTACCAATACTCATGCATCTACCATCTAAGGCTGCTGCTGGATGTAGTTAATGGTAAAGAGACACAACCGGCGTCTTCTAATAACAGGATGTGTGTGGTGGGAGTTAGACACTATGTTAGGGAAGAGATCCTCCAATTTGTGTCGAGCAAATCTTGCTCCAAGTTTATATGTATGTGCGGATCCACATGATCCCAACGAGTCTATAGGTCTCTGGACCAATGAAGTTCTCTACCTTTTAGTCCCGCTTACTCACCTCGGGTTCCCTTCCGCTTGGGCAGTCCCATCTACCATATCTCATGGCAAAAGTCATAGTCATCCAATCCATCAAATTATGAAAGAGAGTATATATATATATCACACCGAATGAAGACAACATATGTTAGAAAATAAAATTGACTCCACAGCGGGAGTAGATGTAGGTTTGGTACAGGTACATGTTCGGGTACGGGTTCAGGGTGTTCAGGCTGTTGTGATACCCAGGTCGGTAATCGATGATTACTAATGTATTACCCGAGATCAGCTCATAACTCGATCTTCTAGGGTTATAGTGCGCTGAATACACATCATCCTTGATTCGTAATCCGAACAACGATACTATATTGGGTCACATTGTAGGTGTTTATTGTTTCCAGATTGTTACACATATTAGATGTTAGTCATGTATACCACATAATTGTATTTAGTATGATTATAGCTACTGATACACTAGTGTAACTACATACACTAATGGTCAACTCAAGTTATTCCGCAACAGTTAGAATTTCTATACTCAAGGTCTTGGGTGTTCGTAGTGTAAGTCTTTGAAATCTTGGTCCCTATATGAGTCTGGTTAGAGCCTAGGTAACCCTAAGGAAACCTAATTCGCTAAAACCATTGGCTTTGATACCAATATTTCACACCCCCAAATTCATTTATTTAATAAGTAAATAAATAAACTTAAGGTTGCAACGATCGGTAACATTACACAACAGCGGAAGCTAAAGTAAAGACTTCTATATATTGAACACTAATACAAATACTGAATAAGCTAGTACATTGTCCTAGAACCAATAGGTCTAAACCGTCTCAAGGTTTGACAATCACGCTTCTTCGGATTTTAGGGTTTAGTCCATATGCTATCCTATTCCAACCGTGCCATGGCTATTTGATACCTGAAAAACATACTTAAAAGTATCAACACAAAGGTTGGTGAGTTCATAGGTTTAATTGTTACAATGTAAATTCGTTTTCCTTGAAAACACTTATATCGTGTACATGGGCATAGTATAAAAGCGTTTTCCTCGAAAACATGTGATGACTTCATAGTCATAAAATGAGTAGTTTTCCCAACGAAAACATGTGATGACTTCACAGTCATAAAATAAGTAGTTTTCCCAATGAAAACATGTGATGACTTCATAGTCATAAAATGAGTAGTTTTCCCCGTGAAAACATGTTAATGAATTTATGCCCATGAGAAGCCCTTTTAAAGAATTTATTAAAGATAGGAAAGTTAACTAGAACAAGTAGCAGTTTCATGTATATATGAGAAACAAAACAAGTAATGTTGACCCATTTGTAAACTAGCTAAGAATACAAATTATATGTTCATACATGAGGCGTAACCAAACCATGACACAGGTATTTTGCCCCCAGCTCGTACCTCCCGAGCGCACGCTTGAACACTATGCAACCATTCGACCAAAACCGATCGAACCATGACCGGGGGTGTCAAATCCCAAATAGTACTATCCATAGAATCCTAGGCTAAGTCCTTAGCTAATGGTTATTAAAATGTTTACGTAGGGGACTTTACGAGCTCCCAATGTTAACTCATGCAAACATAAAGGCCGGGTCTTGTTTTCTTGTTATCATATAAAAATGTTCGTAAGTGTGTTCCATGTTTTCTCAAATGTATCAAGTAAATCCTTTTCCAAATGTATCATACAAAGATGCTTCATGTTTTTAAAAGGTGTTAATAAGTGTGTTTCTCCCCCGATGTTTCTCAAACATTTAAAAGTAAAGAGGGGCTGTGAACACTAATGTCCTTCTGTTAGCAATGAAAACCAATGTCCACATTATAGTCATAGATTTACGTCCTATTTGAGTCATACGATATCTGTAGGTAGTTAATGAGTTTTGTAGACTGACTCTAATAATGTAAAGCAAGTCTAAGCTCGTATCGAGTTATCACGTGTGCGGTTGAGCTCTGTTGATTCCTAACGGTATTACCTATTAGGTATACGATGCTGGTTTAACACTCGGTAGTATTAGTTACTTAATTCTACCGTTAGGAGCGTGACAAACAGGATCTCAGTCATTAGTTACGTCAAACGACACTATATGAGTTTAAATAGAACCATTAAATGTTCAGAGTTAAATGCGGAAGCGTAAACGTTAGAATGAAATCAAAAGTAATTACACGCAACAAGCGTCAATTAATGTAAATAAGTAAAACTGTTTAAAATGTTAAAATGAATGATATGACAGTAGGACTCAATGCATGTCCTAAGTGTGCAACCTGTGCCAAAGCGACCTGAGAAACATGTAAGAAAAAGTGTCTACACGAGTTTGGTGAGTTCATAGGTTTGTATGTAAATAAACTGTTTGAGTGTTGCTGGATCCACATACATAAGTCACACCTATTGCTAGCAAGACAATGTATAAGTTACTCTAAGCGCTCGTAACCGAAGATGACTGTTTGTTTGTTTGTTTGCCTCTAGCCAGGTCTATCAACTCTGACTAATATGTTTAGGCCAATCTACACCCATTCGACCTCCAATCGTGTTAGCGCGACTAGCCCGGGTTGGGTTTGTCAAACCTAGTAGTCTACTCAAAATTACCTTGCTAAGTCCATATTAACGGTTCGATTTGAGGACTTTCATGATAGTGTTTACGCTTAAATACACAAGTGGTAATGAAATACTATGTGATCCATGTCCGTGTGTATGTCTCTCCCTGACTGGAAGACAAGCAACGGATGTCTGTTCGTATGCATGTTTCTCCCCAACGGGAAAACAAGTAAAATGATGTTTGTTGTACGCATGTTTCTCCCCAACGGGAAAACAAGTAAAATGATATTCGTTTGTATGTATGTTTCTCCCCAACGGGAAAACAAGTAAAATATTGTTTGTGTGTATGCGTGTTTCTCCTCAACAGGAAAACAAGTAAAATAATGTTTGTGTGTATGCATGTTTCTCCCCCAATAAGAAAATAAGTAAAAAGGGGCCGTGAAACTCACATGCGTTGCGTTGTAGGTAGTATCACACAAGTAAGAGATTTTGGAACCTCAAGTGTTAGCCTGCACGACTTACGTATGCCCTAGAATTATAAACACCTAAATTAGGGTCATATGGGGTTTGAGACGACAACACGGAAGATTGATCGCCATAATGCATTCTAAGGATTTAAGTGTAGACGAACGCGTCTACGGAAATATATATGTTTCTTAATATAATAATTAAGATCAAAGCTCTACGTGTCGAATGTTAATAACGAATAATATTAAGTAAATAAATAACTTCGTACGTTTGCCATTTAAAATGGTTAGGAAAATGATATAACAATATATAATATTTTTTAAGTCGTACGATTAACAAAATAATCATTTGTGTGGAAAAATAATAAATATATTATTTTTATTCGATATACTAAACGTGAGTAAATAATATAAACAATTATATTATTAATTAGTTTAAAACATTACACGAGGTAAATAAACGAGGCGAAATAATATAAAATATATATTATTTTATACTAGAAGTCACGGGATGAAAATAATATAAACATATTATTTTATCTGAATTCGTGGTATGAAAAATAATATAAATATATTATTTTAAAAGTGATAATAAATATAAAAATAGGTTATAAAACCAAACTCGAGCCTACAGGTTGTTTTTCGGGTTAAAACACTTTAATATAGTATTATAATAATATAGGGATAAGTTTTATATTTAAAATAATATCAAAAATCGATTTTAAAAATAAAAGTGGGTGGAGAGACTCGAACCCGGGTCTCTCCCACCACAGCACACAGACCCAACCACTCTAGCCCGCTAGGGAATCACAAACACAACCAGATCAAAATGGTTTTATCATCAGAGTTCAGTGGGTTCTTCCCCCATACACCAATCCGATCGAACCCAGTCCCAAAATCCACCAAATCTGGTCGTGATCGACTATAATATCATAGGGGTTTTGTTTAACAGTAGTATTCGAATCTTTGATTGTGTTTATTTGCAAAACCATTGCGTTTATCGTTGTTAATTCTTGATTTGAAAAACGAAACCCTAGAACATGAACATCAAAATCGATTTGTTATGTTCTGATATTAAAAAATGTTGAAATCATGGGGCTATCAATGAGTGAGGGTTTGCGAATCTATCCATATGGTTTAGTTGGATTTAAACTGAGTTTTGGGTGAAGCTCAATTAAACTGGGTTCGCGAAGAACCCTAGATTCAGGTTACGTTCAATTCGATGTTATAAGCTCTCAAATGGTTAGGGCTTTCAATCTACGGTGGATTGAGAATCTAAACATGTAGTTTAATTAGACTGAGGTGATATCCGGATTAGAGTTCGACTAAACTGAAACCAGATGAACCCTAGGTACGGGTTCGTGCTTAATTCGATGTTGTGTGTCCAAATTAGGTTTGGGCTTTAGTTGTAGACCAGAAAATGAAACTAAAGGTGTATTTGATTACCTAAAACTATATCGGATTGATAGGGAACGACAAATTGGGGTTCCGGCGTTTCTGGCTTTGATTCTGATCGAGTTGGTGTGAGGGATTGCTTCTGAGGGGTGTGATAGAGGTGCGCAGACGTTCGATTGTAGAGTGAATGATTGGATTGATTGACTTTGATTGGGATGAAGGACGTTATCGACGGTTTCGGTTTTGAATGCCCATAATGGAATTAATTTGCGCATAATGGTGAAGTTAATTGGTTCAATGATGATCGATTAAGGTGTTAATGTGCATTTCAGTTACTAGTTCAAATGAATTTCAGTTATACTATGCGAATTTGAGTCTAGAACATGTTGGTTGACTTCCAAAAGTCAACGAAATTAGAATTAGGCTAAATACAGATTTAGCCCCTGAGGTTTCATGCATGTGAGTTTAGAAGTTGGCAGTTTCAGTCCCTAGGGTTTGAGTTTGGGTTAAGAGTGTGTTAGTTTGACTATCAAAAGTCAACAGGAATTCAATTTTTACTTTGTAAAGTCAACAGAAGGTTTAGGGATAATACACAACTAATACCTGGAGTTTAAGTTTAGAATATTGATAGAAATAGTCCTTGAACTTTGAGATAGGGTTGGATAGGTTAACTTTAACTGGACTTGATTAACAAAGTTAACTTGAAAAGTACGGATTGTCACATCATCCCCTAGTTGAAATAATTTTTGTCCCGAAAATTAAAAAAATTTTCTGGGTGTTACATCATCGCCTAGTTGAAAGAATTTTCGTCCCGAAAATTAGAATAGTACCTTAAGAGTTTGACTTGGAATGCTTGAACAGATGAGGATACTTGCGCATCATCTGATCCTCGCGCTCCCATGTGAATTCCAATCCGTTTTTCAAGTTCCAACGAACTCTGACGACAGGGATTTTACTGTGTTTTAGCGTTTTGACTTCCCTATCCATGATTTCAACCGGTTCTTCAACAAAATGCAAATGTTCATCGATGTGTAGTTCCTCAAGAGGAACAATGAGTGTCTTGTCTGCTAGACATTTCTTCAAGTTCGAGACATGAAAGACGTCGTGTACACCACTAAGTCCTTAAGGTAGGTCTAGTTGGTACGCTACTAGGCTAATTCTCTTCACTATCTTGAATGGTCCAACATAACGAGGATTTAGTTTGCCTCGTTTCCCGAAGCGAATTACACCTTTCCAAGGTGAGACTTTTAGTAGGACCATGTCGCCTACTTGAAACTCTAACGGTTTACGATGCTTATCGGCGTAGCTCTTTTGACGATCACGAGCTGCCGCCATAAAGTTTCGGATTTGAACGATCTTTTAGGATGTTTTGATTACAAGTTCGGGACATGTAAGTTGGCTATCCCCAACTTCAGCCCAACAGATATGAGATCGGCATTTACGTCCGTACAATGCCTCGAATGGTGCTGCCTTGATGCTAGTGTGATAACTGTTGTTGTAGGAGAACTCCACTAACGGTAAGTGAGACTCCCAAGTGTTACCAAAATCGATCACATAAGTACGTTCCATTTGACCATCAGTTTGAGGATGATACGCCGTACTCATGTCTAGACGCGTACCTAAAGCTTTTTTTTAGAGATTTCCAGAAATGTGATGTGAATCAAGCGTCTCGATCCGAAATGATAGAAATTGGCACTTCGTGCCGAGAGACTACTTCTTTCAAGTAAAGACGAGTATGTTTCTCAATCTTGTGAGTTGCTTTGATGGCTAAGAAGTGAGCAGATTTTGTCAAACGATCGACAATTACCCAGATGCTATCACATCCGCTAGGAGTTCTGGGCAATTTGGTGATAAAATCCATAGAGATTTGTTCCCATTTCCACATAGGAATCTCTAATCCAGAAGGCTTTTGGTATTCTTTTTTGACCTTTGCACAAGTCAGGTACTTGCTCACATAGGTGGCTATATTAGCCTTCATCCTTGGCTACCAATATAGCACCTTTAGGTCATGATACATTTTTTCAGAACCTAGATGAATAGAGTATCGAGATTTTTGAGCTTCATCCATAACCAGTTCTCTTAAGTTCCCATACACTGGAACCCATATTCGCTCTACCGGGTAGCAAATGCCATCTGATTTGACCTCCAGTTGTTCTTCCATACCACGTGTGGCTTCCAGCAGTAGGTTTTCCTTTTTAAGAGTTTCAAGTTGAGCACTAATCCAGTGTGAATAGTAAGTTGTAATGCTCGAACTCATTTAGGTTTGGTGTCCTTACGACTTAGGGCATCGACTACCACATTAGCCTTCCCTGGATGGTATCTGATTGCATAGTCATAGTCGTTTAAGAGTTCGACCCAACGATGCTGTCGCATGTTCAACTCTTTCTGTTCGAAGATATGCTGAAGACTCTTGTGATCGGTGTAGATAGTGCATTTGGTACCGTACAAGTAATATCTCCATATCTTTAGTGCAAATACCACGGCTCCCAACTCTAAGTCGTGAGTCGTGTAGTTCTTCTCGTGGATTTTTAGTTGACGAGAAGCGTAAGCGATTACTTTCTCACATTGCATCAGTACACAACCAAGACTTTGAATGGATGTATCGCAGTACACTACAAAATCATTCGTTCCCTCTGGAAGAGATAGGATGGGTTCACTGCAGAGTTAATGTTGAGAAGTTGGGATGCTGATTCCTGGGTATCACCCCAGTTATAGGGTTTACCCTTTTGAGTTAGGGTAGTGAGGGGTTGAGAAATCTTGGAGAATCCCTTGATGAAACGACGGTAATAGCCAGCCAATCCCAGAAATTATCGCACCTCAGTTGGCGTTGTCGGTGCCGCCCAATTCTTGATTGCTTCTATTTTAGATGGGTCGACATGTATCCATGTCTCGTTGACTACATGTCCTAAAAATTGCACTTCACGAATCCAGAATTCTCACTTGGAAAGTTTTGCATACAGCTGTTCTTGTTTCAGCAATTCCAGAATCAAACGAAGGTGTTCCTCATGTTCATCCCTATTCTTGGAATAGATTAGGATGTCATCAGTTAAAACAATGATGAACTTATCAAGATAGGGTTTACACACATGGTTCATGAGATCCATGAATACCGCAGGTGCGTTCGTCAATCCAAAAGGCATGACCATGAACTCGTAATGGCCATACCTTGTTCTGAATGCAGTCTTTGAGATGTCTTCCTCTCGGACTCTCAACTGATGATAACCTGACCTATGATTAATCTTAGAGTAGAAGCTTGATCCTTGGAGTTGGTCGAATAGGTCATCAATACGAGGTAGAGGGTAACGGTTCTTGATCGTCACTTTCTTCAGCTCACGGTAGTCATTGCACAGACGAAAAGTCCCATCTTTCTTTTTGGCAAATAGGACTGAAGCTCTCCATGGTGATGAGCTAGGTCGAATGAAGCCTTTATCCAACAACTCTAGCAGTTGCGTGGATAGTTCTGGTAGTTCACTGGGTGCAAGTCTGTAGGGTGCTTGAGCAATAGGCGCTGCTCCGGGTGCTAGATCAAGATGGAACTCAACTTGATGATGAGGTGGAAGACCATGTAGATCTTCGGGAAATACTTCCCGATAATCACGAACGATCGGGATGTCGTCAATCTTCTTCTCCTCAGATGGCTGCTTGGCGAAGAGAGCCAAAATGGCAGTATGAACTTTACATAGACGCTTTTGTGCTTTCACGAAAGATATGATTCCCACGACGGCAACACTCTTTTTGCCTTGGACAGAAAGGGTTTCTTCAATTGGGAGAGGAAGGCGAACAAAATTGTTCACGACAAATAATTTCAGCTCGGTTCTTAGATAACCAATCCATACCGAAAATTACATCGAAACTACTAAGTGTGACTGGCATGAGGTCAATGTCAAGCTTATGGAATTTATCGTTGGAGTGTAAGGGATAACCTGTTAGCTTACAAGAATTCCTCAAATTATGTGTACATAGTTGGATTCGGTGGTTTGCCATGAGGTTGTACTAGCTTTTCAATCTAGGTGGTTCCATTGATCAAGTCTGGATGAGAGTCTTAAGTTCACTAAGGCTCTTACATGAGTGAAATCAAATGATGGATCCTATGCATGATAGTTTAGTGTGTTCGTAAATCTCTTCAACTTGATAGTCGGGTCTATCAACTGTTGAACAAGTTTAACAATATCAACTAGTTATTGAGCGGGTTACGTGAATTTCTACTGTCAATGGAAATATAAGTATGTAGATAACAGATTAGGACCATTTATCGACACACTAGGTTTCTCCAGGATTTACACGCACCTCAAATTACTATTACGTGTGCACCCGTAATGATAATTTGCTTTGCATGCTCACCCTAGTTCTCCATGTCCTGTGTCACAATGTCCTTTAGCATGTATTGCTGAGTACAGAGTGTTGTCAGATAAAATAAGCCATTGAGAAGCTTAGTCATCAACCATCAGTTGATCAACCAGGACTCATATCAGGATGAGTAGTCTGGAATCGTTCGATCCGAGCATTCACTCGAGTTGAAACACAATACGAGAGTCCAATCCAACAGATTGTAGATGAGTCATGCACGCGAATGAGACTTCGAGAGTGAAACTAATTCATGGATATGAGTTACAAGAAGCAGCAAAGTAGCCGTCCTTCCAACGGAGTCAAGATAGGGTTTGAGTATGCAATGAGCAAGGCGTTCTCATCCTTGTGGTCAATCTTTCTTCAACAGAATATTGACCAAAGAGAGAACCTACAGCTCGGGAAATTGATGACATCTACGTGTCAATGGATTCTGCAATGATGCGTGCAACAGTCTGCCTTCACACGGCGTATTGTTGCTAGTGAGTACAGTAGGGACTCGCCTCCGACGATCCCAACTCCCAAAGAGATATGTGCTAGTGCTGAATGTCGTCCATAACATGACCTGAGAAAGCCCACTATACCCAACGGGTGATGGTGATGTAAGTGAATCCTCCGAAGGCTCCGTCTCGCTGCCCTCGGACGGGAGTGGATGTTGTTCTAGTGATTCCCCGAGTATCGCCACTGGGAATGATGATGCAATGCAAATGATGTGTCCCTCGTCAACAGAGGGTGATATGGATGGTATTAACATGCCTGCACTATAATGTATGTATAGGTGCTATATGTATTAGGTATGAGTGTCTGTGCCTTGTAACTAATGTGTAAGGTTATAGTCTAGTGTGCAATCCTAGTTCTCTATAACCAATGGCTCTGATACCAATCTGTCATACCCCCAAATTCCACTAACGGATTTCTACCGTTAGGAGCGTGACAAACAAGATCTCAGTCATTAGTTACGTCAAACGACACTATATGAGTTTAAACAGAACCATAAAATGTTCAGAGTTAAATGCGGAAGCGTAAACATTAGAATGAAATCAAAAGTAATTACACGCAACAAGCGTCAATTAATGTAAATAAGTAAAACTGTTTAAAATGTTGAAATGAAAGATATGACAGTAGGACTCCATGCATGTCCTAAGTGTGCAACCTATGCCAAAGCGACCTGAGAAACATGTAAGAAAAAGTGTCAACACGAGGTTGGTGAGTTCATAGGTTTGTATGTAAATAATCTGTTTGAGTGTTGCTGGATCCACATACGTAAGTCACACCTATTGCTAACTAGACAATGTACAAGTTAAGCGCTCGCAACCGAAGCTGACTGTTTGTTGATTTGTTTGCCTCCAGTCAGGTTTATCAACTCTGACTAATATGTTTAGGCCAATCTACACCCGTTCGACCTCCAATCGTGCTAGCGCGACTAGCCCGGGTGGGTTTGTCAAATCCAGTAGTACTACTCAAAATTACCTCGCTAATTCCACATTAACGGTTCGATGTGAGGACTTTCGTGATAGTGTTTACGCTTAAGTACACAAGTGGTAATGAAATACTATGTGATCCATGTTTCTCCCCAACGGGAAAACAAGTAAAATGATGTGTGTTGTACGCATGTTTCTCCCCAACGGGAAAACAAGTAAAATGATATTCGTTTGTATGTATGTTTCTCCCCAACGGGAAAACAAGTAAAATATTGTTTGTGTGTATGCATGTTTCTCCTCAACAGGAAAACAAGTAAAATAATGTTTGTGTGTATGCATGTTTCTCCCCCAATAGGAAAATAAGTAAAAAGGGGCTGTGAAACTCACATGCGTTGCGTTGTAGGTAGTATCACACAAGTAAGAGATTTTGGAACCTTTAGTGTTAGCCTGCACGGCTTACGTATGCCCTAGAATTATAAACACATAAATTAGGGTCATATGGGGTTTGTGACGACGACACGGAAGATTGAACGCTTTAACGCATTCTAAGGATTTAAGAGTAGACGAACGCGTCTACGGAAATATATATGTTTCTTAATATGATAATTAAGATCAAAGCGCTACGTGTCGAATGTTAATAACGAATAATATTAAGTAAATAAATAACTTCGTACGTTTGCCATTTAAAATGGTTAGGAAAATAATATAACTATATATAATATTTTTTAAGTCGTATGATTAACAAAATAATCATTTGTGTGGAAAAATAATAAATATATTATTTTTATTCGATATACTAAACGTGAGTAAATAATATAAACAATTATATTATTAATTAGTTTAAAACGTTACACGAGGTAAATAAACGAGGCGAAATAATATAAAATATATATTATTTGTAGAACCAAAGACTGATTGTTACAAAATTATTCTAAGTACAAATGCTGCTGATAGGTTTATCAGCAGCATTCAGCACAAGTTGCTGCTGATAGGCTTATCAGCAGCGGTCATCCATGTTTGCTGTTGATAGGCTTACCAGCAGCAACCTTCACTCTTTGCAGCTGATAGCTCTATTCACTGAAAACCAAACGCTGCAGCTGACTGTCCAGGCCAAGCGTCTCTGACACCTTTCTGCAAAAGCAACTGACAGACTCAAAGCAGAAGGAACCGCTATGGTCAACCAATGACGGACAACAATACACTTCTCCAAGCATGCAAACAATCATGAATAAAGAAAACGTTTCAGTAAAGTTAACTAGATTAGCCTTTACGTGTAATGTAAATTAATAAACAAGATCAACGGCTTGTGTTCGATCTGATCCTTAGAATCAAGGGTCTGTTTTGATTCTAAGTTACTATAAATACTGAGTTTCCACTTCATTGTAGTGCTTGTAGTGCTTGTCATACTTATTCATTGAGTTTCTCACTTGTAATCTTTGCATTCACAAAAAGCTTAATACAACAGTGTTTATCAGTATTCTTTGTGTTTACTTCATTATAAATTGTGTAGTTGATTTTGTTTCCGCCAACCTCAACTAAGAACAGAACCATCTTGTATTCTCACGATTCTACAAGTGGTATCAGAGCTTTGGCTCAGATTAAACAAACTAACATTTGTCTAATCATCTCTGGTTCTATTCTAAACTCTCTCTTTGATCAAGTCACCCAAAATCAAAACAAAAATGGCACAGAGCAATGGCTTTGAAGATATTGGCAGCATCAACCGACCACCAAGGTTGGTATCTGGAGAAGACTATGACATGTGGAAAAATCGCATGGAAAGCTTCTTCTGTTACCAGGAATACGGAATGTGGAGATCCATCAAGGAGGGTCCATATATTCCCATGGTGGCCTCTGCTGATGGTGGAGGGCTACAAGTCCCGAAGGAAACCTCCAAGTACTCTGAAGAGGACATCAAGAAAATGGAGGTGGACTTCAAGGCACTAGGAGCCATCCAAATGTGCCTTCCAAATGAAGTTTTTCACAACTTCAGAAGTTACAAAACTGCCAAGGAGCTCTGGGAGGCGCTGGAGAAGATGTTTGCTGGCTCTGAAGAAGTCAAAGAGAACAGAAGGGACATACTGAAGCAGCAGTATGAGAACTTCGTCTGGAGGGAAGGTGAGTCCTTAACTATTTTATATAACAGATTTACCTATCTTGTAGGTGAACTGCAGTGCTCCAAGGTAAAGCTGGAGAATGAAGACATTCTCAAGAAGTTCATAAGATCTCTTCCTAGTTGTTGGACATTATACACTGTGTCCATCAGAAGAACAGAGAATCTGAAGACTCTTCAGATGACTGAGCTCTTTGGCATGCTCAAAACCTATGAATTAGAAATGATTCAAGCTAAAGAAAGGAGCTCCAGTTATCAATCAGCTACCACTTCCTCCACTACCTCCTCAGCGCTTCACTCTGATCATTCTGGTCCTAGTGCAAGCAGCTACAATCCTCCCATTGTTACTCACCCTCAGACCCCAACCGCTTCACAATCTAACTCATCACCATTTCTTCTTGAGGCACCTCCTCAACAGCCAACCTCTACTGCTTTTGTCTCTGACAACTCAAGCAGCATGTACTTCATAAAAGAGGATCTGGAATGCTTTCATCCAAATGATCTTGAAGAAATGGATATTCAGCACTCATATGCCATGCTCTCCCTCAGAGCAAAAAGGTTCTATTCTAGAACCGGAAGATCATTTCCAAGCAACAACTCAAACAGCAGAGTTGGGCTTGATAAAAGCAAGATCCGTTGTTACAAATGTAACCAAATGGGTCACTTTGCTAGGGAGTGCAAGGCACCTAAAGCCAATCAGGGTGCCGGCCATCAAATACAAGCCTACCAAAGTCAGCCCAGACAACAGCAGCAGCAACAAACTCCCCCAGTACAAACCGCAGCCTGTGCAAATGTTGGAACTGCAGAATTCGACTGGAGTTTTCAATATGAAGATGTTCCTGTCTCCAACTAAGCACTTATGGCAGACACTGCAGAGATACCACCTCAGGTATTTGAACATCTATGCTCTCAAGCCTGCATTGATAAAGTTTTAGGTTATAGAAAACATATCCAAAACCTTATAGATCAAAATGAAGAGTTTCTTCAAATGAAATCTGAGTTCAAAAAGGTTGAAATCACTTACAAAGAAAAAATTGAATGCCTTAAGAAAGAGATTTCATCTCTAAAACATGAACAAACCAATCTTGAAACTCAGATTGATGATCTATTAGTAAAACTTAAATCAACCAGAGCTGATCTGGCAGAACAGAAAGTTCATGTTGAAAAATATGAATTTTCTTCTAAAAAGCTACAGAGACTTCTAGATATTCAAGTCCATGAAAAGGTAAAGCTTGGAGGACTTGGATATGGCAAGGAACAGTACAATACTGTTCCTCATCCAGCTGACTATGTTGCCATCTATGAACCAAGCTTCGATGTTGCAAAACTCAACGCTGCAAACAGAAATCTTGATCCTCCAATGGATGAACCCCTTGTTAAAGACTGCACTACCTCATCAGAATCTGAGTTAACCTTCTCAGACCATGATGAAACCAGTACAGCCTCATCTGAAGCTGTTCTGAATAGAGTCCCAGTCCCTACTGTTCTCCCAGCTGTTCCAGCCCCTGTACCATTCAAACAGATCAGGATCAGCTATCCTCCAGGTGGAAGAAAGCTAAACATTGAAAAGGGACAGACATCAGGACCCACAAACTCCAAGCCTCAGTTCATGCCAAATCAGAAGAATCAGCAACAGGTTAGAAGAGTTACGACCAAGAAAACTCAGTTCAGAAACTCTTCTTCTCCACCAAGGAAGCAGCAGCCTAAAGTTCAGCAGTCCTGCATCATATGTGGGGAATCAAACCACTTTGCTGCAAAATGTCAGTTTAACCCCTTCAACCAGATCCTTCTTCAATCAGCGCATAAACAAAAGAAGGATCAGCATACTTCAGTTGATAGGCCATCTGCAGCCAGTAGAAGAGTTGAAACTGCAGAAAAACACAAGCAGCAGCAAAAGGCAAAGCCTTCAGCAGCCACCAAATCTGCTGCTGCTCAAACAAAGCAGTCAGCAGCAAAAACTAAATCTGTTGCTGCTCCAACTAAGCCTTCAGCAGCAAAAGCAAAATTTGCTGCTGAAAGGCCAAGGCCATCAGCAGCAACATCTGCAGCTGATAAGCTGAAGCCATCAGCAGCAAAACCTGCCGCTGCTGACAAGCCAAAACCTCAAGCAGGAAAATCAGCTGCTGATAGAGCAAATTCATCAGCTACCAAAGCCAAATCCGCAGCCGATAAAGAAAAGAGAACTGGAAAACCACTACTTAAGCAATGGAAAGCCAAAATCTCTACTCCTGTCAGCAAAATCATCATCGGTGCTGTTGAATGCACGCATGATGAATCAGAAAGTCCAAGAACTCTTTTCTTCAAAAAGGAGAGCTCTTGGACCACTCCCACTAACTAAATCTCTTTCATGTGCAGGGACAGCCAGGTAACAAGAATAACACCTTGGTGGTAGATAGCGGCTGTTCCAGGCACATGACAGGCAACAGGTCCATCCTCTCCAACTTCAGACATTTCAATGGAGGATATGTTGCCTTTGGGAGTGACTCAAAAGGTGGATCTATCACTGGACAAGGCACTGTGTCCAATGAGAGGACGAGCATTGAAAGAGTCAACTATGTTAAAGAACTTGACTTCAATCTCATGAGTGTTTCCCAAGTATGTGATCAAAAGCATTGGATGCTCTTCACTGACAAAGAATGCTTTGTGTTAGCTCCTGGCCTATCTAAACCCCCGCCAGAGAAGATTCTCCTAACTGCTCAAAGAAAGGACAACTTATATGTGCTTGACATGAATGAAGTCACTCCATCTGGTAGTGTTTCATGTTTTCTGTCAAAGGCATCAGTTGATGAATCCGCTCTCTGGCACAGGAGGTTAAGCCATGTTAACATCAAAACAATCAATAAATTAGTGAAAGACAATCTTGTCAGAGGGCTTCCTGACAAAGAATTCCAGCTAGACGATCACTGCATTGCCTGCTTGAAGGGAAAACAACACAAGAGTTCCCATAAGCCCAAGACATTGAACACAAATGACACTCCTCTCCAGCTACTGCATATGGATCTCTTTGGTCCTACAAATGTCATGTCAATGGGCAAAAAGTCCTACTGTCTGGTGATCACTGATGACTTCTCCAGATTCTCTTGGGTATTCTTCCTAAGAACAAAAGATGAAACTGCTGAGATTCTCAAATCCTATATTCTCAGGGTAGAGAATCAAAGCAATCTGAAGGTAAAGATCATAAGGTGTGATCAGGGAACAGAGTTCAAAAATCACACTTTGAATAGTTTCTGTGAGAGCAAGGGCATTGAAAGGCAGTACAGTGCTCCAAGAACTCCTCAACAAAATGGGGTTGCTGAAAGAAGAAACAGGACTCTGATTGAATCAGCAAGATCTATGCTGGCTGACTCAAAGATGCCCCTTACTTTCTGGGCAGAAGCAGTAAGCACAGCTTGTTATGTGCAGAATAGAGTCCTTATTGTTAAGCCTCTCCAGAAAACTCCCTATGAACTCTCTCAAAAGAGTTCCCTACATTGGCTTCCTGAAGCCCTTTGGATGTCCATGTACCATCCTCATCACACATGGAGTTCTTCCTAAATTCGGTGCAAAGTCTGATGAAGGTTACTTTGTGGGTTACTCCTCTCAATCGAAGGCCTACCGATTGTTCAATTCTAGGACTCGGATTATGGAAGAATCTGCTAATGTGGAATGCAGGGAACACGTTGTCTGTGAACAAGGCAAAGGTCCCAACTGGCTTTTTGATATAGACTCCTTCACCCAGATATTTGAGCCCCTCATATTCTCAAATATGGAGCCTCCTTCTTCAAACTCAACACCTTCTACCTCAACCTCTTCTTCTGACTACAGACTGGAGTTTCCCAGTCCCTACATCAGGATGAAAAGGCCATCCATTGATCCTCCATCAGTGGCAGAAGCTATTGAAGCCAGTGCAGGTGAAGCCGGTACATCCAACACCACAAGCAGCAATCTCTCTGACAATGAAATCCTAAATGAAGCCTCCTCAATTCATGCTGAAGAGGCCTCTGATGCTAATGCTGCTGACTATGTGGAACACAATGATCAGATCCTCCAAGCTCCTCTCCACACATCTGAAGACAATACTGATCTAAACCACAGTAATCTTGAAGAGGGAATACGGCTGGATGTGATACCTGCACAGAGAATAAACAAAGAGCATCCTCTGGAAAACATCATTGGCCAAGTCCACACAGGCATCCAGACAAGAAGTATGTCTCATGAAGCAACATTTTTTTGTTCTCTTGCTTTCTATCACAGGTGGAACCCAAAAGGATTGATGAAGCTCTCGAGCACAACAGCTGGATTGAAGCAATACAGGAAGAATTGCTGCAATTCAAAAGACAAGATGTTTGGAAGCTTGTTGATCTTCCACCTGGTCAAACAGCCATTGGAACAAGATGGGTCTTCAGAAACAAGCAAGATGAGAGGGGCATCGTAGTCAAGAACAAAGCCAGACTGGTAGCTCAAGGTTACACTCAAGAAGAAGACATTGACTATGATGAAGTTTTTGCTCCTGTTGCCCGTCTGGAAGCCATCAGAATCTTTCTGGCATATGCTGCATCCAAAAACTTTATGATCTATCAAATGGATGTGAAGAGTGCCTTTCTGTATGGCACGATTGATGAAGAGGTCTATGTCAAATAGCCTCTAGGCTTTGTAGATCCTGCACATCCAAATAAGGTCTTAAAACTGGACAAAGCCCTCTATGGCTTACACCAAGCCCCAAGAGCCTGGTATGAAACTTTATCTGGATATCTACTTAGCAACAACTTCAGAAGGGGGGCCATTGATCAGACGCTTTTCATCAAAGATGAAGGGGGTGAAATTTTGTTGGTCCAGATTTATGTTGATGACATTATCTTTGGATCTACAAGAAAGAAGCTCTGCAAAGACTTTGAAGTTCTGATGCATTCCAAATTTGAAATGAGTTCAATGGGTGAACTAAATTTCTTTTTAGGACTTCAAGTCAAACAGGTACCAACTGGAATCTTCATAAGTCAATCCAAGTATGTCAAAAGCATCTTGGAGAGGTTCAAAATGACTGACTGCTCTGCTGCAAGAACTCCTATGCAAGTGCACCATCAATTATCTCCGGATAAAGAAGGACAAGACACTGATCAACATCAGTACCGAGCAATGATAGGGTCTCTCATGTACCTCACTGCCTCAAGACCAGATATCATGTTTGCAGTTTGTCTCTGTGCAAGATTTCAAGCAGCTCCAAAAGTGTCTCATCTTCAAGCTGTCAAAAGGGTTCTTCGATACCTAAAGGGAGCTCCAAAACTTGGGCTATGGTATCCAAAGAATGAAAATGTCAATCTCTATGCCTACACTGACAGTGACTATGGGGGTTGTAACTTGGACAAAAAGTCCACATCTGGGGGATGTCAATTTCTTGGAGGAAGGCTCATCTCATGGCAATGCAAAAAGCAAACATGTGTTTCTACTTCAACAGCTGAAGCAGAATACATTGCAGCTTCAAGCTGCTGTGCACAGGTCATCTGGATCCAAAATCAAATGCTTGACTATGGAATGACCTTCATGCAGACTCCAATTCACATTGACAACATGAGTGCTATCTCTATCACAAACAATCCGGTGCAGCACTCAAAGACAAAGCACATCGATATCAGGTACCATTTCATAAGAGATCAAGCTGAGAAAAGGAGAATTATTTTAACCAAAGTTCATACAAATGAGCAATATGCTGATCTGTTTACAAAACCTTTTGATGAAGCTAGATTCAGATATTTAGTTGAATCAATTGGTATGATGAACTTTGATTAAAATCCATCTCAAGTTTCTCCTTAAAATGTGTCTTTTTGTCCCTTGTTGTAAATAAAAGTTATGGGTCAGCAGCATTTTTGTCCTTCAGCTGCTGACAGGTAAAAGCATCAGCAGCAAAAGTTTTGCCACTGATAGCTTTAAGTTATCAGCAGGTACATGTTTCTTGCGGATAGCTTTAAGGCTTTCAGCAGCAATTCCTTTGCTGCAGATCTTTAAACCTTTCAGCAGCAAAATCTGCTGCTGACAGACTTATCTTTCCGCAGCAACCAAGTTTGCAGCGGATAGGCTTATCCATCAGCTGCAACCAATTTTGCTGCGGATACTCTTATCTTTCAGCAGCAACCAAGTTTGCTGCTGATGGGTAAACATAAGTCTAAATTAACTTTTACCCGCTGTAAAATTTACCGTCAGTCCCTTCCATGACTGCCTTGGTGTATTACAGCTGTAACAACGAAAAGTGAAACAGTTGTACTGTACAAGTAAGGTTGCTTTTTCTTCGTCTGCCGTTATATCACAATCACAAACGTTCCCTCAACCTCTTCACATTCTATTTCAATCCTATCTCCCATCACTTTCACTCCCGTCCCCACAGCATTCAAAACCCTCCATAACTACCATTCAAACACCCTTCTTTCTTCCCTCCAAATCCATAACAATGGCAGTCGCCGACATAAACATCCCCAACGACAAGTTTGCTCCATACCACAACCTCACTGCATACCTATTAAAAGGCAAGAAGTCCGAAGGTTTCGACGGTATGATCGACTTCCTCTGTCGGTCCAAAATTTACCATGCCCTAACCGTCAACCCAACCATATATACTTCACACATGGAAGATTTTTGGAGCTCAGCCGTGTATTCTACTGAACAGGGCACTCCTCAAATCAGAGGCACAGTAGACGGTAAGGAAATGATCATCACTGAAGCAAAGCTCCGCCAACACCTCAAGCTTCAGGATGAAGGGGACGCCCTCTCTTACCCAAGAGACGTATACATGAGGACCTTTGTATCCATAGGGTACACTGGGAATCAAACAGAGTATACGATAGAGAAGGCACTCATGGGTCCCAAATGGAAGTATCTCTGCCACACTCTTCTCCAATGCATATCTCAAAAGAGGAGTGGCTGGAACCAACTAAGCTCCGGACTTGCGTCGGCAATTCACGGTATGATAACTGGAGCAGGTTTTAATTTTTCCCACCTCATTTTTGAAGGTTTGAGATACAACCTTCAAGAAGGGGTGAAATCTCAGTTCTTTATGTACCCAAGATTCTTGCAGGAAGTGTTCAACATTGAGTACCAAGATCTTTCAAAAACTACAAGAATCTATGTAATGCTGGGACATAAGAACAATATATTTCAAAGCATGAGAACAGTTTCTTCCAAGTTCACCGGGGCCGATGTTCCATTGTTATCTACAATGTTGAACACGCAGAGTGACCAGGGTGACAGTTCAGCAAACCCAGGTGATACTGATCCCACACCCTCCACCTCACTGCCACAAACTCAAACTACTGCTTCCCTTTCTCGAACCCCTGTGCATTCTACTGAGGATGTACAGGTACATACATTACTCACCCCCAGTTTGCTTGCTCAACCGGAACACAGGGCCCCGGTTGCAGCCAAATATACAAGAAAAAGGGGCAAGAGAACTCCTTCTTCTCGTGCCTCCAAGGCCCAAACCCAAGCCAACATCCCTCACTCAGAATCACAACATTCTGGTGAGAATACCATAAGGGAAAGCCACATTGTTAGGGAGACTCCTTCGGAAGTCTCTCTATTAGGATTAGGATCACTTCCCGGATCCATAGAACAACCCGTTGAGCCATTCCTGTCTTCCTTGAACTTAAGTGTTGAGGAACCCGACCAAAGTGATGCACCTTCTCCAACTACCACTATCAAGGAGGTACTGATTGGTCTTGCTTCCGACACACCCAGCCCAAGTTCTTCACCCTTGAAGGTCCACTCTGGGAGTATTGAAAGAGTGGATGTGGAAGAGGCTGTCACTACTGCTGGTCCATCAAATGACCAGGAGGACAGTGACAACATCTTTAAGACCTCAACCACGGTAACTCATGGTGAGGGTGTTTCCCTGGAAACTCCCCTCACTGAGAGGAATCCCTGGAGCCAAGAAACCACGGGTGATGGGGATGCTGAGGCTCGGCCTACGGCCCCATCTGGGTCCAAGGATTCCACAACTGTGGATGAGCACAGTCTGAAACTACACAACTTGGAATTGACGGCCAGGGTGGCTATGCTTGAGGCCGAAGTGTCCAAACTTCTCCTTCTCTTGTCTCAGTGGGCACTCAAACAGATGCCTATATGTCCACTGATGCAACCAAAAAAGGGGAGATAGTCTCCATGGAAGAAGACGAAGACAGCCTTGAAGACTGGATACAGGAGCAGGCTGCCTTCCAAAGCTCACTTTACAGGCCAACTTTTGTACAGGTCTACGACTTGCCAGTATCAGAAGATGAAGAAGAAGAGATCTCTGAAGACTGGAAGTTGGTTGTCAGGGCTGTGGATGAAGTGCTGACTGATGTTGAAGGCAAAGATCAAACATCTACATTGGTCAGCATCATCCCTGAAGCAGCAGCCATCATAGGTCAATCCACTACCCCCCAAATCTTCAAATCTTCAAAGAAGCTAGAGTTTGACTCTATTCTAGCTTGGGGGTATGATGGATCAGTTGAGAGGTTCTGGATTGGATGGGAGTTCAGCGGAGTAGAAGAGCTGAACTGGAACTCACTCAATGCCCTCCAAGTCCTACAACTATATCTATCTAACTGCATCAACTCTTCAACGGATCTCTCAGCAGAACTTGCCATTGGCAGGTTCTATGACCTGATGGAGGATAATCTACCCAAGTTCAGAAGACTCCTACAAACAGCAAGACGGGTAGCTTATCCTGAATCTTCGTCGGCCGCAGAAAGAAGACTGTCTCCCAACAATCTTGCAATAACAAGGAGCAGTCTTCTCACTGAAGAAGGAGTTCTGGGCCTTCAAAGATTTCTGTATGCCTTCCTGGTCAAGGACTCGGACATGCTAGGATGGGTAAGCACTAGGCTCCTTGACCACGCTTTCTTCCTAAGCAACGGTTCTGCTCTCATCATCAACACCGGGAACATCCTTCAGCTACCAACAAATTTCCTCCACAAGATCTATCTACTAAAAGCCAACATCTGCAATGTCAACTCCCTTGAAAGCCAGGCGATGATAGCAATTATCAAAGCTCACCTTGAGAAGGAAGGAAGGATTGATGAGGAAGAAGATGTGTCATCCTCTGACACTAACTCCAACTCAGATTCCCCTCCAGTTAACATCTGCGCTGCAGCTTATGAAGCAAGATCCTCTGTGAGAGAAAGGCTGCTAGAACTTACAGATCCTGAGTGCCAAACTGAAGACCTTCCCTTATCTACCTCTCAACATGCCAATGAAGCCGAGGCAGAGATCCCAACAGCACAACAATCAGCTGTTTCTGTGATCAGTGAAGCCAGAGCAGAGGCATCCAATGTTAATAAAGGGAAGGGCATCATGACAAAAGAGGATGAAGAGAGGTTGCAAAAGGAAAAGAAAGAGAAAGAAGAGAGAAGAAGGAAAAGAGAAGAAGAAGAGTTGGCTGAAGAGATGACTCAAAAACAAAGGCATGAAGATAGAAAGGCAGCCATACTTCTCAGACAACAGACAATCCAGCTGTATGCCAAACAGCTGGATGAAATGAAGGTAAAAGTCCATGCAGGGTCTCAAGTTGAGGAAGATGAACAACTTGCTAGACAGCTGCAGGAACAGTTTGCAAAAGAAGAAGAAGAAGCTAAAAAGAAAAGGAAGGAAGATGCTAAGTTTAGAATCACTGATTCTAAATTAGCAAAAGAATTAAGGGAGGAGTGGACTGAAGCTCTGATCTCTCAAGGTGAGGATGCAGACTACCTTGAAAAACTGTCAAACAAAGAGATCTATAGAGCCTTCATGGGTCAGCAGGGGGAATTGGCAAGGAAAAAGAAAGATGAAGAGAAAGAAAAAGCTCAACAGAAGTCAAAGAAAGCCATTGCCCTTAATCTAAGGACCCATGAAGAAAGGAAGAAGATGACTGACTTCCTTAAGGCAAGGGGAGAAAGTGGAAAAAGGTTAGGTCCCATGTCCTTCATGAACCTACAAGCCCTGTATACAACAGTGAAAAAGGAAGAGGAAGAAAGACTGGAAAAGAGACCAGTCAAGAAACAAAGAACCTCTGCACCAGAAACTACTTCCTCTCTCCAAACACCATCCACAAACATCCCCAAGCCTTTCACTCCTCCACCCAAAAAGTCCAAGTCATCCCACCCAGCTCCCACTCATCAACAGCCTCCCTTGAAGATACCCAAACCCACTCCTAAACCAGAAGACTCAAGAAATATAGTTAACTGGTTCTACAATTCACAAGATCAAGTGTTTGAGATCTTCAGGGGGAGAACTGAGAGAAGAAGATCCACTTACAGGTCTGTTGATGAGGTTCTGCAATTACCTGATTCCGATCTTCAAAGAATTTTAGAGCTGGGTGATGCTCATAAGCCTACAAATGAGAGTGGGAAACATCTTATGCTAGCTATCAGACACTACTTCAATCCTAGCAAAGATGTGGTTATGAATATCAAACCACTCAAGTCTCACTCTCCATTTGTATCTTGGTCCTATAATGCTGATTTGGATGAATTCACTTTGATTGATGTAAAGATACAGCAGATGAGATGTTCAAGCAAAGCTATCTACAAAATGCCACACAAAGACATCAAGACTCTGTCTGAACTTCCATTGAATAATCCCAGCAAGGATCAAAGAGGCTATGAGGTGGAAAGAATAGTCAGCCATATGCAAAAGCTTCAGCAACAAAGGGACTAGAAGAATTTTGGTAGCATCAGTCTAGGGGGAGTTTGTAGAACCAAAGACTGATTGTTACAAAATTATTCTAAGTACAAATGCTGCTGATAGGTTTATCAGCAGCATTCAGCACAAGTTGCTGCTGATAGGCTTATCAGCAGCGGTCATCCATGTTTGCTGCTGATAGGCTTACCAGCAGCAACCTTCACTCTTTGCAGCTGATAGCTCTATTCACTGAAAACCAAACGCTGCAGCTGACTGTCCAGGCCAAGCGTCTCTGACACCTTTCTGCAAAAGCAACTGACAGACTCAAAGCAGAAGGAACCGCTATGGTCAACCAATGACGGACAACAATACACTTCTCCAAGCATGCAAACAATCATGAATAAAGAAAACGTTTCAGTAAAGTTAACTAGATTAGCCTTTACGTGTAATGTAAATTAATAAACAAGATCAACGGCTTGTGTTCGATCTGATCCTTAGAATCAAGGGTCTGTCTTGATTCTAAGTTACTATAAATACTGAGTTGCCACTTCATTGTAGTGCTTGTAGTGCTTGTCATACTTATTTATTGAGTTTCTCACTTGTAATCTTTGCATTCACAAAAGCTTAATACAACAATGTTTATCAGTATTCTTTGTGTTTACTTGATTATAAATTGTGTAGTTGATTTTGTTTCCGCCAACCTCAACTAAGAACAGAACCATCTTGTATTCTCACGATCCTACATTATTTTATACTAGAAGTCACGGGTTGAAAATAATATAAACATATTATTTTATCTGAATTCGTGGTTTGAAAAATAATATAAATATATTATTTTAAAAGTGGTAATAAATATAAAAATAGGTTATAAAATCAAACCCGAGCCTACGGGTTGTTTTCCGGGTTAAAACACATTAATATAGTATTATAATAATATAGGGATAAGTTTTATATTTAAAATAATATCAAAAATCAATTTTAAAAATAAAAGTGGGTGGAGAGACTCGAACCCGGGTCTCTCCCACCACAGCACACAGACCCAACCACTCCAGCCCGCTAGGGAATCGCAAACACAACCATATCAAAATGGTTTTATCATCAGAGTTCAGTGGGTTCTTCCCCCATACACCAATCCGATCGAACCCAGTCCCCAAATCCACCAAATCTGGTTGTGATCGACTATAATATCATAGGGGTTTTGTTTAACAGTAGTATTCGAATCTGTGATTGTGTTTATTTGCAAAACCATTGTGTTTATCGTTGTTAATTCTTGATTTGAAAAACGAAACCCTAGAACATGAACATCAAAATCGATTTGTTATGTTCTGATATTAAAAGCTGTTGAAATCATGGGGCTATCAATGAGTGAGGGTTTGCGAATCTATCCATATGGTTTAATTGGATTTAAACTGAGTTTAGGGTGAAGCTCGATTAAACTGGGTTCGCGAAGAACCCTAAATTCAGGTTACGTTCAATTCGATGTTATAAGCTCTCAAATGGTTAGGGCTTTCAATCTACGGCGGATTGAGAATCTAAACATGTAGTTTAATTAGATTGAGGTGATGTCCGGATTAGAGTTCGACTAAACCGAAATCAGATGAACCCTAGGTACGGGTTCGTACTTAATTTGATGTTGTGTGTCCAAATTAGGTTAGGGCTTTAGTTGTAGACCAGAAAACGAAACTAAAGGTGTATTTGATTACCTGAAACGATATCGGATTGATAGGGAACGGCAAATTGGGGTTCCGGCTCCGCATGGTTTGGTCTCCGATGTTTCTGGCTTTGATTCTGATCGAGTTGGTGTGAGGGATTGCTTTTGAGGGGTGTGATAGAGGTGCGCAGACATTCGATTGTAGAGTGAATGATCGGATTGATCGACTTTGATTGGGATGAAGGACGTTATCAACGGTTTCGGCTTTGAATGCCCACACTGGAATTAATTTGCGCATAATGGTGAAGTTAATTGGTTCAATGATGATCGATTAAGATGTTAATGTGCATTTCAGTTACTAGTTCAAACGAATTTCAGTTATACCATGCGAATTTGAGTCTAGAACATGTGGGTTGACTTCCAAAAGTCAACGAAATCCTAATTGGACTAAATACAGATTTAGTCCCTGAGGTTTCATGCATATGAGTTTAAAAATTTGGTAGTTTCAGTCCCTAGGGTTTGAGTTTGGGTTAAGAGTGTGTTAGTTTCACTATCAAAAGTCAACAAGAATTCAATTTTGACTTGGTAAAGTCAACAGAAGGTTTAGGGATAATACACAACTAGTACCTGGAGTTTAAGTTTAGAATATTGACAGAAATAGTCCTTGAACTTTGAGATAGGGTTGGATATGTTAACTTTAACTTGACTTGATTAACAAAGTTAACTTGAAAAGTACGGATTGTCACATCATCTCCTAGTTGAAAGAATTTTCGTCCCAAAAATTTAAAAAAATTTCTGGGTGTCACAAAAAATATTTGTTCGTCATGTACACGATCGTATATAATTATGTGTACGTATAATTAATAACAATAATTCACGCTCGTTCATCCTTTAACAGAATATATGCAACTCTATGATTTAGTGAAATCATTTCAGGGTTAAATATATATATTTATATAGTTTCAAAACCCCCAAAGTATATTTGTATCGCAATAGACGTTATTTAATAGAATATGACCGTCTTTATATAACCATGTATGCATAAATATATCTACTTTTGTATATCCCATTTATTATATTTTATTTATATTCGCATCCGAGTGTTATATTTAACTAGTCGTCCAATTGTGTATAATGAGAATACACACACACACACACACATATGCGTGGGTATGTGCTTATAGCTACGCGTCGTATTGTATAAACTTTAATGACTCATAGAAGTTATAAACATTTATAATTATACATTAACATACGAATACCTTTGTATGTACGTGACATGATATTTGTCCAAATTAATAAAGGCCTGAGTTTTCATATTTATCTGAATGTATTCGTTAAGTTTTCAATTGTTCGTGTCTTTTATACAAAACTTCCTAATGATACGTATATGTTCGAGAACAAATATCGTGTTCCAAAATAATTATTTGAATTCATAAACATGTGAATATTTATATTCATGTGTGTATTTATATGTATATATATATCCATACGGCACGTTTATGTTTATAAAATATAGTTGTATCACGTTTGTCATTTGTCAAATTCTAGTTTAGTCCTTCGGGTCATATACTTAGTTATCATTCAACGACGTATCAAATAATAACTAAATATATATATATATACCGTTATATAAAATCCTTTATCTTAACGTTATTCCGATCGTATCTAAGCCGTATAAACCGTTTTATACTATAATTTATATAATTGTTTTTCACGTTCACTTATTAATATCTACTAATCGTACATATGGCTCGTTGACCACGTTTAAAGTTCTTGTTTAATCTTTTCACTCATTTACGAATACGCTTTCTCGTTTATTACAAATATATATTTAGTCCGAACGAGTTTCTCTATATTAAATATGCGTGTTTTACTGTCCGTTAATATTAATCATTATGTTAATATTTATTTTTATCGTTAATAAGTCGTTTAGGCTCAACGTGTTTAACCGCACACACTCGCTTAACTTTTGTAATAATAAACGTAAAACGTTTAGCGGGTGCTTTTACCTTCCCGATCGTTAGGTTCGTATACGTGGACTCGTTTATGATCTTGACCAGTGTTGACCATAGTTGACTTCCGTTGACCCAGTTTGACCGGGTCCCGGGAGAGCTTAAAACAAGACTAACTATCCCGATCTAACCGCCATATCCTGTGAAAGTTCACATTGACACACGGGAATGAAACCCGGCCACCCAAAGTTTCTAGACCTATAACGAAAAACAATTAATCGTATGGAAACCCACCCGATTAACAAAACCGTAACGACAAGAAAACGAGAAAGGACTCACCAGAATCACCGGGTTAACACGAGAATGCTTCTAATTGCCGGATCTGTAGCCGGAAAAGAGTATTTCGTCGGAAAGCTCGAACATGGGGACATATCATGTTGAAGCACTTTTGTGTGACAGACACTCTGGATAATGTCTTAGCTTATTGTACTTGTCTTGTATGTATTAATCTTTGTATGTTAGTGTCTGTATGTATTAGTTATCGAGTTGTAATTTCTAATGCATGTTATTGTTGTATTATTTCTCTAAGTGTTTTGCGCACTTAGCATGTGCGCAGGAATTACTTCCTGCGTACTTAGCAAGTACGCAAGAATACTCTGCGTACTTGCTAAGAACGCATGAACAATTTGCCCTGCGCACTTGATAAGTGCGCAAAGATCAGGTCTAATATAAATAGAATAGGTTGACAGAAGTTATGTACGCAGACATTTTGCACTCAGTATTTTCTCTTTGTAACCGTTCAAGTTTATAATAGACGGAGTTTGAAAGTGATTTCTTTGTCGGTTTACTTTGTGTTCCTTGATTCTCCACCTAGTCACGGGCATTCCGTACCCTGTTCGACTAGTCACACACCCACATGTAACGATCTGAGACACCTGGGGACCTACATATCAGTATAAATATGTAGATCTAAACTGGAATAACAAGGAAATCGGAAGGAACTCACCGGAAAATGAAGGTTCCCTGGAACCCTAATGGCTGCTGAATAAGCGGGGCTCGCCGGAATGAGCTCTCGTTTGCCAGGAAAGGGTTCTTAATCAGATCTAAGCATAATAACAACTCATCGGTTCGAAAGAGGCATGTGGTGGGTCTGCTGGTCGTTCGCTATCTCTGCCGATGTGACCAGGAGGCTTGCCAGAAAAATGGCTTGGCCATCGGAACCCTAGCTCCGCAGATACATCACCGTCTCCTTGATCGCAGATACATCACCATCACTGGAACGGTTTTCCTTGCACCGCCGTTGTTGCCGCTGCTTCGTGGTTCCAAGACCACCGGGAACCACCGTCTGCCCCCGGTCTTCTTCTTCCGCCGTGGCGCCGCAGTAGGGCCGCCGTGAGCTGCCGGAGATCAGAGTCTCTCCCCTCTTTTTCTCTCAACTACACCATTATGTGTGTGTTTGTGTTTTACAAAAATGAAAGGGTCATGGGGGTAAGTTAGTATATATAAGGGGGAGTTTTTAACGTGTTTAAACCGGGGAACGAGCTCGTCATCGTCTCGTTCCTGTGTTTATCCGTCTCGTGGTCTCCCATAACTTTTTGTGTCGGTAATAGCTAGGATTATTTTAAGTAAACTGATTAATATAATAGTTTTCTTTGAGAGATTTTTCCCGATACGTTAAAGTAAACCGATTAATATAATAGTTTTATTCGAGAGATTTTTCCCGATACGTTAATACTATCAACCGCGCGTTTAACGTAGTTTTTTGTATCGTACGCGAAGTTGCGAAAAATTTTCACGATAACCATTCAAGACGAAAATTAATAACGTATCGACACTCCGTTGACCCAGATACCCGTTATGCCATTTTTCAAATGATAACCGGTTAACTGGCGCGTTATCCGTTTAACGACTCATTTCTTTCAGAAACTTCTAAAATTTCGTGACAACTAGCGCTCCATTATTTTCTATTATTATTTCATAATTAATGACAACAATATTAGGTATTTATCTATTATATATGTATTTATCAGATTACGAATAATCGAATGATGGTTACATACCGGTGTTCGTCGCAGTTACGCGTCTAACGTCGTATAACTCATGCTTAAAATGTTCCTAAAGCGTTTGAATAATTATTATTAATATTAGCATTCAGATATCGCGTTGTGTGTCGATTACTATCGTGAAAACGTTAATCTATTTAACTGTACGCCGTGAGACTATGTAAACGCTAGGTATTAATAATATGTTATCTCGAATCATTCAATGATCCGTCAAGCAAATCCACATATCAGATTAACGTATTTGGGCCTAGAACGGGCTTGGATCCTTATTTGGCCTCAATGGGTTTGGATTTATATTGGGCCTTATTGGGCCTAGTTGGGTTAGCCCAACAACTAGGCTTTAGGATCGTGAAATTTTGCAGGTGTCACATCAGTGCCGCTAGAATTTGCGTTTAGGAATTAGTTTCGGTCTTTTCATAGTTTCTGACATTTACTGTCGTCGACCATGAGTTTCGTTGAATGTAGTGTCGCCATGGTCGTGGGCGACACTTCCTAGTTTCGCTAGAGGAATGACACGTGTCCCAATCATTGTAATCTTGGAAAACACGCCACATCCTTAGCCCTTAACCTCGACTAGTGTCGCCACATGAAGGTGGCGACACTGGTCAGCGTCGCCTGATGAACAACTCATCAAACATGTTTGTTTTAAATTCAAGCTTGCAACTCCAAATCGTTTGTTTTACTTCCATGAAATCATATATGGTCTTATATAATTTTTAATATGTAAAAATCCCTACATTGAAATGAAAACTCTAGTTTTACCCCCAAAACCCATTTTTGAACAAAATAGAGATTCGGGTTCGATCCATACATTAAATACGGTGATTCTTCGTGATTTCTTGTACTAGAATGTTGAAGAAACATTTTGGAAGGATTCTTGCACCCACGGATGATGTTTCTTCACTTTCTCTCTCTAAACTCTTTTCTTTCTTTCTCTAAAACAGAAATGAGGGTTTGAGTGAATGATGATCAGCTTTAGATGTTTGGGTTTATGTAACCCTAATGAGCCAAGCCCAAGTCCCCAAGTCCACTCCATATATGATTCTTTTCTCCCCATTATGCCCAAATAAATTTAATCTTCATTTCATCATGTACGTCACACATTAGTCGTAAACGTCACACATTAAACAATATTAATCATGTATGCATTTAAAAGAAATTAAATGTGATACCATAATCAATATAAGCGTATATTGTAGGATAAATCGAGACATGAAGTTTTCTTAGTTGTGAGTTTCCTTCTATGTTGGATGTTTGATCCGAATTGGTTGGGTAGTTGGTTTTCATTATTTAGATAACATATATCTCACAAGAGGATTATGGTGTCTTCTTTAAAAAAATACGGATAATACTAAATATTGATGATTATCACCATTTAGAGAAAAATAACAATACTATTTTATATTTGGAATATCAAATAATAAATAAACCGTTTGGTTATAATTAATAAACACTAGAAGGAGGCCCCGCATTGCGGCGGTTTTCGGGCGAGAATGCTAGCTTTTATTTACGCGTATTGCGGCATGTTAAAATGCGGAAGAAACTAACGCCCTCGAAAATTTATAAAGTAAAGCCAAAACCTTTAGATAAACCCAGCATACGCGAGAAGAACGTATACTATTTATTAACTATAAATTAAAATGGAGGAAAAAAGAAAACAAAAATAGCATGAAAACCAAAATGTTGGCAAACCCGCGTCAGTTGCTCTATCTTAAACCAAGAAACCATTGAACCAAATCCACATTTGTGTTTCTGTTTGCGGCAACTGATGTTTGAAGGCAACGGGCCTTAGAAGAAAAAAAAACATGCAACAAAGGAAGCAAAGCAAGTTGTACATTTTCTACGGTACTTTTTATCTCAAAGCCCAAACTTGCTTTTTAATATTATTATTAATTTATTCACCTGCTTAATATTTAAGATAAAATCATTTATTGTATAAAGATATATTTTATGTGAAAAGTATATATTATATAAAAATATGTTAATTATATATATATATATATATATAATATATAGATTTTTAGTAAAAGTTATATATATATATATATATATATATATATATATATATATATGTGTGTGTGTGTGTGTATGTGTGTGTATATATATAGAGGGAGGTTCAAATAAAAAGTGAGTTTTCGCTAAAAAACCTAATAAATGATTTTTTTTAAACCAAATCCGGGTCAAACGAACTCCGATTGAGCTCATTACAGCGACTTTAAAACTGGCTCGTCGAGGTTTTTAGGGGGTGTGGGTAGGGGGGATTTAGGTTATTTTTGGGGGGGTGGGGGTGGGGGTGTGGTGGTTAGGTTTTTGGGGGTTTAGCTCTAGTCATTTCTAACACAATGCGGTTCTTTCGCACAGCTACACCATTCTGCTCGAGAGTGTGAGGACAGTTAGTTTGATGAACTATCCCTCTCGATTGAAAATTTTGTTTCATATGTGTGTTAACAAATTCCCCATCCATTATCAGATCGGAAAATTTGAATATTTCTTTCAAACTGAGTTTGAATCATGGCATAAAACATGATGAATTTATCAAAGACTTCAGATTTATTTTTTAAGAAATAAACCCTGGTAATCCGTGTGCAATCATCCACAAATATTACGAAAAAACAAAGGTTTTGCCCTCCAATAATAGGAGCAGGACCCCATACATCAGATTGAATTAATGAAAATGGCAAATCGACCATCGTGTTATTTGGTTTAAAGGTTTGTCTATGGCTTTTAGCTAATACACATGTTTCACAATGTGATGTACTACTAGAAGGAAACAGTTTAGGAAACAAAATATGTAAATAACCCGTAGACGGATGTCCCAATCTTTTATGCCACAACCATGCTTCCCTTTCTGTTGTTCCATGAGCCAGCATCACAGTACCGTTTTGAGTCACCTCGTCCATGTAATACAATCCTTGTCTTTCAGTGCTACGCCCAATAATCACCCCCGTCCTAATATCCTGTAAGATACAAAAAGTAGGTTGCATAAGAACTGAGCAATTTAGTTCCTTTGTAACATGGCTTATTGATAAGAGTTTATGTGACAGGGAAGGAACATATAGATAGTTAGAGAGTCTAAGTGTCGAGGAAATCTCAATTGTTCCTCCCGTTTTTAAATCCATTTTCCCACCATTTGCCGTTTGTATGTATGTTTTCCTGGGTTTAGATAACGAGGTAAGATCGGATAGTTCATAAGTCATGGCATCGGTAGCCCCACAATCAAATATCCATGACTTATCTTGTTTCTCATCATAAAATGGAGCCATGTTTGCCCATCTAACAAGTTTTGGGCTATTTTTGCAATTTTTGAAACTCTGTTTAATATAAGAAATCAAGGAAGGGGGGTTTGAGGTAGTTTTTAACCCTTTTATTTCCATAGGGTCAGATTGCAAATGGTGAGAATTAGGGAAAAGGAGAGGTGGGGTCTAAGGTGTTTTCCTCATCCCCGTTACCTGTTGCCATCGTAAATGGCTCATCTCCTCTTCTTGCCGCCGCCATGCCGTCGAATCCACCACCGCCTAGGTCATCGCTGTTGGTTGTGGCATTTATGTTGCCCACAACAGCGACAACTCTTCCTTTTTTCGGATTCGCACTCTTGGTTCCTTTCTTGTGATCTTCAGTCCACCAATCGGGATACTCGACGATTTTGAAACATTGCTCTTCGTAAGCTTTGTCATTCCACATTGGGTACAGTTGAGGGGAGATTAATCTTCTTTGGTAGGTGGTCCGTTCTTCCTCTCTGAAATATCTGATCGACAGTGTCCTTTGGTCACAAGCCCTAATCTGTTTGATTCGGTGGCTAATAGACCTGCTGCTGCTATGCCTTGTGATTGTGAATCGCTTGGTATGGTTCCCAGATTTGTCTGGTGAGCCGCCTCTTTTCAAACACCAGCATAAGCCACGTCTGCGGATGGGAGGGGATCCCACTTTATGGGGTCATATATCCTGTTTAGGTGTCACAACCCGACCAGGGGCCTAGACGTGATGATCGAATACCAAAATAAAACACAACGGAAATAACGTGACATATATTTTATAAATGTTATAAGTCCAACTAAGTCAAAATATACATTTACAAAGGTACATGTCATCTATACACTATCTAAAATAAAATAAAATAAAATAATGGATTCTATCTTCACATCAAAGCTATCTCAGCTCGACATAAGTCTTCTAAAAGGAGTCATGTATCTTCAAGCAAGCTCGTGCCTAAGTTGCTAATTTAAAACTCGAGAAGGGTACCTGAATACATGCTTAAAAATATTGTGTCTACTAAAAAGTTGGTGAGTTCACGAGTTTAGTTAATAAAGCATAGGTATTAAGAATCCAAAAATATATGGTGCAAAATTAAACAAGTTCACAATCAACCATGTGCCCACAACCCGTGGACATCGAGAAATAATAATATACCCCTAACCCATACCCCTTATTGTTATGGGTCTAGTTACTCATGTCTGCCAACATAAGTTTAAAACTGTTAAACGAAAATATGTCACAAGATATATATTATCATTATTTGATTATCATTCCATGGGAGGTTATATGTCACAAGATATATATTATCATTATTTGATTATCATTCCATAGGAGATTGTCCCGGTTACGTCGGGCCCATGGTATGCGGAGGTTTCACCATATAGTACTACCCATATATTCGCTGGCTCCAAAGGAGTTAATGATTGTGTACTAAAGTTCGGGGATTCGTTATGGTAGCTAAAATGAACTTATTTAATTATTACACCAAGTATGTAAACAGTTTAGAAGCATGTAATCACCCCAAAAGTTTAAGTAAAAGAGGGGAAAAACACATGAACTCACCTGGTAATCTTGTATATGCCAAATAATATGTTAAAGTTACGAGCATGCTATATAGTACGCAGTTTTCAAGACAAATCCTAATTATAATTGTGACGTTAGTATATTGTACTAGAGTAATGTTGTTAACCGTGTGGTTGAGCTCGATCGGTTCGTTAAAGTGTTGGGTCGTTTGGTAAAAATCTCGGGTTGTAACCTATATTTATTATTCTAAAATAGTTGTATTATAAAAGCGTTGGTTTGATTTAGTATTCGTGTATAATGGTAATACTTGTGTATATTGTTTTGGGTAAAAATTAACAAGACTAATTTTGTAACCAAACTTACGTTGTGAGGTAGTGTGCTTGTAAAATCAATATGGAACGATATAAAAAAGTAAAGATTGACACGGATGATTACGAGGAAATCCCTTGATCCTTGATGATCTCTGGCATAAAACCTCGGGAGCCGACGAAAGTCGGGCTGCCTTGATAACTTTTATAAAACTAGAACTGTCGAATACAATGAGAGCAAATGAGATCGTATGCTAAGTGTTACAGTTGATTGCTAGTGTGTAGTCGTGTGTTCTATACGATCCATTGCATATAAATATGCATAACTAACTATCCAAAATTTTAGTTCTTGACTCTATCTTCTCATATGACCGTTGTAAAGTCTTCCACACACATTCAACACATTCTACATGTGACCCACGTCCATTGAGCGAGTCTTCAGGCACATATTAGTTCACAAATACTTCACCTGCGATTGGTAAAATAAAAGAAAAGTAGCCGTTAGTAATATTCAGGATACTGACCTTATCGGGATATCGGATCTTGGATCACGCATCACTTAGGATCATGCTCTGATTTTTAATCCGTAACAATTGTCCCCAAAATTTGACAGCTGGATATTTATTTTACAACCGTTAAATTTTTGAATTTTGAATTTCAAATAAAACCGGCTACTTGATAAGACTTGGTGCGGGGAATGAGGGAGTGAAACATCGTGGACCAAGGCAGTTATTATTAGGGTTATAACTACTCTTCTTGTTCATTAACCCGATTTATCTTCTCCATGTTCTCTCTGCTATCCTCAGGTAACAAGCTCTTCTTTTTCTCGTTTTTTCTGATTTTTTCTTTCGAAATGGCCAAGAAGAGTACTCGTTCATCTACCCATTCTGATGATCCTGTTAGTCAAAACTTACTTGCCAATCCTGATTCTGAGAAATGCACATTTACCGACCTTGATATTCAATCTTTGAAATCCGGAGGATTCTTTCCCTAAAATACCGTTTTTAGGCCCTTTGATCCCAAAACTAGGGCTGATTTCACGTCAGAGAGTTGGGTGTGTTTTCCTTGTTTTCCCTTTTCTCTTGGTTTTACTTATCCGTTTCCTCCTCTTACCACTAACTTCTTCCAGAAGAGTGGTCTCAGTTATGCCCAAATAATGCCTATGGTTTGGAGGACCTTACATACCCTAGAATTTCTGATTCAGTATCACGCCTTAGATTTTTCTGCTTCGGAACTAGCCCACGTTTACAACCTTAGGAGCCACGGTTCTTCCCGATTTCTGTTCCAAATCAAACCTGGTATGACCCACTTGATATTGAAAACTACTCAGAACGACTCTAATTGGAAAAATAATTGAGAAGAGATTCTATCCCAGAAGGGGATAAATTGCCGGTCAAGTGGATTGTGAAGGGTAGGACTCTGTCTTGTAGGATTTTTAGTAGTTTGATATCCAGGATACTGATTTCCGGTTTTTTATTTAAGCACTGAAGTTTGACATACTTGCTCCTCCTGCTCCAGATATTGCCAAGAAGGTTGCTGCCTTTTTTAGCTTTGAGCCCATCGAACTGACTTTCAGGTTCAGAACTTCTCAGGTGGAGGTCATTCCTGATGATTCCTTTTCCAACTCGGATATGTCTGGTAAGAAATACAGCAATATTTAATTTTATTGGTTAGAAATTTTATAAATACATTAACGTGATATCTTGATATAGGTCTTCGTAAATCAAGCTCCAAATTTGCCCTTGACGACATTGATAGCATGTTCTCTAAGGGTAAAGTTGTCAATAAGGAGGCCAAAGCCGTTATTGCTCCAGTTGCCAAGCCAAGTGCTCCCAAGCCTGATACTTACACTATTAAGCCCTCTTCCAGCAAGAAGCGCAAGATCCAGGATCCCGTTGATCTAAATATCCGAGATTGCACCGATTTCTTTGATGCTCACAAGAAATTGCATAACTTCAACCATCTGATAAGAAGATCTCACTATCCTGTAATTTGATTGTAACCCTTTATTTAAAATAACATTTATATTATGTATAACATGCTTTAGACAAGCTGATTGGATTCCATGAACAACTGGTTAAGGAGATGGAATTATGCAAACAGAAGCTTGTTGATTCCCAGAAGAACGAGGCTGCCAAAGGCAAAAAGTTGTTGGATGTCACCAAAGAGCTCCATCAAATCAAGGCTGAACTGCAAGATGTACATCTTCAACATGCTCGGGACATTGATGAATCTAATGAGCAGGCCCAAGCTTCCGCTGCTATCTCCATCTTCCAGTCTAGAATCAAAATGGCCAAGGAATCCGAGGACAAAAACTTTGACAGGAGCACCTGGGATGTTGAAGAGTGGAAGAGGCTGGTGGCTGAGCTAGCAGGAGAGCTGATTTCGGAGGATGATGCAAGGAAAGTGGTGGCTGAGGAGGAGGTTCAAGGTTCGGCACAGGTAGCTGAGGAGCACGATATCGAGGGTGCCGGGAAGCAGGTTGATCAGGGCAATGAAGGTAATAATGCCTAGGCCCGAGCCCTGATGTTTATGGTTTTAGATGTGGTTATCTTTAACTTGTTAACTTTGAACAATTTTATTTTCTTGCTGCTGGGATCCTGGAATGGGATAGACAATTTGTTGACTTGGTCTCGGGTGGATGGTTCCTGTTTTGGATGAAGCCCAGGACACTTTCTATTTCCTGCATTACTAATGTTAGCATCTTTTGACTATTTACCATGATTGCCATATGTTTAGTTATATTTGTAGAAAGTTAGGATTAGTTAGGTAATTAGAATTTTGAAAAAACAAGTTTATGTATATTTTTAGGATACCAAATCCTCAACAACACCTTGATTCTTTATCAAACTTTAACTTTGGAAAGTACAGTTTAGTTTTGACAAATAGAGCAAGTCATGACTTAGCCAAATATTTTTTTGATTCTACCTTTAATGGTGAATCAAGAAGTAAAAATTGAAATAGATAGATACACATACTAGAATTTTGATGAATGTTTTAAGAAGCGTTGTAACCTTAGGTTGTCCCCTGTGTATGTTTGCCAATCATGTTGTATGATCAGTAATAGAACTTTAGGATTCTCTTAAGTCTTCACTCCGATTAAGATTCTTGAGTTAGCATATCAATGATAACCATTTGACAGGTATTAAACATTAGTGATATATATGGGCCAAACCAGTAACGTGGGCCAAGCCAGTAACGTGAGCCAAGCCAGAATAACGTGGGTCAAGCCAGAATAACTTGGGCCAAACCAGACTTAAGTTAGCATGAAAATGCTAAAAACCTTTGGAGTAACACGTATGTTACTATCGTAGGGAACAAGTTATAGCCAACAATGATGAAATTGTCAGCCACTTTTACATGGACTGGTCGCACAACCTTGAACTATACTCGATCATCGCGTGCTACTGGCGGAGTGTTTAAACTCAATTCGTAGAAAGGTGAAAACCTTTAAACCTTAGAAGGTATGCATGATAACTTAACGTAGGAGAGATGGCCAATCTCTGTTTTATGTCAGGATCCCTGGAGATACTTCCTGCAAAACAGGAATCCTTGGTGAAGGTGGGTGTTAGCTAGGCTAACACCCCTCCGACGCTCAAGTCAGTATATTGATATGAAATGATAATAAAGATAAAGTTAATTGAAATGGAAATAATACGTACCATTCTAAGTTAGAATATAAATCTAACTTACATGAAATAGGCTTTTAGATGAATAGTGTTCCAAGATCTTGGCAATATATCTCCTTCCAGAGTTGCTAACCAATAAGCACCATTGCCTGCTTCTGAATCAATCAAATATGGGCCTTCCCATTTTGGTGTGAGCTTTCCGTTGCTAGGATTGGTAGTGTTATGGAATGCTTTTCTCAATACAAGATCACCCGCTTGAAACCTCCTGATCCTTATGTTTTTGTTTTATGACCTTGCTATCCTTTGCTGATAGGTTGCAATGCGAACCTTGGCAAGGTCTCTTACTTCATCAATGGTGTTGAGATCATTTGAGAGAGCTTCATTATTATTTTCCTGAGTTCGAAGACTGGTTCTGGCTGTAGGGATAACCATTTTCGTGGGGATCATAGCTTCAGTGCCAAACACCAAAGAGAATGGGGTTTGACCTGTCACATTTTTTGCAGTTGTTCTATCTGCCCATAGTGCAAATGGCAGTTCTTCGGCCCATTCCCCTTTCTTTGTTCCCAATCTTTTCTTGAGGTTATTGATGATGATCTTGTTGCTGGATTCTGCTTGTCCGTTAGCTTGAGGATGCACAGGGGTAGAAGTTATCATCTTAATTCCCCAGCTAGCACAGAAGTTGGTTGTTCTTTTTCCAATGAATTGAGATCCGTTGTCACATGTTATTTCCACTGGGATAAGGAATCTTGTCAGGATATTGCACTTGATAAAGGATATAACTTCCTTTTCTCTGACTTGAATGAATGCTTCGGCCTCGATCCATTTAGAGAAGTAATCTGTCATTGCTAACATAAATACTTTTCCTCCTGGTGCTTTTGGGAGCTTGCGAACTATATCCATTCCCCACTTCATAAATGGCCAAGAAGAAATAATTGGGTACAAGGGTTCTGCTGGCTGATGAAGGATATTGCTATGTATCTGGCATGCGTCACACTTCTGGGAATAGTCCATGGCATCTTTCCTCATGGTTGGCCAATAGTATCCTGTCCTCGGGATCTTTGAGAAGAGCGCTCTGCCCCCAGTGTGATTTCCACAATCACCTTCGTGTATATCTTTGAGAACTTCAAGTGCTTCAGGATCTTCTAAACATATTAGATAAGGACATGCAATACATTTCCTTTACAAAACACCATGTAATATTATAAAACGAGATATTCTCAGACAAAAAGCCCTGTGATTCTTTTCTTCATTTGGGACTTCACCATCCTGCAAATATTTTATGATAGGTGTAATCTAGGATCCTTGGCTTGGCTCGAAATCCCGAATATCTGCTTCTTCAGCTTTTGTATTGGATACTTCGTTTTTCTTTTCAATCGCTGGACTTAGGATATGTATGATCAGTATTGTGGTTCCTTCCGGAATCTTGAGGGCTGAGGCAAGATTTGCTAAGGCATCAACTTCAGCGTTATCTTCCCTTGGTACCTGCATTATACTAAAAATTTCGAATTTCACAAATAATTGTTTAACTATCTCGAGGTATTTGATTAGTCTTTCACCCTTTTCTGCATATGAGCCATTGAAATGCTTAGTAATCAATAGTGAATGCACATATACCTGGAGATACCTGATCTTCATACCACGAGCAAGTTGTAATCCTGCTATCAGCGCCTCGTACTCTACCTCGTTGTTGGTTTCCTGGAACTCACAACTTATTGACTGGGGTAGTATGTCCCCTTGTGGCGATTTTAGTATCATTCCAAGACCTGTGCCTCTTATATTAGATGCATCATTTGTGAATAAAATCCATTTATCCTTGGATTACTCTAGTTGTTGAACTTTAAGATATGCTTCTTGCTGGATATCACTACTGAAATTAGCCACAAATTCTGCAAGTGCTTGAGATTTTATTGCTGTTCTAGGCTCATATTTGAGGTCATATGCGCTGAGTTTGACTGACCATTTAGCCATTCTTCCAGACATTTCTAGCTTTCTCAAAACACACTTAATTAGGTAATTAGTCTTAACATGTATAGCATGAGTTTCAAAATAATGTCTAAGTTTGGTAGATGCCATTATTAAAGCTAGTATCAATTTTTCTAAATGAGAATACCTGGTTTCTGCCGGAAGTAGACTTTTACTTACATAGTATACCGGATGCTGCTGGCCTTCATGATCTTTGACTAGGACATCACTTACAGAGTGTCCAGATACTGCTAAGTATAAGGATAATGGCTCGCCATCTTCAGGTTTCATTAATAGAGGAGCCGAGGATAAATACTCCTTTAGTGCTTGGAGTGCTTGCTCGTGCTTCTCTTCCCATTCGAATCTTTTGTTTTTCTTCAAGATATCGTAAAATTCTTCACATCTCTCTGAGGATCTTGAGATAAATCTGTTGAGCGCTGCTACTCTACCGGTTAGCCTTTGGACATCTTTGGTATTGGCTGGGGATTTCAGGTTAACTATTGCCTTGATCTGCTCAGGACTAGCCTCTATCCGTCGTTTATTTACCATATATCGTAGAAATTTTCCTGCCCCCACTCCAAAGTGGCATTTGGAAGGGTTAAGCTTCATGTTATAATGATCTAGGATATCCAATGCCTCTTCAAGATCCCTAGGATGATCTTCAGCTTTCTTTGATTTTACCATTATGTCATCAATGTAGACTTCCATGGTGTCCCCAAGTTTGTCTTTGAACATCATGTTTACTAGCCTTTGGTATGTAGCACCTGCATTTTTCAGACCAAAGGGCATAGCAATATAACAATAGATACATGTCAGGGTCATGAAGGCAGTATCCTCCTGGTCCGAGGGTTCCATTTGGATCTGTTGAAATCCTGATGACGCATCCATGAAGGTTAACATCTCGTGGCCTGTTGTAGCATCAACCATTGAGTCTATGTGTGGTAAGCGAAAGGGATCTTTTGGACATGCTTTGTTTAAGTCTGTGAAGTCCACACAAACTCTCCACTTCCCGTTTTTCTTCTAGACCACCTCCACATTAGCCAGCCACCTTGGGAATTTTACTTCCCTTATCATTTCAGCTTTCAGTAGTCTTTCGACCTCTTCTTGGATGACTGTATTTCTTTCTGGAGCAAACTTTCTTCTTTTTTGGTGTATAGGCCTGAAACTGTTATCAAGTCCTAATTTATGTGTAATAACGTCTTTAGAAATACATGTCATGTCTTCATGCTTCCAAGCAAAAGTTAAGATTATGCTTTTTAATAATTTTATGAGGCTTTGCTCAATATCCTTGGGGATATTGGTTTCAATAAGCACTTTGACTTCAGGATCTCCTGAGCTTAAGGATAATTCTTTAACATCCTGCTCCTTGGATTCTAGGACATCATCTTGCTTGTTTCTTTAATTGCTATGCTTGTCTGGTTTTTTCCGAAGCTTTCATTGAAGAAGTATAACAATCCTTTGCATCTTGCTGATCGTTGTTGATTTTAACTACTCCCCAAGGAGTTGGCATCTTGACACATTGGTGGTAAGTCGAGGGTTCATCTCATGTATCCAGGGTCTCCCTAATATAATATTGTAACAAGTCAAGAATCGATTATGCAAAATTTTTGTATAGTGTTTACCCATTCGATATATATCGGAAGCTTTATCTCTCCGACCGTGTTTTTGACTTCTCCGCTGAATCCCACTGCAGACTTGGAGATGACTTCGAAATCCGGGATCCCCATTCTTTTCAAAACATCATGCTGAATTATGTTCACTGAGCTTCCTCCGTCGATCAGTATCCTTCGAATGAAGTGATTCGCAACATATAGGGTGATCACCAGGCCATCATAATGAGGATCTTGCACGTTATCCCTGTCATCTTCGCTGAAGGAGATTACCTTCTCTTCTGTTAAACTGGAAGTTCTGACGGGTCTATCACCTTTCTCTGTTTTGGCTTCTTTGGCATTTCTCTTAGCTGCAGAATAAGAAGTACCACAAATATCAGAACCACCAGAAATAAAACCTATTACCTTAGCATCGGGCGGCGGAGATTTGGCTCTTTGTGGCATTTTTTCATGATCCCTAACTTGCTTCTTTCCTTTTCCTAGAAATTCCTTAAGATATCCCTTGCTCAGGAGATAACTTATCTCTTTACGTAAGGCAATGCAATCCTCATTGTTGTGCCCGAAATCTTCATTGAAGGCACACCATTTGGATTTATCTTTGCCCTTAGTAGTCTTTTCGAATTTACGGGGCCACCTAGCTTTATCTCCAAGATCCTGCATGGCATATAACAAGTTGTATCTAGTGAAAAACAATATTCAAATAACTTAGGATATTCTTCTTCTTCCTCATCATCTTCCACTGCATTGACCCTGTGATTGTCGGGTTTAGAATATGGTTTGGATCTATATGGTTTGAAAGGTGCAGTCTCAGTCTTCCTATTAGGTTGACTATAACTGGTTGGAGCATCCATCCTTTGCTGAATCTTTTTATCGTCTTCGAGTCTGATGAACCTTAGTGTCCTATTTCTATCTTGGTCAAGATTCCTGCAAGGATTCATGACAAGGTCCTCATAAAATTGAGAATCCTTTCTTAATCCCATTTTGAAGGCTTGGACTGCTGTGGCTACGTCGAGATTTGAGATATCCAGGGATTCTTTACCAAACTTTTTGACATAGTCTCGGAGGGATTCCCCGGGATTTTGAATTACCCTGTACATGTCACTTGTTAATCTTTCAAAAGTTCTACTGCGAGAGAATTGACTGTTAAACAAATTAATTAAATGAGCAAATGAAGTAATAGAATATGGAGGAACATTAAGTAGCCATTTTAAGGCTGATCATGTTAAGGTATAACCGAAGCCCTTGCATAAGCAAGCCTCTTTCAGGTCCAAGGGAATGGGGTTGATCTCCATTCTCTCTCTATATTGCGCCACATGCTCCTCAGGATCCGTTGTCCCATCTTATAGTTTCATGTTGGGAGTTTGGAAACGCTTAGGGATCTCAGCATCACAAATGGGAGGAGCGAATATGGAAGTCCTGTGGCTAGTAGCGGATATCTCGGGTATGGGTTGCACCACACGAGGCACACTAGAGATCATCTCTCTTAGCTTCTTCAACTCCTTTGCCATGGAAGGAGTGATCCCTGTATCATGCACAGATTCGTTAGCATTTGAAAAGCTATTAAATGTGTTACCCATGCCGGCATCTCTGAGAGATGATCCTGGAGTGAATCCAAGATCTTGACTTGTAGTAACCCTGATAGCCGGAGTTGGACCTAGGGTTGTGACTCTAGTCCGCATGGGTAGGAAATCTCCCTGATAGACCCCCGAAGATCCCGGATAGTCAAAGTTCAAAGCCCTTGGTTGCAATGGAGTTGTCATTTCCACCGGTTTCTTTGAGTCTTTTATTCTTTTAAGCTCTCTGAATATTGCCTGATTATTCTTTTTCGGCTGTTCCATCTGCTGCTTCACTTCGGAGAATACTTTGAGAATTTCGTCATTTGAAACAAGCACGGGTGGGCTAACGGATATTCCGGATCCCGAAAAACCTGCAGAAATAGTCTTCCGAGGGTGAGTATCATTCTTTTTCTGAAATGAAGGAAGGGGAGGAATAGGGCTAACTAGCCCGGAGGTTGAAGATGGAGCAGAGACATAAACGTTTTTGGATTGAGACGACATTTTTGAAATCAGTTTCGAAAGATAGTGATTAAACAAAAATTTTAATAAAGATTTGAAGATAAAAAACACCACTTGCCCCACGCTGGGCGCCAAATTATTTGTGGTAAAAATTAACAAGACTAATTTTGTAACCAAACTTAGTTTATGAGGTAGTGTGCTTGTAAAATCAATATGAAATGGTATAAAAAGTAAAGATTGACACGGATGATTATGAGGAAAGCCCTTGATCCTTGATGATCTCTGGCATAAAACCGCGGGAGCCGACGAAAGTCGGGCTGCCTTGATAACTTTTATAAAACTAGAACTGTCGAATACAATGAGAGCAAATGAGATCGTATACTAAGTGTTACAGTTGATTGCTAGTGTGTAGTCGTGTGTTCTATATGATCTATTGCGTATAAATATGCATAACTAACTATCCAAAATTTTAGTTCTTGACTCTATCTTCTCATATGACCGTTGTAAAGTCTTCCACGCACATTCAACACGTTCTACATGTGACCCACGTCCATTGAGCGAGTCTTCAAGCACATATTAGTTCGCAAATACTTCACCTGCGATTAGTAAAATAAAAGACAAGTAGTCGTTAGTAATATTCAAGACACTGACCTTATCCGGATACCGGATCTTGGATCATGCATCACTCAGGATCCTGCTTTGATTTTTAACCTGTAAAATCAATATGAAACGATATAAAAAGTAAAGATTGACATGGATGATTACGAGGAAAGTCCTTGATCCTTGATGATCTCCGGCATAAAACCTCGAGAGCCGACGAAAGTCGGGCTGCCTTGATAACTTTTATAAAACTAGAACTGTCGAATACAATGAGTGCAAATGAGATCGTATGCTAAGTGTTACAGTTGATTGCTAGTGTGTTGTCGTGTGTTCTATACGATCTATTGCGTATAAATATGCATAACTAACTATCCGAAATTTTAGTTCTTGACTCTATCTTATCATATGACCGTTGTAAAGTCTTCCACGCACATTCAACACGTTCTACATGTGACCCACATCCATTGAGCGAGTCTTCAGGCACATATTAGTTCGCAAATACTTCACCCGCGATTAGTAAAATAAAAGACAAGTAGTCGTTAGTAATATTCAAGATACTAACCTTATCGGGATACCGGATCTTGGATCATGCATCACTCAGGATCCTGCTCTGATTTTTAACCCGTAATATATACGTTCTATTAAAAGTAGTTAAATGGTGTTTCGACCCAAATCAAAGTAATACTAAGTATTATAATAATGGTTCGATTCAAGTAAATTAACACCAAGTGTTATTTACACGACGTATATGTATATATATATATATATATATATATATATATATATATATATATATATATATATATATATATATATATAGGGTAAGGATCCAATCAAAACCCACTGTTACAGTGAAAACCCAAAAAAACCCTGAAAAAAAGCAATCCAATGAGCAATTTTTTTTAAAGAACATTATTACATGAATTTAATATCATGTTCTTTTTTTCATTTTTGTAAATTCGTATGCGTAAAAAAGTTTACACAAATGTAAAGGGGTTACACCGGTGTAAATTATACAAATATTTAATTTTTTACACTAGTGTAAGGAGGGTTTACACATGTGTAAACTTTTTCTTCTTACGAATTTACAAAAATGCAAAAAAGAACATGATACTAAATTCGTTTAATAAGGTTCTTTCAAAAACAAAATTGCTCATTTGATCGATTTTTGCAGGGTTTTTATAGGTTTTCACTGTAACAATGGGTTTTGATTGGATCCTTATCCTATATATGTATATATATAAAAGATATGTAAAAATAAAATTATAGTGAAATAAGTTTATATTATACTCGTTTCAAAAATAATAATCAAGAATTATAGTTACATATATATAACTAAGCAGAAAAGTCAACAAAATATGTGTGTATATTATAATACCTAGTATTGAAAAAAATAGTTATGGTCGTCTTATAATAAAATATAGTCATAATGCTTGGTTTGTAAATACTGGTAATAGCTAGTTCATAATGACATGAAGTCACATAAGACATGTTTTTATCTTTAATAAATATTTGAAGTTTATAAAATGTTTATATATATATATATATATATATATATATATATATATATATATATATATATATATATATGGGATGACTATAATAAAAACCCACTTGAGATTAAGAAATCCACGAAACCCTGTTTTACATATGTAAAAAAAACTTTTTTATTTTTTAAATGAATTCTACATTCAATTTTATCACTTTTGGTGAAAAAAATATAAAAAAACGCCTAGGGGTTTTTTTTAAATCTAACTTTTTTACATATGTAATTGCTGACGTAAGAAAAAAAAAGTTGATTTTAGTTATTTTTTACATATTTTTTATTTTTATTTTTTTCGGCGCTTTTTTAATTTTCTTTTTGTGACCGGGGCTTTTTTTATATAAATAATCAATCCCAAATTTTTTAAAAAAATTTACTAATTTTTTTTATTGGGTTTCTTCATCTCAAGAGGTTTTCTTTTCTACCCTTTCCCTATATATATATATATATATATATATATATACACACATATTATATGTATAGGGTATCATGTCAAATATCGTTTTTGTTAACTAATGCTAAGCAAAATAAACTGTTGTTAAGTAAGTATTTAAGTATATGTAAGCAAAGTAAGATTTTAACATGTATATGTAATAATAAAAATAACATTTAGTTTTAACAATAAAACCAATAAAAGTCACGGTAATACTTCTATCGTATATATAAAGCTTATACAAATAATAGTGGTAATGCTAGTGAAAATATTTGTAATATTAGTATTACTTGTGCAAAATATTGTGTTAATGCTGGTAATAGTATATATATAAATGAAGTTAATATATATAATATTGTGTTAAAAATAATGTTAATGGTACTAATAATAATAATTAATACAAGTAATGGTTATAACAATACATATCTTTAATAATTATAGAAATAATAGTAATAATAATAATAATGTTAACAATGAGTGTAACAGTTTTAATAGAGAAAACATAGGTTTATAATGTTTTGTACAAATACATTTTTAGTAATAACAAATTTTATATTATAAGCCTCACTTAGTTTCAAATAAATATATATAGTATTTAATCCGAATAAAATAATGATAACGTTATAATAATAATAATAAAATAATATCTCTTTTAATTTTAACTAGGGTTATGCACTGGCGCGTTTCGCCGAAACACGACTCGGGTTTAAATAGAATTCATATTATGCCGACTCGGGTTTAAATAGAATTCATATTATGCCGACGTTAAGCGAAATCGTGTAAGAATTCAAAAAAGTAATTAATCTTTGGAACACTGTAAGTTCAAACTTTATAAAATTGGAAAGAGCTTTGAATAAAATGAACGTAGGTCTTCTAAAATTAAGCGACATATGTTAATAGTTACACACCAACATTTACTATCAGGTATTCTGCTGCCATACACGTAAATAAGATGTAGATAATCCCAGTGTTGCTCTAGTCATCTCTTTTTCCTCGCATTTGAACAGACAAATCTTCAATTGCTTATGCCATTTATTTCAGAATTCCAATTTGCATCAGATACTGCAGAATCATTCTTCTAACAACCTAATAAAAAATTGCAAGTCAAAATTAATCATATATCTAAAAACAGATTCTTGCTTCTTATTGTTTAGAGTTAAATAATCAGTTTCATACCGGCAGCTACAAAACTGATTATGTAAGGTAAAATCATATTACATATTTACCACTTCTTTTAATCAAATTCAATAAATTTTTATTCTCACTACCAAAAATGTTTCCATTCTTCACAAATTTACCATCTTTGGTCCTTTTATCTATTTATTCCCATAACTAATAAGCATTTGCCTAAGGCTCAAATATCTTATTATTAAAACTTTAAACAACACTTTTTTTCTGAATGTTTGACCATTTCATGTTACCATTAGTTCTTATCTTGGAGTTAATAAGGGCCATAAGGCTACATATTCAAATTAACGGAATTACATGGAGTCTAAGATCAAGTTTGAGAAATGCTAATCTGCAAGCAAAGGCCAACATGAGGAAAGCTGCCCAGGAAGAGGTAATAAACTTGATTTACTTATTTTTCCTTACTATTATCATATTATGTGAGCCTTTACTCCATTTACCTATCACAAATCCTTTTTGACCCGTTATCTTAGTTTTTATACTTTATACAGTAAAAAAAGTGAGATGAGTCGGGGGTCTCATTAGGAGCAACCTATCTATCTCGTGGGATAGAGGCAAGGTTTACCCTTATCTCACCCTCCCGAGATCCTACTCAATGAGTGGGATATTACTGGGTGGATTCATTCATGGCTTCATGCACATAATAAAACCTCTTACCTTAAGTTGCAGCAGACATACTTGTTCTTGTGATTTTTGTTGTTATTTTTTTGGAAGCAACTGAAATAACTCCAACCTGCAATCCATTCAAACTAAAGCAAAAACACATCATAAGTTATATAAATGGGCCAGATAGGCTTCAACCTCAAAATAAAACCTAAAATATACAACAATTATTTTGAAAAAGGTAAATAAAAAATACTCAAAACTAAATTTTTTTATTTGTGACTTGTGACTTTAGGCACATGCCACATGCAGGTGAGAGAAACGCAATACTTTTATTTGTGAAATCATACCTCATTACCTTAAAGCTTAGATATATAGACCATCAAAAAAATTCATCTAAAGTAATATAAAATGTAATTTAGACAATAATACACCCGATGCATCAAAAACATTAAACAACCCATTTAACCCAACCTATTTTTTACTTCCAAAGAGACCAATTTTAACAGTACCATTAAAATTGCAAATTTAAAACTGGTAAAGAGGTTTAATAGGTCTTAAACTATATGAAACATTAAAGATGGAAAATATATGGTAATTTATGACAATGTAGCTATACAGACTGAATAAAAATAGTTACCCGATGACCTCCGCAAATAAAGCCCATATTGTTCTTCCTAAGAAATTCATAAACTATATCAGCTCCAAAAGTATATGGAACACCCCGATCACTATCCGACCAGCCCTCTGTCGAATGAGTAGGATCAAACCATTACAACTAAATTTACCTATTAGATCAACATCAAAAGAACAAAGACCATTATGACTTTATATTTTTTAAATAGTTTGTACATATATTCAAAAAGAATGCAAGTAATATTGGGAGAGAGAGATACCTCTCCATGAATCATGGAGGTTGAAGTGAAGCTCTGATTGCCTGATTCTGAAACTTACAAAACCCTAGTTTTACTCCTAACTCTCCACCCATCGCACAGTCTTCTGCATCCGCTTTCGTCACAAAGATATTCATGTAACAGAGAAAACATGAAATCTTAATAAACCTAGAAAAAAGTAAAGATTTTGGAGCTCTCCCTAACTTCTTGTTGTGTAGTAGGAAAGAGGTACCAGGAGGGAGACGCAAGATTTGAAGGGAGTTTGAAACCCTAGAGAAACTGAAGGGGAGAACAAATGTAGAGAGAGAAAAATTGAGAGGTAAAAAGGACGGGATTTTTATAGACATCGTCTACTTTTTGAACTATAGTTGCTATAACCGTCACGTATAGAGTTAAACGTGGCGTATATGACACATAATATCACGTATAGGGTAATCCGTCACCCCTTATGCACCAGACTTTGGAATCAGCGCGCCAGATAATGTCACGTATAGGGCAATCCGTCACCCTTATCCACCAGACTTTAGAATCAGCGCGCCAGAGAATGTCGGGATGTGTTGGTGGGTTTTTTTAGGGTTAAGTTGGGTTTTAGGGTTTTGGTGGTGTATATGTCACGTATATGACAATCCGTCACCCCTTACTTATTTTTTCTTTTGATTTTTTGTTTTTATCACGTTAACAGTTTGTAAAAATCGATAGTTATAGTTTTAAAAATCCGGTCACCTCGATTATCGGTTTGAGATGTGAAAATGAATAACGACTTAATTTTTTTTTTGGTTTTTTGTTTTTATCACGTTAAAAGTTTATAAAAATCGGTAATTATAGTTTTTAAAATCCGGTCACCTCGATTATCATCGGTTTGAGATGTAAAAAGTGAATAAGGACTTATTTTTTTTTATTTTGGTATTTTGTTTTTATCACGTTAAGAGTTTGTAAAAATCAGTAGTTATAGTTTTTAAAATCCGGTCACGTCTTTTTTTTTATTATAAAACTAGTTTTTTTTCACGTGTTAAACTATTCGTAAATAAAACCACATATATAAAAATCATATACAACCATTACAAACAACCAAACAAACACAACCATCACAAACACAACAAGACCATCATAAATAAAACTGCATAGATAAATACAATGAGTTTGTACATATAAAACAAAAGTAAAACTCTATCTAAACAATATATCTACTCCTCCATCTCGTCATCACCCTCCGCTTCGGACCCACCCGCACCGGACGTGCTAGCACCGTCGTGGCCCAACCGCTGGGGTGGTGTTTTCAACAATGGCCTATCGGCGACCCGATACTCGACGACCGTGTGGTCAATGAGCCATTACAGCATCTCCTTGGTGCGCGTGACCCGGGCCTGCGTATCCCGAATCATATCCAGTGTGGCACAGGCAACCGCATGGCATGGTACACGCGCAGAGGATGCTGCGACGGCACCGGCTCGGCCTCCGGCTGAACCAGCTCATCCCCCTCGCCGGCCACCTCCTCAACCTGCTTAATCTGGACCTCGTGCGCAGCCAACGCCCCGGGGTCAACCAATGGCTCGGGCACCTAGGCCTCCAACACATCATATCTCCTCACCAAACGCCACTGCCTGTCCGGGAACCTCCGGGAGATCCTCATCCCGGTCGCCGTGGCTCGGCCAGCCACACATGGGGAACTGCAGCCATAGGTAGCTGCTCCATCGCATGAGCGTATCCCAGGCCTCTGGCGATCTGCGACACGATGTTGCCGCCGACCAACGCCCCTCGTGACTGCCTGAGATAGTAACCAGCAAAGTAACCGGCCAGACCACGAGCGAGGTGGTAGGGTGTGTGTGTGAGCAGACACCGAAGATAGAAGAGGTCTATGGCGGTGACCCTATCGGTAATAAATAAAACAAATAAATAAATAATTTAAACAAACGAAAGAAATGTTGTCATACTTTGTCTGTTTTATAGGAAACTGTCGCTTTGCGTATGCGATCATCATCCAATGCATTCTCCGCATCCCCATCGTTTCCTTTCAAATGAACGGAAGACTCACTGCCATCTGTGTCATTCCTATGGAAAGTATCCGACACTTGTGTAGGTTCTGGTTGTGACCGGTACGAGAGATGTTCATAATCCGGTTCTAGTTGTGACCGGTACGAGAGATGTCCGTAATCCGGTTCTGGTTGTGACCGGTACGAGAGATGTACGTAATCCGGTTCTGGTTGTGACCGGTATGAGAGAATGCCAGTAATCCGGTTCTGGTTGTGGCCGGTACGACCCTTGACGGTAATCCGTCGGTCCAAATAGTGACATGTACGCCTCTTGACTGTAATTTGGTAATGGTTGCTACTGAGACGACTCTTGACCGTATGTATTCAACGGGTTGGTTTCCTCCTCCCCCACGAAGGGTGATTACCGAATACGAAATACTCCTGAAAACGTAATGGTTAGATATTTTGGATAAACACGTAACCTGATTAGATATACCCGGTTAGATACCCAACGTAAAATATGAAATAATGTTTTAGTATATTTTAATTAACCTTTTATGGATATTATTTAAATAGTTAGGTATTTGATTATACGTCCTCCCAGTCTCTCATGACTATTCTAATAAAATAAAAAGGTATATTTATTGTAAATGCTATTGACCAATACTATAACATTATTCACATGACCAATGCTAAAAATATATTCTATTTAAACATTAAAAGATATAAAAGATATCATTTTAAATATATAATCAACCGTAAATGCTATTGACTAATACTATAACATTATTCAACATATTTGTATTACGTAATACAATTAAAGTATATTTAGTGTGCACCTAACCGACTTTGCACACCCCTAACCCGTCCCAGTAGGACCCTTAATAAAATAAAGACTTGTTAAACCTGGTTCAAATCTTTGAAGGTTGGCTTCTCATTCAAATCTGGAAGCTTCGACTTCTGATAAGGATCTCCCGAACTCGACATCGGTGTCAGGTGTGAAACAAAAAAAAATAGCGGTGTCCCAACAGCAAATAACTACAACCAAAAACTCAAACACTCATTTTCGTCTATACTTTCTGTTCTTTTTTTTTAATTATGGTGAAGATGGTGGTGTCAGTTGGTGGGTGAGTGAGGGTTGGTTAGCTTAACGGTGGTAACAGCTGGTAGGTCGTTATGGGTGTGAGGATGACGATGGTTAGTGTGTGGGGGTGACGGGTTTGTGTAGGATGGTGGGTTTAGTGTGATGAGAGTGAGTGGTGAGAGTTGCCTTCATATATGTTGAATCTGCATACACAACCGTCACGTATAGGTCCATCCGTGATGGTTAGGTTAGGTGCCCGACAACGCTGTCAACTTTAACTTTCTGTCAAAACAACCTCATACAACCGTCACGTATTGGCCTATACGTGACGGTTAGGGTTCGCTTTTTGCAGTCTTCCAGACTGCACAATCTCGTATTCTCATCGGTATCCTTTTTATTCCTGGGACTCACGAGAGACCTACTGTCACGTATAGGCCACAACGTCATATTTAGGGACACAACCGTCACATTTAGACCTATACGTGACGGCTAGGTTAGGTATGAAACAAAAAACACAGCGGTGTCCCTAGCACAACCCAAAAAGAAAAGAGAGGGTAGTCTTGGAAATCCAAGGTGTGTGCAGGGATATGACACTTGGAATGACTAAATGAGTCCATCACCGCGCAAGGTGTACACGTCGACGTTAGAATTTTAAAAATAAAATAAAAGCATGACACGTGTTACATGTACAAAGACGTGATTACAACAAACTGAAAAAGGACAAAATAATGCATAGCAGTTGTACTTCATGCTTTAAAATCAATCCATTACTATTCCTAATCGTTCTAAAATCATATTGTGTGTAATAGTAACCTATAATAAAAATAAACTTTATATTAGTTATCCCATATTTTTATAATCAAGTAAAGTTATAATGATAACAAAAGTGTCACGCCCTTAAAATACTAATATTTGTAAACATGTGTGTGTAAGATCATGAGTCGTGTATTTATGTACGTAAAATAATATATATGTATACCCGTACGAAACTAAGTATATTTGTATGTCTATAAATATATTTATATATAAGTTTTGTATATAAATACTCATAAGAGGTAAATATGTCTATATGTTTATATGTATAAATTTATACATTCGGTGTTATTATAAATCTCGTATGTTTTAAAAATACTTGACTTCGGTTTTTGATTTTATTCCATTTGTATAAAGTACTGGTAAAGGTTTTTATAAACTTAGTATTTGTAGAAAATATATTTATAAATATAGATGTGTTTATATATGTTTTATATTTCTAAGTAAAACACGTTATATTTATAACTACATATACATACTTGTGTTTATATAATCGGTTTCTAACTAATCATATAAGTGTAAATAGATGTATAATTATATTTCTAAGTAATACGTTTTAGATGTATAATTAGATGTATGAATATGTTCATATGCATATTTTATATGTTTCTTTTTGTATGGATGAAAACCCGGTCGTTACAAGCACACAAATGGAGTTCGGTTTTACATTTAAATCGAGTGGTCGGGATCGAGTCGGTTTAGCTCAACTAGCCTATTACACACGTTTACATACAAAACAAATACAGTTTAAAAAATAAAAAAAAAAACTTAACGAGCGTTTATACCTCACTATTCGTACGTGAACCCTCTCGCTTAACAACCTGTTTAGAGAACCGTTGACCACCTTTGACTTTCATTGACCGAAACCCTGGACCGCTGGGAACGACCTAAGCAGTTCCGCCTATCCGACCGCCTTCATCATAACCCGTCAATGTACTCTTTTAACACCTGAAATTGAAAACCTGGCTACCAAGGCACCCGGTCTAGCCGGAAAGTTTGTCGGAAACGTTAAATAGAAAGAATGACATGAAAAAAAAGGAAAAAGGACTCACCAGAAAGAAGCGTTCGCCGGAACCTATGCTTTCTGGCGGAAAAGATCACCACCGCTGGGGAAGTCTTAGAGGCAGTCAGGGCCGTCATCTCCGTGCCTTAGCCGCTCATCATCACCGGAGTTGGCCGGAACCCTAGCCCGTTCGTTGGAGAACCCAAAGTCGTCGTCACCACGGGAACCTTTGTTTCCCCGTTCGCCTCATTTCTGTTGGGAGACCACCGCATGCCGCCTTCTTTCCTCCACAACCCGACACCACCGTGATATGTCATCATTTATACATGTTTTACATGCATAATAATCCCCATATTATGGTACTAATTAAACAATAACTTTGCAATTGATGCTTAAAACTTTATATTTTGTAATTGCAGGTTATTCGGTGTTGAAAATATAAATCAATCTAAATCCTATAAAAAAAACCAAGAATTCAAACTGCTAGAAGGTTCATTCCCGAGCATTGACCACCAAGAAGTTAAAATTGGTCAACAATAGTCAACAGGAGCTAAAAGACAAACCAAGAGAGAAAAAGGGGGGATGCACGGTCGTGCATCCCATTGCACACCATGACCTCTTCCCCACGACCTAGTACAATGTCCTATGTACCCTGTTTGATTTTTGAGGCCTTTGCACGACTGTGCTACCCAATGCACGGCCGTGCATTGCACATTTTGATGCCTATAAATAGAGGGATTGAGTTCTTCATTCAACACATCTATCTATACCTCAAGAACACACCAGAGAGAGCTTATTTCGTAGTTAGAGTAGAGAGTAGGGGGCTCTCCGTCCTTGTTCCACAACAGGGGAGCCTACGAAACTCACCGTTACGCTAGTCGTTATGGCCATTTGTGGCTAAAGCTTCTTTGTATTGCTAGGGTGAAGATGATGTTTGGTGAATGTTAATGTTTAACATATAAATTTAGTGGTATGTTTATGTCTTTAATTATTCGCTCTTAAAACCACCGTTTGGTGGGGGCTTTTATTATTGTCTAAATCCGTCATTATATTTGTGAGTGTCTTGATTTTAAAGAGTAAGATCGTAAAACCCTTTTTAATCAAACTTCCTTTGAAACTCGTACATCTTTATAAGAGCAGAGATTGATAAGCCAAGGCTTGTTCTATACTTATATGGTGGTACGTCTTTATACGAACTTATTATGCGACTAAGAGTTGGTGAACTCATGTTGGGAATAGTATGTCTTTATATACTTGGTCCCATTGTTACACCGCCTCCCGGTGATAAAAATATAATCACCTATTATCTCTAATATAAAGCATTTTAAGTTTGATGTCTTAAACCAACCCGGAGATTACCTTTAGAAGGGTTGAGGGTAACTGTTGTTCCTAACGGGAGACATTACTATTTTAATTTAAAGATTATAATTCGTGAATAAAATGTAGTGAGGATGAAGCTCTAGCGGTGAACCGGGTCACAAGTTTGTAGTATACATACCATTGAATTAGTCAACTTAACATTACCACGTAACAAGCTGATTCGAAACCCAAATCAATACTATCCGTAACCTGATCATTTCCGCCATATTTACTTTTCTACTATTTACTATTCTGCTAGTTACATTCCTGTTACACACATCACGCACATTTTTACTTTTATGTTATTTACTTTGCCGTCATTTACTTTTCTGTTTCACAAGCACACATAACCCCTCACTAATTAATCCGGCTAAGCGATAACAAAAGTTGAGTATTGTAACTCGACCGTGTCCATTGGTTCGATACTTGATTCTTACCTAAACTGTATTACGCTGCGATAGATACACATACCTATTGTGTGTGTTTTAAGTTAAAGTAATTATCATTTTATAAATTTAATACCTGATCTCGTGAAACCATCCTAAAAATATATTTATTTATATTTTTATATATTAAACACACGCTATCACACCGCTTCCTCCCCAGCCCAACGCCTTCACCGCCGCACTATCGCCGGAGGTGGTCGGCTCCTCCCCCTTTTACGATCTCTCTCTAGATTTGTGTGTGTTTTTAGAGATTGTGGCTGAAACCGAAGGAAAGAGATGAAGAGGATGAAGGTGTGGGTCACAGGTAGGTTGTTGGAGCCGCCATGGCTCGCCAATGAATAGCCTGAAGAGAGGGCCGACCTCCCCTCTCTTTCTCTTGTAACTCTCTTTGCACACACATACGTTTGATTTGTTTAGTTTGACGGTGCTAATGAAAAAGATAAAGAAAAGAGATGTCTATTAATGAAAGATTTATCAAGATTTGATCTGACATTAAATAACTCAAAAAGATAATATATGATTTTCAAAGATTTGTCTTAGGAAAGTAATAATGATAAAATCCTTTACTAACTAGGAGTGGTAGGCAAAGGGTAGTATAAACTGAACTGGTTTTAATATATCGCGTATTCTCTTGAGTCTCCGTCTTGCCCGCTGAATTCGTATCTTAAATCTATAATTTTTTATAATAATAATACGCAGTAATATATGTAATTTAAAATTTATTTTGTAGAATTTATGTTCTGACTGTTGTCCAAGCCAGTACACGCTGACACCGCGTATCCAAACGCGCTTGCTTAAACTAACGATCCGCGCTCCAATAATTTCTATTATTTAATAATACTAATATAATTAACTATAATAATAAATAATTATATATTCTAATATGCTATTTCTAAAAGTGTCGGTATCACTCTTGTACCACGTGCTCACATATGTCCGCCCCGGGTAAAACGTTTCGGGTTCCGAAGTTAGTTATTAATTCTCAAATTATAATAATATTAATGATTTAATATGATAGGTATAAAGTAATTACTTGTTTACATCATTTAACTATATCAGATCTAACAAAACCCGCTGATGTCTACACCGGTGTTTGTTGCAGCCGCGCATTCAACGTCGCATAACTCTCATATAAATTCCTAATCAGTCACCCCAATAAATACTAATATTTTAATATTATTTATTCATGATTGACGTCTAAACATTCTGTGGCGTCAGATAACTGGTAATAACCCATACGAGTACGTTAATTGTTCTAACAGTTCTCCGAGTAAACGGTTTAGTTCGTGACCATTATAAATTATATCGAATCGTGTAACGATCCGTCAAACAATGTTTATTAGTCGTTTTGGTTTCGGTTCATATGTTGGGCCTTTAGTTGGGTCGTTAATGGGCTTAGTATGTTCATCTACTGTTGTACCAAGCCCAATGGGTCTAGTTCAGCTGTGTAAGCATAATGTGTTAATTGAGTTCTAAATGGTAGCCCAAAGTGTTCGAGTTTGCTATGCAATTGTTCAAGTATCAAAATAAATAACACGTAATTAAAAAAAATCAGACCCTAAATTTAGGATTGTTACATTAGGGCATTTACAAGAACAAATTGATTAAACATATGAAGCCACTACTTGTTTTGGTTAACAAATTATTATTAAAAGGGCTTAACATGGGTTTAAACTCATTTTATGACTATTAGGACATCACATGTTTTTGAGGAAAACAGTTTTATAATAAGCCCACAAACACATATCCAAGGTTTTGGGAAAACAGTTTCATATTATGGCCATGCACATCATTTCTAAAGTTTTCACGAAAAGACAATTTTATTTTATGGCCACTTACATAATACTAATGCTTTCAAGGAAAACAACTTTACACTGAAACAATCAAATATGTGAACTCACCAACCTTTGTGTTAAGACTTTTGTAATATCCAGGATTTTCAGATATATCTTTTTTACATTTATTGTATTGTAACCCTATCTTTTCGTTGTAACCTATCTAATTCAAGTTCAATGAGCGTATCCTTTCCTAAATTCTTGCACGTGTTATAACATTTAATCCTTGAAACTTATTTAAAAGACTAATTTCTTAATAATAAATATTAATTAAGTTGTTATATAAAAATCAATCATACTTAAAACCTAAGTATAAATATATATCTAAATATATGTATGTATTTATATATATAAAATATGTTCAATTCTTGAAACTTTATAAGTTTATATATAATATTATAATATAATTATTAAACTTATGTTCTTTAAATACTTAAAATTGTAAATTTATAAACTTGTAAATTATTTTATAAAATTATAAAATAATTAAGAGCAAACCTTATAGGTCAAGTGTTACTTCTAAGATACTATTGTGAAGACTCGGTGTTATGACTAGTCAAACCCTAAATTGATGAAGACTCCCATATTTGACACTTAGTTTGTTATCACCACTTACAATCTTCTTCCCTTTTCTTACTAGGCATGGACCCATACTCTCCTCCCTCCCCGGTATACCATCTCGGAGCAGAGTCTGATCAGGAAGAAGACATCGGATCACCAGTCTATCGGTCGCCAACACCCCCAGCTGCTAGAGCAATGTTTGACACAAGAGCAGTCCGGATTAGGAATACTGGCCCGAGCCTTCGAACATCCAGATCACCTCCATCAAGAAACCAGTATCAGGCACCTAACCTACACAAGCAGTTACCATCCCCTCTGAGAGACCCCTACCTAGCACCTGACCCATATCATCCTAACCTAAGGGAAAGGCATACCATGGCACCCACTAGTGCTATGGGAGTCCCATTTGATACCATACACCAATACGTGAGAACCTCAGAGTTTGTAAGGCAAGGGATGGAGCACGGGATGAGACACGACCAGCTAGGTCTGAGAATAGATAGCCTAGTGGATCAAGTATGGTGCCAAGAAGAGAAAATTTCAACCCTGGAAGAAGACAGAGAAATACTTGAAGATCGCACGGAAGCAGCTAGAGTTGAGGCCAGATTTGCTGTCCGAATAACCATAGCGGTGCTCGTCTTAGTGCTTATCTGTTTCCTGGTGGAAAGCTACCTAAAACGTTAGCAGAAACTTATATTTCTTGTCTTTAAATTTCCATTTGAGAATCATTTCCTTATGTTTGGATTAAAAGTTCAATGTTTCAGCGTTTAATGATAAGTTTCATATTACGACTCAAATGTTATTACTCTTTGAATTGACACAACGAATGTGAAATACATCTGTCATATTTTCATTAGAGTTCCCCAAACATCACCTTTTCATTACAACTTGGTACACTTACCTAAAACCTCCTTCATAAACAATTCAACTTAACATCTGATTTAAACAACATCGGTATCTTATTTATCAAACCCTAAGTTTGTAAGCATGACTGGAATATAAATTTTCAATAAACGGTTCTACCTGGAAAGGACTTTCAATACAACATGATTTCTAAAGCATTATCTTAATTAACTATGACTTTTACTTCATAGAAGTTGCTATTACTAAACCTTTACTAAATTAGTTACTTGTTTAGCCATGTTTTCCCTTGAAATTCTTAATAAAAGGCATTCGTATAACTACCAATTTATTTATTCAACTCATTATTTTCACTATCTTATCTATCTACAAACAAGAATGAATTACAATTTACAAACAAAATCACTTATTCGTAGACACATTTCTCTAAAACACTTTCAGAACCTCCATGTTATCTTACACCTTCGGTAATGTATGAGAATACATCCCACTTCAAAGAAATGAATATTTTCTCATAGACGTTAACCATCCATATAAACCGTAACGAGATAAAACCCAAGTAAACACACCATGTTACGTTGAGTGGAAATTCAAAACGACATTCCAATCCGCATTCTTGAAGCTCAACACCTTTCGGTTACCGAAGGAAACATGTACAACGAAAAGTCATGTGGAGAAGAACTCCAATTGGAATCTAAGCCCAATGGCTTACCTTACTTCTTAAATCGTATCTGGATTCCTGATCGTGATAACCTTCGTATGTTCATCTTGAACGAGGCTCATAAGACTCGTTATTCGGTTCATCCTGGTGCAGATAAAATGCACAAGGACCTTCGTTACCAATACCGGTGGCCCTGCATGAAGAAGGACATTGCTCTCTATGTAGCAAAGTGCCTTACTTGTTCTAAAGTTAAAGCCGAGCATCAGTGTCCATCTGGTCTGCTTGAGCAACCAGAAATTCCCGTGTGGAAATGGGAGTGTATAGCAATGGATTTCATTACAAAACTACCCCGCACTCCTCGTGGTCATGATAGTATTTGGGTGATCGTTGACCTCTTAACTAAATCTGCACATTTCTTGCCTATTCATGAGGATTATGGAGTCGAGAAATTGGCTCGGATCTACATTAGCGAAGTGGTTAGTCGTCACGGTGTGCCTCTTAACATAATCTCTAACCATGATGGTTGTTTCACTTCTCGTTTCTCGCAATCTTTGCAATCTTCTCTTGGTACTCTGTTGAATCTCAGCACATCTTACCATCCTCAAACCGATGGTCAATCCGAGAGAACCATTCAACCTTGGAGGACATGCTTAGAGCATGTGTTATTGACTTCAGTGGTAGTTGGGATTCACATCTTCCTTTGATTGAGTTTTCGTACAACAATATCTATCATATCAGCATCAACATGACACCTTTTGGAGCTCTCTATGGTCGTAAGTGTCATTCTCCTATTTGTGGGAACGAGATCGGTGAAGCACAAATCACCGAACCCGAACTTATTCAGTAATCATCCGATAAAGTATTCCGTATACGTGATAATATTCTGGTGGCTAGAAATTAGCAAAAGAGCTATGCTGACAAACGACGAAAGCCTTTGGAATTCCAAGTTGGTGATCTCGTACTTCTCAAGGTATCTCCTTGGAAGGGAGTGGTTCGGTTTGGAAAGAAAGGTAAATTAGCACCTCGATTCGTAGGTCCTTTTAAGATTCTCGAGAGGATCGGGAAAGTGGCCTACAAGCTTGATTTACCCAAAGAGCCCAGCAACATTCATCCGACTTTTCACGTCTCCAATCTCAAAAAGTGTCTTGCTTATGAGAACCTTCACGTACCCCTCGATGAAGTGCACATTGATGAAACTATACACTTCGTAGAGAAACCCGAGGAAATCATGGACCGTGAAGTCAAGCAACACAAGCGTAGTCGTAGTCCAAACGTCAAAGTTTGTTTGGATTCTAAACGTGGCCTAGAGTTCACCTAGGAACGGGAAGACCAAATGAAAGTCAAGTACCTGTATCTTTTCCCTGAACCCTCCTCTTAAATTTCGGGACGAAATTTCCTAAAGTAGGGGAGACTGTAATATCCAGGATTTTCCGATATATCGTTTTTACATTTATTGTATTGTAACCCTATCTTTCCGTTGTAACCTATCTAATTCAAGTTCAATGAGCGTATCCTTTCCTAAATTCTTGCACGTGTTATAACATTTAATCCTTGAAACTTATTTAAAAGACTAATTTCTTAATAATAAATATTAATTAAGTTGTTATATAAAAATCAATCATACTTAAAACCTAAGTATAAATATATATCTAAATATATGCATGTATTTATATATATAAAATATGTTCAATTCTTGAAACTTTATAAGTTTATATATATTATTATTATAATATAATTATTAAACTTTTGTTCTTTAAACTCTGAAATTGGGTATAAAGATCAACCTAGAAACCACGACACTTCACTCTAACTCCCTGAACTCTCAATTTAGTCGTTTAACACCTGCCATTGCCGATTGAATCCGGTGACAACCGTTTTTGAACTCAGAACCATTCTCCTTCATTTCGACACCAAATCAGGTAATTCTTATGGCCAATCTTATCGTTTTCAATCCTTGATCAATAGCCCTCTATCAATTTGCATTAACAGAGGGTTAATCGATTCGTATTTGAAAGATCTTAATTCTAGGGTTCATCAGGAAATTAGGGTTGATTTGAGATTGTGATTATCTTTTATTTTTCCGTGGTGTGTGTGTGGACTTGGGTGGCCCGGGTTCGAATCCGGCCGGCCCAAGTTTTGTTCCTTTTATTTTTTTAGCCTTTTTAAACAGTTTTAAATCTTTTAATTATTTTTATAAAATCTGTTAAACTGTTATAAACTTAAAATCGATTTTTATTTACACTTTTATATTCTGAAACATTTTTAATCAAATAAAACATAGTTAAAACTTATAAAAATTTAATCTTTAATATTAATTTTAAATTCTTAAAAACCATAAAAAATACCTTAAACTTTTATAAAACTTATATATTCTACATAAATTATTTTATAAAATTAAAAATTTTAATTTGTTATTTATTTTCGGAAATAAACAAAATTATCTTTGTTTAAAACTTTAAATAATAATTATAAACTTTAATTAAACAGAAACTTGTATTTATTTTATAAAATTAGAAAGACTTATAAAACTTATATTTTTATTTTAGAAATAAGAGACTTATAAACTTGTACATTTTATAAAATTTAAATTGATTTAAAAATTAAAGCTTAATTATTTATTTAATTTAAAAAATAAAATAAATATACTTTATTTATTTTAAATCATAATATTTATAAACTTTATAAAATAAAAACAGAAACTTTAATTTAAATAAATTATAAACTTGTACATTTTATAAAACTTAAATTTTATATAAAAAAGAAAGCTTATTTATTTAAATTAAAAATAGGAAAATAAATATACTTTATTTATTTTCAGAATGTTTATAAATTTATAAAATTTATAAAATAAATTAGAAACTTTAAAACATTTATAAACTTATAATTTAGAACACAAACTTTATTTAAAATACGTATACACTTATAATTTAAAAGAAACTTTATTTAACACTTTATAAACTTATGGTCTCATTTAAACTTTAAAACATTTATAAACTTATAATTAAATCATAACCTTTATTTAAGATATTTATAAGCATTTAATTTGAAAGAAAGTCTAGGTAACATTTTTTAAATTTATACTTGCATATGATTTATTTAAACTTTTAAACACATTTTAAACATTATTTAATTACAAGTTATTTTGTAAAATAAATGCTTTGTGCTTAAATACTTTAATAAATCTTAAATGATTTATATTAATTATTTTAACTAAATAAAGTAATTAAATTCTAAATAGTTATTATTTAATCTTGAATGTCCCTATGACGTCTTCTAACGAGTAGAATAACCATGATCAAACGTATTACTTGATGACTCGCATTGAGACAGAAGCACGAAGTGAATCAAACATAAAACCGAATACAGAACAGAGATGAAACAGAAACGATTCGTATATATAATCGATAACGAACTCGTCATCATAGATTACAATACCGAAGAAGTGTACATCTCTATGTTTAAGCTCCAATTGCAATCCCTAGGTGAGCTCTACCTAGGGATTGTGACTCACTTCATGCAGAGAATCACTCCCTCTCTGTGTATGCTAACTCTAGCATTGCTTGCTACAAATGAACAACTTAATGTCCTATTTATAGGCAAACTGAGTCTGCAGGCGAACTTAACAAGTTCGCCCATAACTCTATAGGCGAACATAGTAAGTTCGCCTAAACATTCCTTTAGGCGAACTTAACCTGTTCGCTACATATACACTTAGAATTTTTGCTATAGATACAAATTTATGCCCTAACAAATCTTATTTATATTAACTATTTATAACTATTTATTCTTTTACTTATTTATTATTACATCTTTAATTATAAATACTTAGAACATTATTTCTAATTATTATTACCTATCATGTGTAATTAATAATCATAAATCATTTTAAATAATTGTTTTAATTAATAATTGTTTTAACTATAGACTTAATAAACTTTAACAAATACTTATGATACTTATTTTAAAGCCTTATTTAGATTTTGATTAAACTTTATAAACAACACAATCATTCCTGTCTCTCTTTACAACCCTCGTTAATCTTAGAATCTTAGATCCTTTGCCATAGACCTTTAGGATCAAACTTTAAACTTTAGACTTTGTCATTAGGCTTGTTGTGAGGATACTCTTCCTCGAAGCTTTACTACACTTCATCTTGTTGGACCCTCTTTCATAATTTCAAGTGAGTATACATAGCCCTTTTTTGTTTTTGTTTATAAACTTGGGGTGGAACATGTATAGAACTTTAGACTTATACAATTCATACACAACTATGTCCATATGCTTTACTTTGTGTTATGTACTTTTGAGACTTGCATGCTTAAATTAGACTTAATTCTAGCATATTCATTAACTTTGATCGAGCCTACATTGACAATACTAGATCTATTGTATTTGACCAATCCACATAGTTTGATTGACTATTCGGGGGAGCCCATGGTGATTGTTACTGGACCTATTCTTTAAGGGGAATCTTCAGATTATGCCTAAACTTGGTTGGAAGGGTTGATATGCAAAATGTTTAAACTTGTTTGTTCTCACACTTATACCTTAGATGCATGTACATAGTGAATTGTAAAACTTTCAAAGACTTTATTAAACCGTGTCAAAACCTTTGTATCTCACCAACTATTTTTAGTTGACAGTTTTACATAATATGTTTCAGGTGCACAAGTTTGAGGCTTTCTTGTGATCATGTAGGATGCTTTGGACTTAGAATACTTATCAAGTTAATCTTATGTTCTTGTTACGTTTTGTTGAACAATATGCTTCTTTCCTTGTATTTGAACCTTTGAAAGTCATTAATGAAATATTTAAACTTTAATAGTTAACCTTGTGCTTTCGAACAACCGTGTCCGCCCCGACGTATAATCCTCCGTTGGTTGGGGTGTGACAACTTTCAAGTATGTTTTTCAGGTATCACTTAGCTATGGCTCGGTTGAAATAGGCTAGCGATTGAGATTAAGTCTAGAAGCCGAAGTGCAAAAATTTCAAACCTCAAGTGTATTGTTGATCTAGGAGGATTTAGATCATTGTATTACTTCATGTTGGTAATTGTAAAAGTGCTTAATACTTTAGAAATATTTACTTTAACTTCCGCTGTTATGTAATATTACCAATTGCTGTGACTTTTATTTATTTATTAAGTAAATAAATATGGGGATGTGACAGACTGTTATCAGAGCCAATGGTTTCAGTGAATTAGGTTACCTTAGTGACACCTAGGCTCTAACCCGACTCAATTAGGGACAAAAACCTATAAAGACTTACATCACATTAAGAACACCCAAGACTTGAGTATAGAAATTCCAACCATTTTTGAACAACTTGTGTAGGCTATTAATGTATGTAGTTACACTAGGATATCATTAGCTACACTAATACTTAATACAGTTACATGGCACAGGTAACGAATACTTAATGACACCTACAATGTTTCTTAACAAAGTGTCACTATTTGGATTACAAGTCAAGGATGACGGGTACACAACACACTTTAACCCTAGAAGATTGAGTTACGAGCCGAGCTTGGGCGAAGACGAAAGAAATCACCAGTCACTGATCTTAGCATCACAACAAGCTAAACCTATACCTGAACGTATACCCATACCTGCACCACACCTATAACTACTCCAGCCGTTGAGTCAACTTTCTTTCTGATATAAGTGCGGTATATATATATATATACCCCTTCATGATTGATTGGATCGGATAATAAAAACCTTCACCGTGAGGTATGATAGACACGACTCCCTGATATGGTGGGAACCTAAGGTGGAGAACCAGGATTGAACGGGAGAGAACTCTACGGGTCAGGAGATCCAACGACTCGTCGGGATCATGTGGATCCACACGTACATACAAACTTGGAGCATGAGTTGCTCGACACTAATTTGAGGATCTCTACCCTAACGTAGCGCCTGACTTCCACCGCATACAAAGGACACGATTGTGTCTCTCTACCATTGACTCCATCCAACAACAACCTTAGTCAGCAAATTAATGAGTATTGGTACACATAACTAAGAGTAATCTGATAGAACATACACACTCTTATGCGAGAGTATAAAGAGAGGACACAATCTAATGAACATTTCAAATCCCTTTAACTGAGAGCTTGGGATATGAGGAACACTATAGGGACCATAGAAAGTAAATTATCATCACTGGTGCACACATAATCATATTTTGTAATGCATGAGAACAGTAGCTAGTCTTACTGTTCAATGCTAGTGTTCATGATTAATATGTATCCCTAATCTTAATTCCCAGCCACTCGATTAATGATAAAAAAATCATCATGACCACCAGGGTTGAGCCAAAAGGCATCAGGTGATGTGACGAGCTACCACAAGTGACGTGGAAATATATATCATATATTTTGTCTTCGAATTCTAATGAATCCAAAACTCTTATCAAGATTTCATCGACACGATAATATTTAACTAAAACTTTGAAGAGATCAATTCTTGGTGACTTGACTTCAATATTTATGTTGAATTTGGAAATTCTTTTTGGAGTACTACTTCAACTTTTGAGATTGCGCTATAGATTTCCTCTTTTTGATTTCGCTACTTATCAATAAACGCATGTAGCCAATTTTCGGTTTTACATGAATTAGACCTTAACAATTCAGACTCCTCAATTAGGTAATCATAAAACATTCTCGCGGTTCTGGAGGAACTAGAGAAATTCAAATTGGACTTGACTAGCCTTTTGTGAATCCTAAGTAATGAAGGTTATCGCTCACCTATTTATATTTGATGATTCATATTTCTTGAGATCTTACTTGCCACAAAAACTTCATGTTGATGTTTACAACAATCAACACTTACAGTAATCGCACAATTACTAATAGAAAATCACGGCGTAATCTTAAAATTTACCCTACGATCTAGAATCACACTCACTTGAAGTTCCCAATCGGTAGTGCATTGCACTAACTCATGTAATAGGACGATAATTTATTTTGAAACCTCTTACCCCTAACACCAACAGGGTATTATGGAAACACGACTTGACACAAGTGGAAAATTTTACCTCCTTTGTAATTACAATTTCCCAAGAATCATTTGGTTGGTGGAGTCTCTGATTCCAGCCTACGGTGGGAGACCCTCTCACTTCTTTTACTCCCAGCCATCTGTTGTAACACCCCGAAATGTCTTAGAAAATGAAAGGACCAAAATTGCCAATTTTCAAAGTTGAGGGTTGGATATTGAATAATCAAAGTCCAGGGACTTAAAATGAAAATTCTAAAAATCAAGGAAGTAGCGGACCGCTACCCAAGACCTTAGCGGTCCGCTACGTGCGGACTAAGGAAATCCTCGAGAGCTGACACGTGTCACTATGACTCACCGACTGGGATCTGACGCGTGGAAGGGGTGGCGGACCGCTAAGCCAGACCGTAACGGTCTGCTACGTGTGCCCCAATCCAGTTACACCTCCACAAGGGGTGGCGGACCGCCACCACCAAGCGTAGCGGTCCCCTAGGGACCCCACTTTCACCATATAAATAGTTGAACGATTTCAACTCTTTTGCACACACAAACACACTTAAATACATACACACACACACACACACACTCTCAGGTGTCTCAAATCCCGAGCCTCGGTTCGCATACAAGAGTCCGGTTTCCAGCGTTCCGACTCCAAATTTTCCGTAGATAGTGCTGAGGTAATGTAAGTCCAAAAACGAATGGATCTTCGTATAAACACACACACGATATCAATTCTCACACTTGATAGGCGGAAACTATCAAGTATGGTGATTAAAGAACACAAACACACTTGTAATTACTCGTATATTGATTATGAGAATTATAGAGAGAAAACTTATCAAAGGCTGCAAACCACACATGGTTAGGGTATACATGTATTTATACCTAGTCTAGAATACTAGGCCTTGACACATGTACTCGGCCCTAAGGCGGCCCAAACTACCCAAAACCGTGAACCTTAGTTCACGGTTACACTACACAAAACAAAAGCTTAATCATAAACTATCTAGGTCTAACAATCTCCCCCTAGGATTAAGCTTTCCTGTCTTCAAAAATTGATGTCTTCACCATGATCTTCACTCCCTACATACAACTTCTTCCTCAAGATATTAGCAACAACAGTAAAGATCTTTGCTTGTTCTTCCTATAGTTGCTCATGCCGAATCTGGCTTCTTGCTAACACTTTGATGTCTTGTTCACTGAACTTTGACAAATCAAACGGATCCAGTATCCTTAACTCTGCTTGATCAGTAACTATTAATGCTTCAGCAATAATTGGATCGTATGCCCAGTATTGAAAGTCTCTTAGAGTATTTACTGGCATCTTCTTGTGAACAGGAACTATCTTGACTGTCTTGGGAGCTGGCCATATAACATTGTACCAAGGCTTGTCGGTATGAGGATCTTTGACACCTTTGGCCTTTTATATCTTGGATTCAACAGTTTTCATTTTGGCGAAGTTTGTTAAGCACTGTTCGTTCAGAAATGTGCAAAACATCTCAGCTGGTCCATCTCTCCCTCTGTTCTCAAAATATGCTTCATTTAGCTGATGAAGATCAAGTTTAGTCAGTGAGCTAAAATCATGAGCACTCCTGTAGTATTCCAAACGTCCACTCTTTCTCTTTACCACATACATCTTTTTCTTTGAGTAAAAGCCCAAGATGAAATACCTGACCTATCCCCTGTCTTAGAGTAGTAATCTTCTATGTTGACAATGACATGAGTTTCAGATGGTGGACCAGGTGACAATATCCATGGACGTCTCTCTTTATTAGAGGTTTTGCTTGCATTAACATCTTCAGACATCTCTACAGTTGAGCTTGAAATGTTTACTTCATCATCAATGTCTTAATTCAGTCTTTCCATCTCTGAATCTAATAAACTCTCAACTCTTTCATATTGTAAGTCTTTTGCTGGATTTGAATCCAATTAACTAGGTGATCCATCATCTTTTGGGTGTTCAAGATTTCCTTCAAAATCAAAATTGATTGAGTGTTATCTTATCGATCTCCTTGATCTTTACTTCCAGTATCTCCACCGCCTTGATCATTGTCGTCATTATTATTATCAACTGTCGATTGTTCTGCTTGATTTACCTTAAGGTTGTTAACTTGGTTCTTAAGATCATACACCAAGGGAATAAGATAACACTGGTTAGCTTCCAAGGTCATGATTCTTGAATTTTGAGCGGCCACCTGCTGTTCCAATTCAAACACTCTTTCCTGCAGAACATGTGGATCTACAGGAGCAAGTGTAGAGGAATATACATGGCTTTTCCTTTGGCTTTCTCAGTTTTATATGCTTCAGTTGAGGATACTAAGAACTGATTTGTATCAAAAGCCACGTAAGTTGGATTAACTGAGATGATAATTGAGGTTGGGTTATGGTGGGAGGAGGTGATTATGGTACTTGAGTGGGTAGGGAAGTAGTTGGAGTGGGAATTTGTGTGGGTGTTGGTATAGGTATTTGTGGTGGTATTCTTGCATGTCTCGAATCTCTTCATTTCCTTGGTTTGGAAATTAAGTCCTGATCCGGTGAGTAACCAGCGTCGGTGTCATCTTGATTAGACGAGGAATTGAGAGGAGGATTCTCAATTCTATGCCTTTTGCTTTCCATTTCTCTGACGTACCGATTGATTGGTACTTGGGGTCTTTCAGGTGTGCCTTCATTGTCAGAAGAAGATACAACTTCAGCATCTTCCAACTCAGGAACAATAGGATCCTATGGTTCCGGATTAAGTTGCTGTTCAATTTGTGGTTGAACAGGTAGCTGCTGTTCTTCAGCAACTTCGGCTTGTACTTGTACAGCCGGTTCTTCAATTTCTTCATCAGGTAGAGCAACAAATCTACCAAACTTCTCAAGGGGATGCAGCCCTTGATACACTCTTTTTCCTTTCTTGTTAACGTTCATGAACTTGAAAATCATTGGACCCATAGCCTTCAGGTCTAATGTTTCAATGGTAGGCTCCAAATCAGTATGATTTCTGTTGAGAATGATTTGTAAGAACCTCAGATACATAAGAAAGATCTCCTTCTTCCCTCCTTTTAGATTGCTTTTTAAATTCTTCAAACATCATCTTCGAGAAATTGTAGTCTAGGCTCATGGTTAGTGCAACCATAGCTGAAGTGATTGTGGTGTTGATTTCATCAAACCCTCATTTTCTCCCATATAGGAAATTCATGCACACGTGTGCAAGGTATCTCTGGTATGGATGCAAGTGCTTCTTGTATAAAGGTGGGTACGGACCTTCATAACCCATCCTTGTAAGAATTGGACTAACAATATATGGATTCAGTTTGATCGGATGAGCCGGTAGATCACCAAACTATAGAGCAATTCTGATTATGGCTTCTGAAATTCGAACTCTCTTGGCTTGAACTATAACAACAATGCACTCCTCTCCATTGTCATTTGGATGATTTGTTGCAGTGGACCAAAAATCCTGAATATGTGTTCTATAGATAATTGGATTCTCCATAATAGAAAAGTTAATGGGGGAAAGTGTCAACCCCGCAATCATCGATCTGAAATAGTTAAACTCTTCAGGTGGGTCCATCATGAATGCACAAATATTGTGATCAGCAACAAATTTCATCTCGGCCATATCTGCACAAAACTCAATAAGTTAGAACCATATATTACATTAATAAATAACTTAAAAGAGTTGTTTCAAAGGTTCTCGGCTGATTAGGGGTTTACGGCCCCCTTTGACTTTCACGGTTATTCAGCAGGTTTACGGCCAATAGGGTTTGCGGCTCACATACACAAACTAAACGGGGTTCAAGGTATCCTGGAGGTTTACGGTATGTAAGAACCGTACAACAGAAGTTTAAAAGGTTCACGGTATTTTGAAATGTACCATGATCCCATGATTACGAGTAACACATGAATCATCAACTCTTTCAAAATTTACCATAAAACTCGAATCATTCAAGTTCTTTCCCACACATACATGGTCGTCGACTATTTTTGACCAGAAACATTCCTTCGATTTCATCTTTTACCACCACATTTGATTGTTTTGATTGTGAATGCCCACAAGAGTGGGTTTACGGTACATTTAAAAATTCAACAGTTCAAGAAGATGTTCAGAAATTTATGAGATGTACCTGTACTTGTGTGAATCTTGTAAAGCAGATCAAACATGTAAGAATCAACATCAAGAAATTTGCGAGTGAAACAATGAATCGCCAAAGAGAGAGAGAGAGAAATTTCTTTTGTTTTTAAAAGACCCGTGAACATAAAATCCCAAACATAGGGTTTTCAGCTTATGAGGATCGCGCCCCTTTCAACATGGGGGCCCACCGTGAACCTTGGTGGGCCACTCCAATAACCCGAATACTCTGAAATATTTAGTCCCTTTGATGCTTTATTTCAAGTAATCAACCTTGGTCATTTATCATTTAATCTTAAAGAAGAACAAAACAAATTAAACATACTAACTTGACTCAATATAAACACACTTAAATTAACTACATTCTAACCAAAGACGAGCTTTTAGGAATTTTTGCAATGGGATCATATCGTTCTATAGACAGATCGAGGAACATTTTTTCAACATGTATTTTTTCTCAGATAGTTCAAGTGGATTGCTAATATTAAGGTCCTTCTAAGCTCACAGTGATTTATCATGTTTTTGGTATAGTTAATTATGACTTAATGGGTCCAACACTTATATCTCAGAAACCTGTTATTAAGTGATTGCAAATTATGTGAATTCTTGATAAACTTTAATGGACCCCACAGCTTATCAGGTAAACCTTCCCTTCCGCATGATCTTTTAAACACCTAAATAAATAACTAATTGAGCATAACTAGCACGGGTATGCAACTTTTCAGGAATTTCTGACAAAATTTGATCAAAAACATAGCACTACAGGCTTACATGTTTAGAATCATCAGAAGCTCAGGGTCATAGCACTACGGACTTACATGCCTTGACAAGAGATCCCTTCACAGTCACATATTCCCAAAATAGAAAATATTTACAAGAATAATAATATGTACGTCTTTAGACATATCTTTTTGATGTATGGCATTGCATATCTTTTGAATTTATTCTTATAGCACGACATTAACATTGCATGTCCTTTTGCCCAATTCTGCTTTGTAGATTAGCTTTGCAATATCATTGAGTGTCTTTTCACCTATTGCATGTCTTTTAACTATATAGATATATAATATTTACAGACTTGTATCAAGTTAAGCTCGCAACCCCTTTGTGAAGGGTCCCGGTTAGTGCAATCCTAATAAAGCAAGGGTTATCCACAGTTCATCAACCTTTATGTTTAAGTTCTCGATTATTAACAGGATTATCAAATTACACTAATCTATGAGATGTTCCCCACTAAGCCCATAATACTATTTCATTCAAGTGTATCACATGCAGAGCCTATCAGCATATCCAACATTAATCCTAGCCTTTTCAATTTAATGTCTTACATGTGTTGATCCGTGCCTTAAGAAACGAACATTTATATCACTTCCCATTTAATTGCAAAACTTTTGACTCAGACATAAACAATATTTTTATAATTTTCTTTTAAATGAAATGAAATCAGACACTTTTTGTATTTTTCTTGATTCTAGAAATGAAAGTAGACTCTTTTTGTATTTTTCTTTATTCTAGAAATTTAGAGCAGACTCTTTTTCTATTTTTTCTTTATTCTCCCTCTAAATTTATGCATAGAACTTAAAAACAATTTGTACAAATTTAACTCCAAAGGAACATATTTTTGGTGACCAGTTTAATCTTTAAAACTAATCATTTTCAAGGACTCTACAGGCATATTGAATCGATATGTATCAAATGCTTTAGTGAAGATATCTGCAACATTGTTGTCAGAATCAACCCTTTCAAGACATATGAGATTTCTCTCAAAGCAGTCGCGAATGAAATGCATCTTGATATCAATATGTTTGGTTTTATAATGTTGAACCGGATTTTTCAAAATTAGCACAACGGCCTCATTATCAAAGAAAATAGGAGTAGTAAGAAAGGTCAAACCGTAATCCAGTAATTGATGTTGCATCCAGATGACTTGTAAGTAACAAGCCGATGCAGCCACGTATTTAGCCTCAGCAGTAGAAGTAGTGACCGTGTGTTGTTTCTTGCATTGCCAAGAAATTAGCCTATCCCACATAAATTGACATCCTCCGCTTGTAGATTTTCTGTCTAGTTGACACCCTCCATAATCACTGTCACAAAAAGAATACAAATCAAAGCTAGACTCTTTGGGATACCAAAGCCCATGCCGAGGCTTGCCTTTTAGATACCGAAAGATACGTTTAACAGCCGTTAAATGGGACATTTTGGGATTAGCCTGATAGCGAGCACATTGACACACATCAAACATGATATCTGGACGACTGGCTGTCAATTACATCAGGGATCTAATCATAGATCTGTATTGTTTATGATCAACAGCAGTTCCATTTGTGTCAGCATCCAGAACTGGTCGTGCAGCCATAGGAGTAGATGCAGCCTGAGCATCGGTGAATTTGAACTTTGCAGCAATATCATCCACATATTTGCCTTGATGAATGAGAATGCCATCACTTGATTGTTTAACCTGTAACCCGAGAAAGAATGTTATTTTTCCCAAAGCACTCATTTCAAACTTCTTTTCCATAACCTTTCTGAATTCTGTGCATAATTCATCATTTGTTGACCCAAAGATGATATCGTCCACATAAATTTTCACAAGAATGAGATCCTCATTCACTTTTCGAATGACACAGAGTCTGATCAATAGCTCCGCGAGTGTATCCACGTGCCAACATGTGATCAGTTAGAGTAGCATACCAAGCACGAGGTGCTTGATGTAGCCCATACAAAGCTTTGTCAATCTTATACACATGATCTGGATGATCACTATCTTCAAACCCAGGCGGTTGACACACATATATCTCTTCTTTCAATTTTCCGTACAGAAATGCTGTCTTGACATCCATTTGATAAACTGTGAAATTCATGTAAGATGCATATGCCAAGAAGATACGAATGGCTTCCAGACGAGCAACTAGAGCAAACACTTCCTCATAGTCTATCCCCTCCTATTGATAGAATCCCTGCACAACCAACTGAGATTTGTTTAGGATGATTACTTTACTTTCATCTTGCTTGTTTCGAAACACCCAACAAGTGCCAATAGCTTTCTTGCCTGGTGGCAAAGGCACCAAATCCCAGACTTGGAGTTTAGCAAACTGATTTAGCTTTTCGTGCATTGCATTAACCCAACTTGGCTCAAGGAGAGCCATCTTGATGTTCTTTGCTTCAATTTGAGAAATAAAACAGGAGTAAAGAAACCTGTTTATATCTCCTGCAGTGCTTCTGGTTCTAACCCCTTCTATCAATGACACGATTATAATGTCAACTGGATGATCTTTATTAACTCTATGTGATGAAACATTAGGAACTTGCACTATGAGAGGCAAATTTGTAACATTCTCTTGTATCTTTTATTAGATTCTTCGGTATGGTCAGAAATCGGCTTCTCGACCATACTTTCATAAGGAATCGGCTCCTGGAATATAGATGAGTCTGCAATCTCAGGTATAGTTCTACCATCATTGACTACTGGCATGGAATTCTCAGCAGTTGCTGGTGAATCCTTAGTGACATTTGTTGAAACATGAACGTTCTCAGCATTAGATTCTAATCTGTCACCACCGCGTTGTCTGATAACTTCTGGTGGATCAACATTGAGTAGTGTTCCGGTATATGAGTCTTCATCATCGTCACTTAGACCAAATGATTCATTAGGAGACCCTGCAATTTCATCAGTACATATATTAAATGATTTAAACAAAGAATGATAATCAAATAACCATGATGGGCCACACTCAGCATCAGTGGGATTATGCTCTTGCCAATCAACATAGGTCGATTCTCTGATCTCTTTGGTGACCTTATTGTAAACTCTATAAGAAGTTGTGTTATAGCTAACAAAGTAACACTCATCAACCTTTTCATTGAACTTTGGTGTGGATTCTGTATGCAGTACAGTACACATATACCCAAAAGCTCTGAAGTATCCAACATGTGGCTTCTCATTGTGGACAGCCTTGTACGGAGTCATTTGGAGACTCTTGTTGAGAAGGACCCGGTTGAGCACGTAGCATGCTGTTTTTACAGCTTCTGCCTAGAAGAACAATGGCAACTTTTACTCATAAAGCATTGTTCTTGCAGCTTCAATGAGGGTTTTGTTCTGTTTTTCAGCAACCCCATTTTGCTGAGGTGTGCGAGCTGCACTAAATTGTCTTGCTATCCCTTTTTCTGTGCAAAACTGATTCAAAACAACGTTCTTGAACTCAGTTCCATTATCACATATGATTGCTTTTACCTTCACATCTCTTTGATTTTCAACCAACACAATGAAGTTATTTATCAATTTTGATGTCTCACTTTTATTAGCCAAAGAGAAAACCCAAGAAAAATGTGAGTAATCATCAGTTATGACCAAACAGTAAGACTTTTGTCCAATGCTTATCACATTCACAGGACCAAATAAGTCCATATGAAGAAGATGAAGAATTCACTCAATAGAATTAACCATTTTTGACTTATGGGGCTTTTGGTGCTGTTTCCCCTTAGCAAATGCAACACATTTCTCAATTGAAAAGAACTCAGAAATAGGTAGATCATGAACATGATTACCCTTGGTAATACAGTTTAAATTTTTCAGATTAACATGTCCAAGACGACGATGCCACAACATAGCATCAAATTCAACTGATTTTGATAAAAGACATGTATTTTCATAAACAGGTTTACTATTCATGTCAATAACATACGAGTTTCTCTGACGGGGTATCCTTAACAAAATCCATTCCTCGGGAACGACAAATCCTGGTTTTAGAATTAAACATTCTTTATTTGTGAAATGTGCTGAAAATTCCTTATCAAAAATTTGTGAAACACTTAGTAAGCTATGATTTAGCTCACTGATGTAACTTACGTCATGAAAACTCAAAGACCCATTAATCACAGTACCTTTTATGCTGATTTTACCACCTTTACCTCCAACAAATGAGACATAGCCTCCATTAAAGTTTTTCACATCATGAAGTAGAGACATGTCCCTTGTCATGTGCCTGGAACATCCACTATAAACAAACCATAAATTATTGATAGTCCTCCTTGGGTGTTCCTACACAAAGTGCGAGATCAATTAGTCATTGGTACCTAGGCCATAGTGGATCTGGGTATTCCGTTAGCATCAATATATGACACCTCTTGCAAACACATATCATTATTTGACTCAACCTTGTTATTTTTTACAGCAGCATTTTTAGCTTTCCAAACAGGCTTAGATGGAGCAAATATTTTATTTTCTTTACTCGGCTTAGATTTAACATTTTCTTTCTATTTAGAATTATTTTTCTTTTGCCTTTCGAAATAAGCATGTCTGTTTCGCTTGGCTACATTGCAATCTCTATTAAAAGGTTTGTTATAGATTGAGTGACTCTTCATTGCCTCAGACTTGGTAGCCTTCACTGGCTTAGAATCCATCTGTCTATTTGATACCTTTTGATTTTGAGTGTAATATGGAACATAAGGATGAACACAATGTTTTGCTTGATGTCCTGGCTTTCGACAGGTATAGCAAGTCTGTTTCTTGATGTAAGGTGTGGGTCCAAACTTGTCGGATCTGTGATGATATGAATCATCCTGCTTGTAAACCTGTTTGGGTTTTTGGTGCTGATGAGCATGTCTTTATTCCAACCTCAAATGTTGATGATCATATTTTGCCTAATTTTGATCCTTTGTTAAATATTTTGGTGAAGCATCTGAGGTTTAACCATTGACTTTTTCCTTAGTCACATGTCTAGGTTTATGAAAAACACGCTTCTCAGTTTTTCCGTTTGCTAACGGTTTAACAAACACAGGACCCTTTTGAACATATGCAATTTTTGGACTAGCAGATTTAGAACTAGAAACATTCAAACCAACAAAATCATGCACATAAGACTTAGAGTTTTTCAAAACATAAGTAACAGAAACATTGTTTTCAAAATTTTTATGATTTAACTAAAGATTGCAAACTTGTGACTTATCATCTTCATCATCCTCACTTGACCAATCCTGTATTTCTACTTGTTCTGCACATGAGATAGACGCATCAGAATTATTCACACATTTATTATCTGAAGTTAAGGATGATGATTTGGATTCATCAGGACATGATTTGTTATGTAGATTTAGAAGGTTGAACTCCTTTACTTGTTCCTCTACGGGAGGAGGAATAGTGGTGCAATTTCCATTAAAAGGAAGAGGAGTATTATGATACCCTAGCCCCTTACTACCATTGCATGATTTATGCAGTTGTGTTTCAAGCATATCAATCATAGTACTTGATTGACCAAAAAAATCTACTTTAAACTTGGCTTCATCAAAGTTTGATTTTTCCTTTTCCAATTCAGTGATCAATCTAGCAATCTCTTCCTTAGCATCAGTAAGCAAACAACATTTTGTGCTAAGTTGTGATTTTAAAAGAGACACATCCTTTTTACTTTCTTCAATTGCTTCTTTATAGTCATTTTCTGATTTAAGAAACTTTCTTTTATGATATTTTAAATTATCCATTTCAAAAATCAAATCAACATTGTGTTTTCTATAAAGTTCTATTTTATTTATGTATGACTGAGAACATATATCAACAATTATCTCAGGTGGAGCTGATGATGAAGCATTAGAAGACTCTCCAACAACATCTGCCATAAAGACATGCTTCAGATTAAGCTCTTTGAGTTAATCTCCCCAGTCATACCCTCCTGTCTGTTGACTGATTAAAGCCTTGGAGTTAGCAGCATTGTTTCCTCTAGAAGTTGATCCAGCTTCACTTCCTCTTTGCTCCTTTGGTATAGTACATTCCCTGGCAAAGTGACCAGGATCATGACAGTTGTAGCATCGAAGATTCGACTTGTTGAAACCAATCTTTTTCCCTGTGTCTTCACACCATCTGAATTTTCCAGTCTTGTTGATGAAATTCTTAGCTCTAAAGACTGCCATGGTCGTGATAAATTTCCTGAAACAAAGGCTGCATAACAGTTCATGATGCATGTGCATAGAGAAGTGTTTACTTCAATTAGCTTAGCTTGTTGAGCAGAATAAGCTTGATGTTCAGGAGTAGATGTCTTAGCTGTAGCAGCAACACCATGAGTCACATCTCCAGATCTAGAACCTCCATGTGAAACATTTGAAAGAAAAGCACTATTGTTGCTTTGTGAACCTGCAGAAATGATTATTTTCACATGATTAACCTTCCTCTGCTGGTCATCAAGATCATATGACTTGATGATAGAGATCAAATCATTCAGAGTGATTTTATTCATATCTTTAGTTCTTTTCAACAAAGAAACATTCCAATCCCAGCTTTGTGGCAAACCAGTTAGTAGCTTCCTATTCAGATCCCATCACTCAACACAATCTGAGCACCCCTCATCTGTGACACTAACTTCGTAAACCTCTACAACTGAGCTTCAAGAGTTTCACCCAAAACATGATTAAACATGTTAAACTGTTGAAGGATCATTTCTTTCCTACTTGCCTTCATATCATCATTCCTTTCAAAAGCCTGAGCGAGAGAGACCCAAAGCTGCTTAGCAGAAGTGCATTCTTTAAAGTTATGGGCTATATCAGGAGTTAATGCCCTAGTTAACGATGCTAATGCTTTTAGGTCACTTTCAACCAGATCAAAATCTTTATCAGTATAGTTTTCTATCTGTTTTGGTGCTTTGGTACCATCAGCTTTGTCATATGTAGGGATTTGTGGTCCCTTGAGTATACTTCTCCACATCTTGGCCTCAAACAGCAGAACATGATTCATAAACCTAAATTTCTAGTCCACATAATCTTCAACACAAGTCAGTCTTGGAGGTTTTTGTAGGTCTAGCAGACTGTTTAAATTCATGGTGACTTATTGAGAGTTCATTTTATCAGAGTATGAGGTCCTTGATCAAAAACCTGAAAGTTGATTATAAATGAACCCTAAACTTGTTTAATGGTGTGAACTAGACTGACCTTGAGTGAAAAATTCAACACCGTGAACTTGATTGAGCAGTGAACTCCTTGAAACCCGTAAAATGTTGAGAACCCGTGAACTGTTGATGTTGAGAACCCGTGAACTTTTGAGAACCCGTGAACTTTTAATGGTGTGAACTTTTGAGAAAATTAAGACATGAATTTTCTAGACCCCGTGAAGATTGCTTCAGCCGTGAAGTATACCAAATCCGTAAACCTTTCTGAGCCGTCAACTCAAACCATGAAGTAGTACCAACACGTGAACACTTGTTGAGAAGACAAACCCGTGAACTTGTTCCGAGAACCTGATCCCGTGAAACAAACCCGAGTTCTCTTGCCGTGAACACAGAAATTTGCCGTGAAGTCGAGCCGAGTAATAAACCCATAAACCGCACCCGAATAACCAACCCGTGAACTATAAGCCGAGTATCAATCCCGTGAATCAAGTGTGGACTTGATTCTAATGCCAAAAATAAATCCGAAAATCTTGGATTTCAAAATTTGAATCCCAAGTAAACAGCCATGAATTTTTCTCTTTCCTGATGAACACGATGAACGATTCTAATCAACTTTAAATGAAATCCACCCAAACTCCTTCTTCAACAACATCAAAATACCATTGATTTCACGAGAAAGAACGATTCTTCCTTGATTCTCAGCAGATTATGATGAAAAACCTTTACGACAGCAGATGATTAGCAATAAAAACAACCGAACACGATACCTTAACAACTTTGTCTTGAATCGTTGATATCTAAGAAACGAGCCTTGAAAGACTTCAATGGCTCTGATACCAATTGTAAGTCCCAAAACGAATGGATCTTCATATAAACACACACACGATATCAATTCTCACACTTGATAGGCGAAAACTATCAAGTATGGTGATTCAAGAACACAAACACCCATGTAATTAATCGTATATTGATTATGAGAATTACAGAGAGAAAAATTATCAAAGACCGCTAACCACACATGGTTAGGGTATACATGTATTTATACCTAGTCTAGACTACTAGGACTTTACACATGTACTCGGCCTTAAGGCCGGCCCAAACCACCAAAAACAGTGAACCCTATTTCACGGTTACACTACATAAAAACAAAAGCTTAATCATAAACTATCTAGATCCAACAGGTAAGGTTCCGAACTCCCATTAAGCTTTGTTTATGAACCATTAAGCTATGATTATCCAACTAAGTAATGTTATGATTATCTATGAACTTTGCCCGAGGTGTTTGTCACATTACTGATTAATAAGCTGAATTGCTGCCGAGGTGAGTTGTTAAACTGTGATGCATGAACCCAATCATGACCTTGTCTGGCATGATTGATTTATGAAAACATTTTTAGTATCTTGAAACGATTGTACCGATTGTTTATATATAACATATTCTAAGCGCTTATTGTATTTTGTAGGTCATGATTTTAGACGGAAATCACTAAACAGATCGATTACACACACAGGCGGAATCTGTGTGTATGGTGGTGAAACAGAGGAGAGAAACAGATTGGTGAAGATAACAAGCTAACCACACTCAGAATCAATCCAAAACCGATATGAAAATGTAAGAACAATGCATAAAACAAATGCAGATTGTATTAATTCTTCAAGAACAGTGAAAGAGAGAATTCAGGGTTACAACCGCCACTCACACCCTAAATAATCTCAAGCTAGGCTATTTATAGTAAGCCAACATGTATCGAAACTATGCCAACCGAAACTACTAGTTTCGGTTGAGCATTTACAAGTGATAGAACAGCCTGTCGAAACTTACTATCTATCAAAACTACTAGTTTAGATTCAACAAACCTTAATCGAAACTAGGTAGTTTCGATGGCCCAGACATAGACAAAACAGAAAGCTAATTAAAATAGAAAATTACAATACTGAAATTACAAATAAGTAAACTAAGGTAACATTGTTCAAAATACATTGATGTTATCAGCTTAAATAAAAACATGACTCTACAATCACCCCCTAAGCTGTTGCATCAATGTCTTCAACTCTCCACTAAGCAGTTGGTCCTTCACTTGGCTTGAAAAGGCACAGTCTTGGGTAAGGTGATAGTTTTGTGAGTTTGAGCCGGCTCGTACCTTAGAAAAACATAGGGCTTCTTGGTCTTGGGATGAAACCTTGTCTTTGAAACCCTCTTCTTTGTTTTTCTAGGCTTCAACCCTTTAAAGTCATTGTTGACTTGAGTATGTAGATAGTGCTCAAAGTCAGATACCATCATCACATTCCCTGGATTCTGAAGTAGAAGCTTAGCCAGATCTCTGAGGTCATAGAAGGGGAGTGTTTGAAATTCTGTCATGTTCTTAAAGTGTTGAACTCCTCCCTTATATTTTCTTATTATGAAGAGCTCCCTTTCAGCATCATATTTCCAACCAACAGGAGGCCTCTTCAGTTCTTGATGCTGAGCAAACCATTCATAGGTCTGGGGACCCTCCTCTTCTACCACCCTTTTTAACCACGGTCTGTTCTAGTAAGGATAATCAAGGTTTGGTTTTGATAGCTGGGTTGGTTCAGAGGGAGTTTATTAAGTAGGTGTGGATTCAGGTTGGGTAGCAGGTTCTACTAGGTTAACCTTCACATTTGCTTCAGTTTTATCATCATCAGACAATGCCTGGATCTCATCTCCTTCCTCTGTTAAGTACCTGACTTTTTCATTCTGCAGGTCTTCAGTGGCCAGAATCTCTGGATATAAGTCATTGACACCAAAGTTGTCAATTTCATCCATAATAGCATTTAGTTCATCGCCAGATCCAATTTCTTCTTCATCTAGAACCACCAATTCAATAGTTGATTCCATACCCTTTCCTCTTTCCCTAACTGCTCTCCTCTCACTAGCAGATGGGAGATCAAACTCTGATTCTTCAACTTTAACTTCCACAGAATCCTTTGTTTTGGCAGCAGGGCCGGAGAAGATGGTCATTATAGACTTTGGTTTGGTGAGAAAGGAAGGGGAAGAGAGTCCACCACCAGAATTAGTCTCCCCCTGAGCTGTGGAGGTGGTTGCTTGTTCAGAAGTTTTGACCAGAGAAGCTTTGAGTTGCTCAACAATTTCAGATAGAGCTTTGAAATCTTGTTGTTGTTTCAAGTTATGATTGTTGAACATCAAGTTGGGTGTGTAAACCCCCAACTTCCAGCTTTAGATCCTTAACTTCTTTGCATTCACTAAGTTCAGTCTTCAAACTTTCAATCACTTTGTCTTTCTCTTGAACATGATCCTTTAATTTCTTCACTTCTGGGCTTAGGTTTTTGACCCTTGGTACTGCGGGTGTTGGTTGATGAGCGGGTAATGTAGGTGGTGTAGGGATGTGTACATGTTGTGGAGATGGTGGTGGTGTTGGTTGAGGTGAAGGTTGAGGTGTTGGTTGTTTTGGGATGTCAAACAGAGATTCAGAAGATGATGAAAGCTCTACAAGTCCAGTCTTTATTTTCTTAGCTCCGGGTTCTTCTAGCTCATAGTCAGAACCAGAGCCGGCTTGTCTTTAGGAGGATGATGCAAGATGCTCTGTCCTTTCATCAGAATCGGACTTGTAATAATCAGACCCAAATATCCCTGTATCCAGAGTCCCACTAGAATTTGCAATCTCCTCCTCAGCTCCTTGTGCACCAGTTTCAATATCAACCATTGGTTCGATAGGGATTTGTACTTGTTCAACAAAAGGAGCCTCAATCATAGGCTCAACAATAGGTTGTTCTCCTTTTAGGTCATGAGGGATTTCAACTTCAGCTTCAGCTTCAACTTCTTGCTGGTTCCCTTGATCCTGTTCTTCTTCCTCTTCTTCTTCGTCAGATGATGACAACTCAACTTCCAGATCTGGATCCACATCAGGAACAAACTCTTCTTCTTCTCTAATAACATGACCAAACAGAGGGATGTTAGTAATCTCTCTGTTGGTTCTTTTGCTTGTACTTTTCATATAACTTAGGGTGTTGGCGGTCATGTGGTCAAAGACAAACACACGGCCAACTTGTTATAGATCTGGATGAAGATGGTTGATGATAATTTGAAAGAACCTTGGATAGACCAAAAACTTCTTTTTAACTGCTCCAGTTAGATTTTCCTTTAGATGTCTAAACACTAACCTAAAGAAATTGTAATTTCTTCCATTGATCAAGCCCAAAATTGCAGAAGCCACCAGGGCATTAGCAGAATCAAAACCTTCTTTTCTGATGGACATGCAGTGGATGAACACATGGCCAACATATCTCTAGTGAGGTGGAAGGGAGTTCTTGATAATTTGACCACTTTTGAATTCATTTGGATGGCCCATTCTTCTAAAACATTCCTTGATGTAGAAACTTGGAAACTCAGTAGGTGCCTGATGATCACCATTAAAGTGCAACACCTCTCTAACAGTATCTTCAGAGAATAAAACTTTTTAACCATGAACAGTTGCCCTTATATGCTCCACATTCTCAACGGTCACTATCTCTGCAGTTTCCCAGAATTGCATGATTATAGTTTCAAAGACAGGTACATTGTGACTGATGGCAAAGCTTATGTTGGAGTTTGCCAGGAAATTCAGGACTTGAACAAAATCTGCACTTTTAGGATCGTTGGCATTAAAAAATGCACAGACATTGTGCCTCTTAACAAATAGAAGATCCATACCTGTATCAAACAAAATTTGTCAAAAATTCTGACACTTGGAAAAATTTCAGAAACAGAGTTATCGATACTACTAGTTTCGGGTGAAGAACACTGATCGAAACTACTTGGTTCAATACTTAGAAAATTTCTGAAAAAGCCTTATCGAAACTACTTAGTTTCGGTTGAAGAAACACAATCGAAACTACAAGTTTCGGTCAACACTTAAAAAATTTTCAGAAACAAGTGATGGGCAACTAAACTATATAGTTTCGGGCAAAGAAACTTGACCAACCTTTTGAATTCTTGGGCACATTTGGGCATCGAAACAACTAGTTTCGATTGAAAACCTATTTAAATTTTGAAAACACTTTTAAAAGAGAAACACCCTTTTTATCGAAACTCCTAGTTTCGATACCTGAAATTTGCATAGACTTTGAAGACTCATAGAAATCAAAAACATGTATATACAGACATATTTACTTAATCATATGAGAACAATAAAAGATAAAATATAAAAGACAGGAATGGCCTGAGCGTCTAAACTTCTGCTTACTGACGAAGATAAACGAATTTGCAAATATGTACAACGAAAGTAAGTTAAATTATAATGGTGAGGTTATACACAAGAAATCAACACACAATGTAAGGCCCCTTTCCCGGGTAACCTCACTTGTTGGATTTACTCATAAACATGGTCATTAATCACTAAACTTTTAATAAAAAAAAAACATTCAAACACAGCGGAAGCATACATCATTCAATAACATAACATAGCATAGCAGCTGAAGTCTTAACATTAAACATAACATTTTCTTAACATAAATAAAAGTGGGATGTCAGTCTCGTGCCGGGTAACCTTCACGCCTTCGCACGACCCTTCCTTTCTGTACCTGAAATGTATACTAAAAGTCAGCTAACGCTGGTGAGTTCTAGTTTAATGCAATTAGGTATAAACATTCTTTTCTTTAAAAGTATGCATAATTATATATATATATATATACGTTTATATAAGTACACATTGACTTGAATTGCTTCTCATTTATCATTCTTCGCAAATACATACAGATATATATTCACATCATTGGTCTCATTTATTTTCATAACTTTTGCTTCTCTTTCTTCTTTATTTTGTGATTACATATACATATGCATTCACCTTTTCTTTTCTTTTCTTTACATTCTTGGGTAATACACTTAAGGGTGATCAACCCGTCATTTGTTTGCGAATGTCACCAAGACAAACGCCACGGTCCACCGTCATGGTCCGCCATTCTTACAACCGTCCGGCAACTAGTGTCCGTCCGTCATTATCTTACAACCGTCCTACCGAAGTAGTCCGTCATTATCTTACAACCGTCCTACCGAAGTAGTCCGTCATTATCTTACAACCGTCCTACCGAAGTAGTCCGTCAACCGTCCTACCGTCGTAGTCCGTCATGTTTGTCTGACTGCCCTAGGGTATCCGTCTCCCACCCGAACTAATTATACAGCCGTACATCGATTTCGGGACTTACTCCACCGTAGTGGCCTGTTTAGTCTACCTTTCTAGACTTTCATTTCTGGCTGCATAATAGTCGAGTGGTCGTCCGTCTACCGAGGTAACCGTTATCATTGTTCCATTCATAACGTTTATTCTTTCATAGCAAGCAATATATACATGGATATAAAGCAAGATTTCATTCTTACACATTGTGTTGTTCTTTCATTCATTCTATATAATCATACGATTCATTCTTTGTGCCTAATTCATTTCTGTATATATATATAACATATATATTAGTATATCACGTATGATTACATTAGCGTTCATATCATTTATTCATTTAGTGTATACATTTCAGCCCCAAATCATTTAGTAAGGTTTGCACATAACATAGAAGGGGGCACATAGAACTCACCTGATAAGCTTCTCTAGGTTGTCCTAAACAAAGGTCGAACAACGTCACTTCCGATCTGGATTAGGTAGTTGAATACACATTAGACCCAACCCCGACTCTAATGGTTTAATCATTCTAAACTTACTGACTTTACTTAACCAACCTGCTGCCTGCGCACTTAGTAAGTGCGCAGGGACTTGCTCATGCGCACTTGGCAAGTGCACAGGAGTCTCCTTCCTGCGTACTTGGTAAGTACGCAGGGGATTCCTCCTGCGTACTTGGTAAGTACGCAGGAATTCCTTCCTGCGCACTTGGTAAGTACGCAGTACCTGGTTCTTGGACCAAAAATCCGAAGTTCTTGCATGCAAACCCGATCATGCCAATCTTACAATTTTCTTTGATCAAAACATGCGGTTTTCATTCTAGATGCTATTTCTAAGCTTATTATCAAGTTTCATCCGTAAAAACATCATCTATTTAGCTAAAACTCGAGAAACCCCAACATGAACAAAAACTCAGATTATGGTTGAATCATTACCTGGATTGAAGTTCTGATTCGGAGGTTTTGCTCATGAGCTCAGTTGTAACGTGCTCCTCTAATCTCGTGATGATCCGTCTACTTTCTCTCTCTAGACCCGAGCTCCCTTTCTCTCTCTAAGATGGTGAAAATGAAGGTGAAATGAGCTAGTGGGCTGCCTTGCCCCTTTTATACCTGGGCTTCCTTCAGCCCGTTAGAGCCGAGCCCAAGCCCATCAGTTCTTATTTCTTTTTATAACGTTTAAATCTCCATCGTATTATTATTTACTTAGTTACTATTTTCGGGATGTTACAAGTCTACCCTCCTTAAAGAGGTTTCGTCCTCGAAACTGTTCATACGTTAAACAATTGAGGGTATAGGCCCCTCATCTCGTCTTCTTTTTCCCACGTAGCTTCTTGCCCTTTTTTGTGCTTCCATTGTATCTTTACTAACGGTATCGACTTATTGCGTAGTCGTTTCTCAGCTCGGTCAAGAATGGCTATCGGTTCCTCTACATAATTTAGACTGTTATCCACTTCGATCTCGTCGTAAGGTATGTGAGCTGTGTCGTCAGCTAGGCACTTGCGTAAGTGCAACACGTGAAACGTAGGGTGTATTCCACTAAGCACAACGGGTAGGTCGAGTCTGTAAGCAACTTGACCCACTCTTGCTAAAATCTTGAAAGGTCCGACAAACCTTGGACTTAGTTTGTCACGCTTTCTGAACCGAATGATTCCTTTCCACGGTGATACTTTCAACAGTACCATGTCCCCTACTTGAAACTCTAAATCCCTCCTTCTCTTATCCGCGTATGATTTCTGTCTATCCTTTGCGGCTTTCATTCGAGCCTTGATTTGATCAAATTTCTCAGAAGTAGCTTTGACCACTTCGAGACTTGCAAAATCCTTCTGTCCAATTCCCCCCAACAAACCGGGGTCCTACATCTCCTTCCATACAACATTTCAAATGGCGGCACACCAATCGTTGAATGATAGCTATTGTTATATGAGAATTCTGCCAATGGTAGATGGCTGTCCCAGCTCCCACCGAAGTCAATGGTACAGGCTCGGAGCATGTCCTCCAAGGTCTGTATGGTCCTTTCAGATTGGCCATCGGTTTGAGGGTGGTAAGCGGTGCTGATGTTCAGTCTAGTGCCCATCGAATCACTGAATTTCTTCCAAAACCTTGACGTGAATCTAGTATCCCTGTCGGACACACAGCGGCATACCATGTCTGCTTACAATTTCCTTGATGAATACTTCTGCTAGTCTTTCTGACGAAGAAGTCTCACGTATTGGCAAGAAGTGAGCACTTTTCGTCAATCGGTCGACGATCACCCAAATGGTATCATTGCCTTTAGCTGTTCGCGGTAGCTTGGTAATGAAGTCCATCGTGATCTCTTCCCACTTCCATTCCGGTATTGGTAAAGGTTGCATTTTACCGCATGGTTTCTGGTGCTCGGCCTTAACTAGAGAACACGTTAGGCACTTGCTCACGTACTCTGTCACATCATTCTTCATGCCTGGCCACCAGTACTCCTTCTTCAAGTCTTGATACATTTTGTTTGACCCAGGGTGGATGGAATAACGAGACTTATGGGCCTCATCGAGTATTTTGGCTCTAAGCTCGCCAATCTTAGGTATCCACATCCGGCCAAACCTAGTTCGTACACCGTATGCATTTGCATCAAAATTCCCTTGTTGTCCTACTATTCTTTCCCATTTCACATTTCTTTCTAACAGTGCTTCATCTTGTGCCTTTGATATTTCACCCATCAAGTCTGGTGTTATAATCAGCTGACATGCTTTGATCCGGATAGGTGCCGATTCTTCCTTTCTACTTAAAGCGTCAGCCACTACGTTTGCCTTGCCTGGATGGTACAATATCTCACAGTCATAGTCTTTCAGTAGCTCTAACCATCTCCTTTGTCTCATGTTTAATTCCTTTTGTTCGAAAAAGTACTTCAGGCTTTTGTGATCGGAGTAAATGGTGCATTTAACTCCATACAGATAGTGTCTCCATATTTTCAATGCGAAAACTACTGCTGCTAATTCTAGATCGTGTGTTGGGTAGTTAACCTCGTGAATCTTTAGTTGCCGCGATGCATAAGCAATTACCTTTCCTCATTGCATGAGTACGCACCCTAAACCCTGCCCTGAAGCGTCATAGTAGACTACCAAGTCTTCATTTCTTGGGTTAATCGCGTTTTAAGTTCCTCAAACGCGTTGTTTTGGGTTGGGCCCCATTCATATTTCACTTCTTTCCGTGTCAATTTAGTTAGTGGCGAGGCTATTCTTGAAAAATCTTGAATGAACCTTCGATAGTAGCCTGCCAATCCCAGAAAACTTCGTATCTCTGTTGGTGTCTTTGGGACGTTCCATTCTTTTACTGTCTCGATCTTTGCAGGATCCACCATAATGTCGTTTGGGTTTATTACCTGACCTAGGAATTGGACTTCCCTAAGCCAGAACGCGTATTTGGAGAATTTTGCGTACAACTTTTCCTGCTTTAGCACTTCTAGAACTTCTCTTAGGTGACAGTGGTGATCACCCTCGCTTTTCGAATATACCAGTATGTCGTCTATAAAAACTATCACTGATCGATCCAACGTTGGTCGACACACTCTATTCATCAAATCCATGAACGCTGCTGGTGCGTTAGTCAATCCGAAGGACATCACGAGAAACTCATAATGCCCATAACGCGTGCGAAACGCGGTCTTTGGTACGTCTTCCTCTCTTACTTTCAACTGATGGTAACCCGACCTAAGATCGATCTTTGAGAACCAACTCGCACCTTGCAGTTGATCAAAAAGGTCATCTATTCTAGGCAGCGGGTATTTATTCTTTACTGTCCTCTTGTTCAGTTCACGGTAGTCAATGCACATGCGCATGCTGCCGTCCTTCTTCTTCACAAATAGTACCGGAGCGCCCCATGGTGAAATGCTCGGTCTAATAAATCCTTTTTCTGTTAATTCCTGTAGTTGAGACATCAATTCTTTCATTTCTGACGGAGCCAATCGGTAGGGGGCTTTGGCAACGGGCTCAGCTCCTGGCAGTAAGTCAATCTGAAATTCTATTTCCCGATCGGGTGGCAACCCAGGTAGATCCTTAGGGAATACTTCCGGAAAGCTGCACACCACGGGTACATCCTTGAGTTCTTTCGTTTTCATTCTATCGTCAATAACATACGTCAGATAAGCTTCGCAACCGCGCCTCATGTAACTTTCGGCCTTCATCATCGAGATGACGTTCGGCATCGTGCAATTCCAATCCCCATAAACCGTAATTGGACATCCGCTAGGAGCTTTGAGGTGTATCCTCTTACGTTTACATATGATTTGAGCTTCGCTGGCAGCTAACCAATCCATACCCAATACTATATCGAATCCTCCTAAGGTGAGAAGGAATAATCTAGAAGGAAACTTATGACCCTCTATTTCTATGATACAATCCTTTGTTACTTGGAATACTGCCGAATTTTTACCAACGGCAGTTTGTACGCTAAAGGCCTTTACTATGGTGTTGACTGTACAATCCAATTTACGACTAAATGCATTTGATATAAAACTTTTACTAGCACCAGAGTCAAATAAAATGGCAGCATTTTCATCATTTACTAGAAACGTACCTGACACAACATCAGGGTTTCCTCTTGCTTCTTCCTCAGTCAGTGCATAGGCTCGAGTCCTAGCCCTTGGCTGTTCCTTTTCAGCTTCCTTTTCCTTTCCCGAACCGGATTGTCTGGTTTTCCTGCAATCCCTAGTCAGGTGACCAAACAGTCCACATCCTTGGCATTTAGTATCTCTTAAGCAGTCACGAGCATAGTGCCCCGCCTTCCCACATCTATAGCAGATGGTGGTGCCGATTCGGCACTCGCCAAGATGTTGCTTTCCACACTTCTTACAGGTTTCATAATCATCTGTTCTTGACTTCTTAACTCCAGTGTTTACATTCCCTTTCGCAGTGCCCCTAGGCGGGTTCTCCCATTTTCTCTTTTGTGTCTCAGGTGCCGGGTCCTCATTGGCGTAGTCGTCGTAGACGATTCCGCTCAGATTCACTACCGACTCGAAGGTCGAGGGTAGGTTAGCTTTTATATGAACACGGACCCGTTGTGGCAACCCCTTAACATAATACTTGATCAAACGGTCTTCAGTTTCTACCAGGTGGGGTACTAGTTGAGCTAGCTCATTGAATCTCGAAGTATACTGGCGGTGCGTCTTGTTTCCAGCCTTAAGGTTTAGGAATTCATTTTCCACTCGATCAATTTCTTTCTGTGGACAGAACTTTTGGATGATCAGCTTCTTCAAGTCGTCCCATGTCATTCTGTTTATAGCATTTGGTGACTTAGTTCTCTGAATATTCCTCCACCAACTTAGTGCTTCGTTGGTGAAAGAATGAGCAACGTACTTAACAGCCTGGTCTGGTCGACACTCGCTGATGTTGATTACAGCATTCATCCTCTCAATCCATTCAAGCGTTACCACTGAATCCTTGCTCCCATCGAACTTGGGTGTGTCTCCGTCCTTAAAGCCTTTGTAAGTACACTCACGGTTGCTCGATCCTATCTTTATTTCATCCCCATCACTGTCATATACTTTCTCTTCCTTGTCTCCTTCATCCTCCTCTTTACTTTTCTTTATTGCCACGGATAGTAGATCAGGCAATACCTTCTTCAAAGTGAGCACAACTTCACGGGCAATAGCATCCCTGACTTCAGGTTCCAACTGTATAGGCCCTGGACTGTCGTCCCTAATTGGGGTCACTTCTGTTTCGTGCACACTTTCGGTGTGCTCTGCGTGCACACTCTCTTCTTCTTCTTCAATTCTTTGGTTCAACGGAGGTCTACCTACTCGGCCAGTGCGACCGCCTCGGCGTCCTGTCCTTCCTCCACCAGCCATAGTTCTTAGTTTCCTGATAGTTATAAAGGGAATACATCAATGTCATTTCTTCAGATCATAGTTTGGAACAGTATGAGCAAGGCCAATTCTTAATTACAGTGACCGGTTTGTGATTACTAATTTACATTGCTTTTCGGGTTCAAAACTCTTCAAATCAGTCATGGCATTAACATCTATTTGTTCTAAGTTATGGTATCTATTCTTATGCAAGAGCATTAACTTTATTACTTACTTACCGTGCTGGCGGCGTTGGTTACCCATACTGACATCCGTGCGTTGGTCTCATAATCAGTTTGAGTCCAGACATTTAGGGATGTCTGAATCTCTCAAACTATTGCTCTGATACCAACTTGTAAGGCCCCTTTCCCGGGTAACCTCACTTGTTGGATTTACTCATAAACATAGTCACTAATCACTGAACTTTTAATAATAAAAAAAAAACATTCAAACACAGCGGAAGCATACATCATTCAATAACATAACATAGCATAGCAGCGGAAGTCTTAACATTAAACATAACATTTTCTTAACATAACTAAAATGGGATGCCAGTCTCGTGCCGGGTAACCTTCACGCCTTCGCACGACCCTTCCTTTCTGTACCTGAAATGTATACTAAAAGTCAGCTAACGCTGGTGAGTTCTAGTTTAATGCAATTAGGTATAAACATTCTTTTCTTTAAAAGTATGCATAATTATATATATATATATATACGTTTATATAAGTACACATTGACTTGAATTGTTTCTCATTTATCATTCTTCGCAAATACATATAGATATATATTCACATCATTGGTCTCATTTATTTTCATAACTTTTGCTTCTCTATCTTCTTTATTTTGTGATTACATATACATATGCATTCACCTTTTCTTTTCTTTTCTTTACATTCTTTGGTAATACACTTAAGGGTGATCAACCCGTCATTTGTTTGCGAATGTCACCAAGACAAACGCCATGGTCCACCGTCATGGTCCGCCATTCTTACAACCGTCCGGCAACTAGTGTCCGTCCGTCATTATCTTACAACCGTCCTACCGAAGTAGTCCGTCATTATCTTACAACCGTCCTACCGAAGTAGTCCGTCATTATCTTACAACCGTCCTACCGAAGTAGTTTGTCATACTTACAACCGTCCTACCGTCGTAGTCCGTCATGTTTGTCTGACTGCCCTAGGGTATCCGTCTCCCACCCGAACTAATTATACAGCCATACATCGATTTCGGGACTTACTCCACCGTAGTGGCCTGTTTAGTCTACCTTTCTAGACTTTCATTTCTGGCTGCATAATAGTCGAGTGGTCGTCCGTCTACCGAGGTAGCCGTTATCATTGTTCCATTCATAACGTTTATTCATTCATAGCAAGCAATATATACATGGATATAAAGCAAGATTTCATTCTTACACATTGTGTTGTTCTTTCATTCATTCTATATAATCATACAATTCATTCTTTGTGCCTAATTCATTTCTGTATATATATATATAACATATATATTAGTATATCACGTATGATTACATTAGCGTTCATATCATTTATTCATTTAGTGTATACATTTCAGCCCCAAATCATTTAGTAAGGTTTGCACATACCATAGAAGGGGGCACATAGAACTCACCTGATAAGCTTCTCTAGGTTGTCCTAAACAAAGGTCGAACAACGTCACTTCCGATCTGGATTAGGTAGTTGAATACACATTAGACCCAACCCCGACTCTAATGGTTTAATCATTCTAAACTTACTGACTTTACTTAACCAACCTGCTGCCTGCTGTTTGCTGCCTGCGCACTTAGTAAGTGCGCAGGGACTTGCTCATGCGCACTTGGCAAGTGCGCAGGAGTCTCCCTCTTGCGTACTTGGTAAGTACGCAGGGGCTTCCTCCTGCGTACTTGGTAAGTACGCATGAATTCCTTCCTGCGCACTTGGTAAGTACGCAGTACCTGGTTCTTGGACCAAAAATCCGAAGTTCTTGCATGCAAACCCGATCATGCCAATCTTACAATTTTCTTTGATCAAAACGTGCGGTTTTCATTCTAGATGCTATTTCTAAGCTTATTATCAAGTTTCATCCGTAAAAACATCATCTATTTGGCTAAAACTCGAGAAACCCCAACATGAACAAAAACTCAGATTATGGTTGAATCATTACCTGGATTGAAGTTCTGATTCGGAGGTTTTGCTCACGAGCTCAGTTGTAACGTGCTCCTCTAATCTCGTGACGATCCGTCGACTTTCTCTCTAGACCCGAGCTCCCTTTCTCTCTCTAAGATGGTGAAAATGAAGGTGAAATGAGCTAGTGGGCTGCCTTGCCTCTTTTATACTTGGGCTTCCTAAGCCCATCCATTCTTATTTCATTTTATAACGTTTAAATCTCCATCGTATTATTATTTACTTAGTTACTATTTTCGGGATGTTACACACAAAGACCATGATTATGAAGTTTTAGTCGTAAAATTCTCAAATGTGAAACCCTAGGTCTAGAATTTAGCAAAATCACACACATATGAGCAGAGGATCAGTACCTGATGATGAAGACGACAGAGGAATCAGATGAGAAACACTGATTTCGCAAACTTAGACCGAGGTAATGAGAACTTTTGTGTGTGAAAATGGAGGTGTAAAAAGGTTTGTAGAGTGCAAGTGATGCTTGATGAGGACAAAACCTTATTATGAAGTCATTTAGTTTTCTCATGTGAAAAATGACATTTTTGCCCCTGTCAAAACTACTAGTTTCGATAGGCAAAAGTGAGTTTTGGGTGACTGGGGAAGTTTCGATAGGCAAAGAACAGACATTGAAACTAGACAAACTTAAATACGTAAAACTTTAAGAACAATCTAAAGTAAAATGAAACTATACACAAAATATTTACACTTATCTTTTTGGAAAAGATCCAACATAAGATCAGACCTGGTTAGTCTTTTGAAGCACTTCCTTTTGCAATCAACTACTGTGAGTCCCTGAAGATAACTGATATTTGTGCAAAGTAAACCCAAACATTTGTTTGTACATAATTTTCACGTGATTATAAGATACTATTTAAGCATGATACAAGGTGTACCCCACATATTGAAATAAAATGGTTATAAAAACCTAGCAATCCTCAAGAAATACCCATATTCATCCCATCATATCTTTCTGATTAACCAATGTACCATCTTAGTAATTCAAAAATACCACCAAAACAAAATAAGAAATCCTAGTTGATTAGAAGAGTTAAAATGAAAAATATCCAAGTGGATATTAAAATGTACGAACGTTCTAGATCTTTGCGTAAGCAAAACAGAAGAAGTCATAAAATTATCCAAGCGGATAGGAAAAGGTTGAACACCCGAGATCTTTGCGTAAGCAAAACAGACGGGGTCAAATCATCCTAGTGGATGGGAAAAAGATGAACACCCGAGTTCTTTGCGTAAGCAAAACATACAGGGTTATCGGCGGTAAATATCATTACTTTAACGGTCACCTGGTGTATGAATAGGAATCCAACATGTAGGACTGTATCTGATTGAATTGGTTTTCTTAATAGATAAAATGGGTTAGATGTTTTAATAATGGGTTCAAACACATAAGTATGAGATAAGATTTATGTTTTCACACTACTTACAAGTTTTAACCATATGTCGGGCCTACCAGCTATACCTCAGTAAACACCATTACTTTTGATCCATTCCATGTTCAAGAGATGTGATCAGACGCTATTATTTCTCAAAGGTCAGATTAAATTTTCTTGAAACACAAAATTTGATACTTGTAAGATTTAGAATATACAGAACTATGTTCAAAGCACAACGATGTAGTCTTTTATTTTTAAAACTATAAACAAAGCAATTTTTTTCTATTTGACATATTAGTTCCAATTTCCCCCCAAAAGATTTGCTTGTAAATAAGAATAATTGTGCTGAAAGATAAAATCTTTTTGGTAATTTTCTCAAAAATATATAAAATAAAAGGTAAACTAATATTCACAAATGTTACTGAAAGTTAATCATTCCAAGCATCTCCACCATTTTTTCAAATCTGGCAGAGTTAAAGGCTTTTGTGAAGATGTCGGCTGTTTGCTTGTCGGTTTTGATATAACACACCGTTCCTAAAACACGCGGAAGCTTAAAACAAATCCCAGAAATTTTTTTTTTTTTTTTTTTTTTTTTTTTGTACCGCGAGACTAAATGACCACCTCCCTCGCGTACCGCGAGGGAGTCCCAAAAACACGCCCGGAACCCAGGTCTCTCGCGTACCGCGAGAGGATCCCCCCTGGATCTTCGCGTACCGCGAGGGACCACCTTTCACAGAAAGTTTTGGGCATCTGCAGATTTCAACACTTAGCCATTTTTTTTCCACTTTTTCATTACCACCATAAACCAAAACCTCCCAACACATGGGTTGTGACCAAAAACACATATGACCAGCTTTAAAACATCAACTTATAAAATTTAAGTACCAATTTACACATCCGAAAACGGATTTCTAATAAATTCCAAAAATCACCAAAATGCATACGAGAACCCTTCACGCCCTGGACTTGACCTTGACCTACTTCGGAGCTTTCCCTACATCACCACATAAACATATCACCATTAGTAATGAAGATAAAACATAACAAACAAGTAAATTCTACTTGTTTCCACCCATTCCCCCATTTGACCCGTTTCCACCAAATTTTAACATTTGGCTACATAACACTTGTATTTCACCTACAAGTTTCATTCTTTTCATTTATCATTCATATTAACACATTTCCTTTTCCATTATGGCACATTGGCCACAATCTCATTTCCATCATAACACTAGATCATAATTCACCCATTTGACCCATTTGACCCGTTTGCACCCATTTGGTCAATTAAGGTTTTCATACACATACTTTTCACATACAAGTTTCTTTCATCATTTCATTACCACATTTCCATTTCCATTATGGCACGTAGGCCATAACTTCATATCCATTTAGGATACGAGATTATACTCCATAACCATTCTATCCATTATGGTACTTGGACCATAACTCCATATTCATTCTATCCATTATGGTTCATAGACCATAACTCCATATCCATTCTATCCATTATGGTTCATAGACCATAACTCCATATCCATTCTATCCATTATGGTTCATAGACCATAACTCCATATCGACATATCCATTATAGTATAAATACTATAACTACATTCCTTCAATTTTGCATACAATTTCATGCTCATTCATACCACATAACAAATTATGCAACTTTACACATTATGCATACAATCTTGCATAAAACTCATTTATCCCCGTTTCATTTATGATCAACACATGATCCATTTCCATTATAGCTTAACACTATAATTACATTCATTCATTGTACATACTAAATCATTCACAATTTATCATATCACAAGTATGTACACAATCACATAACACATAATTCACAAAATTCACCATTTATCATCAATACTAAGTAAGTGCATAGGCACTTACCTTTCGGGTTAGAAGATCCCGCACCGTTCTCAAGCTTGCAATTTGATTACCTAAACACATTCGCCTAGTTTAGTAATCTAACATATACCAACATTTCATTACAATTGAGTTCACAACCCAATTTCCCAATTCCAACCCAAATTGACCCGTTTGGGTTATCCTCATAGCCAAACACCCTCTTTCACCACAAACTCACCTACTTGAGTTTCATTAACTTAATCTTAACACTAATTCTTCTTTCAAAAATTATTATTAAGTTAATTTGGTGTTTGCTCAAGTGTCTAACATCTTAAAAACACTTAATCTTCATTAATTCGCCATTTATCATCATGATCCAAACACCCCCAATTTCCACCATATGAACCCTAACTTTTCAAAATCATAATCAAAGGGTTCTAGGATGTTAATCACTACTCTTTACCTTTAGTTTAGCTAGATTATCAATAATCTAACACCATTTCATCACATGCATACAAAATTTCGGTTTTCTTTCAAAACCCATCAAGAACACATCTAAAGTGAGATCAAAAGGATGATTAACACTTACTTGATGTTAGGAAAGTGTTGTGTGAGCCAAAACCTCCTCATTCCGAGCTTCAAATGCAAGATTCAAGCTCCAAACCCGTTTCCTCTTTTTCTCCTTTGCTCTTGAACGACCTAAACACCAAATGAGACTCAATTTTGACTTTCACCAAGTCAAATAGCAGATTTTGGCCACTTTACACCTTTAGTCCCTCAACTTTCAATTTCACCCATATCTTTCCAAAACTAGTTAAAAACTAGTATAACCCCGTTACTAACTTGAAACCCGCTTGTTTCAACTTATTTCTAAAATATTATTTTCCCATAATATTTATTTAGAAATATTTATTCATTTATAACGAGACCCGGATTTTGGTTCGTTACATTTGACTTCAACGATTTTGATATGCTTCTTTTCGACACAGTCATGGATGAAATGATGTTTGATCTCAATGTGTTTAGTTTTGGAATGTTGAACTGGGTTTCTGGTGATATGGGGAACGACAGTGTTGTCACAAAGGATCGGTGTCTCATGGAATGTGATCCCATAGCCAAGCATCTGATGGTGAATCCATCTAACTTGGGAACAGCAAAGGGCTGCGGCAATGTATTCGACTTCGGTAGTGGATTGGGAAACGGTGGTTTGTTTCTTACATTGCCATGAGACAAGGCGGTTGCCAAGGAACTGACAACCCCTAGAGGTGGACTTTCGGTCTAAGTTGCATCCCCCGTAGTCCTAATCAGAATAAGCCACAAGATCAAACATGTTATTTTTAAGATACCAAAGATCCAGTTTTGGCGTATACTTTAAATATCTCAAAATACGTTTGACTGCAACTAAATGAGAGAGTTTAGGATTAGCCTGAAAGCGTGCACACAAGCACACTGCAAACATGATGCCGAGTCTGCTGGCAGTGAGATACATGAGAGATCCTAGTTCAAAGCTTTCGCCATCCAAATCAGGAAACAGGCAATGTCTAACTTCTACAGGAATTTTGAAGGGATAGGATTCAGTCATTTTGAATTTGGTCAGGATGTCTTTGACATATTTCTCCTGATGAATAAGAATTTCTGATTCTAACTGATCAACTTGCAATCCCAAAAAGAACTTCATCTCTCCCATTGAGCTCATTTCAAACTTAGAACGCATGACTTCTTTGAACTCTTTGCACAAACGAGGATTGGTGGAACCAAAGATAATATCATCAACATAGATCTGCACCACGATTGTGTTGGAACATATTCTGGTCACAACGGGCTTGAAGATATTATGTCTTAGTCTTAGAGTCTTTGACTTGTAATTGATAGAATTGTTTGCAATAGTTAAGGGGGAGTCTGTTAGAGCATGAATTGGTAACTGTAGCAAACAAATATGTGTATGTTCGTAGAGAGGCGAACTTAACAAGTTCGCCTAAGCATCTTTAGGAGTGAACTTGTTAATTTCTCCTAAGGTGCTGTGTGTTCCTATAAATAGGAGTTACAAGTTCATATTCCATAGAACACTAGAGAAGAAAAAGGTGTAGTGTGTGTTTTGAAGAGAACTTTTGTAATCAAGGATTATAGTAATAGAAAGCGTTTATTTACACTGTTGTTGTTGACTGAGTTACACGAGCACATTGATGTCTACCGTGAGTCTAGAGATCCGTCACGCACCGAATCAGGACCTACAAAGAGAGGGAGTGATTCTCTGTGTTAGAGTCTTTCCTTGTAATGTGTTAGAATTGTAAGCAATGCTAGAGTTAGCATACACAGAGAAGGAGTGATTCTCTGTGTGAAGTAAGTCATAATCCCTAGGTAGAGCTCACCTATGGATTGCAATTGGAGCTTAAACGTAGAGATGTACACTTCTTCGGTATTGTAATCTGTGATGACGAGTTCGTTATCGATTATATATATGAATTGATTATGTTTCATCTCTGTTATGTATTCGGTTTTATGTTTGATTCACTTCGTGCTTCCGTCTCAATGAGAATCATCGAGTAATTCGTTGTGCTCGTGATCGTCTTGCTCGTTAGAAGACGTCACAGGGACTTTCAGATTGTATCCTCGCCATCCTTCCGTTTAAACAAAGTTTGGTCAATTACTCCTCGCGTGAAGCCAATATTAAGCAGATGCTTAGATAACGTCTCATATCACGCATGAGGTGCTTGATGAAGACTGTACAATGCCTTGTCTAATTTATAGACATGGTCTGGAAAGTTAGGATCAATGAACCCTGGTGGCTGCTTGACATAAACTTCTTCTAGAACCTTTCCATACATAAATGCGCTTTTGACATCCATTTGATGAACTGTGAAGTTCATATAGGCTGCATAGGCGAGAAACATTCTGATAGCCTCCAAGCGAACCACTGGTGCAAATACTTCCTCAAAATCAGTTCCTTCTTCTTGATAGAAGCCTTGTACAACCAAACGAGCTTTATTCTGAACCATAATTCCTCCTTCATCCTTTTTGTTACGAAATACCCAACGAGTGCCGATAGGTTCTTTGTTCTCGTGAAGGTCCATTAGATTCCACACATTCAACTTTGAGAATTGCTGTAACTCTTCTTGCATTGCTTCTATCCAGCTGTTCTCAAGGAAAGCTGCTTTGATGTTCTTACATTCCACTTGAGAAATGAAGCACGATAAGAGTCCGTCATTCATTTCTTCACAGGCACTACGGGTACGAACGCCCACATTGAGCGGACCAATGATGTTGTTAGTGGGATGTTTCTTGTGAATTCTCAACTGAGGAATCTCATCTTCTTCCAAGAGCTCATCCAGATTTGTGATGTTATTGACAGGAGGGTCATCTTCATTAACAATAGAATCTTCATTAGTTGATTGTGGGGCAACATCTACTATCAGGTGATTGTTGTCTTCGACAGTTTCATTTGTTGCACCAGAACTAGAAGAGTCCATATTAGATTCAACAGCAGTAGGTCCAGGGACTTCATTTTGAATGGACGAGGAAGAACTTGGATCATTTATAATCCTTAGATTGTTCACAAAAAAGTAAGGATTAGCAGGAGTTAATTCATTAGAAAACACAGGAAGATTAAAAGATTTAAACAAAGATTCGACATCAAAAAGCCAATCTGGACCGTCCCCAGCGTCCGTATGATTGCTTTCATGCCAATTGATATCAATAGATTCCAACACCATCCTTCTCTGCTTGTTGTAAACACGAAACGCCCGTTGATTAGATGAATATCACACAAAATAGCATTCATCGGCTTTGGCTTCAAACTTGTTCAGCTGATCCGACGTATTCAGCATCGTGCAATCAATAACCGGCTTTCGCTTGTACATAATTTCATAAAGTGTCTTGTTGCAGCTTTTGGTGATTAGAACCCGATTTTGCACAAAACATGCACTGTTGACCGCCTCGGCCCAAAATGTGACCGGAAGCTTGGAATCAACGATCATAGTTCTTGCAGCTTCAATCAATGTTTCTTCTTTCAGCTACACCATTCTACTGAGGAGTATGCGGTGCACTGAATTGCCGAGAGATTCATTTACTTCCACAAAAGGAATCAAGAGTGGCATTCTTGAATTCTGTTCCATGATTACTGCGGATAGTCTTCACACTTAGATTGAAAAGATTCTCAATTTGAAGTAGATGAGTCTTTAAAATCTCTGGCATCTCATCTTTCTTGGCCAGGAAAAATACCCAAGTAAACCATGAGAAGTCATCGGTTACCACCAAGCAAAAGGATTTTCGTCCAAGACTCATGACACTCACAGGACCAAAGAGATCCATGTGAAGCAATTGAAGAGGGGAGTCAATGGAATTTGTGGTTTTGGTCTTGTGAGAGGATTTGTGCTGTTTTCCCTTAGAACAAGAGATACAATGTTCCATAAGAGAGAAATATTTAAGAGGAATACCGGTGACAAGGTTTCCTCGAACCAGACGGTTCATGGTTTAGAAATTAACATGTCCTAACCTCTTGTGCCACATAAATGATTCATCTTTAGAAGCCTTTGAAAGAAAGCACGATTCTATTCCAGATGGGTTGTTCATATCCAAGCTTTAAGTGTAGAATCTTTTGGGAGCACGAATGAGAATGAGTTCTTCTGGAATGACCACTCCAGGATTTAGAATTAGACATTCTATTGAATTGAACAAGGCACAAAAGTCTTTGTCACAGATCTAAGAAACGCTCATCAGATTGTACTTCAATTCAGGAACGAAGTTGACATGCTCCAGACTATTTACACCATTTGATACTGTTCCTTGGCCCTCAATCTGTCTTCCCCTTGGATTGCAAGCAAAAGCCACTTAGTCTCCATCCATTGGATGATAGTCTTGCAGCAAGTTAAATTGACCAGTCATATGTCTTGAACAACCACTATCTACATGCCAGATGTTATCTCCAGTTCTTCTTGGTTGTACCTATACAGAACAATTAATTTAGAAATTTTTACCAAATCCATTGCCGTCAAGAAGTTTCTTGTCAAGATAAGACATCTCATGGGAATCATAATCAGAATACTCCTTTAATGAAGCATGGTCATCATATAGAACATTATTTTTAACTTTCCAGGTTCTTTTCAAACCGTTTTTAGCATTTTTAATTCTTTTACACCTAAATTTTCTACAATGAGGAGACTTAGACTACACATTTGAATTTAATAAAATTTTTGGGAGACGATTCTTCATTACAATGAATTGTTGTCAAATTAAAACTTTTTGATACATGATTTGAAGCACCACAGCTAAAACAAACTTTATCACAAGTTGCCTTAGCCTAATAATTGTCATCACAAGATGAAGATGATTGTGATGTTGAGGCATCGGAACAGGATGTGACTCTTTCTTCAGTAACTTTTTCTTGAAGACTTTATTCTTCTTTTAATCTGAAAAATTCCATGTTGCTCATGGTTTCTCGTGGTACATCAGTCACAACAAATCCTGCACTTTTGAACTTTGTAACACAAGGCATAGCATTCAAGGATTTAGGAATAAATGGTAAAGCATTTTTAAACTTAGAAATGTCATTTCCCAAACTCATATGCTCATAAGGCATAGAATCAAAATACAAATTTTCAACGCGTTCACAAATATCTGGTTTTGACACGGGCATGTTATTACAATCATCCGACTCAAGTTCATTTAAAATAGTTCCAGAACTAGTACTCTCATCACAATCATCCTCTGAAGTTACACAATTTGACTCTGCACATGAAGCAAAACTGTCAGAATATGAGGACTTAATATAATCATCAGCAATTAAAGTACACACATAAGGAGTGGGAACATGAGCAACAGACATATCAGCAAATCTACCTGACTTGGAATAAGGTGGAGGGTGACAATTATACCCAAGACCTTCTGTGACTTTTCTATTAAATTGTTTGTTAGTTATTCCAAAAAGAATTTTCTGATCCATTCCCATGTGATCAACTTGTAACTTAGTTTTTTCAGCCTTTTGAACTCTTTTAATTAAAATTTTATTTTTGTTGGTTTGAACATTAAGTTGGGCAATTAAGGATCGGTTTTCTCCAGATATATCACGAATTTTCTTTAAATACAATTTTTCATTTTTAGCCACAGATTCATACATCACCTTAATGTGATCTCGTTCATCGACCAAGGATTGGTTGATGAATCTATATTTTTGAATTTCATTTAAACATGATCTAGAATTACACAGTTTAGAAATAAGCTCAGCTGGTACAGCAGTGAGATCCTCAGCTGGCTCGATCATGACACACTTTACCTTGTCATCAATATATGCCATCAACTCTTTATCATCTGCTTCTTCAGTTTGTTCTCCCCAGTGATAGTGTCCATCATCTTGACAAACAAGAGCTATGGAGCTTGAAGATATAGTGGACGTGGGAGAATTTGCAGCTTGCTTTCCAGAGGAGTTCTTCTTTTCATGTTGATCCTTTGATGAAGGTTCCTTGCAGTTTCTAGCAAAGTGGCCCAGCTGGTCACAGTTGTAGCACCTCACCTTCTTGATATCAAACTCCAGAGTCTTTCCTTGCTTGACTCTATCCATACCAGTCCTTTTGAGGAATCTCTTGGCCTTAGAGTAAACATGGCCATACACCAATCAATGTACATCTTCTCCAAATCATCAGGATTGATCTGCTCCAAATCATCAGGTTAAAAACTGACCGGTGTCAAGTTTCCAGAAATCAGTGCATCGTAGCACGACATGAAGGCAGTCATGATTGGGACATATTCAACATGAATCATAACAATAGTCTTCTGAGGAGCAGAAAAACTGACATATTGGATTCCAGTAGCAGAAGGAGGAACATCAGTCTGGAAGTATGAACTACTAGAAGAGCTTGATCCAGCAATAAGAGCGGTGTTTCCAGACTGGTTGGTTGGAGTGACTACTCCTTTCATGATTTCAATCTCATAAGACTCAAGGATGCTGTAAAGTTCCCATTGAGACAAGTTGCTCAGCTTTTCAGTCCGTTTGATCATGATACGGTATATGTTCCATTCCTCAGGAAGAGCATCTACCAACTTCTTGTTTAACTCCACAGTCGGATATTCAACACCCATCACTTTTAACCTTGACACAATGCTTGAGAACCGGTTGATTAAGTCAGATATAGATTCTCCTCTCACACTGCTGAACATCTCATACTGTTTCTTGATTAGATCTCTCTTAGTCTCCCTAACTTTAGCACTTCCCTCAAATCTAGTACACAAGGCTACCCATAAGTCTTTGGCTGTGGTGTACTTGGCAGAAGTGTTGAAGATATCCATAGGAAGAGCCATAGCAATAGTCCCATAGGCCTTGTTGTCTCGGGCAATCAAGGCAATGTCCTTTTCATCATATTCAGCCATAGTCTTAGGATGCTGAACATCAGCAGTAGTGATAACGGGTTTGTGGGGACCATCTTTGATGGAGTTCAATACAGTGTGATCATGAAATTGAAAGAAAGTCTTCATTTTCTTGGTCCAGTCATCAAAGTCCCTTGTAGACACAAGAACAGGTGGTTTGTTTCCTCCAGAATACTCATTGGTGCTTGAAGTCGCAATAATCTCAGAAACTTGGGTTAAACAGTAGCTAGTTTTGGGTGAACAGGGTTGATCGAAACTACTTAGTTTCGATTGAGAAAAAGCTGATCGAAACTCCTAGTTTCGATTGAGAAATGGTTGCCTGAAACTTCTAGTTTCGATCGAAGAAACATAAACCGAAACAACTAGTTTCGATGAATAAGACTTAGCAGGAGATCCAGCAACCTTAGTAGAAACTACTAGTTTCGATAAAGCAGGAGTTTCGGGTGATCATGCTGCACAGGTTAGATTCGATATAACATGAGAAAGAGGTAGTTTTGATAATACCTTCTCCAGACAAAAAGTACAGGCAATAAGTTTCGATGAATAACGGAATACAGAGAATGTTTCCCTAGTAGTTTCGATTTCTTCTTCCCTAAGCTCCGAAAAACTCCATGGATGAACAGCTTAAAAAATCAATATCAAAGAAATGAAAATCCTCTCTAGCGAAAACCTTTGAATAACACTCCTGATCATGAAAACAACCTTTAATCTTGAAACCTCGAACAAATTAAGCCGAAAATCGATGAAACAGTAGATTTTTCAATGAAACAGTGCTCCTAAAACCCAAATGCAGAAAAACTTAGAAAATACACATAAAAACACCTAGAATAGATCACAAAAAACCTGAATACACTCAGAAACAAGAGCATAAAGATCTGATACCAATTGTAGGTCCTGATTTCAATCGTAAATTACTAAACAGATTGATTACACGCACACATGCGGAATCTATGTGTATGGTGGTGAAACTGAGGAGAGAAACATATTGGTGAAGATAACAGGCTAACCACACTCAGAATCAATCCAAAACAGATATGAAAATGTTAGAACAATGCATAAAACAAATGCAGATTGTATTGATACTTCAAGAACAGTGAAAGAGAGAATTCAGGGTTACAGCCGCTACTCACACCCTAAACAATTTCAAACTAGTCTATTTATAGTAAGCCAACAGGTATTGAAACTATGCCAAACGAAACTACTAGTTTCGGTGAGCATTTACAAGTGATAGAACAGCCTGGCGAAACTTACTATCTATCGAAACTACTAGTTTCGATGGCCCAGACTTAGACAAAACAGAAAGCTAATTAAAATAGAAAATTACAATAATGAAACTACAAATATGTAAACTAAGCTAACATTGTTCAAAATACATTGATGGCCCAATGCTTATTGTATTTCACTTGCCCGTGGAATGGCATGTTGGACAGGACCCGTGGAACGATCTTTGGTTATATATAGACTGAATGATTATTCATAGTTATCTATGAAATTGGGTGTTGAAGCCCATTGGGTGTTGAAGCCCATGAATGTGTTCAAGATACTTTGGCGGATCATTTTAATAAACTATTTTAGTTTATGAATTCACCAGCTTATGCTGACCCATGTTTATCAAATGCTTTTGACCGCATCACAGGTAGTCATTAGACATGGCATTCCAGGACTAGAATGAAATGATGAACGATCTAGATGATGGGTATGCAAGGAACTATAAGCCTCGAATGACTTGTTCCTTGTTAGGAACAGAGGATGTAATATTTGTTGAACATAATGTAAACAAGGTTTTGTTATTAATAGAAGTTATAATTTAGTCTTCCGCTGTGTGTTTTTTATTACAACGTCATAGTAACTAGAAGGAAACCTTCTGACCAGTATGTAGTTATCTAACAAATGAAATGTTCTGTCTAGGAAAGAGCGGTGTATAAATCTCTCCTAGACCCGTCGCTCTTACATGGTAACATATCTGTTGGAGGTACTACTCTGGTTAGATAACTGTCCTGTGTTACTAGCGTGACAAGTTGGTATCAGAGCCTCAGTTTAAGGGATTTAGATACTACATGAATAGTTTCTAGACTTAAACTAAGACTCTAAGATTAGTCTGTAATGCCTCAGGATAAGTAGGTGTATACATTCAGTACGACATATAATGGGAAATACAGTTAAATAAGATAATTAAAGGCATTTTGGCCAAGTGTTGTTAATTTCTGAATTCTGGATTATGACCGATTATACGAATTCTGATGTCATACGTCTGTGTGTAGGTACAAATGGCAGGACGTGGTAGAGGACAAGGAAGAGGTAGGGGTAGGATGCCCATTACTAGGTTTCGTACTCGCGACATGACAAACACAAACACAAATCCAGACGAGAATGTGAATACGAATTCTGAACCCGAACAGCCTATGGAATAAGTCATTATGACTGAAGTTCAGTTCTAGGGAGCGGTGGCATCTGAGGTCACCTGAGTACTTCAAACAAATTTACCTGGAATCCTTGATGATGCTCTTAGAAAAAGAGAGAATCATATCTGTTTGGGAAACCAAAATGAAGGAACTAGTGGTGATGTTCCTCGAACAGAAGATATCCTTCATACCACTTCACTAAGAAACAACATAGGCACAACCTGAACCCATGAAACAGTTGGCATGACTAACCAGAGCACAAGAATTCATGGCCATGGATGCAACTATAAGAATTGCAGTGACTGCCATCCCAAGCCATTTGATGGAAAGAAGGATGCCATTGCAGCCTTGCTGTAGAGTCTTATACTTTTGTAAGTTGTTTTCATTAATGTACTTTTGAACAATGTTAGCTTAGTTTCCTTATTTGTAATTTAAGTATTGTAATTTTCTGATTTATAACTTTTCGTTTTGTCTAAGTCTGGGCCATCGAAACTACATAGTTTCAATTGAGGTTTGTTCAATCGAAACTAGTAGTTTCGATAGATAGTAAGTTTCGACAGACTGTTCTATCACTTGTAAATGCTCAACCGAAACTAGTAATTTCGTTTGGCATAGTTTCGATACCTGTTGGCTTACTATAAATAGCCTAGTTTAAGATTGTTTAGGGTGTGAGTAGCTGTTGTAACCCTGAAATCTCTCTTTCACTGTTCTTGTAGAATAAATACAATCTGCATTTGTTTAATGCTTTGTTCTTACATTTTCATATCTCTTTGTGATTGATTCTGAGTGTAGTTAGCCTGCTATCTCCACCAATCTATTTCTCTCCTCTATTTCACCACCATACACACAGATTCCGCCTGTGTGTGTAATCGATATGTTTAGTGATTTGCGATTGAAATTAGGACCTAAAATTGGTATCAGAGCTTAATGCTCTTGTTTCTGAGTGTATTCAGGTTTTTTGTGATCGATTCTAGGTGTTTTTCTGCATCTGGGTTTTAGGAGCACTGTTTCATTTAAAAATCTACTGTTTCATCAATTTTCGGCTTCATTTGTTCGAGGTTTCAAGATTAAAGGTTGTTTTAGTGATCAGGAGTGTTATTCGAAGATTATCGCTCGATTGGATTTTCATTTCTATGATATTGATTTTTTTGAAGCTATTCATCAATGGAATTTTTCTGAGTTTGGGGAAGTCGACATCGAAACTACTGGGGAACATTCTCTGCAATTAGTTGGTCATCGAAACTTCTTGTCTGTACTTTTGTCTGGTGAAGGTACAATCGAAACTAGTTATTTGTCATGTTTTATTGAAACTAACCTGTGCCGCTTGATCACCCGAAACTCATGCTTTATCGAAACTAGTAGTTTCTACTGAGATTGTTGGATCTTATGCTAAGTCTTCATCATCGAAACAAGTTGTTTTCGGGTTCTGTTTATTCGATCGAGACTAGAAGTTTCGGGCAGACTTCTCTCAATCCAAACTAGGAGTTTTGGTCAGCATTTTCTCAATCTAAACTAAGTAGTTTCAATCAACCCTGTTCACCCGAAACTAACTACTGTTTGGTTTCAAGTTTTTGAGATTATGGCAACTTCAAACACAAATGAGTACTCTAGAGGCAACAAACCACATGTTCTTGTGTCTACAAGGGACTTTGATGACTGGACCAAGAAACTCCATTAAACATGGTCCCCACAAACCCGTTATAACTACTGCTGATGTTCAACATCCTAAGACTATGGTTGAATATGATGAAAAGGACATTGCCTTGAGTGCCCGAGACAACAAGGCCTATGGGACTATTGCTATGGCTCTTCCTATGGATATCTTCAACACTTTTGTCACACCCCCAATTTCAACTAACGGAGTTTTACCGTTTGGGAGGTGACGAACCAGGATCTCAGACATTAGTTACTTTGAACGACTCAACATGGGACTCAAAATGAAAATACCATTAAAATCAGAGTATCAATGCGGAAGCGTAAAGAAAGTAAATGCGCAAAATACACGCGCCCAAAACCAAAGTCCAAAAGTCCAAAAACGGTCCAAACGTCTCATCAAGACAAGTACAATAGGATAACTCAAGTAAATATAATTAAATCAAAATCAAGCAGTTGAATCCCATGCATGCCCTAACGTGCACCTATGTCTTAGCTTAGCGACCTGAGAAAACATGTAAGAAAATATGCCAACACGAGGTTGGTGAGTCCACAGGTTTCAATATAAGTAAATAAGCGTTTACCGGATTTATATTCATTCAGTATGTATCTATAGGTAGCTAACCTATGTTCATGTTCAGCTCAAGCGCTCGCAACCGAAGCTGACTGTTTGTTTATTGCCTCCTGCCAGGTCTATCAACACTGGCGGTGTGAGTAGGCTAACATTTCACCCGTTCGATATCTAATCGAGTTAGCGCGACTAACGCGGGTGGGATTTGTCAAACCCAGTAGTACTACTAAATATTACCTCGTTAAAATCCATATTAACGGTCCGATGTTAGTTGAGGACTTTCTGTGATAGTGTGTTACGCTTAGCATTTAACATTGATAACATACGAATTAAGAATCCAAAATCGTTTAGTCATGTTTTCTCCCCCAAGTTAAAACAGTAAAAGGGGCCGTGAAAACTCACATGCGTTGCGTTGTAGGTAGTATCACACAATGGACAAGTTTGAACTACGTGTGTAAGTCCCAATCGACTTACGAATGCCCTAAAATTATAAACACATAAATTAGGGATAAAATGGGAATTGTTGGGATACGTGACGACGACACGGAATGTTGAACGTCTTAAAAGGAACGCTCTAAAGATCATCGAGTAGACGAATTTGTCCATTGGAAAAGGGTTTCCTAATAAAATAATTATTAAGGTAAATACATTTCGTGTCGAGCAATTCTGATTGTGAATAATATTAGTAAATAAATATTCAGGCGGTTGTACCATTTAAAATGGTTTAGGAAATAATATAACTAAATATATTATTTTTAAGTTCGAAAAATTAAAATAATCATTTGTGTGGCAAAAATAATAATTATATTATTTTTATTCGAGTATAAAACCGAGGGTAAATAATATAAATAATTATATTATTTAATAGTTTAGAACGTCTCTTACAGTTTGTAAACGTGGTAAAATAATAAAAAAATATATATTATTTTTAGTTAGAGTCACGGGTTGAAAATAATATAAATATATTATTTTATTCGGAGTCGTGGTTTTGAAAATAATATAAATATATTATTTTATAAGTTGAAAGGCTATTTATAAAATTACACCCGAGGCTTCGGGTGTTTTCCGGAGCTAAAACACTTTATATATTAATATAATAATATTAATAATGATTTTTATTAATTAAATATGTTTAGAAAAATGTTTAAAAAGAAATGTGGGAGTCCGGACTCGAACCCGGGTCTCTCCCACACACGCACACTGTCTTAACCAGTCCGCCCGCTAGGGTCATCTTGTGTGGAAAAGAAATGTGGAATGGTTAAAACATACAAGTCCAGTGTGTTCTACTCCCCCATCGTGACCGAGCCAAAACCAGTCTCAATTCCGTCGATTTCGATGATGGTCGATCAAAACAACAAATAGGTTGTGTTAAACAAATGCTTGCGATCTTGTGTGAGTAATTAATTTAAAAAACAACCGGTCTAAGGTCGTTGAGTTTAGGAAAAACGGGTAGTAACCCTAGGTTATGAACACAAAATCGATTCATGAGATTCTGATAATAAAAGTTGTTAGAATCATGGGGCTTTTAACAAAAACAACATTTCGAATCTGATTATGTAGTTTAATTTCATTTAAAATGGGTACTGGTATGAGTTCGATTAACCAGAAATATGCATGAACCCTAGTTTACGGTTTATAATGATTTCGATGTTATTTGATTCAATTGGTATAGGGCTTTCAAAGAGTGAAGGATTTCGAGTCTAGTAGTAGTGATTAATTGGATTAATATTGTGTTTAGGTTAGGGTTCGATTAAACCCGAATCGTATGAACCCTAGATTCTCGATCATGACCAATTCGATCATGTAAGCCTCAAATAACATAGGGCTTTTGATCTAGACGTCGAGGCGAGTCTGTGGGCATGATCAATTTCAGTTTTAATTATCAGATTGATGGGGTTCGATTACATATCATTCATATGAACCCTAGAATCGGGTTCTTGTTAATTTCGATGATATGGAGCCAAATTAGCATAGGACTATTGATTAACAGATTGAAACGAAGTTAAAGAGGTACGTAATTACCAGAACGATGCTCGATTTGATGGTGTCCGACTAAACAGACTCCGACTATGAACGGTTTTAGCTCCAGTAATCCTAACTGCTATTTCCGATTGAATTGAAGTGTGGTACAAGTTCACTGAGACTCTATTGAGATGTGCAGGTATCCAATTTGTGCGAAAAATAGAAGATTTGGGTAAATTTGATAATAGTCAATGATAGGGTCGACGGTTATGGTTTTAATATCCAATAATGAGATTAATTACGCGTAATGGTGATGTTAATTGATTCAATTATGAACGTTTATGACATCAACGTGCATTTCAGTTATAGATTTGAACCAATGTCAGTTATAGTTCGAGAATTTGGATCAACAATGCTACGGATTTGACTTTTAAAAGTCATCAAGAACACAATTTCATCAATTTTGACTTTCAATAGTCAATATATTGGGTTTAGGGATTTGGCAGGATTAGTCCCTGAAGTTTGAGATCAGGAAATGACAGAATTAATCCCTGGGGTTTAATATTGGATTAACTAGGTTAGGAATTAACTGAATATTTAACGAAGTTACTAACGGAACTAACTGAAAAGTCCGGATTGTCACAACTTTTGCCGAGTACACCACATCCAAAAACTTATGGGTAGCCATGTGTACTAGATTTGAGGGAAGTGCTGAAGTTATGGAGAGTAAGATATATCTAATCTAGAAACAATATGAGATGTTCAGCAGTGTGAGAGGAGAATCTATGTCTGACTTAATCAACCGGTTCTCAAGCATTGTGTCAAGGCTGAAAGTTATGGGTGTTGAATATCCAATTATGGAGTTGAACAAGAAATTGCTAGATACTCTTCCTGAAGAATGGAACATGTACCGTATCATGATAAAAAAGACTGAAAAAAGTTGAGCAACTTGTCTCAGCAGGAACTTTACAACATTCTTGAGTCTTATGAAATTGAAATCAAGAAAGGAGCAGTCACTCCCACCAACCAGTCTAGAAATACAGCTCTTATTGCTGGATCAAGCTCTTCAAGTAGTTCATACTTCCATACTGATGTTCCTCCTTCTGCTACTGGGATCCAATCTGCCAGTTCTTCTGCTCCTCATAAGACCATTGCTATGATTCCTGATGAATATGTCCCAATCATGACTGCCTTCATGTCGTGCTATGATGTACTGATTTCTGGAAACTTGAAACCGGTCAGTTTTCAACCTGATGACTTAGAGTAGATCAACCCTGATGATTTGGAGAAAATAGACATTGATTGGTGCATGTCCATGCTGACTCTAAGGGCCAAGAGATTCATCAAGAGGACTGGTATGGATAGATTCAAGCAAGGAAAGACTCTGGGGTTAGACATCAAGAAGGTGAGATGTTATAACTGTGACCAGCTGAGCCACTTTGCAAGAAACTGCAAGGAATCTTCATCAAAGGATCAGCATGAAAAGAAGAACTCCTCTAGAAAGCAAGCTGTCAATTCTCCCAAGTCCAACACATCTTCAAGCTCCACAGCTCTTGTATGTCAAGCTGATGGACATTATCACTGGGGAGAACAGACCGAGAAAGTTGTTGACAAAGCTTTGATGGCAGATGTTGAGGAGAAGGGAAAGTGTGTCATGATCTAGCCAACTAAGGATCTCAATGTTGTACCAGCTGTGGTTATTTCTAAACTTTGCACTGCAAGATCATGTTTAAATGAAATTCAAAAATATAGATTCATCAATCAAGCTTTGATTGACGAACGAGATCATATTAAGGTGATGTATGACTCTATGGCTAAAAACGAGAAATTGTACTTAAAGAAAATTCGTGATATTTCGGGAGAAAACTGATCTTTAATTGTGCAACTTAAAACACAAACCATTAACAATAAAATTTTGGCTGAAAAAGTCCAAGAGGCAGAAAAGGCTAAATTACAAGTTGACCATGTAGATATGGATCAGAAAATTTTGTTTGGAATAATTGATAAACAATTTAATAGAAAAGGCACAGAAGGTCATGGGTACAATTCTCACCCTCCTTATTCTAAGTCAGGTAGATTTGCTGATATGCCTGTTGCTCATGTTCCTACTCCTTATGTGTGTACTTTATCTACTGATGATTATATTAAGTTCTTAGATTCTGACAGTTTTGCTTCATATGTAGAGTCAAATTATGTAACTTCAGAGGATGATTGTGATGAGAGTTCTGGTTCTAGAAATGTTTTAAATTAACTTGAGTCGGATGAATGTAATAATATGTCCGTGTCAAAACCGGATATTTGTGAACACGTTGAAAACTTGTACTTTGATTCTATGCCTTCTGAGCATAGGTTTGCGAAATGACATTTCAAAATTTAAAAATGCTTTACCATTTGTTCCTAAGTCTTTACATGATATGCCTTGTGTTACAAAGTTTAAAAGTGTAGGATTTGTTGTGACTGATGTACCACGAGAAACTATGAGAAATATGGAATTTTTCAGATTAAAGGAGAACAAAGTCTTCAAGACAAGGTTATTGAAGAAAGAGTCGTATCATGTTCCGATGCCTCAACATTACAATCATCTTCATCTTGTGATGACACTTATCAGGCTAAGGCGTCTTGTGATAAAGTTTGTTTTAGTTGTGGTGCTTCAAATCATATATCAAAAAGTTGTAATTTGATAGCAATTCATTGTAATGAAGAATCATCTCCCAAAATTTTATTAAATTCAAATGTGCAGTCTAAGTCTCCTCATTGTAGAAAATTTAGGCGTAAAAGAATAAAAAATGCTAAAAACAGTTTGAAAAGAACCTGGAAAGTTAAAAATATTGTTCTATATGATGACCATGCTTCATTAAAGGAGTATTCTGATTATGATTCCCATGAGATGTCTTATCTTGACAAGAAACTTCTTGACGGCAATGGATTTGGTAAAAATTTCTAAATTAATTGTTCTGTATAGGTACAACCAAGAAGAACTGGAGATAACATCTGGCATGTAGATAGTGGTTGTTTAAGACATATGACCGGTCAATTTAACTTGCTGCAAGACTATCATCCAATGGATGGAGAATATGTGGCTTTTGCTGGCAATCTAAGGGGAGGAAAGATTGAAGGTCAAGGAACAGTATCAAATGGTGTAAATAGTCTGGAGCATGTCAAATTCGTTCCTCAATTGAAGTACAATCTGATGAGCGTTTCTCAGATTTGTGACAAAGAATTTTGTGCCTTGTTCAATTCAAGAGAATGCCTAATTCTAAAGCCTAGAGTGGTCATTCCAGAAGAACTCATTCTAATGCATGCTGAACAACCCATCTGGAATAGAATCGTGCTTTCTTTCAAAGGCTTCTGAAGATGAATATTTTCTGTGGCACAAGAGGTTGGGACATGTTAATTTCAAAACTATGAACCATCTGGTTTGAGGAAACCTTATCACCGGTTTGCCTCTCAAAGATTTCTCTCATATGGAACACTGTATCTCTTGCTACAAGGGAAAACATGACAAATCCTTTCATAAGCCCATAACCATAAATTCCATTGACTCCCCTCTTCAATTGCTTCACATGGATCTCTTTGGTCCTGTGAGTGTCATGAGTCTTGGACGAAAATCCTATTGCTTGGTGGTAACTGATGACTTCTCATGGTTTACTTGGGTGTTTTTCCTGGCTAAGAAAGATGAGACGCCAGAGATTCTGAAGACTTATCTGCTTCAAAATGAGAATCTTTTCAATCTAAGTGTGAAGACTATTTGCAGCGATCATGGAACAGAATTTAAGAATGCCACTCTTGATTCTTTCTGTGAAAGCAAAGGGATATCTCGCCAATTCAGTGCACCACGTACTCCTCAATAGATGGTGTAGTTGAAAGAAGAAACCGGGCATTGATAGAAGTTGCAAGAACTATGATCGTTGATTCTAAGCTTCCTGTCACATTTTGGGCCAAGGAAATCAACCCTGCATGTTTTGTGCAAAATCAGGTTCTCATCACCAAAAGCTGCAACAAGACACCATATGAAATCATGTACAAGAGAAAGTCGGTTATTGATTTCTTCATAAAGTTTGGGTGTGTTTGCAGTATGCTGAATACTTCGGATCAGCGGAAGAAGTTTGAAGCCAAAGCTAATGAATGCTATTTTCTGGGATACTCATCCAATCAACGGGATTTTTGTGTTTACAACATGCAGAGAAGGATGGTGCTGGAATCCATCGATATCAATTGGCATGAAAGCAATAATATGGACGCTGGGGACGGCCCTGATTGGGTTTTTGATGTCGAATCCTTGTTTAAGTCATTTAATCTTCTTGTATTTTCAAATGATTTAACTCCTGCTAACCCTTACTTTTCTATGAACAATCTAGGGAATTTAGATGCTCCAAGTTCTTCCTCATCCTCTTAAGTAGAAATCCCTGAACCTGCTTCTGTTGAATCTAATGTGAACTCTTTCGGTTCTGGTGCAACAAGTGAAACTGTCAAAGACAACAATCATCCTATAGTAGATGATGTCCCACAATCAACTGCTGAAGATCCCATTAAAGATGCAACTGACCTTCCTGTCAATAACATCAAAAATCTAGATGAGCTCTTGGAAGAAGATGAGATTCCTCAGATGAGAATTCACAAGAATCATCCCACTGACAACATCATTCGTCCGCTCAATGTGGGTGTTCATACCCGTAGTGCCAGTGAAGAAATGAATGACGGTCTTTTCTCGTGCTTCATTTCTCAAGTGGAACCTAAGAACATCAAAGCAGCTTTGCTTGAGAACAGCTGGGTGGAAGCAATGCAAGAAGAGTTTCAGCAATTCTCAAAGTTGAATGTGTGGAATCTAGTGGACCTTCCCAAAAACAAAGTACCTATCGGCACCCGTTGGGTATTTCGTAACAAAAAGGATGAAGGAGGAATTGTGGTTCGGAATAAAGCTCGTTTGGTTATGCAAGGCTTCTATCAAGAAGAAGGAATTGATTTCGAAAAGTATTTACACCAGTGGTTCGATTGGAGGCCAACATAATGTTTCTTGCCTATGAATCCTATATGGACTTCACAGTTCATCAAATGGATGTCAAAAGCGCATTTCTGTATGGAAAGGTTCAAGAAGAAGTTTATGTCAAGCAACCACCGGGTTTCATTGATCCTAACTTTCCATACTGTGTCTATAAATTAGACAAGGCATTGTACAATCTTCATCAAGCACCTCGTGCGTGGTACGAGACGTTATCTAAGCATCTGTTTAATAATGGTTTCACGTGGGGAGCTTTTGACCAAACTTTGTTTAAACCATAGGATGGCGTGGATACAATCTTGGTGCAGATTTATGTTGATGATATCATTTTTGGTTCCACAAATCCTAGTCTGCGCAAAGAGTTCGAAGAAGTGATGCGTTCTAAGTTTGAAATGAGCTCTATGGGAGAGATGAAGTTCTTTTTGGGATTGCAAGTTCATCAGTCAGATTCAGGAATTCTTATCCATCAAGAGAAATATGTCATAGACATCCTGACCAAGTTCAAAATGACTGAGTCCCATCCTTTCAAAACTCTTGTAGAAATTCGACATTGCCTGTCTCCCGATTTGGATGGCGAAAGTGTTGATCAGCACCTCTATCGTTCAATGATAGGATCTCTCATGTATCTCACTGCCAGTAGACCCGACATCATGTTTGCAGTGTGCTTGTGTACACGCTTTCAGGCTAATCCTAAACTCTCTCATTTAGTTGTAGTTAAACGTATTTTGAGATATTTAAAGTATAAGCCAAAACTGGGTATTTGGTATCCTAAAAATAACCTGTTTGATATTGTGGCTTGTTCAGATTCAGACTACGGGGGATGCAACTTAGACCGCAAGTCCACCGCTGGAGGTTGTCAGTTCCTTGGCAACCGCCTAGTCTCATAGAAATGTAACAAGCAAACCACCATTTCCCAATCCACTGTTGAAGCCGAATACATTGCCGCAGCCCTTTGCTGTTCCCAAGTCAGATGGATTCAGATGCTTGACTATGGGATCACATTCCATGAGACACCGACAACACTGTTGTTCCCCATATCACCAAAAAGCCAGTTCAACATTCCAAAACCAAACGCATTGAGATCAAACATCATTTCATCCGTGACTGTGTCGAAAAAAAGCATACAAAAATTGTTGAAGTCAAAACCGACAAGCAAACCGCCGACATCTTCACAAAAGCCTTTGACTCTGCCAGATTTGAAAAACTGGTGGAGATGCTAGGCATGATTAACTTTCAGTAATCTTTGTGCATATTAGTTTGTCTTCTATTTTATGCATATATATTCGAGAAAATTACCAAAAAGATGTTATCTTTCAGTACAGTTGTTCTTGTTTACAAGCAAATCTTTTGGGGGAGAAATTGGAATTAATAAGTCAAATAGAAAAGAGTTACTTTGTTTATAGTTTTTTTTTTAAAAGAACTCCATTGTTGTGCTTTGAACATAGTTCTGTATATTCTAAATCTTACAATTATCAACTTTTGTGTTTCAGGAAAATTGAATCTGACATTTGAGAAATAATAGAGTCTGATCACATCTTTTGAACATGGAATGGACCAAAAGCGATGGTTTTTACTGAGGTATAGCTGGTAGGCCTGACATATGGTTAAAACTTGTAAGTAGTGTAAAAACCTAAATCTTATCTCATACTTGTGTGTTTGAACCCATTATTAAAACATCTAACCCATTTTATATATTAAAACAACCAATACAATCAGATACCGTCCCGTGTTGGATTCCTATTCATACGCCAGGTGACTGTCAAAGTAACGATATTTACCGCCGATGACCCCGTATGTTTTTCTTACGCAAAGATCTCGGGTGTTCATCTTTTTCCCATCCACTTGGATGATTTGATCTCGTCTGTTTTGCTTACGCAAAGATCTCGAGTGTTTAACCTTTTTCCTACCCGCTTGGATAATTTTACGACTTCTTCTGTTTTGCTTACGCATATATCAAGAATGTTCGTATATTTTAATACCCACTTGGATATTTTTCATTTTAAATCTTCGAATCCACTTGGATTTCTTATTTTGTTTTGGTGGTATTTTTGTATTACTAAGATGGTACCTTGCTTAATCAGAAAGAGATGATGGGATGAATATGGGTATTTATTGATGATTGATAGGTTTTCAAAACCATTTTATGTCAATATGTGGGGTACACCCTGTATCATGCTTAAATAGTACCTTATAATCACATGAAAACTATGTGCAAACAATTGTTCGGGTTTACTTTGCACAAATATCAGCTATCTTCAGGGACTCATAGTAGTTGATTGCAAAAAGAAGTGTTTCAATAGACTGACCAGATCTGATCTCATGTTGGATCTTTTCTAAGAAGATAAGGGTAAATATCTTGTGTATAGTTTCATTTTATTTTTAGACTGTTCTTAAAGTTGTACAAATTTAAGTTTGTCTAGTTTCAGTATCAGTTCTATGGCTATCGAAACTACTCCGGTCACCCGAAACTATCAAGTCACCCGAAACTCCCTTTTGCCTATCGAAACTAGTGGTTTCGACAGGGGTAAAAATGTCATTTGTCACATGAGAAAATTAAATGACTTCATTATCTGGTTTCGTCCTCGTCAAGCCTCACTTGCACTCTCAAAATTTTTTACACCTTCATTTTCACTCACAAAATCTCTCAAAACCTTCGGTCTAAGTTGCGCAATCAGTGTTCATAACCTGATCCTCCGTCGTCGTCTTCATCAGGTACCGATTTCAGCTCATTTGTGTGTGATTTAACAAAATGCCAGACCTAGGGTTTCATTTTTGAGAGTTTTACGACTAAAAATTCATAATCATGGTCGTTGTGTGTTGATTTATTGTATATAACCTCAGCATTATCATTGAACTTACTTTCGTTGTACATATTTGCAAATTACAGTCATACTTCTTGGTAAGATGAAGTTTCAACACTTACAGGCTATTCTTACCCTTAATTTTATATTTTTCGTCTGTTTGTTAAGTGTTTTTGTGTCTGTATATATCTTCGGGTTCTTGATTCTTTGTGTTTGAGTCTGTATAAACTGTTCAGGTATTAGGCATCGAAACTAGTAATTTCGATAAAAAGGGTGTTTCTCTTTTAAAAGTGTTTTCAAAATTTAAAAAGGTTTTCAATCGAAACTAGTTGTTTCGATGCCCAAATGTGCCCAAGAATTTAAAAGTTTGATCAAGTCTCTTTGCCCGAAACTTTATAGTTTTGATCACTTGTTTTTGAAAATTTTCTAAGTGTTGACCAAAACTTGTAGTTTCGATTGTGTTTCTTCACCCGAAACTATATAGTTTCGATCACTTGTTTCTGAAAATTTTCTAAGTGTTGACCGAAACTTGTAGTTTCGATTATGTTTCTTCACCCGAAACTATATAGTTTCGATCACTTGTTTCTGAAAATTTTCTAAGTGTTGGACTAAGTAGTTTCGAGTATGTAGTTTCGACCAGGTTTCAGCTGAAATTTTTCTAAGTGTCAAAACTTTAATGAATTTTGTTTGTAGCAGGTATGGATCTTCTATTTGTAAAGAGGCATAATGTTTGTGCCTTTCTTGGTGCCAATGATCCTAAAAGTGCTAATTTTGTTCAAGTCTTGATATTTCTGGCCAATTCCAACATTAATTTTGCTATCAGTCACAACTTACCTGTCTTTGAAGCTTCTATTAGGGAGTTCTAGGAAACAGTTGAGATAGTGACTGTTGAGAATGTGGAGCGTATAAGGGCAACTGTTCGTGGTCAAAAAGTTTTATTCTCTAGAGATTTTGTTAGAGAGGTGTTGCACTTTAATGATGATCATCAGGCACCTACTGAGTTTCCAAGTTTCTACATCAAGGAATGTTTTAGAGAATAGGTCATCCAGATGAATTCAAAAGTGGTCAAATTATCAAGAACTCCTTTCCACCACACTGGAGATATGTTGTCCATGTGTTCACACACTGTATGTCCATCAGAAAAGGAGGTTTTGATTCTGCTAATGCCCTATGGCTTCTGCAATTTTGGGCTTGATCAAAGGAAGAAATTACAATTTCTCTGGGTTAGTGTTTAGACATCTAAAGAAAAATCTTACAGGAGCAGTTAAAGAAAAGTTTCTGGTTTATCCAAGGTTCCTTCAAATTATTATGAACCATCTTCATCCAGATCTACAACAAGTTGGCCATGTGTTTGTCTTTGACCACATGACCGCTATGAAGAGTACAAGCAAAAGAACCAACAGTGCTATTACTGATATTCCTCTGTTTGGTCACATTAATGGAGAAGAGGAAGAGTTTGTTCCTGATATTGATCCAGATCTTGAAATAGAAGAATCATCATCCTCAGAGGAAGAAGTAGAAGACTTTGAACAAGATCAAGGGAATCAACAAGAGGATGAAGCTGAGATTGAAGAAGAACAGCCCTTAATTAAGCCGGTCATTGATGCTCCTTTCATTGATCAAGAGATTGGCATTCAAGAGGAACAGGTGCAAGTTCCAATTATACATGTTGAAGCTGATGTCCAAGGGGGTGAGGAGGAGATTGTAGTGTCTAGTGGGACTTTGGATGCAGGAATCTATGGTTCAGACTACTACAAATCAGACTCTGATGGTCAAACTGAACCTCCTGCATCCTCCTCCAAGAGGTAAGCTTTCTCTGGGTCGGATTATGAATTGGAAGAGCCTAGGGCCAAGAAGATAAAGACTGGACTTGAAAATTTGTCATCTTCATCTGATTCTTTATTTGATATTCCTCATCCAACACCACAACCTTCACCTCAACCTACACCACAACCAACACCACCACCATCCCCACCACATGTACCCATTCCTACACCACCTACATCTCCTGCTCATGAACCAACACCCTCAATGCCAAGAGTGAAAACCTTGAGTTTGAAAGTGAAGAAATTACAGGATCTATTCAAGAGAAAGACAAAGTGATTGAAGGGTTAAAGACTTAATTGCATGAATGCAAGGCGGAAGTCAAGGACATAAAGCTGGAGGTTGGGGGTTACACACCCAAAATGATGTCCAGCAAACCCAACTAGAGACTCAACAAAAGGAAATCTCAAAACAACAACAAGATTTCAAGGGCTTTTCTAAAATTGTTGAGCAACTCAAAGCTTCTCCGGTCAAGTCTTCACAACAAGGAACTCCTTTCATAGTTCAGGGGGAGACCACTTCTACTGGTGGACCCTCTTCCCCTGCCTTTGTCACTAATCCTGAATCTGCTATGACTATCTCCTCATATGCCATGCTCTCTACAAGAGCAAAAAGGTTCTACTCTAGAACCGGAAGACCCATTCCATGCAACAGCTCCAACACCAGAGTTGGCTTGGATAAAAGCAAATTGAAATGTTACAACTGTAACCAACTGGGTCATTTTGCTAGAGAATGCAAGGCACCTAGGGCAAACCCAGCAGCTCACCAAGCCCAACCAAGACATCAACAGCAACAAGCTACTCCTCCAGCTCAAACTGCAGCTTGTGCAGCTGTTGGAACATCTGACTTTGACTGGAGCTTCCAGTATGAAGATCTGCCTACTAACAACCAAGCTCTTATGGCAGATACAACTGAGATACCGCCTCAGGTATATGAACATCTATGTTCCCAAGCCTGTATTGATAAGGTTTTAGGCTACAGAAAGCATAATCAAAACCTAATAGATCAAAATGAAGAGTTTCATCAAATGAAATCTGAATTCAAAAAGGTCGAAGACAGTTACAAAGAAAAAATTAACTGCCTAAAGAAAGAGATTTCATCATTAAAACATGAACAAACCAATCTTGAAACTCAGATTGATGATCTTCTTGTCAAATTAAAAGCTACCAGAGCAGAAAGTTCACATTGACAAATATGAATTTGCATCCAAAAAGCTGCAAAGACTTCTGGATGCTCAAATTCATGATAAGGTAAAAACTGGTGTGGGGTATCATGCTGAACAATATCAAGCCGTTGCACCTCCTGCTGACTACGTTGCCATCCATGAACCAAGCTTCAATCTGGCAAATCTTGATATGGCCAACAGAAATCTTGATCCTTCTAATGATGAACCATTGGTACAAGAATGCACTACCTCATCAGAGTCTGATTCAACTTACTCAGACTCCACTAAAACAAGTGAAGCTTCATCTCCTCCTGCCCCTCAAGTCACTCTGACTAAAGATGAAGTCCATTCAGCACAAGTACTAGCCATTTCAGTACCAGTTCCTACACCATTCAAGTCACTCTGACTAAATATGAAGTCCAGAGTCTGTTATCTACAATGCTGAACATGCAAAGAACCCCGGGTGACAGTTCAGCAATCCCAGCTGATACTGATCCCACACCCTCCACCTCACATCCTGAACAACAATCTGCTTCTACCATTCGACCCCCGGTGCATACTACTAAGGATGCATAGGCACAAAAATTACTTACACCTCTTTTGGATGTTATTGTTCAACCGGAACACAGGGCCCCGATTGCAACGACATATTCTAGGAAAAGGGGCAAGAGAACTCCTTTTTCTCTTGCCTCCAAGGCCCAAACCCAGCCTAACAGTCCTCACTCAGAATCACAACATTCTGGTGAAGATATCATAAGGGAAAACCACATTATTAGGGAGACTTCTTCGGATGTCTCTCTATTAGGATCAGGATCACTTCCCGGATCTGTAGACCAGCCCCCTGAGCCCTTCCTTTCTCTTCTGAACTTAAGTGCTGAGGAACCTGATCAAGATGATGTACCTTCTCCAACTACCATAATCTCGGAGGTACTGATTGATCTTGCTTCCAACACACCCAACCCAAGTTCTTCTACCCTGAAGGACCACTCTAGGAGTTATGAAAGAGTGGATGTGGAAGAGGCTGTCACTACTGCTGGTCCATCAAATGACCAGGAGGACAGTGACAACATTGCTAAGACCTCAACCACGGCAACTCACAGTGAGGATGCTTCCTTGGAAACTCCCCTCACTGAGAGGAATCCCAGGCGCCAAGAAACCATGGGTGATGGGAATGAAGAGGCTAGGCCAAAGGCCCCATCTGGATCCAAGGATTCCACAGCTGTGGATGAGGACAGACTAAAACTTCATAACCTGGAATTGACGGCCAGGGTGGCTATGCTAGAGGCTGAAGTGTCCAAACTAAGACACCAAGTCTCTATACATGAAGCCCATCAATGCCCATCTGTACCTTCTCCCTCTCTTGTATCAGTGGGCACCCAAACTGATGCTTATTTTTCCACTGATGCAACCAAAAAGGGGGAGATGGTCTCTATGGAGGAGGACAAAGACAGTCTTGACGACTGGATTCAAGAGCAGGCTGTTTTTCAAAGTACACTTTTCAAGCCAGCTTTTGTACAGGTCCATGACTTGCCAACTTCAGATAACGAAGAAGAAGAAACAACTGAAGACTAGAAGTTAGTCGTCAGGGCTGTTGATGAGGTGCTGAATGAAGCTGAAGACAAAGAACAAAAATATACAGCTTTCAGCATCCTCCCTGTAGCAGCAGCCATCATATTACCCCCAACTCTTTCAAACTTCACAAAAGCTAGAATTTAACTCCATTCTAGCTTAGGGTTATGATGGATCAGCTGAGAGATTTTGGATTGGATGGGAGTTTAGTGGAGTAGAAGAGCTAAACTGGAACTCTCTCAATGCCCTCCAAGTCCTATAACTGTATTTAACTAACTGCATCAACACTTCATCAGATCTCTCAGCAGAACTTGCCATTGGCAGGTTCTATGACTTGATGGAGGATAATCTACCCAACTTCGAAATATTCATACAAACAGCAAAACGGGTAGCTTATCCTGAGTCTTTGGCAGCAGCAAAAAGAAGACTGACTCATAGAAGACTTGAAATTATAAGGAGCAGTCTTCTCACTAAAGAAGAAGTTTGTTGCTTAAGAAGATTTATGTACTCCTTCATTGTCAAAGACTTAGATGTGCTGGGATGGATAAGCACTAAGTCTCTTGACCACACCTTCTTACTGAGCAACGGCTCCTCTCTCACCATCAACACCAGGAACATCCTATCACTTCCTACAAACTTTCTCTACAAAATCTTTCAACTCAGGGCAAATATCTGCAATGTCAACTCCCTTGAAAGCCAGGCAATGATAGCTACTGTCAGAGCCCATCTTGAACAAGAACGAAGAATTACTGAAGAAGTATATGTGTCAAACTCTGACACTGATACTGACTCAGCTTCCCCTAGAGTAGACATCTTTGCTGCAGCATATGAGTAAAGATCAACAATCAAAGAAATGCTGAAAGAAGTCATAGGTCCTGAGTGCAAATCGGATGAAGCCATTGACCTTCCCTTGTTCACCTCTCAATGTGCCAATGAAGCTGAGGCTGAGATCCCAATAACAGCACCATCATCTGCTGTTGTGGTTAGTGAAGCCGAAGCAGAGGCATCCAATATAAATAAGGGAAAGGGAATTATGACAGATGAAGATGAAGAGAGATTGCTAAAAGAGAAAAGAGAGAGGGAAGAGAAGCGAAGAAGAGGAGACGGCTGACATTAAAAAGGCTCAAGAAAGAAAAACAGCCATTCTCCTCAGAGAACAAACCATCCAGCTGTATGTTAGACAGCTGGATGAACTGAAAAGAAAGATTCCTGCAGTTGACCAGATTGAAGAAGATGCAGCTCTTGCTCTTCAACTGCAGGAACAATTTAACAGAGAATAAGAAGAATTGGAGAAGAAGAAGAAAGAAGAAGCTAAGTTCAGAATAACCGATTCTGAACTAGCCAAAGAAATGAGGGAGGAGTGGGTAAAGGCTCTAGTTTCTCAAGGTGAGGATGCAGACTACCTTGAGAAACTATCAAATAAAGAAGTCTACAGAGCCTTCATGGGTCAGCAAGGTTAATTGGCAAAGAAGAAACAGGCTGAAGAAGAAGAAGAAAAAGCCAAACAAAAGTCCAAGAAGACCATTGCCTTTAATAAACGGACCTATGAAGAAAGGAAGGTCATGATTGACTTCCTTAAGGCTAGAGGAGAGAGTGGACAGAGGCTAGGTCCCATGAACTTCATGAACCTGCAAGCCCTCTACTTCAAAGTCAAGAAGGATGAGGAAGAAAGATTGGGGAAGAAGGGATCCAAGAAAAGGGTACCTATTCAGGAAGAAAAAGAAACAAAAGCAAAGAAACCCAAGCCTTCTCCCTCACCTACCTCTTCCTCAGTCCAACAACCTTCCACTCTCCTCCCCAAACCTTCCACTCCTCCACCCAAAAAGTCCAAACCATCCCACCTAGCTCCCACTCATCAACAGCCTCCCTTAAAGAAATCCAAAACCACACCTAAACCAGAAGACTCAAGAGACATAGTTGATTGGGTCTATAATCCACAGGATCAAAGGTTTGAGATCTTCAGGGGGAGAACTGAAAGAAGAAGATCTATCTACAGAATTTGCAATAATAGAGAGTTTATGTTAAAAATTGTAAATTTTTGTTTCATTCTGTTTAGAATAACATAGGTTTTATAAAATATTTTTTTTTATAAATTTTGGAGCATCAAAACTGTTTTTTAAAAAAAAATAAACAGCCACCCAGTTCGAACCCGGGTGGTTTCTGTGTGTTCAGATTGTATTTACCGCTGGAACAGGGGCAACAACTTGACAGATATTCGGTTCGCACAAATTCTTAAGGTGCACATACGGATGGGCAGGTCTGAGTTTAAAATTTGCGCAAAAATGGACTAGGTTGTGGGTTTCGAACCCACGCCTCCCGGTTAAGGGTCCATGTGCATTACCAGCTGAACTGGGAGGTTTCGCTGGTATAGTATGGAATTAAAAATTTTAATGCGCTAGATCAATCGAACCAGAATCCGACTTAGAATCCGTAAAAACAGGTTATGGATTTCAAAGAGAAATCGAGTTTAATCCCCTCTGTCTTGTGAAATTGATAGAGGGGCTTTTGATAGCCATGAGATTACGAAATGGTAGGCACAAAACTTACTTGATTTGATTGAGGGTCGAGTGCTGTCGGCTAGAAAGTCAGACTCGAAGTTCTTGAAACCTGATCAGAGTCTAGAGCTGAAATGCGGATCAAATGGGTATTGAGAGAGTTTGTAATGGTCTATGTGAAGGTGAGTGGTGAATTAATTTGATTAATTTTGTGTTAAAGGTGGGTTACGGTCATTTGTTTGAAAATTGATAGCTGTGAACGAGTTACGCGTATGTTCCGGTCGATTAGCAATGGATTTGGTTACGAATGGGGACTACATTCATAACGTCAGAATCCCTTGATTTGAGACTAATTGGGACGCGGTTTGACTTGGGGAAAGTCAAACCGTTCGAATTTGAATTCTTGTCGCGGATTGATTGAATTGAGTTGTTACATGGATCAGGGTAAGGTCGATTAACGATTTCGTGTGTAGGGGAAGTCCTTATCAACATGCTTAATCGATTTCACCTGTTAGATTTCATATATTTGGGTCTGATTGACTTTTAAAGTCAAAATTGACGAATGGGGGGTCCAAATTGAGTCATATGGGTTCTAATATAGGCCAAAGGTTCACTTGTAAGGGTGGGGTTCGAGTTGAGGGTTCAAGACCTATTTATTAATTTATTTTAGTTACTAACATAGTTGATTTAATAAAACTTATAAAGTTTTAAACATTGAACCCAATATATATATGATTGCATATATTTTTTATAACTAGATACGTGTGTATATTATATATATATATATATATATATGACAATAGTTGTAAATATAGGATTAAAACTCGCTAATTATATATATTGACTTGTTTATTAAAACATACACATATATACATAGATGTACGTATATTTGTTTATTTAAGTCTAACTAGGAAAATAATATGTTTATGTAAAGTTGGAACTCCAAGTTGTAACGTGTTAAAAAAATGATTAGTGTTACATATGTTGTCAGGCAAAACAGGTTTGAAATAATGTGCCAATATTGTATAAAATAACTTAAAATGGTATCAGAAAATCATGGATGTTACAGTCTCCCCATGTTAAGGGAATTTTGTCCCGAAATTTAAATAGTGGAGACTACTAAATCAGAAAAGGAGTGAGTTTGAGTTTTGATTGTCGGTTTGAGGAGTATGATAGATAACAAGATTTAGGTCTATAGCTCAAGTTAAGTATGAATGATATCAGTGGATTTTGGTTTCAAGAGAGTTTAGGATAGATCTGTCGAAGAATCTAAAGGTGAAATGCCTTACATGGAATGGATTTGATGGGAACTTGACGTCCAGGATTTGTTTAAAAGGTGGTCTAATATGCTCAAGAATTGTCGGTGGATATAAGATTTTCACAAACATTGGTCCGGGTCAAAACTTCACGTGACATGAACAACGTTACTTTTGATAATATGATAGAGTATTTATATATAGGAAGTACCATCGGCGTATCCACCATGCCCTTGTCATATCACATTAGTTTCGTTGTTACATATCACGATAGGTTTTAGGTCACAACACACGACAAACTTCACTATGTTTTCCATGCGCTGATTTTTATAATTATGTGTGCACCCGTAGTTACTCAAATCATCGTATGGTCCGTATAGATCCTTCCATGGTGTGCGGGGCAAGAGGGGCACAAATTCACTTAGTTCATGTCTATTGTTTTCACATATGAGTTGCTAATAAGGAACTATGTCCCTAAATAGGCATGTCGATTAGCAACTAAAGAGTAACAAAGTAGTATAACTTAAAGTTTCATAGTTTACTCGTGTTTGAACAAGAATACGTCAAACCCCGAGTAGCTTCAATGTGTTATGGTTTTCAACTTTGATGAACAAAGTGTATGACCATTATTTGTGTGTAATGTGCTCAATCAATTGCAACAATTGTAAGCAACTTAGTTTCATATGTAATGTAGCACTCAAGATTCATGTATGGTCTAGTGTCATGTAGCTTGTAATCGAATAGATTTCATGTGTGATGTGAGCAAGCTTAGCATCATGTATTTTGTAAATCAATAAGCTTTCATGTGTAATGTAAACAATGTAGTATCATGGATATGGTAGGAAATAAATTTCATGTATGGTGTTAACAACTTAGTATCATGTATTTTGTAAACAAATAACTTTCATGTGTAATATAAACGATTTAGTATCATGTACTTTGTAACCAAATAAGTTTCATGTTTAACGTGGTCAATCTATTATTATGTATCAAATAAACAATCGTTATGTATCATGTATTTTGCAAATAAACAGGTTTCATGTGTTATGTGATCAATCTAGTAAATTGTGATTTGCAAATAGACTAGTTTCATGTATTATGTGATCGTGATGTGCATCTTGTGAACGTGCATACGTAAGTTATTGAATTTTGGGTGTGACATATACTAACGAGTTTTGCATGTGATCGGGTGTTGCGGAGCAGCGTGTTGTTTTATGTTCGTGTAGGATGTGGTAGTTAGCTTCTAGCTCTTTAAATCTCGTTGAGGTTTGTAGGGATGGTTAACGTTTACACGAAATGGGTCGTCTCTTGAAGTGGCAAGTACACTCATATATTACTGAAGGTGAAAGATAACGAGGAGGCTCTGCAAGCATTCTGAGTAATGGGTTTACAAATAACCGATTTTTGTTTGTATATTGGTGATTGTAATTTGTTCTTGTTTGTAGATAAATATGGTAGTGAAACTAATGGGTTGAATAATCTAAATAATTGGACAATCAATTGGAAAACCTTTTTATTAAATTTTCAATTATTATAAGGAGAATATTTTTAGGAGGGATTAATGGTCAAACAAGTAGTTGTATATTAATTTAGCCAAGATTTAGAAATAATTGATTTAACGAGAACAAATCCTAATTATTTATCAATTTGAAATAATTTTTTTATAAAATAGGTTGTATTAAGTTTTCCTACAAGGTGGAAATGTTTATAGAAAATTTATATTTCAGAAATTATCTAAAAGTTTGATAAACTTTTTGTTTGAACAAAATAACGAGGTCGTTTAAATCAAATAATAGTATGATTTGTTTATGAAGGAGATTGCCGGCAGTGTACTAAATTGTGGTAAATGAAGAAGGTGATACTTGGAGAATCTTGATGAAAATATGATGGGTGTAATCCACACTTACTTGTCAAATCAATGAATAATAACCTTAGAGTTGGAATATATGAAATTTATTAAATGTTGAAGTGTTAAACATTATTCAAAACATAGGGGAATGGTTCTCAAACTGAAAATTTAAAAACAATAAATGGAATTTTCTGCTAACGTCTCTGGTAGTTTCCTATTAGAAAGAAGATAATTACCAATACGAGGACCGCTATGGTTATTCGGGTGGTCGATCTGGCTTCAGCTCTAGCTGTTTTCGTGAGATTCTCAAGCATTTCTTTTTCGAGGATGGAAATTAACTCCTTTTGGTACCCTAATTGGCTTGCTAGGCTATCCATTCTTTGTCCTTGCAAGTCGTGCATTACCCCCTGCTCCATCCTTTGCCTCTCAAATTCTAAGGTCCTTACATATTGGTGAATGTCATTGGTTGGAATTCCCATAACACTGGTGGGTGCCATGGTATGCCTTACCCAAGGGTTAGGATGGTACGGGTCGGGCATTAGATATGGGTCTCTTAGTAGGGGTGGTAACTGATTGTGGAGATGGGGTGTCTGATACGGGTTCCTGGGTGCGGGTGATCCAGATGTTCGAAGTCTTGGGCCGGTGTTCCTAATCCTGTCTGCCTTTACATCAAACCTTGGTCTAGCAGCTGGGGTGTTGGTGACCGATGCACGGGTGACCTGATGTCTTCTTCCCAATCAGACTCTGCTCCAGGACGGTAAACCGGGGAGGAAGGAGAGTAGGAGTCCATGTCTAGCACAGAAACAATGAAAAAGTTGTAAGTGATAATGAAATACTGAGTGTTAAATATAAAAGTTCTCATAATCTTAGAGTTTGACTAGTCATAACACCGAGTCTTCACAATAGTATTTTAGAAATACACTTGACCTATAAGCAATGCATCCCTAAGGAGAATTCCCAAGAAAGAAGGGTGGGTCACTAAGACACACTTAAGTACCCTGTCTTTCCTTAGCCAGAATCCCTCATGGGCCTACACGCTCTTCCAGCCATCATGTATTAATAACACTATTGTTGGGCTCATGGTCATGATGAGAATTGTTGTGGACTGGGCTTTAAGGCCTGAAAGTGAGGCTTATATTATGTAGTAGGCTTTTTCTTCTTGGAGGGTAAGTGGATTCTTAGTTTATTAATAATGGCTATTAGGCCCAATAGTTTAAGTCTTTGTTCACAAGTGGTGATGGTATCATGGGTGTGAGTTCAAAGGTGTACGAAGAATTTGGTGTGTATGTGTGTGTGTTTTAAACTTAGGATAACACTTAATGAAACACATAGGTAGCATGTAGATAGAAATGAATGTAAGCACAAGAGTTATCAAGTAGTGTGACACATAAACTGTTAAGTATTGTAGCATGTATTGAAATTACTTAGGATAACATGTAAAAATATTCACACAAGAATTAATCATGTAACATGTAGTAGCATGGTATTGTATGGGTGTCCTAAGGTTATAGTCTAGGTCAAGGGTGTCTAATAACCTAGTTTCCTATAACCAAGGCTCTGATACCAATCTGTCACACCCCAACCGACGGCGGAAACGTCGGGGAGGGACATGTAGACTGTTCATGAGCACAAGGTTGACTAGATTTCAATATATTACTCATCAAATTTTATTTCAAACAAATCACACACAATCAAGTTCAACAGTACATAATTGAAATACAAATGGTTCTTCATTTAAGATTAACTAAGTCCAAAGCCTATGTGTAGAAATCCTTGATCAAACATTAGCACCTGAAACATGAATAAAATAAGGTCAACTAAAAAGTTGGTGAGCATACACAGGTTTGTACATAGATAGTATATATAGATGTGAATAAACAAATCCTTACATAACATGATAAAATAAGGCATTTATGGGGAGCAACTATTGTGTAACCAAAGTAAAATCAAACCTTTGTAACTAGCATGCAAATTATGTTGTCGGTAACAATCACCCCAATCTGGGTGGGTTTGTCAGACTCAAAAGATCTATCATTGTTAACCGTCGGCTTGAATAGTTAATGATTGCACATAAATTGCAAACACACAGTTAACACACCTAGCACTCAAACATAAAGCTCAAATTTTGCATACTTGAATGTAAAGAGGATTTGTGTTTGTGTAGTTTGTGTAAATGTAAGCAATTGTGTGTATAGAGATTAATGTTTAACCCCAAAAAGTGTAAAAGAGTAAAAGGGGCTATGTAATACTCACCTGAACCAAAGGTGTAGCTAGCATGAGAGATTAGGTAGCAATGTGATCCTTGTAACGCACAACGTTAACCTAGAGTGTATTGCGTGTGAACATTAATTAATAAAATGTCTAAATCAAAGTCTAGGGTTTCAATGGATGTGAGTATAGGGAATTGTGTAATGAGTTCGTGTCGAATTTATGTAAAAGGATTGTGTAGGTGTTTGCGTTTTGTTCTTGAATAAGTGTTTTATAATTATTAAAGTTGGGGTATAGTGTCCTTAAAATAATGATTTAGAGTTTAGGGTTAAATAACTAAATAAATTAGATTTATTTATTTAGAAAAGTAGTATGAAATTATATTGTTTCAAATATAAATTAAATAAATAAGTTTATATTTATTTAGTTAATTAGTTATCAAAATATGTCGAATTATGGTAAATATATATTAGTTTATAAAAACTAATGTTACATACAATTTAACACTAAGTGAGTTACAAATGCAATTTCTATGAATAATAAATAAAATAGATATGTTCTTTTTAAGACATTTAAAAAATTAAATATTTAGATAAAATTTATTTGTTTTAAATATATCTTTAATTTTATAAAAATTTTGTAAACGTTGTTTCAATGAGAAATAAATTTATAAGATATTGACACAACAATTATTAAATTAAGTAATTAATTATTTTTAATTATTTAAAAATAGTTAATATGAAATCTTAACAACTGAATTTGCAATAATAGAGAGTTTATGTTAAAAATTTTAAATTTTTGTTTCATTCTGTTTAGAATAACATAGGGTTTATAAAATATTTTTTTTATAAATTTTGGAACTTCAAAACTGTTTTTTTAAAAAATAAACAGCCACCCGGTTCGAACCCGGGTGGTTTCTGTGTGTTCAGATTGTATTTATCGCTGGAACAGGGGCAACACCTTGACAGATATTCGGTTCGCACAAATTCTTAAGGTGCACATACGGATGGGCCGCTCTGGGTTTAACATTTGCGTAAAAATGGACTGGGTTGTGGGTTTCGAACCCACGCCTCCCAGTTAAGGGTCCATGTGCATTACCAGCTGAACTGGGAGGTTTCGCTGGTATAGTATGGAATTAAAAATTTTTGTGCGCTAGATCAATCGAACCAGAATCCGACTTTGAATCCGTAAAAACAGGTTATGGATTTCAAAGAGAAATCGAGTTCAATCCCCTCTGTCTTGTGAAATTGATAGAGGGTTTTGATCGCCATGAGATTACGAAATGGTAGGCACAAAACTTACTTGATTTGATTGAGGGTCGAGTGCTGTCTGCTAGAAAGTCATACTCGAAGTTCTTGAAACCTGATCGGAGTCTTGAGATGAAATGCGGATCAAATGGGTATTGAGAGAGTTTGTAATGGTCTATGCGAAGGTGAGTGATGAATTAATTTGATTAATTTTGTGTTAAAGGTGGGTTTCAGTCATTTGTTTGAAAATTGATAGCTGTGAACGAGTTACGCGTTTGTTCCGGTCGATTAGCAATGGATTTGGTTACGAATGGGGTCTACATTCATACTAGAACGGTTGCGCGTGATTTACGGCCTTCATAATGTCAGAATCCCTTGATTGGGGACTAATTGGGACGCGGTTTGACTTGGGGAAAGTCAAACCGTTCGAATTTGAATTCTTGTCGCGGATTGATTGAATTGAGATGTTACATGGGTCAGGGTAAGGTCGATTAACGATTTCGTGTGTAGGGGAAGTCCTTATCAACATGCTTAATCGATTTCACCAGTTAGATTTCATAGATTTGGGTCTGATTGACTTTTAAAGTCAAAATTGACGAATGAGGGGTCCAAATTGAGTCATATGGGTTCTAATCTAGGCCAATGGTTCACTTGTAAGGGTGGGGTTCGAGTTGAGGGTTCAAGACCTATTTATTAATTTATTTTAGTTACTAACAAAGTTGATTTAATAAAACTTATAAAGTTTTAAACATTGAACCCAATATATATATGATTACATATATTTTTTATAACTAGATACGTGTATATATATATATATATATATATATATGACAATAGTTGTAAATATTATATATATTGACTTGTTTATTAAAACATACACATATATATACATAGATGTACATATATTTGTTTATTTAAGTCTAACTAGGGAAATAATATGTTTATGTAAAGTTGGAACTCTAAGTTGTAACGTGTTAAAAAAATGATTAGTGTTACATATGTTGTCAGGCAAAACAGGTTTGAAATAATGTGCCAATATCGTATAAAATAACTTAAAATGGTATCAGAAAATCATGGATGTTACAAGAAATGTACCCAAGAAAAACGTGAGTAATCATCAGTAACAACCAAACAGTATGACTTTCCTCCAATACTCTTGATACTTATGGGCCCAAACAAATCCATATGTAAGAGCTCCAAAGGGTTATCAATAGAGTTTTGAGTGTTTGGCTTATGAGATTTCCGTTGTAGTTTGCCCTTTTTGCAAGATATACAGTCATCTACAATGGAAAATCTCAATTTTGGAACACCGGTTACCAAACCGTTTCGGACAAGATGATTCATTTTTCTATATGATAGGTGTCCGAGTTTCCTATGCCATAAGATTGAGTCAATTTCAGTTGCTTTAGATATTAAACAAGTTGCTACTGAGGAAGTGGTTGTTGCCACACTCATATCGATCTGATATGTGTCGTTTGTTCTTGGTGCACGCATCAAAATCCATTCTTCTGGAATCACGAAACCAGGCTTCAGAACCAGACATTCAGATTTGTTGAACATCACTGAGTACTCTTTGTCACACATCTGAGAAACACTTAACAAATTGTGTTTTAACTGCTCACAGTAGTTGACATTGTAAAAACTAATACACCCATTAGTAACCACGCCTTGACGTGTTATACTTCCACCTTTCTCGCCTGAAAAGGCCACATAGCCACTCTGAATGGTTTAACGTCTTGTTGACGGGCCATGTTGCCTGTCATGTGCCGGGAACAACCACTATCAACATATCAGCGATTGGAAACCGATCCCCTAGGTTTTCCCTGCACATATCACACAAATTAGTTAGATTTGGAGACCCAAGCCATTGTGGTCTTGGGTCGTCCGTTTTTCTCAAAGTACACAACTTCAATTAATTCACAATCATGGTAATAAAAAATGGGTGACTCTTTTGGTGAGTCGGAATTAGAAGCTTGAGAACCAACTATTTTCTTTCTCCAAATTTTTTTTTGTTGACCAAGAGGTGTGCTAAGGTAAGAAAAATTTTTGCTTAGTTGATTACCTGTTAGCTGTTGTCCTAATTTTCTAAAACTTTTATTCCGTCTCCTCATCTGTGGTCTAGACAATCATACATCATAAGATTGTGTATTACCAAGGTTAGATACACGCGGAACCACAGACTCTTTGTTCCTTTTCTTAGTAAATGGCTTAGTTACAAATCTGGACTTAACCATATACTGGACTGGTGTTTTTGAAACTTGATTTTGAATTGTTTTCTTGGTGCAGCTTTCAAGGATACGACCTGTTTTGGAACAACGAGCCATTTCTCTTTATTCTTATAAGGACAATTCATCATAATATGTCCAAACATTCCACAATGAAAACAATTCCTTCTTTCTTTGAAAGGTCTCCTGTAAGGCTCACTAGTTTTGGATGTAGAAGGTTTATTCTGACCAGTGGTAGAATTAGTTTAATGAACCACAGGTGAAGTTTTACCAGATGTTAATTGAATTTTAGGAGTGTAGTGCTTATCAATGTTTTCTTGAAAATTCTTTCCAAGTTTGTTAGAAAATGTCTCCTTTTTTTCCTGCTTTATGGTTTTGAAATCTTCATAAAGCATCTTTTTCAATTTTTCATTTGATTCAATTACATCAGGTTCAGTTAAAATACAATTCTCCCGATGGTTGACAACGTTTTTTGTTGATTTTAGGTTCTTTAAACAATTCTTCTTAAACAATACCATCAATTTTATTGTTTTTTGAACATTCGTCAGAATAAAACTATTCATCTGAAGATGCGTTATCCTTACTTGACGATTCATCAAGAAAGGATGGATCAATGTCGACTGGCCCATTGACAAATGTCCCGTTAACTGGTGGTGGAATGGCATTAGTACCTAAACATATGCCATCCACTTGTCGTACAACCGATTCATAATGTTCCACCACGAAACGAGAATTTCTCAATTTTTCCACTTAACTTCAGAATTTCATTCTGATGTTTAGCTATTTCGACATTCTTTTTCTCTAACTCTTTGTAGGCAACATCTAAATGAAATTGTTGTTCACTTATTTTTATTGAAAAATCATGTTTGTGTTTTTTGAGATTTTCAATTGATTCTTTAAAACGTTTTTCATTTTCTTTATAACTTAGAGCTGCACTACGTAGAGGTTCGAGTTGATCCTGAACTTTATCATTTTCACCTTTTAGTTTTAAACAATTATTACAGGGAATAACAATAAAAGAATTAGAATCTACCTCGGTTGATGAACTGGATGCTTCTCCAACAGCCGTCAAAGCAAATGTTGATCCTTGTTGCTCTGCAGCAGCAACTGTTTCCCTTCTTCAGCTTTGATCATCTCTATGTGTAACATTCCTGATTTTCTGACCCTATTTTAATTTATTTTAACTAATAAAATAATAACACGACATTGAATCATATACTTGTTCAAACCTACACCTCATTAATCGTTAGCCGATCGTATTCAATTCAAAGATTTAGAACTCATAATCATGTGGTAACACCTCTTAGAGTTAATCCAGTTAGTAATCCCGTTAGGTGTTCTATTAAATCCTAACCAAGCTAATTCTGTCAAAGCTGAAGTTGCAAGGGCTGATTTTGTAAATAACCAGAAACCCTAGTAGTCACGGTCGCGCCACGTTTTGGCATGGCCGCGCCTCATCTGGCACGGTCGCGCCTCATCTTTGCACGGTCGCGCCTCTTATAGGCACGGTCGTGACTCTCATCAGTTAAAACGTAAATGCAGCTTTTAATCACAGGGACGTTTGAATTCGTAACCGATATACGCATCATTATCATTAACAAAAACAATAAACCGAATAATCATTACAGTTACATCCAATAACTCCAAGAAATTCGATTAGTCTCAAGAAAACGAAATTCTTTCAATCGAAAACACAATTCGTCTGTCCTAAATTGAAATCCTCCCAAACAAAAGCTCTAACGAACTCCTCTGAAGTCGAAATTGCAGCAGAAGACACCGGAGATTAAACCGTCGTCGTCGGAACTCATCTCTATCGTACACTATCAATTCATCGTCCTTCCGGGTAATTGAAACCTTCCACATCTACGTTTTAGTCTATAGATCAAAAGCCCTAACCTAATTTGGGCTTACAATATCCAGTTTAACACGAACCCGAATCTAGGGTTCATTCTAAAATGGTTTAATCGAACCCTGCTTTGAACGCGTTTTAAATACAATTAAATTATTTCAATAGACTCATAATAACCTTATAGATGAAAGCCCTATGAATTCCAACATTAACAATATATGATTTAGACAATTCGTTCTGTTTTGGAACAGACAAGGTCGCGCTAGTCTTCTAGCGCGGTCGTGCTCCATGAAGACACGGTCGCGCCTCTCCAAGCGCGGTCGTGCCTCACCCTCTGACCCGGTCGTGCCACTTGGCTAGACCTGGTCGTGCTATCAGAACCCTAGACACGGTTTTGCCTGGCCCAGGCACGGTCGTGCCTAGTGAGCAGCCTAGTTGTGTCTTCTGTTTGATCAACACGGTCGCACCCTTGACCAGCGCGGTCGCGCCCGTGGTCCTAGCACGATCGTGCCTTGTCCCAGGCACGGTCGTGTGTGTGAGAAAATCTTGTCAGAATGCTTAATTTTATATGTTTAAAAACAATAAGTATTCCAAATTAATTTTTAAAATAAAAATAATTGATTTTATAAAGATTGGATTAACTTTATTTAAAAAAAAAATCAAAATTCTTATTTCTAAAATAAATAGAAGTTATTTATTTTAACCTACTCAGTTAATTTTATATTTATCATTAAACTTTGCACATAAATATTAGTTATAAAACACCTTTTAAGTACAAACCACTAACACCTTTAACTCCAACTCTTTGTATACACATCCAATTCAACCCTAGACTTAAACATAGACTATTGTGCACATTATTAATTCAATATACATTACACTCTAGGTTAACGTTGTGCATTACAAGGATCACGTTACTATCTAGTCTCTCGTGTTAACCACGCCTTTTGAATCAAGTGAGTATTACATAGCTCCTTTTACTCTTTTTACACTTTTTGGGGTGGAACATGAACATTATACAAACTATTGTTTACATTTACACAAACTACACAAATACAAATCCTCTTTACATTCATGTGTGCAATTTGAGCTTTATGCCTGAGTGCTAGTTGTGCTAACTTTTGTGTGCGATTTATGTGCAACCATTAACTATTCAAGCCGACGGTAAACAATGATAGATCTATTGAGTCTGACAAACCCACCCAGATTGGGGTGATTGTTACCGACAACACAATTTTGCTTGCTAGTTACAAAGGTTTGATTGTACTTTGGTTACACAATGGCTACTCTCCATAAATGCCTTATTTTATCATGTTATGTAAGGATTTGTTTATTCACAATCTATACGCTATCTATGTACAAACCTGTGTATGCTCACCAACTTTTTAGTTAACCTTATTTTATTCATGTTTCAGGTGCTATCATATGAGTTTGATCAAGACATGCTACACATAGGCTTTGGACTTAGCTAATTTTAATTCAAAAACAAATTGTATTTGATTATGTACCTTGAACTTGATTCATGTTTGTTTGAATGGAAATGGATTTAATATATTACAATTTAGGCAACCTCGAGCTCATGAACAATCTACATGTCCCGCCCCGACGATTCCGCCGTCGGTTGGGGTGTGACAGATTGGTATAAGAGCCTTGGTTATAGGGAACTAGGTTATTAGACACCCTTGACCTAGACCATAACTTTAGGACACCCATACAATGCCATGCTACTACATGTTACATTATTAGTTCTTATGTAAATATTTTTACATGCTATCATAAGTATTTACACGATGTGATACAATACATAATGACTTATGTGTCACACTGCTTGATAACTTTTGTGCTTACACTCATTACTATCTACATGCTATATGATTATTTTTTTATGTGAATATTCTTACATGTTATACTATATAATTACATCATATAATACAATACTTAATAATCTATGTGTCACATTACCTGCCAACTTTTTTCTCCTATTCATTGCTACCTATTTAATTTATTTAAAGTGTTATCCTAAGTTTCCACACACACTCATACACACTTAGTTATTCATGCACCCCTAAACTCACATACATAATACCACACCTCTTGTGAACAACAAATTTTTAAACTATTGGGCCTAATGTCCATCAATAATAAACTAAGAAGCCCATCTATCCTCCAAGAAGCAAAAGCCCACTGAAATGTATAAACCTTACTTTCGGGCCACAAGGCCCAGTTCACAACAATTCTCATCATGACCATAAGCCCAACAATAGTATTATTAATACATAATGGCTGAAAGAGTGTGTAGGCCCATGAGGAATTCTGGCTAAGGAAAGATAGGGTACTTTTAGTGACCCACCCCTCTTTCCTGGGAATTCTCCTCAAGGATACACTACTTATAGGTTAAGTGTACTCCTAAAATACTATCGAGAAGACTCGGTGTTGTGACAAGTCAAACTCAAAACCTATGAGAGTTTCTATATTTAACACTCAATATTTCATTTTCACTTACAACCTTTTCATTGTTTTCTACTAGACATGGACTCCTACTCTCCTTCCTCCCCGGTATACCGTCCCGCAACAGAATCTGATTGGGAAGAAGACACTGAGACACCCGTGTATCGGTCACCAACACCCCCAGCTGCTAAGCCAAGGTTTGATGTAAGGGCAGACTGGATTAGGAACACTGACCTGAGACTTCGAACACCTGGATCACCCGCACCCAGAAACCCGTATCAGACACCCCATCTCCACAATCAGTTACCACCCCCACTAAGAGACTCGTATCTAATGCCCGACCCGTACCATCCTAACCCTTGGGTAAGGCATACCACGACACCCACTAATGTTATGGGAATTCCAACCCATGACATTCACCAATATGTAAGGACCTCAGAATTTGAGAGGCAAATGATGGAGCTGGGAATAATGCACGATTTCCAAGGACAAAGAAAGGATAGCCTAGCAAACCAATTAGGGTACCAAAAGGAGTTAATCTCCATTCTCGAAAAAGAAATACAAGAACATCGCACGGAGACCGCCAAAGCTGAAGCCAGATCTGCTACTCGAGTGACCATAGCGGTGCTCATCTTGGTGATTATCTTCTTCCTAGTGGAAAGCTACCAGAGACGTTAGGAGAAATTTCTATTTATTGTCTTTAAAATTTTTGGTTTGAGAACCATTTCCCTATGTTTTGAGTAATGTTTAACATTTCAGCATTTAATCAATATTTCAACTCTGAAGTTATTATTCATTGATTTGACCCATTGAGTGTGAATTACACCATCATACTTTCATCAAAATTTCTCAAGTATCACCTTCTTCATTCAATACGATTTAGTACACTACCAACAATCTCCTTCATAAACAAATCATCCTATTGTTCGATTTAAACAAAACCTCGTTATCTTGTTCAAACAAAATGTTTATCAAACTTTTAGATAGTAACAAAAACATAAATTTTTCATAAAACTTTCCACCTGATAAGGAAAGTTAATACAACCGATTTTATAAAAAAAAAATTTATTTCAAATTGATAAATAATTATGGTTTTCCTCATTAAAGTAAATATTTCTAAACCCTGGCTAAATTAGTATACGGCTACTTGTTTAGCCAATAATTCCGCTTAAAAATATTCTCTTATTAATAGCTGAAAATTTAAATTAAAAGATTTTTCCCATAAATTGTCTATTTATTTAAATTATGTGACTCAATGGATTCACTACGTTATATATCTACAACCAAGGACGACTTACCACCTTCAAATTTCAAACAAAGATCCGTATTTGTAAACACATTTCCCCGAAATTTTTTAGAACCTTCTCATTACCTTTCACTTGTCGCTTCAAGAGACGATCCATACCGCGTAGATGTTAACCCTATCCATCAACCTCAATGAGATTTAAGAGCTAGAACCTAACTACCACATTATACAAGAACGCCAAACAACCCGCTCGTCCGCAACGCTCAATCACATACCAAACTCGTTAGTATACATCACACTCGAAGTTCAATAACTTACGTATGCACGTTCACAATATACCCAACGCAACCACATGGTACATGAAACCCAATCATTCTCAATATACCTAATGCTACACAAATTACATAATACATGAAACTAGTTTGCCTACAAATCACAATTTACTGGATTGATCACATAACACACGAAAAATGCTTAATTGCAATACACATGCTACTAGATTGAGCACATAATACACGAAACTTAGTTGTTTGCAATATACATGACACATAACCGTTGTTTGTTTGACACATAATTCTAGATTGACTACATTAACATGAAACTCATTTGGTTAGAAAGTGCATCATACTAAACTGTGCACATTATGCAATATACATGATACTAAACTGTTTAGATTACACATGATACTATATTGTTTACATTCCACACGAGAGCCTTTGATCTACAAAATACGTGATGCTAAGTTATCGACACTATACATGAACTTCATCTCCTACAATACACAAGATACTGTGTTGCTTACATCCCGCATGGGAGCTTAATGATTTACAAAATACATGGCGCTAAATTGTTCACGCTATACATGAGACCTATTTGATTTCGAGCTACGTGACACTAGATCATACATGAGACTTGTGTGTTTACTTTATACATGAAACAAAACTTGCTTACAATTATTACAACTGATTGATTACATTATACACAAGACATGGTCATGCACTTTTGTTCACCAAAGTGGAAGACCATAATACATTGAACATAATTGGGGTTTGGCGTATTCTTGTTCAAACACGAGCAAACTAAGAAACTTTAAGTTATACTACTCTTTAGTTGTGAACTTACCTGCTTAAGGACATAGTTACTTGTTAGCGACTTTTATGTGAAAACAATGGACATGGACGGAGTGAAATTGTGCCCCCCTTGACCCGCACACAACGAAATGACCTATACGGACCATGCGATGATTTGAGTAATTACGGGTGCACACGGAATTATAAAAATCAGCACATGGAAAACATAGTGAAATTTTGTCGTGTGTTGTGACCTAAAACTTATCATGATATGTAACAACGAAACTGATGTGATATGACAAGGACATGGTGGATACGCCGATGGTACTTCCTATATATAAGTGTCCTATCATATTATCAGAAGTAACGTTGTTCGTATCACGTGAAGTTTTGACCTAGACCAATGTTTATGAAATCTTTTACCCACTGACATTTTTAAACATATTAGACTACATCATGCACAAACCCTAACGATCAAGGTCCCATCAAATTAATTCCAAATAATACATCTCACATTTAGAATTCAGAATTTTTATTCGACAATCTCCTCCTTAAATTCATTTCAAAATAAAATTCATTATCACCCTTCATATTCAACTTTGATTATCAGGCCAAAGCCATGTCAATGGTTACACTCCCCATAATCCAACAATCAAAACTCACCGAGAACCCAAAACTCCCACCTTTTTCTTGATTTTTAGTAGCCTCCATTAGTTAAATTTCGGGACGAAATTCCCTTAACATGGGGAGACTGTAACATTCCTGATTTTCTGACCCTATTTTAATTTATTTTAACTAATAAAATAACAACACGACATTGAATCATATACTTGTTCAAACCTACACCTCATTAATCGTTAGCCGATCGTATTCAATTCAAAGATTTAGAACTCATAATCATGTGGTAACACCTCTTAGAGTTAATCCAGTTAGTAATCACGTTAGGTTTTCTGTTAAATCCTAACTAAGCTAATTCTGTCAAATCTGAAGTTGCAAGGGCTGATTTTGTAAATAACCAGAAACCCTAGTAGGCACGGTCACGCCACGTTTTGGCACGGTCGCCCCTCGTCTGGCACGGTCGCGCCTCTTATAGGCACGGTCGCACCTCATCTTGGCACGGTCGCGCCTCTTATAGGCACGGTCGCGCCTCTCATCAGTTAAAACGTAAATGCAGCTTTTAATCACAGGGACGTTTGAATTCATAACCGATATACGCATCATTATCATTAACAAAAACAATAAACCGAATAATCATTATAATTACATCCAATAACTCCAAGAAATTCGATTAGTCTCAAGAAAACGAAATTCTTTCAATCAAAAACACAATTCGTCTGTCCTAAATTGAAATCCTCCCAAACAAAAGCTCCAACGAACTCCACTGAAACTCTCGAAAAACCCTAAAGCAGTCGAAATTGCAGCAGAAGACACCGGAGATCAAACCGTCGTCGCCGGAACTCATCTCTACCATACACTATAAATTCATCGTCCTTCCGGGTAATTGAAACCTTCCACATCTACGTTTTAGTCTATAGATCAAAAGCCCTAACCTAATTTGGGCTTACAATATCCAGTTTAACACGAACCCGAATCTAGGGTTCATTCTAAAATGGTTTAATCGAACCCTGCTTTGAACGCGTTTTAAATACAATTAAATTATTTCAATAGACTCATAATAACCTTATAGATGAAAGCCCTATGAATTCCAACATTAACAATATAAGATTTAGACAATTCGATCTGTTTTGGAACAGACACGGTCGCGCTAGTCTTCTAGCGCGGTCGTGCTCCATGAAGACACGGTCGCGCCTCTCCAAGCGCGGTCGTGCCTCACCCTTTGACCCGGTCGTGCCTCTTGGCTAGACCTGGTCGTGCTATCAGAACCCTAGACACGGTTGTGCCTAGCCCAGGCACGGTCGTGCCTAGTGAGCAGCCTAGTTGTGTCTTCTGTTTGATCAACACGGTCGCTTTACCAGCGCGGTCGCGCCCGTAGTCCTAGCACGATCGTGCCTTGTCCCAGGCACGGTCGTGTGTGTGAGAAAATCTTGTCAGAATGCTTAATTTTATATGTTTAAAAACAATAAGTATTCCAAATTAATTTTTAAAATAAAAATAATTGATTTTATAAAGATTGGATTAACTTTATTTAAAAAAAATCAAAATTCTTATTTCTAAAATAAATAGAAATTATTTATTTTAACCTACTCAGTTAAGTTTATATTTATCATTAAACTTTGCACATAAATATTAGTTATACAACACCTTTCAAGTACAAACCACTAACACCTACAACTCTAACTCTTTGTATACACATCCAATTCAACCCTAGACTTAGACATAAACTATTGTGCACATTATTAATTCAATATACATTACACTCTAGGTTAACGTGGTGCATTACAAGTATCACGTTACTATCTAGTCTCTCGTGTTAACCACGCCTTTTGAATCAAGTGAGTATTACATAGCCCTTTTTAATCTTTTTACACTTTTTGGGGTGGAACATGAAATTATACAAACTATTGTTTACATTTACACAAACTACACAAATACAAATCCTCTTTACATTCATGTGTGCAATTTGAGCTTTATGCCTGAGTGCTAGTTGTGCTAACTTTTGTGTGCCATTTATGTGCAATCATTAACTATTCAAGCTGACGGTAAACAATGATATATCTATTGCGTCTGACAAACCCATCCAGATTGGGGTGATTGTTACCGACAACACAATTTTGCTTGCTAGTTACAAAGGTTTGATTGTACTTTGGTTACACAATGACTACTCTCCATAAATGCCTTATTTTATCATGTTTTGTAAGGATTTGTTTATTCACAATCTATACGCTATCTATGTACAAACCTGTGTATGCTCACTAACTTTTTAGTTGACCTTATTTTATTCATGTTTCAGGTGCTATCATATGAGTTTGATCAAGACATGCTACACATAGGCTTTGGACTTAGCTAATTTTAATTCAAAAACAAATTGTATTTGATTATGTACCTTGAACTTGATTCATGTTTGTTTGAATGGAAATGGATTTAATATATTACAATTTAGGCAACCTCGAGCTCATGAACAGTCTACATGTCCCGCCCCGACGATTCCGCCGTCAGTTGGGGTGTGACACTATGATTTCTGCCATCAAACCCATCTGAGTGTGTGCAACAATGGCATCTTCAAGATGAACTCCCTAGTCGTAACTATCGTCTTGTCGAGGTACCAGTGCATTAGATGAAGTTCCTTGATTTTGACTGCGATTTTTCCCGAAGCTCTGTATGTTGTAATTCTGGTTGCTTCCTAAACTTGGTTAAGTGAAACCAGAGGCTGGTGCCTTGTCTTTCTGACACTCTCGTGCAACGTGTCCAAAATTCAGGCATTTGTAACACTTAGCCTTTGATTTATCAAAACCAATTTTATCATTAGAATGCCTACCAAAAAACTTTCTGCCGGTTCTATTCAGAAACCGTTTAGCCCTTCTCAAGATCATGGCCATATTCCACTGAATATCCATATCCTCCATGTTATCTGGATCCACCTGATTAAAATCTTCTTCAATTGTTTCTGGATCAGTTAGTTTGCCACCAATGAAGTTTTCATATGCTAACATGCATGATGAAAACAATGCTACATGATCTTCTGCAATCTTTGCAAAAGCAGGTGTCGGTGTAGATGTTGGACTTCTTGGTTGGTGTGAATTTGAACTTGTAGCAGCAAAACAGGTATGACTATTGCAGCCATTACCTTCTTCTTGTGTTGGATTCCCTGAGAACAAAGCAATACCCGGTCCTTTGGTTTTTGATGTGGAAGAGGCTCCAAAGTACATTGACGGTTCTTGCACTAACGGTCTGCTAGTGGTTTCTTTCTTTCTTAAATTCATGTCATGTGCTTGGATTTTACCTATTACTTCATCAATGGTCATTTCAAAGAATTTAAAGTTTTCTCTTAAAAGGGTTGTGTACATGTCAAATTTGGGAAGTAATGCATCAAGAAAATTTTCAACTAGTTCATCATCTGGATATTTTAATTCATAAGACTTAAGTTCAGTCTGAAGATGACAGAATCTAGAGATAAGTTCATCAATGGATTCTTGTTCAAAATATCTGAAACATTCATACTGTTTTCTTAACAATTCCCTTTTACTTTTCTTAACATCACTGTTACCCTCAAACCGTTTTACCAAAGCTTTCCACAAGTCTTTCGAGGAATCATACCCTCTGAAACTGTGAAATATGTCTCGGGTTAGTGCCATGGTTAAAGAACCATGTGCCTTCTTTTCTAAATCATATGCTTTCTTTTCTTCAGCATCAAGTCTAGAGATTGGTTTGGGTTTGGTTTCACCAAAGAATTCATGGGTTGGATGTTTATAACCTTCTAAAATAGGTATCCACGTGTTTGAATTTGTGCATGAAACATATTCCTCAAATCTAGCTTTCCAGTTGGAAAAGTCATTCACATTTATTAACTTTGGGGGTTTCTGTGGAGTGCCTATTTCGTTGTCATAATTCAACAGGCTACTAAGATTTTGAAGGTTTGCCATTTGTGAAAAATCTCATACGTCTGAATATTTGGCTTTAAGTACGTATGATCATAAAGGCCTTGCGTACTTATAAGTGCGCAAGAAGACAAATACGCATGAATTATCAAGTACGCATGAGCTGATAAATACGCACAAGAGACTAAGTATACAAGAATTTAGACAAATATAAAAGGTTCAAATACGCATGAACTTAAGTACGTATGGACTTAAGTATGTATGACAACTAAGTACGCAAGAATTATGACAAGTACGTAGGAATTGTGATAAGTACGCAGGAATTGTGATAAGTACGCAGGAATTGTGATAAGTACGCAGGAATTCTGACAAGTACGCAGGAAACAGAAAGATGGTTTTCGACAATTGTATCCACTTGTCCTGATCAAAAAGTGATCTGACCAAGTTATAGTGTATGAAAAATGCGATTTGAACAAGTAACCAGACTTAGAAATAGACAGAAAATGATGATTGTAACAACAAAACAAGAACAACACAATGATGGAATGGGATTCTTTCAAGATGAACAAGTGTATGAAACAAGACTCAAGAATCACCAATGCGGATGTAAACAGAAACACATATGGATGACATATGTTCCTAACATTCTCACAACACTCGGAAATAAGAGCATATGCTCTGATACCACTTGTAGGTCCCTCCGGGTGGGTGTTTCAGATCGATATCGTGTGAGAACGTATCCTAGTAAACAGGTGTGGAATGCCCGTTACTAGGTGGAACAATGTAAGAATGAATGTATGACAATCAACACGAGATGATACTAATAAATACACGGTCTATTGATTTCATAGTGTTTCAAACAAGTAAAGAAACAAATTGAATAACTTCTGGACTGATACAATACGGATCTGTGCGTACTTTTGTGTGCAAAAATGCATCTATGTAAAAATGAAACAACTCTATGCTATTTATAGACCTGGGCTATGCTCACTTAGTAAGTACGCATGACTAACCTTCATGCGTACTTGCTAACTACGCATGACCATTGTACTTGACAAATACACAGGAACACATCCTTGCATATTTGTTTAGTACAATATCAAAATACAACACGTTCAGACATAAACATACATAATACAACTCGATAAGAAAAATATAACAAATACTAAATACATACAAGACTGAACTAGATAATAACAAAAGCTTTAGCTCGATCCAGAGTGCCTATCACAAAACATGCATCAACAGAAGATCTGGAGGTTTTATTCAAGAATCATATTCAAGCTTACTGTGATGATGATGAGGCAGATGCAAAGGCATATCAAAGGATTGTGACCTTACATGTGAAGCCTTACATCCAGAAGCCAATTGAAGGTCCAGCAGCTTGAGAAGGGATGAAGACAGTAATGCAACAGCTTAGGGGGAGATTGTAGAGTCTTATACTTTTGTAAGATGTTGTCATTAATGTACTTTTGAACAATGTTAGATTAGTTTCCTTATTTGTAATTTCATTATTGTAATTTTCTATTTTTTAGCTTTCTGTTTTGTCTATGTCTGGGCCATCGAAACTACCTAGTTTCTATTGAGATTTGTTCAATCGAAACTAGTAGTTTAGATAGATAGTAAGTTTCGACATGATGTTCTATCACTTGTAAATGCTCAACCGCATAGTTTTGATACCTGTTGGCTTACTATAAATAGCCTAGTTTGAGATTGTTTAGGGTGTGAGTAGCGGCTGTAACCCTGAATTCTCTCTTTCACTATTCTTGTAGAATCAATAAAATCTGCATTAGTTTAATGCTTTGTTCTTACATTTTCATATCTGTTTGTGATTGATCATGAGTGTGGTTAACCTGTTGTCTTCACCAATCTGTTTCTCTCCTCTGTTTCACCACCATACACAAAGATTCCTCCTGTGTGTCTGTGTAATCGATCTGTTTAGTGATTTCCAATTGAAATCAGGACCTACTTGCAGTGCATCACATCCATGGAAGCTGTCATAAAAATGAGTGAGTGCAGGGCGGACCAAGCGGTAAAGTTTGCCGCACGTTCGTTCGAAGAGGAAGCTCTTGACTGGTGGGAATAAGTCAAACAGACAAAGGGAGAAGCAGTAACGACAGGATGACTTGGGAAGATCTCAAGTCTCTGATTATTAAGAGGTACTGTCCACAAAATACCGTGGACAAGATTGAAGCTGAATTTCTGAGGTTCGAAGCTCGAAGCATGATTCATCAGAAGTACATGACCAAAATTAATGAAATAGCCAAGTTGGTACCACATTTAGTTACTCCTGAGTTAAGAAGAGTCAAATGTTATATTCAAGGTTTACCTCCTAAGGTTCGTACCTTAGTGAAATCCATCACACCCGAGACAATAGATTTAGCTGTGGAAAAGAGTGCGGTGATGTTTGATGAAGTGGCAGCTCAAGAGCCACCAAAGATTGATCACAAAAGGAAACCTGAAGAGGTTATTTATAAGTTCAAACCAGGGAACATTAAGTTCCCAAGGAGAGGAGGATTTAATTCCAACCCTGATAAAAACCAATCAGGGAATTAAGTGCCAGACTTGCCAAAGTTTGGTCACTTAGCAATCCAGTGCCCAAATGTTAAATGTTTTAACTGTGGAGAGATTGGGCACTATAGGACTTCATATCCTAAACCACCTAAGCCCCGAGTGAGTGGTCCAAATAAAGGGACTGGACGAGTATTCTTCTTAGGAAGTGGAGATGAATCAAAAGATAAATCTAAGGAGGTGGTAGATACTTTCTTAGTTAATAATATTTACGCCAAGATTTTATTTGATACAGGAGCGAATAGGAGTTTTGTTTCATGTACAGCAATCTTGGTTGCTGATGATGGTTTAACTTGGGCAGCAGCGTTCTTGGTTGCTGATGAAGGCTTTTTCTTTGGTTGCTTGAGTCTTACTTGATCAGCAGCAGTTTTGTTTGATGCTGATGGTTTAACTTCCGAAGTATGCCTACCCTTCTTCATCTTACTGATAGGATTTTGTTGAAGAGGAATTTGATGAAGAAACTGTTTGATAGGATTAAACTTACAATTTGCAGCAAAGTGGTCTGATTCACCACAGATGATGCAGGATTGTTGAGGTCTTGGCATATGCTTTCTTGGTGGGGATAGAGAGTTTCTGAACTGAGTTGCTTTGGCTTCAAAACTTCTTACCTTTTTGTTCTTGTTTGTTTTCTCAAAAGCGTGTTGCTTTAGGTTTCTTTGTTGTTAAAGATAATAGAAGTAAGTGCTGGCAGTATGATTGTATTTCCCACACACAAAGCATGATTTCGCCAGTTTGTCCCTTTAAAGTACACATAGTCCTTTTTTTTGAACAAGTCTTTGAAGTTCCAGGGGTGAGCTTTGTTGTGCTCAAAGGTGGTTTCTTTCAATGTCTTTTGAACATATGGAGCCCTCTCTCCAGGTGCATGACATATGTCAAACACCTTCCTTTGTTGTGATTTGAATTGAGGCTTTGAGTTGGTGGAGGTTGAAGACTGTCCCTTTTCAACTGTTAGCTTTCTTCCTTCTGGAGGATAGCTAATTCTGGTTTGTTTGGTTGGTTGAGATACTGGTACTTTTTTGGAAGGGATGAAAGGGCTTGGATTGTTGGCTTTAATAACTTCACAGGTAGGTGGTGATGAAACTTTATTGGTTTCAGTGGAGTCTGAGCATGTTAACTTAGACTCGGATGAAGTAGTGCATTCTTGCACAGGGGTTTCTTGGACAACAGGGTCAAGATTTCGGTTGGCCATGTCAAGGTTGGAAATACTGAAACTTGGTTCATGAATGGCTACATAGTCAGCGGGTGGAGGAACAGCATTGTAGGGTTGTTCAGCTTGGAATCCAAGACCAGCAGTTACCTTTTCATAAATTTGAGCATCCAAAAGTCTTTGTAGCTTTTTGGATGCAAATTCATATTTTTCCACATGGACCTTTTGGTCTGCTAATTCGGCCCTTGTAACTTTTAACTTAACTAGAAGGTCATCAATTTGAGTTTCAAGGTTTGTTTGTTCATGTTTTAATGATGAAAATTCTTTCTTTAAACAATCAATCTTTTCCTTGTAACTGTTTTCAACCTTTTTAAATTCAGATTTCATTTGGTGAAATTCTTCATTTTTATCTATGAGATTCTGGTTATGTTTCCTGTATCCAAGGTCCTTATCAATACAAGCTTGAGTACACAGATTTTCATATACCTGAGGTGGTACCTCTGATGTGTCAGCCATGAGAGCTTGATTGTTGGCAGGAATATCCTCATACTGGAAGCTCTAGTCAAAGTCAACAGTTCCAACAGCTGCACAAGCTACAGTTTGTGAAGGAGGAGTGGCATGTTGCTGTCTTGGTTGAGCAGCTGGGTTTGCCTTTGGTGCCTAGCATTCTCTAGCAAAATGACCAAGTTGGTTACAGTTGTAACACCTCAATTTGCTTTTGTCCAAGCCAACCCTGGTGTTAGAGTTGTTGCTTGGAACGAGTCTTCCTGTTCTTGAGTAGAACCTTTTTGCTCTTAGAGAGAGCATGGCATAGGAGTGCTGTATATCCATTTCTTCTAGATCATCTGGATGAAAACATTCTAGATCTTCCTTGATAAAGGACATATTGATTGAGTTTTCAGGGACAAAAGCTACAGAGGTTGATGTTTGAGGTGGGGCTTCAAGAAGAAATGGTGAGTTGTTTGATTGAGAGGTTGGAGTTTGGGTATGAGTGACGATGGGAGGATAATAGTTGCTTAAACTAGGACCTGAGTGGTCAGAGTGGAGGGCAGAAGGGGTGGTGGTGGATGTTGAGGATTTTTGGTAGCTTGAGCTTCTTTCCTTGGCCTAAATCATCTCTAATTCATAGGTCTTTAGCATACTGAAAAGCTCAGTCATCTAAAGAGTCTTCAGATTCTCAGTTCTTCTGATGGACACGGTGTAGAGTGTCCAGCAACTGGGTAGAGACCTGATGAACTTCTTGAGAATATCTTCATTCTCCAGCTTCACTTTTGAGCACTACAGCTCACCTACAAGATAAGTATATCTGTTAAATAAAACAGTTAGAGACTCGCCTTCCTTCCAGATGAAGTATTCATATTGCTGCTTCAGGATGTCTTTTCTGTTTTCTTTTACTTCTTCTGAACCAGCAAACATCTTCTCAAGAGCTTCCCATAGCTCCTTTGCAGTTTTGTATCCTCTGAAGTTGTGAAAAACTTCATTTGGTAAGCACATATGGATGGCTCCCAAGGCCTTGAAATCTACCTCCATTTTCTTGATGTCTTCATCAGAGTATTTGGAGGATTCTTTGGGAACCAGTGTACCTCCGGAATCAGCGGAGGCTACCATGGGTATGTATGGTCCATCTTTTATGGATTTCCACATCCCATATTCTTGATAGCAGAAGAAGCTTTCCATTATGTTCTTCCACATATCATAGTCTTCTCCAGACACCAGTCTTGGTGGTTTGCTAATGCTTCCAATGTCTTCAACTCCATTGTTTTGTGCCATTTTTGATTTTTGATAATGTGTGACTTTAGCAAAGAAATAGTTTTGAATAGAACTAGAGAATAATTAAACAAGTGTGAGATTGTTTAATCTGTGAGCAAAAGCTCTGATACCACTTGGCGAAATCATGCTTTGTGTGTAGGAAATACAATCATACTGCCAGCACCTGCTTCTATTACCTTCAATAGAAAAGAAACCTAAAGCAACACGCTTTTGAGAAAACAAACAAGAATAAAAAGGTAAGAAGCTTTGAAGTCAAAGCAACTCAGTTCTGAAACTCTCTATCCCCACCAAGAAAGCATATGCCAAGACCTCAACAATCCTGCATCATCTGTGGTGAATCAGACCACTTTGCTGCAAATTGTAAGTTTAATCCTCTCAAACAGGTTCTTCATCAAATTCCTCTTCAACAAAAGCCTACCAGTAAGATGAAGAAGGGTAGGCATACTTCGAAAGCTAAACCATCAGCAGCAAACAAAACTGTTGCTGATCAAGTAAGACTCAAGCAACCAAAGAAAAAGCCTTCATCAGCAACCAAGATTGTTGCTGCCCAAGTTAAACCATCATCAACCAACATAAATGTTGTTGATCAATTAAAGCCCAAGTGACCCGAAGACAAGTCTTCAGCCGCAACCAAGATTGTTGCTGCTCAAGTAAAACCATCAGTAGCAACAAAATCAGCTGCTGATAAGCCAAAGTCCTCAGTTGCAACATCTGCTGCTGACAAAGCAAAGAGAGCTGGAAAACCACCAATTCAGCATTGGAAAGCCAAAATTCCTCCAAGAATCATCATTGGTTCCGTTGAATGCACACATGCTGATACTGATAATCTGAGAACCCTTTTTTTACAAGGATGCAAGCCTTGGATTCCTCCGACTAACTAGATCTCTCTCATGTGCAGGGACAGCCAGGTCACAAGAATAACACCTGGGTGGTAGACAGTGGTTGTTCCAGGCACATGACAGGCAACAGATCCATCCTCTCTAACTTCAGTCATTTCAATGGAGGATATGTTGCCTTTGGAAGTGACTCAAAAGGAGGATGTATTACTGGACAATGGACTGTGTCCAATGAAAGAATGAGTATTGAAAAGGTAAACTATGTCAAAGAATTAGACTTCAATCTCATGAGTGTTTCCTAGGTCTGTGATCAGAAGCATTGGATGCTATTCATAGATAAATAATGCTTTGTACTGTCTCCTGGCTTATCCAAACCTCCTCCGGAAAAGATTTTGTTAACTGCTCAGAGAAAATAAAATCTTTATGTGCTTGACATGAATGAGGTCACTCCATCTGGCAGTGTATCCTGTTTTCTGTCAAAATCTTCAGTTGATGAATCATCTCTCTGGCACAAGAGATTAAGCCATGTTAACATCAAAACCATAAACAAATTGGTGAAGGATAATCTTGTCAGAGGGCTTCCTAACAAAGAATTACAGCTAGAAGATCATTGCATTGCTTGTTTGAAGAGGAAGCAACACAAGAGTTCTCACAAGCCCAAAACCTTGAATACAAATGACACTCCACTACAGCTGCTGCATATGGATCTCTTTGGTCCTACAAATATTATGTCAATGGGTAAGAAGTCATACTGTCTGGTGATAACTGATGACTACACTAGATTCTCATGGGTATACTTCTTGAGAACTAAAGATGAAACTGCTGAAATTCTCAAATCCTACATCCTTAGGGTAGAGAATCAAAGCAATCAAAAGGTAAAGATAATAAGGTGTGATCAGGGCACATAGTTCGAGAACCACACTTTGAACTGTTTCTGTGAGAGCAAGGGAATAGAAAGACAATACAGTGCTCCGAGAACTCCTCAACAAAATGGAGTTGTTGAAAGAAGAAACAAAACTCTAATTGAGTCAGCAGGTCTATGTTAGCTGACACAAAACTGCCTCTCATATTCTATACAGAAGCAGTAAGCACAGCCTGCTATGTGCAAAATAGAGTTGTCATAGTCAAGCCTCTCAACAAGACACCTTATCAACTATGGTTCCAAAGAGTTCCCTATATTGGATTTCTAAAACCTTTTGGATGTCCATGCACAATTCTGATCACACATGGGGTTCTTCCTAAGTTTGGTGCCAAATATGATGAAGGATATTTTGTGGGCTATTCCTCTCAATCCAAGGACTACAGAGTATTCAACTAAAGAACAAGAATTGTGGAAGAATCAGCCAATGTGGAATGTAGAGAACACATTGTCCATGGACAGGAAAAAGGCCCAAACTGGCTCTTTGACATAGACTCATTCACCCAAATATTTGAGCCTCTCATCTTCTCAAATATGGAGTCTACCTCTTCACAAGCACCTGCTTCCACTTTCTACTTTGACTATAGACTGGATTTTCCTAAATCTTCCATCAGTCTGAAAAAACCATCCATTGATCCTCCATATGTTATGGAAGCCATTGAAGCAAGTGAAGCCGGAACCAGACTCTCCAATGTCACCAGCAGCAGCCTTTCTGAAAATGAAAATTTGAATGAAGACTCTTCAGTAAATGTTGTAGATGCTGCAAATACTATTGCTGATAATACTGATGTAGATGTTGATATTGAAGACTCTTCCACCATGAATAACGAAATCCCTGATCAAAATCAAAGCAATCTTGATCAAGGGATATAGCTGGAGGTGGTACCAGCACAGAGGATCAACAAGGAGCATCCTCTAGAAAATATTATTGGCCAAGTTCACCAAGGAGTTCTAACAAGAAGCAAATCTCATGAGGCCAATATATGTTTGTTTTCATGTTTTCTATCTCATGTGGAACCCAAGAAGATAGATGAAGCTCTGAAACACAGCAGTTGGATTGAGTCAATGTAAGAAGAGTTGCTGCAATTCAAGAGACAAGATGTCTGGAAACTTGTTGATCTTCCACCTGGTCAATCTGCCATTGGCACAAGATGGGTATTCAGGAACAAGCAAGATGAGAGAGGCATTGTAGTAAAAAACAAAGCCAGACTTGTAGCTCAAGGCTACACTCAGGAAGAGGAAATTGACTATGATGAAGTCTTTGCTCCTGTTGCCAAGCTGGAGGCCATCAAAATCTTCCTGGCATATGCTGCATCAAAGAATTTCATGGTCTATCAAATGGATGTCAAGAGTGCCTTTCTATATGGGAAGATTGGTGAAGAAGTATATGTCAAACAGCCTCCAGGCTTTGTAGATCTCGCACATCTTAACCAAGTGTTCAAACTAGACAAAGCTCTGTATGGATTACATCAAGCCCCAAGAGCCTGATATGAAACTTTGTCTGGATATCTACTAAGCAACAACTTCAGAAGAGGTGCCATTGACCAGACCTTGTTTATCAAAGATGAAGGAGGAGAAATCTTACTGGTACAAATCTATGTTGATGATATCATCTTTGGATCAACAAGGAAGAAGTTGTGTAAAGACTTTGAGATCCTGATGCACTCAAAGTTTGAAATGAGTTCAATGGGTGAACAAAATTTCTTTCTGGGTCTTCAAGACAAACAAGTTCCAAATGGAATCTTCATCAGCCAATCCAAATATGTCAAGAGCATTTTGAAAAGATTTAAGATGGCTGACTGCTCTGCTATAAGAACCCCTATGCAAGTGCATCATCAGCTGACTCTAGAAAAAGATGGTCAAGACACTGATCAACATCAGTACCGTGCAATGATAGGGTCTCTCATGTATCTCACTGCCTCAAGGCCAGATATCATGTTTGCAGTATGTCTCTATGCAAGATTCCAAGCAGCTCCAAAGAATTCACATCTTCAAGCTGTCAAGAGAATTTTTAGATACCTAAAGGGAGCCCCAAGACTTGGGCTATGGTACTCTAAAAATGATAAGTTCAATCTGTATGCATACACTGACAGTGATTATGGGGGATGCAACTTGGACAAAAAGTCCACATCAGGAGGATGTCAGTTTCTGGGAGGGAGACTAATTTCATGGCAGTGCAAGAAGCAAACATGTGTTTCAACTTCTGCAGCAGAAGCAGAATACATTGCAGCTTCAAGTTGCTATGCACAAGTCATCTGGATACAAAATCAAATGCTGGATTATGAGATAACTTTCATGGCAACTCCCATTCACATTGACAACATGAGTCCTAAATCATTCACAAACAATCAGGTACATCACTCCAAGACAAAGCACATTGACGTCAGGTATCACTTCATAAGAGATCAAGCTGAGAAAAAGAGAATTATTTTAACCAAAGTTCATTCCAATGAGCAATATGCTGATTTGTTTACAAAACCGTTTGATGAAGCCAGATTTAGATATTTAGTTGAATCTATTGGTATGATGAACTTTGATTAAAATCTGTCTCTAAAATTTTTTTTTGTAAATGTGTTTGTCCCTTATTGTAAATAAAAGTTATAAGTCAGCAGCAATTTCGATTTTTAGCTGCCGACAGGTTTAATCATCAGAAGCAAAGATTTTGCCACTGACTGCTTTAAGTTATCAGCAGGAACAATTTTCTCGCGGATAGCTTTAAGGCTGTCAGCAGCAACACCCTTGCTGTGGATCATTGCATCCATCAGCAGCAATTGAGTTTGCTGCTGACAGACTTAACTATCCGCTGCAACCAAGTTTGCAGCGGATAGGCTTAACCATCCGCAATAACCAAGTTTGCTGCTGATGGGTAAAAAAAAGTCTAAATTAACTTTTACCCGCTATAAAAATTCCTTTCAGTCTTTACCATGACTGCTATAGTGTATTACAGCTGTAACAGTAAAAAGTGAATGAGGTTGTACTGTACAAGTAAGTTTGCTTTTTCCCTCCTCTGTCGTTATTACTCAAATCAATTTCTCCATAACCTCTTCACATTCAATTTCAATCTAACCCTCATCATTTTCTCTCAAACCTCCATAGCATTCAAAGCCTTCCATCCTTAACCACCCTTCAAAAACCTTCCTCTTTCCCTACAAACCCAACAAAATGGCAGAGGTCGACATAAACCATCCTAATGACAAGTTTTCTCCCTACCACAATCTCACTGCATACCTGGTTAAAGGAAAGAAGTCCGAAGGGTTCGATGATATGATCTATTTTCTTTGTCGATCAAAGATATATTTTGCACTAACCGTCAACCCTACCATATACATCCCTCATATGGAGGATTTTTGGAACACCGCCGTCTACTCTACCGAACAGGAGATTCCCCAAATCCAAGCCATGGTAGATGGAAAAGATATCATCGTCACTGAAGCTACTCTCAGAAAACACCTCAAGTTTCAAGACGAGGGGGCCGCCATTTCATACTCAAAAGAAGAATACATGGGTACCTTTGTATCCATAGGGTACACTGGAAATCAGAATAAGTACACAATAGAGAAGGCACTGATGGGCCCCCCATGGAAGTATCTATGCCACACTCTTCTACAATGCATATCTCAGAAGAGAAGTGGATGGCATCAAGTGAGCTATGCACTTGCCTCTGCTGTTCACGGTATGGTTACTGGCCAAGGATTCAACTTTGCACATCTCATCTTTGAAGGTTTAATATACAACCTTCAAGAGGGTGCAAAGCAGCAATTTTATATGTACCCAAGGTTCTTGCAGGAGGTTTTTAACAATGAATTAAAAGAGCTTTCAAAACCTGCAAAAATCTATCTTATGCTGGGTCATAAAAGTAATATTTTCCAAAGTATGAGAACTGTTTCCAAAAAGTTCTTAGGGGTCAATGTTTCATTTTTATCTACAATGATGAACGTATAAAGTACTCAGGGTGACAGTTCAGCAATCCCAGCTGATACTGATCCCACACCCTCCTCTTCACATCCTGAACAACAATCTGCTTCCACTGTTCGAACCCCTGTGCATACTACTAAGGATGCACAGGCACAGAAATTACTTACACCTGTTTTGGATGTTATCGTTCAATTGGAACAAATGGCCCCAGTTGCGGCAAAATATACTAGAAAAAGGAGCAAGAAAACTCCTTCTCTTCTTGTCTCAAAGGCCCAATCCCAACCTAAAAGCCCTCATTCAGAATCCTAAAATTCTGATGAGAATATCAATAGGGATAGACACATCATTAGAGAGACTTCCTTGGAAGCTTCTCTATTAAGATCAGGATCACATCCCGGATCCATAGAACAACCCACTTAGCCATTCCATTATTTTTCTTCTCTGAACATAAGGGCAGAGGCACCTTGTCAAGATGATATACCTTCTCCAACAACCACTATCTCGGAGGTATTGATTGACTTTGCTGCTAGTGCACCTATCCCAAGTTCATTACCCAAGAAGGTTCACTCTGGGAGTACTGATAGAGTGAATGTGGAAAGGGTTGTCACTACTCTTGGTACATCAACTGACCAGGATGATAGTGATAACATCATTAAGACCCTAACCACGGCAACTCACAATGAGGATGTTTCCTTTAAAACACTCTTCACTGAGAGGAAATCCAGGTGCCAAGAAAACCAGGGTGATGGGGATGCATAGGCTAGGCCTAAGGCCCCATCCAGCTCCAAGGATTCCACAACAGTGGATGAGAACCGTCTGAAACTTAAAAATATGGAATTGACAGCCATGGTAGCTATGCTAGAGGCTGAAGTGTCCAAACTAAGGCACCAAGTCTCTATGCATGAAGCCCATCAATGCCCAACTGTGCATACTCCTTCCCTTATATCAGTGGGAACTCAAACAGATGCAACCCTTTACACTGATGCAACCAAAAAGGGGGAGATAGTTGCAATAGAAGATGATGTTGACAGCCTCGAAGAATGGATACAAGAGTAGGCTGGTTTTCAAAGCTCTCTCCAAACCTGCCTTTGTTCAAGTTCATGACTTGCCAGACTCAGTAGATGAAGAGGAAGATATCACTGAGGATTGGAAGTTAGTTGTCCAAGCTGTTGATGAGGTGTTAAAGAATGAAAGTCAAAATGAAGACACACCTTCATCATTCAGCATACTTCCTACTGCTGCAGCCATATCAAGTCAGACCATTGCCCCTCAGTTCACTCTAACTGCAAATAAGTTAGAATTAGACTCCATTCTAGCATGGGGGTATGATGGTCTATATACGAGATTCTGGATTGGATGGGAGTTTGGCGGAATAGAAGAGCTGAATTGGAATACACTAAATCCATTGTAGGTTCTTGAAATGTATCTATCAAACTGCATCAACACTTCCACATATCTCTCAGCAGAACTTGCAATCGACAGGTTCTACGTCTTGATGGAGGATAATCTACCCTGGTTTGAAAGGCTCCTAGAAGAAGCAAACAGGTTGGTCTATCCTAAACACCATGCAGAATCTTCAACAACATCAGAATAAAGACTGGCTCCAAGACTTACCTTGATCAGGAGCAGTGCTTTAACAGAAGAAGAAGTTCTATGTTGGAGAATATTTTTCTACAATGAAGTGGTCAGGGGCTTGGAAGTGCTAGGATGGTCAAACACTCTTCTGACTTCACATTCCTCCTGAGTAATGGATCATCTCTCTCAATCAACATAAATGAGATCCTACTATTAAATTCAGACTTCCTGCACAAGGTCTTCGAGCTCAGAACACACATATGCAATGTAAATACCATAGAGAGTCAAGCAATGACAAAAACCATCAAAGCTAAGCTTGAAAAGGAAGGACGACTTGCAATGGATGACACCAACTCTGACTCAGACATATCCTTTCTTTCCTCTCCAACTATCAGATTAACACAACAGAAGAATCCAAAAGAAGAGAAAAGGAAAAGATGAAGAAAGAATGGAAAGCAGTGACAGGTCTTGAATGGGAAGAAGATGAAGAAAGTGTCCTTCCTTTGTCCATTCCACAAAATGCCAATGAAGCTGAAGCTGAGATCCCAACAGCATCTCTTACATCTGCTGTTGTGGTCCATCAAGCTGAAGTGGAGGCATCCAGCAAAGACAAGGGGAAGAGACCTATGACAGAAGAAGATGAAGAAAGATTATTGAAAGAGAAGAAGGAAAGGGAGGAAAGAAGAAGAAGAAGAAGAGAAGAAGAGGAGATGGCTGAATTAAGAAAAGCACAAGAAAGAAAAACTGCCATACTCCTTAGAGAACAACAAATCCAGCTCTAAGAAGCTAGATGATCAGAAAGTCAAGATTCCTACAGCTTCTCAAATTCAAGAAGATGAAGCTCTAGCTCTTCAACTGCAGGAACAATTCAATAAAGAAGAAGAAGAAAGAGAGAAGAAGAAAAGGGAAGAGGCTAAGTTCAGAATAACTGATTCTGAACTAGCCAAAGAAATGAGAGAGGAGTGGATAGAGGCTCTGATTTCTCAAGGTGAGGATGCAGACTACCTTGAGAAACTATCAAATAAAGAAATCTACAGAGCCTTCATGGGTCAGCAAGGTCAATTGGCAACTAAGAAAAGGGATGAAGAGGAAGAAAAAGCCAAACAGAAATCCAAGAAGACCATTGCCTTTAACAGAAGAACCCATGAAGAAAGGAATGTCATGATTGACTTCCTAAAGGCTAGATGAGAGAGTGGAAAAAGGTTGGGTCCCATGAGTTTCATGAACCTACAAGCCCTTTACTTTAAAGTCAAGAAGGAAGAGGAAGAAAGACTGGGGAAGAAAGGCTCAAAGAAGAGGTGATTAATCAAGAAGATGAAAGGAAACAAAAGAAACCCAAGCCTTCTCCCTCATCCACCACTTCCTCTATTCAACAACCTTTCACTCTCAATCCTAGACCTCCCTCCTCTCCACCCACAAAGTCCAAATCCTTCCACCCAGTTCCTCCTCATCAGCTGCCTTCCAAGAAGAAAACCAAACCTACCATCACACCAGAAGACTCAAGAGAAATAATTGTCTGGTTCTATAACAATCAAGATAAATGGTTTGAAGTTTTCAGGGGAAAAGAATAACTGAAAAGATCTATCTATAAATCTGTTGATGTGATACTGCAACTCCCAGACTCAGATCTAAGAAGAATATTGGAGTTGGGTGAAGCCCATGAGCCAGAGAATGAAAGTGGGAGACATATTTTGCTAGTGATCAAACATCACTTCAACCCTAGTAAAGATGTAATCATTGATGCCAAACCTCTTCAATCACATTCTCCATTCACTAGTTGGTCCTTCAAGGATGATACCAATGAGTTTATCCTGATTGATGTTAAAGGACAGAAGATGATATGTTCAAGCAAGGCCATCTTCAAAATGCCAAGCAAAGACATAAAGACTATATCTGAGCTTCCTCTAAACAATCCCATCCAGGACTCAAGAGGCTGTGAGGTAGAAAGGATAGTCTGCAACATGAAAAAGCTTCAGCAGCAAAAGCAGTAAGAGAGTTTTGGTAGCATCAGTCTAGGGGGAGTTTGTAGAAATAAAGACTGATGGCTACAAAATTCTCTAAGTACAACTGCTGTGGACCTCAGAGTTTGCTGCAGATCGACAAACTGCTGCGGATAAGCTTACCTGCAGCGGATACTTGTTCCTCTACTGAAAAACAAATCTGCTGCGGATAGCCTTATCTGCTGAAGACCAAAGTTGCTGCTGATAGGCAAATCATCAACAGTTGTGGACAGTTGTGTCTTGCTGCTGATCAACAACATTGCTGCTGATAGCCATTCCCTCTGAAGATCAAACGTTGCAGCTGACTGGCTTCGATAAAGCAACCATTACCACTGACAACTTTCTGCTGCAACACTGACACACTCCACGCAGAAAGAATGTTACTGGTGCAAGACAATAAAAGAAAACGACGCTCTTCTTCCAAGGACTCAAGCAATGATGCCTAAGAAGACGTTTGAGTAAAGATAACTTTTGTAGTTTTTATTGTCGTTACATATAGAATAGCTTCAATACAAGATCCACGGCTTATGTTAGATCTGATCCTTAGAATCAAGGGTCTGTCTTGATTCTAAGTTACTATATAAGTTGTACTTAGAGTCATTGTATACAGTGCTTTTACTTAAGAGTTTTCTCTGTAATCTTGTAATCTTTGAAGCTAAATACAAATTGCATTTATCAGAATTCTTCTTGTTTACTTTTTTACATTGCTTAGTTGTGATTGTTTCCGCCAATCTCAACTAGAATAGAACAATCTTGTATTCACCGATCCTTCAACATTCACCCCATATTTAGGCATAAGACCGATTCCACTTATTAATGCATATGTCGTTGAAACGGAAAGTGGCGAACATATTAGGATAACCGAATCGTACCCTGATTGTGTCATCAGTTTTGGTGACAATAAGGTATTAGTTACACTAATGCCTATGAATTTGAATGAATATGAGGTTATCCCAGGGATGGATTGGTTAAACCAATATCAGGCCCAGATTGATTGTGACCAGAGAACGATCAAGATTAAGAAACGTGATGAAACTAGTTTAATAATTCAAGGAGATAGTGAGTCTAGTAAGATTGAAATTATTTCAATAGCAAAGGCTAAGAAAGAATTGATTAAGGGAGACGATATATTCTTACTCCATGCTTTATACGTTAAACCTGAAGGACATATTACAGATATTCCCGTAGTCTGTGATCACCCGGATGTCTTTCTAGAAGAATTACCCAGTCTTCCACCTGATCGTCAGATCGAATTCTGAATCGAACTCATTCCTGGAGCTAAACCTATTGCAAGATCCCCTTATCGTCTAGCTCCTTCCGAATTGAAAGAACTTATGAAACAAATTCAAAAACTCCTAAACAAAGGGTTCATTCACCCGAGTACTTCACCTTGGGGAGCACCAGTACTATTCGTAAAGAAGAAAGATGGAAGCATGAGGATGTGTATTGACTATCGGGAATTGAACAAGCTGATTATAAAGAACATATATCCATTGCCTAGAATAGATGATCTATTCGATCAGCTACAAGGAGCCAAGTATTTTTCAAATATCGATCTTAGATCAGGATATCATCAGTTAAAGGTACAAGAAGAGGACGTACCTAAGACTGCTTTCAGAACCCGATATGGTCACTATGAATTCCTGGTCATGTCATTTGGTCTAATGAATGCCCTGAACATTTATGGACCTAATGAACAGGGTTTGTAAACCATTCCTTGAAAAGTTTGTCATCGTCTTCATCGATGATATTCTTATCTATTCCCAAAGCCAGGAAGAACATGATGAACATCTTAAAATCATTCTGGAATCCCTGAGAAAAGAAAGATTGCACGCTAAGTTTTCTAAATGTGAATTTTGGAAACAAGAAGTACAATTTCTTGGGCATGTGGTAAATAAGCAAGGAATACAAGTGGACCAGGTAAAATCGAAGCTGTCATGAAATGGGAAGCCCCAAAGACTCCGACAGAGATTAGAAGCCTTCTTGGACTAGCCGGTTACTACAGAAGATTCATTAAGGACTTCTCCAAGATTGCTACACCTTTGACTGCTTTAACTCAGAAAGCAGCAAAGTTTGAATGGGGCATAAAATTGGAAGAAGCATTCAACATTCTCAAGGATAAGCTTAGTCATGCACCAATCTTAGCCTTACCTGAAGGGAACGATGATTTTGTCATCTATTGTGACACTTCCCGAACTGGTCTGGGTTGTGTGTTGATGCAGCGAGACAAGGTTATTGCCTACGCATCACGCTAACTTAAAGTTCACGAGAAGAACTATACTACGCATGATCTTGAACTTGGTGCCATAGTGTTTGCTCTAAAGATTTGGAGACACTATCTGTATGGTACTAAATGCGTAATATATTCAGACCATAAGAGCCTCCAACATATTTTTAATCAGAATGATTTAAATATGAGGCAAAGGAGGTGGATGGAACTCACCAACGATTATGATTGTGAAATAAAGTACCATCCTTGGAAGGCTAATGTAGTTACAGATGCTTTAAGTCAGAAAGAACGAAGCCAACCGATTAAAGTAAAAGCACTACGATTAGATCTAAAGTTAGACTTAATGGAACAGATTAAGGAAATCCAACCAAAAGCATTAGAAGAAGAAAACATCAAGAAAGAACGTATGGTTGGGAAACAGAAATTACTATCCAGAGGAGATGACGGAATCATGAGATTCGAAAAAAGAATCTAGATTCCTAAGTTTGGAAATATTCAAGAAAAGATACTAGATGAAGCACACAGATCAAGATATTCCATGCATCCTGGTGCGAACAAGATGTACAAAGATCTGAAAACTCATTACTGGTGGCCTAACGTGAAGAGATCAATAGCCCAGTACATATACAAATGCTTGACTTACCTTCAAGTTAAGATTGAGCATCAAAAACCGGCAGGTCAATTGCAACAAATAGAATTACATGTCTGGGGATCGTATTACAATGGACTTTATTACTAAGTTACCCAGAACTCAGAAAGGACATAATGCAATATGGGTCGTGGTCGATAGACTGGCCAAGTCATCCCATTTTATACCCATCCATGAGACCTATTGTTAGGACATGTTTTGTAACTGTTGATAAAATTTTGTGTAAGTTCTGGTAGAGGCGAACTTAACAAGTTCGCCTAGCCTATCAGAGGCGAACTTTCTATCAGAGGCGAACTTAATAAGTTCGCTTAAGTCTATATGAGGCGAACTTATTAAGTTCGCTTAGCCTGTTAGAGGCGAACTTAATAAGTTCGCCTGGTGCAGAACAGTAGCTTATATATACATAACAGAGTCAGTTTAGACAGAGTGTGAGATTAGAGGTGAGACAATATCAGAGTAGACGAGAGAGAATTCTTGTAACCTGATATTGGTGGAAATACAAAGAGTTTATTTACACCGTTGTTGTTGATTGAGTTACACGAGCACGTTGATCATGGATTCCGCACGTTATCACCGTGTCGTACCGCGAGTCTAGAGATCCGTCATGCACCGAATTAGGGATCTACAAGTGGTATCAGAGCTTATGCTCTTGATTAGCAAAAGATTCGTGGTGTTTTCGTGTCCAATCAACATCAAAAATCTGAGATTTTGAAGCTTTTTCATCTTTTTGTGTTCTTGATAAAAATGGAGAATTTTTGACAAATTTGGATTGATTTTGGATTGTTTTGATGAAATTGATCCGATAGAAAGGTTCTAATTGACAAATTACACAATCCTACGGTTTGATTTTTATTAATTCCTTCAAATCAGTGATTAATGATGATTTCAGTATGTTTCTGGTTCGCGAGTTTGGTCTGAAGTGTTCTTGAATTTGAATCTGCTGAAGCAAGCGAACTTGCTGAATCTGTTGTGCAGGCGAACTTAGGGAGGCGAACTTAATAAGTTCGCTTGGTGAAGGTCAGGCGAACTTAACAAGTTCACTTGGTCAAATTCGCTTGGGTTAAATTCGCTTCGGGTCAAGTTCGCTTGTACAGTATCAGGCGAACTTAGTGTTCTTAAAAAAAATAAATAAATAAATAAATATTTTGGCGGGAAATTTCATCTTGTCCAAATTTTTTAGGGAAAGTTTACATGCCCGTTTTGAATCATTTTTGAAATTTTGAATTTTCAAAATTTTTTAAAAAGAGTATTTTGGCGGGAAATTTTTTCCGGATATTTTCGCTAAAATTTCAAAATGTCAATTTCATGTGATGATAATGAGATTGGAACTACTCCACCGAGACTTTTGTGCATATCAGATTTTTGTAACTGGAAAGTCTGGTTCGAACAGTTCGTATCAGTCATTGATGAAAACTTTTGGACATCCATATTTGAAGGATATGTGCATCCTAATTATGACTATATGGGATATTATGATGTTCCTAAACCGGTGACAGCTCTTAGTAAACTAGAAAAGCAGAACTTTGATCGAGAGATGAAAACGTGTGAAACTTTAACGTTGTCTTTACCAAAAGATATCATTCATAGTCTCGGGAAGTGTCCAACTTCAAGAGATCTATGGGAAGCATTGAAGAAAAAGGGTGAAGCAACATCTCAAGCGTTTGTAGTCTTGATCAACGAAGTATTACAGAAGAAGAGTGATTCTCAAAGTGATTCGTCTACCGAGTTAAGTGATAGTGAGAGTATTCGATCCGGTCAAAGTACTCAGTCTACCGAGAGTGATGTTGAGACTGAAGTAAGCTTCCAGACAGTTAAAGATGATTTGAGTGTATCCGAAACTGATGCAGAGCCTGTTATTGTTGAACAAAAGAGTGAAGTTGATGATGACGTTTTCATGGCTCCTAGTGCATCTTCTTCAGAAGAAAAGGCTGAGGTATTTTCTAACTCTAAGACGTTTTGTTCTAACTGTATTTTAGTTAAGGATAAAATGATGAGGGTTATGGATGACAACGTAAACCTCATTTGTGATATGAAATCGATGCACACGGTAAACCAGAAATTAAAGGATAATGAGAATGTGTGCATTGAGAGAATAGAATCACTGAAGAGGGATATAAGTTCTCTGACTTTGAAGATCAAAGAGCAGGCATATCACCTAGATATGTCCTTTGCAGAAATTGAGAAAAGAAATAATGATCTTGTTGAGAAAGATAAGGATCTAGCTGAATCTAAAGCAGAGGTGATCAAATTGCATAGAAAATTAGAAAGCTTTGGAAATTCATCATTCTTATTAGGATATTATCATGAAAATACTGAAGAGGGGAAGGGAACTAGTGGTATTGGCTATGTTCCTCCACCATTCAACGGAAATTATTCTGTTACACCTGAGATTATAAACGATGAGGATTTAGATCCTAAGACTGTGTTGAAAGTGAATCCAGTCACAGGTGAAGATATGGTGTATTCTGATGAGAGTGATGATGAATATTTTGATGAAGCTAAGGTAGAGGGGATACCAAAAGCTGTTAAGAAAGAAGACTTAAAAGTTGATTCTAATTCATCTGGAAATTCTACATTTGGAAGTTCTTCAAACTCAAGGAGAGTTCCATATGTCAGAGATTATAAAGACAGGCGTACATGTTTTCATTGTAATAAGATAGGTCACATTGTGGTGAACTGTCCTTACAAAAATAAAGGGAAGAAGCATGTAGTTCCTGAGAAGGTGAAGCCTGAATCAAAACCTGTTGCAAAATCTGGCGTTCCAGATAAAATAAAGCAAAAAGAAGTTCATGTAGGAGAATCTTCTTCAAGTGCATCTAATCGTGTGAAGATTCCTTATATGAGACAATATCGTGAGACGAGATCTTGCTTTTACTGTGGTATTGTTAGTCACATTCGGATTGCTTGTCCTCACAAAGCCAAAGGTAACCGACATGTTACTCCAGAAAAGGTAAGAACTCCTATTAAGCCTTATGTTAACCCAAATGTGGTTAAACCTCATGTTACACCAAAGGGTAATTCAAAATATGAGGTTAGGCTATCTAGACCTCAAAGACGGAGGAGAAACAGAAGATTGAGAAAACTTTTAGAACAACAAGAGTTTTCACAGTCTAAACATTTTTCAAATGAACATGATTGTTCAAACACTTCACATTTTAAGCAAAAAGACCTTAATGAAAAGAAGTATGTTTGGAAATCTAAAGTTTCTGTTTCAGACTCGTCGGAACAATCTCCAAAAATTTATGAGAGATTCGATTGTGAATGGAGTGAGGTTTATTATTTTGATACAGGACGACCCATGACTACCATGGCTTGGGTCCCAATTTCAAATTAATGTTTCTTGTTAGATGTGCAGGATTTACCAAGAGGGACTATTAATACCATTTTGGTTGTTGATAGTGGTGGTTCTAAGCACATGACAGGGAATGACATCTGTAAGAGTAATGAGTTGTTGATAACTGAGAATCTATTTGATTCAACGACTTGATGCTCAAGGGGGAGAATATGTCACACACATTGTTTTGGAAAGAGTTTTACAAAGTCCAAATGATAACCTGAAACTTAGGATGACAATGGTGAGCATAAAGTCATTGATGCAACCATTTGACTAGTTGAGGGGGAGTCTACAGGACAGGGGGAGTACAGAACTGTGTTGGTGATAGAGGCAATGACATTCAATTACAGGATTACATTGGTTTGAGTTTTTAATTGATTGAATTGCTTAATCCTGAGTAACCAAGTAAAATGTTTTTCATAAAATGTTTTCATGGAAGGTTTATTTTCGTTTGTTTTACTTTCTTTGAAAAAGATTTTGAAAAATCCAAACAAATTAAAAAAGATAAAATCGACAATACTTGAAGTTAAAGAAGAGATGATAGTACATCAGTAGATGTTCAGTCACACATGACCTTAGTTGGACTTTATGATGCTTATCTAATATATCTGTGATAAATGTTTTGATCAGAACTTCTTAGACTGCACAGTATGAGAAATGATAGCTTCATAACTGCTTATGCTTAACAAAAATTGATGCTTGATGCTTATATTTTAATTTGGATACTAGTATGTAGTCTGAATTGTCAATAGGCTATGAGTATCTTTGGTCCATTAGTAGTGTGACAACATAATGAACTTTGTGACAACTGTGATTTGAACCCATGGTATGCCGGGTGTGTGTGTAAAAGATCATTATCAGATAAAGAATATAAGATCTAAAGTACTTCATGAGACCAGTATCGGTTATGTCGTTAAACACAATTTTTTCAGTTCACTTCACTGCCCATGCCCTGAAAAACATGCAATGTGTTGTTGGACTAAGATATGTTTCTGACAACATCTGTTGGAACATATACTAGCCCTTAGATCAATATCCTGATTCCATTGAATATATCCATATAACAGTTGGATCACGCTACCCTATGTCATTGAATCAATCGATTCCTTGATGAATCTTATGTTGAAGAATTCTATTGGTACAATCTTTCTGTTACAATGAATCATGATACTTCATCCAAACCAAGACATTTGAATCATTCGATTCTGAATCATTCTGATTCTCTGCTTGATATTTACCTGTGTTTATCGGTATAATTCATCCTGGAGATTGAATATTATCTTGCAATGATCTTATATGTCTTGAAGATAGTGCAAATTTATTTTTCTGTTGGCATATTTGTGGGGTACACGTTGTATTACAAAATAAATGGTACCTTAATTCACAAGAACATGGGACAAAGATACTGATGGTTTCAATTCTTATAATATTGACAACTTAGATTGACATGTTATGTGTTGAAAATTCGTATGTAATAAGCATGTTATGATCTGATCTCATCTTCTTTAAAGTTCTTCGCGTATCATTACATGTTTTGGTTGAAGCTTAAAAGATTTGATCTTATCTGATATAAAGAAATGATGAATCTGGATAGGATACCCGTAGAATGTTTAGGGTTATTTATCCAAAATGTGTGATTGATGCATTGTTTTTACTGATATGATCTTCTTACTCGTGATGTTCGACCAAAAAGATGTGATTTTGTATTTTACATTTCAGTTTGTACAGAGAAAAACCAAAAAGGTTTTGTCTTTCTTATGTTTGAAAAACCAAAAGATTTTATTTTTCCAGCTTCCATGGAAATCTTAATTGTTGGTTATTCTTGATTGTTCTCCTTTGCAAAAACTGAATATTGCAGATAGAAGTTGACAAGGGGTCCTTCTCCCGAGTTTTCTTCTAGAAATAAAGAAAGTGTGCAGATGAACAAGACGAAGACTACAGTGTGTTTGATGATATATGAAGACGGATGACAATCTTCTGAAGCTGTTGTCAAGGGGGAGTCTGTTGGAGCATATTCTGGTGACAACGGGCTTGAAGATATTATGTCTTAGTCTTAGAGACTTTGACTTGTAATTGATAGAATTGTTAGCAACAGTTAAAGGGGAGTCTGTTAGGACATGTTTTGTAACTGTTGATAAAATTCTGTGTAAGTTCTGCTAGAGGCGAACTTATCAGAGGCGAACTTAATAAGTTCGTCTGGTCTATCAGAGGCGAACTTAATAAGTTCGCTTAAGTCTATATGAGGCGAACTTATTAAGTTCGCTTAGCCTATTAGAGGCGAACTTAATAAGTTCGCCTGGTGCAGAACATTAGCTTATATATACATAACAGAGTCAGTTTAGACAGAGTGTGAGATTAGAGGTGAGACGATATCAGAGTAGACGAGAGAGAATTCTTGTAACCTGATATTGGTGGAAATACAAAGAGTTTATTTATACCGTTGTTGTTGATTGAGTTACACGAGCACGTTGATCATGGATTCCGCACGTTATCACCGTGTCGTACCGCGAGTCTAGAGATTCGTCACGCACCGAATTAAGGACCTACACCTACTCTATGAATAAGTTAGCTAGAATCTATATCAATGAAATTGTGAGCCACCATGGCATACCACTGTCTATTATTTCTGATAGAGACAGTCAGTTCACATCGAGATTCTGGACGAGTTTTCAGAAAGAGCTGGGAACTCGACTTACCATGAGTACTGCATATCATCCTTAGACTGACGGACAGAGTGAACGTACAATTCAAACTCTAGAAGATATGCTAAAAGCCTGTGTTATAGATTTCGAAGGTAATTGGGATAATCACCTTCCGTTAATCGAATTCTCCTATAACAACAATTACCACTCAAGTATCAAAGCCGCACCATTCGAAACACTATATGGAAGAAAGTGCAGAACTCCTATTTGTTGGACTGAAATAGGAGATAATCAATTATCTGGACCAGAAGTTATACAGTAAACAACAGATAAGATAGTCCAGATTAAACAACGATTAAAGGCTGCTAAAGATCATCAGAAAAGTTATACTGATAAACGACGTCGACCGTTAGAATTCCAAGTCGGGGATTATGTGATGTTAAAGGTTTCACCTTGGAAAGGTGTGGTACGGTTCAGGAAACGAGGAAAGTTAGGACCAAGGTACATTAGACCTTACAAAATCATCGAAAGAATCGGAGCAGTAACCTATAAGTTAGATCTACCTGAAGCCTTACAAGGGATTCATAATACATTTCATGTATCCTGTTTACGCAAATGTTTAGTTGATCCAGCTCGGGCTATTACTCTAGATGATGTTTAGTTGATCCAGCTTTGGTTATGAACCATTAAGCTAGGATTATGCAATTAAGTAATGTTATGATTATCTAGGAACTCTGCCTGAGGTGTTTGTCATATTACTGATTAATAGGTTGAATTGCTGCCGAGGTGAGTTCTTAAACTGTGATGCATGAACCCAATCATGACCTTGTCAGGCATGATTAATTTATGAAAACCTTTTGAGTATTTTGAAACGATTGTACCGATTGTTTATATATAACGTATTCTAAGTGTTTATTGTTTTTCACTTGCCCGTGGAACGGCATGTTGGACAGGACCCGTGGAACGGTCTTTGGTTATATATAGACTGAATGATTATTCATAGTTATCTATGAAATTGGGTGTTGAAGCCCATGAATGTGTTCAAGATACTTTGGTGGATCATTTTAATAAACTATTTTAGTTTATGAATTCACCAGCTTATGCTGACCCATGTTTATCAAATGCTTTTGACCGCATCACAGGTAGTCATTAGACATGGCATTCCAGGACTAGAATGAAATGATGAACGATCCATATGATGGGCATGCCAGGAACTATAAGCCCCGAATGACTTGTTCCTTGTTAGGAACAGAGGATGTAACTTTTGTTGAACATAATGTAAACAATGTTTTGGTATTAATAGAAGTTATAACTTAGTCTTCCGCTGTATGTTTTTTATATCAACGTCACAGTAACTAGAAGACAACCTTCTGACAAGTATGTAGTTATCTGACAAACGGAATATTCTGTCTAAGAAATAGCGATCTATAAATCTCTCATAGACTCGTCGCTCTTACCTGGGAACATATCTGTTGGAGGTACTACTCTGGTTAAATAACTGTCTTGTGTTACGGGCGTGACATCTATAGATAGAAAGCTCGAGAACATCTAATGTTAGGAAACGACTTCTTAACACATGCTCGGGGAAAATACAAAATTTTGACATTTAACACTCATTACCTCCATTTTATGAATTAAATCCTTGTGCTAAGGATTTTAAGACTATGACCGATATTAGTGAAATACGTAATGGTAAGTCACTATGTGACTCCCGACATTTCCAGAAATTGTCCGTACACGACTTAAACGTATTTACGTTAACATGTTTTCTAAATCACTCGAAATCATGCTCTTGAACGATAAAAGTCTAGCGAACATATGCATCGTTGTTCATACTGTAATAATTATAAGAATTGTCGGTTCATACGGACGTAAAATTCGTATAACACAAACGATAGCAATTAATTATTACAATGGAAAAATACTTAGAATTATATTCTAAATAAGAAATCATGTTCCGAAGACTAAATATTTGATATATTCTGTAAAAACATTTCAAGAGTTGTCGTTGTAAATATTTCTTTTAGGATGCGTATAAATGTTAGCGAACACATTTACGGGTATAATATACGTAAACTTGAACGTTCTTATTCAAGTTCTTTAAAGCGTCTAGGCTAAGAGAATATATATATATATATTATATTGACAACCTCAAAATTTATTATTAAATCGGGTATTAACTACGGGTAGTGTACCGCGTTTGAAACACCATCAACACCAACCACATCATCATCATTACTCTTTTTCTTACACTTCACTCAAGTGTCATGGTCGTCATGATTATGACAAAAAATGCAAGCAACCTCCAAGAATCACATCGTCGTTATTACGGAGACTTACTCATTCATCCAAGACAACACCCAACCTCTAAATATATAAATGAAATTCCCGTAGGGTACGAACGTTGGTAAAAAATTCAAAAATAAATAAAACGACGAGTAGAAGTCCAAAATATATGTACAATATATTTTGCGAAGTGAATAATTAAAAAGTTCGTAAACACCCGTAGGCATCATCTCGTGTTATAACAATTAGATATATATTTACACATCTAGTCATCGGAATAAATATCCGCATTACCCACCGCAATACCCAAGCATCATACCTCAAATGGTGATTATGACTAAACCCACACTCCACTCTTTACATCGCATCGCCATAATGATGAATAAGATTATGACCAAATTTATACTCCATACAACCTATCCTATAATCATTTTCACCAACCAAGCAAACAACCCATCCTTTTTCTCCTCTAATCTCACGGCACAACACACACACCAACACAATTCCTTATCCTCAATTCTAGATCACAATCTTGTCAAATCTTTCCTTTCCTTGCCTCTTTTACGATGACACAACACACACAAAATTCCCTTACACTTCACTCAACCTCTTTATGACACCATCTTCAATCAACTCCTAATACATTCCACCTCATTTTCACATCCATTATATAACAACTAAATCCTTTCAAGAATCAAAGTCTAATTCACCTCTCTCTCTCTCTCTCTCACGGTTACACACACAAACACACACTTTCTCTCTTTCAATTCCAAGATCATCCAAGTTCAAGGTCAAGAGTCATTCGCTTGGAGCTATTCTTAGAAGCATACATGGATTATCTCACGGATACTAACTAAAGAACCAAAAGACACCACCTTTCTTCTCAAAGATGATCATCTTTCTAAGTGTCTTTCCTAGCTTGTCTAGTGGTAAAGATCTTATCCATCCATCTTTATAATTAGGGTTACTTCTCTTGAAAATGCATGGAGTTCACCTACTAAGAAAATATATTTATAATACCCTCTTAAGGTGACAAAATTAACATAAAATATGCTTAATTTGATAAATAATACATGGTGGGTATGTAAGTGTGCCGTAAGTGTGGGTATAAATGTAGGTATGTGTGTGCTGTGAACATGTGTGTAAGTGTGTGTCAGGGAAAGGTATGTATAGCTGTGTATACATGTATGGTCGTAAATTGTATATTGTAAAGTAGATATATACATACATACATGTATGGTGTGTACACATGTATATTGTAAAGTAGATATATACATACATGCAGAAGTGTAGACGTTGTTAATAAAGATTATTAAGATGTATGACGTACGTATAGATCATGACATTTAAAATTTACGTATCAAGGAGGTATATAAGAACTCAACATTTAGTTAACAATTGATTTGACAAATAAAAATGGCTAATTAGTTGTCGAGATTAAAATGATCATTTGGTTTACATAATCACGATAATTTTTACTGTAGTATAAAAACGATTACTAATAAATATATATATATATTGATAAGGAAACGTGTAACCTAAATATATATACATTATATTTAACCTCGAAACTCGAATTTGCGTTATCTCACGAAGTTGATTATTAAATAAACATATAGTGTAACAATAATAAATATATTATTTTACCCAATCATGATAATAATGGATCATTCCACTAAAAATAATTATATATTTGGTCAAGAATATAAATATTTGACAATCGTGACGTACTACTTTATGCCTGTCTGTAGATGTATTTTATGTATAAATACATGTATACTTAAGGAAGTAAATATTAATCACCAACGGATCGTAACCCAAAACATCTTCTCCTAAACTAAAACATTCCTAACCGGATTTATTGAGTCGGGTGAACAACATGCATTCGAGACATCGTTTCTCGATTCTAAGACGCATGATTTTATTAAATAGGGTACGAGTAGTCATGTCTCACAAATTATATAGTTGCTAGCACCATCACGTTGAAGGACCGTCAGGTGAGTTCACGACCCCATTTTCGCTTTTTAATGTTTTGTAAACTGCGGGGAGAAACATACTTACATATCAAGTTTTACGTTATTGTTTAACACAATTGGAAACATTGTTGTTTCATACACTTGAGAAAACATTGCAAACATTTTTATATAATAACAAGAAAACAAGACACTAACATTATGTTGTACATGAGAAGAGTTCTTAAAGTCCTCTGAACATCATCAATATTTGTAACCATTAGCTATGGACTTAGCCTAGGATTCTATGAATAGTACTATTGGGGGTGACGTCCCAGGTCATGGTTAGTCGCACTAACCGGGACCTGAAGAGTCAAATGGTCACATATTTTCCTGTTCCGTTCTCGTGGTAAAGCGAGGGAGGGGCATTCACCAGTTAGGTTTGGTTACGGTCTCATGTATGAACATAGTATTTGTAAGCCTAGCTAACATACAAATGGATCAATAACACTTGTTTTGTTTATCATATGCGCTTGAAATTATTTGTTAACAAGGAATTCGTTATCATGTTTTCTGGGAAAACCACTTATTTTATGACGGTAAAGTAATGTGCATGTTTTCGGGGAAAACCACATATTTTATGACGGTAAAGTCATGTACATGTTTTTGAGGAAAATTACCTATTTTATGACGATAAGGTCATGTGCATGTTTTCGGGGAAAACTACTTTTTTTTATGATGGTTAAGTCATGTATATGTTTTCGGTGAAAACTAATTGCACTAAAATAACAAACTCTGTGAACTCACCAACCTTTGTGTTGACACTTTCAAGTATGTTTCTCAGGTAACCCTTAGCCATGACGCGGTTGGAATAAGCTAGCTATGTTGGATCAATTCCTAGTAGCTGGAAGGACATAGAATATCAAGTCTCAAGTCTATTGTTAATCTAAAAGAACTTAGATCTTTGTATTACTTAGTTTTAGTAATTGTATATGAAATCAAGTCTTAGAAATCACTATTAAAGCTTCTGCTGTCGTGTAATGAACCAATCGTTGCAACCTTTATTTATTTATTAAGTAAATAAATTTGGGGGTGTGACACATTAAAATACCATTCGAATGTCAGGAAAGTGCAGACACACTGTATTACCAGTAATTAGAAAATTCTGAAAAACTCCTAATCATTTCCGACCAACCTTAGTAGGAAGTTAAGGACCAAGTTGAAATTGACAACTTTATCATTCGAAAGATGCGTTCTACAATTATAGGAATACAATCTTAAAACCTATTGCAATATTCCACAGTTATTAACTGTTTCAAGTAATACGCTAAAAGGAAAATGAATGAAGGATATATGGATCATATCGGACCTTGTTCTTTTTGAAGGTCTACACGTATATATTTTGTTCGTCTCCTCAACCTCCCTTCAAATTTTATATTCACTTTCTCCAAGATTTTTTGGGATGTCTACGCAGTATCCTTAAAGAACCTAAGAACATGATATCCTCACAACTGACGAATCTTGGAAATTATACATAATTATGATATTGCTCTGGAATATCTAATTCACGGAGTCAAGCTCCAAACCAAACTGAAAACGATATCAAATCACAGTCTATCAATTTAATGGTTTGGTAAACTCATAGTCCATTTCTGGAAAACACTAATTCTAGGAGACTATTTCCATAGTCTCACTGTTTATTTCCCCCACCTAAACAAAATAAGGATAACCTGGACGAATAAGACTTATCTCTCTTGGACGCGATAGCCAAGTCATAAATCTACAAATCGTGACGATACGATCTAAATGCTACTATGTAGTAGTTAGAAGTGCGAGAAATGGGTAAAGCATTGACTAAACTCAATCTTCACTAGCAAGAGCTCACAAGAAATCCTGAAATCTTAAATACATTGCGGCCCATGTTAATGGAAGATTTTAGATGACACGAAACCTAAAATGGGAGTAAAGTTTTAATCCTAGTAAAGTATAAAAAGGGACAAACATGAAGTTTTATTTCTATATTCTATCATTGCTATCTGATCACAGCAAACTGATAGTAATGAAAATGCGTCACTAACTCTCAGAACTGACTAAAAACCCATTCTCACTTTTCTTGAAACCCATGAAAATTTACTTATCTCTAATATATGTTGAGCCAAGTCAACTATGCTATTCTCAAATACTTTGACACTCTCTTTTCGCTTCGTCTAGACGATAGATGAACTACAAAAATCTTGACGATTCAATACTACTGTAAGATTAATTAAGAGAAATCAATCTACACCAAGCTATGAATAACACGCGGGATAGAATTACCAGTAATGAGATTTGAAAAGACCAAAGCAAATCTCAGGAGATCGCGTCTCCGTAAAACCTTATTCTATAGCTGCTTCATTCTCAACCCAGACACTAAAGATGGTTTTCTCTAAACCATTCCGGGATAATTAAGAAAAATAACATACGAAGATGATATTCCTTGAACTCAATTGAACCTGCATATTGATTTGATAGATGAAATACCAGCCATAATCTTTTATTGTGAAAAGATTGGATGCATCAAGACATTAACCGATTTTTTTTAACGACAATTTGGATCACTGACGGGTCACTGGCCCACCCGATCATCTCCACCCCCCACAGGAGGAAACCCACCATAGGTGAGAAAACCCCTGACCCAACTTGAACCCCTTTTTTTTTGTCACAAGTGGGATTTAAACCCAAGACCTCAGCATTTTGGTAAAGTCTTGGGCATACACCTTTGCCTCCAGACTAAACTAGCGGTTGTCAAGTACCTAACTCCAAACTAAAGCCTGAACATCTCATTAAACCATCAGACCTATCTTATTAGGATTTCGATAATTTCTTTTAAAGATCTATAGAGATTTGACCTTTTTTGCATTAAAACGCGTAGATGAATGGAAGGTATGTGCCAACATACACTCAAACACACACACACACACACATATATATATTCGCTAAGAAACGTAATAAACTAGATCAAACGAACTCCAATTGAACTAATTACAGCTGGGTTGGAACCGACACATCGAAATGAATCCTAGAGCTAAACCTTAAAGCTAAACCATTAAAGTTAAACCCTAAAAGTTAAACGCTAAAGCTAAACCCTTAATCTAAAAACCTAACCACCCCACCCCACAAAAACCAAAATACTTCAACCCCCACCCCCCTCCCTAAAAAAAACCCCTAAACCTACACATCCCATCCCTAAAAAAACCTAAATCTCCCCCACCCCACCCCCACCCCCACCCTTACCCTTTAAAAACCTAAATCCTCCCGACCCTCAACCCCCTCCCCACACACACACACATAAAAAAAACCGAAACCCCATTCCTCAAAATCATAAATCCCCCACCCCTTATATGTATACACAACTATATATATAACGATTCGTTTGGAAATACAAAAAACGTAATTTTTGAAATTAATAAACATTAGAGTGCCACTACTTGTAATTTTTTCAAGAACCCTAGCAGCCGTCAATCATCTTTCTGGGAAAATCCATGGCTGCCGCTACCAATACCCTTGATGAACCTCTCTCCATGAACACTATGCTACACATGATCTCCATTAAACTATCCTCATCTAATTACCTGTTATGGCGAAATCAGATTCTTCTCTTATTCTCTTATCAGAAGCTCTCATCCCACGTTGATGGCACCGCTGATGCCCCCCCCCCCCTATGATCGTGGAAGGGGATAAAACTGTTCCAAATCCTGCCCTCTCTGCTTGGAACTCTAATGATCAGAGAGCACTCATCTTACTCAATTCCTCCCTCACCGAAGAGGCAGCAGCCGAGGGTCTCGGTATTACCAGTGCTCGACAACCATGGCTCACTCTTGAAACAGCCTACAGCAACTCTTCTATGGAGCATGTTCATTCTCTTCGTGATACTCTCAGACAAACAACTAAAGGTACTTCCTCTGTTACTGATTATGGGCTGAAATTTAAAGGAATATGTGACCAATTATCGGCTATCGGTCAACCCGTTGCGGACATGGATAAAGTCCACTGGTTCCTTTGTGGCCTTGGTGCCTCATTTGAGTCTTTCTCCACTGCAATCCGTGCCTCAAACCCTGCACTCGCTTTTCGTGACCTATTATCTCAGGCAGAAAACCATGAGATGTTAAGGCATTCTCTTTATGGAACCACCAGGCCAACTGTGGCATTTCAGGCCCAACATTCTCGCCCTCCAAATCACAGCAAAGCCCGATTCACTAGCTCGTTTAGGGGTGGTGGAAATCGGGGAAACAGTTTCGGTGGTCGGGGTCGGGGTAGGCGTGCCCCACACTGTCAACTTTGTAGAACAAATGGTCATTATGCCTCCGCCTGTCCTAATCTTCACTCCTTTGCCACTCAAGCTTCAGTTCCGGATGCTAACCTCGCACAAGCGTTTCACGCTTAATACAATGTCAATAATGGTAATCCTGATTGGTACGTTGACTCGGGTGCCACGGCACACATGACACCCTCACCATCAAATCTGACACATTCGGCGTCACATCTTCATGTTACTTTCGGAAATGGTTCTATTCTTCCTGTTTCTCATACCGGTAACTCCATGATTTCTAAATCTATTTCATTACGGGATGTATTGGTTATCCCTAATCTCACCAAAAATCTTCTTTCAATTAGCAAACTCACTATGGACCATCCGGTTGATGTTTTGTTCTCTCAACCGTTTTTTAATATTCAGGACCGGAGAACGAAACAGGTACTCGCTCAAGGTCGGTGTGAAAATGGATTTTATGTTCTTCGAGATGGACCTCAAGCATTCTTTGCAACTTCGGGGGTTTCTAACCGGGCTTCTTATGAATTATGGCATTCACGTTTGGGACATGTTTCTTTTGATGTTATTTCTGTTTTGAACAAATTGGGTTTATTGTCTGTTACTTCTGTTTTGCCTAAACCTGTTATTTGCACAAGTTGTCAACCGTTTAAAGGACACCGTTTATCATTTGAAATTAAAACCAAACGTTCATCACACCCTCTTGACTTGATACATTGTGAATTGTGGGGTCCTGCACCCATTCCCTCTAAGGATAGATATATTTATTATGTGGCTTTTATCGATAACCATTCAAGGGTTACATGGTTCTACCCGCTAAAAACCAAGTCCGGGTTTTATTCAGTTTTAACCGCCTTTATGAAGTTTGCTCAAACACAATATTCTAGAAAGATCAAGGTTTTTCAAAGTGATGGGGGTACGGAATTTATAAATCATACGGTTCGCAAAATATTGGAAGATAATGGTACTTTTCATAGAATCTCTTGTCCTTACACTCCTCAACAAAACGGTAGAGTTGAACGAAAGCATCGACACATTGTTGAAACTGGATTAGCCTGGCTTTTTAATTCTCACTTACCTGCTACATATTGGGTCGATGCTTTTAGCTCAGCAACTTTTATTATCAATCATTTGCCTACAAAAATATTAGATAATAAATCTCCATTTCAGTTGCTCTACTCTCGTTTACCAACCTATGGAAATTTTCGGGCATACGGCTGTCTTGTTTTCCCGTATCTTCGGGATTATTCGCCACACAAATTAGCCCCTAGAATTCTTCCTTGTATATTCATTGGGTACAGCTCCCAATACAAGGGTTATCGATGCCTAGACCCGGTCTCTTCCCTTGTCTACATCACTAGACATGCTAGATTTGATGAGACTTCGTTTCCTGCTACGGGCATTATGGGCTCAAAAGAATTATCCTCCATTGAATTATCTAGCTTTCTTGATGAATTTAATGGCCAAACACCTGAGTCCAGGCCAAACCCTATATACCAACCTGCTACTGATGATACAAACATTGGGCCTTGCTCACTCTGTCGGCCTGCTCCTGTTACCGAGTCCGCTGTCCCAGGTGCACAGCCCACTGCTCCAGCTGCCCAGTTCACTGATCCAGCAGCTGCTCAGCCCACTGTTTCTGTTCAGCAGTCTGCGGCTCCCACTCCAGTGGCCCAATCTTGTCGGTCAGCTTCTGAATCTCTTGCCCAGTCCATAAATATGCTGCCTCATGACCCACCTTCACCGATCCAAACCTCAACTGCTCCACCAGTCGTGCAAACCTCCGTTCACCCGATGACCACTCGTGCAAAAGCTGGGATTTTCAAAACTAAGCACATGGCAGATCTTGCTTCTCTTTCAATCCATGGTTTACACTCGGCCTTATTTTCTACACATGAGCCTAAGGGGTTTAAAACTGCTGCTAAAAACCCACAATGGCTAGCAGCTATGCATGAAGAAATGGATGCGTTGCGTAAAAATAACATGGACCTTGGTACCCCCGTCCACTCTCTTCTAACATTGTTGGTTCAAATTGGGTCTATAGAACCAAGTTTCATTCCTGTTGAACGTCTTAAAGCTCGTTTGGTGGCTCAAGGTTTTACTCAAATTCCGGGATTGGACTACTCTCATACTTTCAGTCCGGTAGTCAAAGCCTCTACGGTATGCATAGTTCTCTCACTAGCCGTTATAAACAAATGGCGTTTGCATCAACTTGATGTCAAAAATGTGTTTTTGTATGGTTATCTAAATGAGGTTGTTTTTATGGAACAACCACCTGGCTTCACAGATCCAAAGTTTCCAAATCATGTATGCAAGTTATCCAAGGTTCTCTACGGTCTGAAACAAGCACCGCGTGCCTGGTTTGACCATCTCAGCACATTCCTTCTTGGGAATGGTTTTGCTTGTAGTCGAGCAAACACTTCACTATTTATATTTAAACGGGACTCCTGTATTATGTATTTGCTTGTTTATGTGGGCGATCTCATTCTCACCGGAAATCAGGAATCCACCATCGCTGCCTCTATTGCTCGTCTAAACCGTGAGTTTGCACCTTGGTGATCTAAACTATTTTTTGGGCCTTGAAGTGGCTTATACGGACAAGGGTCTCTTTCTTAGTCAGACAAAATATGCCACAGATATTCTCACTCGAGCCGAATTACTAGACTCCAAACCGATGAGTACTCCTCTTGCTACACATGAGACGTGTGCCCGTTGTATTGAGACTCGTCGATCGACGTATGGCTACTCCATTTTTCTTGGAGGAAATCTTGTGTCCTGGAGTGCCAAAAAGCAACCAACTGTCTCTCGGTCTAGCTGCGAATCTGAATATCGAGTTATGGCAAACACGGCAGCAGAAATTGTTTGGATTACACATATTCTTCGGGAATTGCATGCCCTTCCATCTGATCGGCCCACACTTCTCTGTGACAATAAGAGTGCCTTATTCTTGTCTCAAAATCCGGTATCTCATAAACGGGCCAAACACATTGACCTTGATTATCATTTCATTCGAGAACTGGTTGCATTAGGAAAGCTCTACACCAAGTTTGTTCCGACCAAGCTTCAGGTGGCGGATATATTGACCAAAAGTCTTCCGCGTGCGCAATTCGATTATTTCCGCACCATGCTTCGTCTTGGACCACCACCGTATCGCTTGAAGGGGGTATTGGAAATAAATAAATATATTATAGGAGAATACTATGATCCTAAATTAAAGGACCCGTATTTAAACTCAATTATATTGTTTCCTTGTAAATTGTATGTTAATGATTATAAATATACACAAAACCGATTGTATTCGGTGTGGTTGATCCTATTCTTTCCTACAGTTTTGCTTGAAGAATTCATCTCATACAAGTGACCAATTTCAAATACATTTTAACAACCCTTTGAGATAAGATATCTTACTTAAAGATAGGGGCAACATTTAACCAACACAACTTTACAGAAAGGTGGATATATATGTCACTAGAAAGCATAAAGTAGGCAGTCTTAGCCTTGCTTCATTAGTGGATAATAAAGCTAGCTTTAAACTGTATATCCTTTATGCAATGCTTATTTTTTCATGTGGCCCCAAATTAGGTTTTGTCTCTTTGAGGGTGGATCTGGCTTTGAGGTCACGAAGATGCTTCTCATCAATAAGTTTTTTGGCAAACCTATATATCCAAAGAAAAATATTATCATTAAAGTAATGTACTAAATAAAAATATATGTGACTTTAGGGTTCATCAAATACTAGTTTATAAATTAGGTACGTACTCTACCAGAACCTCTTCGTTAGTTTCTTCCCTGTAGGGTTTGAATTCGCCGGTTTCCAAGTCGACAGTCGAAACTTTCTTTTTCAGTAAGTCTTCACCAGCTTTACTCAAATAATCCAGATTTTCCGTGGTAGCTCTGTCTAGTGAAGATGATGTTCTTTCTAAGCCAGTCTCCTGTGTTACATACAACTCTTCAAAGTGGATTTGTATTCCTTCTAAACTTGTAGCTACATAATTTGCCAGTTTATTTTCTTGGCAAACATGAAAAATTTTATGACATTGTTTGCACTAATTATAAAAACATGTAGATGTTATAAATGTGGAAAACGATGTAAAACGGAAACAAAAATAATTTAGTATTTGCCTTCTGTGTATAGATGAAAGGCGTCACTACGCTACTAAAAAAATGAAAATTTGCGACATCAGTTTCGTGGAAAATTTGTCGGAATTCACCGTTAGCGACAAGTTTCCGATAAAAAGTGTTTAATGGAAAAAACCCCGTAGGAAATGTATTTTCCAACAAAGTCCCGAATAATTTTCTGACGAATTAGCGATAAAATCCTTTCGTCGGTAATTTTCGATGATATTCCAACGATTATATTAAATAAATAAGTTAACTTAATAAATTTTTCGTAAAATTGTAGTAAATCTTGTGGTTACTTTTTTGTTTTTGTTGTGTCAGAAAGTTGTCGGAAATTTCTTTTGTTGGTAACTTGTCGGAAACTTTTAAGAAAATATACAAGTTTTCTACTAGTGATACTGTTTTTAGGGATTATGGTTCTACCATGAGTGATTAATTATGATATTTGAGTTTACTTCTTCAAGCTGGATTCACTGAATTTGATAAACATATTCTTAATTTGTTAAAGTTTGGCATCAACAACATCAGGTACTAGATATTTGGTCACATTTGTTTAGGCCCTAGAAAAGACACAGCTGACGTGATATAAATCACCACACCAAGTTTTCTTCATATATGATCAATCAGTTGTAGACTTTTATGTTTGTAAATATGTGGTCTTATCGAAAGAGTTGTAGTGAGTTCACACACAAACCTGGATGCGTAGGTAATTTGTTTGGACCTCAAGGGCTTTGAAGACAACAGAAAGATGGAAGTCAACCATATCAGTGCTAGCTTGAGTGAAAATATCAACCAAGGGATTAGACCCACAGGCATTGAACCACCATCCAAACAAGCCCCACTTTGAAGCCTTGCCTGCTGTATATTTTCTTGTGGACTTGCATTCGCCGGTTCCTATCGATATGACCAAATATCTATGATAGTCGAGGGAATGAGCTTTGTCAAAGTCCTCATTTTTGCGAATAAGTTGTTTGGCAATCTCTGCCATTGCAATCAGAGTCTGTTACACAAATGCTAACAATTAGCAGTGCTCCAAAGAATACATAGTTCACTACTAGAAAAATAGTTTCCAACGCACATTTTTGTCGGAATGCATAGGAAATCCGATTTTCCGACATATTTGAGACAAAATCTATAATAGTTATGATTATTATTATGAGCCAATTTCATATATACCTCTACAAAGTTGCAAAAACATATCGTATATACCCGACCAAAATTAAAAATATCATATATACCCATACAAATATGTAAAAATGCTATATATACCCATTTCATCAAAAAAAAATTAAGAAATTACAATTTTAACATTATTTCTCTAAAACTTTAAAATTTCATATTTACCCATTTGCAACCTTAAAATTTATTTAACCACAAACAATAGTTTTCTAAAAATATTATATTTAACTTGTTTTTCTTTTATATACTTTACCAATTTTATTTTGTAGTATTTATATATCGTATATGAAGTAACTCGTTTTCTTTTATAACTATATCATGGTTGTCGTTAAGTAAAAAAATTAGGTTATAGAACATTAAGTAAAAAATCACTTAAATTGAGTTAGGTATGAGAAAAAACTAAAATCATTTAAATTGGGGGTACGTATATGATAAAACAAAAAAGATTTAAATTATAAAAATCATATACGGTAGAATAGTCATAATGTAAAAAATCATTTAAATTGAGTATATGTGATATTTTTAATTTTGATTGATTATATATAATATTTATTATTTACTCTGTTTATAAGGGTATAGATGACTCAATTATAATTGAACACATTATTTTTAATATAAATATTAAAATTATTATTGGTTGTCACAAATGTGTCGCAACTTGCCACAAACACTAAGGTGTTCCAGGGTTTTCATTTGGTTAGTATTTTGTTGCAATTTGCGACACAAATTTTGAGTCGAAAGTTATTTCCTATTAGTGGTTGAAAGAAAATGGATAGTTGTTTACCGGATTATTTGCCACCACACCACCATCAATGAGGTTAAATTTACGCGCCTTTTTTTCATGATTGGTTTTAAAGTAATGTGGTGGCAGAAAAGTTGGCGCCGCAGATGTTCCGATGCAAATATCAGACAGCAAGGCATTCATGTATGGTTTTTCCTCAATCTAGCAAAATGGAAACTAAGATTGCCATGATACAATCAGAAAATTACACAGGAGAGGAGAAATTATAGAGAAAACCTCGTAGCTGGAAAAGATTGCTGGTTGGAGTGTTTTGATGTCAAAGGTAGGAATGACAACATTACTTAATGCATCTCCTAATCTGGTGTCATTAAGCTTTTTCTTTATGCATTTCTGAAGGTACTTCCCATCATACAATGGCCCGCACATGTTCTTTACTATCTTTGTTACCATACAACTAAAAGCACCCACTTAATTAGTTTATCAAAAAAACATTCTTAAATAAATATATATATATATATATATCTCAAGTTTCAGTACTTGGAATAAATTAAATGAAGTTGTTACCAATCCTGTTGGAAGATCTTGTGGCTCTTCTGAAGGTAGAACTTCTTGATGTCTTTAGCCGAAAACAAAGGGCGTTTGTTTTTATCTGGAGTTGTTAACATGGCGGTGATGAGACCACCGGTACTTGTCCCAGCAATCACATCAAAATAGTCTGCTATTCTTGCACCATCGTCACCTTCTAATTCCTGAAACAAAATAAGACAGGAGACACCCAACAATTACTACCAAAATCAATCGTGAGCCGTCACTATTAGAACTCACCCATATATCACAAACAGATTTTACCACGTATTACCAACACTTCCAAGGGCTGATAATATCACAAACAGTATCTTTTAAAAGTATATTTTATTTTAGTTATGTTTTTGGAGATTTGGTATATTTATCGTTGACCGTCGCAAATCACATAAACTGTATTTATTATAATTTAAACTGTATGTGGGTGATCCACTGATGAGTTTTACACGTAAAGTCAATTTTCTAGTAATGATTAGATGCTCATAGAATTTTATTTTTCCTATTGAAACCATAGAAAAATTATTTAATTAGATTGAAATTGAAAGACAAGTTCTAAAATATTATAATTAAAGAAATGAGAAAAGATTACCTGAAGTTGAGTTTCAAGAAAGTCGAGAATAATAGCTGGGATGACACCTCTAACACCGCCACCATCGATGCTGAGAACTGTGATCAGTTTCCCATCAGCTGGGATTGACTTTGTTCTCTCCATATGATTTTGCAACTACTGCTGGGTTGGGTGGCAGCATTACTAGCTATATGTAGGCACAACACCTTTTGTCGCTTCCTAAACCAAGCTTTATTTTAATTTTTTATCTTTTAACACTTAAATATTCTAAGATAATTAAGTTTACTTGGGGCAACACATAGAACATCCAGGTCAACTCATCCCAGAAGAAACCATCAACTGGGTAAACCCCTGACCTGGTCACATACCCCTTTTTTGTTGTCGCTGGATTCGAATCCAAGACCTTCACTATGAAAAGTATCGGGGCTATCATTACACCAGATGATCAACGGTATGACCATCGAAATTTTCTTTCATTTAATTCTTTTATAATATACACTCATGATATAATCATATTAATAAAATAAATTTTACACGCTTGTATATGGATATTTATCCACTGGCGGTCCCAAAAACAATTTCATGGGGTCAGAGATTTTTGCAGTCGGTTGTCTATCGTTAGATATTAATTTTTTTTTAGTCAGGTTCAAACCGGGTCGAGTCACTTAGTACACATATTATCACTAATTAGAATTAGCAAATAGTACATATGGCATAGCTTATAACAAAATAACATGATAAGCAAAATTCAAAACTTAGAGGAAAATTAGAAAAAAAAGTTACCTAAAAAAGTGAGGATGCAGCGGCGCAAGGCTGTAAATAGTGAATCGACTAGTAGGGCTAGAATTGTAAATTCGTGATTAGCGAAAAGGTTTGTAATCGTGAAGAGACATGTCGAGAATTGTGATTAGCAAATTGTTGTTTTTGAGATTGCGTGAATATAAAATGTGGAGAGAATTTGATAGATCAGGATTGCCGCTACTTAGATTTTTTTATCAGGTTAAATGATTTAAAATTTTAAATGGGTTAACTAAAAATGGGCTTAATTGTCTAAATGGGTAATGAGTTAATAATTGTTTAAATGACTAAGTTTTTAGTTCAGTTTATTCCAAATGTCCAATTAAGTTATTAATTAAAATGGAGGTCGGTGTTAAAAATTAAATTTTTTAGGGTTGGTGTTAAAAAAAATTGGGGAGTCGGTCAAAATTTTATGGGGGTCGGTGTCAAAATTCCATGGGGGTCGGTCTATATCGAATATATAAAAATAGCAAAAAAAATCATCGGGGTCGGCCAACCCACCTAGCAAAGTCTAGGTGCGCCCCTGTAATTATCTAATAATATAATTGATGTATATTAAAATAAACTATAAAAAATAGGCAAATTGGTTTTTAATAATCTAAATTATGACTTATTGGCTGATAATAATCCAAACTAACAGTTTGGCTGGTGACTGGTGATAATCTCAACTTTCACTTTTGTTATCAACAGTCTCAATAGCATAATTATCATATATTTACACTACGTTCTCACTTGATTTCTTTTGTACATTTCTCTATTTCATTTAAAACCGTCATTTTGAGTGAATATGTGTAAATCAAGTGTAAATGTATGATGATTATGCTAGAGTGACTGTCATTAACAACAAAAGTTAAAATTAAGATTATCACCAGTCAAACTTTTATTTTGAATTATTAAAAACTAATTTACCTAAAAAGTATTTGTTCTTTTCTAACTTTTCGTGTTAGTTACTTTTAAAAATATTATAAAACTAAACCTTCAATAAGACATTTTAAATAATGTTAACTTTCTGAAAAACCTTTTGTTATATATGCTCATTACATAAATAAATTTAACTTAATATTGAACTATTTATTGTTATATGGAAACAGATTAAGGGTAACTAGAAAATGAACCCCGCGCTCTGCGGTGGGAGGCGCCCGTGTCACGCGGTGGATCTTAAACGGCTGAGGTGTGGCATTAACGTGGCTAAACACAAAAAAAACGTGGTTAAGTACATAGAAGAAACATATAAAGTTACGACGAATCGGTTGTGAAAATCCAAAGATAGAAAAAAAAAGACAGTTATATAGCGGAACCTGTGTTTTTCAGTCGGTGTTGGTCTCGTTCTTCATGTCACCAGTACGTAACCGTCAGTCGATATAACTCACGACATCTAAAAAATACCCTACATTTAATTCGACTCTATTTTTAACGAAATTTATACCGAGACGTCAAAAAAAATTAATTAACGAACAAATGTTATTCTATATACTACAACGTTCGTTCATTAAATTTTTTTTATATATTTAAACTTTTTATATTTTATATATTTTGATTTTTATTAAACTTGAGGGTGTTAAAGTGACAATTTACAAAGTAAGTAGAGTTACGCTATTTCAAATAACAAAGGGGTGAATATTGCATTTCCTATAAGTTTCAAGAGGGATGAATATTGCATTTTCCAAAAGATTTCTGACACTTAGAAGTGTTCTAATTATTCATGATATAAGTGGTAAATATTAAATTAAATTAAAATGATGGCATTACGAATAACATGATTTTTCTACTCTTTTATGTAGTATTTATCAATAATTCGTGAAGCACGTTGCATGTGACATCAAAATCAAGTAAAAAGGAGAAGCCCTTATTGAATGCTTTTTTAAAGAATGCATGTTACTCCAAAGTGGTGATAAAATCAAAGGGAAGACGGCAGAAACTATGGAATCCTTGTCAGCATTATTTGTTGCTCGAAATAATGTTGGATAGAATCACAATTTAAATCATTTATTGGGTTGGTGGTCCAATTACAAATGCAAAGCCTCTAGAAGCACCTAAAGATTGAAGGTTACGGGTTCACAGTCTCACTAGTAAGAGGATAAAACGAAATCCACCTTTCTAAAAAATCTACGGATATATAGGAAAAGCATATTAAATATATCATTAATGTCGCCCACAAATATGATTAAAGCCATGATTAAGTCGACAAAATCATGAATTAGAACTTCTCCAATAGTCTTTTTTTTTTTTTTTCTTTTTTGGGATTTTGGAGGATAGAGGAGGTGAGATAAAAGAAGAGAGCGAGTGTTGGAGTTCTCGTGGAACAACGCCCAAAAATATGAACGTGATTGAATGAGAAGAGAGAGATGGTTTTTAATCAGTTTTTTTTAAGGAAAGAAAATGTTGTGAAAGGAGTGTTTTTTATTATTATTAATAGGTTAAATTCTCGTGTATTATATGGGCTGAATAAATATAAGATTATATATTAAGTAATAAAAAATATATTTTTTGAAAGCTCGTGTTTTAAATAGGTTGAACAAACCCGTAGAATACAATATAATCTTAACACATACTCGTCAAAATATGTTGAGAGATTTATTTATTAATATAATTAATATAATATATAGATTAGTATTTTTTTTAAATATACTATTATTAAAAATAGAAGTGTATTTAATAAGAGAGAGAGGTGGGAAAAAGATGATGAAAATGAATGTGAAGATGACATGTGGCATAGAAAACCTTTATTTATTATATAATATAGATTATTATTATTTTTTTAAGAAGTGAGGGTTGAGTATCATGGTGGTTTCTCGAGGAGCCTAAAAACGGGCTACTAAAAATACTCTAAAGCTTTAAGATTCATTTTCCAGCAACATGGAAAATGGTTGGAAATATGATCATTGTCACACCCCGTCTAAGACGGAAACACGAGTTATGACATTTATATGAAAATCAAGAACACTTTGCTTAAAGAGAAACATACTATTCATTCTACATTTTCAAAATATTAAAGTTTACATGACATATTGTTTTAAAGTACACAAATGAGATTTTCTAACGACAGTCACCCTAACAAAAGATTGTTTTTCTTAAAATCTTCCAATGTACTCGGATGTCATGCACTTCTAATGCTTTTACAGATTACCTGAAAAATATGCTAAAAGTGATCAGCTATAAAGCTGGTGAGTTCGTAGGTTTAAGTAATGTATGAAATAAGTGAGTAAGCAATTGAATAAATAGTTGCACATGAATAATTGTTATGTTATGTTGAAGAAACACACAAGTGGATACGATAATATAATCAATGAGCCCCAACTAAACCTTGTGACATATCGTTTTGCCCCTAATTAATGTCTTATCATGGAGCATTAACAAAGAAATTGAGTCAGAAATATACATTCACCACGTTTTCTATTGTTTTAAACAAACCAGTTAGAATGATGAATTGGGCGGTCACCCCAATGGATCTACCAATATTAATCCGTCGGCTTTGCAGAGTTAAATAGTTGCGTAATGAAATGAAAAGGACATAAGTAGTGATAATAGTTCAACTCAGGTTATATAATCAAATAAACATGTGCATAGCCAACATAGAAAACAATATTCAAAACGTATTTAAGTTGAACATATGTTTCCTTCAAAAAGTTAAGGAGAAAAATGGGCTACGAAAACGCACCTAGTGTGGAGATGACAAAAGATACGGTTCTTGATGTAAAGAAGTCGTCCTACTCGGGTCCTACAATAGTTAGGACTCTATGAGATTTATAGACTAATCATAAGATAGGTTGGACTAATACATTTGCGTCGTCTAATAATTAAGTGATAATCCAAGGTTTCTTAAAGGTTTTATAGAAAGGGATTGGAACTAAGGCGTTAGCCGTTCCATATTATGAGTTTAAAGTTTGAGATACATTTGTATAGTAGAGCAGTTGATGTATGAAAAATATGTCAAACACTTGCTAGAGGTTATAAGATAGGTCGGATGTATGAGAATAAGTAGAAGTTACACATGTGTTAGAATATCGTTTTAAAGACTTTTTTTTCGCGTAAACCGTATAAGTGTTGCTATCTTTCAAAGGATCAAACTCTAGAAATTTATATTTCAAGGTCAGAAGTATATATTTTTAGTTTTTATATGGTTTTGAACCCTCAAAGAGGCTTGAACAAGGTTAACCTTAAAACTAGTCGGTTTACAACGGTTTTCGATGTATTAAAGTAAAAAAAAATTAATACGGTCGTGAATCTTGATAAAATAGTATTATGATGACTCGAGTGACTTTATATTATGTATAAGAAGAGTTTCGAAAGTTGGTCGAGTCAAGAGTTTGAGTTTAAAGACGTTTTTACCATTTATTTTGGTTGTAAAAACCTAAAAGAAGTCATAATTTAGAAAATATAGTTATCCAACTCCAATCTTTATGAAATTTGGTCATTAGACCTTTGGTAATTATAAAAGTTCCTAGAATTTTTTTTTTCAGAATTTACTGCAGAGTCTAAGTACGGTTTCTCCATTCGGTTATCGTAAAATAGCTATAAATGGAAAAGTATATCTAGACATCTCCAAAAATTATGAAATTTATTTTATAAGCTTTGCATGACATTATAGCTAGTCAATTCCAAAAATTGTGATTATTATTTCATAACCTCCACATGACCAGTAGGTTACTTGGTAAAAATTTGAGAATTTTGTGAAAATTTTAAGTATAAAATGTAAAGCCTCTTTCCCGGTAGACCTCAGTTGTTGGATTTACTCTTAAACATAGTCATCAGAGTGCTGAACTTAAATTAAAACATTCATAAGGTACCGGAAGCAAACAACATTCGATTACATAACAACGGAAGTATTAAAATAAAGAAATGTTGTCTTAACCCATATTTAAATAAACTTGGGATGTCAGTCTTGTGTCGGGTAACCATCACGACTTCGCATGACCCTTCTTCTTACTACTTGAAATGCATACTAAAAGTCAGCTAACACTGGTGAGTTCTACTTTAAAACAAGTAGGTATTAACGTTATCTTATATATATAAGAATACTTGTACTTCTTTACTATGCTACTTTCATATATCTTTCGTAATGGGTACGTATATAAATACATACATGCTTATTTCTTGGTACACATTTATTGGTCATAAAGATATGAGTGATCAACCCGTCATTTGATTATGTATGTCACAAAGACAAACGTTCTCGAACTACCGTCGTAACCCATTTACTTAACCGTCCGACACTAGAAACCGTCCGTCTGCTTAATGGGTAAGTATACTAGCTGTTTTACTGAGCGTCACTAAGGTCACACACAATCTGTATAATCAAGTCATACGAGATAAGACAATGAACCTAAACGACACTAAACGTTCCTATTCTTAGAGTTAGGCGAACTTAGGTAAGTTCACCAGTTTGGACATAGGCGAACCTAGCAAGTTCGCTACCATATTGTTATGGTAAGTTCACTGTTTTTGAGCTTAGGCGAACATAAGCAAGTTCGCTTCTTTAGCCGAACTTAAGTAAGTTCGCTACCTTTAATGTAACACCCGGATAATTCCCAAGGATCAAACATGTCAAAATATAAAGTCCAAGGGTTAAACTTCACATTCTCCAAAGTTAAGGGACTGAAAATAGAAAATTTGAAAATCAGAAGGATAGCCGACCGCTATCCAAGGAATAACGGTCCGCTATGTGTTGAGGAAGTAATGAACCGGGAGATGACATGTGTCCAGTGACTCATCGTGACTCATGAACCGATAGCGGACCGACATCTAGAACGTAGTTGTCCGACATGGGCAGGTGACCGATAGCGAACCGAGTGGCAGTCTATAGCGGTCCGACACGTAGGCCCGAAGTTAAATTTGCGGCTGGAGTCGGTAGCGGACCGACATCCACCTAGATAATGGTCCGCTACAGGTCCGATTTCACCCTATAAATAGATGGGTCGACTTCAGCCATATGCTACCAAACTCATGGAATATGCTCAAATAGTTCCACATCTAGCTACTCCTGAATCAAACCTGATTAAACGTTATATCTGGGGTTTGATCGGAGAAATCCGCGACATGGGGAAGGTCGCGAATTGTGAAAATCTTGATGATGCCATGGATCTGGGTGCATCATTGACCACTAGCCTGATTAGAAATCGGGAAGAAGGAAAGAAGAAGAAAAATGAGATAGTTGGGCAAGGCCCGAGTGGATCCAAGAAGCCTAACTTTATTCCTTGGAATAACAATTCTTCTATCCCTGAATGTCCGAGGTGCAGGAAAAGGCACTTAGGACAAGGTAGATCTGGACCTTATTGCAATTTCTGCAAAATGTCTGGACACAAAACATAGGATTGTTATAGAAAAAAACAAATTACCTGTTATGGTTGTGGTGAAGGTGGTCACAACAAAACCAATTATCCTAAGCTGAAGAAAACCGATGGTACAGGTCACAAACCTGCAGATGGAGTGAAGAAGAATGCATGAGCATTTGTTCTTAACACTCATGATGCGGCAGGTATGCCCGATGTTATTACGGGTACATTTCTTGTTGATGATATTTATGCTCAAGTTTTATTTGACTCTGGTGCAAACCAAAGTTTTATAAATCATAGATTCTGTAAACTGTCAAATAAAACTTTAGCTAAATTAGACAAGAAATATGTGGTAGAAACCACAAATGGTGACCTCGTCCAAATCTCCGAAATCCTGAACAATTGCCATATCACCTTATCAGGACATGTTATACTCGCAAAATTGTTGCCAATGACTTTGGCAGTTTTGACGTTGTCCTAGGAATGGATTGGTAAGCCTCTAACCAAGTCCATATCCTATGTGATAGAAAGGCAATAGAACTTCGTTCACCGAAAGGTGATACTCTTACAATCAATGGCGATAAATTATCCAACTCCGTTGGAATAATTTCTATGTTGAAGGCCACAAAGTACTTACGAAAAGGATGCTTAGCATACCTTGTTTCTATAACTACCAACACTATAACGAATATAGAAGATGTGCCGGTTGTGACTGAATTCCCCGATGTTTTCCCTGATGAACTGCCCGGAATTCCACCTGAAAGAGAAGTGGAGTTCAGAATTAATCTTGTACCCGGTACAACACCTATTGCAAAGCCCCGTACAGATTAGCTCCAAATGAAATGGAAGAGTTGAAACAGCAATTAGATGAATTGCTGGAAAAAGGATTCATAAGACCAAGCCTATCACCTTGGGGAGCTCCAGTCTTATTTGTTAAAAAGAAAGACGGTTCGATGCGTATGTGTATCGATTATCGTGAACTGAACAAAGTTACGATAAAGAATCGTTATCCACTCCCCCGAATCGATGATCTTTTTGATCAACTCCAAGGGTTGTTTCTCCAAAATCGATCTTCGATCTTGCTATCATCAATTGAAAGTCCAGAAAGAGGATATTCCCAAAACTGCTTTCAGAACTCGATATGGTCATAGTTCACGGTAATGCCGTTTGGACTTACTAATGCACTAGCAGCATTCATGGATACGATGAATCGAGTCTATAAACCTTACTTGGACAAATTCGTATCGTATTCATCGACGACATCCTTATCTATTCCAAAAGTAAGGAAGATCATGCGGATCATTTGAAAATCTTACTTGAAATTCTGAGAATAGAAAAAGTTATATGCTAAGTTCTCAAAATGTGAATTCTGGCTATCAGAAGTTCAATTCCTTGGGCATGTGATAAATGCCAATGGCATTCAAGTTGACCCTGACAAAATTGAGGCCATATCCAAATGGGAAATCCCGAAATCACCAACTGAAATCCGTAGTTTCTCAGACTAGCTGGTTACTATCGAAGATTTATCCATGATTTCTCTCGAATTGATGTACCCTTAACTTCTCTGACCCGCAAGTCAGTCAAGTATGAATGGGGTCCTAAACAATCTGAAGCTTTTGAAACTCTGAAACAGAAACTGACTCAAGCACCCATACTGGCTCTGCTAGATGGAAATGAAGGCTTTTTAGTTTACTTTGATGCTTCACACACCGGCTTTGGTTGTGTGTTAATGCAAGGAAACAAAGTCGTTGCTTATGCTTCTCGACAACTGAAAAACTCATGAATAGAATTATACGACTCATGATTTAGAACTGGGCGCCATAATCTTCGCACTGAAACTATGGAGGCACTATGTATATGGAGTCAAATTCACTATATTCACTGATCACAAAAGCCTGAAGTATATATTCAGTCAGAAGGAACTGAATATGAGGCGAAGGCGTTGGAGGGAAGTCCTAAATGATTATGATTGTGAGGTTTGTTATCATGAAGGAAAAGCCAATGTCGTAGTTGATGCCCTGAGCAGAAAAGAACATGAGAAACCTAAACGAGTCTGTGCATTAAGACTCGATCTACAAATCGATCTTATCACTCGTATTAAGGAATCTTAGAAACTTGCTTTGCAAGAACCCAACCTCGAGAAAGAAGGATTGGGAGGTATGATTGAACTAATCAAAGGAGATGATGGAATTCTTAGAATGAATAAGAGAATTTGGGTTCCTATCTATGTGAATACTCATGAATAAATCCTTGAAGAAGCCCATAAATCTAAATACACAATGCATCCTGGAAGCGATAAGATGTTCAAAAACCTAAAAACCAATTACTGGTGGATAGGAATGGAGAAACATATCGCTATCTATGTTACAAAGTGTTTGACTTGTTCTCAAGTTAAAGTTGAACATAAGAAACCATCTGGTTTGTTACAACAACTTGAAATTCCTGTCTAGAAATGGGAAATGATAACCATGGATTTAATCACAAATCTTCCCCAAACAAGTCGAGGAAATGATACTATCTGGGTTATCATTGACAGACTTACTAAGTCTGCTCATTTTCTTCCAATGAAAGAAACGTTTAGTATGGATAAATTGGCACAGTTATATGTTAATGAAATCGTAACATTACACGGTGTGCCATTATCTATCGTGTCAGATAGAGATAGTAGATTTACTTCTCGATTCTGGTAAAGTTTTCAAAAAGCTCTTGGTACTAAATTGAATCTTAGCACTGCCTACCATCCTCAAACGGACGGGCAGAGCGAAAGAACAATTCAAACCCTTGAAGATATGTTAAGGGCTTGTGTCATTGACATTGGAGGAACTTGGGATGACCACTTACCTCTAATGGAATTCTCCTATAACAATAGTTATCATACGAGTATACAAGCCGCTCCTTTCGAAGCTTTATACAGTCGTAAATGTCGAACTCCAATCTGTTGGTCTGAAATAGGAGAAAATCAGGGTTACAACCGCTACACACACCTTAAACATTCTCAAACTAGGCTATTTATAGTAAGCCAACAGGTATCGAAACTATGCTCACAGTTTCGGTTAAGCATTTACAAGTAACAGAACAACCTATCGAAACTTACCATCTATCGAAACTACTAGTTTCGATTGAACAAACCTCAATCGAAACTAAGTAGTTTTGATGGCCCAGACTTAATTAATAAAGTTGTAAATTATATAAACTAAAATTATAATAAGGAAACTAATCTAACATTGTTCAACAAATAATGATGACAACAACTTATAAATAAAATAAGACTCTACAATCTCCCCCTAAGCTGTTGCATCATAGTTTTCTACTCTTCTCAAGCAGTTGCACCTTCACCTTGCTTGGGGATGTATGGTTTTACATTTGTGGTCACAACCCTCTGGTATGCCTTAGCACCAGCCTCATCATCCTCATCATCCTCATTGAAGACTTGAATGTGATTGGTAAACATCAGTTCAAGATCTTTAGGTTGAAATTTTAACAGTTCCATAGGCTCAAAAATAACAATGTCTTCCTTTCCTTCATACTCAATGACATCACTTCCACTGTTGGGATTGTAGTAACATCTCTTGAAGTTTTGGAGCTGAACAAGTACCATCTTCGTCAGCGTGATAGTTTTAACAGTTTGAGCCAACTTGTACCTTAGAGTGACATATGGCTTTTAGTCTAGGGATGGATCCTTGTCTTAGAAAGCCTTCTTTTTAGAGGAGTGGGCTTCATGCCTTTGAAATCATTCCATGTCTGAGTCTTCAAGTAATGCTCAAAGTCAGTTGCCAACATAACCTTGCCTGGGTTTTGTAGTGGAAGTTTGGCCAAGGATTTAAGGTCATATGTGGGGAGAGAATTAAAATCAATCATGTTCTTAAAGTGTTCTACTCCACCCTTATACCTTCTAATTATGAAAAACTTTCTTTCAGCATCATATTTCCATCCCACAGGAGGCCTCTTCAGCTCTTGATATTCAGCAAACCATTCATACTATTTGGGAGTCTCCTTCTCGACTATCTTTCTTAACTAGGGTATATTCAGGTAAGGATAGTTAGCGTCGGGTGTTGCTGTTTGGATAGGTTCAGTTGGAGTTGATTGAGATGGGGTTGGTTCAGTGGGGGTTGGTTCAGGTTGAGTTCGTTCAGAAGGAGTAGAAACAGGTTTTACCAAATCAACCTTCACACTTGACTCATCTTTCTCATCATCAGAAAGTGCCTGGATCTCATCTCCTTCTTCTATGAAGTACCTGACCTTTTCATCTTGTAAATCTTCTATGGCCAAGATTTCTAGAAACTCATCATTTGCGCCATAATTTTCTATTTCATCTAGAAGAGCATTTATCTCATGATCTGAGCCAATCTATCTGATTCTTTTTCCTTCCCTCTTTGTCTAGCAGCTTTTATTTTACTCGTTGAGGGAAGATCAAACTCAGTCTCTTCAATCTTAACCTCCACAGTTTCCTTTGTTTTGGCAGCAGGGCCAGAGAAGATAGTCATTGCAGACTCGGGGTTAGTGACAAAGGCAGATGAAGAGGGTCCACTAGCAGAAGTGGTCTCGCCCTGAACTGTGGAAGTGGTTTATTGCTGAGAAGATTTAACCAATGAAGCTTTGAGTTGCTCAAAAATATCAGATAGAGCTTTAAAATCTTGTTGCTGTTGAGAGATTAACTTTTGTTGAGTTTCAAGTTGAGTCTGCTGAACATCTAGTTGGGTATGCAAACCTCCAACTTCTAGCTTAAGATCTTTAACTTCTTCCTTGCACTCACTCAGTTCAGTCTTTAGGATTTCAATAACTCCATCTTGTTTTGTCATTTTTTCTTGTAGATTTTTAACCTCCAAACTTAGGGCTTTGACTCTTGGTACTGAGGGTGATGGTTCATAAGCAGGGGATGCAGATAGTGTAGGAATCGGTGAATGATGTGGAGATGGTGGTGGTGATGGTTGTGGTGTAGTATGTTATGGAATATTGTAGGTCCTGAACAGACCTGTAGACACAGATCTGTTGGAGAAATCCTCCAAACAGTCCGGATTGAGAGGTGGAATCTCTGGATCCGGTATCACTCTCAAATCAGAAAATGATAGAGACAGGTGCGGGAATCACATACACGAACAAACATATATGAAAAACTAAAACATAACAATAATTGGAGCAGAAAACGTATGATTCTTTGTTTTCCAAGCCACCGCCAAAGAAGCATGAAAAAAAGGTTTCGAAACTAGCTAGTTTCGATTGAACAAATGTTCAACCGAAACTACTAGTTTCGATACTGTAGTTTCGATTGACAGCATCAGTCTCAAAATTATACCCTACAATCTTCCCCTAAACTGATGCTATCAATTCTTGTCCGACTCTGTCTTTCGTCTTCATAGATTGACTGATGATCCAATGCATTTCATTGTGATTCTCTCCCTCAAGTGTAGGCCCTCTTATCTTTTAGGCAATTGATGAAGGTTTGAATCCCACGTATTTAGTAGTAAATAACCATCTTTCTACAAAGATTCTTGACATTCACGAACACTTGATCAACTTTTGGCTTCTCCCCCCCTAAAAAATATCAGTTTTAAGCGAAGGCTCACTTTGTCTTGAATCTTCATAACTCAGCTGATAATTTGAAGCCTTTAGTTGTAATTCTCCCTCTGAAGTGTAGAACCTCCTATTTCTAGGCAAAAGATAAGGGATTGAATCACAATGTAATCAACAACCAATGACCCGGTTCATCACAAATATGCTTGAATTTGCTACCCGCTGCTCAAACTTGAACTTTAAATAAAGAAATTACAGCTGGCTCAGGCAGAACATCATGTATATTTCAGAAAAAACAAAATTTTCGAAAACCCGAAAAAGCTATCTCTAAGTTTTCAGCCAAAACTCCCCTCCTTCACTGCACTAACCAGTAAAAAATTCATCCAAGAAATTTTCTCCAAAATACTCTTTTTTTTTGTTTTATTTAATATCCTAGAAAGTACTTGGACAGTTCTGCTATCACACCCGTAATACAGGATAATCATCTAGGAAAGTAGTACCTCCAACAGATATGTTCCCAGGTAAAAGCGACGGGTCTATAAGAGATTTATATACCGCTCTTTCCTAGACAGAATATTTCGTTCGTCAGATAACCACATACCGGTTGAAGGTCGCCTTCTAGTTATAGTGACGTTAAAACCAAAAACACACAGCGGAATACTTATATCATAACTTCTTTTATTTCATAATATAAAGTTTGTACAATAGGGACTGACTGGAAAAATACAACATAATCAACTCTGGACTTATAGCTCACGAATAACCATGCCAATCACTCAGGTCTTATGGTCACCCAGGACCTGCCCCTAGTTATCCCTATTTTCTAATATCTGTACATCTCCTGGAATGCCACCAACCAGCTATGGTTCACCTGTGCTAAAAAACATTTGAAAACATTTTTGTATCAGCTTACGTTGGTGAGTTCATAAACAAAATCATCTTTACGTGTATCCCTGATCAAGGATGAGTACCCCGTATGGGAATTACAACCATCCCTTCCAATCCATCACCCAGAATCGCCGTTAGATTCCGAGTCTACAACATACATACATTTAGGAACCATCCAGGCAAGCTGGTCACCCCTAGACCAGATCTGTCCAAGATGATCAATCTTGTCCCTAGGTCCCACCCAAACACGGCCATAATAAGTACTTATTATAGGATATATGCACGGATAGTATTGGGATCTTAGATACAAAATCATTTACAAAACATTTTATAGAGCACAGTTCAAAGAAACTCACCTCAAACAAAACCTCCTCCTGTATTGAATATAACAATCAACACTTCGACAGAACTCTAGATCATAACCCACATTATCATAATTAACATTCCTATTTTAGGTTTACACGAAGAAACCTCAGGGTGTTTAGAAACTTTACCTCAGCACTATCTATGGCAGTTTGCGGACAAATTGCGTGAAACCGGACTCTTGGGAGCGGCTCAGAACCTCGGGGATCGGGCTACCAGTGCTTAAGTGTGTGTTAAATTGCTGAAGTCGAGTTTCTATTTATAGGGTGAACCTCGGGTCTGTAGCAGACCGCTAAGCAAAGCTGTGGCGGTCCGCCACCCAATGAGGCGGCTAATTTGGCTTGGTGCCTACGTAGCGGATTGCTAAGGTTAAGGCTGGCGGTCCGCCACCCTTCCACGTGTCGAGTTCCAACCGATGAGTCATAGGGACATGTGTCGTCTCCCAGGCATTTCCTTAGTCCACACGTAGCGGACCGCTAAGGCTTAGGGTAGCGGTCAGCTACCCCTTCCACTTTCAGAATTTTCAGTTTTAGCCCTTTAACTTTGGGGAATTAAAGTTCAACCCCTAAACTTTCTATTTTGACACTTTTGGTCCTTGGGAATTATTCGGGTTTTATAAATCTCCCCTCTTTAAAAGAATTTCATCCTCGAAATTCAGGGTTAGTTAAACAGATGAGGATACTTATCTTTCATCTGCCCTATTAATTCCCAAGTCTTGTCGTCACCTTTCCGACCTTGCCACTGTACCAATACCATTGGTATAGTTTTCTTTCTCAACTTTCAGTCTTGAGTTCCTAAAACTTTAATGGGTTATTTAGTAAAATTGGAGTCTATCATCGACGTGTACATCATCCAACGAGATTGCCTGATCGGGGTCTGCTAAGCACTTGCGTAATGAATACCTTGAAATGCTTCAGGCAATTCAAGTATGTATGATATATTTCCAATTCTTTCTATGATCGTATAAGGTACAATATAACTTGGCACTAATTTCCCACGTTTTCTGAGACGTACAACACCTTTCCAAGGTGATACTTTCAACATGACGTAGTCACCAACTTGGAATTCTAAGGGCCGTCGACGTTTGACTACGTAACTTTTCTATCGATCTTGTGTAGCTTTCAACCTTTGTTTGATCTGAACTATCTTACCAGTCGTCTCCTATAATATTTCTGGTCAGATAGTTGGCTATCCCCAACTTCAGTCCAACAAATCAGAGTTCTGCACTTCCTACCGTATAGTGCTTTAAACGATGCAGCTTTTATACTTGAATGATAGTTGTTGTTGTAAGAAAATTCTATCAATGGAAGATGATTATCGCAGCTACCTCCAAATTCTATTGTACAATCCCTTAGCATATCTTCTAGGGTTTGGATTGTTCTTTCACTTTGCCCGTCAGTTTGAGGATGATATGCTGTATTCATGTTGATTCGAGTTCCCAACTCTTTGTGGAAACTAGTCCAAAATCTGGAAGTAAACCGACTATCTCTATCGGAGATAATAGATTGCAGTATACCATGGCGGCTTACGATCTCATTGATGTAGAGTCGGGCAAGCTTATCCATCGAATAATTCTCACTGATAGGGATGAAATGTGCCTATTTGGTTAGTCTATCAACCACAACCCAAATAGCATCCTGCCCTTTCTGGGTTCTCGGCAGTTCCGTAACAAAGTCCATAGTAATCCTATCCCATTTCCACACAGGTATATCCAACTGTTGTAGTTGACCTGCGGGTTTCTGATGTTCAATCTTGACTTGAAGACACGTCAAACATTTCTCTATATATTGAGCTATAGATCTCTTCATGTTCGGTCACAAGAACTAAGGTTTTAAATCTTTATACATTTTATTAGCTCCGGGATGTATCGAATATTTGGACTTGTGAGCTTCATCACCTTTGTTTGGATTTCCCCAAGTCTAGGAATCCAAATTCTGTTTTCAAATCATAAGATTTCATCATCGCCTTTGGTTAGTAATTTCTTTTTACCAACCATGCGTTCTTTCTTGATGTTATCTTCTTGTAGTGCTTGAGTTTGAATTTCCTTGATTTGTCCCATCCAGTCTACTTTGACTTCTAATCTTAAGGCTCTTATTTTGATAGGCTTGATTATATCCTTCCGACTTAGTGCATCTGCTACAACATTAGCTTTCGCGGGATGGTATTTAATCTCACAATCGTAGTAATTAATGAGTTCCATCCGTCTCCCTTGTCTCATATTCAGATCTTTTTGATTGACTATTTGGAGACTTTTATGGTCTGTATATATCACACACTTAGTACCGTATAGATAGTGTCTCCAAATCTTTAGAGCAAACACTATGGCACCAAGTTCAAGATCGTGTGTGGTATAGTTCTTCTCATGAACTTTAAGTTGTCGTGATGCGTAGGCTATAACCTTTTCTCGCTGCATCAATACACAACCTAAACCAATTCGGGAAGCATCACAATAGATGACAAAGTCAACATTCCCTTCAGGTAATGCTAGGATCGGTGCTGAACTAAGTTTCTGCTTAAGGGTTTTGAAAGCCTCTTCTTGCTTATGACCCCATTCAAACTTCACTGCTTTCTGAGTTAGAGTAGTTAATGGAGTAGCAATTTTTTTGAGAAATCTTGTATGAACCTTCGGTAGTATCCGGCTAGACTAAGAAAGCTTCGAACCTCAGTTGGTGTCTTTGGAGTTTCCCATTTCATAACGGCTTCAATCTTAGCTGGATCTACTTGAGTTCCTTGTTGATTTAAAACATGCCCTAAGAATTGTACTTCTTGTTTCCAAAACTCATATTTGGAAAACTTAGCATACAACTTCTCTCTTCTAAGAGTTTCCAGGATTATCTGAAGATGTTTGGCATGATCTTCCTGGGTTCGGGAGTAGATAAGGATATCGTCTTTGAACACTATAAAAAACTTATCCAAGAATGGTTTACAGACTTGGTTCATTAGGTCCATAAATGTTGCAGGAGCATTAGTTAGATCGAATGACATAACTAAGAATTCGTAGTGTTCATAACGGGTTCTAAAGGCAGTCTTAGGTACGTCTTCCTCCTGTACCTTCAACTGATGATATCCAGATCTAAGATATATCTTCGAGAAGTATTTAGCTCCTTGCAACTGATCGAACAAGTCATCTATTCTTGGCAGTGGATATTTGTTCTTTATAGTAAGCTTATTCAGTTCCCGATAATCTATGCACATCTGCATACTTCCGTCCTTATTCTTTACGAACAAGACTGGTGCTCCCTAGGGTGAAGTACTTGGACGTATAAAGCCTCTGTCTAATAATTCTTGAATTTGCTTCATCAACTCTTTCAATTCAGATGGTGCTAGACGATATGGTGATTTAACTACGGGTTTAGCTTCCGGAATGAGTTTGATTCGAAATTCGATTTGTCTATCCGGTGGTAGCCCAAGTAATTCTTCCGAAAATACATCCGGGTGATCGCATACTACAGGAATGTCTTCAATCTGTCGTTCGGGTTTAGAGTCTAAAGCATAAACTACGAATACACTACATCCTTTATTCATACATTTCTTAGCCTTAGCTACAGAAATTGTTTCAATCTTATTTTCATCACTATCACATTGTATCAACATAGACTCTCCGTTAGGCTTACAAATCCTGACAGTCCGTTGATCACAATTGATTCGGGCATGGCATTGGTTCAACCAATCCATTCCAATGATAACATCGTACTTGCTCATACTCCTTAGCATTAATTCAATCACAAATTTTCATTGCCTAGAGTCATCTTGCAATTAGCATATGATTCTGTTATCCTAATTTTCTCACCACTTGACGTCTCAACTACGTAAGCACGCTCAAGTGGAGTAGGTTTCATGCCTAGTTGCAAACTAAAGGCATTTGAAACAAAACTTCTATTTGCTCCTGTATCAAATAGGCTTTTAGCATAAATATCGTTAACTAGAAACTTACCATCTACCACTTTGGCATTGTCGTTCCTTCTTCCTTCACCTCTTACGAACACCCGACCTTTAGCCCCTCCCTAGGGTTTCTTCTGTACGGGTTTAGTACAGTTTCTTGCCAAGTGACCTACTTCATTAAAATTGTAACACTTAAAAGATGGACAATTCATTGAAACATGTCCTGACTTCTGGCATTTGCCACATTTTACTTCCTGAGGATTTCTAACGAAATAGTTTCCCTCTCTTCTAGGGAACTTAAAATTCCTTGACTTAAATCGGTACATCACTTCCTCACTCTTCCTCTTGGTTTCTAGAGGTTTTACCTGTACTGCATTCTTAGCTTTATCCTTGGCCTCTTGAGCTGCCACATCATCGTAAACTGTGGCACGCAATGCGAAAGCTGAATCCATCGTTTGGGGTGCGGCGGTTTTCACCAAGGTACGCACCTTGAGTGGCAAACCCTTAATAAAATGTTTGATCCTTCGGGTTTCAGGTGTCACCAGATGTGGCACCAATTTTGACATTTCATCAAACTTTGTCGCATACTCCTGGTGCGCCATAGTCCCAACCTCAAAAACGCTAAAACTCTTCCTCAAGCATATCAAGTTCGTTCTGAGGACAGAAACGTTGCAGAAATAACTCCTTGAACTCATTCCATTTCATATTTTCCACTGTTTGTTCCCCTTTGGCTTGCTTCACAGACTCCCACCAGTCCAATGCAGTGGTTTCCAGAGAATTGGCAGCGAATTTAACTGCGTGATCGCTTCTCCATTCACTTAGCTTGATTACAGCCTCTATCTTTGTAATCCATTGAGTAGTATCAATGGCTCCCTTCTTGCCATCAACTGGCTTTGGTTTGCAGCCTTCAAAGGATTTGTAATTACATCCTTCATGATTCTCAGTTCTCGTTACTAAGCTAGTATTGGCATTTCCATTTGCCCCTCTGGTGGTGTTATTGTTTCCTCCTCCAAGTGTTCCAGTACCCATTCTCCTTGAGAGAACTTCATCTAACAATATAGGTAATGTGTTTCGTATGGCCTTTATGACTTCACTTGCCACGACATTTTGAAATTGGGTTTCAGACATGACTACTTCTTCAGTATGATCATTCGTGTTGTTATCGTTCTCGTTTGTTTCGTGCTGGTCGTTAGTATCGGTGTTAATTTCGGCCTGCCTACGGCTCCTAGTAACCGGAGTTCTACCGGTTCCTCTACCTCTTCCTCTTCCTCGTCCAACCATTGTTACCTATATACATAGATGTATGATATCAGAATTCGTATAACCGGTTATGATCCAGTAAATCAGAAATTAAAGAAATTTGGCTAATAATGTACTTAATATCTGTTTTCTCGACATCTCCTATAATATTCATAATGATAATCCTCATCTCAACTTATATCCTGTGGCATTCCAGCTATTCTCAGAGCTCTTAGTTTAAGTCTAGATACTAATATTTCCTATTAGTATCTAAATCCTTTAAACTGCGGCTATGATACCAACTTGTCACACCCGTAACACAGGACAGTCATCTACCAGAGTAGTACCTCCAACAGATATGTTACCAGGTAAGAGTGACGGGTCTAGGGGAGATTTATATGCCGCTCTTTCCTAGACAGAATATTCCGTTCGTCAGATAACTACAGACCGGTTGAAGGTCGTCTTCTAGTTATAGTGACATTGATACCAAAAACACACAGCGGAAGACTTATATCATAGCTTCTTTTATTTCATAATATAAAGTTTGTACAATAGGGACTGATTGGCAAAATACAACATAATCAACTCTTGACTTATAGCTCACGAAGAATCATGCTAATCACCCCTCAGTCATCCCTATTTTCCAACATCTGTACATCTCCTGGAATGCCAACTACCAGCTAGGGTTCACCTGTGCTCAAAAACAATTGAAAACATTTTTGGATCAACTTACGTTGGTGAGTTCATAAACAAAATCATCTTTACGTGTATCCCTGATCAAGGATGAATACCCCGTATGGCAATTACAACCATCCCTTCCAATCCATCACCCAGAATCACCGTTAGATTCCGAGTCTATAACATACATATATACAGGAACCATCCAGGCGTGCTGGTCACCCTTAGACCAGATATGCCCAAGATGATCAATCTTGTCCCTGGGTCCCACCCCAATCATGGCCATAATAAGTACTTATTATAGGATATATGCACGGATAGTATTGGGATCTTAGATACAAAATCCTTTACAAAACATTTTATAGAACACAGTTCAGAGGAACTCACCTTAAACAGAACCTCCTCCTGTATTGAATATAACAATAAACACTTCAACTGGACCCTAGATCATAACCCACATGATCATAATTAACATTCCTATCTTAGGTTTACACGAAGAAACCTCAGGGTGTTTAGAAACCTTACCTTGGCACTATCTATGGAAGTTTGCGGACAAATTGTGAGAAACCGGACTCTCGGGAGTGGGTCAGAACCTCAGGGATATGGCTACCAGTGCTTAAGTGTGTGTTGGTGTGTGTTAAATGGCTGAAGTTGAGTTTCTATTTATAGGGTGAACCTCGGGTACGTAGCGGACCGCTAAGCAAATCTGTGGCGGTCCGCCACCCAATGAGGCGGCTAATTTGGCTTGGTGCCTACGTAGTGGACCACTAAGGTTAAGGCTGGCGGTCCGCCACCCTTCCACGTGTCGAGTTTCAACCGGTGAGTCACATGGACACATGTCGTCTCCCGAGCATTTCCTTAGTCCACACGTAGTGGATCGTTAAGGCTTACGGTAGCGGTCTGCTACCCCTTCCACTTTCAGAATTTTTAGTTTTAGCCTTTTAACTTTGGGGAATTAAAGTTCAACCCCTGAACTTTCTATTTTGACAGTTTTAGCCCTTAGGAATTATCCGGGTTTTTATCTTCCTGTGGTTTCGATAGGCTCCACTTCGGTCAAAACAAGGCTAGTTTCAGTAGAGATAGTATCGAAACAAGAAGTTTCGATAGAAATATTCTTCAACCGAAACTAGTAGTTTTGATAGGAGATTCTTCAAATGAAACTAGTACTTTCGATACCCTCTAGTTTCGATAGTCTAGTTTCGACAACCTAGTTTCGATGTTTTCTACTTCTGATTTAGGGCTTCATCAGTAGTTTCGATAGAAAATGTTCAGCCGCCACCTAGTTTTGATTGAGCATCTTCAACCTTCAGCTACTTCGATATCCCCAATCCAGATCTGAAAACTACTTCACAAGCCTTACATCTTCAGATTTTGATAGTGAGAATGTAGAACAGCAGTCACGAACCTGCTACACATCGATTTCTTCATGTTTAACGTCTCAATAGCGGCTTTTCTCTGAATTTCGAGAGCAATAAGAGCCAACCTGGCTCTGATACCACTTGTAGGTCCTAAACAGACCTGTAGAGACAGATCTGTTGGAGAAATCATCCAAACAATCCAGATCGAGAGCCGGAATCTTTGGATCCGATATCCCTCTCGAATCAGAAAATGATAGAGACGGGTTGGGGAATCACATACATGAACAAACATATAAGAAATTGAAAACAGAACAATAATTGTAGCATAAAACGTATGATTCTTTGATTGAAATAAAAATAAAAGCTCCCCACACACTCACAATTAGTCTCACCCCAGTGTCAGCTCCCCTGGGGTGGTGATTCCCTCTACAGACACACACACACCTAACAGGGTTGTCTAATATATATAGGAGAACCATGTGCCTTGTTTTCCAAGCCACCGCCAAAGAAGCCTGGAAAATAGGTATCGAAACTAGCTAGTTTCGATTGAACAATGTTCAATCGAAACTAGCTAGTTTCGATACTGTAGTTTCGACTGACAGCATCAGTCTCAAAATTATACCCAACAATAACACGCATGTTACCCTTGTGTTTTTGGTAAACAATCACCCTACCTGGGTGGGTGTGTCATTCTAATAGATCTATCATTGTCACCGTCGGATTGTACAGAGTTAATGATTCTAATTGTTATAATTGTAGTTTAACTAAAGTGTTCTAAACATAAATCACAAAAATACACTTGTAAATAGTTTAGAATGTAATCATGTTTCACCCCAAAAATGTAAAAATATAAAATATGGGGCTATGTAACTCACCTTTATATTGTGACTCAAACTTGAACTAAATCGTGAGGACGAGCGAACCGGTTTAACGATGCCCTAAATAAATCACTTATATATAATTAATATAGAAACCATTAAAAGGAATAAGAACGGAACAATTGGGGACTTTAGGATTTGGAACGAATGAGCGGACGAAAGAATATTAAAGATTCGATTTATTACGATAACAAGTTATATGTATAAATCAAGTTACAAGAAATAATATTTTATAAATTTTTATTTATAAAAGAATTGTAATTTTAATAAAGTAATTATTTTATTAAGACAATTAGGTTAAAATTGTCATTATGATGGAATATTATAATATGATATAATTTGCAATAAATAAATTTATTATATTTGTGAAAATCAAGTTATTGAAAGAATCTTAATATTTGTGAAAGTAATAATAATATGATTAAAACAATTATTGAAATTCATGATATTAGTATCACTAACAACATGTTATACATCATGTTATTTTAATGGTTTAGGTTTAATATAATATATAACCCTTTCGTTTAATAAAATTAATGACGTTAAAACACATGATCATTTTATAACTAGTGGGTCATCACCGGGTTCACAACGTAGATAAAAATTAGCAAATCGTGACGATACATTCTACGTGACGTTAAAAAAAAACATATTGCAATGGTATACTCGATAGTAACAAAAAGTTACCTCGTTCTATACGAAAGTGAAGTTATTTGAAAAAAAATTACAACGAAACGTAGATAAAAATAAGCACGCCGGCGGCGCATTACGGCGGGTCGGTTTAAACACTGATAAAAAAATTGCAATGGTGTATTTTGAAATAGGCGCCAGACGGTTTTAAAAAAACGTTTAAAACAACCGGTTGGTTTAAAAATAATATTATGAAAATTCAAGTCGAAACCTAAATAAAAATAGGCACGTCGCAATGTCAATTTCGAATTTTTAGAAAACATCATAGTTTAAAAGTTGTAAGAGTAAATCATTTCATTTTTTTATTGAAATGGCGCATTCCGCGACGGGTTCGAAATGTAGATATGGATGGAGTTGTAATACGTGTACATACGTGAATCACTGGGCTAGAGACGCTATTTGTTTCTTTTTATAAAAGAAACTAGTATTTGTGCCCGGCACGTTACGGCCGAAACAAATGTTTTAGCAAACAATCAACCTATATTTGGTAGGAAGTTTTTAAAAGAATTTTATGGGTCCACAAATAATCTATAATATAACAAATAACACACTTATACACCAAGGAATTTTATTACAATCTGTAAGTGGAGTAAAATATACAACATTAGTTTACACTATTATATGTTACATGAAGGACAAAATAATAACATAACCAAGTGTGTGTTGCACATGTGAATGAGTCTTGTATGGATTGAGATTCTAGCTTATGCTGCCACTATCTGCAGAGGGTTTCAACATGAACAGCAGCATCGGAAAGGGGGCGAGTTTTTAACTCATGTTTGGCTTCTGATGGCGCATTTGGGTATCACTGACATTCCAGGTATCGCAAGGCCACGCGAGAGCTAAGTTAGTTGTATCATAAGCACCATATTATTTATTATTCCTGTTGAACGTGAAGTAAATAAAGCATTTTCTTTATCATTTGCATCTCTATGTCTAAAAAGTTTCTTTCAAGATATAGACAGACTTGTATTCTCTGGGGTACTTAATCTTACAACACTAAATTGAATCTAAAGTTTCACAGGCGTGTCTTCCTTGGATACTTACACCTTTAAAACCAACTGAATGTTTAAAAATCTTTATGTTGTCTCTCAAGATTGTCACTTTCCAATAAAAATATTTCTTTTCTTTTTTACAACTAATATAAACATGGTAGAGTGATGTGTTGAAAGTTAAACTACATTATAGCATTATTATTAGTATATGGGTCAAAGTTGTGATGTTGTAATTAGAAGGGATCAATAGCAATTTAAAGCAGTGATATTAGTGCTTATTATGTTATAGGGTTGAGTTAATAAGAAAACTCATTTTCATGAGAAAACAAAAAAACTCCTCATTAAAGGTACTACATATGCGTAGTACACTTAAAAAACCTAACCCACCCCAAAAAACCCCACCCCCACCCAAAAACCTAACCCCCACACCCCACCCCCACCCAAAAACCTAACCCCACCCCCCAAAAACCTAATCCCCCCACCTCACCTCTCCAAAAACCTAACCTAAATCCAAAAGTTAAACCCACTATTTTTTCGAGTTTTTTTTTTTTTTAATTTTTTTAAACGAGGACGACGTGGGAAACATGTTCTATGAAGCACTTTTTTAGTGTTTGATTTATTTTTTGAGTTATGATTTTTTTATTATTTTTTTTATCTTTAATAAGTAGTTTTTTGGTTTTCTCATAAAAATGAGTTTTCTTATGATACTTCCCCTTATGTTATACGATACATAAATGTTTACTGTAGCAATTTGATTACAAAAGCAGTTTATTATTCAAAAGTAGGTCATGCCCCACTATAGAAGAGTTTAGACATACTTGTTTGATATAATGATTGTGCAAACAATTGATGAAGTTGGTGAATTCCACCTGCATATTTGAATATTCAATCAATAACTGTCTCAAATAAATGTCAATATGATCCTAATTTTATATTTAGTTTCTGCATCGAAGGCAATAACGATCAACTAATTGTAACATAGCAATTTATTTTAATTACAGCATAGGAGTAAGAAGCATGGTTTAATTTTTTTTTTGGCTGAACCATTAAGAGGGAATTCTACAAACTTAAATGTTTTTTATAATCTCCATGTATCAATAAAAAACATAAGATTTTCAATGTAAAAGGATCTGATGTATGTTATCTAAAAATTAGAAGATGCGCATGGCCGGTAGCGATGTGTCCTATACATCAAATGAAATAAAATAAGAAATTCTTGGCCTTAAATCAATTACTACGTATAACAACCCTATTATACAAAATATATTTAAAAAAATAATAAGGCAAATGAATGTTTTGTTTCAGAAATTCATAAGATGCCTCACTGTTTGTGAAGGTTAATCCTAACATGAAATCCCAATCAAAGATAAATTCAGTAAGTAACTTTGGATGATGATGATAAGAGAATAGAGATTGCTATCAACTTGTTCATAACAGAGAATCATAGTGGATGGGAGAAACATTTTGGTTTAATAGTTGATAAGTTATTAGAGGATAAACTGATTTTTAATAAATGCAGAAAAATATTAAAGAAATGCAGTCAAAATATTATAGATAATTCTTACTATTTAAAAATTTGATTTGATGTAAAAACATCCAAGTAGTATTCCAATCCCTGGATCATATTACTAATTTGATTCATGTCTGATCTATGTTAGTCATATACACAATAACTAATCTCAAATATTAAAGAAATGTTAGTCATATATATGCGTTTCACAATAACTAAGCCAACTTTGACAATGCAAACATTACAGTTTACTTGATTATTAGTATTAAATATTTTACATACACTTTTGATTATTATTATCACAGAAAAGCATCATACGAATTACAATGTTTGCAATAATTGAAAAGATTAGTAACATTAAAAGGCGGGATTAGAACTTTTTTTTTTATATATTTTTTTTTTCAATTTGAAAGTTTGTTAATCAATTTGATTGAATATGATTTAAATGTTTTTTGGTTCGACAATCAACAAGGCAAATTACATAAGGATAGCAGATAGACGGGTAACAAACTGCCTGAATCAAAACTTCAGATTGAGAAAGGAAGCCGTCGAAATGAGCACAACATTTCTTTGGATGGTGTCGTAGATGATCAGTAAGGCGTTGAAGACATGGGGAAACCCTATGAGAAAGGGAGAAGGGGTTTATCGGATGAGAGACAGAGAAAAATGAGAAGAAATGGGAAAAGAGGAGAACGGCGGTTGCAGGAGTGTGTAATTGAATACGAGGAATGAATGTATTTTGTGGGAAAAACAAATGAAAGAAATCGGATACACATGTCGTTTCGAACCGGTTGGATCAGGTTAAAATAAGGGGGTGACGTAATTAGGGTGGATGTTGACGTAAGCACAGTTCCTTTTTGTATCTAACGGCAGCAAGGGATGGTTTAACCGAAGCAAGGAACGGAAGACGCTTTTTAAGGGTTATTAAATAAATTGTATTTAATTAAAAATAAGAAGTATAAAAAAAATCAAGTTGCTGTTCATACGGAACAGGTTGCGGCGGATAACGTAGATAAAATATAAAAGAGGGACCCTACAACAGTATATTTGGAGATGAGCATTGAATGGTTTAAATTAACAAATGGTTTAAAAAAAACGTTTAAAACAAATAATCGGTTTAAAAATGACATTACTAAAAATTAACGTCGAAACGTGGATACAAGTAGGCACGTGTCGCAACGTCAAATTCGAATATGTATAAAACATCATATTTTAAAAGTTGTAAGTGGAAAATAAAAAAAAACTATGAAAAAATTGAAACCTTGAAACAGATTTGATGACTCGTACGTTTAACGTTTGTCATTTGATAACTTGAACATTATTATGCCCAACTCCGTTTCGAATGAAATTTACACCGAAACGTAGATAAAAATAAGCACATCGTAACGACATATTCGAAGTTTTATAAAACATCATATTTTAAAAGTTATAGGGGAAAACAAAATAACTTCAAAATTAATTATATTAATAAAATAATCAATTATAAAATCAAATCTACGATGATGACGCAAGCATTAGGTATTTGTATTTTGTGCATAACTGAATTTTAAAAGTTTACGGGGGCATTGCCCTTTCAAAAAAAAAAATACAATAACGCTTGTCATGATTTTGAAATATATATAGTAGTAACTTAGTAATGTTCATAATCAAAAGGTTTTTAGAAAATAAATCAAATATATATATATATATATATATATATATATAGGGGTATGTTCTTTTGAGAACAAACAATATGTTAAGAACCGTGAGAACCACATTAACTCTTGTACTATTTATAATATAAATTGACTAGAATTCATGTACATTTCAATATACTTAAGGTTTGGTTTTAAAAGACCTCGAATTTATAGTCGTTTTTTTAAATGCATATATGCATTCACACTATATGCACAAATGAATGCATATATGCATATTCTTAACAAGGCTTTTAAAACCAAACCTTAAGGTTTGGTTCGAACCCGTGACCTATGCTAGAGGGAGAAAGAGCTTTAACCAATTGATCTGGGCATTATGCCTTGTTAAGAATCAGCAGCGTTGGCTTTTAACATAAGGGTTCTATGAGCCCTTCTTCCCCAACCATTCCATCGCAAACCCAACCCCTTTCCCAAACCGATTTTCAATTACAGAAAAAAAATAAGTAATGGTGCGATTTAGATGGAGAATCAATACCTGATGTCGATCTGGATCTTAAACTAAAAAATCGGATTTGTGGATGATCTCGAGTTGTAAACGAATTAGGTATATAAAGGTTGTGATTAGAACCCATATTACAGTTATAACTGAGCGGAATTTACGGGTTTAAAAGCTTGATTTATGGGTTTGAACACCCATAACCGAAACCTCATAAATGGGTCAAAAATGGTTTGATTTCTCAATCAGTTTGATTGATTACTGGTTTTTAAAGATCGAAAACGGCTAGGAATCAGTTGAGGAGAATCTTGATTCCGGATTTTCAAGGAAAGAGGGATGTGGTCGATTTTAACTTTCTAAAGTCAAAATGGATGTTGTTCTTGTTCCAAGGTCCATAATTGTGGAACATTCAATTAGATGGGTTCAAAGGGTTTGGTGGGGGGTGGGGGATGGGGGAGGGGGTGTTCAAATACCAATTTAATGTATAAAGTTAATTTAATTTAGGTTTAATAAACTTAAAACATTAAATATCTTTATTTTCATCTTTTATAAAACAAAACTTCATTTTATGACATTTAAAGTTTACAAATTATTTATTTAATATAATCCAATATAAATATAAATATATATATATATATATATATATGTATATACATAAAATAAATATAAAGGTTTAACAAATCTCAAAACACCGGATCGCTACACATTTGAATAATATTTTATGGCAAAAATGTTGAAAAAAGGTTGAAATGTTATGTCACAGTGTTTCAAAAGCACAAACTGAAATAAGATATTACACGCAAAAGTCACGGATGTTACACATACACACACTCATTTGAGTGTGTGTGTGTTTGTGTCTCGTGGTTTTCCAAAGGAAAAAGAGGAAGAGAAGTGCCATGTCAAATTCTGATGTTGCATGCTTGAAATTGAATGATTTAATGAGCATATCTTCTTCAAATCATCAACTAAGTAGTCTTGTTTCACCATGGATTGTGTTCTTGGTGGGTTTTTATATAAAATCAAGTTAGGGGATGTATTGGTGGTTGATTATGGCTAATAACTTGTTTAAAGTTATAATTGGAAGATAACATCATGATAACATCCAATTTGATGATTCAAGAATTAGGGTTCTTGAGGGAAATGGGAGGTTTTCTAATTGGAGATGCTTAAATGATGAATTGATGATTAGTAAGTTTTTATGGTGGTAATAGACACTTTAAATGTTAAGAAACCTCCTTCAATTTGATAATTTGGAAATTAGGGTTCTTGAGAACCTAATTTGGGGGTTTTATAATTGGAAGTGCTTAAATGGTAAATTAAGTATGGTAAGTGTGTATGGTGTTATAAAAACACATTTTCAAGTATAAAACTCAATTGAATTGGTGAATTATGAATTGATGAAATTGTGAAAATTGGGTGAAATCCTTACGGGTCAAAATGGGTAGAATTGGATTAACAATGGTTGAAAACTTGTATGGGGCTTAGTAACCAAGATTAGATGATAGTGAAGATCATAAGATCTTCGGAGGGAGTTAAACTTTAATTAGTGTTTGTATTGGGGTAAATAGGATTACTAAAACATGTGGAATGTTTAGCTGATCAAGGTATTAAAGATGTTAGCTTTGAAGACTAATTAGAATCTTCATTGGCAAAGGTAAGTGCCTTGCACTTACTTAGTAGTAGATAAGTAGTTACATGTAAGTAGATTATGTGTTAAATTCTATTTATATGTTGTATATTGATGTTGACTATGTGATTATTAGTCAAACTTCAATGTAGTATGTGGTGGAATTGGATTAAATTGACTTAATTTGGTATAAGTCAAACCATTGTGGGTAATGGTGAAATTGGTGTAATTTGACTTTAGATGTATACGGTCAAACTATTACGTTGAAATTGGTGTAATTAGACTATGTGGTGAATAATCAAACTTGATTGTACAAATGTGGTAAATAGGTGTAATTTGACTTATGTGGTAAATAGTATAACTAATATGTAAATGTTGTGAATTTGGTGTAATTTTGATTTGTGCAGTAAAAGTCAAACTTATGCATAATGTGGTTTGAAATTGGCGTAATGACTTATGTGGTAAGGTCAAACTTGTATGCATAATGTGGTTTAAATTCATGTTGTTAACTATGTGGTATATAGTCAACAAAACGTGATAATTTGGTGAAATGGTGTATAAGAAGTGTGGAATACTTCAAAGGATGGACTTGGAGTCAAATGCTCCAAGTACGAGTAAGACGAGTTGTGGTACTCGCACCGAGGGGTCGTAAACCCAAAAAAAAAGTGTGTAATATTTCAAAGGGTGGACTTGGGGTTAAATACTCCAAGTACGGGTAAGACGAGTTGTGGTACTCGCACCGAGGGTTCGTCAACCCAATAAGAAGTGTGAAATACTTCTAAGGGTGGACATGAAGTTAAATACTCCAAGTACGGGTAAGACGAGTTGTGGTTCTTGCACTGAGGCGTTGTAATCCAACTAAAAGGTGATAAATGGGTGGGAGTAAACATGTGTGTGTGTTGTTGTTATATATGTTATATTGGTGTCGTATTTGCACAAAGATGCAAGGAATGGGTCGGAACGGAATACGAGTAGTGATGCTCGTATTGTGGGTGGATAAACTAACAAATTAATGTTAGTTAATGTGGTAGTAATTGCGTGGTCGAAAAACAAGTAAATATATGTTAGATACTTGTTATATGAAAAAAATCGTAGAAATGGCGAGAATGGAAGGTGCTGTCAGGGAACATGGTTGTGTTCATCTGAGCACAACCAAGTCAGCAACCTTGCTTATTCTGGAGTTGAAGGGGAACACGGTTGTGTTCATGGAACATGTGAACACAACCACGACAGTAATTTTTATTCTTAAAAATAACTTTTCTTGGGTTTTACCAATGAATTTGGGGGAGTCTACGAACTCAGTACTCGTTGTGGGGACTTGTAGAGAGGTCGTTAAGACTACTTATCTTTACTAACCACATTCAAATTGTTGTTTTGAATGTAGGAAAGCTTCGGAAGGATCTCAGGTCTCGCCTAAGGTGGATATTGGATTCTCAAAGTTGGTTTTTGATGTTTTACAAATTATTTAGAGTCGTTACAAGTTGTAGATAACTTGTTGTTTTTAACTTTTGCTTATACTTTGTGGGAAATATTGTAGTTTAATTCATGTTTGTAAAACTAAAACGTGTGGATACGTTAATTGTTGTATTTGGGACCGCTAACGCGTCATTTTTCAAAAAAGTTTAAATCGGTTTGAATTTTTGGATGTTATAACTTGGTATCAGAGCAATGGTTTGAGGGATTTGGTGTGCGAGACACCAAACTCAAACCTATACTTCTCTTGATATGGTTGGAGAAATGAGAATCCAATGATGGCGTGACCGAGACACGGAGCTTAAAGGGCGAGGTTAGTATTGATTATGTGTTGTTAGTTTTAATTGGTGTCCAATGTGAAGTAACTGTGCCGAAAGTTGTTAAGGGATTCGTTATATGGAGATACTAAACGTAATTGGGCATATTACATTATTAATCTTGTCTGGCCAGTATGATTCGTAATGTAACATGTGCGAATACCTTCATGATAACCATATGATGATTAACACCGACAATGAGTAAGTGAAGGTATATGTGTATATGTATATATTATGTGTTTGAGCATAGATGATATGCGGGGGTAATTAATATACACATAGAAAGAGGTAGTGCATTGTAGAGTAAGACTAGAGGCCTATAAGTAGGTAGAACACCTAAAAACTCGTTACTTCACGGTCGAGGATGACTAGGGGGAATCATAACTTAGTGGGCGGAATTTGTAGATAGAAGGTGATTTAAAGACTCATATTTGAAGGAGTCTAAGTGGGTATCGCCTCGAGGATGGGGATGAACTTTGGAATAAACGGGAGAAATGGAAAGTATAGTTTTAGTGGAGGATGGCTAATACTTTCCATAATATCGTGCAAATTTTCCTTCAAGGAAGATAGGAGCTCATTGAGGCAGTACTTTGAAGAACCGCATGAAGCCTTAAGAGCAGGAGGATCAAACGTAGTTGAACACGTTAAGGAAGAAAACCTTGTCTTTACAAGGGGTTCGTGGTGTGCGAGCTAAAGGAGTAAAATGGTGGGATTTTTTTCGTTGTTTAACAAATGATACATCACTTATGGTATTGGATTGAAGCAATCCATTGTGATGAACGGATGGAGTACTACTCGCGAAGAGTCGGCTCCGAAAATTGGTGGATTATTCGGTTGGAAGTTCTCCGTATGGAGAAAGGCTTAAAGGCGTGGAAGTAATGCAATAGGGTGAACTCTAGAGCGTTCTCGAGTTAGCTTGTCCACAAGCCGATGTTGATCTTGTAATTGGGAGTTTTCTTCATGTACGTTAGACCGGTGAATTAATCAAAATATTGTGGGCATGTCGTATGACGTAGTCTAGTCATGCCTAAATCTTGGATCATCGGAAGGAATGAAGATAGATCGGCTTTTTCGATGCTATCGGTTGACTTATTAGAGTGGATTATCCTTCATGGTTTGACTTATTAGAGTGGATTATCCTTCATGGTGTACAACTAGGGTGAGTTGATTATTTTTTGATGCAAGGAGATCAAACTCGGGAAACTAGTGGGATGTGAAGAGGAATTTGTGGTGTCTTCAAGGAAGCCAAATATTCTAGCCGAGCTACAAATCACTTTGGGAAGGCAATACTTATCGTCGCCATATGTGTGGAAGATATACAAATGGAATGATGGGACACACTACGAGGTAGTGTTCTAGTCCTAATAATATGTGAATCGGCTGATTCGAAGGCGATCAACATCGCAAGTTTCATAATATTAATAATGTATGAATTAATAATTGAAAGATGTGGGTGAAACAATCACATGGAATGAAGTCCTACGGTTGTAGTGGAAATTTTGTGGTTACTTAGTAACTGTATCAATGTCATTTAAGACTAATGGGTGATGTGTCGGCCAGTTCTCGCCTAGAGACGATGAAACATGAGGCGCATGAATTGGTGTATGCCTGGCTTATGTCATTGACACCAACCGGGGCAATGGAATAGTAGATGTTCTAGTTGTGAAGAAGTTCATAAAGGTTCAATACCCTAATGCCACTTCTTGGGGGGTAAACGTTCTCTTCAAGGAAGGAAGAATGTATACGTACATCTGTTGGGTTTGAACATGTGTCTAAGTCCTAGTTTATTAATGAAAGTAGAGGAGGACATTATCCCATGAATGGTATCATTTCCGTTATGAATACTATGGGATTGCAGATGTTACTTCTTGGCTTGTTAGAAGTGACGCGGTTTATGTGGATCAATGTGAAAGGTGTGTAGAGTCATGTATGCTAATACGGTGGTCATTTATTCGATGATAGTCATATTTATCTTCGAAGTAAAGTCGTTCAAGCTCATTATCTACGTGAGTTTCCTAAAATTCCCTAAAAGGAGAGGCCTTTCTTTGAAATGTATTGGTGTGCCATTTTGGCTTTGGTGGGAATCAATTATTGGATGAGGCGTTGATTCTAAAGACTTATATGTGGACCCAGTAATGATTGAAGTAATCAAGGGGTAAATGGTGTTTGGATTCCTAGAACTTCATAAGTGGCATTTGAAGTGTTAGAACTTTACATTTGGTGATTGAAAATGAAGTATTCGAACTTCAAAGGGGGATTGTAAGATTGAGCTCCTTGAATCTCAAATGATGACTTATGCTAAAGTCATTGGGATAATCAGGGTGTTGAATTTTGAAAGAAGATTTGGCTATGGAATTTGACGTGTCCTTCCACAGGAAGACTGTATGCCTTGTCGGATGTCTTCGTGACTTGTGCATTAGACTTGATTTGTCTATATGCAATGAGGCATGAGTATCGCATATTCTCCTAGTCAGTTGTGAGCTTGATTGTAGCAACTAAAGGAGAGAACTTGGAGAGGGAACTGATGAATCTATACGCATGCGAGCGTTAGATGGTTGAATTGAAGTCCTCGAACATCATCAGTGTTCTTGAAGTCTTCGAACTTCATGGGTGTTCTTGAAGTCCTTGAACTTCTTGGGTGAAGAATGAGACTTAAAAATCTCATGGGTTATTGTATGTTTGTTTTGGAGTTTAACTTTTGGTGGCTGGGGATGAAAAGAGGCACGATCTAATATGTGGAGTGTGTCACTTGCTTACGTTTTAAGGCCGAATACCAAAAGGGGACATACTCTTCCGAGTGGCCGGAGAATTCGGTTCATGAAAGGCGTGATACGACATGGTACAACTGTACCTGTTGAGACAGATTGAGTGTTAGTTTCTTCTTCGATTTGGAGGAAACTAGGTGTTTAATTACCATTGCTTGATAGATGGTGTCATCCTAGCTACCATTTGAGCATTCGTATTCGATTGATTGAATTACTAAATGGTGAACGGTGTCGAATACCGTTTGGTTGGGATGGGCGGTATTGATTGTCGTGAAACTAAGAATCATGGTGTGATTCAAGACTTAGTGCGAAAGATCTTATATATTGAATGCGATTGAAAAATCCATTCAATGTGGATAGAAAACCCTAAGTGTATTAAGGGAGGAGGTGTATTGAAATGCAAATGGGAGCTTTGGCGATATAAAAAGTTTCCCTTAAAAAAAGGTGCATTGGGTTCGAAAACGTAGGAGGTCAAGTCCCCATTTTGTTGGACCGCTCAGAATTCACTTTAGTTGGTAAGTGGTATGCCGTGAGGAGTTACTCGGGGGATCGTGTAGACTCCATGAAATATTCCTCGTGGTTTGTCCACGGGAATGTGTGGTGAGAGAAGTGGATGTTGCTTCTCATAACGATGTTGAAGTGGATGATGTGGCTACCATAGGTAGCTAGGTGAAACGCTTATGGTATAAGCGGATTAACCAAGTGTTGGTTCAGTGGGATCATTAGATTAGGGGCGGAAACTATTCGGGAATATGAGGATAGTTACTCGAGTGTTACCCTAATGTATTGGTGAATCGAGTTTCGGGGATGAAACCCAAAATTAGGGGGTGTGATTTTTAATGAACCAACTTTCGGAATCATTATATAATATGTTTGTGATTCCCTTAGATCTGCTGATATTCAAGGACAAAGTCTTCAATCACTATCTGAATTGGCGGAAACAATTCAGAAATCAAAGCCACAGCGAAATGATCAAATCCAAGATGAACAATACGGATACTATCAATCACACAATATGCATATAATCATGATGATTATCTTCATTTATCCAGCAATGTAATCAAGTATTAACAACAAAAACACACATAAATTCTCTTTGATTAATTTGCAAATCACAATACAAAATGAGAATCGTTTCTTGAAATACAAAAGACAAAACTATTTATACTAAAGAAGTTTCGATCGAAATCTTCTGATCGAACAATGTTTTCGACCGAAAACATTTTCCGACCGAAAACTCTAAAGTTATACAAAACTAAATCTAATTGATTTCTATGGACTATTAGGTTCCAACAATCTCCCCCTAGTCCACATAACATCAATTCTTCACATGTTGTCTTTTGAAGGCTTGGTTTTGGCTTTAACATTTAGCTTCTTAACATCCAGATTAGCAAGTCTCTTCTTGATCACTTCAACTTCATGTCTTCTTGATAAACATCGAGCCACAACTCTCATATACAATTTTGCCTCAACTTTAATCTTCGTGCTCATATCACACCTGATAGGATTCTTATACAAAATCTTCAGATCTTCATCAGAAAAGCTAAACAAATCAACCGGATCAAAAACTCTGACTTCTGGTGAATGATCCACCATGATTACAGCTTCATGTGTTTTGCTGTCATACATCCACTTCTTGAAGCTTTTGATGAACGACTCTTTACGTGCTGGGATGTATACAGTTGAAACTGTATCAGTTGGCTTCACAATGTATCTAAACATTCTCTTACCATCTTTATCATTTCTTTTCAACTTTCTACATCCAGGCACCTGTGGCTTGAACTTTTCAAACTTATCTTTTCCACACTCTCTCTTTAAGTACTCTTCACAATTAGCAGCAAACGAATTATTCGATGGATTGGTCATCGTCAAATGACTTAGCTTTCTAATATCCCAATATGGCATTGTATTTAACTTTGAGCTTATGTCAAAATACTGGATATTCCCATCACACCTCTTTATTACATACATCTTCTTTTCACCATCATACATCCATGCTAATATTTCACCAGTCAAAGCTTGTTCTGGACTCTTGATTGTCTGTGTAAGCCTTTCAACAATGGATGGCTTCTCAGTAACTGTCCACCAAGAACTCTTATCAATCTTTGATGTCTTTGACCTTTTAGATGGTGTTTCAATGTCTTCAGGAACAGTAAATGGTTCTCTTTCATCTACAAGCTTATCCATTTTACCGATCACTGAACCATCTTTTTCAACATATGTCTGTTGTGGTTCATATTCATACTTTTTGTATTCAGTGTTGGTTTGAGATTCTTGTTCAACATCTTCAGTTGTTCTTTCACTTCCACCAACACCTCCAGCACCACCACTATTATTGTCGTCATCTGAAGAATGGTTATCATCTTTTCTTTCACAAGTAATCACGACTTCTTCTTCATCATAATCTTCTTCTCCCTTCTCTATTTCTTCTTGGTTTTCATCAGTTCTTTCCAATCCTTCACCTTCGTCATTCAAAAGCATATCAACATCAAATAAAGTGTTGTCCTCATACATAGTTGCTTCAAAGACTGGAGTTTGAACTTGTTCACTTGTAGAAGGAATTGGTTCAGTGGTTGCCAGACTATTAACATCTTCAACATTCTCTTATGGATTTGTACCAACTGGAGCACCCATATGAGCTATTAGATCTTGTACCATCCTTTGAAGTTGATCAATCTGCTGCTGCTGTTGAGCAATTAAACCCTTCTGTTTATTAGTTTCAATTTTCAATTCTCTGATCTCTCTTGTATTAGAAGCTTCTCTACTTTGCAAGTTTGAGATTTGAGTTTTCAATTGACTTACAACGTCTGCAGTTTACCTGGTTGCATAGTTAAGAAACTCTTCATCAACCAAATCATAACCTCTTGGTCTCTTAGACTTGTGCTTTTCTGGTACTTCTTTAGCCTTTCCTTTGCCTTTATCAAGTGTTGTTGTTTTCTTTTTCTTTCTTTGTTCTGGATCTGTAATACAATACCCTTAGACGGAGGAGTTCTAGAAGGTACGGTCTTTGTCTTTTCAGGTTCTTTCCTTTTCTTTGATGGGGTTGTTGCTGTTGCTCTTAACTGTTCATCATTAACTTCTAAAACTTTAGTGTTCACACTTACTACATCGTCAGTTTCAGCAATAAATTCTTCTGTGTGACTCAGTAATGGTTCAGTAACCTCTTCATTTAATTCAGGAATTATGTTCTCTTCAAAAATCATGTCATGAGCTTCATATTCACCTATATGTGTATCAACCCTTTGTTCTTCAACTTGAACTTGAACTTCCTGTTGAATTTCTGGCATTACCTTCATTTGACCACCATCATGACCTTGATCATCATCATTTCCCTGATCATCATTATTCACTTGATCATTTTCATCATTGTCACTATCAACTCCATCTTCTATATCCTCTGCCATTAAAGTCATTTATTTCATCTTCAAGAGTAAAATCTGGATCAGGATTTTCTTCAAGCATATTAGGAAATAGTGGTGTCACAGTACCACTAAATCTGCTTGTCTTCCTCACATTATTCATGCTGTTGAAAATCACTTCTTGCATTGAATCTAAAGGCAGTTCGACACCATCATTTTCCAGATTTGGCAGCAATGTGTTGATAATCATCTGTACAAATCTTGGATACATAAGAAACTTGTAATTTTGCCTTGGTCCCACAAAGTTACTAATCATTGCCTCAAATATCATTCTTGAAAAATTAAATCTTCTATATGTTGCCAGACAAACTAATGCTCTGTTGAATACTTCACCTATTTGATCAAAAGAAAATGTTCTGGGACTCATGCAATGTATTAAAACATGGATAAGGTATCTCCATTGTTTCCCAAACATTGTTTTAGTGACCTGTCTTCACAGAAAGGTTCCTTCATAACCTATATTCAGAATGATCATTGAGACTGCAATATGATTGATCTTTTAAGGAAAATCAGATACATCTCTGAAGCTTAACACTTCTCTAATCACTTGCCCAGTAACCTTAATCTTGTTTCCTCCCACTGAGCTTTCAATCCAGATCTCTTTATTGACATTCTTGTATTCCACATTGTCCCAAAATTTCCTAACGTGTTTTTCAAATACACGTACTTGTGTAGAAATTACAGTATGAATTCTTGACTTAGTTAGAAACCTCACAATTTCCTCATAGCCACGTCCTTTCTTTGTGCTAGTGGTTAAACATGCACAGATGTTGTGCTTAGGCTCAAATTTTAATCTGTTCATATCTGGATGATCGAAAACTACTGAGAGACTCGATGACGTCACGATCGACCACTTTTTCGCACAAAACTTCAACACTTGTAAAAACTCGAAGAACACTTTAATGGCAGTCGAGAGAATGAAACAGTGAAAATGACTTTTCAATCCAACATTTGAACATATAGATTTTCAACATCTGACCGAAAACTTTGTTTATGAACTTTTCGGTCGAAATCTCTAAACATATTATTATTTTATTATTATATTTTTTTTTATTGAAGTCCATTTTGACATCATTAAGACTTGTTCCAATTTCAATAATATTCACAACTTCAATCATACCTATAAAAGAATACACACTTGTACACTGATTTTATCAAGAATGATTTATTCTTATTTTTCAAACACAGAAAACAATTAAACACTTAACAAAACACATAGTTATATATTCATTTATACTATTTTCCTTTTAACTTTTTCTCAACATGTTTCAACAATTTATTCTCCTTTATTTTTAATTTTTTTTCTTTTGGTGAACTGAACTGACATAGGATCATAAATGTATACTGTCTTAACTACACTGCATATCAAATCATGATCTAAATAGTTCAACCTTGATTGACAGTATATTTTTAGCTTAAACTCAAACATCATATTTCAGCAGATATTATGTGACATTTAAGATAAGATTTATCAATGCAAAATGTATCCATACATCGAGATGGATTAAGTCAATACGCAATACAAAGTTTCACCAAAACATAATCCAATCACCAGCATGAGGGTAGCGTTCTTAGCACAGAAAAAATGATCCAAATGGATTTGATATGAATCTTTTTGATTCTCTTGTCTTGGTTTCTGATGAAATGAGCATTGAATCATGTTGATTCATATGAGATGGAATTCATCAAGAATCATGTTTGATTCAGGTGAAATAATATGTATGTGATATTTTGATGATGAATGATTTGAATCAGTTTTCATTCGGGTATGCGGATATCCATAGAATGTTGGATATGTCAATTGAAATCACTAATGATTCAAAGGGCGAAACAAACTGACTTCCTGGTTTTCATCCTAGATTTTCACCAGAACCATCAGCTGTATGAAGATGTTTAACTCTAAATCATATATTTGACGGGTATAGTCAATAGAGTAAACGAAATGTGCTAAGAACCCATCAAGATCCTGGTCTCATGGTATGTATGGATTCAGTTAGCATTCGAAGAATGAAAGTACCGATATTCGATGAGGATAACACTAAGATTGCAATTTTGTTTATCACACAAATATCGCCTAATTTACATATGCAAAGCCTACCAGCACATCAAAAATTGTAACCGAATGTCACCATCATATCCAATTCATGCATAAGCTCAGCACACACTTTTACTATTATTTTCTATATATACGTCAATCAGACACATAGTTTCTTTATTTTCAGCCATTTCATTTTTCATTTTCTCTATTTTTTTTACATAACATATAATAGTCAAATACTTTACATAAGAAAGAATTTCTCATAAGAGAGAATTATTTCTAAACACTTAGAACCAAATAAACTCAGCAAACTTTTACTTTTATTTTCTTTTATTCTCCCCCTAAAATTGTGATGTAGACTTTATTTATTTTGCATAACACTATAAAAGCAAACATATATAATCATAAGCATGCATTAAGCAACACACACACACACATAAAGCATACATAACCCCATTTTATACACTTTAAAATAAAATCTTTTTGTGGAACATATCCTTTTTTTTATTATTAAAGTAACATATTTCTAATGTCTTTCTGTTCAAAAATGAACTATTTATTGTTCTGAAAATGATTTGATTTTTTATTTATTTATAACTTTTTATGTAAAAAGAAATCATGCCCAACATCTCAACCAAAGAGTTAAACCGATATGTTGAAAAAGACTTTGTAAAAATATCGGCTTTTTGCTGTAGTGTATCGACATGGATCACCTTAATCAGCCCATTCTCAAAACAGTCACGAATGAAATGTAACCTGATCGCAATGTGCTTTGTTTTGGAATGCTGAATGGAATTTTTTACTATTCTAAGCACTGCGTCGTTGTCACAATAAATTGGAGTTTCCAGGAAATTTACTCCAAAATCTAGCTTTTGATGTTGAATCCAGATAACTTGTGAACAACAGCTCGAGGCAACAGTATACTCAACTTCAGCAGTTGATGTGGATACATTCGTTTGTTTCTTACACTGCTAAGACACCAGTTTCTCCCCCAAAAATTGACATCCACCTGAAGTTGACTTCCTGTCCAAATTATAACCTCCATAATCGCTGTCAGTGTAAGCAAAGAAATTAAATTCAGAATCAGAAGGATACCATAAACCTAAATTTACTCGACCCTTAAGATATCGGAATATTCGTTTAACAGCCGATTCATGAGATTCTTTTGGAGCTGCCTGATATCTGGCACATGAGCAAACATCAAACAATATATCCGGTCGGTTTGCAGTCAGATACATCAACGAGCCAATCATTGACCGATACATCTTTTGATTAACTTCAACTCTAGACAAATCCACAGTTAAAGGTTCATGAGGAGCAATTGGTGTTGAAACTGATTTGTAATCAGTCATCTTGAATTTTGTAAGAATATCTTTCACATATTTAGCATGATGGATAAGAATCCTAGATTCAGACTGTTCAACTTGTAACCCCAGAAAGAACCATTTTTCCCATTAAGCTCACATCGAATTTTAATTTCATAACTTGTTTAAATTCTTTGTAAATAGCTTCATTTGTTGACCCATAGATAATATCATCGACATAAACTTGTACAATTAACAGATCAGCATCATATTTCTTCAGGAATAAAGTCTTGTCAATTGTTCCACGAACGAAGCCATTCGATGTAAGATGTGTTGACAAGGTTTCATACCACGCACGAGGCGCTTGATGTAACCCGTACAATGCTTTATCAAGCTTATACACTTGAAATGGATGAGCTGGATCTTCATAACCCGGTGGTTGATTCACGTAAACTTCTTCCTTTACCACCCCATACAGAAAAGCTGTTTTTACATCCATTTGATATACAGTAAATTTCTTATACGATGCATAAGCCAAAAAGATATGTATGGATTCAATTCGTGCAACAGGAGCAAAGACATCATCATAATCTAGTCCTTCCTCTTGATAAAAACCTTGTACAACCAGATGAGCTTTGTTCCAAAATACAATCCCACGATCATCCTTTTTGTTTCTGAAGACCCACTTCGTTCCAATTGGGTATTTTCCCTTGGGTAAGTCCATAAGATGCCACACGTTTAACTTTTTAAACTGAAGCAATTCTTCTTGCATAGCTTCAATCCAACTTGGATCTTGTAAAGCAACAATAACATTCTTTGGTTCCTATTGAGATAAGAAGCAGGAGTACAAACAGGCATTAATATTTCCAGTTTAACTTCTTGTCTTTACTCCATCTTCAAGAGATCCAATAATATTCTCAACTGAATGAGCAGAATGAATTCGATGATTTTGAATAGGTTCAACTTCCACAGATTCTGGCATATTTGTATCATTCAACTCTGGTAATTGATTATTTGAATCTTCAACACTTGAAGAACTTGTTTGAATTTCATCCTCCGTCTGATCATTTACAGGATCCAACTGAACTCCATTAACTGTTGGTTCATCATCAGTACTTGGAACTTCTTGTACTCCAGAATCAACATTAATGACAGAGTTATCAACAAGATCTTCTTGTGTTTGAGTTGATGTAGTAACATTCTCAGACATCGCATTTTTAATCATAAAATTCTGTGGTCCAACCAAAAACTTTTCAACAGATAGATCAATACTTGTGGAAGACTCATTTACAGTACCCGAAGTACTCGCTTCATTAGAATCAATTTGAAGTTGTTGATCAAAAGTTTTGAATATTACTTTAGCATCAAAGAACCAGTCAGGTCCATTTTGATCTGGAGGAGTATTTAGTTCTTTCCACTCCATATAAAATGATTCTTGAACAAATTTGGTTCTCTTGTTATACACTCTATAAGCTTTCTGATATAAAGAATAACCCAAGAAATAACATTCATCACCAACAGCAGCAAATTTTGGCAATGAATCTTGTGTATTTAACAATGTACAAGAACAACCAAATGCTCTGAAGAACTTGATGTACGGCTTTCGTTTATAGATTAGTTCATAGGAAGTCTTTGTAAGTTGCTTCACCATAAGAACTCTGTTTAGTACATAACATGACGTGTTTACTGCTTCAGCCTAGAAAATAATAGGCAACTTAGAATCAACAAGCATTGTTCGAGCAACTTCTATTAAAGTTCTGTTCTTCCTTTCAGCTACTCCATTATGTTGTGGTGTTCTTGCAGCACAATACTGATGTGTTATTCCTTTTCTGCACAAAACAAATTTATCAGTTTATTTTTAAATTCTGTTCCATTGTCACTACGAATGATTGAAACTTTGCTATCATAGATGTTTTCTATTCTTTTGACAAAATCAATAATTATTTCAGGTGTTTCATCCTTTGTTGTAAGGAAAAACACCCATGAAAATCTTAAAAAGTCACCTGTGATAACAAGACAATATGACTTTTTCGCAATGCTTTTAACTCGAACTGGACCAAACAAATCCATATGTATGAGAAATAAAGGTCTAGTAAAAGTTGTTATGGTTTTTCTTGGATGAGACTTCTTATGTTGTTTTCCCTTTGCACATGACATGCAATTTTCTTCAATCATGAACTCTTTCTTTGGCAATCATCGCACCAAATCTTTATGCACCAAGTTATTCATGTTCTTTAATTTCACATGACCCATTCTTCGATGCCATAAATAAGATTCTGAACTAGTTGCCTTTGATAATAAACATGAAACATTTACTGGTGTAGTTTGACCATTCATGTCAACCACATATGTGTTGAACTTCCTTGGAGCACACATCAGAATCATTTTTCTCGAATAACCAGTCCAGGCTTTAAGAACAAGCGTTCCTTTGTAGTAAAATGGAACAAACGCAACAAAACCACCATTAAAAGCTCGAAAGTTTTCCAGAATTTCTCTTTGTCCAGTTATATGCCTTGAGCAACCGCTATCAACATTCCAAGCATTATTAATAGTCCTCTCGGTTAAACTCTGCACATTCAAGACAAAATTTAATGAGAAACAGGTACCCAGATCATCTTTGACCCGGGCTGACTTTGACCTTTTATAGTCTTAGTCATAACAACTTGTTCATTCAATTTTATATTCTTCTTTGTTCCAAACATATGTGAAGACTGTTCATATTTAAGTTTCCAAACATAACCAACATTAACATTTTTCGCATATTTCTTAGTCATTTTTTCTTTAGAAAAATTGATTGGCTGGTTAAATTTCTTCACATATTGTGAACCTTTTGGGACACGTGTGTCCTTAAACTTTGGTAATACATAATCACGACAAACATTAGAATATAAAGCATGACAATTTCTAGAAAGCAAGTAATCACGACTGTATCGTTGTCACTCCGGACTCTGACACACTTTCGTTCTCAGACTCTCGCTTGAAATGTCAAGTAACGTTACTCTTAACTTTCTCTTTGTTCTTTGTGAACCTTGAGTTACTAGAGTTGTGTTTGCAGTTTCTAGCAAAATGACCAACATGACCACACACAAAGCAATTGTAGCTCTTAGGCTTTGACTTTGACTTTGAACACTCGCCTATTTCACTCTTTAGGCCACAACCTTTCTTTCTTAATTTTTCTTTGATATGAATAGGCTTATCTTTGACATCAATGAACTTGTCTTTGACATCAATTGATTTGCCTTTGACACACCAAGACTTTCTTTGGACAGTTGTTGGTACACTCTCTTTAATTTGACAAAATTATTGCTCTCTGTCTCACTAGTAAGAATAGGATTCTCTGGTGCTATGACATCATTTTTCTTTGGTCTTTCACTTGACAAATCATACTCTTGAATCAGAGGATTTCCAAACTCATCTAAGACCACATCACCAACTAGACTTGAGAATTTGTGAAGTGGGAAATAATCTCTAGCTGTATGCACCACTTTATTAAAGAAAGTGGATGTTGATGACACTTCAGACACACAATCAAAATCATCACAACCATTAGTAGAACATGCTGAAACATAAGAAACATCAGAATCAGAAACATGAATATTGTTTACATCAGCATTATCACTAGAAACTAAAACAAATTTATCTAGATTACAGTCAACATCTAGGTACTGTTTGCAGTCTCTAATAAACTACCTAGTGCACTTTTATTGAAAGCTGAAAAACTTTTCACTCCATCAAGTTCATTATCATCATCCACACACCCTGAGTTTATATGTGCACTTATATACATATCATGAAAGTTAGAGTTACCTGCATTCATCAACTCATTTGATTCATGCGGTTCAGGAAATGGTACAAAGTTCTCAGGATCTGGAACTTTGTTATAACCCAACCCGTCTTTGATGTAAACAGTTATCTGTTTACTCACACATTCATCAAAGACATTTTGTTACATCTTCCACTTTACAACAATTACCCTTTCTTTTATTAACTCAGTTTCAGATTTTACAAGTTTTTCTGAAAGATATTTGATTAAAACTTCCTTTTTGTCGAAATATTCTTTAAATGTTACATTGTCTTTCAATAATGCTTTAATTTTCCTTGTAAAATTTACTTCATTTTGTTTCAATTCTTTGTTTACTCTTTTTAGTTTATTCATTTCAGCAAGCAGAAACGTGTTTGCTGCATGATAATTTTGCATCCGTTCTACACACAACGAGGAACATATATCAAATTCATTATAAGAATTTACCTCACTCTCAAATGAAGTTTCATCAGAAACAACAGCTTTGCCCTTTCCTTTAGAATCTGTTTTGAGCGCACAGTCACTTGCAATTTTAGCTGATTTCTTTGATCTTCTATCTCAGCCATCAAGGCTTCATTCAGTTCATCCTTAGAATCCTTGATCTCATCCTCCCATTCACAATTACTAAGTTGTTTGGACATGAGTGCAGTTAGAGCCTTCTTTGACTTATCAGTCTCATCAATCATTTCCACTAGCTTAACTCCGCTTCCCTCAACCTTCTTTTTCTTGTCCTTAGTACACTCATGAGCGAAGTGACCAAGCTATTGACAGTTGTAGCACCTGAGTTTAGCTTTGTCAAAACCAACCTTTTTCCCAAACTGCAACTTATCCTTCCCAACCTTTTACAAATACTTTTTAGCCCTTACAACTATCATGGCCATCTGCCATTACAAGTCCATATATTCCAAATCATCAGGATTGATCTGAATAAGATCCTCTACATCATGCACGACAGGTTGTAACTTTCCCGTCACCAATGCATCATAGCTGCTCATGAAAGCTCTGAACAGAGCAATCTAATCTTCAGGGATTTGTCCAGATGACTTGACTTTCTCACCAGAAGAGTGTTCACAACAGCCTTTGTTTTTCTCAGATTTTGTTCCACTACTTCCTTCACTACTTCTAGAGAATAGTGCTGCATTTGTTAAACTGGAGTTATTTTGTTTTTCTTGGTTGTTCAGTTCTCTCTTCTTTGCATCCAATTCATAAGACTCGAGCAGACAAATAATATCATCAAGGGTTTTACACTTCAGATCGAGAGATGTGTTCTTGATTAGCATACAAGGTATGCTCCAGCAATCTGGCAATGAGTCTAATAGCTTCTTCCCTAGATCATACTCTTCAAATTTCACTCCCATTTTTCTCAATCTATTGATCATGGTTGTAAACCTGGTTACCTGCTCAGTGAGAGTCTCATTCTTTTTATAACTAAACATGTTATATTGCTTCAGTAGAAGATCGGTTCTGCTTTCCTGAAGAGCCGCATTACCTTCAAATCTTAAGCACAAAGCATTCCACAGACCCTGAGCGGTTTCATGTTGCTCAAAATTCAAATACAACTCAGTCGGAAGTGCTAGAATAATAGAACCCAAAGCTCTGTTATCCCTCTCGATTATCTCTTTATCTTCCTTTGAATAAAGATCATGATCAGCAATCGATACTAACCCATCAGCATTTGCAGTTTTGGGAATATGAGGACCCTTCACAATTAATTCCCAAAGTGTTTGTTCAGTAAACTTGAAATACGCCTTCATCATTATTTACCAATTTGAAAATTCTGATATTGATTTCAGCATCGGTGGTGATTTCCCAATAACCCTCTCAGTCTCGTATACCATTCCAGCTATTCTGTACCTGTAATTTGAAACTTGGTCAAAATCAGAAAAACTTTCAACTTAGAACTTTTCGGTCAAAAATTTAGGACAATACTTTTCGGTCGAAAAGTCTGAATATGTCAAACAGATGAAATTTCGAACAAATAACTTTTCGAACAAAAAATTTTCAGTCGAGAAGTCTGAATATTTCGAACATATGAAATTTCGGAAAAATACTTTTTGATTGAAAAGTATGAAATTTCTCCTAGGCTTATTCAAACAGACTTTTCGGCTTCTTCAAACACACTTTTCAGACAATTCAACAGAAGAACACTCGAGTTGACCAAAACCTTTCTGTGATGATCCGAGTAAAGAATCATGTCTCCAAACTTGATGCAAACTTCATCTCCATGAATATTAGCTTCAAATCAGCAACAATGGCACCCAAATTACTTCAATTCGATCAAATTTGACTAAAATTCTTCTTGAATACTAAGAGCTATTAACTTGGCTCTGATACCAATTGTGATTCCCTCAGATCTGCTGATATTCAAGGATAAAGTCTTCAATCACTCTCTAAATTGGCGGAAACAATTCAGAAATCAAAGACACACCAAAATGATCAAATCCAAGATGAACAATATGGATACTATCAATCACACAATATGCATATAATCATGATGATTATCTTCATTTATCCAGCAATGTAATCAAGTATTAACAGCAAAAACAAACATAAATTCTCTTTGATTAATTTGCAAATCACAATACAAAATGAGAATCATTTCTTGAAATACAAAAGACAAAACTATTTATACTAAATAAGTTTCGATCGAAGTCTTCTGATGGAAAAATGTTTTCGACCGAAAACATTTTCCGACCGAAAACATTTTTTGACCGAAAACTTTTTCCAACCGAAAACTCTAAAGTTATACAAAACTAATCTAATTGATTTCTATGGACTATTAGGTTTCAACAATGTTACTCATATTATAGGGGTGAAATTAAATGAAATGGAAGTTGAGGGGTTGTTTTAAGTGGTGGAATTACCTAGTTTTTGAAGGAGGAGCCAAAACTAAAAGTGCAAGGACTAAAGGAGAAAAATATGAAAACTCATATTTGTTTAGTGGGGATGGCACATACACACACATTTGAGAGAGAGTGTGTGTGTGACGTGGTTTTACAAAGGAAAAAAGTGAAAGAGAAGATCCATGGCAAAATCTGATGTTGCATGCTTGAAATTGAAGGATTTAATGAGCATATCTTCTTCAAATCATCAAGTAAGTAGCCTTCTCATCTCTTGATTCACCATGGATTGTGTTCTTGGTGGGTTTTTATATAAAATCAAGTTAGGGGATGAATTGGTGGTTGATTATGGTTAATAACTTGTTTAAAGGTTAAGGGTGGAAGATAACATCATGATAACATCCAATTTGATGATTCAAGAATTAGGGTTCTTGAGGGAAATTGGGGGTTTTTTAATTGGAGATGTTTAAATGATGAATTGATGATTGGTAAGTGTTTATGGTGGTATAGACACTTTAATTGATAAGAAACCTCCTTCAATTTGATAATTTGGAAATTAGGGTTCTTGAGAACCTAATTTGGGGGTTTTTATAATTGGAAGTGTTTAAATGGTAAATTGAGTATGGTACGTGTTTATGGTGTATTATAAACACATTTTCAAGTATAAAATTCAATTGAATTGGTGAATTATGAATTGATGAAATTGGGTGAAATCCTTAACGGGTCAAAATGGGTAGAATTGGATTAACAATGGTTGAAAACTTGTACGGGGCTTAGAAACCAAGATTAGATGATAGTGAATATCATAAGATCTTGGGTGGGAGTTAAACTTCAATTGGTGTTTGTGTTGGGGTAAATAGGATTACTAAAATAACGTTGAATGTTTAGGTGATTAAGGTGTTAAATTTGTTGGCTTTGAAGACTAATTGGAATTTTCCTTGGAAAACTTAAGTGCTTTCCGCTTCCTTAATAGTAGATAAGTAGTTATATGTAAGTAGATTACGTGTTAAGTTCTATTTACATGTTGTATGTTGATGTTGACTATGTGATTATTATCAAACATGAATATAGTATTTGGTGGATTTGGATTAAATTGACTTAATGTGGTATAAGTCAAACCTTTGTGGATAATGGTGAATTTGGTGTAATTTGACTTTAGATGTATAAGGTTAAACCATTATGCTGAAATTGGTGTAATTAGACTATATGGTTAATAGTCAAACTTAACTGTGCAAATGTGGTAAATAGTTGTAATTTGACTTATGTGGTAAATAGTCAAACTAATTTGTAAATGTGGTGAATTTGGTGTAATTTTGACTTGTGCAGTAAAAGTCAAACGTATGCATAATGTGGTTTGAAATTGGCATAATGACTTGTGTGGTGAGGTCAAACTTATGCATAATGTGGTTTGAAATTGGCGTAATGACTTATGTGGTAAAGTCAAACTTGTATGCATAACGTGGTTTAAATTCATGTAGTTGACTATGTGATATAAAGTCGACAAAATGTGATAAATTGGTGAAATGGTGTATAAGAAGTGTGGAATACTTCAAATGATGGACTTAGAGTTAAATACTCCAAGTACGGGTAAGATGAATTGTGGTACTCGCACCGAGGGGTCGTAAAACCAATAAGAAAGTGTGGAATACTTCAAAGGGTGGACTTAGAGTTAAATAATCCAAATACGGGTAAGACGAGTTGTGGTTCTCGCACCGAGGCATTGTAAGCCAACTAAAATGTGATAAATGGGTGTGAGTAAACATTTGTGTGTGTTGTTGTTATACATATTATATTGGTGTCATATTGTAAAAAGATGCAAACGGGTTGGAATGGGTCGGAACGAAAAACACATAGTGGTGCTCATATTGTGGGTGGATAAACTAACAAGTTAATGTTAGTTAATGTGGTAGTCATTGTGTGGTCGAAAAATAAGTAAATATACGTTAGATACTTGTTATATGCAAAACAATTTTAGAAATGGTGAGAATGGAATGTATTGTCAGGAAACATGGTTGTGTTAATCTGAACACAACCATATCAGCAGCCTTGCTTATTTAGGAGCTGTAGGGGAACACGATTGTGTTTATCTGAACACGGTTGTGTTCAGGAAACAAGGTTGTGTTCATTCTGAACACAACCATGACATAAATTTTTATTTTTAAAAATGACTTTTCTTGGGTTTTACCAATGAAAGGGGGAGTCTACAGACTTAGTAATCATTGTGGGGACTTGTGGAGAGGTCGCTAAGACTACTTATCTTTACTAACCATATTCAAATTGTTGTTTTGAGTGTAGGAAAGTTCCGGAATGATATCAGGTCTCGCCTAAGGTGGATATTGGATTCTCAAAGTTGGTTTTAGATGTTTTACAAATTATTTGGCATCCTTACAAGTTGTAGATAACGTGTTGTTGTTAACCTTTGCTTAAACTACTTTGTGGGAAATATTGTGGTTTAATTCATGTGTGTAAAACTAAAACGTGTGAATACATTAAATATTGTAATTGGGACCGCTTCCGCGTCGTTTTTTAAAAAGTTAAAATCGGTTTGAATATTTGGGTGTTACACGTATGCCTCTTTTTCACCTTGTAGTATTATTCTGGATCGTTATTTCGTTTATTCGTGTTTATCTAATTTAGGGATGCTACATACAAACTACTTTTATGTTTACAAAATTGATTTTATTACTATAGCTACCTAGTTTCAAAAATTATGAAATTTGATATGCAACTTTTTTATAACAAGTAGGAGCTACAAAAAAAATATGGGAATTTTTGGTGGTCACGAAGAAAAGTCATATTTTTAGTTGAAAGCCCGACGTTTAAGCGGTGTAAGTTTATATTTAAGTTGTATGTGGTTATTACAACCTTGTAAAAATATATTATATTATGTAGTATAAATTAAGTAAATCTAACAAGGTTTTAGGTGTATGACAAGTTAGTGAAAAGGTCACCACATGATGCATGGTTTTAAGTTTACACATGACAATTTGTGGTGATGCCTTGATAGAAGGACTTGAATGGCTTGATTTTAGTGTTTACCCAAACAATATTATGTCCATATGTGTTGATAATGCTATTAGAACAAAGAAAAAAATAAAGAATAAAGTGCTTATAAAGTAAGAACATAAGATAAATGGACTTGTTCTTGAATGTTGAAGGTATGTTTATGGTTTGACATTTTGTAATATATCACCACTTGTTTATATATACTAAAGAGTATAAATAATGTCATACAACCCATATACCTTTTTGTTATCAAGATGAATATCTAGAGAGATGTAAAGTAAAATATAAAGTGTATGGACTAGTTCTTTGATTTTGAAAGTATGTTTATGGTTTGGCATTTTGCCATAGATCACCACTTGTTTACATATACTAAACAATATATGATTGTGTCATACAACCCGTAAACCTTTTTGTTATCAAAATTAAGATCTACAGAAATGTAAAGTAAAATATAAGTGTATGTTTAACACCACGAAAACTCCCTAGAAATATAAGGGACCTAATATGAAAAATCATAAAATGGAAAAATCATAAAAAGGTTTACGGGTTGCATTATGGAAATATTCAAAATTCAGGGACCTAATATGAAAAATCATAAAATGGAAGGGCTAGCGGACCGCTATCCCTGGCATAACGGTCTGCTATGTGCGAAGCAAGCAATGAATCGGGCAGCGACACGTGTCATGTGACTCATCAGACGCGGGGGGGGGGGGGGGGGGGTCTAATAGCGGACCGACATCAGGACCATAACGGTCCGTTACGTAAGCCCGAAGGCAGTTTTGCGGCTGGGGGCGGTAGCGGACCGCTACTGTCCATCATAACGGACCGCTACGGGTGTGAATTTAGCCCTATAAATAGATGAACGAATTTGAACTCTTACACACACTCCACACCATCCATCTGGAGCCCCGGTTCACGTACGAGAGTTCGGTTTCCAACGTTTCAACTCCATGTTGCCGTAGATAGTGCTGAGGTAAGGTTCCAAACTCACATTAAGCTTTGATTATGAACCATTACGCTAGGATTATGTAACTAAGTAAGGTTATGATTATCTAGGCACTCTGCCCGAGGTGTTTATGATATTACTGAATTATAAGCAGAAATACTATCTAGGTGAGTTCTTAAACTGTGATACATGAACCCTTTCATGACCTTGTCTGGCATGATTGATTTATGAAGCATTTTGAGTATCTTGAAACGATTGTACTGATTGTTTATATATAACGTATTCTAAGCGCTTATTGTATTTCACTTGCCTGTGGAACGGCATGTTGGATAGGATCCGTGGAACGGTCTTTGGTTATATATATATTGATGATTGTTCGTAGTTATCTATGAATTTGGGGGAGGAACCCCATGGATGTGTTCAAGATACTTTGGCGGGTCATTTGAATAAACTATTTTAGTTTATGAATTCACCAGCTTTGTGCTGACCCATGTTTTATCAAATGCTTTTGACCGCATCACAGGTAGTCATTAGAAAGGGCATTCCAGGACTAGAATGAAATGATTAACGATCCAGATGGTGGGCATGCCAGGAACTATAAGCCCCAAATGACTTGTTCCTTGTTAGGAACAGATGATGTAACTATGTTTAAACATGATGTTAAAAGAAGTTATGATTTGGTCTTCCGCTGTGTGTTTTTGATATCAACGTCACAATAACTAGAAGGCGATGTTCTGACCAGTATTTAGTTATCTGACAAATAAAATGTTCTGACTAGCAAAGAGCGGTGTATAAATCTCTTCTAGACTCGTCGCTATTACCTGGGAACATATCTGTTGGAGGTACTACTCTGGTTAGATAACTGTTCTCTGTTACGGGTGTGACAAGTTGGTATCAGAGCCTCAGTTTAAGGGATTCAGATACTACAGAAATAGTGTCTAGACTTAAACTAGGACTCTGAGATTAGTTTGGAATGCCTCAGGTTAAGTTAGGTGTGTACATTCAGTATGACCTATAACGATAAATACATAGAAATCAGATAATTAAAGGCATTTTTGGCCAAGTGTTTTTAATTTCTCAATATTTGGATTATGACCGGTTATACGAATTCTGATATTAATTTGTCTGTAGGTACAAATGGTAGGAAGTGGTAGAGGACGTGAATACGAATACTAGACCCGATCAACCTTTAGAAGAAGTCATTATGACTGAAGCTCAGTTCCAGGGAGCGGTGGCATCTGAGGTCTCCCGATTACTTCAAACAACTTTACGTTGAATCCTTGATGATGCTCTTAGAAGAAGAGAGAATCATAACAGTTTGGGAAACCAAAATGAAGGAACTAGTGGTGCTGTTACCCGAACAGAAGATATCCTTCATACCACTCCATTAGGAAACAATATAGGCACAACCCGAACCCATGAAACAGTTGGCATGACTAACCAGAGTACAGGAAGTCATGGCCATGGATGCAACTATAAGAATTTCAGTGACTTTCACCCCAAGCCATTTAATGGAAAGAAGGATGCTATTGCAGCCTTGCAATGGATCACGTCTATGGAAACTGTCATAAAGATGAGTGAGTGTAGGGCGGACCAAGCGGTAAAGTTTGCCGCACATTCGTTCGAAGAGGAAGCTCTTGGCTGGTGGGAATCAGTCAAATAGACAAAGGGAGAAGCAATAATTGACAGGATGACTTGGGAGGATCTCAAGTTTTTTGTTATTAAGAGGTACTATCCACAGAATGTCGTGGACAAGATTGAAGCTGAATTTCCGAGGTTCGAAGCTGGAACCATGACTTATCAAGAGTACACTACCAAGTTCAATGAAATGGCCAAGTTGGTGCCATATTTGGTTACTCCTAAATCATAAAGAGTCAAAAGCTATATTTAAGGTTTACCTCCTAAGATTCGTACCTTAGTAAAATCCATCGCACCTGAGATGATTGATCTGGCTGTTGAGAAAAGTGCGGTGATGTTTGATGACGTGGCAGCTCAAGAGCCACCGAAAGTTGATCACAAAAGGAAACCCAGTCAGATTGTTTATAAGTTCAAACCGGGAAACACTAAATTTCCCAAAAGAGGAGGATTCAATTCCAACCTTGAGAGTTAATCAGGGAATGAAGTGCCAGACTTGTCAGAAGTTTGGCCATTTTGCAACATAATGCCCAAATGTTAATTGTTTTAACTACAGAGAGATAGGGCATTATAAGACTTCTTTTCCTAAACCACTTAAACGCAGAATGAATGGTTAAAATAAAGGAACAGGACGAGTATTCATCTTAGGAAGTGGAGATTAATCAAAAGGTAAAGCTAAGGAAGTGGCAGGTACTTTCTTAGTTAATAATATTCATGCTAAGATTTTATTTGATACAAGGGCGAATAGAAGTTTCGTTTCATGTGCATTCACCCCATATTTAGGCGTAAGATCGATTCCACTTATTAATGACTACGTCGTTGAAACGGCTAGTGGCGAGCAGATTAGGATAACCGAATCATATCCTGATTGTGGCATCAATTTTGGTGACGATAAGGTAATAATTACACCAATGCCGATGAATTTAAATGAATTTGAGGTTATCCTAGGGATGGATTTGTTAAACAAATACCAGGCCCAGATTGATTGTGACCAGAGAACGGTCAAGATTAGGAAACTAGATGAAACAAGTTTGAAGATTCAGGGTGATAGTAAGTCAAGTAAGATTGAAATTATTTCAATAGCAAAAGCTAAAAAAGAACTGATTAAGGGAGATGGTATATTTTTACTCCATGCTTTAAACATTAAAATTGAAGGATAGATTGCGGATATTCCCGTAGTCTGTGATCACCCGGATGTCTTTCCGGAAGACTTACCCGGTCTTTCACCTGATTGTCAGATCGAATTCCGAATCGAACTCATTCCTGGAGCTAAGCCTGTTGCAAAATCCCCTTATCGTCTAGCTCCTTCCGAATTAAAAGAACTTATGAATCAAATTCAAGAACTCTTAGATAAAGGGTTTATTCGTCCTAGTACTTCACCGTATTCGTAAAGAAGAAAGATGGAAGCATGTGGATGTGTATTGACTATCGGGAATTAAACAAGCTAACTATAAAGAACATATATCCATTGCCTAGAATAGATGATTTGTTCGATCAACTACATGGAGCCAAGTACTTTTCAAAGATTGATCTTAGATCAGGATATCATCAGCTAAAGGTATACAAAGAGGACGTACCTAAGACTTCTTTCAGAACCCGATATGGTCACTATGAATTCCTTGTCATGTCATTTGGTCTAACGAATGCCTCTGCAACATTTATGGACCTAATGAACAGGGTTTGTAAACCATTCCTTGATAAATTTGTCATCGTTTTCATTGATGATATTATTATCAATTCTTGAAGTCAAGAAGAACATACTGAGCATCTTAGAATCATTCTGGAAACCCTGAGAAAAGAAAGATTGTACACTAAGTTTTCAAAATGTGAATTTTGGAAACAAGAAGGAAAATTTCTTGGGCACGTGGTAAACAAGCAAGGAATACAAGTAGACCCAGGTAAAATCGAAGCTATCATGAAATGGGAAGTCCCAAAGACTCCAACAGAGATTAGAAGCTTTCTTGGACTAGCCGGTTACTACAGAAGATTCATTAAGGACTTCTCCAAGATTGCTACACCTTTGACTGCTTTAACTCAGAAAGCAGCAAAGTTTGAATGGGGCATAAAACAGGAAGAAGCTTTCAACATTGTCAAGGATAAGCTTAGTCATGCACCAATCTTAGCCTTACCCGAAGGGAACAATGATTTTGTCATCTATTGTGACGCTTCCTGAACTGGCCTGGGTTGTGTGTTGATGCAGCGAGACAAGTTTATTGCCAACCCATCACTCCAACTTAAAGTTCACGAGAAGAACTATACTACGCATGATCTTGAACTTGGGGCCATAGTGTTTGCTCTAAAGTTTTGGAGACACTATTTATATAGCACTAAATGCATAATATATTCAGACCATAAAAGCCTCCAACATATTTTTAATCAGAAGGATTTAAATATGAGGCAAAGAAGGTTTTTGGAACTCATCAATGATTATGATTGTGAAATCAAATACCATCCAGGGAAAGCAAACGTAGTAGCAGATGCTTTAAGTCGGAAAGAACGTATGGAGCAGATTAAGAAAATCCACCCAAAAACATAAGAAGAAGAATACATTAAGAAAGAACGTATGGTTTGGAAACATAAGTTACTATCTAAGAGAAATGATGGAATCATGAGATTCGAACAAAGATTCTGGATTCCTAAGCTTGGAAATATTCAAGAAAAGGTATAAGATGAAGCACACAAACCAAGATATTCCATGCATCCTGGTGCGAACAAGATGTACAAAGATCTGAAGACTCATTACTGGTGGCCTAACATGAAGTGATATATTGCCCAGTACATAGACAAATGCTTGACTTGTCTTCAAGTTAAGATTGAACACCAGAAACCAGCAGGTCAACTACAACAAATAGAGTTACCTCTTTGGAAATGGGATCGAATTATAATGGACTTCATAACTAAACTACCCAGAACCCAGAAAGGAGATAATACCATATGGGTCATGGTCGATAGACTGACTGTCACACCCCGACCGATGGCGGAATCAATGGGGCGGGACATGTAGACTGTTCATAAGCACAAGGTTGACTAAATTGAAATATATTAATTTTCAAATTTCATTACAAACATTCAAACAAAACCAATTCCAAGAAAAGAAACATAATTGAAATACATAAGTACTTTATTTATTTTAACTAAGTCCAAGCCTATATGTAGCACATCTTGATCAATCTCACATATTAGGACGTGAAACATGAATAAAATAAAGTCAACTAAAAAGTTGGTGAGTATAACACAGGTTTGTATATAGATAACATATAGTTTGAAAAACAAATCCATACATAACATGATAAATAAGGCATTTATGGGGAGTACCTATTGTGTAACCAAGTACGATCAAACCTTTGTAACTAGCATGCAAATTGTGTTGTCGGTATCAATCACCTCAACCAGATGGGCTTGTCAGACTCAATAGATCTATCATTGTTAACCGTCGGCTTGTATAGTTAATGATTGCACATGTAAATTGCACTCAAAAGTAGTTAACACAACTAGTACTCAAACATAAGATTCAAATTGCACACGTGAATGTAAAGTGGATTTGTATTGTGTAGTTTGTGCAAATCATTGTATATAATGTTCATGTTCACCCCAAAAATATAAAACAGTGTAAAAGGGGCTATGTAAAACTCACTTGGTTTGAATGCATAGCTAACAAAAGGTACTAGATAGTAATAAGGATCCTTGAAAAGCACAAGTTAACCTAAAGTGTAATGTATATTGTATCAATAGCGTGCACAAAGTTTGAGTCAAATGTTGAACTTGGATTTGTATATAAAGTCATTGATTTGTATTTGAAAGTATTGAATACGATATAAAGTTTGAAATAAATATTTTTGGAACATTTTGATTAAGGTTTGAAATTGAATAGCTAAATAAGTAGGTTAAAAAATTATTGTTTATGAAAATAGTGTAAGTATTTGATGTAATTAAGTATAAATAAATAATTTTTTTTGTTTAAATATAAATTAAATAAATAATCATTTCCTTATTTATTTATTTATAAAATATGTAACTTAACCATTAAGATACTTTTTAAATGAAAGGTTTAACAATAATTGTAAATTTAATTTTTATAAACTTTAAATAAAAAATTTTCTATTTATTCCAAGATTAACTATTTGATCTTTCTAAATAGAATTAATGCATTTTTATAAAAATCAACTATTTTTATTTTGAAATTTAATCAGAAATATTTATTGTTTGAAAAATATATAAAAATTATAATTCTGCCAAAATTTAACTCACACACGACCGTGCCTGGGAAGGGCACGATCGTGCTCGAACCACGGGCGTGGCCGTGCTAGTCAGGACGCGACCGGGTTGATCAAACGGAGACATAACTAGACAAATCACTAGGCACGACCGTGCCTTGGCCAGGCACCATCGTGTCTATGATTCTAAAACACGACTGAGATTAGCCACAGGGCATGACTGGGTCTGAGCAGGAGGCACGACCGCGCTGGAGGTCGGCACGTCCGTGTCTCATGAGGCACGACCGCGCTCGATGATTAGCGCGACCGTGTCTCTTCCAAATCAGACACGAATTTACTGATTCTTATATTGTTAGTGATGTAAAGCATAGGGCTTTTATTTATAGTATTATTACGAGTATTATGGGATGTTTTAATTGTATTAACAACATGTTCAGGGTCAAAATCGATTAAACCATTTTGAATAAAACATAGATTCTGATTCGGGATGATTTCTATAATGGAAGCCCAAATTAACATGGGGCTTTTGATCTATGGACTGAAACGAACGAGGAAAAGGTTTCAATTACCTAGGAGGACGATGGATGAATAGAGTTCGGTAGAAAAGAGTTCCGGCGACGATGCGAACGGCCTCCGGCGTCCTCTGCTGCAAATTCCGGCTACTTCAAAGGGTCAGTAGCTTCTGGGAGGATCGTATATCGTGAATCTTCTGTTTGGTTGAGAGAATTCGGATCGAAGGAAGGTTTATGTTTTCTTTGAAATGTTTGAACGATTTTTCGAGTCCGAAAGAATTAATCTGGGACGTTTGTGTAATTGAAAATGTTATTACTCTCGTAAATGGAAATGAAGTGAGGAGCGGTTACGGAACTCAACGATCGAGAGATTAAAACTGCATTTACGTTTCAATTGGTACTAGGCGTGACCGTGCCTAGGCACCGGGCGCGATCGTTCCAAGACAAGTCGCGCGACCGTGCCAGGATGAGGCGCGACCATGCTTAATTAGGGTTTCTTGTTATCTTTCAACATTAGCTTTTGTAACTTTAGTTTTCGACAAATTGTATAAAATGATTACTTGTGTAGTGCTTGATAGTATATAACCAAGTAAAATTTGAGGATTTGTATTGAATCATTGTATTTAATTTATGGCACAAGATAGAATAAGACAGTGAACTAGAATTAGGTTTAAAATACGTTACATTTAATTGAAATACGGATACTAAAAATCAGAAATGTTACAGTCTCCCCATGTTGAGAGAATTTCGTCCCGAAATTTAGCTAGAGGAAACAATGGCAGCAGTAAAAAGATGGGGGTACTTGAGTTTCATTTGGTCCTCTCGTTCCCAAGTGAATTCAGGACCACGCTTAGATTCCCAACGGACTTTGACAATAGGAATACGACTTCGCTTGAGTTGCTTGACTTCACGATCCATGATTTCTACCGGTTTCTCAATGAAGTGCATTGATTCATCAATGCGCACGTCATCAAGAGGTATATGGAGATTCTCATCAGCGAGACACTTCTTCAGATTAGATACATGAAATGTAGGATGCACATTGCCAAGAGATGGAGGTAAGTCGAGTTTGTAAGCCACTTTCCCAATCCTTTCAAGGATCTTAAATGGACCAACATAGCGAGGTGCTAACTTGCCTTTCTTTCCAAAACGGATCACACCCTTCCACAGAGACACCTTAAGAAGAACAAGGTCACCGACTTGGAATTCCAAGGGTTTTTGACGTTTGTCGGCATAACTCTTTTGCCGACTCCTCGCTACTCGAATGTTTTCACGGATTTGAATGATCTTATCGGATGTTTCTTGAATTAGTTCGGGACCGGTGATTTGTGCTTCACCAATCTCATTCCAACAGATAGGAGAACGGAATTTGCGACCATAAAGAGCTTCAAATGGAGCCATGTTGATACTTGTGTGATAGCTATTGTTGTATGAGAACTCAATTAGGGATAAATGTGAATCCCAATTGCCACCAAAATCAATTATACAAGCTCTAAGCATATCCTCAAGAGTTTGGATTGTTCGCTCGGTCTGACCATCAGTTTGGGGATGGTAGGCCGTGCTCAAATCCAATCGTGTACCAAGAGCCGTTTGGAGAGATTGCCAAAAGCGAGAGGTGAACCGAGCATCTCTATCAGAGATTATGTTTAAGGGTACACCGTGACAGCTCACAATTTCATCAATGTAAATCCGGGCTAGTTTCTCAACCCGATAGTCTTCACGGATAGGCAATAAATGAGGAGATTTGGTGAGACGATCAATGATCACCCAAATGCTATCATAACCACTCGAGGTGCGATGGAGTTTGGTAATAAAATCCATGGCTAAGTTCTCCCATTTCCACATGGGAATTTCCGGTTGTTCAAGTAACCCGGAAGGACGTTGGTGTTCGACTTTAACTTTGTAGCACGTTAGACATTTGGCAACATAGAGAGCAATGTCCTTTTTCATACCGGGCCACCAATATTGTTGGCGAAGATCTTGGTACATTTTATCCGCACCAGGATGAATAGAATAACGAGTCTTGTGAGCCTCATTCATAAGAAATGTATGGAGATCATCGCGATCGGGAACCCAAATACGGTTCAAGTAATAAAGTAAGCCATTGGGTTTTGATTCAAGTTGAAGTTCAACACCACACGACATTTCCTCATACATGTTACCCTCGGTGACTGAGACGTGTTGAGCTTCTAAGATGCGGTTTTGAATGTCGGTTTGAATTCGAACACATTGAAGCATGACATGGTCCTTTCGACTCAAAGCGTCGGCTACAACATTCGCTTTGTCGGGATGGTAACGAATCTCGCGGTCGTAGTCGTTAAGAAGTTCAACCCAACGTCGTTGCCTCATATTGAGTTCCTTTTGGTTGAAGATATGTTGGAGACTTTTGTGGTCGGTGAACACCACACACTTCGTGCCATAGAGGTAATGTCTCCAAATCTTCAATGCGAATACGACCGCACCCAACTCGAGATCATGCGTCGTATAATTCTTCTCATGAATCTTGAGTTGTCTTGATGCGTAGGCGATTACTTTGCCTCGTTGCATGAGGACACAACCAAGACCTTGGTTGGAAGCATCACAGTAGACAACTAGATCATCATTCCCATCAGGGAGAGTCAAGATAGGAGCATTGCATAACTTTTTCTTGAGAGTTTGGAAAGCTTCTTCTTGTTTTGGTCCCCATTCATAAGTTTTACCTTTGTGGGTCAAGGCGGTAAGAGGGACAACAATCTTAGAGAAGTTTGAGATGAAACGACGATAATATCCCGCAAGACCAAGAAATGAACGAACTTCAGTGGAAGTCTTCAGGGCATTCCAATTCTTAACCATTTCGATCTTAGCAGGGTCAACATGAATACCCTTGTCGTTGACGATATGACCAAGAAATTGAACTTCTTTTAGCCAAAATTCATATTTGGAGAACTTGGCATATAGTTGTTCCTTCCTCAAGAGATCCAAAACCAGTCTAAGGTGTTGCTCATGGTCGGCTTTAGTCTTGGAGTAGATTAAGATATCATCAATGAAGACGATCACGAATTTGTCAAGGTATGGTTTGTACGCACGATTCATGAGATCCATGAAGACCGCGGGGGCATTGGTTAGTCCAAAAGGCATGACCATGAACTCATAGTGACCATACCTTGTTCGGAAGGCAGTCTTTGGAATATCTTCCTCTTGTACACGGAGTTGGGGATAACCAGATCGAAGGTCAATCTTCGAGAAGCAAGTAGAACCTTGAAGTTGATCAAAGAGGTCATCAATTCTAGGCAAAGGGTAACGGTTCTTGATGGTAAGCTTGTTGAGTTCGCGGTAATCAATACACATGCGGAATGATCCATCTTTCTTCTTGACAAACAAGACGGGTGCACCCCACGGTGAATGACTTCGACGAATGAATCCCTTGTCAGAGAGCTCTTGGAGTTGACTTGCAAGTTTTTGCATTTCAGAAGGTGCAAGACGGTAAGGAGCTCTAGCCACGGGGTTAGCTCCGGGCACAAGATCAATGCGAAATTCTACTTGTCGAACGGGTGGAAGACCAGATAGATCTTCGGGAAAATCCCGAATGATGGGAATGTCTTGGATACTCTTCTCTTTGACATCCTTTTGAACAATATGAGCTAAGAAGGCTATGTACTTCTTTCGTAAGTACTTTTGGGCGGTAGTGCATGACATTAACTTTAGTCCTTTCCAAGGCTTTTCACCAAAGACTCTTAACGTTTCTCCCGATGGTAGGGGTATTCGGATGCACTTCTCGAAACAGATGACTTCGGCATGATGATTTGATAGCCAATCCATGCCTATGATGATATCAAAACATCCTAGAGGCATTGGTACAAGATTGATTGGGAATGTATGTTCATTAAGTTCTAGAGAACAGTCATAGATAATAGACTCGATTGTAAGTGAATCACCATTTGCTACTTCGACAGTGAAGGTTTTCTCTAATTGGGATCGTGTCTTTGCAAGTAAGGGTTCAAAACTAAGTGACACAAAACATTTATCAGCACCGGTATCAAATAAAATGGAGGCATATTGACTATTAACAAGGAACGTACCATTGACCACATCATTGTTGGCTTGAGCTTCATTGGCATTTATATTGAAAGCACGCCCACGAGCTCCGCCTTGTCTAGAATTGGTCAACCTTGGGCATTGATCACAGAAGTGATTTGGGTCACCACATTCAAAACATGCCCGCCCATTTGCAATAGCAGGAATACCTTGATCAGCCACTTGCGGGTTGGTTCGGTTTAGTGGGTTGACTTGGCCCGCAAGAGCTTTGGCCCTACAAACATTGACAGTATGGCAATATTTCCCACAATAAGTGCAAAGGCGACATGGGATGCTTTGAGGGTGATGATAGTTGCATGTGGCACAAAGCGGGTAGATCCCAACATATGGCTTTTTGGCTGGTGCTTGAACCATAGGTTTAGCTTGATTAACAGGAATAGCAGGAGTGACCACAGCAAAATTTCTAGCCTTTCTCTTCTTATTGTGCCGGGAGGGTTCAGTTGTGGCTTCTTTGTTGTGGGTAGGAGGAGTTGCGGTGTCGGAAACTTTCTTTGCACCCTTTTTAGTAAGAGTCCCCGCTTTCAGATGATTATCGGTTAAGGTAGCGGATAAACAGATAGCATCTTCAAGTGTGGCGGGATTTCTACCTAAGACAGTATCTTGAATTTGTCTAGGTAGTCCACCAATATACTTTTCAATGCAGCGGGATAAAGGCGTGACCATATGGGGCACAAGAAGACTCAACTCATGGAACCGAGTTGTATATGCCAAGCTCTCACCACTATCTTGGGCAAGATCCCAAAATTCGGCTTCAAGTTTCTTTACTTCATTTCAAGGAAAAAATTCGTTGGTCATTAGCCTTTTAACCTCATCCCAAGGTAAGGCCATTGCTACATCCACACCTCTATTTCTTTTCTCCCCATTCCACCACGTGAGTACCCGTTTTTGTAAGACACTTGTGGCATGACCAACACGAAGGTTGTCGGGACAGTCACTGTTGAGAAAGGTATTCTCAATACTTTCGAACCATTGAAGAAGTCCCGTAGCTCATTCGGTACCATAAAACTTGAGGGGATTGCACGAGTTGAAGTGTTTGAAGGTGCATTGAGGTGGGTTGGCACCAACATTTCCACCATTACCACCATTAGCCCCATGGTTACTATTTGCGGCACCATTAGCTTGAGTGAGTTGAGTTACGAGTTGTGCAAGGATAGTAGCGATGTCTGTGTTGGTGTTGGCCACGGGAGCACGACGAGGAGGCATTCTACAGATTTTCACAAGACAAGAAAAGGTGTAAGAATTTACGAATATTGCTTGGATTTAAAAGAATAAGATAACAAATAAAATAGTAATTCATAGTTGGGATTGTACTCAAATAGTGATATAATCACTTGAATACTATGACACATTAAGGTTAATTAAACTCATATAATTTTCAAGGAGACATGCTTTAGCCTATAAGTAAACACTCATCCCGGGTATTCCCAGGAAAGCATACGGGTCCCTCGGTTGATTGGGATTTATGCGAAATGCTTTCCTAGACAGAAAACCCAGAATACAGGTGTCACCCTTCCAGATTTCACGTGTCCTCAAATAATTAACAAAGTTTAAAAACCTTAACGAGGAAATAAAGAAAATTTTATAGATTTAGTTCCATGAAGTTTCCACATGCTAAGAAGATGATGATAGAGAAGTAGGTAAGAATATTATGAGGTTTTAGGGTATAGGTAGGGATATTGTTTATTTAATTATTATTTAAGCGTAGTCTATTAAGTCATGAATTTTTAACAAGCAAGGCATCAAAAATGAAATAATAACTAATCATAGAAAACATGTAACACATAGCATGTAACACATAACATATAGCATGGCATAAGGGGGTGTCCTAAAGTTATAGTCTAGGTCAAGGGTGTCTAATAACCTAGTTCCCTATAACCAAGGCTCTGCCAATCTGTCACACCCCGACCGATGGCGGAATCATCGGGGCGGGACATGTAGACTGTTCATAAGCACAAGGTTGACTAAATTGAAATATATTAATTGTCAAATTTCATTACAAACATTCAAACAAAACCAATTCCAAGAAAAGAAACATAATTGAAATACATAAGTTCTTTATTTATTTTAACTAAGTTCAAGCCTATATGTAGCACATCTTGATCAACCTCACATATTAGGACCTGAAACATGAATAAAATAAAGTCAACTAAAAAGTTGGTGAGTATAACACAGGTTTGTATATAGATAACATATAGTTTGAAAAACAAATCTATACATAACATGATAAATAAGGCATTTATGGGGAGCAGCTATTGTGTAACCAAGTACAATCAAACCTTTGTAACTAGCATGCAAATTGTGTTGTCGGTATCAATCACCTCAACCAGGTGGGTTTGTCAGACTCAATAGATCTATCATTGTTAACCGTCGGCTTGTATAGTTAATGATTGCACATGTAAATTGCACACAAAAGTAGTTAACACAACTAGTACTCAAACATAAGATTCAAATTGCACACATGAATGTAAAGTGGATTTGTATTGTGTAGTTTGTGCAAATCATTGTATATAATGTTCATGTTTCACCCCAAAAATATAAACAGTGTAAAAGGGGCTATGTAAAACTCACTTGGTTTGAAGACGTAGCTAACAAAAGATACTAGATAGTAATAAGGATCCTTGAAAAGCACAAGTTAACCTAAAGTGTAATGTATATTGTATCAATAGCGTGCACAAAGTTTGAGTCAAATGTTGAACTTGGATTGGTGTATAAAGCCATTGATTTGTATTTGAAAGTATTGAATACGATATAAAGTTTGAAATAAATATTTTTGGAACATTTTGATTAAGGTTTGAAATTGAATAGCTAAATAAGTAGGTTAAATAATTATTGTTTATGAAAATAGTGTAAGTATTTGATGTAACTAAGTATAAATAAATAATTGTTTTTGTTTAAATATAAATTAAATAAATAATCATTTCCTTATTTATTTATTTATAAAATATGTAACTTAACCATTAAGATACTTTTTAAATGAAAGGTTTAACAATAATTGTAAATTTAATTTTTATAAACTTTAAATAAAAAATTTTCTATTTATTCCAAGATTAATTATTTGATCTTTCTAAATAGAATTAATTCATTTTTATAAAAATCAACTATTTTTACTTTGAAATTTAATCAGAAATATTTATTGTTTGAAAAATATATAAAAATTATAATTCTGCCAAAATTTAACTCACACACGACCGTGCCTGGGAAGGGCATGATCATGCTCGAACCACGGGCGTGGCCGTGCTAGTCAGGACGCGACCGGGTTGATCAAACGGAGACATAACTAGACAAATCGCTAGGCACGACCGTGCCTTGGCCAGGCACGATCGTGTCTATGATTCTAAAACACGACTGAGATTAGCCACAGGGCATGACTGAGTCTGGGTAGGAGGCACGACCGCGCTGGAAGACGGCACGTCCGTGTCTCATGAGGCACGACCACGCTCGATGATTAGCGCGACCGTGTCTCTTCCAAATCAGACACGAATTGACTGATTCTTATATTTTTAGTGATGTAAAGCATAGGGCTTTTATTTATAGTATTATTACGAGTATGATGGGATGTTTTAATTGTATTAACAACATGTTCAGGGTCGAAATCGATTAAACCATTTTGAATAAAATATAGATTCTGATTCGGGATGATTTCTATAATGGAAGCCCAAATTAATATGAGGCTTTTGATCTATGGACTGAAATGAACGAGGAAAAGGTTTCAATTACCTGGGAGGACGATGGATGAATAGAGTTCGGTAGAAAAAAGTTCCGGCGACGATGCGAACGGCCTCCGACGTCCTCTGCTGCAAATTCCGGCTACTTCAAAGGGTCAGTAGCTTCTGGGAGGATCGTATATCGTGAATCTTCTGTTTGGTTGAGAGAATTCAGATCGAAGGAAGGGTTTATGTTTTCTTTGAAATGTTTGAATGATTTTTCGAGTCCGAAGGAATTAAACTAGGACGTTTGTGTAATTGAAAATGTTATTACTCTCGTAAATGGAAATGAAGTGAGGAGCGGTTACGGAACTCAACAATCGAGCGATTAAAACTGCATTTACGTTTCAACTGGTGCTAGGCGCGACCGTGCCCAAACTAGGCGCGATCGTGCCTAGGCACCGGTCGCGATCGTTCCAAAGCAAGTCGCGCGACCGTGCCGAAGCACTTGGCGCGATCGTGCCAGGACGAGGCGCGACCGTTCTTAATTAGGGTTTCTTGTTATCTTTCAACATTAGCTTTTGTAACTTTAGTTTTTGACAAATTGTATAAAATGATTACTTGTGTAGCGCTTGATAGTATATAACCGAGTAAGATTTGAGGATTTGTATTGAATCATTGTATTTAATTTATGGCACAAGATAGAATAAGACAGTGCACAAGAATTAGGTTTAAAATACGTTACATTGAATTGAAATACGGATACTAAAAATCAGAAATGTTACACTGACCAAGTCAGCCCATTTCATACCCATCAATGAGATATACTCTATGGATAAATCAGCTAGAATCTATATCAATGAAATCGTGAGCCACCATGGTATACCACTGTCTATTATTTCTGATAGACATAGTCGGTTCAGATCAAGATTCTGGACGAGTTTTCAGAAAGAGTTGGGAACTCGACTTACCATGAGTACTGCATATCATCCTCAAACTGATGGACAGAATGAACGTACAGTTCAAACTCTAGACGATATGCTAAGAGCCCGTGTTATAGATTTCAGAGGTAATTGGGATAATCACCTTCCGTTAATCAAATTCTCTTATAACAACAGCTACCACTCAAGTATTAAGACTGCACCATTCGAAGCACTTTATGGAAGAAAGTGCAGAACCCCTGTCTGTTGGACTGAAGTAGGAGATAGTCAATTATCTGGACCTGAAGTCATACAGGAAACTAATGACAAGATAGTCCAGATTAAACAACGATTAAAGGCTGCTCAGGATAGTCTGAAAAGTTATGCTGACAAACGACGTCGACCATTAGAATTCCAAGTCAGGGATTATGTGATGTTAAAGGTTTCACCCTGGAAAGGTGTGGTACGGTTCAGGAAACGAGGAAAGTTAGGACCAAGATACATCGGACCTTACAAGATCATCGAAAGAATAGGAACTGTAGCCTACAAGTTAGATTTACCTGAAGCTTTACAAGGGATTCATAATACATTTCACGTATCTTGTTTATGCAAGTGTTTAGCTAATCCAGCTCAGGCTATTACACTAGATGAAGTGCACGTAGACGACAAACTTCACTTTACTGAACAACCGATTATGATTTTAGATACGCAGGAACGGAAATTGAGAAAGAAAGTTATACCAACTGTATTGGTCCAATGGCAAGGTTGGATTGCAGTCGACAAGACTTAGGAGTTAGAAGAACAGATGAGGGCCAAGTACCCTCATCTATTCAAATCTTAAATTTCCAGGACGAAATTTCTTAAACGAGGGGAGATTTGTAACATCTCAAAAATTCCCTAGAAATATAAGGGTTAAACTTGCCATAAATCAAAGTTGAAAGTGAATTATTAAAATATTCAAAGTTCGGGGACCTAAAGTGAAAAATCTTAAAATGGAAGGGATAGCGGACCACTATCCCTGGCATAACGGTCCGCTATGTGCGAAGCAAGCAATGAATCGGGCAGCAACACATGTCCTGTGACTCATAAGACGGGGGGTCTGATAGAGGACCGACATCAGAACAATAACGATCCGTTATATAAGCTCGAAAGCAGTTTTGCGGCTGGGGGCGGTAGCGGACCGCTACCCTCCATCATAACGGTCCACTACGGGTGTGAATTTATAGGTAGTCATTAGACAGCGCATTCCTGGACTAGAATGAAATGATGAACGATCCAGATGATAGGCATGCCAGGAACTATAAGCCCCGAATTACTTGTTCCTTGTTAGGAACAGATGATGTAACTTTGGTTAAACATGATGTAAACGATGTTTGATGTTAATAGTAGTTATGATTTAGTCTTCCGCTGTGTGTTTTTTATATCGTCATAGTAACTAGAAGATGATCTTCTGACCAGTATGTAGTTATCTAACAAATGTAATGTTCTGACTAGGAAAGATCGGTGTATAAATCTCTCCCAGACTCGTCGCTATTACCTAGGAACATATATGTTGGAGGTACTACTCTGGTTAGATAACTGTCCTGTGTTACGGGTGACACAATATGAACTAGTTCTTTGATTTTGAATGTATGTTTATGGTTTGGCATTTTGCCATAGATCACCACTTGTATGCATATACTAAAGAGTATATGATGGTGTCATACAACCCATAAACCTTTTTGTTATCAAACATCAAGATCTAGATGGAAAGAAATAAATGTAAGAGGCTTACAAGTATGGAGAACTTTGAACATTTAGTTCTTGTTCTTGCACCACTTTGGCCGAGATTTTGAGAGAGTTTGGGGGTTGAGAAAGATTTGTGTTGGTAAAAATTAAATGGATGAGTTAAGGCTTGTATTTGTAGGGTAAATGGGCATGGTTTGATCACTTTTTTATAATATCTTAGGATTACATTAGGATAAGGGTTTTAATAAAAAAATAAATAAAAATAAAGGTTGAGTGTGTGGGGGTTGGGGGGGGGGGGGTTGTGGGGGTATTCGGTCGAAATAGTGAGGGGGGCGTGTGTTGGGATTACACGCGTATAAAAAATTATATTTTAGCGGAAGCGCGTTAATAGTACCTTTACTAGATCAGATCTTGATTCCTTTCAGTGATCCGATTATACACGTATAAACAATATTAAATAACCAACCATAGGATGTTCAGATTTATAACTTTGACTATAACCAGATCAGTAACACCTTAGTACAACGAACGTCATGCTAGTTGAATCGTACATGAAAAACCGTAGCAAAACACGTCACACGGTTGCACGACGGGAGACCGATCTACACGACGGAGGCGACAGCAGCTTGCGACGGTGGTGGCCGGCGACAGGGCGGCGCACAGAGGTGGTGGTGGCCGGCGATCGAACTCACAAAGGGAGGGGAGGGGCACCGATTTTGGGTGTAGTGGAATTAGGTTAGGGTTTTGATTATAATGTTATATTTATAAACATTGTATTTACGAACTGGTCTCCTATTGTATTAACAGTTAATACCCCAGTAATAATTAACCATTAATTATTAAACCCTTAGATTTTACTAATTATATAATCAGTAAAAATCTAATCCTTAAATGTTTAACTGGTTAAACATTTATTTCCCGTAAATAATTAATTAATCAGATAATTAATTATCTCAATCTATGATAAATATTTCTCTAAATATTTACTCCCCGTTTATTATTTCCGTCTTTCGTGAATAATATTTAATAATTAAATATTATATATATTTGTTCGTTGCCTAATGTGTTACTATTTGGATTGTACATTAATAGTAACGTTGACTTTAATTGACGATCGAACATCATATATCCAACAATCTTCCACTTGGTCGATTCTTCAATTAATCAGTTGAACGTAGATTGTGGTGGACGCCTAGCTGCATCTCACTGCTCCTACCAAGGTATGACGTATTTTCAATCGTCAAAATTTTTCCTTGTGTATAAGTTACCTTTACTTTACAAAGGCTAACAGTCCTAGTAAGCATATGTATCCTTTCTGTTTAGGGCATCCGTTGAACATGGGACATAGATACAATTCACTTCTCATAAGTGGTTCAACCATTCTTGTTCTTGTTCTCCAATTCAAAGTGGTATAAACAAACTACTCTTTAGTTTGAGCATGTACATGCGTTTCACACCAGTTTGAATCAACGAGGGGGCCATAATGTCCAACTCATAATTAAAGAAGACCAGAATTCCTTTGGCCACATATAACTCCCACTAAACTTCATATTACTCCTGATCATACCCTTATTTCTGCCTGTTAAGGTACAACGTTAGATACAAACAAAGAACAACCTTTAGTTAGAGTTAGTTCTAGTAAGTGCCATGGGTCGAGGATCGACAGATCTTACTTTACTCAAAACATCTCAAGATATCAATCCATGAAGATAGTTTTGAAACGAGTTACGTCCAATAATTATTCTCTAATAATTATCTGTGAATATGGTTTCCAACTTCTTAGTCTTTCATTCATAATGAACCAACCATCCGATTCACAGTAGTCTTACGTTCAGATTGATTGCCATGGATCTGATCAACTATGGACTTTTAGAATAATCTACATATTCAAGTATTTCTAAAACGTAATAACTATCAAACATAGTAACATCTAATTATAATGCATTTAACCATTAAATCAATCATAAAAATTAATGTAATTGAATTGTTCGAAAACACCAAATACTAAATACATATCAAACCCACTGTCTAGCAAATCTAAGGCCTATATTGTCAACATGTTCCTCATGTTTAGATTGAGGCATAGGCTTAGTGAATGACTCAGCTAGATTCCGATCTGTGTGAACTTTGTTTAACATGATGTCTCCTTGTTCTAATATATCCCAGATATAATGAAATCTTCTGAGTATGTGCTTCGTGCTGTGGTGTGACCTTGGCTCCTTAGCTTGAGCAATAGCACCAGTACTGTCACACGGTATCTCGATCGGTTTCTGAATGCTAGGCATTACTCCGAGATCAGCAATGAACTTCTTCATCCAAGTAGCCTACTTTGCAGCTTCTGAAGCCGCAATATATTCTCACTCGGTGGTGGATTGTGCAACAACACTTTGTTAAATACTTTTCCATGTGATCGCACCTCCATTCAGAACCAAAACAAATCTCGTTTGTGATCGAGAATCATCTCAATCAGTCTGGAAGCTAGCATCATTGTAACATTTAAGAGGTAGTTCCTCATCCAGTCCTTCATACATCAAGAACATATCCTTAGTTCTTCTTAAGTATTTAAGAATGTTCTTTACCTCTATCCATTGACTCTTACCAGGATGCTGTTGATATCTGCTTGTCCTGCTTAAAGCGTATGATACGTCAGGTCTAGTACATAGCATGGCATACATGATTAAACCAATTGCAGAAGAATATGGAACCTTTTCCATTTTCTTCTTGTCCTCGTCAGACTCAGGGCACTGTTTATTATTCAGTATGGTTCGATGCCCCACAAGCAAAGATCCTCTCTTAGAGTCTTGCATAAAAAGCATCGAATGACCTTATCAATGTATGTACTTTGACTTAAACCTATAAGCCGCTTTGATATATTCCTATAGAACATTATTCCTAGAATATAAGCAGCTTCACCAAGATCTTTTATTGTGAAACCTTTACCTAACCAAGACTTTACGTCTTTTAGCATAAGAAGCAGTATGTCATCTACATATAGAATCAGAAAAGTCACATAACTCCCACTTGCCTTCTTGTAAACACACGGTTCATATTCGTCCTTGACAAAACCAAACTCTTTGATTTTCTAGTTAAAGCGAAGATTCCAGCTTCTGGATGCATGTTTTAATCCACAAATGGACTTGTTTAATTTGCATACCTTCTTAGGATTCTCTGGATCTTCAAAACCTTTCGGTTGAACCATATAGACATCTTCAGTAAGATGTCCATTTAGGAACGCAGTTTTGACATCCATTTGCCATATCTTGTAGTCATAATACGCGGGAATGGCAAGCAAGATCCTAATAGACTTAAGCATGACTACTGGCAAGAAGGTTTCATCATAATCAATTCCTTTAGTCTGAGTAAAACCTTTCGCCACCAGTCTTGCTTTGAAGGTTTGCACATTCCCATCCATGTTGATTTTCTTCTTGAAAATTCACTTGCTTCCTAGGGTCCGACTTTCGGGGGGAAGATCAACCAAGTCCCATACATGGTTGTCGTACATGGATTGGATTTCATCATCCATGGGTTTAAGTCATTTCTTAGATTCAAAATCTAAGATTGCAGATTTGTAACTAGTGGGCTCTGCATGATCAACTATCAGGACATCATAAATCTGGTAAATCCCGATATACCGATCGGGTTCATGACGATCCCTTGTACTTCTGCGAATAGTTTGTTTCATAGTTGAATCTTGAACATTTCCAGATTCAGTTCAGCAATCTCATACTGCATAGCAGGTTCAATTTGTGGTTCTTAGATCTCATCCATATACACACGGTTATCTCCAATCCTTCTCGCAAGAAGTTCTTTCTCCAATAAAGTAGCTATGAGTTTAATGAAAACACGATTTTCAACATGATTGTAAAAGTAGTAACCGATTGTTTAAGGGTTTCCGATGAAAACAACTTTATCGCCACGGGGATTTAGTTTATCCGTAGATTCATTTGTAACATATGCGTTACATCCCCATACCCTAAGGTAGGACACTTGGGGTTTCTCCCCATGCCAAATCTCACAAGGCGTCTTATCCACCGTCTTAGTAGGAGCTAGATTTATGATTCTTGTGGCAGTCTTAAGAGCAAAACTCTAGAAGGACTGTGGGAGGTTTGCACGACACATCATTGATCGAACCATATCTAATAGAGTTCGATTTCTCCTTTCAGATACACCATTAAGTTGAGGTGTTCCTGGTGGAGTGAGCTGAGAAATGATCCCACATTTCTTTAGCTGTTCGTCAAACTCTTGACTAAGATACTCACCACCTCGATCAGATCGAAGCATCTTAATAGTCTTAACAAGATGATTTTGTACTTCGTTATAGTATTGTTTGAACATTTCATGTTTATGCTTCATAAGATAAACATCACCATATCTACTGAAATCATCAGTAAATATCACGAAGTATCTCATTCCACTTCTAGACATTATTCTGAATGGACCACACACATCAGTATGTACAAGTCCTAACAAATCCTTAACCATTTGACCGATACCGGTAAAAGGATCCTTGGTTAGCTTTCCACTCAAACATGATTCGCAATCATCAAATGACTCTTGACCTGTAGAATTCAAAATTCCGGTGGTCTGGAGTTTCTTCATGCGATTATTGTTTATGTGTCCAAGCCTATAATGCCATAAATACGTATCATTCAAATCATATTTCGTACATTTGGAGGAGACATTAAATATAATGTTATTATCATGGACTTCTATCTCATAGATTCCATTGTGAGTCTTTGTAGAAAAATAAAACAAACCATTTAAATATGCAGAAATGAAATCATTGTCAAAAGCATAAATAAATCCTTGTTCCAGCAAAGCGGATACTGAAACAATATTCCTAATCAAATTAGCAATAAAATAAACATTGTTCAAAACAAGTTCTAATCCATAAGGAAGTAAAAGAGTGTATTCTCTTACAGCCTTCACAAGAACCTTTTGTCCATTTCCTACATGGAGCTCCAGGTCGCATTGCTTCAGCCTCCTAATCTTCCTTAGTCACTGCAAATCATTAAAAATGTGATTACCACATCCAGTGTTAAACACCCAAGATTTGCTAGACAGAGAGAAGATCTCAATAACATAGATACATGAGGACTGTCCTCCAGCAGGAGTCTTCTGCTTCAACTCGGCCAGATATTTTGGGTAGTTCCTCCTCCAGTGTCCGACTTCATCACAATGCAAACACTTGACATCCTTCAGATGTTTCTTGGCAACAACTTTACCTTTGCCCTTGCTCTTATGTTCTGTTTGAATTGTTTTTTGGTATTCATGTTCTAGTTCTGTAAACTCTGTGTTTGGTGGAAATCATTGAGAATATAATTTACATCTTGTGTTGATTTCTATATTGTGATTGTCTCATATACACAGTCATGCGTACGGTTAGATTCTGCACTCCATATGTTTGATACGTCATGTCTCGAGTTAGATCCGTAGAAGACCCTAGGGGACCTACAACTGAGTCTCCCTGTCCTTCACCACCAGGTGGGCAAGCATTTGGGTTTAAGTCTCCAACATGTCCTCAATCCTCTTGGTGTAAGTGTTGCTCCCCCCACTCGGTTCAGCTTCTCCTCCACCTTGCTTATTAGGATGAGATTTAAATCCCGGTGGGCTATTTACAGATCTCCATCCCGAGCCATAAGAATTGTTATAGTTATTGAATCCTCGGTTCTGGTTGCCCGCAAAGTTTACCTGCTCCTGCTGACTGATGGGGTAGTCCCTGGTGTCATTGCCTCCTCTGCACATCTCACACCTTTGAGCACTTAGTTTTAGCTCTTTGATCTCATTCGCAATCGCTGCAAGTGAACTAGCCATGCTAGTATCATGGTTGACCTGATGCACACCTCTAGGAGAATAGGCGGGTGCTCTGTTACTAGGAATGGAAGTCCTAGTAGATGGCTGTTGTTGCTCAGCGAGAGCAAAGCTCTTGAACATCTCCTCGCACTCAGCAGGTTCGTTCTTGTCCATCATATGGCCTCCTGCAACAGTATTGAACATTTGCTGCTTCTCGAAAGTGAGAACATTGTAGAGCTTCTCCATCGCCCAGTCAGAAAGACAATGCTAGGGACATCGGCTCAACAGTGCGTTGAACCGCTCCCAGTCCATGTGATAAGCAGGTCCGTATGGCGAGCGGCCTGGGAAGGTGGATAGTACTTTTTCCTAAACTTAGCTTGCAGATCCTCCTATGCGAGAATGGAAAGACACGCAGGTAGAATGCATCCCCAGATACACCAGTGATATTAAAGGTATCAGAGATACGCACGAAGCAGGGCAAATGTTCTGGTGCATCCTCATCCTCATCCTCGAGACTATGAAATTGAGTAGAGTGAGTGATTGTACTTAGGAAATGTGATGGGATTTGCCAATTATTAGTGTTTGGCACAGCGGGCGGGTAATCAAAGATCTCGCCCCTGTAACCACATCACTGGCTCTCTGGTGCACGGTAGGTCTCGCTTTAGGAAAAGAAATAGGGCGCTCGTGTAGCTCGGGTTCGGGCTCTAAGAAAGTTGAATTTTCGGGTGATCCCTATGAACGATTACGTTGCATAAACTGAAAGAAAACAAAACAGATAAACAAGAAGGACTCAAAATACAGAAAGACTCAATCCTAACTTATGACACACAAGTAGCAAAAAAGACAAGCACACAATTAATACTCAATTAAAAATAGAAAATAAAACAAAAACCTAACAAAGAACCAATCAAAGCTAATATTGCTATTGCCAAGTGTCCCCGACAATGGTGCCAAAAACTTGATGTCGCCCAGAAGGACTATAAAAACAATAATAAAAACCTAATCTAGACTCCTAAGTAATAAATGGAATACCTCTGAACTAGACCGCACTGACAGGCAAGTGAACCTATCGAGTGTAGCACAGCTTATTGGTAAACGGGATTATCGTACCCTAGAGACACTGAACAACTAAATTAGACTCTGACTCGAACTATGAATACTAGTTTAGTGGGGTTCTATACTAATGATTAAACTAAAGAAATCAAAACTAAGAAAACAAATGAACTTTAACTATCAGACACGGACTTGAGAAATATCAAGGATGAGAAGAACACTACCTAGTTCGGAATCCTACTTGCAGAGCTAAAACTTCTATCGGTTATGGAACCTATGATGGATTTGGGTAGGAACCTAGTTCGGAAAATAACTCTAGACCACCTAGTGGATCCCTAATCACTCTCAAGGTGTCACCAACTAGGAAACTAAAGAAGTACAACGTTCACCAGATAGTCGGATTACCTTTCAGTCACTCCAATGATGATAATGTACCTAGAAGACACATCACCTCTCGGTCTCACTGTCCACAATACATAAAAAATGCACGGGGTAATCTCAGATCAAAACACTATGACTCGGATTAGCAACAATGACTAGAAACCTAAGGGAAACTTCCTCTCAGACACTTTACACTCAGAACCCTAATAAAGATGACTAACCAATTATCTCTCACCTCTCGGGTATCGAGATAAGAATAACACTCACATCTTGTTAACTCTCAAACATAGTTCCTATGGGTTACTACATCTAGCAAACCAACAAACAATCACAATCACACAGTTATTGATCTAGATATACTACTCAAACAAAAAGACATTCACAAGCAGCATACAGAACAATAATCAATTGCAAACTAGATCTAAACATGCATATCCATCATAATTATTAACCCAATATTGTTTACAAAATCATCAATCCAACATACGAATCCAAAAACCGATAAAAATCAAGACTTTAACAAGAATTCATGATTGACCTAGGCAGTATATAATGTTTAGCCTAAAATCATGCTTAAAAGATTCAAACACAAAAGAAAAAGCATAAACATAGTTTATACACAAACAATCAAAGATAAAAATCCGAACTTGCGACTGAATAAGCTATATCTAACGAACCCGAGATCCAAAGCTCCAAAATTAGTCGGGCCCGACATTGGAATTCCTCGCATACTTCGAGAACTTAACTCTCCTCCTTCACGTACCGTGAAAGAATAAAATTCAACTTTTTGCATTCATTTCTTTGGGCATCTTCTCGTGCTCGGTATCTTCATTATATCGCTTTATTTTCCACACGAGCTCTTGTAAACGTGAAATTGACTCAAAACAAAGCAAAAACAAGTCAAACGAACATAAAACTTAACTAAAACAATGGAATAAAAGATGTGTGCTTTGCACTACATCATTAGAATAACTTGAAGATCAAGTCTTAAGGTACGTACTCCTTTTAGTTTCTCTCTTTCTTTTCGGCTTAGGGCGTTGGCTACAACGTTAGCCTTTCCCTCGTGGTAGCAAATCTCACAATCATAGTCACTCAGGACTTCCATCCATCTCCTTTATCTCATGTTCAATTCCTTTTAACTGAAGATGTACTTCAGACTCGTGTTATTTGTGAATACCGTGAATTTGACTCCATAGAGATAGTGCCTCCATAATTTCTGCGCGAATATTATGGCAACTAAATCTACGTCATGAGTCGTATAAATCTTTTCATGGGTTTTAAGTTGACATGATGCATATGCTGTGAATTTTTTTTTAGCGTCTTAAATGCTTCGTCCTGCTTTAGACCCATTCATACTTGACTGATTTGCGGGTCAACGAAGTTAAAGGAACAACAACCCTTGAAAATTCTTTGATGAATCTTTGGTAATATTCCACCAAACCGGGAAAACTTCGTGCTTCGATTGGCGTCTTTAGAATTTCCCAGTTATAAATAGACTTAATCTTGGATGGGTCTACTTGAATACCATTAGCGTTGATAACATGCCCGAGAAATAGTACCTCTAACAACCAAAACTCATATTTCGAGAACTTGGCGTAGAGATTATTGTTTCTCAATAGTTCAAGTAGAGTCCTCAGATTGTCAGCATGTTCCTCCTTACTCCTGGAGTAAATAAGTATATCGTGTATGAACATGATTAAAACTTTATCCAAGTAAGGTTTGCAAATCCGATTCATCATATCCATGAATGTTGTGGGAGCATTCGTTAGTCCGAACGGCATAACCGTGAACTCGAAGTGACCATGTCTAGTTCTGAACCCTGTTTTGGATATGTCATCTTCATGGACTTTTAATTGATGATAGCCGGATGGCAGGTCTATTTTAGAGAAGCATCTTTCTCCTTGGATCTGATCAAATAGGTCGTCGATTCTTGGAAGTGGATACTGGTTCTTGATTATAACTTTATTTATTTCCTAGTAGTCTATACACATCCGCACGGAACTGTCCTTCTTCTTGAGGAAAAGTACTGTAGCTCCCCAAGGCGATGAACGCGGCCTTATGAAAGCTTTCTTGAGTAGTTCGTCAAGTTGTTTCTTTAATTCTGCCATCTAGGTTGGAGCCAATCTGTACATAGCTCGAGGTATATGAACCGTACCTGGTACTATATTGATTTGGAACTCCGATTCCCGATCAAGCGTTGTATACGTCTGTATATTCGGCGACGATTGATTCATCCTTAAGTTATCTCTCGGTGTTGCTAGTTGTTACCGATATCAAGTACGCAAGACATCCTTTTTTAGAAATATTATAATGCCTTTAACATAGAGATCAAACCAACAGGGTTGGTTGACTCGTCTCCCTTTATTGTCACCATTTCTCCTGAAGGCGTACGTAGTTCAATACCCTTCTTGTTGCAGAGGATATGGGCTTGGTTAGTTGCTAACCAATCCATTCCAAGGACTACACAAAGCCTGTCAACTCAATTGGGAAACATTGTAGGGGTATTACATGTCCTGATAGTGTAACTGAAGGATTTAGAGACTTGAATCAGATCACCGTTTTGGAGTTTCAATTTCGTATGATTTTTCTAGCTTAGCTAAGGGCCTATTTATTAATTTATGGAATTATGATATATAAAGCTTTGGGTTGCCCCAGAGTAAAATAGCACCTTAGTGTAAGCGTGGTCGACAAAGAATGTACCAAATATGACATCAGGTACCTAACTGCTTCTTTAGAGTTTAGAACGAATGCTCGTGCATTCATCTTGACTTCAGTGGCTAGTTTAGTACTTGGGCCACTGGTATCTTTGGGTAGTTGGTCTTGATGTGCTCCTTCTCCCCGCAATTATAACACATGACCGACCCTTTTCTGTAACACTGGTCGGCATTGTGTCCTGCCATGTTGCAAATGTTGCACGTTGCAACAAACCCACTTGTCCCCAGATGCCTTCTCTTGCAAGTTCTGCATTAGGGTAGGCGAGATTGATTGTCTCTTGGATTAAATCCCTGATTAGATCTTTTAAAATCAGCCCTTCCCCGGTTGGGAGTTTCCTTTCTTTTATTTTCTTCCAACATTAGGAGCATGCCATATGTCAGCTGGGCACACAATTCAGTGGCATCGTCAATGGTTTTGGGATTTGAGCCTTTCACCATGTCTAATATTTTAGTTGCTAGCTTGTATATATACCTCTTAATAAGTTTGGATTCTCGAGTAGCCAGGTGTGGGACTAGCCGTGCATACTTCAGTAGCTTCGTCATATAATCTTGATGGTTGGTGCCAACCATTCTTAGATTCCAAATTTTGTTTTCTATTTGCTCGACCTCATTGATAAGGAAAAAAATTCTTTTCAACTCTATTTCTGAATGAGTTCCAGCTCATTCGATAGGTCTTTTCTCGTCCCTTGGCAGATAATAAAGCATTCCACCATTCCAATGCATGATTTTTTTAACAAGTTTGAAGCATAGAGGACCTTGTCCTCCTCAGTACATTTGCTTACAAGCCTAAAATGTCTTATAAGAGCATCCCATATGTTTACTCTTTTTGTGATGGGATCTATAACTTTCCTCAGAGCTATCACTCGAAGAGTGATTCCCTTCGTCCCTAGTTCTCTTGGTTCTAGAACTTTGGTGTGTGTAAGTATGGGTATGTTCCTTTCTTTCCTACCTTATAGAGAGAGTATGGTTAGATTCATTCTGCTTAGAACTGTGGATTGATGGCTCTTTGCCCTTATTCTTAGCCTCAGCTTCGGCTTTGACAGCCTATGCATTTTCAAAGGCTTCCAGAATAGATAGGATTGCCTCTTCAATCCCTGTAGAGACTAACTTTTGTATTTCTATTTTCTGAGCATCTTGCTCTATGGTATCATTGTTTTGTTTCTTTGTCCCTCTAGTGTTTGTTTAGGGTCCAGTTCTCCTCCACATTCTAAACAAAATACATAATACTCATTATACTTTGAAAATACAATGGTTTGTTACTTGAAAACTCAAAATACAATACAAGGAAAATAACATAAGCGATACATAGTCTATATCTAGTGGCCTGTAGCTCTAATCAAAGCTTGTTATAGAGCGACGATCTTTGCGTCTTTCCCTCCAAGGTATAGCGCTGTTCAAATGGCGTTTCAGGTAACCTGCCTTGATGTCACACCCCAACCGACGGCGGAATACGTCGAGGCGGGACATGTAGATTGTTCATGAGCACAAGGTTGACTAGATTGCAATATATTAATCATCAAATTTGATTTCAAACCAATTCAAACACAACCAAATTCAAACAAGTACGTAAATGAAATACATAATATTCTTTGTTTAAATTTAACTAAATCCAAACTTAAGTGTAGCATGTCTAGATTAAACTCACACATTAGCACCTGAAACATGAATAAAATAAAATCAACTAAAAAGTTGGTGAGCATACCTAGGTTTGTACATAGATAGTATATAGATGTGAGTAAACAATTCCTTACAAATCATGATTAAATAAGGCAAATATAGAGAGTTACTATTGTGTAACCAAGTAGTACAATCAAACCTTGTAACTAGCATGCAAAAACGATTGTGTTGTCGGTAACAATCACCCTAACTGGGTGGGTTTGTCAAACTCAATAGATCTATCATTGTTAACCGTCGGCTTGTATAGTTGATGATTGCATAGGAATTTGCACACAAACAGTTAACACACCTAGTACTCAAACATAAAGCTCAAATTTGCACCCACGAATATAAATTGGATTTGTATTTGTGTAGTTTGTGTAAATGTAAATAGTTGTATGTATAATGTTCTTGTTTCACCCCCAAAAAGTGTAAAAGGGTGAAAATGGGCTATGTAATACTCACTTGAATCAAGGGTGAAGCTAGCACGAGATACTAGGTAGCAAAATGATCCTTGTAACTCACCACGTTAGACATATTACAAGGTTTATAAAAATAGTTTTTATAAGATTTTTTGGGGCTTTAAAAACTGGTTTAAAAATATAAGTAGTCCACCCGGTTCGAACCCGGGTGGCCACTGTGTGAGGCATGTGTTCTAACCACCAGACCAAGGGGCGCATCCTTGCCTAAACCCGGAACATAAACAATCTTAACCTAAATCCTACAGTGGGCCGGTTTGGGTTTAATAACCCGAATTGATAAGGGGTTATCGATGTATGCTGAAAAATGAAGCGAATGATGTAAGAACTTACTCGATTGGTTTAGGCACGAATGCAGACGGCTACGCTTTTGTTTCGACTGTTCTTGATGATCAATAGAACTCCAGAAGCTATATGCGGCTTGTTCACAGGTTGGGGGAGTTTGTGTGGACGTATACGAGAGTGTGGGAGAGATTTAATTCGATTAATTTCATTCGTATTAGCCGATTTGATTTCAATTTGACCGTAATGGTCGTGGATGACTAATTACGTGTTAATTCGTTGATTTTGGAGCTAATTGAGTCCTGATAATGGTCTAGGTACACGCGGGATTGCATTGCGACTGATTTGCGGGATTAATTACGCGTTAATTACATGAATTAAATACGGATTGATATTGTTTGACTTTGAGGAGTCAAATTCGTTTGAATTTGAATCTTGCCCGCTTAATTGGACGAATTGGCATGATGTTTGGGCCTGATTTGGGTCATTTGTTGTTTGTGTAATCACGAAGTCCAACACAACACGGATTCGGTCGAAGGCAGCCTTGGATTATCGCGAATTGGGCTGCTTTCACTTTTTAAAGTCAACTGGATCATAGGGAGGTTAAACTTGATGTTAAAAGTCAAAATTAGGGGAGTGGGTTCAATGCTTGAGGGTTCAAAAGGTTAAGGGTTCATTCAAATGTAAAATCACTTGTCAATTGAGTATATATATATATATATATGGATTTTAAAATAAATGCGAGGTGAAATTTGTGAATCTGAATTGATAATTAGGGTTTAATATAACCATTTCACTAAGATTGGAATTTAAACATGATTTATTGTACTAAAATGAAGACATGAAAATCAGAAATGTTACACTTGATAACTATAGTTATTTACGTAGGTCTGGTTATAACTCTCTAGTGTTGGTGTTGTGTAATAACTTATGGGGGATTCGTAGAAATATTTAGAAGTTTCTATTTTCCCTACGTTTTGGAATGTTCCGCTAGTGTATTCGGAATTCGTTCCAGAATAGGATTCAAATGAGTTTGTTATACGTTCGTTGTTTCCAGGTGAAGCGTACTTACAGACAAAGCTAGGTCATTTCCATTTTCCCGTCATTCTAAGAAAATGAAAGGAAAATACTCCTTATTAATATAATGGAAAGTTCCAATACTTTATTTCAAAATACAAGGAAACACAAAAAGTAAACAACGGGAAGCCTAATTCTTCATTATATTCTTAGCCTCTTTCATTAATTCCTTCCCATGATTCCAAATTTTTTGAGCGAAGGATTTACGCTCTTTATCCTTTCGAGCCAACTCCTTCTTAACCTTTGATAGATCCCTCTAGGTTTCTATCAATATCCCCGTGGTCAAGATAAGCTCTTTCAAGACCTGATCGGTTTTGCAAAGCGACCGGTCGAGACTCTCGATTGGAGATCCCGATGTAGAAGCGGGATATCCAAATTTCGGTGGAGGGTCTCTAAGTCCTAAGACTATGTCGTTATAGACATTATCATAGGCGGGAGTAGACTTATGATTTAAGGTAGCTCGTGGACTATAGTCCTTAGGAATCGCGTTTGGATTGTTGATCATGGCTTCAAACATAGCCATGGGGTCATATTCATCCTTCGTTCAAACACAGTAGACTTAGTCAGTCGGACAATGATAACCAATATAGTATCATTTCCTCGACTGATTCGGGGATGTTTGGTGATAAAGTCCATGGTTATCATCTCTCATTTCCATACTGGTAACTCTAACAGTTGCAATAGCCCTGATGGCTTTTGGTGTTCGGCTTTTACCTTTGAAGATGGCAAACTTAATGCGTAATAGCCTAGTGTGTTGAGACTTAGAGCTCTAGCTTCTTATCTCGACTTATTCATGCCTCTCGGGTTTTTACGGCTTAAAACACTCTAGTTTGGTTGATAAGTGAAGACCAGACAAACTCGGGAGAGCAGCTCGGGAGTCTAGATAGCAAGAGGGAGCTCGGGAGTAGAGAACTAAGAGAAAGCTCGTAGGTTTTGAGTTTGAATTGTGTGGTAATGCAATGGGATGAAAACTCTACTTATTGGCTGATAACGGACCATTAGAAGCTTGGCGGTCCGCTACCTCCCCATGTTGCCTGCATGCATGGCATGTAGTGGCCATGCACCACCACCGACCACGTGTAACTAGGGCTGACGCATGCCCTACAAGCGTTTAAGACATGCATCTTGTGTAAAGGGTGCCTAGGCTGGTGCGTAGCGGACCGTTAGCCAAGATGCTGGTGGTCCGCCATCTATGTCCTTTCCATAGCGGATCGTTAACCATGCGATGTCGGTCCGCCAAGCCTCTAGCGGGGCTCCTTCTTGTCATCTGTAGCATATCGTTAGCCTGTGGGTAGCAGTATGCTATCCTTTGATTTTCATATTTTTCTTTCTATCTTTCGGGTTTTGTCAATTACAGTACTTATGATATTTATCATTGGAAATATTAAGACCATGATTTGGAAGGTGTTACATTTGAAAGTGTGGAGTGCACAGTTGTTTGGTGATCTTACTTCTTCTAGTGCTAAAGACCTTGTTAGCAGGGTCTTAAGGGCTGCAACCGCTAATGGGGTCGACTTGAAAGTAAAAATTGCTAAAGGATGGTCTTCTGAACCAGTTTGGTCATGCTAACAAGTTTACTCCTCCGTAGTAGAGATTTGCTCTCCTGAGTAGTTTGCTTCTCCGGAGTAGATTGGCTCTCCAGAGCAAATTGCCTCTCCTAGGTAGTCACCTTTGCGGAGTAGAATGGCTTAGTAGTTGTGGATTGATGGTTATGGCAGTTTTCAGCTAATAACTGTCATAAGTTTTCAGTGAATCTGTTACCCCATAAATACAAGATAATTTAGTCATTAAAAATATATAGAAAACTTATTTGGTCTTGTTTTTTCTCTCCGAGACTTATCCGATTGAAAATTCGAGAGTACCAACCAATTATTTCAATATGAAAGTGATACACGATTCTCAGAGATATCCAGGAAGTATGATCTCGATATACTACGTCAAATTGGTTGTATTTGATTTATGATAACTAGTTAGATAAGGAGATAAACATGAAGGATTATTATCTAATTAGGAGTTCATAAGGGTTTCCAGTTGTAACCGAGTTATGATGTATATAACCTAATCAAACTTGTGAGTATGGTTATAAAAATTAATCTAGTTTGTTGTTATTTTCTGAATTAATAAACTTTTATTTCAAATTGTATGTTCTAACTTGTTTAAATCGATTAGGACTTGATTTATACACATAAGGCTGTACGTAGTGTGAGCGTGAGCCCGTGGGCATGGTGCCACCTCAGCCCAACACGGGAGTGAAACACCGCTTTCAATGGTGGGTGGGGGGGGGGGGCATGGTGGTTTGAAGGTGGTGGTGTTCACGGAGTGGGGGGATGGATTGCTTTTAATATTTTGACCGATGGGGGTATAGATCCGTTGGGGTTGAATACTTTAATTAAAAAAAAATTAACCTTTATAAATACTAACCAAAACAACCAATTTTATACACAATATTTATTCATTCTCCTATCTATACCAATTTTATAACAAAATAACCAATTTTACAAAAATGTTTCTATGGCAATTTGTAAAGAACCCGAACCACCCGAACAACACGAAATTCCTTAAATTGAAGAAAAATATTGACAACGTTTGAAAATAATCACATACGTTCATCCATAGGGAGTAAAAAAGAGATTGCATTCTTGAAGGCTCAACCGTTTAAATAAAAGGGGGCCCACAAGGTGAAAGGGAGGACGATTATTGAACAATAAGAGAAAAGATGTCAACATCATTCATTTATAGGAAAGAGATAGAGGAAAGCTTATAAATAGGAGTGATCTCATATAATGTATGGAATGTAATCTATCATTCAGGGCATTCAAAGATTGTAATCGGGAGATTAAGCATTAAGGACAGTTTCACTATTCTTCATTGGCGCCATCCACGGTCGAACATAGTTACAACGGTATCCTGAATATAATTTCTTGTTTGCAATGAATGATCCGCATCATCATGGTGAGTTAGAGGAAGACATGGACAATATTGAGGTAGAAACAATACCAACCGAAAATACTCAAACTCAGACCAATACCCCTTCTAGCCCCCCGCTGGAGGAACGCTTGGAGAATGCCCCCCGTCGCTCTGAAATCCTGATGGCTGTGTTAGCAGCATTTCATACTCAAGGAACCACTGCTGGCCTATCTGTGCCAGCAGCATTTCACACTGGACCACTGCTGCCGGGAATACTCCTTTATTCGTCCCTTTCATAAGTGGTAATGAATGGTGGATGGAACAACAGCGTCGTGGTCGCATGGATGAGAAATTTTGGAGAGAGATACGTCTAGCGGAACTCCGGAACCGTTAGACGTATGAGGAAGCAGTTTATGTTACTGATGTAGTGCAAAGCACACATCTTTATTCCTTTTGTTTTAGTGTGTTTTATTTAGTTTTGTATTCATTTTTAGTCATTTTTGTGTACATTTGAGTCTATTATGTTTACAGATGCTCGTGAGAATTACATATGAAAACCCAAAGAAACCGAGCATGAGAATAAAGTCCAAGAATTAAAAGTGAAAAATATGGAAAATAGTTCCCTCGCGGTACGCGAGGGAGAAGCTTAAAGGCCTCGCGGTACGCGAGGATCTTCATATCTGGGCATGACTATATTGTCCTTCGCGGTACGCGAAGGACCAGGTTAAATCTCTCGCGGTACGTGAGAGAAATAAAATCCGTGAAAAACCCTAAATCGACAATTACATAGATTTTTAAGGCCATTATTCCATAAATTGGTATTCTAGCCGTCCAGAGCAAGTTCAAGGGCGATTTTGAGGCTAAAGGAAGTAATTGAAGTGCAAGATCAAAGATTTTGGATCCCGGGTTCGTTGTAATAGCGTTCTAGGTTTTCAAGTTTGAATCTTTGTGTTTAATTGCTGTGTTTGAACCATGTTTCTTTTGATTACATCTTTTCTAGTTGTTTTAAGCATGATACTAGGTAAAACCTTAATACTGCGTGGGTCTTATCATGATTTCTTGTTAAAGTTACAATTTTTATCGGTTTTTGGATTCGAATGTTGGTTGAATGATTTTTTAAACAATCTCGGTTTAATAATTATGATGTTATAGCATGTTCTAATTCTGATTGCGTGATTGAATTCAATTCCATGCATTGATTGTGGTTGTCTTCCAATTTGATTAGCGTATTTTGGTCATAGATTTCAAGGTTTGTGATTATGGTAGTTTGCTAGACGTTGTCACACCCCCAATTTCAACTAACAGAGTTTTACCGTTTGGGAAGTGACAAACCAGGATCTCAGTCATTAGTTATATTGAACGACACTATGTGGGACTAAAATGTAAATATATCATAAATGATCAAAGTAAGTGCGGAAGCATAAAACGAAAGTACATGTGCAAAACAAACGCTCCCAAGAAAAGTCCCAAAGTGTTCAGTCCAAACAAAGTACAAAGCAAATCAATAATCTATAATTTAATCATAAGACTCCATGCTTGCCCTACGCGTGCACCTGTGCCTTATCTTAAGCGACATGAGAAAACATGTAAGAAAATGTCAACACGAGGTTGGTGAGTTCATAGGTTTCAGTTTGGAACAAAGTTCAATAGGTTAATGCACATTCAATATATAAATCAACAGGTAGCTAACCCATAAGCATGTTAACTATTGCGCTCGCAACCGACAACTGACTGTTTATGTTTTTGCCTCCCACCAGTCCTATCAACCATGGTGCATGTTTAGGTCAAGAATGAACCCGTTCTACATCCAGTCGGGTTAGCGCGACTAATGCGAGTGATGTTTGTCAAACCCAGTAGTACTACTCAACTTACCTCGCTATGTTCATATTAACAGTCAGATGTGAGGACTTAGTGATAGATGTGTACGCATAGTTAAACAGGTGATAACGTATATGAATTACATAACCAAAAATATTTACGTCATGTTTTCTCCCCCAGTTGTACAACAGTAAAAAGGGGCCGTGAAAACTCACCTGAACGGCGTAGGTAGGTTCACACTAGAATAAGATTGGAACCACGAGTGTTAGCCTGCAACGGTTTACGTATGCCCTAGAATTATACACATAACAATTAGGGATACAATGAGAATATGTGACGACAACACGGAAGATTGAACGTCCTAACGAAACGCTCTAATAATCATGAGTAGACGAGCGTGTCCACGGAAATACGATGAACACGATACGTGAAGAATGACAAATTATATTATTTATAAACGAGGGTAATAATATAACTAGTTATATTATTTATAAATTCGAAGTGTTACACAACTCTCGTTAAAGCGACGAAAATAATATATAGATATATTATTTTAATAGTGGGAAATAATATTAAAATGGTTACAAAACTAAACCCGATCCTAAATATAAACACATTTGTTTGCGTGTTTTTAAATAATAATTTTGTGAAATAATATAATTAATATATTATTTTTAATATCGCCAAAATTCTCTAAAATGTTTTATAAAATAGATCCCGAGCCTTCGGGCGTTTCCGGGATTCAAAACAACGTTAACATATTAATATAATAATTTAGAGTCGGTTTTTAAAATTGAAATTAGTGAAAATAAACCTTTAAAAAAATAATGCAGGAGACCGGATTCAAACTCGAGTCTCCTGCACATGAAGCCAGTGACTTAACCATCTCCGCCCGCTAGGGTATCGCGTCCTAAATCCGGACTCGACTGGTTTTAGTCATTCATACACTGTGTTCTTCCTCCCACACTAAACCGATCCCAACACCCTCCCAAATCCATCGATTTGGCCACTGATCGAACCAGAATTCATAGGGGTTTTGTTAAACATAGCATTGTGAACCAGGTGGTAGAATTAATTGAAAAAACATTAGGTTTGGGTTCGTTTAATTTCTGCTTCAAAAACTCGAACCCTAGATTGAACTTGAAATCGATTTGATCAAACTGGATAATACGAGGTGTTGGATTCATAGGGCTTTTACTGCTTTGAGTATTTCGAATCTATTGAAACAATTTAATTTAGTTAAGGGTGTGTTAAAGACCAAAAACCTGAATTCTGATTATGAATAAACGCTAGATTACTGATTTGGTTCAATTCGATAATAACTGGTTCAATTGATATGGGGCTTTCAAAGATTAGATGTTTGCGAATCTAACCATATGATTTAATTTCAATGAGATCGAGTGTACGTAAGAATTCGATTAAACAAGAATACGCATGAACTCTAGATTTCGATCATGATCGATTCGATGTTTGAAGCCATATTTATGATAGGGCTTTTGTTCTAGGAAAAGAAACGAAGCTAAGGGTGTAAGGAAACCAGAATGGAAGTCGAATTGCAGGAGTTCGACTAACACGGTTCCCGACGGTGACGGGGTTACTCTCCGGCGACTTCGACTGCTACTCCGGCCAATTTGGTACACGCAAAATCTTCTGAGAGGTTCGTCTAACGTGTGCGGTTGTTTGATTTAAGAGAATGATAGACGAACTGATCGAATTGGTGCCGTATAGGGGGGCTCGACGGTTTCAATACGAATTCCCATTATTGGGAATTAATTTCGAATTAATGCGTGCGATTACTGCGATAATGATGATCGATTATGATTTGAACGTGCATAACAGTCGTAGCATTGAATGGACTTCAGTTACAAATCACGAATTGAATCAAGGATAAACAGATTTTGACTTTTTGAAGTCAACAAGAACAATTCAAATGAGTTTTGACTTTACGAAGTCAACAGAATGAATTTAGAGTAATTTCATAACTTGTCCCTGTAGTTCTAGATCAATTAGTGACAGAAACCATCCCTGAGGTTTAATATTCAGTTAACTAGGTTAAGTTTTAAGAGAATATTTAATGGAATTACTAACGGGATTAACTTGAAAAGTCAGATTGTCACATCATCCCCTAGTTGAAAAAATTTTCGTCCCAAAAATTAAAATAATAATTTTTTTTTCGGATGTCACATCAACCCCTAGTTGAAAGAATTTTCGTCCCGAAAATTAAATAGTACCTTAAGAATTTGACATGAAGTGCTTGAATAGATGAGGATACTTGCGCATCATCTGATCCTCATGCTCCCACGTGAATTCCGGTCCGCGTTTCGAGTTCCAACGAACTCTGACAATAGGGATTTTACTACGCTTAAGCGTTTTGACTTCCCTATCCATAATTTACACATGTTCTTCGATGAAACGCAACTGGTCGTCAATGTGTAGTTCCTCAAGAGGAACCGCGAGTGACTCGTCTGCTAGACATTTCTTCAAGTTTGAGACGTAAAAGACGTTGTGTACACCACTAAGTCTTTCACGTAGGTTCCAGTTGATACGCTACTTGACCAATTCTCTTCACTATTTTGAATGTCCCAACATAACGAGGATTTAGTTTGCCTCATTTCCCAAAATGAACGACACCCTTCCAAGGTGAGTCTTTTAACAAGACCATATCCCCTACTTGAAATTCTAACGGTTTACGACGCTTATCGGCATAGCTCTTTTGACGATCACGAGCTACTGCCATACGACTTCTAATTTGAATGATTTTCTCAGAATTTTCAAGCACGAGTTCCGGACCTGTAAGTTGACTATCCCCAACCTCGGCCCAACAAATAGGAGAACGACATTTCCGTTCATATAATGCTTCAAATGGAGCTTCCTTGATGCTAGTGTGATAACTGTTATTGTAGGAGAACTCCACCAATGGTAGGTGAGACCCCCAAGTGTTACCGTAATCAATCACACAAGCTCGTATCATGTCCTCCAGAGTTTGAATAGTACGTTATGTCTGGCCATCAGTTTGAGGATGGTATGCTGTGCTCATATCTAGACGCGTGCCTAAAGCTTTATGTAACGATTGCCCGAAACGAGAGATGAATCGTGCATCACGATCCGAAATGATAGAGATTGGCACCCCGTGCCGAGATACTACTTCTTTCAAGTATATGCGAGTAATCTTCTCCATTTTGTCGGTTTCCTTGAATGCTAAGAAGTGAGTGGACTTTATTAAACGATCAATGATTACCCAAATGGTATCACATCCAGTAGGAGTTCGTGGCAACTTCGTGATAAAGTCCATGGATATCTTCTTCCATTTCCACATGAGAATCTCTGGTTGTTGGAGAAGGCCAGAAGGCTTTTGGTATTCAACATTCACCTTCGCGCAAGTCGGGCACTTTCTCACATAGGTGGCTATATCGGCCTTCATCTTTGGCTACCAATACAGCACCTTTAGATCATGGTACATCTTGTCAGAACCTGAATGAATAGAGTAACGAGATTTATGATCCTCATCCATGACTAGTTCCCTTTAGTTTCCGAATACTGGAACCCATACTCGCTCGACTAAGTAGCGAATACCGTTAGATTTTACCTCGAGTTGTGCTTCCATACCGCGTGTACCTTCCAGCGGTAGGTTTTCCTCTTACAGGGCTTCGAGTTGAGCAATACGGATTTTGTCAGGTAATCCGGGGGGAATTGTAAGCTGTAAAGCTCGAACTCGTTTGGGCTTGGTTTCCTTTCGACTTAGAGCATCAGCTACAACATTAGCCTTACCCGGATGATACAGGATCGCACAGTCATAATCATTCAAGAGCTCGACCCAATGACGATGTCTCATGTTCAGCTCTTTCTGATCGAAGATATACTGAAGACTCTTGTGATCGGTGTAGATGGTGCACTTGGTACCGTATAAGTAATGTCTCCATATCTTAAGTGCGAAAATTACGGCTCCCAAATCTAGGTCATGAGTGGTGTAGTTTTTCTCATGAATCTTTAGTTGACGTGAAGCGTATGCGATCACCTTTTCTCATTGTATTAATACACAACCCATACCCTGAATGGATGCATTGCAATACACCACAAAATCATCCGTTCCCTCCGGAAGAGCTAGAATAGGTGCACTGCAAAGTTTCTGTTTAAGGAGTTGAAATGCTGACTCCTGGTTATCACCCTAGTTGTAGGCTTTACCCTTTTGAGTTAAGGCAGTGAGAGGTTGTGCAATTTTTGAAAATCTCTCAATGAATCGACGGTAATAACCAGCCAATCCTAGAAGCTGTCGCACCTCAGTCGGAGTCATCGGTGTTGTCTAATTCTTGATGGCTTCTATCTTTGATGGATCGACATGTATTCCCTTCTCGTTAACCACGTGTCCTAGGAATTGAACTTCCTGGATCTAGAATTCACACTAGGAAAACTTAGCATACAGCTGCTTCTGCTTAAGTAATTCCAGAATTAAGCGTAGATGCTCCTCATGTTCTTCTTTGTTCTTGGAATAAATGAGAATGTCTTCGATGAAAACGATGACAAATTGATCATGGTATGGCTTACACACATGGTTCATGAGGTCCATGAACACCGAGGGTGTGTTGGTTAATCCGAAAGGCATGACCATAAACTCATAGTGCTCGTACCTTGTCCTGAAAGCAGTCTTAAAGATATCCTCATCTCGGACTCTCAATTGATGGTAACCGGACCTAAGATCTATTTTGGAATAGAAGCTTGATCCTTGGACTTTATCAAAGAGATCATATATACGAGGCAGAGGATAACGGTTCTTGATTATCACTTTATTCAGTTCACGGTAGTCGATACACATACAGAAAGCCCTATCCTTCTTCTTGACAAACAGAACTGGAGCTCCCCATGGCGATGAGCTAGGTAGGATGAAACTTTTATCCAACAATTCCTGTAACTGAGTGGATAACTCTTGCAATTCACTAGGTGCGAATCTGTAAGGTGCCCGAGCGATCGGCGCCGCTCCGGGTGCAAGATCAATTTTCAATTCAACTTGATGGTGTGGTGGCAGACCAGGCAAGTCTTCGGGAAACACTTATAGAAAGTCACGAACGATGGGAATATCATCAATTTTCTTCTCTTCTTATGGTTGCTCGGCAAGGAGTGCCAGAATAGCAGTATGACCTTTACGCAGGCACTTCTGCACTTTCATGAATGATATGATGCCTACGACTGCACCACTATTTTCGCCTTGAACGGAAAGGATTTCTCCACTAGGGAGAGGAATGCGAACAATTTTCTCACGACAGACAACTTCGGCTTGGTTTTTAGATAACCAATCCATACCAACAATTACATCAAAACTGCCAAGTGTGACCGGCATATGGTCGATATCAAGTTTATGGCTAGCCAGCTCAAGCTTACAACCCTTAGGAATGTGGGTTGCTTCAATTATTTGGCCATCAGCTATTTCTATTATACACTTAGCTTCTAACAGATTTGGAGTTCCTTTTATCATATCACTAAGCTTCTTAGATATAAAATTCTTATCAGCACCGGTATCAAATAGGACAGAAGCAAAGTAATTATTTAAAAGAAACTTACCCATGACCACATTATGATCATATCGAGCTTCACCATATCCTAGCATGAAGGCTCGTCCTTTCGCACCATTCCCTCCATTATTGGCATTATTGCCACCATTGTTGTTGCCTTCATTTTTGTTGTTACCATTGTTGCCCTGATTAGTGTTGTTACCGTTACCATTGCCATTACCATTTCCATTACCACCCCTCTTCGACTGAGGACAATCCCTCTTAATATGTCCCTCCTTACCACATTGAAAACATTATCTTCTGGACCCTTTCGGCCGGAATGGTTGCTTGTTGTGAATATCAACTCTATAATCTTTTGCAGCATGGCCCATCTTTCCACACCGTTGACAACGGTTACAAGCACCAGCATGGTGGTAATTGCACTTGTTGCACTTGGGGGCTTTTCCTGCAAAACCACCTTGATTTTGACCTGAAGAGGTCGTCTGGTTGAAGTTATTAGCAGGCTCAAACTTTCGATACTGGTGTTGCTGAGGTTGATTAAACTGGGATCCCTTGGAGTTGAAGTGAGAGTTGGAGTTGTGACTAAACTTGCGCTTATGATTATCAGTAGCTTTAGAAACTGAACCCCTCGGGGGGTAGAGTCCCTTGAGTTACCGCCTGGTCAGTTAACTTGTGGGCAAGTCTGATGGTCTGCTGGATGGTAGTGGGGTTGGACGAAGTAACCATACTCTAAATCTGAGGCACTAAACCTCCAATTTATAGCTCAATTCTCTTGTAATCAGGAGTCACCATATGTGGGCACATGGTAGCAAGCTCATGGGAACGAGTGGTATAAAGCTTAATTTCTGAACCTCCCATCTTCAGGTTCTAGAATTCTCCTTCCAACTTTTGAATTTCATCCCGAGGATAGTACTCCTCCTTCATCATTGTCTTAAACTCCTCCCACGGCAGTGCATTGGCCATAGCTAGACCCAACATTTGGACCTGAGCAATCCACCACGTGAGAGCGAGGCCCTCCAAAGTTCTAGAAGCAAATTTGACCTGATTAGCCAATGGGCAGCTGCACATAGCGAATACCGATTCTAGTTTTTCAAACCACCGGAGTAGTCCGACAACTCCTTCAGCTCCACTAAAGGTGTGGGGCTTGCAGTCCATAAATGTGTTGAATGTGCATGCTGGTTGCTGATTCTACTGGCCTGGATTTAGAAACATAATATAGGATTGGGATTATAAAGATTGGGTAAAGCGCTTTGAGAAATGAATTGACCTCACTAGTCAATGGTTATAGCATTTACCTGCAGCATTCTGTGCTGCTAGAGCCTCAGCCACACCATCGTTGATTATTGCCGCCAGCTTCGTTGCTGTCATATTGATGGTACCTCGGCCACCAGCACGACCTCCACGTCCTCTTCCCGACATGATTCTTCACAATCACAAATACAAAACAATGAGAAATATATCGCATATTAAACATTATTTATGTACAAGTAAAGAAATACAACATCTAACATTTTCAAAATTAAAAATTGTAAAGCTACAAAATAAATAACTCAAAACATCAACTTCTCATGCTTTTATTGAATAGGAACAACCTTACCCATCTATGTTTGAAAAGAGAAATAACATAAACGAAACATGAATGAAAAGGAAAGATAGAATAGAAATATCATCAAACATCCTCGTCATCGGAAGAAACGTAAGATTGTGCATCGTCAATCTCCACCGGTTCCTCCTCGGGTGGCTCCTCCTCTAAGGGCTCATCCTCGAAGGACTCCTCCTCGTCGTCCGATATTGGAATGTCCTCTGGAAATAGGGATGCTTGCGGCCCTCTCAGTGGGTCACTCTCTCCCGAAGTCCTTTAGCAGCATGGTCTGCTACTTGTAGCTAGGCTTCCAGATGAGTCACTCTCTCCAGAACCCCTCCTACATCATGGTCCGAGGTGTCCACCCTCGTATCCAAATGTGCAATCCGATCCACCAAATGGTTATGGACCTGATCCGTCACTGCTAGCTCAGCAGTCAAAAGCTCTAACCCTACCTTATTCTCCTTTATTTGTGACTCACGCTGTAGAATGTTGGGTATTTCATCAGTGGCTTCCTTCATCGCTTTTAACTCCTTAGTTATGATAAACACAAAAGCTGCAAAAGCTTGTTCCATGGTGCATAGCAAGCTTGGCAAGGTAGAGGATGAGGAAGTTGAACAAAATGAGGGTGATGGAACATTTCCCATCTTGATCCACCTTTGGATCATCTTCGGATATCCATTCCAATTAAGTGTTGTGTTCCTTGCTTGTGCATTACTTGGTTCACCCTGTTCTACCGAGTTGTCACTAGAACTAGTCCGACGCCTTTTGGGCTCCGGTGATGATAAGGTAGATGCCGTAGGTGATGGTGGTGGGGTTGACGACATAATCCCATAATGTAATACATAAGTGCCAAAAATCCAAATGTCTATGACATGTAACTAATGTGTGATGTTATAGTCTAGTATACAATCTTAGTTCTCTATAAACCTTTCTCTGATACCAATTTGTCACACCCCCAATTTCAACTAACGGATTTTTACCGTTTGGGAAATGATAAACCAGGATCCCAGTCATTATTTACATTGAACGACACTATATGGGACTAAAATGTAAATATATCATAAATGATCAAAGTAAGCGCGGAAGCGTAAAACGAAAGTAAATGCGCAAAACAAACCCGCCCAAGAAAAGTCCCAAAGTGTTCAGTCCAAACAAAGTCCAAACAAAGTACAAAGCAAATCAACAATCTATAATTTAATCATAAGACTCCCTGCATGCCCTATGCGTGCACCTGTGCCTTATCTTAAGCGACCTGAGAAAACATGTAAGAAAATGTCAACACGAGGTCGGTGAGTTCACAGGTTTCAGTTTGCAACAAAGTTCAATAGGTTAATGTACATTCAATATATAAATTAATAGATAGCTAACCCATAAGCATGTTAACTAATGCTCTCGCAACCGACAGCAGACTTTTTATGTTTTTGCCTCCCACCAAGCCTATCAACCATGGTGCACGTTTAGGTCAAGAATGCACCCATTCGACATCCAGTCGGGTTAGCGCGACTAACGCGGGTGAGGTTTGTCAAACCTAGTAGTACTACTTAACTTACCTCGCTATGTTCATATTAACGGTCCGATGTGAGGACTTAGTGATAGATGTGTACGCATAGTTAAACAAGTGATAACATATATGAATTACAAAACCAGAAATGTTTACGTCATGTTTTCTCCCCCAGTTTTAAATAGTAAAAAGGGGCCATGAAAACTTCTCTGAACGGCGTAGGTAGGTTCACACTAGAATAAGATTGGAACCATGAGTGTTAGCCTGCAACGGCTTACGTATGACCTAGAATTATACACATAACAATTAGGGATACAATGGGAATATGTGACGAAAACACGGAAGATTGAACGTCCTAACGAAACACTCTAATAATCAAGAGTAGACGAACGTGTCCACGGAAATGATAATTTTTAATTAATAAATACGATGAACACGATACGCGACGAATGACAAATTAATATAAAATAAACATGATCAAGCGTCATCGTCATTAAGTAGTGATCTAGAAAATGATATTATTATATTGTTTTAAACTCGTAGAATTAATACGGTAATCATTTATGTGTCAAAAATAATAATTATATTATTTTTTATTGAGAATATATAAACGAAGGTAATAATATAACTAGTTATATTATTTATAAATTCGAAGTGTACACAACGCTCGTTAAAGCGACTAAAATAATATATAGATATATTATTTTTAATAGTGGGAAATAATATTAAAACGGTTGCAAAACTAAACCCGATACTAAATATAAACACAATTGTTTGCGTGTTTTTAAATAATAATGTAGGTTCCCGGGTGTCTCGGATCGTTACGTGTGGGTGTGTGACTAGTCGGACCGGGTGCGGAATGCCCGTGACTAGGTGGAGAATCAAACAACACAAAGTAAACCAACAAAGAAAACAGTTTAAAGTTCCGTCTATTATAAACTTGAATGGTTACAGAGAGAAAAATGTTGAGTGCAAAATGTCTGCGTACATATCTTCTGTCCACCTATTCTATTTATACTAGACCTGATCTCTACGCACTTAACAAGTGCGCAGGGCAAAATTTTCATACGTACTTAGCAAGTATGCAGAGTATTCTTGCGTACTTGCTAAGTACGTAGGAAGTAATTCCTGTGCACATGCTAAGTGATCAAAACACTTAGAGAAATAATACAACAATAACATGCATTAGAAATTACAGCTCGATAACTAATACATACAGACACTACAATACAAAGACAAGACATACAAGAAAATTACAATAAACTAAGACACTATCCAGATTGTTTGTCACACAAAAGTGCTTCAACAAACTCCCCATTGACAACAACTCTGGATTGTCTTCGGTCTTCACTGCTCCCCAGCTTTAGCTTCCATCTTCTTCTTGTAGTCAAGGCAGAACTTGATCACCTTGTCGTATTTAGAAACAAGGAACTTTGTCCACTCGTCCGTGTACATGCAGTACTTGTCAGCTAGTGCCTCCAGATCTTTCATAGAGAAGTTTATGAAGCAGACTTCATCAAACACTCTGATTAGTTCCCTTGGCACTAAGCTTCCACTATCGGACCACACCTTTCCAATCACCACTGCCTCGCCCGTTTTAGGATCTACGTACCAGTACCGTATGTTACCGAGGATATCCGGAGATAACTTGCTCAGGGGAATCTTGGTTTCACACAACACTGGATTGTATACCAGTTTCTTTAAGCTTTTCTTAGTCACAGGATGTCTAGTGTTCTTGTCCCTGACTCGCATGGGCACTTGAGGCATAAACATTTCGAATTTCCCAGATCTTACCTCTCGCTGTAGAACCTGCCACAAACCCATCGCTACTGCATTATTTGAGTGACCCAGCAGCTCTTGGTTTACTAGGTTCACGAGGTCGTATCTTGGCAAGGAGTTGAAAGCTTCGCTGGTTGGTTTCAAGTATCGAACCCCCCAGCTCACTTGATTGCAAATAACTTCTTATCCTCGTCGAACCTCACAGCTAAGATCATCCATGTCGCTCCGTTTTTGTCTATGATTGAAGTCTTTTGCCAGACAGGAGTCGGATCCTTCGATAAAATTGCAGACATATGTTTGTCTTTCTGTGCCTCTGGATCCACAGGTGTAGGGTCGGCAGGGGAGGCTTCAGTCGACGCCTCAACAGTACTAGCAGGCTCGACTGAACCTGTGTCAAGATGAGATTCAAAGGATGGAACATCGAAGATCTCTCCATCTTCAAACTCATACTCTCCTTCCCCGTAGCCCTTGGGAACTTCGATCACCACATCATCATCTTCCTCATCCCAATCGTCACCAGAGTCGATCTCTCCTTCTTCAATATTGGAGAGAGCCTCGATCTGTGCTTCTTTGGAATAGTCTGGCTCTAAGAATAAGATCGCATTATCCGACACGTCGTCAGATAGATCTTTCAAAACATCAGCCACCGACTTTCCTTTATTTCCACCTGAAGCATCACCGCCTTCCTGGTGAGTCGAGTCCCCCACAGCCACTGGAACAACAGAAATGGGCACTATCGCCAAAGCTTGTTGCTCACTTCCACTAGAACCGACTTCAGGATCCTTATCTTTGTCATCATCCTTTGTCAGATCAACCAGATGACAAGCCTCGTCACCGGTAGATTTTGATGCCTTCTCCTTCTCTTTTTCTCTCTCCCCCTGAGTAGCAAGCTTCTTGGTCAGTTCAGCTACTAACTTGACCATCATTTCTTGTTCTTTCCGCTGCATGTCAAACCGTACTTCTAAAGAAGTTCTGTGTCCCAGAATCATATTATTCGTTTTGATCAGTAGTTCGTTATGGGCCATCACATTTGCAAGTCGCTTTTCAGTCCCAGTCCTCTGGCTTCTCAAAATAGTAACTTCATCCACCAAAGAATTTATCTGAGCCTGTTGAGCCTTAGATTCTTCCCTTGATTTCCGAACAGTTTCAAGTAGACCAGCGACATGTGTTTCCAAAGTGTCTATCCTAGCATCATTTGGATTAGGATTCCTGGACGTAGAGGCTTCAGCATTATGGAGGGGAGATGAGAAGATCGTATCAAAGTCAAAACCCTGGGAAAAGTCTCCACAGTTGTAGGGTTGACTGATAGGTTCAATGGTGGTAGTAGGGATTATGGACGGGATGGTAGTTGTAGGAGTGATGCAAGGAGTGATGGTGACTGACTCGGTAAGAATAGGAGTTGTCACCGCCACCTGGACAAATGGTACATGGAGGGTCACTATCACAGGAACCCCCTTTGTGATAGCAATGACAGCCACATCAGGTGTTACCTGTGGCCTCCTCCGCTATCGCCGGTACAACTGTTGTGAAGGTGAGGTAGAAGCGGAATCAGTACTCGCAGCCGATACATGTACTTGCCTCTGAGCACTGACTTCTACCTCATGAAGGATAGCTTGTTACGGCCTATCCCCCCATTGCTTATTAATACTTTCTCTCCTACGTCTTTGTATAGCAGTGTCTGTATCAGAATCTGGTTCGTATTCACTGCTAGTCGATTGCCGCTTTCTCTTAGAAGATGACTCGAGAAGGGCCACCTTCATCAGTCTTCTTGGGTGTGCCTGGGACGGTGCATCATTAGAATCAGATGAATCGGACTCAGTCGATTCTGAGTCGGACTCTTTAGCACCTCATCTTCAGACAATTCATCCTCACTCTCAACTTCCTCATCTACTTGTTGCTCATCAGAATGTTCACTGAGTTCTGGCTCAGACTCGTGACTAAACCATCTCCAATCAGCAGGTGCCACATACGCTTCATTAATCAAGTGGCCAAAGAGTGGGGTATGCTCAGGGGTAGGTTCTACACTGCCTGGCGTTAGGAATTGTCAGAAAACTCTCTTTACCACCCGCTTTACTTGCAGCCTCTCTCCAATAGCAGGCAGATTTGGCAACGCATCATTTATCAGTAGTTGCACAAATCTTGGGTATAACATGAATCTAAACCTCTCATCCATATTGATCTGATCAGTTAAGGCTTTGAAGATGTATCTTGAGAAGTTATAACCCCTGCTGAGAGACAAGCCAACCATGGCTGCTGCAAGATCATGTCCCATAGCATCCTTCCCCGCCTTCCTGGAAGAAATGCACATGATCATCACGTGGGCAAAGTACCTCCACTGATCTAGCACCCACAACTTCTTGTAGGAAGAGTAATCTCGTACACCGACGTATCCCATACGTTGCCTACAACACCCATCCACAAAGTAATCAGGATAGGCAGTTGGGTCGGTGGTGAGATCACGTAACTGTAAGACCCTTCGAATTGTGTCCTCAGAAAAACCAATGTCATGACCCGCCACAGTAGCCCAAATGACATTAGGGGTTATGATGTCGTCCAGACGGTCTATAAAAACTATCAAATAAAACCTAATCTAGACTCTCTAGCTTTAAATTTATAAAACCTAGACTCGACCTAAAACTAGACCACACAACCGGCAAGTGTACCGATCAATGCAATATAGCCTAACGAAGTCCGGATATCGAACCCAAAAGACACTGAATAACTAAATTAGACTCTAACTAGGACTTAATATGATTAATTGATTGGGGGGTTTACTACACTAAAGATTAACTAAGAATGCAATAAACTAAGGACAATTCAAGCTATCAAGAGTAAACTAAAGATGAAATCAAGAATGGAGAGGTCACTACCTAGGTCGGAATCCTATGTGTAAAGCTCAACTTCTATCGGTTTTGGAACTAGGTTGGATCTTGGTTTCTAAAGATATAACACCTAAAAGATATCTAGTGGATTCCCGATCACTCTCGGTCTCGGGATGTGACCAGAAGACAACCTAAGGATATTAACTCACCAGATGATCGGATCACCTCTCGGGTATTTCCTACTATGACAAGTACCCTAATAAACGGATTACCTCTCAGTCTCACCGCTTACCATACACTCAAGGAATGCATGGAGTAGTTCTAGAATGGATACTATGATTCGGATAGCAACTATCACTAGACACCTAATACCAACTTCCTCTCAGACAGCTGACACTCGGATTCCTAATGACGAAGACTAAACGACTAATTCTCACCTCTCGGGTATTGAACTAGGACACACATTCACTTCTAATCAGTAATTAACTAGGTTTTCTATGGCTACTACGTCTAGACACCACTCTAACTCACAAACCCTAAAGTCTATGAACCAGAAACGAAGATCAAACTGGCAGACAACCACAATCAACGCAGAAAAGCATAATCAACCACATAATCAGAATTAAACATGCACTAACATCACACATAAACAAACTCAAACCTTGACTAAATCATAAATCCAACATTCAAATCCAAAAACCGAATAAAAATCGAAACTTTAACACATAATCATCATATTGACCTAGGTAGATCAAGGATCTAGCCTAGAATCATACTAAGAACATCTACACAGAAGCAAATAGCAAGATCCATAGGTTCAAAACATAAAATCAAAGATAAAAATCAAGTCTTTAAAACCTAGAACGTATAACTACGAACCCGGAATCCAAAGCTTTAATCTTTAAGCTTCAATTGACTTCCAAACTCCCAAAATCGCCTCTTTTCTTCCCTGGAACGGCTTAGAATCCAACTCCCTCATAATGGCCGTTTAAATCTTTTTAATTTAGAAAATTAGGGTTTTGCGGAAAACGGCCCTCTCGCGTACCGCGAGAGAATGTTGACTGGATCCTCGCGTACCGCGAGGACCAAAATAGTCGGGCGGATTCCTGGAGTTTCCCGCGTACCGCGAGAATTATTACACTCGTCTTTCGCGTACCGCGAGAGACCTAAATTTCAGAAAATTGTCTTTTTATCTTTGGACTTTTCCGGGCTTCGTTTCTTCGCTCGTTTTCTTCACGTATTCTTCATTAATATTCCCGAGCTCCTACAAATAAGACCAACGACTCAAATGTACATAAAATTGACTCAAAACTAATATAAAACTACTTAGAACACATTAAAACAAAGGAATAAAGACGTGTGCTTTCGCACCCTATCAAATATCCCCACACTTAACCTTTTTTCGTCCTCGAAAAATCTGCAAATGGAATCATAACTGGCATCTAACTCAACAAACATAAATTTCAATTTTCAAAACATACTCACGTGTTAAAAAGCAACAATTAGTATTTCTGTCCGATTAAACCCAAGCACTAACTTTCAAGCCCCCGTTACGTGTTCTAAATCCATTTTATACAACATATCAATCAATCTATGTGACTCACACTTAGAAGTTACAGCTCTACCTAATCCCGTCTCAAGGTCATGTTTAGGCACGGATTAAACCATATAGATTTACCCTACCACGTTAAACTACTATTTACAGGTTTTTAGAAATCAGATGAAATCATGAATGAATGGATGATAATGAGCATAATAAGCAAAAGAACTTTCGTCTAGAGGCGTTTCAACCAAGTCACTATCCCGGAGGGTAACACATAGACTACATTCTATCAATGAAGCACATAAATCTTACTTAGGGGTGTATCCTCCAAGTCGCTATCCCAAAGGGTAACACATAAGCAAAACTCAGTATAGCTCATAAATTATGGAATAACATGGATTATGGAATGCGGGCGCCACCGAAACTCGGATTTATTCTCATAAAAAGAGAATGGTGTGCCATAAAAAATTTCAAAAACCTTTAAATTTTAACTTAATCGTGGTACCTATCACCCTATATTGACAGTTTCAGTATTACCATTACTCTAAGATGAATACCCACAAGATATCATGATTTTATTCCGTGATTAATCCTAAATAACACAAACAGGATATTTAAGCTCTACTAGTTAGCTGGGTCTACCAAAACATCACTAATTAGACACGTTTTCAATTATTTAATCTTTTAAACTCATAAATAGATCCAGTTCTACTATCATTTTCCAAATATATGCAATTATTTTCAAGAACATTTTTCAAATTTTTCAAATTTTTTTTTTTTTTTTTTGTATTTTTGAATTTTTAAAGACACAAACTAAACAAACTAGACACTCACATCCCTACACTTGAAAGACACATTGTCCTCAATGTGAAGCAAAACACAACTAAAAAAAAAAAATTGGACAAAACTGAACAGGAAGCGACTTAGCTGGTAATGTAGATGCAATCTAGTATGCAGCTTCGTTCTTCCTTGTGTGCACCGTATAGCATTTCGGTCGCGGTTACACATCAGCTGTTGGGTTGCCTTTACAAGATAGTAATGGTAATCATCAAACCCGCCCGAATGGAGATTGAGTACGGACAGAATGATAAAACCTGCAAAATAAACCTCATACAAACCCACAGCATTAAACTGACTCAAATAAAATATAGAGACTAGACAGACTCAAGAAAACTAAAAGACTCAAGATAGATAGATGCAGAGAAAACATACTCGACATGTGGCAAACACAAAGACATGAATACCACAGCAAGTTCGAACATCAGTCATAAACGGTTTCTAGTTTCCCATGGTCACGGTGGTCGGATGGTGGTAGGTGGGTGAATTAATGTGATGGATGATGGTGGTTAAAGGTGATGCTTCATGGTAGTGGTGGTACGAAGGTAGGTGATGAATAGTGGTGGTGAGTGAAAACGGGGACAGAAACGGGTACGGGAAACCATGGGAAACAAAGGAAATAGGGTGACACCAGCAGTCCCTCGCGTACCGCGTAAGTCGAAGGGGATATTCTTCGCGTACCGCGAAGGCCAAAAAGTTAGGTCGGCCGAGACTTTTGTCTCTCGTGTACCGCGAGAGATCTTCCTCTCGTTCTTCGCGTACCGCGGGAGGGTGTCGTTAACAGAAAGTTTTGAAGTTTTTTTTTTTTTTCAATTTTGTACTTAGAAAAATTTTTTTGCCATTTAAGAAAAAATTTTCACCCACTTCCTTAAAACCTTGTCCCAAGCATAAAAACACATGTAACCATACCTGGGGCTTCATTCCCGACGATTTTCCTTACCGAATCAAGCATGGATTCCTGCAAAACTTGACAAAAACAAAACACAAACCGAAAAACAAAGAAAAAGACACGGACTCAACCCAATGAAATCATACAAACTCTACATCCCGGGCACTTGCCCATGACTCAAGCAAGCCTATCAGGGGGCTTCTCCTTGATCCTAACCGGTACCGCCTTCATCCTGCGCGGCCTCCGGGTCCTCCATACCTCTAGCAAACAACTACTACTCTCAAACATTAAACTCATATCACATGTAGCAATCCAGTCCTTCCACCACAACTTAAACCTACCCGGACCGAAGATAACATTGTTCAAATAACCGAGTGTACTGTCATCTTTACATATCCCCACACTTGGGGTTTGCTCCATCTTCAACTCTACCTCTCTCGACTCGCGGGTTCTCTTACGTGGTGGCCTAGATCTAGGGGGATTAGAATTTGGGGTCGGTTTTTCAATTCTCCCCTCAGCACAAACAAGGGTGAGGACATGTGAAGGTTCAGGAATAGATATTTTCAGCGGTATGGCTTCTTCACTCTCACCAGGATCATCATAGGGATCCTCCACGATATCTACTAACTTCCCCACACTTGGGGTTTTGCCCATGACATCTTCAAATTCAGCCATTATGTTCAGTACATCATCGGGCATCTCATCATCACCGTAATCATCCGGCTCCCCTAACAACCTTTCTAACTCCAACGCCCACTCAGATGGTTCTTCTATATTCGGGGCGGGTTCACCAACTTCTAACATCGGATCGGAGTCCCAATGGTGGTCTATGAAAGAGTCGAGCATGCACACGGAATGGCTGTGCTCGCCAACATCCTTCCCGGACTCTACAGCATTGAATGTAAGGACCTCATCCCCCACACGAAGTGTGAGCTTCCCGTCAAAGACATCAATCATCGCCTTTGCGGTCCGTAGGAACGGGCGCCCTAAGATGAGTGGGACCTTATCATCCACCTCCATATCTAGAATCACAAAATCCACGGGGAAAACAAAATTGCCCACTTTCACTAATAGATTTTCCACTATTCCCCGTGGATACTTGACTGAGCGGTCAGCCAAGGAAATGCTCATGCGCGTTGGTTGTGGTTCACCTAGGTCCAGCTGCTTGTACAATGAATAGGGCATCAAATTGATGCTAGCACCTAGGTCGGCCAACGCGTGGTGTAATGGTAGGTTGCCCAACAAGCACGGGATCGTGAACCGACCCGAATCAGACAACTTTTCTGGCAAATGATTTTGCACCACTGCCGAGCATTGCTCACCAAGTGAGACTCCAGAGACCTCCTCAAGTTTCTTCTTGTTGGAAAGAAGGCCTTTTAAGAACTTGGCATATTTGGGCATATGCTGGAGGACCTCTACAAACGGTAGATTGACCTTGAGTTGTTTGAACATATCAAGGAAGTGACCGTATTCCTTAGCGTGTTTATGTGGCAACACACGTGCGGGATAAGGAATACGACTCAAGTCAATCTCGGGGGACTTCATCTCCACCCCCTTCTTCTTCTCCTGTGCCTTCTTGGTAGGCACCTCAACCACTATCTCCTCCTCCACCGGCTCTTCTTCTACTACTACCGGTGGGCTCTCATCCTCCTTCTCTATCATGCTCCTCGTCGAAACAGCATTCGACTCGGTCTCTTTTAGCATCCTAGCATCGATCTCAGCAAATCGAGCTTCCCAGTCAATCTTGTTCACCTCCTCCACTGAGGGAATATTATGCTCCTTAGAGTGGGGGTCAACCTCTTCAACCACTTTACTCTCCACACTCTCTATAGACACGGCCATCACTGAAGCGTTCGGGCCCGTAGAAGGGCTTCCTTGTCTATCATGTATGCTCCTAGCAATGTCTCCTACCGTGCGTTGCAAATCCTGGAACGCCGATTGCTGATTCTTCATCAAAGTGTCATGGCTATCCAGTCTTAGCCGAGCATCCTTGTTATTCTGCACCAGCTGGGCAAGCAACTGTGTCTGAGTCTCCATCATCTCCTCAATCCTTCGTGACCCAACAGTGCTCCCAGAACTCGCTCCTTCTTCTGCTCCTCCATACTGTTGCTGACGACCAGTGAATCCAGATCTCCATCCCGAACCAAAAGTATTAGAATTGTTGTAATTTCGGTTCTGGTATTGGTTGCCAGCATAGCTCACATGCTCTTGATTATTTACCGGGCAATCTCGGGTGTCGTGTCCTCCCCTGCACACCTGACACCTCAAAGCACTGAGCTTGAGCTCCTTTATCTCATTCGCCATCGAGGCGAGGGCAGCAGCCACGCGAGTATCAGGAGTGACCTGATGCACACCTCTAGGAGAAGAGGCGTGTGACCTAGCAGTAGGGATGGAATCCCTAACAGAACGTGGGTGCTGCTATTCGGCTTGAGCGAAGCTCTCGAACATATCCTCGCACTCCTCAGGCTCGAGTCTATCCATGATATGGCCTCCTGCAGCTGTGTTGAACATTTGCTGCGTCTCGAAGGTGAGGCCATTATAGAACTTCTCCACTAGTGCCCAGTCGGGGAGACCGTGCTGGGGACATCGGCTCAACAGCGCGTTGAACCGCTCCCAGGCTATGTGGTAAGGCTCGTCGGGATCCATCCGAAACGAATGGATCTGGTCCCGAAGGCGAGCGGCCCTGGAAGGTGGAAAGTATTTCTTGAAGAACTTGGCTTCGAGATCCTCCCATGTGGTGATAGAATTGTCGGGAAGAGTGTCGAGCCAAGTAGATGCACGCCCAGAAAGAGAGAATGGAAAGAGACGCAAGTAGATTGCGTCCTTAGATACACCCGTGATATTAAATGTATCACATATCCGCGCGAAGCGAGACAAATGTCCGGGTGCATCCTCATCCTCGAGGCCATGGAATTGAGTGGCATGAGTGATCGTACTCATGACATGTGATGGGATCTGCCAAGAATTGGTGTTCGGTATAGTGGGGCGTGTGATCGAAGATCTCGCGCCCGTGACCCCCTCACTGGCCCTCTGGTGTACTGTACGCCTCGCTGGAGGATCAGCATCGCCCATGATAGAAATTGGAACTGGGCTAGTAGAACGTACCTTAGATTTAACCAGCTCCTCTAAACGCTCCCGAAAGTCGCGGGTGCGCTCGTGAAGCTCTCGTTCGGGCTCTTGAAAAGCTGCAAAAGATGGTGATCCTTGCGAACGAGTATTGGGCATAAACAGAAAGACTCTAAGAAGGAAAAATAGAACAAAGACTCAAAAGAGAACAAAAGACTCAAATAAACCAAAAATCTAAAAAAGAACTAGTCAAAGCTAATATTGCTATTGCCAAGTGTCCCCGGCAACGGCGCCAAAAACTTGATGTCGTCCAGACGGTCTATAAAAACTATCAAATAAAACCTAATCTAGACTCTCTAGCTTTAAATTTATAAAACCTAGACTCGACCTAAAACTAGACCACACAACCGGCAAGTGTACCGATCAATGCAATATAGCCTAACGAAGTCCGGATATCGAACCCAAAAGACACTGAATAACTAAATTAGACTCTAACTAGGACTTAATATGATTAATTGATTGGGGGGTTTACTACACTAAAGATTAACTAAGAATGCAATAAACTAAGGACAATTCAAGCTATCAAGAGTAAACTAAAGATGAAATCAAGAATGGAGAGGTCACTACCTAGGTCGGAATCCTATGTGTAAAGCTCAACTTCTATCGGTTTTGGAACTAGGTTGGATCTGGGTTTCTAAAGATATAACACCTAAAAGATATCTAGTGGATTCCCGATCACTCTCGGTCTCGGGATGTGACCAGAAGACAACCTAAGGATATTAACTCACCAGATGATCGGATCACCTCTCGGGTATTTCCTACTATGACAAGTACCCTAATAAACGGATTACCTCTCAGTCTCACCGCTTACCATACACTCAAGGAATGCATGGAGTAGTTCTAGAATGGATACTATGATTCGGATAGCAACTATCACTAGACACCTAATACCAACTTCCTCTCAGACAGCTGACACTCGGATTCCTAATGACGAAGACTAAACGACTAATTCTCACCTCTCGGGTATTGAACTAGGACACACATTCACTTCTAATCAGTAATTAACTAGGTTTTCTATGGCTACTACGTCTAGACACCACTCTAACTCACAAACCCTAAAGTCTATGAACCAGAAACGAAGATCAAACTGGCAGACAACCACAATCAACGCAGAAAAGCATAATCAACCACATAATCAGAATTAAACATGCACTAACATCACACATAAACAAACTCAAACCTTGACTAAATCATAAATCCAACATTCAAATCCAAAAACCGAATAAAAATCGAAACTTTAACACATAATCATCATATTGACCTAGGTAGATCAAGGATCTAGCCTAGAATCATACTAAGAACATCTACACAGAAGCAAATAGCAAGATCCATAGGTTCAAAACATAAAATCAAAGATAAAAATCAAGTCTTTAAAACCTAGAACGTATAACTACGAACCCGGAATCCAAAGCTTTAATCTTTAAGCTTCAATTGACTTCCAAACTCCCAAAATCGCCTCTTTTCTTCCCTGGAACGGCTTAGAATCCAACTCCCTCATAATGGCCGTTTAAATCTTTTTAATTTAGAAAATTAGGGTTTTGCGGAAAACGGCCCTCTCGCGTACCGCGAGAGAATGTTGACTGGATCCTCGCGTACCGCGAGGACCAAAATAGTCGGGCGGATTCCTGGAGTTTCCCGCGTACCGCGAGAATTATTACACTCGTCTTTCGCGTACCGCGAGAGACCTAAATTTCAGAAAATTGTCTTTTTATCTTTGGACTTTTCCGGGCTTCGTTTCTTCGCTCGTTTTCTTCACGTATTCTTCATTAATATTCCCGAGCTCCTACAAATAAGACCAACGACTCAAATGTACATAAAATTGACTCAAAACTAATATAAAACTACTTAGAACACATTAAAACAAAGGAATAAAGACGTGTGCTTTCGCACCCTATCAGGTTATCGTGCAGTCATGATCCGCTGTATCCCAGAACTGCTCCAGGTACGGTCTTGAGACTATTGGATCTGCTGATATAGCATAGCAGATCTTTGAACGATTCAAGAAATCAACTATATCTTTGTATTGAAGTGCAGCACCCTTCCATTCCGGTTCTGTAAGTGCAAGGAGATTGAACTCACTGGTAAAGGCATGAGCCATCACTGCAAAAACAAACTGTAAACATAATAAGAACAAGAAGATTCATTGAAAGTGAATATACATGTCTAAGTATGGTACATTCATAATGAACTGAAAAACCAGACTTAGAAAAATTTCAGAAATGGCATTCCTGCGTACTTGTCATGTACGCAGGGTTTAGGTCTTGCGTACTTAGCAAGTACGCATGACTAATGTCTTGCGTACTTGTTAAGTACGCATGACTTAACGCTTAGACAAATTTTGAAAAACCAAAATCAAAAGCTTGTGAATTTGATGTTGAATATGGTTGCCATTACGTCGAAAACTATGTTTACGACCAATGTAACCTATTCTGTCCCCAATAAAGTACCATAAGATGGTCATTTTGACCTAAGTGTGAACCAACGGTATCCTTCAGTTCAAACACGAGATCAAAACCTAAATCAAGACAAGTTAAGGACGATTTCTTGAAGATTGAGGTTCGATTAATGCATTTAACCATGATTTAGGTCACAATTTAGGTCAAGAACAACCAAACACGGTCCAAAAAAATCATCAAAACCCTAGTTCTTGAGGGCAAGAAATCAATCCGAAACAGTCGATTTAGCGGATGAACTGCCCTAAGATTCTCACCAAATGTTGTTTATCCGTAGATGAAACAATGATCTGGACGAAAAAGCTCTTTGGAACACACGTAAAATTTGAGGAAAAATGGGCAGAGGGTATTCAACAGTGGTTCGAAGTTTGAATGAGAAACTGATGAAAAAACTCTACCACCTATTTAAATACCCCGACACACTGGGTCTTCCGCAAGTACGCATGACTTATGTCTTGCGCACTTGCTAAGTACTCAATGTTTAACTCTTGTGCACTTAACAAGTACGCAGAAGCCAGTGTTCAATCAAAATTTCAACTCAAATTATGAAGAAGTCAAATCAATTAACGAACAAGATAAGCACATTGAATCAAGAAGATTCAAAGTCAATTCAAGAAGGTTAAACAAAAATATTTTTAGCTTTTCTGATTAAAATTGAACTGTACACAAACTTAGAATCTTTTTGATCTTTTCTAGATAGAAATATACAAGTATATACAAACACACTATTTTTGCTCAAAGACACGAGTAGAGGATCATATCAGGCTAAACTTTAGCAAAAATGATACAAGATAAACGTCAAATAATATGGGATCATGTCATGGATTACAAGTTATTCATACGTAATAAGCTCATAAACAAGTAATTCAACTTGGAAATATTATGATATTTGAAACTATAAGCATCTTTGTATCACGTTCTTGTGGGTTAAGGTATTAATTTTTAGATATACAACGTGTACCCCACTGATATGCTACAGAAATGTAACTTGCACTATCTCAAGGCATCTAAGATTTTCCATAAAGATTTTCAAATCTCCAGATTGAAGTTACATCGTTTAGCACAGAAAAAATCAAGCAGAATCCATAAAGATTATCAAGAATCATAAGATTCAGAACCGAGTGATTAAGATGTCTTGGTTAGATTGGATTTTCTTCTATGAATATCATATGATGATTCAGGTTAATAAATATGGAATATGAGGATTTAGGTAAGGTGATCCAACTTTTATCTGGATTTGATTTAAATGAATCAGGTATGATTCAAGGGTGAATACATGCTCAACGGTTGATGTAAAGACATGTCTAGATTCAATCTCTCATTACATACTTGTGAGTATGGACAGTGAGATGAACCGCAGTAATTGTGCTAAAGACATAACCCGAAACTGGTCTCTTAAGAAAATATTTGCTAAAATCTTACATCCTTTATCTGATAATGATCTTTTTGTATTCTTTTACACACGCACACACGCATACTTGGGTTCAAATCACAGTTGTAGTCTAAATTTAGTTTCCACACTACTAGTGATTCAAAGACGCCTACAGCCTACTTACAATTCAAATTAATTGTAAATATGCAGATTAAAAAAATAATAATTTAAACAATCAAGTAAGCATGACGCAATCATTTCCCATATGAGTAGTCTATGGCGTTTAGATCATTTCTGATGTACTATCATTTCCTCTTTTCTCAAGATATCTTTGAAATTTTCTCCATTTTCTATTTTGTTTGAATTTTTGTAAAATATTTGAAAATTAAAAGAACTACACAGAAAACTTAAAAGAAATAAATTTTAACTTTCATGAATTGAATTGAATTAAGAAAAACAAGTTTTCACTCTGGATTGAACATTCCTATCAAGTTGACAAGATGCTCAAAACGAGTTCGATCAAACGCCTTAGTGAAAAGGTCAGCAAAGTTGTCATCCGTGTGAACCTTTACAAGTTCAATGAGATGCTTTTCAGTACAATCACGGATGAAATGATGGCGAATTTCAATATGTTTAGTTTTGGAATGTTTCACCAGGTTGTTTATGATGGACATGGTGGCATTGTTGTCAATGAATAGTGGAGTTCCAGTGAAGTTCAAACTGTAGTCTCGCAATTGCTGCTGAATCCACAATATCTGAGAATAACCGCTCGCTGCAGCAATGTACTCTGCTTCACATGTTGAGACAAAAACCGTTGACTGCTTCTTACACTGCTAGGAAACCAGTCTGTCTCCCAAGAATTGACATCCACCAGAAGTTGACTTTCTATCAAGGTTATAACCACCATAGTCTGAATCAGTGTAGGCTTTGAAGTCAAATGACTGCTGCTTAGAGTATCAAAGACTCAATCGGGGTTTCCCTTTCAAGTATCTGAAAATCCTCTTTACAGCTATCATATGAGACTCCTTCGGTTGTGACTGAAACCTTGAGCACAAGCATACAACAAACATTATGTCAGGCCTTGAAGCTGTGAGATACATAAGAGATCCGATCATCCCACTGTACAATTTGCAATCCACATCCTTTCCATCTTTTTCAGGATGCAGACCATGATTGACGGGGATAGGTGTGCCATAAGTACTGCTATCATTCATCTTGTATTTTGACAAGATGTCCTGCACATACTTGGTTTGATGCAGATAAATGCCATCCTCTCTTTGACTGACTTGCAGACCCAGGAAGAACAAAAATTCACCCATGTTACTAATCTCAAACTTGGACTTCATCACCTGTTCGAATTCCCTACACATCTCTTCATTTATAGACCCAAAGATAATGTCATCGACATACACTTGTACAAGAAGAATATCACCTTCTACTTTCCGTATGAAGAGGGTGTCAATCTGTCCACGTTCGAATCCATTTGACAGTAGATGTTTTGATAATGTCTCATACCATGCCCTTGGTGCTTGATGAAGACCATAAATTGCTTTGTCGAGCTTATACACTTTATTGATATTATGTGGATCTTCAAAGCCGGGAGGTTGATTTACATAGACCTCTTCATGAACTTTTCCATATAGTAAAGCACTCTTCACATCAAGTTGATAGACCTTGAAGCCGACAAAGGAGGCATAAGCCAAAAACAGTCGAATAGCCTCAAGTCTAGCAACTGGGGCATATACTTCTGTGTAATCCAAGCCCTCCTGTTGATAAAAACCCTGAATAACCAACCTTGCTTTGTTCTTCACTACAACATGATGATCATCCGTCTTGCATTTGAACACCCATCTGGTGCCAATTGGTTGTACGCCTCTTGGCAAGTCAACCAAATCCCACACATGCAACTTTTGGAATTGAGACAGTTCTTCTTGCATTGCCTCAATCCAGCAGTTGTCAGCGAGAGCCTTTTTCTCATTCTTCGGCTCTAACTGGGACACGAATGCAGCATGCAGACATGTTTCCATGACACCAGTGTCAAGTATCTCAGATTAAAGACTAGTGTTCTCAGCAATGGTTCGATGACGAGTTTGAACATCGGCATGAGGATCACCAATAATGTTGTCAATTGGATGATTCTTATGCACTCTCATCTCTGGTACATTCGGTTCCTGAATTTCTGAATCGAGGTTCGTGCTTAACTCCCCCATGTACTGTGTTCCTGAAGAAGAAGATTCAATGTTGATTGGATCAGTTGGAGCTTCATTTCCTACACGAGTGTTAGGATTAGCTTGAGGGTCATTTCCTTCAACATGAACATCTTTAATGTTATCACTGGCATGAGTTCCAGATGCAGATGCAGCATAGGAATCAGGAGTTACAATCGGTACAGTAGCACGTGTTGAGAAACTGGAGTCATCAGCGCCACCAAATAATTCATATACATTTGCGGAATCATCTGCAGACAAATCAGGAAGATTGAAAGATTTGAATAGCGCATCATAATCAAAACCCCAAGCTGGACCAGTTGGTTCTGGTGGAATGTTGTGTTTACTACAATCCACTTCAAACCATTCTTCGAAAGCACAAGTTCCTATATTGTACACTCTCTTGCAAGGCGAGTTGGCAACATATCCGAAGAAGATGCCTTCCACCGCTTTTGCATGAAACTTAGACTTTCGGTCTTTGTATTGGAGCAATAAGGAACAGGGACTACCAAAAGGAACTAGATAGTCAAGATTTGGAGGTCGATTGTTGATCAACTCATAACAAGTCTTGTTATTCCTCTTCACAACCAGAACTCTATTCAAAACGTGACAAGCTGTATTAACTGCTTCTACCCAGAAAGTGATGGGAAGCTTTTAATCCGACAGCATTGTCCTTGCAGTCTCAATCAAGGTTCCGTTCTTCCGTTATGCGACTCCATTCTACTGAGGTGTGTACGGGGCACTAAACTCATGATGGATTCCCTTCTTGAGACAGAAAACTTCCATTAAATTATTCTTGAATTCAGTTCCGTTGTCACTCCTTATTCTTCTAACCTTCAACTTGCAAAGAGATTCCAAGCTCAGGATCAGGTATTGAAGAATGTCAGCAGTTTCGTCCTTTGTACCTAAAAAATGCACCCAAGAAAAACGTGAGAAATCATCAGTTATAACCAGACAGAATGACTTACCTCCAATACTTCTGATACTTATGGGGCCAAACAGATCCATATGTAATAGATCCAAAGGGGTATCGATGTAGTTTTGGAGCTTAGGCTTGTGAGACTTCCGTTGCTGTTTGCCCTTTTTACAAGGCATACAGTCATCTGCAATGGTAAATCTCAGCTTAGGAACACCGGTTACCAAACCGTTTCGGACAAGATGATTCATTTTTTGATAAGAAATGTGTCCGAGTTTCCTATGCCACAAGATAGAGTCAAGCTCTGTCGCTTTGGTAAGCAAACAGGTAGCAACTGATGAGGTGGTTGTTGCCACGCTCATATCAATCTGATAGGAGTCATTTGTCCTTGGCGCTCTCATCAGAATCCAATCTTCAGGAACCTCAAAACCAGGTTTGAGAATCAGGCATTCAGTCTTGTCAAACATCACCGAGTACTCCTTGTTGAACATCTGGGAGACACTCAACAAGTTATGCTTCAGCTGCTCACAGTAGTTAACGTTGTTGAAGCTGACACAACCATTTGAAACCACGCCTTAACACGTGATACTATCGCCTTTTTCTCCAGCAAAGGCCACATAGCTGCCTCTGAATGGTTTCACATCCTAAAGCAAGGCCATGTTACCTGTCATGTGCCGGGAGCATCCACTATCTACATACCAACGATTAGAGATAGTACCCTTCGTATGTCCCTGCACGAGTCACAAAAAGAATTAATTAGATTTGGAGACCCAAGCCATAGTGGTCTTGGGTCGTCCGTATTTCTTAAAATAAACAATCTCAATTAACTCACAGTCGTGACTGTAAAAAATGGATGAATCTTTAGAATATTTGGGATCAGGAGATTGAGAACATTTGGATTTGTTATTCCAGTACCTCTTATTTTTCTTAACTGGAATAGTAGACTTAGATTCAACAACAGCAGGTGAACTAGTGGAAGCTTCACTTGATTGAATTTCAGCTAGCTGTTCCAACTTTCTCAATCTCTTGTTCCTTCTTCTCCTCTGTGGCTTAGAGAGTTTCACCACAGGTTTCTCACCAGTTGATGCACTACCAGAGGTAGATGCACTAGGTTTAGCAGGTAGCTTTCCCCCTTTTGAAACAGGTGGTTTAGCGTCATATGTGATCTTTGGATTTACCATAGGTTTTACTGGTGGTTTCACCACATTTGCTTTTGGACTTTTGGAATGCTTCACTAGTGGTGACTTAGGGATAACAGCCGGTTGTGAATCAATTGGCCGTTTCCCTTGGTTCTTACCAGGACAGTTAACAAGAATGTGACCAACCATACCACAGTGAAAGCAAGTTCTCTTTTCTTTGTAGGTCCTCCTGTAAGGCTTATTAGATCTTGCATTAGATGACTCAGCATGATGAGTAGGAGAAGTTGTTTGGTGAATAGTAGTTTGACCCGATGATGATTGGTTTTTGGGAGTATAATTTTTTTGCAAAATTTCTTGATAACCAAGCCCAAAATGAGCTAAAAAAGCTTCTTTCTTAACTTGATTAATGTTTTTATATCCCCCATAAAGCATCACCTTCAATTTCTCATTTGATTCAATGATATCGGGTTCAGTCAAAATATAATTATCCCTATCAGTGGTAATGTTTTTCTTAACTTTCTGTTCACCTAGCAACTCCTCAAGGACTACTCCTTCAGGGCAGGTGTTCTCAGACCCATCATCAGAAGCAGTAAAGAACTTTTCATTAGATGAAGAGTCAGCCTTACTTGAGGAATCGTCCTTGTTAAAGGAATCATCCTGACTTGAGGACTCATCAAGGCAAGACAAATCAATGTCAATTAAGCTGTTGACAAATATTCCGCTAACTGGTGGAGGAATGGCCTTAGTACCCAGCCCTAAGCCATTCACTTGCCTCACTACAGACTCGTAGTGTTCCACCACAAAACGAGAATTTTTCAACTTCTCAATATTACCTTTCAATTGCAAGATCTCATTTTGCAGCTTGTTGATCTCATTGTTCCTTTTTTCTAACCCCTTGTACGCAACATCCAAATTAAACTGTTGATCGCTGATTTTAAGTGAATAATCACGTTTTTCTTTCTTTAAAGTTTCAATTGAATCTTTATAACGTTTTTCATTTTCCTTGTAGCCTAACGCTGCAATACGAAGGGGTTCGACTTTGCCTTAAAGCTTAGAGTTTTCAACCTTTAAGCTTAGACATTTGGAACAAGAAATGACAGCAAAAGGATTAGAACCTACCTCATTCAATGAACATTATGCCTCTCCAATACCCATGAGGCCAACTGCAGTTGTAGACTCTACTTGATCAGCCACAGAATCTTCCCATTCCTCTGCTTCCATCATCTCCATAATCTCAGCCATGAGACCAACCTGTGTTTGTGCAATAAGGGCATCCTCCAAATGAACACCCCAATCAAATCTTTCGTCCAGTTGAGCCACCAATGCATTGGACGTTCCACCTTGACTTTGATTGCGGTTGTTAGAGTTGTACCCTTGGTTGTTTCCTTGGTTGCTTCCCTGGCTTGGTCTTGTCAATCCAGAGGCAGGTGCTTTGTCCTTCTGACATTCACGAGCAAAGTGTCCAAAGTTCAGACACTTGTAGCACTTGACCTTGGATTTTTCAAAACCGACCTTGTCATTTGAATGCCCACCAATAAACATTCAGCCAGTTCTGTTTAGGAAACGCTTCGCCCTCCTTAAGATCAAGGCCATATTCCATTGAATATCCGTATCATCCGGATCCACCTGAATGAAGTCTTCTTCTATGGTTTCAGGATCCGTGAGCTTACCGCCAATGAAGTTCTCATAGGCAAGCATGCATGATGAGAATAAAGCCTCATAATCTTCAGCTATCTTGGCAATTGCTGATTGGTTAGCAGAAGATGTGGGAGAAGGATTTCTTGAGGAGTTCTGGTGATGAGATCTAGAACCAGATCCAGATGCTGCATAGCACGCATGACCACCACAAGCATTTAAAGTTTCTTCCTCATGAGAGTTTCCTGAGAAAAGGGTAATTCCAGAGCCCGATGACTTGGTTGTAGAAGACGTCCCATAATACATAGAAGGGTCTTGTATTTAAGGTCTTCCTGAGCTCTCCTTTCTTTTTAGGTTCATGTCATGTGCTTGAACCTTTCCAATTGCCTCATCAATTGTCATCTCATAAAACTTAGAAATCTCTCTCATCAGGGTAGTATACATCTCAAATTTGGGTGGCAAAGCATCCATAAATTTTTCAACTAATTCCTCATTTGGATAGATGAGGTCAAAAGCTTTCAACTCAGTCTGCAGATGATCGAATCTAGAGATGAGCTCATCTATGGATTCGTTCTCCATATATCTAAAGCACTCATACTACTTCCTGATAAGATCCCTTTTACTCTTCTTGATGTCACTGTTACCCTCGAATCTCTTCTGTAACGCCTTCCAGAGATCCTTGGAGTTATCGTATCCTCTGAAGATGTGGAATAACTCCTTGGTCAAGGCCATAGTGATAGATCCGTGTGCCTTCTTCTCTCTATCATAAACTTTTTTTCTTCTTTATCAAGTTTAGAGATAGGCTTAGGAACTCTCTCATCAAGGTAAGTGTATGTGGGATGCTTATAGCCCTCTAGAATGGGTATCCACAACGAAGAATCGGTATAAGAAATATAATGTTCAAAGCGTGCTTTCCAGTTTGAATAATCATTTACATTAAGCAGCTTTGGTGGTTTCTGTGGGGTTCCAATTTCATTGTCGGTTTTTGAGTGATTTTTGCTTCTAAAATAGTGCTCAAGAGCTACCCCTATTTTATCACAAAAATCAACAAAAACACCCACTTTTGCTTGCAAAAACTCTGTAGGATGTGTAGAAGATGCTCCTAACACACTCACAACACTTGAAATCAAGAGCTAAGCTCTGATACCACTTGTAGGTCCTCGGGTGTCTCGGATCGTTACGTGTGGGTGTGTGACTAGTCGGACCGGGTGCGGAATGCCCGTGACTAGGTGGAGAATCAAACAACACAAAGTAAACCAATAAAGAAATCACTTTAAAGTTCCGTCTTTTATAAACTTGAACGGTTATAGAGAGAAAAATGTTGAGTGCAAACTGTCTACGTACATATCTTCTGTCAACCTATTCTATTTATACTAGACCTGATCTCTGCGCACTTAACAAGTGTGCAAGGCAAATTGTTCATGCGTACTTAACAAGTACGCAGAGTATTCTTGCATACTTGATAAGTACGCAGGAAGTAATTCCTGCGCACATGCTAAGTGTGCAAAACACTTAGAGAAATAATACAACAATAACATGCATTAGAAATTACGACTCGATAACTAATACATACAGGCACTACAATACAAAGACAAGACATACAAGACAAATGCAATAAACTAAGACACTATCCAGAGTATTTGTCACACAAAAGTGCTTCAACAAATAATTTTGTGAAATAATATAATTAATTTATTATTTTTAATATCGCCAAAATTCTCTAAAATGTTTTATAAAATAGATCCCGAGCCTTCGGGTGTTTCCGGGGTTCAAAACAACGTTAACATATTAATATAATAATATAGAGTGGGTTTTTAAATCGAAATTAGTGAAAATAAACCTTTAAAAAACTAATGCAGGAGATCGGATTCGAACCCGGGTCTCCTTCGCATAAGGCCAGTGACTTAACCATCTTCACCCGCTAGGGTATCGCGTCCAAAATCCGGACTAGAGTGGTTTTAGTCATTCATACACTGTGTTATTCCTCCCATACTAAATCGATCCCAACACCCCCCAAATCCATCAATTTGGCCAATGATCGAACCAGAATTCAAAGGGGTTTTGTTAAACATAGCATTGCGAACCAGATGTTAGAATTAATTGCAAAAACAATAGGTTTAGGTTTGTTTAATTTCTACTTGAAAAACTCGAACCCTAGATTGAACTTGAAATCGATTTGATCAAATTGGATAATACGAGGTGTTGGATTCATAGGGCTTTTACTAATTAGAGTATTTCGAATATATTGAAACAGTTTAATTTGATTAAGGGTGTGTTTAAGACCAAAAACCCCAATTCCGATTATGAATAAACCCTAGATTACGGATTGGGTTCAATTCGATGATAACATGTTCAATTGATACGGGGCTTTCAAAGATTAGATGTTTGCGAATCTAACCATGTGATTTAATTTCATTGAGATCGATTGTAGGTAAGAATTCGATTAAACAAGAATACGCATGAACTCTATATTTCGATCATGATCGATTCGATGTTTGAAGCCATATTTATGATAGGGCTTTTGTTCTAGGAAAAGAAACGAAGCTAAGGGTGTAAGGAATTACCAGAATGGAAGTCGAATTGAAGGAGTTCGACTAACACGGCTGCCGACGGTGACGGGGTTGCTCTCCGGCGACTTCAACTGCTACCCCAGCCAATTTGGTACACGCAAAATCTTCTGAGAGGTTCGTCTAACTTGTGTTTGATTTGCGAGAATGATAGACGAACTGATCGAAATGGTGTCGTATAGGGGGCTCGACGGTTTCAATACGAATTCCCATTATTAGGAATTAATTTCGAATCAATGCGTGCGATTACTGCGATAATGATGATCGATTATGATTTGAACGTTCATAACAGTCATAGCATTGAACGGACTTCAATTACAAATCACGAATTGAATTAAGGATAAACGGATTTTGACTTTTTGAAATCAACATGAACAATTCAAATGAATTTTGACTTTACAAAGTCAATAGAATGAATTTAGAGTAATTACATAACTAGTCCCTATAGTTCTAGATCAATTAGTGACAGAAACCGTCCCTGAGGTTTAATATTGAGTTAACTGGGTTAGGTTTTAACAGAATATTTAACGAAATTACTAATGGGATTAACTTGAAAAGTCGGATTGTCACAGACGTAGTAATCCGTAGGAGTTGTGTTTGATTGCTGATTAGAATTATCGTATACAGTGAGACTGAGAGGTGATCTGTCTTTAGGGTACATTATCATTTGTTGGAAATACCCGAGAGGTGATCTAACTATCTGGTGAGTTTATGCATTAGGTAGCTTAGCTGGTGATACCCTGAGAGTGATTAGAGATCCACTAGGTTGTCCTTAGTTGTCATCCTTAGAAACCTAAATCCATTTTAGTTTCCAGAACCGATAGAATTTATGCTTTGCATGTAGGATTCTAACCTAGGTAGTGTTCTTCCCATATCTTGATTTCACCTTAGTTCTTGCCTGGATAGTTCGAGTCGACCTAAGTTTATTTCATTACTAGTTATAATATTTAGTGTAGTCAACCCCCCAATCATCAATCTTTAGTCTGAGTCAGAGTCTAGTTTTGTTATCGTAGTGTCTCTAGGGTTCGATAATCCGGTTTACCATTAAGCTGTGCTACACGCGATAGGTACACTTGCCTGTCAGTGCGGTATAGTTCATAGGTACTCCATTTATTACTTAGGAGTCTATGTTAGGTTTTATAGTAAGTTTTTATAGACCGTCTGGACGACATCAAGTTTTTTTGTGCTACACGCGATAGGTACACCTGTCAAGTTTTAAACAGTTCGCCTCTAATGAGACTAGGCGAACTTGATAAGTTTTAAGTTCGCCTGTCAGTACACGCGATAGGTACACCTGTCAGTACCTGCTATAGGTGAACTTAATAAGTTCGCCTCTAATGAGACTAGGCGAACTTGATAAGTTCGCTTCTCATGAGACTAGGCGAACTAGTTAAGTTCGCCTCTAGTGGAACTTATGCAAACACTTAGACAAAATATAAAGACAATAAGATCTAAACTATTACAAGCTTTTGTCATACATTTATGTCCTAACAGACTCCCCCTTGACTATAGCTTGATATTCTGTCTTCAGTCTCTATGATGAGCTCTTCCAATTATCTGGTAGTCTGCTGAATGCATGCACTCCATATCTATGACATATCTCCAACACCCGTTTATACTGCAATCCTTGTTCTCTTCATTTGTCAGTAAACATGATCTCATTCTTTCTTAGAGTTCTCTGATCTTTCATAGAGAAATTAATAAGATTCAATGCATCATAGAACCTTACAATGACCTTATTGTCTCTATCTTCAACTCTAGCTTCACCAGTATTCACATCAACATACCACCATTTCATATTTCCTAGAAAGTCTTGTGGTATCTTCTTCAATGGAATCTTTTGCATAACTCTTACTGGTTTGAACTTATACTTCCAAGTCATAATACTAGTCTTTTGATCAACAATCTTCACTCTCTTTCCCTTATGTGGTTTCATCTTCTCATACTTTCCCAATCCACCTTCTTTACTAATCAGTTTAGCAATTACATTAGCTAATCCAAACTTGGATCTATTTATCAGTGGTTTAGTAGCAAGACCATTCATTTCACACATTAATTGGATCTATTGAAATACTTGATCCTTGGATTTAAGTAATGAACACCATCAAATCTCTTAAGAGCAAATAATTTACTTTCTTTGCCATAGAACCAACTAATGATTCTTCCAATACAACGCTCTTTATTTACATATCTTTCCTTTTGAGCTGGTTGTACAGGAGACTCAGGTAACACTTTCTTCCAGCTGTTAACTACTTCCTTCCACTGTTCTCTAGTCATACCTGTATTTCTGTACATCACAGGTTCTTCGGTAGTCTTAGGAGACACAAGACAAGTAGTATCAGCTTTAGTATCCATTTTGGATTGAGCAGTTTCATCAAGCTTTGTAATGTCTTCAACTGAGTCCATAGAAACTGCCACTCCTTCATATGAAAACTCAGGAATAACATCATCCTGGATGAAGTTATAAGGCACATTAAGACCATCACAACCTTCATAAGTAACTTCAACTTTACTTTTCTCTATTTCAATCTCCATAATTTCTCCTTCTTCAACCTCATTATCAGTCATTACATCTTCAACATCATTAAACAGTTCATCAATATCATCTAGACACTCTAACTTCTCAGCTTCTTCTTCTTCAACATCAGAATAAGTTTGAAACAATTCGAGTAACATAATCTCTTCATTCACTTCAGAATCTTTCTTGGTTCCTTTAATATTACCTTATGTAGATGACTCCCCCTGAACTCTTGATATTGGATTCACGTCAGCGTATTGACTATCACCCTCAATATTGCCACTAGGATCATTGTCATCACCGTCTTTTCTTTGAATTGACTCAGTATGACAAGTATCAAGGATCCTTAACTTCCCTGAGCGTCAAGACGCTCAACAAGTTTGGATACCAATAACTTCATGTCATCAATCTGTTTAGCTTGAGTCTGAAGGACCAACTGTCTCGAGCATCAGTAGTCATAAGAATATCTACCTGATTCTACAATGCAAGCACTTGTGATTCAAGGTAGGTAATCCTTTCAGAATCAGAAGGATGTGAAGTACCAGCAGCAAATGAGTGAGTAGCTTTAGGAACATGAGTAGTCACAGGAGAAGGACGTTTAGATGAAGGAGGTGTAATCAGTAAGGATTCAATAAAGGTAGCATCCTCAACACCTGGAGATGAGTGAGCAGCAGCCATTGAAGCAGACATAAGCTTCTATGCTTTTGGAACTGGAGTAACCTCTCTATCAGAGTCAGAACTCTCATCAATTAATGTTCTCTTGCCAAGTACTGAACCGAAAGGAGGATCCCGAACAGACTTACGCCTCGGCTTTCTGGCTTCAGATTTAATACGCTTCCCTGCATTTGCCAATGGTAAAGTAGCCAGTCTCTCATAGTGAGCTGAGCTAAAATATCTAAACGAATCTGAGTCAGTAGCTTCAGAATCAGGAAGGATTGTATCACTAGAACTTGTATCCACCACATTCTCTTCAGCTGCATGAATGGGTGAGGTCATAGATTCATCCTTAAAATCATTCACATTAAGACCGATGTCTTGTTCATCTTCATTTGCAACAACCTCAACTTGAACTGGTTCGTTAACTTGAATATTAACTAGAATTTGAACCTGTTCTTGCTGAATAGGAACTTGTTCTTGGGCTTGTGCTTGAGCCTGAGTTTGAGCTTGAGCCTGAGTTTGAGCTTGAGCTTGTTGTAGTTGTTGTTGTTGATGATGTTGTTGAGCTTGATTCAGATCGTGTCCTTGAACTAACTCCACAGGATGAAACTAATTATCATTAGGAGGCTTAACATAATCAGGATTGATTATGTGACCAAACAGAGGAGTCAAAACCAGAATCAAAGCAATATTCTGTTGTTTAACCTTGGTACAATAAGTAAAGATTCTTTTAGACATAGGAGTCCAGGTCAAACGTAGTGGATGCTGTGGTAAATTTGGAATAAGATGGTTTAGAATCATTTGCAAGAACCTAGGGTACATAAGAAACCCTAGACCTTCAGGAGGATTGATTTGCATGACCAACACATGATATATATACAATGCAAAGATGAACCTTTTGTTCAGAGTCAATGCAACCATTGCAGCTTGTATAGCACTCTTCAGTCCATCAGTGCCAGCCGTTCGTGGAGATAATCACTAGATGATGACGTGCATAAAGTACCTCCATTCACCAACCAAAACACCTTTTCTAGCTTGAGTATCATTAGGTCGTCCTCTGTATCCCATTCTCTGAAAACATCTCATGATCAACATTCCAGGATAAGATATAGGGTCATCATTTGCACCTCCCAATGCTAAAGCAGCACGAATAGTATCAACTGAGATTGCCACCTCTGTAGTATTAACTATAGCTCGAAGCACATGAGGTTCAACACCCGTGTCTTGATGTACTATATCCCAGAATTGTTGGATATATGGCAAACTTATGTACGTATTTGATGATAAGGACACATGTAATCATGAACGATTCAAGAAGTTAATGATTCCTTGAAAATTTGCGGCCTCGAACATATGCGGATCTAACAAAGCCACTTGATTTTGTTTGTACTCAACACGGCTAGCCATCTGTAAATGTATTGGACATAAAACAAACATTAGTAATATAACAAACACACATAGGATAAACACATGATATATACACACAAATACAAAAACAAATAAAAAAATATTTCAAAAACAAAACAAAAAAATTAAAAAAAAACCACAAGTCCAAACATCACTGAACCCTTAGGCGAACTTAGTAAGTTCGCTTAGTGTTGTAAGAGGCGAACATAATAAGTTCGCCTGAACAAGTTCTCCTGTCGATACAGATTCATCATAGATTTCTCAACAAGTTCAAATCGACTAATTAATACAAAACAAATCCACCACACGTATCGAAAAACAACAACGAAGCACAATAGATCATCAATTTTAACTTTGAACCACTGATTTAAACCTATTTGACCAGAAACCGAAAGAACAGTCACGACATTATGAATATAGGTATAAAAAGTCAAATTCCGGATGATTTAATGGATAAAACTCTATGAAATTACTTTAGAAACAATCGCAACTAAAAACCGATTAAGAGTATATCACGCAAAATTTCAATCGAAACACACCAAAATTCGAAAAATCAAAGTCGCTATCACTGTAAATAAGTTCGCTCAAACAAAGAGGAAAGGTAATGAAATATGTTCGCCTGAAAAGATATTTATTCTTTCAATTAAGTTCGCTTAGTTAGGCAAATTTGTGAAGTTCAGTTAACAAGCTTCAGGCGAACATATTAAGTTCGCTTAACAAGCTTAAGGCGAACATAATAAGTTCGCTTCAAACCTTTGCCTTGACCAATTTTGAAATTTAAAATTCAAACAAATCTCAACCTTCAACATGTCACATTATTGTGATCTTCCATTAGTAGCATGTATCCGATCCAATCCTGAATCATTTTAACAAAATTAAAATAGAATTTTCATGGAAGACGGAAAAAAATCTTTTTGGATTTTATCTGTACAAACGGAATCATATATTTTTGGTTTATATCTGAGCAAACTGAAACACATACTTTTGGTTGAATATCATAAGTAAGAAGATCATATCAGTATAAGAACAATTCATCACACATTCTATTACAAACTATGGGTAAACTATGATACGCACTTAATGATGATATTCATGTGAAATAAATTCTCTTATTCCTTTAAAGATGATATGAAACAAGACAAACTCATTCTAATGCAACTCATATCTTTTTCTTTTCAAACTATTCAATCAATATGAATATTACTTGAAATGATACGCGATAAATTTCAAGGTAAACAAGATCAGTTCATAAAATGCTCAATTATTCATACCGAATTTGCAATACAAAGCATGAAATCTTAAGTTACCAATATTTTAAAATTTGAAACCACAAGCGTTTTTCTCACAAATTCATGTGAGTTAGTACCATTTAGATGAAAAAACCGTGTACCCCACATATATGCCCAACAAAATTTAAAATTGCACTATCTTCAAGACACATACTATTTATTACAAGATTAGATCAAAATCCAAGATGAAATTATCTCTATTAGCACAAGTATAGAATAGCAGATCCCAAAGGATATATGAATCAAGATGATTCAGAATCAAAATATTCTAATGAATTGGCTTTAGAATGAGAATCAATATATTTAGGTGGAGGATCCAACTATTATCTGGATAATCTTCAATGGAATCAGTATAGACGATGTATCTTAATGATCCAAGGGTGAATATATGTTCCAACAGATGTTGTTAGAAAGTATATCTTAGTTCAACAACACATTGCATGTTTTTCGGGGCATGGGCAGTGAAGTGAACTAAACGAGTTTGTGCTAAAGATATAATACGATATTGGTCACATGAAATTCTTAAAACCACATATTCTTTATCTGATAATGATCTTTTACACACACACCCAGGCATATAATGGATTCAAATCACAGATGAAATCATATCATATTTAATTTTCACACTACTTGCAAACTCATATTCAAATAAAAACAGATTATCAAGAGTAGAGCATTTATAACACTATCATTTCTTTTTTGTGTAGACTTTGAAATTTAGATCAAATCAATACGCTTTAAACTATCATATATCAACATACCAAAGGTCTACTATGGTCATGTGTGATGAACTATTCACTGATGTACTATCATTTCTTCTCTAATTTCAAATGATGTTAATTTTTTATTTTGTTTTGACTTTTTATAAATAACAATTTTTGACTGAAATTTAAAATGTAGAAATGTAATAAAACAATAAAAGAAATTTAAAAAAAAAATCTCCCATGAAAAATCGTTTTTTAAAAACTTTTATTCTGGATTGATCATACCGATCATTTTGATCAGAAATTCAAACCTGGTACGATCAAATGCCTGGGTAAAAAGATCAGCAAAATTATCATCTGTATGTACCTTCACCAGCTCAATCAACTTTTTATCTCCACAATCACGAATAAAATGATATCTAATTTCAATGTGTTTTGTTTTACTATGCTTAACATGATTATTTGTGATAGACATTGTAGTAGTATTATCAATAAACATGGGGGTTCCTGTAAAATTCAAAACATAGTCTCTTAATTGTTGTTGGATCTACAAGATCTGTGAACAACAACTTACAGCAGCAATGTATTCTGCTTCACATGTTGAAATGGAGACCGTAGTTTGCTTTTTGCACTTCTAGGAAACTAGACGATTACCCAAGAACTGGCAACCTCCTGTTGTAGATTTTCTGTCCAAACAACAACCACCAAAATCAGAATCAGTGTAAGCATTGAATTCAAAGTTAGAACTATGAAGATACCATAGTGCCAATCTTTGTTTTCATTTCAGAAAACGAAAGATTCTCTTTACTTCAATCAAATAAGACTCCTTTGGTTTTGCTTGGAATCTGGAACAAATACACACAACAAACATTATATATGGCCTTGAAATGGTTAAGTACATGAGAGATCCAATCATTTCACGGTAGAGTCGGCAATCAACTTCTTTTCCATCCGGGTCAGAATTCAGCTTATGATTGACCAGTATTGGAGTATCGTATGGGGTACAGTACTCCATCTTGAATCGACTCAAGATGTCTTTGACATACTTGGACTGATGAATAAAGAAACCATATTCCTTCTGATTAACTTGAAGTCCTAGGAAAAATGATAACTCTCCCATAGCCGACATTTCAAACTTCGAATTCATAACACTCTCAAACTCTTTGCACAACCCTTCATTTGTAGAGCCAAAAATAATATCATCTACATATATCGGAACCAGTAGGTAATCTCCACCTGCTTTCTTTATGAATAAGGTCAAATCAATTTGGCCACGCATAAAACCATTGTCTATAAGATGTTTAGACAACGTTTCGTACCACTCTCGGGGAGCTTGATGTAGACCATAGAGAGCCTTATCAAGCATGAAAACTTTAGACTGATGAACTGGATCTTCAAACCCCAGTGGCTGACACACATAAACCTCTTCCTTGACCTTACCATATAAGAAAGCACTCTTCACATCTAATTGAAACACCTTAAACCCTTTATATGAAGCAAAATCAAGAAACAATCTTATAGCTTCAAGCCTATCAACAGGAGCATAAACCTCGGTGTAATCAATTCCCTCTTGTTGATTGAAACCTTGTACGACTAATCCTGCCTTGTTTCTCACCACTACACATCGATCGTCATTCTTGCATTTAAACACCCACTTAGTACCAATTGGATACACACCCTTTGGAAGATCTACAAGATTCCAGACTTCGAGTTTATCAAACTGAGCAAGCTCTTCCTGCATTGCATCTATCCAATTGTTATCACGCAAAGCCATTTCTACATTCTTTGGTTTGACCTGATAAATAAAACATGAATGTGATCATACATCAAGAACACCAGTATCTTTAATACATGTATACAAGCAAGTGTTTTCAATTATAGAACGCGTCTTCACTCCATCTCTCAAATTCCCAAATATATTTGTCATCGGATGATCTTTGAGTTCCTTGATTGATGCAACTTCTAGAACTGGCAACATATCAACTTGAGTCGTTTCAAATTGAGAAGACAAATCCTGATTAACTGGTATTTTCGAGTCCAGATTTGTACGAATCTCCCCCTGAGCCTGTGGAGAAGTAAAAGGTTCATCAACAAATAAAGGATCAGCAGAAGAATCTTGAAAAATAACATCTTCTTCCTCACTATCAGAATCTTGTGGTCCCGAGCAAGAAGCAACATTAGGATCTAGAGCAGATTTAGATGGAACAGATGAATGTGGAACCACAGTCGGTATAAAACCACCATTTTGGGCATCCTGATAAGACTCATATAACACAACAACCTCTTCAGGATAAATATCAGAAGGTAAATGAAAAGACTTGAATAAGCTGTCATAATCAAAAGTCAAGTCTGGTCTAATCGCTATTTGAGGTAAAGACCGATTTGAACAGTCAATATGAAACCATTCCTCAACCTGACGAGTCTCTTTGTTATAAACCCTTTTGGTTGTAGAATTAGCAACATTCCCCAAAAAGATCCCTTCAATAGCCTTAGCACTGAACTTGGTTGGGACATCTCTACCCTTCAACATGGTACATGGATTGCAAAAAGGTAGTAAATATTCCAGATTTGGCTTTCGATTATTAAGCAACTCATAGCATGTCTTGTTGTGTCGCTTCACAATCAAAACACTGTTCAAAATGTGACACGCAGTATTCACAGCCTCAGCCCATAAAGTGACTAGAAGCTTAGAATCTGCAAGCATCGTACGTGCCGTTTCAACCAAAGTTCTGTTCTTTCGTTCAGCAACTCCATTTTGTTGAGGTACATATGGCGCACTGAATTCATGATGAATTCCCTTTTGTAGACAGAATAAACCCATCTGGCTATTCTTAAACTCACTGCCATTGTCACTCCTAATTCGTCTGATTTTATGTTTGCACAAGTTCTCTCAACCCAATATTAAGAATTTCACCATCTCTGTGGTTTCAGCCTTAGAAGCAAGGAACTTAACCCATGAAAATCTAGAGAAATCATTTGTTATTACCAAACAGTAAGATTTACCACCAATGCTCCTGATACTAATCGGTCCAAACAAATCCATATGTAGCAGCTCCAATGGAGTCACAATTGAATTCTTAGTCTTAGATTTATGAGACTTCTTGTATTGTTTCCCCTTCTTGCAAGGAATACAGGCATCAGGAACGGAGAATTTCATTTTCAAAACTCCAATAACCAGATTATTCTTCACGAGATAATTCATTTTCTAGTAACTGATGTGAGCAAGCTTCCTGTGCCACATAATAGAATCTGATTCAGACGCCTTAGAGAGTAAACATGTAGGAATAGAATCTGTTGTCGTAGCAATACTCATGCCTAGGACATATGTGTCATTTCTCCTCGGTGCCTTCATGGCTATCAGTAGCAATGTTGTTGATCAGCAGCAATGTTGTTGATCAGCAGCAAGACACAACTGTCCACAGCTGCTGATGATTTGCCTATCAGCAGCAACTTTGGTCTTCAGCAAATAAGGCTATCCGCAGTAGTTTTGTTCTTCAGCAGAAGAACATGTATCCACTGCATGATAAGCTTATCAGCAGCAGTTTGTCGATCTGCAGCAGTTTGTCGATCTGCAGCAAACTCTGAGGTCCACAGCAGTTGTACTTAGAGAATTTTGTAGCCATCAGTCTTTATTTCTACAAACTCCCCCTAGACTGATGCTACCAAAACTCTTTTTACTGCTTTTGTTGCAGAAGCTTTTCCATGTTGCAGACTATTCTTTCTACCTCATAGCCTCTTGGGTCCTGGCTGGGATTGTTTAGAGGAAACTCAGATAGAGTCTTTATATCTTTGTTTGGAATTTTGAAGATCGCCTTGCTTGAACATATCATCTTCTGTCTTTTAACATCAATCAAGATAAACTCGTTGGTATCAGCCTTGAAGGACCAATTGGTGAATGGAGAATGGGATTGAGGAGGTTTGGCATCAATGATTACATCTTTACTAGGGTTGAAGTGATGTTCCATTGCTAGCAAAAGATGTCTCCCACCTTCATTCTCTGGCTTATGGGCCTCACCCAACTCCAATATTCTTCTTAGATCCGAGTCTGGGAGTTGCAGTACCTCATCAACAGATTTATAGACTGACTTCTTTAGTTCTTCCTTTCCCCTGAAGACTTCAAACCATTAGTCTTGAGTGTTGTAGAACCAGACAACTATTTCTCTTGAGTCTTCTGGGGTGATGGTAGGTTTGGTTTTCTTCTTGGAAGGCTACCGATGAGGAGGAGCTGGGTGGAGGGGTTTGGACTTTGTGGGAAGAGAGGAATGAGGTCTAGGCTGGAGAGTGGAAGTACGGTGGGAGGTGGAAGTAGTGGATGAGGGAGAAGACTTGGTTTTCTTTGATTTGTGTTCAGTAGTTTGTGTTATCACCCTTTTCTTGGAGCCTGTCTTCCCCAATCTTTCTTCCTCTTCCTTCTTGACTTTGGAGTACAAGGCTTGCAAGTTCATGAAACTCATGGGGCCTATCCTTTTTCCACTTTCTCCTCTGGACTTCAGGAAGTCAGTCATGACCTTCCTTTCCTCATGGGTCCTTATGTTGACTGCAACGGTCTTCTTGGATTTTTGCTTGGCTTTTTCTTCTTCTTCATCCCTTTTCTTATTTGCCAGTTGACCTTGCTGACCCTGAAGAGCTAGGGTTCATCTTCTTGTAATTGATAAGCTGCAGGAACTCTGGCTTTGAGATCATCCAGCTGTTTAGCATACAACTGGATTTGTTGTTCTCTAAAGAGCATGGCAGCTTTTCTTTCTTGAATTTTTCTTAGCTCTGCCATCTCCTCTTCTTCTATTCTTCTTCTTCTTCTTTCCTCCCTTTCCTTTTGCTCTTTCATTAGTCTCTCTTCCACCTCTTCGGCCATTACTCCCTTCCCCTTGGCTTTGGTTGATGCCTCTACTTCAGCTTCATGGATCTTAACAGCAGATGTTTTAGATATGGTTAGGATCTCTGCTTCAGCTTCATTGGCAGGTTGAGGAGTAGACACAGAGGAAGGGACTGCTTCACTTTCTTCCTTTTCCCATTCATTCCCATACATAGCTTTAAAGGCCTCTTTGACATTATGATTAGCCACTTTTGTTGACCCTTCTGCTACATTCAGTATGACTGTTGTTGAGGAGAGAAGGGATAGATCTGAGTCAGAGTTATTCATTGCAGGCGATTCCTCCTTGTCAAGAGAAACTTTGATAAGATTGGTCATTTCTTGACTTTCTAAGGAGTTGATGTTGCAGATGTGTGTTCTGAGCTCAAGGACCTTCTGCCGAAAGTCTGGATTGAGGAGCAGGATCTCTTGGATGTTGTTGATTATGAACGATGATCCATCACTTAGGAAGAATTTAAAGCCAGAGAACCCAGTGCTTGACCATCCTTGCACTTCCAAGCCCTTGACCACTTCATTGTAGAAAAATATTCTCCAACATAGAACTTCTTCTTCATATGTTAAAGCAATGCTCCTGATCAAGGCATGTCTTGGAGCCAGTCTTTTTTCTGATGTTGTTGAAGATTCTGCATGGTGTTTAGGTTAGGCCACCCTGTTTGCTTCTTCTAGGAGCCTTTAAAACCAGGGTAGATTATCCTCCATCAAGACATAGAACATGTCGATTACAAGTTCTGCTGAGAGATCTGTGGAAGTGTTGATGCAGTTTGATAGATACACTTCAAGAACCTGAAGTGGATTTAGTGTATTCCAATTCAGGTATTCTATTCCACCAAACTCCCATCCAATACTGAATCTCTTAGATAGACCATCATACCCCGTTGGAGTGAATCGAGGGGCAATGGTCTGTCTTTATATGGCTGCAGCAGTAGGAAGTATGCTGAATGATGAAGGTGTGTCTTCATTTTGACATTCATTCTTTAACACCTAATCAACAGCTCGGACAACTAACTTCCAATCCTCAGTGATATCTTCCTCTTCATATACTGAGTCTGGCAAGTCATGAACTTGAACAAAGGCAGGGTTGAATAAGGAACTTTGAAATGCAGCCTGCTCTTGTTTACATTCTTCTAGGTTGTCAGCATCATCTTCTATTGCGACTATCTCCCCCTTTTTGGTTGCATCAATGTAAAGGGTTGCATCTGTTTGAGTTCCCACTGATACAAGGGAAGGAGTAGGCAGAGTCGGGCATTGATGGGCTTCATACATAGAGACTTGATGCCTTAGTTTGGACACTCCAGCCTCTAGCCTAGCTACCCTGGCCGTAAGTTCCATATTTTTGAGTTTCAGACTATCCTCATCCACAGTTGTGGAATCCTTGGAGCTGGATGGGGCCTTAGGCCTAGCCTCTACATCCCCATCACCCTAGTTTTCTTGGCACCTGGGATTCCTCTCAGTGAAGAGTGTTTGAAAGAAAACATCCTCACTATGAGTTGCCATGGTTAGGGTGTTAGTGATGTTATCACTGTCCTCCTGGTCAGTTGATGTACCAGGAGTAGTGACAGCCCTTTCCACATTCACTCTATCAGTACTCCCAGAGTGAACCTTCTTGGGTTTAGGTGCACTAGCAGCCAAGTCAATCAATACCTCCGAGATAGTGGTTGTTGGAAAAGGTATATCATTTTGACAAGGTGCCTCTGCACTTAAGTTCAGAGAAGAAAAATAATGGAATGGCTCAGTGGGTTGTTCTATGGATCCGGGATGTGATCCTGATCCTAATACAGAAGCCTCCAAGGAAGTCTCTCTAATAATGTGGCTATCCCTTTTGATATTCTCATCAGAACTTTGGGATTCTGAATGAGGGCTTTTACGTTGGGATTGGGCCTTTGAGAAAAATAGAGAAAGAGTCTTCTTGCTCTCTTTTCTAGTATATTTTGCTGCAACTAGGGCCCTTTGTTCTAGTTGAATGATAACATCCAAAACAGGTGTAAGTAATTTCTTTGCCTGTGCATCCTTAGTAGTATGCACAGGGGTTCGAACAGTGGAAGCAGATTGTTGTTCAGGATGTGAAGAGGGGGTTGTGGGATCAGTTTCAGCTGGGATTGCTGAACTGTGACCCTGGTTACTTTGTATGTTCATCATTGTAGATAACAATGGAACATTGACCGTTGAGAACTTTTTGGAAACAGTTCTCATACTTTGAAAATGTTATTTTTATGTCCCAGCATATGATAGATTTTTTCACATTTTGAAAGATCTTTTAATTCGTTATTGAAATCTACCTGTAAGAATCTTGGGTATATAAAAAATGATAGCTTTGCACCTTCTTAAAGGTTATATCTCAAACCTTCAAAGATGAGATGTGCAAAGTTGAAACCCTAGCCAGAAACCATACCATGAATAGAAGAGGAGAGAGTAGAGCTCACTTGATGCCATCCACTTCTCTTCTGGGATATGCATTGTAGAAGAGTGTGGCATAGAAACTTCCATGGAGGGCCCATCAGTGCCTTTTCGATTGTGTACTCGTTCTGATTTCCAGTGTACCCTATGGATACAAAGGTCCTCATGTACTCTTCTTTTGAGTATGAAATGGCGGCCCCTTCGTCTTGAAGCTTGAGGTGTTTTCTGAGAGTAGCTTCAGTGACGATGATATCTTTGTCGTCTACCGTGGCTTGGATTTGGGGAATCCCCTTTTCAGTAGAGTAGACAGCGGTGTTCCAAAAATCCTCCATATGAGAGATGTATATGGTAGGGTTGACGGTTAGTGCAAAATATATCTTTGATCGACAAAGAAAATCGATCATATCATCGCACCCTTCGGACTTCTTTCATTTAACCAGGTATGAAGTTAGATTGTGGTAGGGAGAAAACTTGTCATTAGGATGGTTTATGTCGACCTCTGCCATTTTGTTGGGTTTGGAGGGAAAGAGGAAGGTTTTTTTAAGGGTGGTTAAGGATGGAAAGCTTTTAATGTTGTGGAGGCTTAAGAGAAAGAGATGGGAGTTTGGGTGAAATTGAATGTGAAGGGGTGGTGAAGAAAATTTATTTGTGTTATAACGACAGAGGAGGGAAAAAAGCAAAATGTCTTGTACAGTACAACCTTATTCACGTTTTACTGTTACAGCCGTAATACACTAAAGCAGTCGTGGTAAAGACTGAAGGTAATTTTTACAGCGGGTAAAGGTTAATTTGGACATAGATTTACCCATCAGCAGCAAACTTGGTTGCTATGGATGGTTAAGCCTATCCGCTGCAAGCTTGGTTGCTGTGGATGGTTAAGTCTGTCAGCAGGAAACTCAATTCCTGCTGATGGATGCAATGATCTGCAGTAAGGATGTTGCTATTGACGGCCTTAAAGCTATCCGCAGGAAACTTGTTCCTGCTGATAACTTAAAGCAGTCAGTGGCAAATTCTTTGCTGCTGATGGATGCAATAATCTGCAGCAAGGATGTTGCTGTTGACAGCCTTAAAGCTATCCGCAGGAAACTTGTTCCTGCTGATAACTTAAAGCAGTCAGTGGCAAATTCTTTGCTGCTGATGATTAAACCTGTCAGCAGCTAAAAGACGAAATTGCTGCTGACTTATAACTTTTATTTACAACAAGGGACAAACACATTTATAAAACAAAATTTTAGAGACAGATTTTAATCAAAGTTCATCATACCAATGGATTCAACTAAATATTTAAATCTAGCTTCATGAAACGGTTTTGTAAACAAATCAGCATATTGCTCATTGGTATGAACTTTAATTAAGATAAATTTTTTTCTCAGCTTGATCTCTTATGAAGTGATACCTGATTTCAGTATACTTTGTCTTGGAGTGCTGCACCGGATTGTTTGTGATTGATATAGCACTCATGTTGTCTATGTGAATGGGAGTTGCCATGAAAGTCATCCCATAATCCAGCATTTGATTTTGTATCCAGATGACTTGTGCATAGCAACTTGAAGCTGCAATGTATTCTGCTTCTGCTGTAGAAGTTGAAACACATGTTTTCTTCTTGCACTGCCATGAGATCAGTCTCCCTCCTAGAAACTGACATCCCCCTGATGTGGACTTTTTGCCCAAGTTGCATCCCCCATAATCACTGTCAGTGTATCCATACAGATTGAACTTATCATTTTTAGAGTACCATAGCCAAAGTCTTGGGGCTCCCTTTAGGTATCTAAAAATTCTCTTGACAGCTTGAAGATGTGAATTCTTTAGAGCTGCTTGGAATCTTGCACAGAGACATACTGCAAACATGATATCTGGCCTTGAGGTAGTGAGATACATGAGAGACCCTATCATTGCTAGGTACTGATGTTGATCAGTGTCTTCACCATCTTTGTCTGGAGTCAGTTGATGGTGCACTTGCATAGGGGTTCATGCAGTAGAGCAGTCAGCCATCTTGAATCTTTCCAAAATGCTCTTGACGTATTTGGATTGGCTGATGAAGAATCCATTTGGAACTTGTTTGACTTGAAGACCCAGAAAGAAATTTAGTTCACCTATTAAACTCATTTTAAACTTTGAGTGCATCAGGATCTCAATGTCTTTACACAACTTCTTCCTTGTTGATCTAAAGATGATATCGTCAACGTAGATTTGTACCAGTAAGATTTCTCCCCCTTCATCTTTGATAAACAAGGTCTGGTCAATGGCACCTCTTCTAAAGTTGTTGCTTAGTAGATATCCAGACAAATTTTCATACCAGGCTCTTGGGGCTTGATGTAATCCATACAGAGCTTTGTCTAGTTTGAACACTTGGTAATCATGTGCGGGATCTACAAAGCCTGGAGGCTGTTTGACATATACTTCTTCACCAATCTTCCCATACAGAAAGGCACTCTTGACATCCATTTGATAGACCATGAAATTCTTTGATACAGCATATGCCAGGAAGATTATGATGGCGTCCAGCCTGGCAATAGGAGCAAAGACTTCGTCATAGTCAATTCCTTCTTCCTGAGTGTAGCCTTGAGCTACAAGTCTGGCTTTGTTCTTAACTACAATGCCTCTTTCATCTTGCTTGTTCCTGACTACCCATCTTTGCCTATGGTAGATTGACCAGGTGGAAGATCAACAAGTTTCCAGACATCCTGTCTCTTAAATTGCAGCAACTCTTCCTGCATTGCCTTAATCCAACTGCTGTGTTTTAGAGCTCCATATATCTTCTTGGGTTCCACCTGAGGTAGAAAACATGAAAACAAACATATATTAGCCTCATGAGATTTGCTTCTTGTTAGAACTCCTTGGTGAACTTGGCCAATAATATTTTCCAGAGGATGTTCCTTGTTGATCCTTTGTGCTGGTACCACCTCCAGTTGTATCCCTTTCTCAAGATTACTTTGATTTTGATCAAGGATTTCTTCATTCATGGTAAAAGTCTTAAATATCAACAACTACATCAGTATTATCAGCAACAGTATTTGAAGCATCTACAGCATTTACCGAAGAGTCTTCATTCAAATTTTCATTTTTAGACAAGCTGTTGCTGGTGACATTGGAGAGTCTGGTTCCGGCTTCACTTGCTTCAATGACTTCCATAACAGATGTAGGATCAATGGATGGTCTTCTCAGACTGATGGAAGATTTAGGAAAAACCAGTCTGTAGTCAGAGGAGAAAGAGGAAGTTGTTGCTTGTGAAGAGGTAGATTTCATATTTGAGAAGATAAAAGGCTCAAATATTTGGGTGAAGGAGCCTATGTCAAAGAGCCAGTTTGGGCCTTTTCCCTGTTCACAGGCAATGTGTACATTGGCTGATTCTTCCATAATTCTTGTTCTTGAGTTGAATACTCTGTAGGCCTTGGATTGAGAGGAATAGCCCACAAAATATCCTTCATCAGATTTGGCACCAAACTTTGGAAGAACCCCATGTGTGATCAGAATTGTGCATGGAGATCCAAAAGGTTTTAGAAATCCAATGTAGGGAACTCTTTGGAACCATAGTTCATAAGGTGTCTTGTTGAGAGGCTTGACTATGAGAACTCTATTTTGCACATAGCAGGTTGTGCTTACTGCTTCTGCCCAGAATGTGAGAGGCAGTTTTGAGTCAGCCAACATAGATCTTGCTAACTAAATTAGAGTTCTGTTTCTTCTTCCAGCAACTCCATTTTGTTGAGGAGTTCTTGGAGCACTATATTGTCTTTCTATTCCCTTGCTCTCATAGAAACAGTTCAAAGTGTGGTTCTTGAACTCTATGCCCTGATCACACCTTATGATTTTTACCTTCTGATTGCTTTGATTCTCTATCCTAAGAATGTAGGATTTGAGAATTTTAGTAGTTTCATCTTTAGTTCTCAAGAAGTATACCCATGTGAATCTGGTGTAGTCATCAGTTATCACCAGACAGTATGACTTCTTACCCATTGATATAATATTTGTAGGACCAAAGAGATCCATATACAGTAGTTGTAGTGGAGTGTCATTTGTATTCAAGGTTTTGGGCTTGTGAGAACTCTTGTGTTGCTTCCCCTTCAACAAGCAATGCAATGATCTTCTAGCTGGAATTCTTTGTCAGGAAGCCCTCTGACAAGATTATCCTTCACTAATTTGTTGATGGTTTTGATGTTAACAAGGCGTAATATCCTGTTCCAGATAGCTGATTCATCAACAGAAGCTTTTGACAGAAAACAGGATACACTACCAGATTGAGTGACCTCATTCATGTCAAGCACATAAATATTTTCTTTTCTCTGAGCAGTTAATAAAATCTTTTCTAGAGGAGGTTTGGATAAGCCAGGAGATAGTACAAAGCATTCTTTATCTGTGAAGAGCATCCAATGCTTCTAATTACAGACCTAGGAAACACTTATGAGATTGAAGTCCAATTCTTTGACATAGTTTACCTTTTTAATACTCATTCTTTCATTTGACACAGTTCCTTTTCCAGTAATAGATCCTCCTTTTGAGTCACTTCCAAAGGCAACATATCCTCCATTGAAATGTCTGAAGTTGGAGAGGATGGATCTGTTGCATGTCATGTGCCTGGAACAACCACTGTCTACCACCCAGGTGTTATTCTTGTGACCTAGCTGTCCCTGCACATGAGAGAGATCTAGTTAGTGGGAGGAATCCAAGAGCTTACATCCTTGTAAAAAAGGGTTCTCGGATTATCAGTATCAGCATGTGTGCATTCAACGGAACCAATGATGATTCTTGGAGGAATTTTGGCTTTCCAATGCTGAATTGGTGGTTTTACAGCTCTCTTTGCTTTGTCAGCAGTACATGTTGCAACTGAGGACTTTGGCTTATCAGCATCATATTTTGTTGCTACTAATGGTTTTACTTGAGCAGCGGCAATCTTGGTTGCTGCTGAAGACTTGTCTTCGGGTCGCTTGGGCTTTAATTGATCAGCAACATTTTTGTTGGCTGCTGATGGTTTAACTTGGGCCGCAGCAATCTTGGTTGCTGATGAAGGCTTTTTCTTTGGTTGCTTGAGTCTTACTTGATCAGCAACAGTTTTGTTTGCTGCTGATGGTTTAACTTCCGAAGTATGCCTACCTTTCTTCATATTAATGATAGACTTTTGTTGAAGAGGAATTTGATGAAGAACCTGTTTGAGAGGATTAAACTTACAATTTGCAGCAAAGTGGTCTGATTCACCACAGATGATGCAGGATTGTTGAGGTCTTGGCAGATGGGGATAAAGAGTTTCTGAACTGAGTTGCTTTGGCTTCAAAGCTTCTTACCTTTTTGTTCTTGTTTGTTTTCTCAAGAGCGTGTTGCTTTAGGTTTCTTTGTTGTTGAAGGTAATAGAAGCAGGTGCTGGCAGTATAATTGTATTTCCCACACACAAAGCATGATTTCGCCAGTTTGTCCCTTTGAAAGTTCACATAGTTCTTTCTTTTGAACAAGTCTTTGAAGTTCCAGGGGTGAGCTTTGTTGTGCTCAAAGGTGGCTTCTTCCAATGTATTTTGAACTTATGGAGCCCTCTCTCCAGGCGTATGACATATTTCAAACACCTTCCTTTGTTGTGATTTGGATTGAGGCTTTGAGTTGGTGGAGGTTGACGACTGTCCCTTTTCAATTGTTAGCTTTCTTTCTTCTAGAGGATAGCTGATTCTGATTTGTTTGGTTGGTTAGGATACTGGTACTGTTTTTGAAGGGATGAAAGGGCTTGGCGTGTTGGCTTTAATAACTTCATAGGTAGGTGGTGATGAAACTTTATTGGTTTCAGTGGAGTCTGAGCATGTTGACTCAGACTTGGATGAAGTAGTACATTCCTGCACATGGGTTTCTTGGACAACAGGGTCAAGATTTCGATTGGCCATGTCAAGGTTGGAAAGATTGAAACCTGGTTCATGAATGGCTACATAGTCAGCCGATGGAGGAACAACATTGTAGGGTTGTTCAGCTTGAAATCCAAGACCCGCAGTTACCTTTTCATGAATTTGAGCATCCAAAAGTCTTTGCAGCTTTTTGGATGCAAATTCATATTTTTCCACATGGACCTTTTGGTCTGCTAATTCGGCCCTTGTAGCTTTTAACTTAACTAGAAGGTCATCAATTTGAGTTGCAAGGTTTGTTTGTTCATGTTTTAATGATGAAATTTCTTTCTTTAAACAATCAATCTTTTCCTTGTAACTGTTTTCAACCTTTTTAAATTCAAATTTCATTTGGTGAAATTCTTCATTTTGATCTATGAGATTTTGGTTATGTTTCCTTTATCCAAGGACCTTATCAATACAAGCTTGAGTACACAGATTTTCATATACTTGAGGTGGTACCTCTGATGTGTCTACCATGAGAGCTTGATTGTTGGCAGGAATATCCTCATACTGGTAGCTCCAGTCAAAGTCAGCAGTTCCAACAGCTGCACAAGCTAATGTTTGTGTAGGAGGAGTGGCATGTTGCTATCTTGGATGAGCTTGGTGAGCTTGTCTGGTATGAGCAGCAGTCGGGTTTGCCTTTGGTGCCTTGCATTCTCTAGCAAAATGACAAAGTTGGTTACAGTTGTAACACCTCAATTTGCTTTTGTCCAAGCCAACCCTGGTGTTAGAGTTGTTTCTTTGAATGGGTCTTCCTGTTCTTGAGTAGAACCTTTTTGCACTTAGAGAGAGCATGGCATAAGAGTGTTGTATATCCATTTCTTCTAGATCGTCTGGATGAAAACATTCCAGATCTTCCTTGATAAAGGACATATTGCTTGAGTTTTCAGAGACAAAAGTAGTAGACGTTGATGTTTAAGGTGGGGCTTTAAGCAGAAATGGTGAGTTGTTGCTTGAACTAGGACCTGAGTGGTCAGAGTGGAGGGCAGAAGAGATGGTGGTGGATGTTGAGGCTATTTGGTAGCTTGAGCTTCTTTCCTTGGCTTGAATCATCTCTAATTCATAGGTTTTTAGCATACCAAAAATATCTGTCATATGTATAGTCTTCAGATTCTCAGTTCTTTTGAAGGACACTGTGTAGAGTGTCCAGCAACTGGGTAGAGACCTGATGAACTTCTTGAGAATATCTTCATTCTCTAGCTTCACTTTTGAGCACTGCAGCTCACCTACAAGATAAGTATATCTGTTAAATAAAACAGTTAGAGACTCACCTTCCTTCCAGACAAAGTTTTCATATTGCTGCTTCAGGATGTCTCTTCTGTTTTCTTTTACTTCCTCTGAACGAGCAAACATCTTCTCAAGAGCCTCCCATAGCTCCTTTGCAGTTTTGTATCCTTTGAAGTTGTGAAAAACTACATTTGGTAAACACATCTGGATGGCTCCCAAGGCCTTGAAATCTACCTCCATTTTCTTGATGTCATCATCAGAGTATTTGGAGGATTATTTGGGAACCAGTGTACCTCCAGAATCAGTGGAGGCCACCATGGGTATGTATGGTCCATCTTTAATGGATTTCCACATCCCATATTCTTGATAGCAGAAGAAGCTTTCCATTCTATTCTTCCACATATCATAGTCTTCTCCAGACACCAGTCTTGGTGGTCTGCTGATGCTTCCAATGTCTTCAACTCCATTGTTTTGTGCCATTTTTTATTTGTGATAATGGGTGACTTTAGCAAAGAGATAGTTTTGAATAGAACCAGAGAATGATTAAACAAGTGTGAGTTTGTTTAATCTATGAGCCAAAGCTCTGATACCACTTGTAGGATCGGTGAATACAAGATGGTTCTATTCTAGTTGAGATTGGCGAAAACAATCACAACTAAGCAATGTAAACAAGTAAACTAGAAGAATAATTATAAATGCAATTTGTATTAAGCTTCATAGATTTCAAGATTACAGAGAAAACTCTTAAGCAAAAGCACTCGTATATAATGACTCTAAGTACTACTTATATAGTAACATAGAATCAAGACAGACCATTGATTCTAAGGATCAGATCTAACACAAGCCGTTGATCTTGTATTGAAGCTATTCTACATGTAACGACAATAAATACTACAGAAGTTGTCTTTACTCAAACGTCTTCTTAGGAATCATTTCTTGAGTCCTTGGAAGAAGAGCGTCGTTGTCTTTTTTTCTCTTGCACTAGTAACATTCTTTCTACGTGGAGTGTGTCAGTGTTGCAGCAGAAAGTTGTCAGTGGTAATGGTTGCTTTATCGAAGCCAGTCAGCTACAATGTTTGATCTTCAGAGGGAATGGCTATCAGCAGCAATGTTGTTGATCAGCAGCAAGACACAACTGTCCACAGCTGCTGATGATTTGCCTATCAGCAGCAACTTTGGTCTTCAGCAGATAAGGCAATCCGTAGCAGATTTGTTCTTCAGCAGAAGAACAAGTATCCGCTGCAGATAAGCTTATCTGCAGCAGTTTGTCGATCTGCAACGAACTCTGAGGTCTACAGCAGTTGTACATAGAGAATTTTGTAGCCATCTGTCTTTATTTCTACAGTAGGCTTTCCCACATTAGGTCATTTCAGAATCGTCACCACTTTTTGTTGTGGGGGAACACTCTTGGATTTGCCTGTTTCTGAAATCATAGGCTTCTTGTCTTGATTCTTATAAGGACAGTGAATCAGAATATGACCCGCTTCATTACAATAAAAGCAAACTATTCTATCTTGATGATTTCTGATATAAGGACTTTTTCATGAACAACCCGATGAACAAGATTCAGAAGATTTTACTTAACTGTCAACCGGCTTCTTTTGAACATAAACTTGTTTAGTCACATTTGATGATAGCTTCTTCTGATGACCAGCAGCAACAAAACCACTTGTTTGTAACAATTTGGAAAGCTTAGGTTGAATCACTTCATCAGGTTCTATTAAAATGCACCTATCACGGGTAACTTGTTTCACCACCTTTGGTTTATCAATTTTTACATCCTTAGGAATGCCTTCAACTTTTTTATCATCAAACACTTCATCTTCAGTATCAGAATCATATACCATGTCTTCACCAGTTACAGGATTAACCTTCAACACTATTTTTAGATTAAGTTCCTCCTCATGAATAACTTCTGGTTCAACCACATAATTCCCATTGAATGGTGGAGGAACAAACCAAAATCCAGCAACCCTCTTTGTAGGATCAGCGTTTTCATTAAAGTAATCCAACACCACAGATGAATTTCCAAAACTCTCCAGCTTTCGATGTAATTTGATCACTTCAGATTCTTTGTCAGAAATCTCTTTGTTTTTCTGAGCGACAATTTTATTTCGCTTTTCAATTTCAGCATAATTCATATCCAGATGATATGCTTGTTCGTTATATTTCAACCCCAAAGAATTTAAATCTCTTTTCAAAGAGTCAATTCTATCCATACACAATTTTCATTATCTTTAAACTTTTGATTTACCACATGCATAGATTTCATATCACAAATTAAATTTTTGTTATCATCCATAACCTTTTGCATTTTATCCTTCACACAGATGCAATTAGAGCAGTAAATATTACAGATAGAATCTTTTACCACTGAAGAATCTGACATATCTGCCATGAAGACTTTAGCATTTGGGATATCTTCAGATTCAGCAACATTAGAAGATCTTTTAGTCAATACTATATCATCTTCAGATACACCAGATCCAGACGCAATATCAGAATCAACATTTTGTACTTTATCATGCTCTTCATCAGCATTGTGCAAACTCTCACCATCACTTGAACTATCATCATCAGTCGACTCTTCAGGATTTTCAGAATGTATTTCAGCTACAAAAGTTTAACTAACAGCACCAACCAGATCTTCAAGATGAATAGCAGCATCAGAAGATCTTTTAGTCAATACTATATCATCTTCAGATACACTAGAACCAGACACAATATCAGAATCAACATTTTGTACTTTATCATGCTCTTCATCAGCACTGTGCAAACTCTCACCATCACTTGAACTATCATCATCAGTCGACTCTTCAGGATTTTCAGAATGTATTTCAGCTACAAAAGCTTGACTCACAGCACCAACAATATCTTCAAGATGAATACCCCAATCATAATTTTCATCATTCTGAGCAACCAATGCAGATGATGTGGATGCATGATTAGAATTCCCAGATCCAGAGGAACCATATGACTGAGTACGATTGTTCTAAAAAGTTTTAGGCTTCTTCTGAGAATCAAATTCTACTTTCCTCTTTACACATTCTTTGGCAAAATGACTATATTCATTACAATTATAGCATCAAACTTATATTTTGTCAAACCCCCTTCGTGATCGACTGTTAGAACCAATATACATCCTTCCAGTCTTCTTCAAAAAATCCTTTGCCTGTCGCATAAGCATGGCCAAGTTCCATTGAGTGTTCATTTCTTCCAGATCAACATGATCAATTTGTTAGAAATCCTCTTCAATAACATATGGATCATGAATCTTATCGCCAATAAAATTCTCATAAGATGCCATAAATGAAGAAAACATTGCTAAATAATCATCAGGAACTCTTTGATTCATATGATGTGGTCCAGACGATGAAGGAGCTGAGTTTGCAGAAAAACCAGTTTGACTTGGAATTCCAGAACCATGTTCAGTTGAAGTATCTTGATTATCACCGGTAAAGAAAGCAACACCTGTACTAGTTTTGCTAGAAGACTTAGCAAAATACACTGAATGATCTTGAATATGCTCCATATTGGTTTCCTTCTTCTTCATATTCAAATCATGTGATTGAATCTTGCCAAGAACATCTTCAAGAGACATAGTTTTATACTTTACATTCTCCTTTATCAAAACTGAATACACATCAAATTTTGATGGTAAAGATTCCAAGAACTTATCATTTATCTCTTCAGTTTCATAAAAAACCGAAGCACTGGATAATTCACTCAGCAAATGATAGAATCTCATTGCTAGATCATCCAAAGATTCATTTTGAAAATGCATGAACACTAAGAACTGCTTCTTCAATAATTCTTTTATGATTTTCTTAACATCCAGACTACCCTCACACCTCTTTTGTAACGCATCCCACAATTGTTTAGAAGACTTGAATTGTTTAAAACTGTGATAAATTTCCTTAGGAAGAGACATTGAAATACTAGCCATCGCTTTCTTCTCTCTATCAAACAATTGTTTCTCTTCTGTAGTCAAAGCAGAAACTGGTTTAGGAACATCATCTTTTCCTATCCAAGAGTATGTCAAATGTGTATAGCCTTCTAAATATGGAATCCATAAGCTCGTATCAGTAAAGGACATAAACTGATCAAATTGATCTTTCAAGTTCGGATAATCTGCAAGACTTAACAACTTTTTTGGTTTCTGAGATGTACCTATTTCATTATCATAATTGAACATATTCATCACTTGCACCATATTTGTCATTTTCAGAAAAATTACCAAGTCTTGAACAAGAACACACCTAGGCGAAGATAATAAGTTCGCTTCAAGTCTATCAAGCGAAGTTGACCCCAAGCGAACTTGTTAAGTTCGCTTAAACAGATAAATTCGCCTACTAAGTACGCCTGCAACAGAATTTCAGCACTAAGTTCACCTGGTTCAGCTGTAACAAACTCAGGAGGATAAGTCTTCAACCCAAACACGAACCAACAGTTCCAAAAATCATCATTTCTCACTGATTTGATGGAATTTGAAGAAATTGAACCATAGGATTTACTATTTCATGATTTAGAACCCTCCTATCGGATTAATTTCACCAAAATCAACCTCAAATCCATGAATTCAGGCTCAAAACCAACTTCAAGAACTTGAAAACTCCATGAAAATGAAAACTTGCAAAAATGATCAATTTCTTGTGAAATTGTACACAAATTGTCACTAATCACTCATGAAGCTCACACAAATCATGAGCATAAGCTCTGACACTACTTGTAGGTCCACATAACTCCTCTATAGATCGATCTCGTGACGTGACGTATAGAAGACACGGAGTGCGGAATCCAACCGTATCAGCGTATGTATACACAAAATGACAATAGAAACGATAACAATCAGCAAGTAAATAATCTTCTCGTTGTATTCCTCAAACCCAGAGTTTACAGAACATTCAAAGACTTAGTTACAAAACTAAAACTGTAAACATCTATTTATAGACACAGTACCTACTATAGGCGAACTTAATAAGTTGGCCTCTCATGAGACTAGGCGAACTTGATAAGTTCGCCTCTCATGAGACTATGCGAACTAGTTAAGTTCGCCTCTAGCAGAACTTATACAAACACTTAGACAAAACATTAACAAAACATAAAGAAAATAAGATCTAAACTATTACAATCTTTTGTCATACATTTATGTCCTAACACACCTGTCCCGCTTCGTGCGTATATGTGATACCTTCAATATCATGGGTGTGTCTGAGGACGCAATCTACTTGCTTTTTTTCCCATTCTCGCTATCTGGGCGTGCATCTACTTGGCTTGACACTCTCTATGACAATTCTATCACCACTTGGGAGGATCTTCGAACCAAGTTCAACAAAAAGTACTATCCACCTTCCAGGGCCGCTCGCCTAAGGGATCAAATCTACTCCTTCCAGATGGATCCCAACGAGCCTTATCACATGGCCTGGGAGATGTTCAACACGCTGTTGAGCCATTGTCCCCATCATGGTCTACCAGACTGGTCGATAGTGGAGAAATTCTACAATGGTCTCACCTTCGAGAAGCAGCAAATGTTCAATGCAGATGCGGGAGGCCATATTATGGAGAGACTCGAGCCCGGTGAGTGAGAGGAAATGTTTGAGAGCTTCGCTCGCCGAACAGCAGTATCCATCTAGTAGGACTTCCATTCCTAGTGCTAGATCATCCACCTCATCTTCCAGAGGTGTGCATCAGGTCCCTCCTGATTCTAGCATGGCTAATGCACTCGCATCTATGGCTAACGAGATAAAGGAGCTGAAACTCAGTGCTCAAAGGTGTGAATTATGCAGGGGATGCCACGACACCCGAGACTATCCCATCAGTCATCCAGAGCAGGTGAGTTTTGTTGGCAACCAGTACCAGAACCGAGGGTATAATAACTATAATAATTCATTTCGCTCAGGATGAAGATCTGGAAATAACCCGCCTGGGTTTAACGGTCACTAGCAGCATCAGTAGGGAGGAAGGAGCTAGCACGGGAAGTAGTGTCGACACTAAGAAGATCAAGGAGATGATAGAGAACCAGACACAGATGCTTGCCTATTTGGTACATAGAGATAGAGATGCTAGGCAGAGACTGGATGACCATGAAACCCTATTGATGAATCAGCAGTCGGCATTCCAGGATCTGCAGCGCATGGTGGAGGACATCGCTAAGAGCTTGAAGGATCGACAGGAAGGTCCATCTTCAGGCCCCAGAGCTTCAGTGATGGCTATGTCAGTTAGGAGTGTGGAAGAGAAAGAGGTTGTAGAGGATGACTCCCACTTCACTAAGCATCATATTCTGTCACCTGAGGAGGTCAAGAAGATAGACTGGAGAGCTCGATTTGCTGAGATCGATGCTAAGATGACCGAGGACTAGGTGGAAGAGGAGGTTATAGTTGAGATGCCTGTCGAGAAAGTAGAGGAGAAGAAGAAAGGGGGGAGTTGAAGACCCCCGAGATTGACCTAACCTGTATTCCCTACCCTGCTTGTTTGCTGCCATATAAACAAACTAGGGAGTACGGCCACTTCCTGAATATCTTTAAACATGTAAAGGTCAATCTCCCACTCATAGAGACCAACCAGTGTATGCCAAAGTATGACAGTTTCCTGAAAGATCTTCTGTCCAACAAGAAGAAACTCGAGGAGGTTTTTAAAGTCTCACTCAGTGAGCAATGCTTTTCAGTGGTGCAGAACAAGCTGCCAGAGAAGCTGGGAGATTCGGGTCGCTTCACGATCCCATGTCTCCTAGGCAGTTTGCCCTTGCACAACACGTTGGCCGACCTAGGTGCTAGCATCAATCTGATGCCTTATTCTATATATAACCAGCTAGACCTTGGTGAACTGCAGCCAATGCATTTGAGCATATCCTTGGCTGACCGATCAATCAATTATCCACGGGGAAATGTGGAGAATCTATTTGTAAAAGTAGGCAAATTTGTCTTCCCCATGGATTTCATTATTCTGGACATGGATTGTAGAGTCTAGTTTTTCATAAGCTGTTGTCATTAATGTATTTTGAACAACGTTTACTTAGTTTCCTTTATAGTAATTTCAGTTTCTTTAATTTATTGTATTATTTAGACTAAGTCTGGCCCATCGAAACTAGTAGTCTCGATAGATAGTAGTTTCGACAGTCTTGTTTCATCATTGTAAATGCTCAACCGAAACTACTAGTTTCAGTTGGCATAGTTTCGATATCTATCAACTACTATAAATAGCCTAGTTAGAGAATGCTTAGGGTGTGAGTAGCGGTTGTAACCCTGAATTCTCTCTTTCACAAGTTTCTGAATCAATACACATTTGCAGTTGTTTTATATTGTTGTTCTTACAATTACATATCTATTTGTGTTGATTTCTTAGCGTGGTTAGCCTGTTATTATCACCAAGTCTGTTTCTCTCCTCTGTTTCACCACCATACACACAGATTCCGCATGTGTGTGTAATCGATCATCTAAGTGATTTCTGAGTGAAATAAGTACCTACAATTGGTATCAGAGCTTTATGCTCTTGTTTCTGAGTATTATCAGGTTTTTGTGATAGATTCTAGGTGTTTTTCTGTGTTTTATTAAAGTTTTCTGTATCTGGTTTCTACGAGCACTGTTTTATTAAAAAACTGTACTGTTTCATTAAAAAACTGTACTGTTTCATTAAAAAACTGTACTGTTTCATCTATTTTTAGCATATTTTGTTAGTGGTTTCAAGATTGGAGGTTGGTTTAGTGATTAGGAGTATTAGACGAAACTTTTCGCTGGATTGGATTGCTTTTTCGGTGATATTGATTCCTGTTGTTGTTCATCAATGGAGGTTTTCTGACTTGGGGAAGAAGGCATCGAAACTTCCTGTCTGTACCATGTCTGGTGAAGGTACAATTGAAACTAGTTATTTATCTTATTACATCGGAACTGATATGTGCAGCTTGACCACCTGAAACTCCTGAGTTACCGAAACTAGTTTCAATCGAAACTAGTAGTTTCTGCTAAGGTTGTTGGATTTGCTGCCAAGTATTCTTCATCGAAACTAGTTGTTTCAGATTCTGTATTCCTCTATCGAAACTAGAAGTTTCGGGCAAAAAATTCTCTATCAAAACTAGGAGTTTCGATCAGCATTTTCTCAATCGAAACTAGTAGTTTCGATCAACTCTGTCCACCCGAAACTAGTTACTGTTTGTCTTCCAACTTCTGATATTATGGCAACTTCAAACTCCAATGAGTATTTTGGAGGGAATAAACCACATGTTCTTGTGTCCACAAGGGATTTTGATGACTGGACCAAGAAAATGAAGACTTTCTTCCAATTCCATGATCATACCTTACTGAACTCTATCAAAGATGGTCCCCACAAACCTGTTGTCACTACTTCTGATGTTTAGCGTCCTAAGACTGTGGCTGAATATGATGAAAAGGACCTTGCTTTGATTGCCCGAGACAACAAGGCCCATGGGACTATTTCTATGGCTATTCCTATGGATATCTTCAACACTTTTGGCAAGTACACCACACCCAAAGATCTATGGGTAGATTTGTGTACTAGATTTGAAGGTAGTGCTGAAGTTAGGGAGAGTAAGAGAGATCTGATTAAGAAGCAATATGATATATTCAGCAGTGTCAGAGGAGAGTCAATGTCTGACCTAATCAACCGGTTCTCAAGTATTGTGTCTAGGCTGAAAGTATTGGGTGTTGAGTACCCAATTACGGAGTTGAACAAGAAACTACCAGATGCTCTTCCTGAGGAATGGAATATGTACCGTATCATGATCAAAAATACTGAAAACCTGAGCACCCTATCTGGAAACTTGACACCGGTCAGTTTCAACCTGATGACTCAGAGCAGATTAATCCTGATGATTTGGAGAAAATGGACATTGATTGGTGCATGGCCATGCTAACTTTAAGGGCCAATAGATTCATCAAAAGTACGGGTATGGATAGATTTAAGCAGGGAAAGACTCTTGGGTTTGACATCAAGAAGGTGAGGTGCTACAACTGTGACCAGCTAGGTCACTTTGCTAGGAACTACAAGGAGCCTTCATCTAAAGATCAACATGAGAAGAAGAACTCGTCTGGAAAGCAAGCTGCCAATCCTCCCAAGTCCATTACTTCTTCAAGCTCCACATCTCTTGTTTGTCAAGCTGATGGACACTATCACTGGGGAGAACATAATAAGGAAGCTACTGACAAAGCCTTGATGACAGATGTTGAAGATAAAGGAAAGTGTGTCATGACTGAGCCAGCTGAGGATCTCACAGCTGTACCAGCTGAAGTTATTTCTAAACTTTGCACTGCTAGATCTTGTTTAAATGGAATTCAAAAATATAGATTCATCAATCAAGCTTTGATTGACGAACGAGATCACATTAAAGTGATGTATGACTCTATGGCTAAAAATGAGAAATTGTACTTAAAGAAAATTCGTGATATTTCTAGAGAAAACCGATCTTTAATTGTGCAACTTAATACACAAACCATTGACAATAAAATTTTGACTGAAAGAGTCCAAAAGGCAGAAAAGGCTAAATTACAAGTTGACCACATGGATATGGATCAGAAAATTTTGTTTGGTATAATTGATAAACAATTTAACAGAAAAGGCACAGAGGGTCTTGGTTATAAGTCTCATCCTCCACCTTATTCTAAGTCGGGTAGATTTGCTGATATGCCTGTAGCTCATGTTCCTACTCTTTTGTGTGTACTTTATCTGCTGATGATTATATTACGTCCTCAGATCCTGACAGTTTTGCTTCATGTGCAGAGTCAAATTGTATAACTTCAGAGGATGATTGTGATGAGAGTTCTGGTTCTCGAAATGTTTTAAATGAACTTGAGTCGGATGAATGTAATAATACGTCCATGTTAAATAAGATATTTGTGAACACATTGGAATTTTGTATTTTGTTTCTAGGCCTTCTTAGCATGTGGGTTTGGGAAATGACATTTCTAAGTTTAAAAATGCTTTACCGTTTATTCCTAAATCTTTGAATGTTGTGCCTTGTGTTACCAAGTTTAAAAGTGCAGGAATTATTGTGAATGATGTACCACGCGAAACCATGAGTAACATGGAATTTTTTTAGATTAAAGGAAGAACAAAGTCTTCAAGACAAAGTTATTGAAGACAGAATCAAATCATGTTCAGATGCCTCAACATCACAATCATCTTCATTTTGTGATGACAATTATCAGGCTAAGGCGTCTTGTGATAAAGTTTGTTTTATATGTGGTGCTTCAAATCATGTTTCAAAAAGTTGTAATTTGACAACAGTCCATTAAAATGAAGAATCATCTCCCAACATTTTATTAAATTCAAATGTGCCGTCTAAGTCTCTTCTTTGTAGAAAATCTAGGCGTAAAAGAATAACAAAATGCTAAAAACTATTTGAAAAGAACTTGGAACGTTTAAAACAATGTTCTATATGATGATCATGTTTCATCAAAGGGGGACTTTGATTATGATTCTCGTGATATGTCTTATTTTGACAAGAAACTTCTTGATAGCAAGGGATTTGGTAAAATTATCTAAATGATTCATTGTATATAGGGTCAACCAAGAAGAACTGGAGATAATATCTCGCATGTAGATAGTGGCTATTCCAGACATATAACCGATCAATTTAACTTGCTGCATGATTATCATCCCATGGATGGAGATTATGTCGCTTTTGCTGGCAATCCAAGGGGAGGAAAGATTGAGGATCAAGGAATTGTCTCTAATGGTGTAAACAGTCTGGAGCATGTCAACTTTGTCCCATAATTGAAGTACAATCTGATGAGCGTTTCTCAGATTTGTGATAAGGATTTATGTGCCATGTTCAATTCAAGAGAATGCCTGATCTTGAAGCCTAGAGTGGTGATTCCAGAAGAACTCATTCTCATGTGTGCTCCTAGATGATTCAATACTTACAGCTTGGATATGAACAACCCATAGGGAATAGAATCGTGCTTTCTTTCAAAGGCTTCTGAAGATGAATCATTTCTGTGGCATAAGAGGTTGGGACATGTAAATTTCAAAACCATGAACCGTATGCTTCGAGGAAACCTTGTCACTGGTTTGCCTCTCAAATATTTTTCTCCTGTGGAACATTGTATCTCTTGTTCCAAAGGAAAACAACACAAATCACCTTATAGGCCCAAAACCATAAATTCCATTAACTCCCCTCTCCAATTACTTCACATGGATCTCTTCGGTCTTGTAAGTGTCATGAGTCTTGGACGCAAATCCTACTGTTTGGTAATAACCGATGACTTCTCACGGTTTACTTGGGTGTTCTTCCTTGCTAAGAAAGACGAAACGCCAGAGATTCTGAAGACTTATCTCCTTCAAATTTAGAACCTCTTCAATTTGATTGTGAAGACTATCCGCAGCGATCATGGAACATAATTCAAGAATGCCAATCTTGATTCCTTCTGCGAAAGCAAAGGCATTTCTCGACAATTCAGTGCACAACGTACTCGTCAACAAAATGGTGTAGCTGAAAGGAGAAACTGTACATTGATTGAAGTTGCAAAAACTATGATCGTTGATTCCAAGCTTCCTGTCACGTTTTGGGCCGAGGCGGTTAATACCGCTTATTTTCTGCAAAATCGAGTTCTTATCACCACAAGCTGCAACAAGACACCCTATGAGATCATGTATAAGCGAAAGCCAGTTATTGATATCTTACGATGCTGAATACTTCAGATCAGCTAAAAAAGTTTGAAGCCAAAGCCGATGAATGCTATTTTGTGGGCTATTCATCTAATCAACGGGCATTTCGTGTTTACAACAAGCAAAGAAGGATGGTGCTGGAATCCATTGATATCAATTGGCATGAAAGCAATCATACGGACGCTAGGGACGGTCCTGATTGACTTTATGATGCTGAATCTTTGTTTAAGACATTTAATCTTCCTGTGTTTTCAAATGAAAACTCTTGCTAATCCTTACTTTTTTGTGAACAATCTTGGGAATGTAAATGCTCCAAGTTCTTCCTCATCTTTTCAGAATGAAATCGTTGGACCTGCTGATGCTGAATCTAATGTGGACTCTTCCGTTTCTGGTGCAACAACTGAAACTGTTGAAGACAACACTATTCCAACAGTGGATGTTGTCCCACAATCAACTGCTGAAGATCCTATAGTTGATGAAGCTGACCTTCCTCACAACAACATCACAAATCTTGATGAGCTCTTGGTAGAAGATGAGATTCCTCAGTTGAGAATTCACAAGAATTATCCCACTTACAACATCATTGGTCCGCTTAATGTGGGTGTTCGTACCCGTAGTGCATGTGATGCATTAGATAACAGCATGTTCTCGTGCGTCATATCTCAAGTAGAACCTTAGAACATCAAAGCAGCTTTGCTTGAGAACAGCTGGGTGGAAGCAATGCAAGAAGAGTTATACCAATTCTCAAAGCTGAATGTGTGGAATCTGGTGGATCTTCCCAAGAACAAAGTACCAATCGGCACTCTTTGGGTATTTCGCAACAAAAAGGATGAAGGATGAATTGTGGTTCGGAATAAAGCCTGTTTGGTTGTGCAAGGATTCTATCAAGAAGAAGGAATTGACTTTGAGATAGTTTTTGCACCAGTGGCTCTCTTGGAAGCCATCATTATGTTTCTCGCCTATGCAGCCAATATGGACTTCACTGTTCATCAAATGGATGTCAAAAGCGTATTTCTGTATGGAGATGTTCAAGAAGAAGTTTATGTTAAGCAGCCACCGGGTTTCATTGATCCTAACTTTCCAGACCGTGTCTACAAATTAGACAAGGCATTGTACGGTCTTCATCAAGCAACTCGTGCGTGGTATGAGACGTTATCTAAGCATCTGCTTATTAATGGTTTCACATGAGAAGGAATTGACTTAACTTTGTTTAAACAGAAGGATGGAGAGGATACAATCTTGGTGCAAATTTATGTGGATGATATCATCTTTGGGTCCACAAATCCTCGTATGTGCAAAGAATTCGAAGAAGTGATGCGTTCTAAGTTTGAAGTGAGCTATATGGGAGAAATGAAGGTCTTTTTGGGACTGCAAGTTGATCAGTCCGAGTCAGGAATTTTCATTCATCAAGAGAAATATGTCAAGGATATCCTGACCAAGTTCAAAATGGCCGAGTCCCATCCAATCAAAACTCTTGTAGAAGTTTGACATTGTCTGTCTCCTAATTTGGATGGAGAAAGCGTTGATCAGCACCTCTATCGTTCGATGATAGGTTCTTCCATGTATCTCACTGCTAGCAGATCGGATATCATGTTTGCAGTGTGCTTGTGTTCACGCTTTCAGGCTAATCCTAAACTCTCTCATTTAGTTGTTGTCAAACGTATCTTGCGATATTTAAAGTATAAGCCAAAATTGGGTCTTTGGTATCCTAAAAATGATTTATTTGATCTTGTGGCTTATTCAAATTCGGACTACGGGGGATGCAACTTAGACTGCAAATCCACTTCTGGAGGTTGTCAGTTCCTTGGCAACAGCCTTGTCTCATGGCAATGTAAGACACAATCCACCGTTTCCCAATCCACCGCCGAAGCCAAATACATTGTTGCAGCCCTTTGTTGTTCCCAAGTCAGATGGATACACAATCAGATGCTTGACTATGGGATCACATTCCATGAGACACCCATTTTATGTGACAACACTGTCGTTCCCCATATCACCAAAAACCCAGTTCAGCATTCCAAAACCAAACACATTGAGATCAAACATCACTTTATCTGTGATTGTATTGAAAAGAAACATATTCAAATCGTTGAGGTCAAAACCGACAAGCAAACCGTATACATCTTCACAAAAGCTTTTGACTCTGCCAGATTTGCCCAACTGGTGGAGATGCTTGGCTTGATAAATTTTCAGTGATCCTTGTGAATATTCGTGTGTTTTATGTTTCTGTTTAATTGTCTAGAAAATTACCAAAAAGATTTTATTTTACTGTATAGTTATTTTTCATTTTTTATTTTTAAGCAAATATTTTGGGGGAGAAATGAGAATTTGATATGTCAAAGTTGAAAATAATTGCTTTGTGTATAGTTTTGCAAGAAAAAGGAAAAGAAAAAGAAAAAGAAATTGCATCATTATGCCTTGAACATAGTTCTGTACATTCTAACCTTTCAAGTGGTATTAAAATTTCTGTGTTTTGGGAAAATTGAATCTGACCTTTGAGAAATGATAGAGTCTGATCACATCTCTTGAACATGGAATGAACCAAAAGCGATGGTGTTTACTGAGGTATAGCTGGTAGGCCCGGCTTATGGTTAAAACTTGTAAGTAGTGTGAAAACCTAAATCTTATCTCATACTTGTGTGTTTGAACCCATTATTGAAACATCTAACCCATTTTGTCTATTAAGAAAACCAATTCAATCGGATACAGTCCTATGTGTTGGGTTCATATTCATACGCCAGGTGACCGTCAAAGTAACGATATTTACCGCCGATGACCCCTTATGTTTTCTTTACGCAAAGATCTCGGGGTTAATCTTTTTCCCATCCACTTGGATGATTTGACCCCGTCTGTTTTGCTTATGCAAAGATCTCGGGTGTTCAGTCTTTTCCTATCCGCTTGGATAATTTTACAACTTCTTCTGTTTTGCTTACGCAAAGATCTAGAATGTTCGTATCTTTTAATATCCACTTAGATATATTTCATTTTACATCTTCTAATCCACTTGGATTTATTATATTATTTTGGTGGTATCTTTGACTTACTAAGATGGTACCTTGGCCAATCAAAAAGAGATGATAGGATGAATACGGGTATTTCTTGAGGATTGATAGGTTTTCAAAACCATTTTATTTCAATATGTGGGGTACACCTTGTATCTTGATTAAATGGTACCATTTAATCACATGAAAAACTATGTACAAACAAATGTTCGGGTTTACTTTGCACAAATATCAGCTATCTTCAGGGACTCACAATAGTTGAGTGCAAAAGGAAGTGTTTCAAGAGACTGACCAGATCTGATCTCATGTTGGATCTTTTCCAAGAAGATAAGTGTAAATAACTTGTAAATATTTTATTTAATTCTGCATAAATATGTAAATATTTGAGTAGTCTTATTTTATTTTTCCTTAGCTGATCAAGTCTATCGAAACTACCCAATCCACACGAAACAAACTTAGTCAACCGAAACATTTCCTCACCCGAAACTTCCAGTCACCCGAAGCTTTTCGTCAACCGAAACTACTTTGACCTACCGAAACTAGTTGTTTCGACAGGGGCAGTTTAGTCTTTTGTCATATGCAAATTAAATGTCTTCATAATCAATCTTTCCCTTCATACTAAGTTATATTCGTCATTCTCTGAAAACTTTTCACCATCCATTTCACACACAAAATCTCTCTAAGAATTCGGCCTGAGTTGCGAAATCAGGGTTTACAACATGATCCTCCATTGTCATCTTCATCAGGTATCGATTTTGGCTCGTGTGTGTGTGATTTTGCAAAATGCCAGACCTAGGGTTTGAGTTTGAAAGGTTTTTACGACTGTCACCTCATTTTTATGGCAGATTAGGGCTTAGATCTTGTTCATAAACTTACCATTGTCGATAACTTACATCTGTGTGTTCATATTTGCAGATTTATCTTTGAATCATCGGTAAGATGAAGTTTCGACAATCACAGGCTACTCTTACTCTTTTTTTGTCTTTTTCTTGTGCTTGATATGTATATAAGTCTGTAAATATCTCTGAGTTTTGATTCTATGTGTTTAAGTCTGATTAAGGGTGTAGGCATCGAAACTAAGTAGTTTCGGTAAAAGGGTTGTTTCTCTTTTAAAGGGTTTTTCAAAAAAATTAAATTGGTTTTTGATCGAAACTAGTAGTTTCGATACCCAATTGTGCCCGTGTCCTCAAAATGTGATAAAGTTTCTTTGCTCGAAACTACCTAGTTTCGGTTGATGACTTAACAGTTTTATGTGATTGGATCGAAACTTGTTGTTTCGATTGAAGTAACTTCACCTGAAACTAAGTAGTTTCGATAAGGAAATATCTGAAATTTTCTAAGTGTTGACCGAAACTTATAGATTCGAATGAGTTCATTCACCCGAAACAATTAGTTTCGATAAGGCCTGTTTCTGAATTTTTCTAAGTGTTGAACCAAGCAGTTTCGATCAGGTTTATTCTAAAAAATTTTCAAAGTGTCAAAGTTTTTATAAACATTGGTGTTTGCAGATATGGATCTCTTATTTGTGAAAAGGCACAATGTCTGTGCCTTCCTTGATGAAAATGATCCAAAGAGTGCCGGGTTTGTTCCAGTCCTAAACTTCCTGGCAAACTCCAACATCAGTTTTCCGATAAGTCACAACATCCCACTCTTTGAAACAACCATCAGACAATTCTAGGAAACTGCAGAGATTATAACTGTTGATAATGTGGAGCATATAAAGGTAATTGTTCATGGCCAAGAAGTTCTATTCTCGGAGGATATTGTAAGAGAGGTGCTACAGTTTATTGACGATCATCAAGCTCCCACTGAATTTCCAACCATCTACATCAGGGAATGTTTTAGAAGAATGGGTCATCCATATGAATTCAAAAGTGGCCAAATCATCAAGAACTCCCTTCCACCACAGTGGAGATATGTTGTGCACGTGTTTATCCACTGTCTGTCCATCAGAAAAGGGGGTTTTGATTCTACCAATGCCTTGGTTTCATCTGCTTATTTGGGGTTGATCAAGGGGAGAAATTATAACTTTTGTGGTTTGGTATTCAGACATCTGCAAGAGAATTTAACTGGAGCAGTGAAAGAGAAGTTCCTGGTTTATCCAAGATTTTTACTGATCATAATCAACCACCTAAATCCAGATCTTCAACAAGGTGGAAACGTATTTGTGTTTGACCATATGTTTGCCAAGACTCTCAGGTACATGAGGAATTCAAACAAAAGAACAAATAGAGCTATTGTTGACATTCCTCTCGTTGGTCATATTATTGGGGAAGAAGAAGAGTTCGTTCTAGACATAGATCCAGATCTAGAAGTTGAAACCTCATCATCCGATGAGGAGGAAGAAGTAGGGGTGGAACAAGATCAAGGGAACCAGAAAGTGGCTGAAGCTGAAGCTGAAGTTGGAATCCCTATCATCCAAGAAGAAGAACAACACCTTGATGAGCTGGTGTTTGATGCTCCTCTACTTAATCCTGAGATTGAATAAGTTTAACAAGCTGTGATTGAAGAAAACATTCAGGTAGCTCAAGAGGATATTGCATATTCAAGTGGGACATTGGATGCAGGGATCTATGGCTCTAACTATTATAAGTCTGATTCTGATGAAAGGACTGAGCCTCCTGCATCCTCCTCCAAGAGACAAGCCGACACTGGCTCTGACTATGAAGAAGAGGAGCCTAAGGCAAAGAATATTAAGACGGGACTTGAAGATTTGTCATCTTCTTCTGATTCATTATTTGACACTCCCCAACCAACACCTCAACCAACTCCACCACCGTCTCCACAACATGTACCTATCCCTACACCACCTACATCACCCACTCATGAACCAACATCTTCAGTCCCAAGAGTCAAGACTCTCAGTTTAGAAGTGAAGAAATTACAAGATCATGTTCGAGAAAAAGATAAAGTTATTGAAAGCTTGAAGACTGAGCTGGATGAATGTAAGGAGGAGGTTAAGGACTTGAAGCTGGAAGTTGGGGGTTTACACACCTAGCTTGATGTCCAACAAACTCAATTGGTAGCTCAACAGAAGATAATCTCTCAACAACAGCAAGACGTCAAGACATTAGCTGAATCTGTTGAGCAACTCAAGGCACTACTAGTCAAACCTGTGCAACATTAAGCAACTCCTTCCACAGCTCAGGGGGAGACCTCCTCTAGAGTTGAACCCTCTTCCCCTGCCTTTGTCACTGACCCCAAGTCTGCCATGACTATCTATTCTTGCCCTGTTGCCAAGACAAAGGAAGTTGTGGAAGTAAAGACTGAAGAACCAGAGTTCGACCTTCCCTCTGCCAGTGAATGAAAAGCGGCTAGGGAGCAAGCGAAGGGAACTGAAACAAATGTTGAGGTAGTGGTTCTTAATGAAGAAGATGTGGGATCTGATGATGAACTAAATGCTCTGCTAGACGAGATTAATAACTTTGGTTATAATGACTTGCATCTAGAGATCTTACCCACTGAAGAATTAGAGACTAAGAAGGTTAGATACTTCACTGAAGAGGGGGAGGAGATCCAGGCACTATCAGATGAGGATCAAATTGAAGCAAATGTCCAGGTCAATATAGTGAAGCCAGATGTCACTAAAGAATCCACTCCAACAGAACCTGGACCAATTTCAACTCAACCAACCCATCCATCAAAACCAAACCCTGATTACCCGTATAAAAACAAACCATGGTTAAGAAAGATGGTAGAAGAAGAGGGTCCTTAGACCTATGAATGGATAGCTGAGCATCAAGAACTGAAGAGGCCTCCTGTTGGCTGGAAATATGATGCTGAAAGAAGCTGTTTATTATTAGAAGATATATGGGAGGAGTTCAGCATTTCAAAAACATGACAGACTTTCAGACTCTCCCCTTCTATGATCTAAGAGATCTAGCTAAGCTTCCACTTCCAAACCCAGGGAAAGTGATGATGGCCTCAGATTTTGAGCATTACCTTCACACCCAAGTTAACAATGACTTTAAAGGGTTTAAGCCTAGAAAGACACAGAAGAAAATCTCAAAGACTAGGTTTCATCCCAAGACAAAGAAGCCTTATGTTTTCTTGAGGTACAAGCCAGCTCAAACCCACAAAACTATTACCCTTCCCAAGTCTGTGCCTGTTCAACTCTAAAATTTTAAAAGATGGTACTACAATCCGAACATCGGTAGTGCTGTGATAGAGTGTGAAGGCAGGGAAGACACGGTAATCTTTGAGCCAATAGAGCTTCTGAAATTTCAACCTGATGATCTGGAAGTGTTATTCAAGAATCACATTCAAGCTTATAGTGACGAGGATGAGGCACATGCAAAGGCCTATCAAAGAGTCGTGACCTTACACGTGAAGCCTAATTTTCAGAAACCAGCTTTAGGACTAACTACTTAGTGGAGAGTTGAAGACATTGATGCAACAACTTAGGGGGAGACTGTAGAGTCTAGTTTTTCATAAGTTGTTGTCATTAATGTATTTTGAACAATGTTTACTTAATTTCAGTTTCTGTAACTTACTGTTTTATTTAGACTAAGTCTGGGCCATCGAAACTACTTAGTTTCGATTGAGATTTGTTCAATCCAAACTAGTAGTTTCGATAGGTAGTACTTTCGACAGTCTTGTTTCATCATTGTAAATGCTCAACCGAAACTACTAGTTTTGGTTCGCATAGTTTCGATACATGTCAACTACTATAAATATCCTAGTTAGAGAATGTTTAGTGTGTGAGTAGCGGATGCAACCCTGAATTCTCTCTTTCACAAGTTTCTGAATCCATACACATTTGCAGTTGTTTTATACTGTTGTTCTTACAATTTCATATCTGTTTGTGTTGATTTCTGAGCGTGGTTAGCCAGTTATTATCACCAAATCTGTTTCTCTCCTATGTTTCACCACCATACACACAGATTCCGCATGTGTGTGTAATCGATCATCTGAGTGATTTCTGAGTGAAATCAGGACCTACATGGATGCGGATGACAGAGTCCCACTCATCCTTGGGCGCCCATTCTTGCACACCGCTAAGGTATTGATCGATGTCTCTGACGGAAAGCTCACACTTCATGCGGGGAATGGGTCGGTTACCTTTGACGCCACAAAGTCTGTGAAGGATGTTGGCGAGCATAGCCACTACGTGTGCATGTTTGATGCCTTCATGGACTACCATCAGGACTCTGATCCAGAGTTAGAAGTTGGTAAACCCGCCCTGAATTTAGAAAAACCATCTGATTGGGCGGAAGAGTTAGAAAAGTTGTTATATGAGCCGGATGAATACGGCGATGAGGTGCTTGATGATCTGCTGGAGATGATGGCAGAATTTGATGACATCATAGACAAAACCCCAAGTGTAGGGAAGTTAGTGGAGATTGTAGAGAATCCTGAAGATCCTGGTGGAGGTTTTGAGGTCACATCCATATAAATTCCCACTCCTGAACCTCTATCCGTTCTTTATGTTGAGGGGAGAGTTATTAAACCAAACCCTAGTTCCAGTTCTAGTTCCCCTAAGTCTAGGCCACCCCATAAGAGGACCCGAACATTAAGTGAATCTGATAATGTGAGGATAGTGTAAACCCCTAGTGTGGGGACGTTTAGGGAGAACAAACTGCTAAGCTACTTGAATCATGTTATCTTTGGACCTGGTAGGTTTAAACTATGGTGGAAAGACTTAATTGATACATGTAATGAAGTTTCAATGCTCGTGGGTTGTGTTTGTTTGTTGTTGATTTGGAGAACCAGGAGACCGCGTAGGATGAAGGCGGTGCCAGTTAGGATCAAGGAGAAGCCTCCTGATAGGTTTGTTTAAATCTCGGGCAAGTGCCCGGGATGTAGACTTTGTATGCTTTCTTTGGTTTGAGTCTGTGTCTTTTATGTGTTTTTCGGTATTCTGTGTTTGGTTTGGGTCTTGTCTTGCAGGGATTCGCGTTTGATTCGGTGAGGAAAATCATCAGGAACGAAGTTCCAGGTATTTTTACATATGTTTTTATTCTTGGAATTGGTTTTTAACGAATTTGGATGAAGAAGGAGTTTAAGGGGTCTAAAATTTTCTAAGTAAAAAATTGAAAAAATTTCAAAACTTTCTGTGATTGATATCCCTTCACGGTACGCGAAGCTTGGACACAAGGCTCTCGCGGTACGTGAGAGACAAATATTTTAGGCTAGTCATATTTCATTCCCTCACGGTATGCGAGGGATTGGAGTTGCCTTCTCGCGGTACGCGAGGGTCTCCTGGATTTGCCTATGTTCCTTATTTCCCATGGTTACCCACAGCCGTTCACCTTCCACCGACACTCACCACCATCTACCACAATCCACAACCATTGTCATCCACCATTCACATCATCATCTCTCATCCATCACCATTATCCATCATATCTATCACTGACCATGGGAAACTAGAAACCGTTCGGCCCCGATGATCCACCTTGTTGTGGCTTTCATGTCTATGTGTTTGCCACCCATCGGGTACGTGTCCTTGCATTATATCCAGAGTCTTAGTTTAAATCGGGTCTTTAATTTTAATTTGAGTCAGTTTAATGCTGCGGGTTTGTTGTGAGGTATATTTTGCAGGAATTGTTCGTCCTGTCCGTATTCAATCTCCATTCGGGCGGGAGTGATGCTTATATTAATTTGTTCTTTGAAAATACAAGTTGTTCATAATAAATGGAAATGATAGTAAAATTATATCTACTTGTTTGGTTTAAATTAATAAAACAATAGAAAACGCGTCTAATTAGTGATGTTTTGGTAGACCCAGCCAGCTTGAATAGCTTAAATAGCCTATGGGTGTTACTTAGGATTAATCACTTAATAAATTCATGATATCTTGTGGGTACTCATCTTAAGGTGTCGGTAATACTGAAACTGTCAATATAGGGTGATAGGTACCACATTAAGTTAATATTTAGAGGTTTTTGAAAATTTTTATGGCACACCACTCTTTTTTTATGAGAATAAATCTGAGTTTCGGTGGCACCCATTCCATAAATCCATAATTCCATAATCATGAGCTTAATTAATTTTAAACTGAGTCTTGCTTATGTGTTACCCTCTGGGATGGCGACTTGGAGGATACACCCCTAAGTGAGATTTATGTGCTTAAACATTTATAATCTAGTCTATGTGTTAGCTTCCGGGATAGTGACTTGGTTGAGACACCTTTAGACGAAAGTTCTTATGCATAAATTAATGCTCAGTTCCATCCATTCATTCCATATTCCATCATAATTTCTAAAAACAATAAATCTTAGTTTAACGTGGTGCGAAAATCTATATGGTTTAGCCCATGCCTAAACATGACCGTGATACGGGGTTAGGTAGAGTTGTAACTTCTAAGTGTGAGTCACATAGATTGATTGAATGTTGTATAAATTGGAATTAGAGCACATCACGTGGGCTAGATAGTTGGTGGTTGGGTTTAATCGGACAGAAATATTAATTATTGCTTTTTAACGCGTGAATATATTTGTGCAAATTGGTAAATGATGTTTGTAAATTAGATCTCAGTTATGATTCCATTATAGACTTTTTCGAGTACGAAAAAAGATTAAGTGTGGGGATGTTTGATGTAGTGCAAAGCACACATCCTTATTCCTTTTGTTTTAGTATGTTTTTTTAGTTTTGTTTTCGTTTTCAGTCATTTTTGTATACATTTGAGTCTATGTTATGTTTACAGATGCTCGTGAGAATTACATATGAAAACCCAAAAAAGCCGAGCGCGAGAATGAAGTCTAAGAATTAAAAGTAAAAAATATGGAAAATAGTTCCCTCGCGGTACGCGAGGAAGAAGCTTCAAGGCCTTGCGGTACGTGAGGTTCTTCATACCAGGGCGAGACTATATTGTCCTTCGCGGTACGCGAAGAACCAAGTTAAATCTCTCGCGGTACGTGAGAGACATAAAATTCGTGAAAAACCCTAAATCGACAATTAAATAGATTTTGAAGGCCATTATTCCGTAAGTTGGTAAACTAGCTGTCCATAGCAAGTTCAAGGTCAATTTTGAGGCTAAAGGAAGCAATTGAAGTGCAAGATCAAATCTTTTGGATCCCGGGTTCATTGTAATAGCGTTCTAGGTTTTCAAGTTTGAATCTTTGTGTTTGATTGTTGTGTTTGAACCATGTTTCTGTTGATTACTTATGTTTTAGTTGTTTTGAGTATGATACTAGGCTAAAACTTTAATACTGCCTAGGTCTTATGATGATTTCTTGTTAAAGTTACATTTTTTATCGGTTTTTGGATTCGAATGTTGGTTGAATGATTTTGTCAACAATCTCGGTTTAATAATTATGATGTTATAGCATGCTCTAATTCTGATTGTGTGATTGAATTCAATTCCATGCGTGGATTGTGGTTGTGTGCGAGTTCGATTTGTGTATCTTGGTCATAGATCTTAGGGTTTGTGATTATGGTGGTTTGTTAGATGTAGTAATCCATAGGAGTTGTGTTTGACTGCTGATTAGAATTAAGTGTTCTTCCTAGTTCAATACCTGAGAGGTGAGAATTAGTTGTCTAGTCTTCGTCATTAGGAATCCGAGTGTTAACAGTCTGAGAGGGTGTTGGTATTAGGTGTCTAGTGATTGTTTCTAGGTCAAGTCATAATTGTTATCCTGAGATTACCTCGTGCATTCCTTGAATGTATCGTATATAGTGAGACTGAGAGGTGATCTATCTTAAGGGTACATTATCATTTGTTGGAAATACCCAAGAGGTGATCTAACTATCTGGTGAGTTTAGTACGCTTTAGGTCGCTTAGCTGGTGACACCCTGAGAGTGATTAGAGATCCACTAGGTTGTCTTTAGTTATCATCCTTAGAAACCCATATCCATTTTAGTTTCCAAAACTGATAGAATTTATGCTTTACAAGTAGGATTCTGACCTAGGTAGTGTTCTTCCCATATCTTGATTTCACCTTAGTTCTTGCCTGGATAGTTCGAGTCGACCTTAGTTTATTGCATTACTAGTTATAATCTATACTGTAGTCAACCCACCAATCATCAATCTTTAGTCCGAGTCAGAGTCTAGTTTTGTTATCGTAGTGTCTCTAAGGTTCGATAATCCAGTTTACCATTAAGTTGTGCTACACTCGATAGGTACCCTTGCCTGTCAGTGCGGTTTAGTTCATAGGTACTCCATTTATTACTTAGAAGTCTAAGTTAGGTTTTATAGCTAGTTTTTATAGATCGTCTGGACGACATCAGCTACCCCGGGAGGCATCCCGCCTATGGGAAACCCCTGTACTACAGTTGGAGGGCAACCTGTAATACCCACACGGAGTTTTGATACTGCTGGTCATATACCTACTGTGCCTAGATACAATTCACTCAGGGACATGCAACGTCCATACAGACCAACTTTGCTTACTGATATGTCATCATTTATACATGTTTTACATGCACAATTATCCACATATCTAGCACAATTATAGATAAAATGATAAGATGTGATACTTAATAAACTTAATTGTGTTATAACAGGATAATTAACCCTTGCATGCAAAAACATGAAGAAATCACTCATAAACAGGGCAAAATCAGCATCCGGAAGCCAATCAGACGTTCGTACACCCAAGAAGTTAACCCAGAAAGTCAAAATCAAGCAAAGGTCAAAATAATGGGTTGCATAGTCGTGCATCCCATTGCACGACCATGCAAATGTTGAAAATGGGCCTTGAGCCTGCCAGACCTGATAGATTCCCTCACGTGCAAGAAATGAGTGCTTTGCACGACCGTGCATCTCATTGCATGGACGTGCATTATCCAAATCTTTGAGAATAAATAGGAAGCTCATTCTAGTGTTTTAGGTGTCCAAGATCAAGAGTTAGGAAGGCCTTAGTGCTCTGCTAAGAGCCGGAACTCTCTCGGTTTTGGTCCGTTTAGCTTTTCTTTATTTATTTTGTTTTTAAAGTCTTGTAATATGAAACGATTCTTCTCGTTCAGGTAAAAGAAGAGGCAACCTATACCCATTCTCCCTTGGTGTTGGAATACTTCCGCACATTATCTAAGGGTTAGTGGAGTCACTTGTATGGTCATTCATGGCTACTTCTCTTGTGTTGCTCGGGTTGGTTGAACTTTAATTAATTAATGACGTATTTTTAGTATGTTATGCTTTTAAAGTCTTACTATAAGTTATCTTAAAAAGACAAGAGTAAGTGATCTTTAAACCAATTTAATAATTTTAAATCTTGTGAGTTATTCAAGCAAGACTTCTTGTTTGGGAAGCTTATTCGAGTTTGTATGGTCTATAAACAAACCTTGGTGCTAGCAACGGCCGGTTAGTATAGGTTTAATATTATGGGTTTATTGGAGGTTTGGGTATTTAGCGAGTTGTTTGAGTCCTAAACAGACCGGGCAGTTTGTGTCGGTATTTCTTTACTTCTCTCCTGTCGGCTTGTAGAGGACTTTTAGCGGGAGCCATGGGGTTTGATCTTGAGAATGAAAATCTTATTTATTTAAAAAAAAATTTTAAGTAAAGACAACTGTCTAAGAACATAATTTGTTAGGTCCAAGCGTTCATAAAGTACCTTTGGAGGAAGTCGTGCATTCTGACTTACCGTAATAAGTTACAAAACCAGACGTACGTCAGTCATTGGATAATCTTGGTCCGAATAATGAATCACGAGATAACTGGCGGACTTGAGACCCCGTTCAGGGTCCGTAGATTCATTAAGGAACAGTTGGCCGACCGTATCCACTGTTCTGTTACGAAATACTAACTCCCCTATCGAAAGGGTTAATACTAATAACTATGACCAACCTTACTTTAAATATAACATTAATTAAAAAAGGGATAACAACTAGAGTAACGTCTTAAACAGGATAATATTTCTAATTACATTTCTTATTTTTTTATTTTCCTTTTAAACAAAACCCATTTTCCAACTTATTATCCTAGTCACACAATAGCGAGGGTTGAGTACGGGATTCGTGTACAAGGTTCGATACTTGGTTCTTACCCATACTATACTACGTTGCGATAGGTACACTTGCCTATTGTGTGTGTTTAGTTAAAGTAGTTATCATTTTAATTTATAAATTTCAGACTTGGTTTTATGTAACTCTAAATAGAATATATTTATTACTATTAAAATCACGCTATCACTCACTCAATCTAAGTTTACACCCCCGCCCCCCGGTATTGCTCAGGAAGAAATAACCAGGAAGTTAAAAATGCCCACTACTGTAGGGAAGTATGATGGTACAGATCCGGATGATCATATCAACATTTTTGTGAGTGCCGGAGGGGTAGACGGATGGCCCTACATGAATGGTGTCTTATGTTTGTTCAAACACTTGTTGGTTCCGCCCGTTTATGGTATGATAGCATGCCTATAGGACGGATCGATAGCTTTGATGAGTTTTTGGACAAATTCATGCAAAAAAACGACACACAAAGGAAAAACGGAAATATTATACATCAGGATGCATGACAATAAAGTTTGCATATAGCAGGAGCGGGGGAGGATTTGATAATAGCCCGATTCATTCAAGGTATCCGCCACTATGAGTTGATTCGAAGACTCCACGGACGTGACGGATTGCCAAAAATCATGGAAAAATTAATGGTTGGAGCCCGTACCTTCGTTCAAGCGAAAAGGTATGTCCGGATCACACATGAATTTGACCAGAAGGATCACAAGTATGATCGGGCAGGTTCCTCCGGGCAAACCAAGCGATTCAAGGGGGCCAGCACGTGGATAGGCCTCTCCCGTATACTCGTCATGAACCTTCAAAACCCATAAGTTTGCCGGTAAGGTTCAAGGACAGTTCCGATAACAGAGGAATAGCATGGGTTAATAGGTTAACAAAAACCCCCGGGAGGTGCTCTCGACAGAAAAAGTTAAGTTTAGACCCCCTGCGTCCTCTTAACCCTAAATCACTTAGAGATCCAAAAAGGTATTGTGAATTCCATAAAGACATCGGTCATGAAACAGATCATTATTGGCATTTATAAAAACAGATAGAAACCGCCATTAAGAATGACAAGCTTTCCCACTTGCTAATGGAAATAAACAATGGACCACCCGGAAGAAAACCTAATTGTCACACCCCAACCGAAGGCGGAATACGTCTGATGTGTTGCAAAGTACACATGTATTTCCTCCATGTTTCGTGTCGTTTTTATATAATTTTAGAGTCGTTTCGAGTCATTTATTGTTAGTATTGAGTTAAGTATTGTTTTGTAGGTAATCGAGTCACTTTTGAGCTTAAACGAACAAGAACCAGGAAAGAAACGAGCACGAGAACCCGGGATGAGAAACGAAAAAAGTCGGGAAAAAGTCAAATCTTAAAAGGGCCATATATCGGGCTAGAGAATGAGTTAAGAGGCCCATTTTATATCGATTTGGGGTAGCTCGACGAGAGGAGTTCAAAAATCTGGTTTTCTTGGCCCGGTGGTACGCGAGAAACTGGTCAAGGGCCCTCGCGGTACGGGTGGGACCCTAGTTGCATGAATTTTAACATATTTAGGGTTTAAAAGTTTAGGACTCTCCCATTCTTAATCTAATCGATTTCGAGCCGTCAGTGCAGTTCTTGGAGGCGATTTTAGGAGTTAGGATGTGAAATCAAGCGTAAAGTTGATGTCTTTGATCCTCGGGTTCGTTTACTTAGCGTTTTTGGTTTCAAGATTCAATCTTTATCATTGTTTTATGTGTTTGAACCCATGTTTATGCTTATTTACTTCTGTTTGAATGTTCTAAACATGAATCTAGGCTAAAACATTGATATTGCCTAGGTCTTTTGTTAATTACGTTGTTAAACCTTTGATTTTTATCGTTTGGATTTGTATGATGGTTTAATGAATTTTGTAAACAATCTCATGTTGATTATTATGATGAATATGCATGTTTAGATCTGATTGTGATTGGTTATGGCTCCAAATTCTATTAGTTAATGTCCTTCAGTTTGAATAGCGTATCTAGATCGTAGACTGTGCGTTTGTGATTGATTGTGTGGTTTGCTATATGTAGTATGCCATAGGAGCTGTGATTGGGAGTAATTAGATCTGAGTGTTCATCCTAGTTCAATACCCAAAAGGTGAGAATTAGTTGTCTATTCTTCGTTATTAGGATTCCAAGTGTTAACAGTCTGAGAGGACGTTAGTATTAGGTGTCTAGTGATCGTTGATAGGTCAAGTCATAGTAGTTATCATGAGATTACCTCGTGCATTCCTTGAATGTATCATGGGCAGTGAGACTGAGAGGTGATCTATCTATTTGGGTACATTATCATTGTTGGAAATACCCGAGAGGTGATCCATCCATCTGGTGAGTTATTGCATCTTTAGGTTCCTTAGTTGGTGACACCCTGAGAGTGATTAGGGATCCATTAGGTTATCTATAGTTGTTATATTTAGAAATCCAGATCCATCATTGTTCCAGAACCGATAGAAGTTGAGCTTTACAAGTAGGATTCCGACCTAGGTAGTATTCTTCCTACATCTTGATTTCACCTTTGTTCTTATCTTGATAGTTAGATTTGTTCTGAGTTCATTGCATTCTTAGTCAATCAGTAGTGTAGTAAACCCCCCAAACCAACTCAATCTTTAGTCCGAGTCAGAGTCTACTTTGTTACATAGAGTCTCTAAGGTTCGATAATCCGGTTTACCGCTAAGCTGTGCTACACTTGATAGGTTCACTTGTCTGTCAGTGCGGTTTAGTTCATAGGTTTTCCATTTACTACTTAGGTGTTTAGGTTAGGTTTTGTTAGTTATTTTATAGACCGTCTGGATGACATCAACGTCAGGGCGGGACATGTATACTGTTCAAAAGCTCATGGTCAAACTAAATTGCATTATTTTATTAAACTGAATTACAGGTACAAATACATATTGTTCAAATAACAGAAGCTAACAATACATCCAATTTATTTATCACTAGGTCCATAAGCTCCTAAGTGATAAACTTGCACTTCAAACATCTCCACCTGAAACATGATTTAAATGAGAGGGTCAACTAAAAAATAGTTGATGAGCATACGTAGGTTTTGATACCACAAGTAGATTTCAAATGTTTTATACAATTCATATGATACATGGTAATAAGGCATTTATGGAGAATCTATAGTTAAGCTAGGTGCACAATCAAACCTTGTGACTGAATGACATAACAACAAATGTTATCCTAATGTAGGGCATAACAACAAATGTTATCCTGATGTAATGTCGGTAACAATCACCTTACCTGGGTGGGTTTGTCAAACACAATATATCTATCAATGTTACCGTTGGCTTGTACAGAGTTAATGATTGCATGAGTGTGTCATGTATATGTAGTCTTAACTTATAGCATTCAAGCATAAAGCACAAATAACACATAGAATCATATTATAGAATTGTATATTTGTAAATGCAAAGAGTTTTCTAAGAGTAATCATGTTTCACCCCAAAATGTGCAAAATGTAAAAAAGGGGCTATATAAAACTCAACTTGAATAATAAAGGGACGGGCTTATAAGTTGTAGCAACAAGAATTAAGGATGCCCTAAGTTGAATAAAATAGGTTATTATAACGTAGAATGGTTTAATGGAACAATAATGGAATGAGTTGGGATTTTAGGGTTTTTGGAAATGACGAGTGATTGAGAAGACGAATGAAGTTTTAAAAAATGATATTTTAAAATTTAATAAATGTCTTATTAAGACAATTAGGTTAAAGGAATGAAGGATCAGAATATTTATAAGAATATAATTTGAAATAAATAAGTTTGTTATGCGAATTGTAGTATTATTATTTATGAAAATCAAGTTACTAACCGAATCATATAATTACTAAAATCATATTATTTGTAAAAGTATTATTAATATTATGATAAATATACTAATAAAATAATTATTAAAATCTATGTTATTAGTAACATATATTATAGATTAAATTTTTACAATGGTTGAGGTTACTAAAATATTTATAACCTCTTTTTGTTTAATAAAACTTACGATGTTAACGAAACATTTTTAAAGATATGTACATGAAATAATGACGTTTGTAATGTTGTTGAAATATATAATGATAACGAAATAATGCGTACATGAAATACTGATGCCCATATTATATTTGTGATAATAAAAAATTGTCCTTTTTAGAAAATGATTAAACATATATACATATATATATATATATATGCCTTTTTTTTCTAAGAAATATCAATTATAAAGCTTTGAACATTTATAAAAATGATTGGTTTATAATAATTGTTTACTTATAAAAATACATTTGCACAATCATAAAAATTTATAAAATAAAGTATATTATTATAATATCAAACTATTTTAGTCCCAATCCAATATATACGAGCTTTATGGTTTCATAGTGTACTCTCTATATATATGATAATAATAGAATGAGAATATATGAATCAGATTTCTCCAACTTTCTCTTTTATTTCTTGTCACGTTATCAGCACGGGATTGCTTTAAAGATTCCGGGATTGCTTTAAAGATTCATTCTCAAAGATGGATATCACCGTTTGAAACCACAATTTTTTCTTCAACATGAAATTCTGCATAGTTTGAAATTCACTGTGAAACCACCGTTTGGCAGCCACCAACCATTCACACAACCATCGCCGCAGAACAAAATGACTTCGGATGATATGACGATAGCCGAAAAGAAAGCCAATCGGTAGCTACAACCTGAAAACGCGATCCTCATCGGTAACTATCATCTGAAACTTTGAGTCAGGTAACAAACATAAACCCCATGTTTATTAATCAGTTTTTTTTTAGCCTTTTACATTCTTGAATCGATAATGTCAGACGTGATAGAAATATATTAGTTTTAAGACCCGGCGGTCACTGTCGCCATGGGTTTTCTGGTCACTGTCGATTCTAACCGCTAATAATAGATGTTTGCATTAAACCGGTCATTTAGAAATAGATGAGACGGTCCACGTTGAAGAAGAGTAGGAGTTAAACTGTCTTGATGATCCGACGCCTATCGCCGATGCGACCGTAAACTGGAGGTCGTCGATTATTCACATATATGAAGTTTCTCCGGCACGATTATGGTGATCCCACCGTCATAAGCACCGCCGAGACGACAACCACAGGCTATTGAAGCTACCCCTCGCCCGTCGCCGAGGTTTACGTGGCCGTTACAAATGATGACCCGTTCAAATCGGAAGGAGCAGATGGTGTTGTAACCTGAGGATGTGTTAAATCGCGAAAATCCCGACTAGTTGCAGCGGCCTCAGAAGGAAACGGAGTTGAGCACATCTGCTTGATGGGATATCCCGGCAGTTACAACTGCTTCATGATGAAACGGAGATGGCCATTTCAGATAAGCATGCATTGACGATTGACCCACACATATCGGGATTTATGATGGAATCTCCAATTCGAATTAATAAAAGATCAAGGCCATATATATATAAAAGAAAAAAAAATGGCATTGCCTTATTTGCTGGAGAGTGCACACGTACCGTGCATGTGGATATGACGTGTGGACCGAGGCAGATTATTGAAAAGAAAAAGAAAATCCAAAATAAATTATGCCACACAAAAGTTGGTGTATTCAAATGGATCATTAACTGCCTACTAATATTTCTAATCCACCACCAAATGCTAGTAATGGGCCTCAAAACATCATTTTAGTCTAATTTTTATTTTGAGCTCTCCTCTTGTTTAAACCCGTTTATGTGGAATGATGTGGTCGGTCAACTAAGAAATCTAGTGGATCAAATATAAGGGATACCGATTTCAAGCACGAATTCTGGGAAGTTTTTATTGTATCCATTTTTATTGTTAAAAAACCAATAGTAAGTAGTCTAAAAGAGACGGTCCTAATGGAAATGAGTTTTCCTCTCCAAACAAAGACTAAAGTTAATCTCTCTTTTTCTGTCACCGCATCCCCGAAAAGTAAGAATACCTCAACATTGAGGATATTTTTGACGTGTGAGAGAACCTCAAAAGGCATGTTTAACCACTTGTAGTTAGTGTTTCTTTCAAAAGCTCACTTTAATTTTCTTCACCTATGATTGTAAATATTAAGTTGGTTAACGAGTATAACTTTGCTCTTATCTACATTACCCTATATTTGAAACAACGCAAAGACATAATTGATTTTGGCATGTTCGGCAAGATGTTATCCATGTCTCACATTCACAACTTGCTCTTGTCGCGGCAAGACTAAGAATGTGTTTTTAAGAAATATCGGAGCTCAAATCATGTCTCCTAATCAAGACCAACCGGTGCCAGCTCATTCCCTGAAGCGAATACGGCTACCATTCAATGCTGATGGAGGAGTAAATGTGTTTGCGACCCCAGCAGAGGCTATACGCGTAGAAGAAACAAATTATGGAGGCCAGAGCTTTATCATCAAAAACCCCACATTCGTGGTTAAATCAATAAAACAAGGTTCGGCCACTAAGTGGGATTTCTTACAACGTGGCTAGAAAACATCTCCCATAAATGTTGAATGACTAACCTTGTCACCTAGTGATATCTATGAGAAAACAAATAGAAGGAAATGGAATGAGGTTGAAATAAACCCCATCCAGGGAATTCTTATAGCCCCAACTATCATCACTTCATTTGGATACTGTTGTTTAGCTATCACATATGAAAACCTGGTAAATACAAGTGTTTATAAACTATTGAATGCTTCGGAAGAGTATGGTTATCTTATTTACCAAGTACTAATATTATGTCATGATACTCTAGTAGAATTATTGTAACCATCAACGATGAATGTCTGGCGTGTAGCGACACAACTCCTAAAACATAAAATACTTTTACCCGTTGTCTAGCAAAGTGACACTTGTTGGTAGTATTCAAAGTGTTGGAAACTTTATTTAATGCTCCAGAAGAGTATGTGTCGCCTTACCTACGTGTACTAGATATGTCTTATATTCTAGTAAATCATGAAGAAATTTACTAAGTTTCCAAATATATTCGGCTAGACGCCTATTACAACAAAAATGATCGAAAATGATACAAAATATCTCTAGTTACACATGACAAATATGCTAGAAGACCATATTGCAGAGCTAGAGATTTTACCACCTAGAATATACTGTAGAAAATATATCTAATAAAATTCAAATGTGATGAGTAACCAGAAGTTACTAGTCAAATATATTTTTCATCATACAACATGACTAAATAGGTCATCGAAGCAGTATCGTGATGAGGTGAATGATCAAAAGTGCCAACAAGCGCCCTCTAAAAAATTTAAAATTTTTGCTACCAAAAGTATCCTGTGCGGTGAGTTCTCTCAGCAAATCAATCTTTAAGCTCTCCGAAAACAAACTCTTATAAGTAACCCCTCTTATATTTGGGAAGAATTCAAGAGGATATATGCGGGTATGTTAATCTCCATGTGGATCATTTTCAGTATTTTACAATCTTAAGAGATACGTATCTATATGGTCACGTGTGAGTCTTTTAGCTACCTTATATGTAGCATTTGCTCGCTTATTGTATATCTATAGAGATAAATGATGAACATCCAGAATCTCATGTTCACATATAAAAATAATTAAGTTGAATCATTAAGTAAATGATTAAAGTTAATCGCTATATCGCTCCTGAAGAGATATAAATTATTATGCGAGGGCATGCTATTATGCATATCGATGCACTAATCAGTTCAAACCAACTGTTGATCACAAATACTCCCACGTACAAATGTTCTCCAGAAGAGAACTAAGTTTGTCTCAAAAATAAATATTTTTGTTGTGCGATCTATGTATCAATACCGCCATCATAATGTACCAGAAATGAGACATGTATACAACATAATATGTTGTCAAAATAAGACAATATTCCCAGTCTTAGGGGGAGATTGGATAAAGAAAGGAAAGACTGGTAATTCATGAAAACCAAAAACATCGAATGCATCATCGTCACCCCGGAAGTGGTTAATATGAGTCTGAAGTCTAATATGTCATGTGTTTTGTGAAAAATAGTAAATGAATTATTTGATGCATTCACACACACAAACAGAGTGACAAAGTCATATATACCAGCATAAACGTCACCTGCTCAAACTGAAGTAATCATAGAAAGATAACCATATACATGAAACATAGGAAATAAATCGGATCCAAAAATAAAAACCCACGCGAAAAAAGAGAGTAGAATAAGGCAGTTGATCTAACCTTAGAAGAGGTTATACACAAAACCCTAGAAGCGGTTATAGATAAAATCCGAGAAGAGATTAACGAAATCGTAGAAAGAAGCGATAAAGCCCCAAAAGGGGGAAATGTCTTAGAAAAGACTAATATGATTCAAGAAGAAAATTATAATGCCTCAAAAGAGGAAAATGGAGTTCTAGAAGAAACTCGTGTACCAAACAAATATGATATCTCAATAAATTATATACAAAATAGTACAATATGGAACCAAAAATGAAACACGTGTTTGAAATATTTGCATATGCTATAGCAATAGATGTAATCGATGAAAAATATTACGTACATAAAACTCTGTAAGAGTACATACACAGAGATGTCTGCCTACAATGGCAAGACGCCTAAAAGGCTGAATTTAATTCGCTTGACAAGCAAAAACGTTTTCGGACCTGTAGTTCGAACACCCATAGACATCAAACCAGTAGGTTATAAATGGGTGTATTTAAATAAAAAGAAACAGAAATTATGAGATTATGCGATGTAGGCACGACTTGTAACATTAAGGTTTTCCCCAAATCCTGGAAGTTGATTATGAGGAAACGTGTTCCCCTGTAGTGGATGCGATAACCTTTAGATGTTTAATCGGCCTCGTAATCTCATAAGGACTTCAGAAAACTTATGGATGTTGTCACTGAATACTTGTATGGAAAACTTGAAATTGATAACTAAATAAAAATCCATAAAAGGTTAGAAATGCCTGAAGCATTATAATTAGTACCCCGAGATGTGTTTTATAAATCTCAAGAGATTTTTATATAGTCTCAAGAAAACTAGTCGTATATGGTACAATCGACTTAGTATATATTTTGAAAAAATGGGTATTAGTTTGATAAAATCTGTCATGTAAGACCTTGACACAACTAAACTATTAATCGACCTGATGTTCGAGTATATATTTTTCCATAAATCAAATTACATCAAGAAGATGTTAATGTATTCTAATATGGACAAAGTTTATCCGCTAAGCACACCCATAACTATGTGGTCATTAAGCATACACAAATATCCTTACTTCCCCCAAGAAGAGGGTGAAGAAGTACCTCGTCTAGAAGTACCGTACTTAATCACAATCGGTGCACTAATGCATCTCATTATATCACAAGACATGATATTATGTTTAAGGTAATGTGCTAGTGAAATAAGATGTTATAAATCAACACGTTGCACTCTTTTTCCCTTCACTAAGTTTTTGTCCCATTGGGTTTTCTTAGTAAAGTTTTTAAAGTGTCGTAATTGATCCAATAGCATCACTTTATCTTATAGGTCCCGAAGTACTGATTTAACATCATCTGGAAGTATGTTGTTAATTATACATAATACGCTCAGTGCTCTTTTTCCCTTAGCTATGGTTTTGTCCCACTGGGTTTTCCAAGCAAGGTTTTTGATGAGACATCATTTTCAAGCGTATTAAAAGATAAGTTGATATCTTTGCTGGACTCAAGACAAAGGATTGTCTATGAGAAAAATATAGAGTCCCAATCAATTGTTTATGGTGATGCAAGTTACTTATTAGACTACACGTAGTTTGATCTAAATTTGCATACAAAGGTACAAAGATTTCATGCCAATCAACAAAGTATACACTATCACGAACCAGAGTTGATTAGAAAAAAGTCCAACTATACTATATGAAGACCATGAGGCATGCATCGCTCAAATCGATCAAGACTACAACAAATATCAACTCAATCAGTTACCACAGAAGATTACATTCCCAAGAATGGAAGATATATGTTAGATTGAGGGGGAGTATTATGCACCCTGTACTCTTTTTTCTTAACTAAGTTTTGTCCCACTGAGTTTTCTTAGTAAGGTTTTAATGAGACAGCATAACCGATCCTGCAGTATCGATAGGATCGGTCCTGAAGAACCGAGACAACATTATTTAGTAGTATAATGTTAATAGTGTATAATATAAAATGTCTGAGGAGGAGTGTTATAATATCAAACTATTTTAGGCCCAACCCAATATGTACGGGCTTTAGGGTTTCATAGTGTACTCTCTATATATATGATAATGATGGAATGAGAATATATGAATCAGATTTCTCCCACTTTCTCTTTTATTTCTTTTCATATATTAAATAGATGCTAAAATTATAGGCATGAGTTTTGTTTGATTGTATATATGTAATTTTTAACCATTTTTCTCTTTATAAGAATACATGAGTTTATATATATATATATACACATATGTGTGTGTGTGAAAGCCAGGAATTAAAACAGGAAAAAAAGAATGGGTGCAGCAGGTTTTGAACCTGTGACATTGGCTGTGCAGGTCTTGCGATTTACCATTGGGCTAGAGGCCTATGCATGTTTAAGGTAATAGAACCATGTTATTTATGTATGAAAAATACACTATCATCTTCCTTAAACATCCCAGGTCACAAACTGAGTTCCCCCATTCAACCCTAATCCCAAATTGATATTAGATTTACTCACATATTTCAAACAAATCATTGGGGCTTTGCATCATGGTGTAAAAATGAGTAGGGATTTGACTGAATACCTGATAATCGGACTTGTTAGGCTGCGAATGAGGGAGGTCTGCTCTCCAGTTTCGATCGCGGCTGAGAGAAGGTGAGGACGGGTTTAAGGATGGGTTTTGCGTTGAACACGATATGTAACCGATTAGGGGTGCTTTTGAAAGCGTTAAAAGATCTGATTAGCACGAGATTAGCGGGATTTAGGGTATGGTTTGTGGGTTTTAATACATACGATCGAAGCTTCCAAATTGGGTTTCAAAACGAATAAACTCAATCAGTTTCAATGATTTCGAGTTACCATAAGATTGTAAACGAGTGGAGAATTTATTTTTGAAAGATTACTACTTCGGATTTCCAGGGATTTGAGAGATTTGAAACGGGTTTGACTTTTTTTATAGTCAAAATTTGTTATTGCAAGGAGCAAAATTTGAATTTAATACACGTAAAAATAATAATTAATATGGTAAGTACGGGTTTGGAATGAAGTGTTATTATTGTATAAAATATAATAAAATAACACTAGAAAATCCTGGGTGTTACAGTATCCCGTAGTTTGAAATTAATGTGGTAAGTACGGGTTTGAGGGAATTTCGTCCCGAAATTCAACTGATGGAGGCTACTGAATCAGGAAGAAGATGAGGGTTTTGGATTCTCAATGAGTTTTGACTGTCGGTTTGAGGAGTACAATCGATAGCAAGATTTGGCCCGATACTCGAAGTTAGGCATGAATGATGATGGTTGTAACATCCATGTTTTTCCTGGTATTTCATATTGTGCAATAAATGACAATTTCAATCTAATGTTCACATTCAAAACGTTGTGTCACACCATTTACTATTTTCATGTGCAATTAAGGAGTATTATCATAATGTTAAAACTACATACACACATTTTACATTGCTACAATAACAACTGAAACAAACCTACGCTATCTCACAAACTACAAGGACTAGTCTTGAAAATTATCAAAATATCACTTGGCACGGTCGCGCCATGACCTGGAACGGTCGCGCACCGTAAACACGGTCGCGCCGAGAACTGACACGGTCGCGCCTGAAACCCAACTGAAACGTAAACACTGCCTTAATCACAAAGTCTTTTCGAGTCCGTGATTGTAACGTCTTTTGTGCCGTTTTCAGATTAATTCATCAATGACCAAACTCCTGAATAACCACAATTTCAATTAGAAACCTAAAACCATCACTTAGTCATTCCTTTCTCTCAATATCGTCCAAATCGCGTGACACCCTCGAAATCAAACCCCTGCGCATGATCTTCGAGCTTTTGTGATCACATTGCTCACATCAATCGTGCCGGAATTCCAGCAGAAGACGCCAAGGATCAACCCACCGAAGTCGGAACTCCGTTTGGTCGAACCCCACCAATTCGATATCGTTTAAGGTAAGTAAACACATCATCAGACTCATTTCAATCCCGTGAATGGAAACCCTAACCTATTCAGGGCTTATACAATCGAATTGAACACGAATAAAATCTAGGGTTCATTATATTTTAGTTTAATCGAACTACACCCTAGACACGATCTCCACTCAATTAAAATACATGGATAAATTCTAAAACAATCAACAATCGAAAGCCCCATGAATTCACCCGCTATTAATACAGGATTTAGACAAATTAGCTTCTGGAACATTCAGACACGGTCGTGCTAATCAATTAGCACGGTCGTGCCTCTTGACCAGGCATGGTCGCGCCCCATGCCTAAGCACGGTCGCGCCCCATGCCTAAGCACGGTCTCTAGCACGGTCGCGCCCAATGCCTAAGCGCGGTCGCGCCGTACATTTGACACGGTTGTGCTACCTTGGGTCAGAACCTATTTCTTCTGTTATTTTAATATAAACTCATTTTCTTTTATAAAAATTATTTTATAAAACTCCAAAGCCAGAATTGTTTTCATAATCTAAATTATCAACTTGGTAATATTAAACAAATTAATTAAGTCGTTTCTAATGGATTAAAAAGTAATAAATTTAAAATAAAAGTTTTACATATAATTGTTTTATTCAAACCTACACAAACTATTTATATTCTAATATATATTTAAAATGCCTCTTGACACATTTTCATGAACAACTAAATAAAAAGAATTAAATTATTATTTTAGTTAATTATTCAAATTAAACCTTAAGCCTTTCATTATTTAATTGAATTTACATTTTCATTCAAATACCAACGCAAATGAATACATCAACCCTTCGTACAAATCCATGCTCTCGTTCCTATTGAAAGCCTTAGAATTTCCTTAGACATTATGCTAACTATTAATCCAAAGTTATACTATTTTACTCTAGGTCAAACTTAGTGATTAGCAAATCACTTGGATTATAAAACACTCGTGTTAACTACTACATTTTGATACAAGTGAGTATACATAGCCCCTTTTACTCTTTTACATTTTTTGGGGTGAAACATGAACACTATTCAAATTACATGTTTACATTTACACAAACAACACAAGTACAAATCCTATTTACATTCATGTTTGCAAATTTGAGCTTTATGCCCGAGTGCTATGTGTGCTAACTTCTGTGAACACTTATGTGCAATCATTAACTATTCAAGCCGACGGTTTTCAATGATAGATCTACTGAGTCTGACAAACCCACCCAGATTGGGGTGATTGATACCGACAACACAATTTGCATGCTAGTTACAAAGGTTTGATTGTACTTGGTTACACAATAGCTGCTCCCCATAAATGCCTTATTTATCATGTTATGTAACGATTTGTTTTACAACTATATGCTATCTATATACAAACCTGTGTTATACTCATCAACTTTTTAGTTGACTTTATTTTATTCATGTTTCAGGTCCTAATATGTGAGATTGATCAAGATGTGCTACATATAGGCTTGGACTTAGTTAAAATAAATAAAGAACTTATGTATTTCAATTATGTTTCTTTTCATGGAATTGCTTTTGATTGAATGTTTGTAATGGAATTTGATAATTAATATATTTCAATTTAGTCAACCTTGTGCTTATGAACAGTCTACATGTCCCGCCCCGATGATTCCGCCATCGGTCGGGGTGTGACAGATTGGTATCAGAGCCTTGGTTATAGGGAATTAGGTTATTAGACCCCTTGACCTAGACTATAACTTTAGGACACCTACTTAAGCTATGTTTCATGATTACATGTTATATGCTACATGCTATATGTTATGTGTTATGTGTTACATGCTATGTGCTACATGCTTACTATGATTAGTTATTATTTTATTTGATGACTTAATTGTTAAAAATCCAGGACTTATTAGTATATACTTAAATGATAAATTAAATAAACAATATCCTTTCCTATATCCTAAAACCTCATAATATTCTTATCTTCTTCTCTACCTTTATCTTTCTAAGCATGTGGAAACTTCATGAAGCTAGATCCATAAAATTTCTTTATTTCCTCGTTAAGGTTTTTAAGCTTTGTTAATTATTTGAGGACACGTGCAATCTGGAAGAGTGACACCTGTATTTTGGGTTTTCTGTCTAGGAAAGCATTTCGCATAAATCCCAATAAATCGAGGGACCCATATGCTTTCCTAGGAATTCCCGAGATGAGTGTTTACTTATAGGCTAAAGCATGTCTCCTTGAAAATTATATAAGTTTAATTAACCTTAATGTGTCGTAGCATTCGAGTGATTATATCACTATTTGAGTACAATCCAAACTATGATTATCTATTTATTTTGTTATCTTATTCTATTAAATCCAAACAATTCATATAAGTTCTTACATCTTTTCTTGTCTTGTAAAAATCTGTAGAATGCCTCCTCGTCGTGCTCCCGCGGCCAACACCAATACCGACATTGCTGCTATTCTTGCACAACTCGTGACACAACTCACTCAAGCTAATAGTACCACCAATGGCAACAATGGTGGAAATGGTAGTAATAGTGGTAATGGTGGAAATGGTGGTAACAACCCATCTCAATTCACCTTCAAACATTTCAACTCGTGCAATCCTCCCAAATTCTATGGTACTGAAGGAGCTACTGGACTCCTTCAATGGTTCGAAAGCATTGAGAATACTTTTCTCAATAGTGACTGCCCCGACAACCTTCGTGTTCGTCATGCCACAAGTGTCCTACAAAAACGGGCACTCACATGGTGGAATGGGGAGAAAAGGAATAGAGGTGTGGATGTGGCAATGGCCTTACCTTGGGATGAGGTTAAAAGGCTAATGACCGAGGAATTCTGTCCTCGAAATGAAGTGAAGAAACTTGAAGCTGAGTTTTGGGATCTTGCCCAAGATAGTGGTGAAAACTTGGCGTATACAACTCGGTTCCATGAGTTGAGTCTTCTTGTGCCCCACATGGTCACTCCCTTGTCTCGCTGCATTGAAAAGTATATTGGGGGACTACCTAGGCAAATTCAAGATACTGTCCTAGGAAGGAATCCCGCAACACTTGAGGATGCTATCCGCTTATCTATCACCTTAACTGATAACCATGTGAAGGCGGGGACTCTTACTAAAAAGGGCGCAAAGAAAGTCTCCGACACTGCAACTCCTTCCACCCACAACAAAGAAGCCATAACTGAGCCCTCCTGGCACAATAAGAAGAGAAAGACTAGAAATTTTGCTGTGGTCACTCCCGCTATACCTGTTAACCAAGCTGCACCTATGATTCAAGCACCGGCCAAAAAGCCATATGTTGGAATCTACCCACTTTGTGCCACCTGCAACTACCATCATCCCCAAAGCATCCCATGTCGCCTTTGTACTCATTGTGGGAGGTATGGCCATACGGTTAATGTTTGTAGGGCCAAAGCTATTGCGGGCCAAGTCAACCCACCAAACCAACAACCAAGTGACTAACCAAGGTACTCCCGCTATTGCAAATGGGCGTGCATGTTATGAGTGTGGCAACCCGAACCATTTCCGTGATCAATGCCCAAGATTTGCCAATGCTAGACAAGGTGGAGCTCATGGGCGTGCTTTCAACGTAAACGCCAACGAAGCTCAAGCCAATAATGACGTGGTCAATGGTACGTTCCTTGTAAATAGTCAATATGCCTCCATTTTATTTGATACCGGTGCCGATAAGAGTTTTGTGTCACTTAACTTTGAACCTTTACTTGCAAAGACACGATCCCTTTTAGAGAAAACATTTACCGTTGAAGTAGCAAATGGTGACTCTCTTACAATTGAATCCATTATCTATGATTGCTCTTTGCAACTTAATGATCATACATTCCCAATCAACCTTGTTCCAATGCCACTAGGAAGCTTTGATATCATCATAGGCATGGATTGGCTATCAAATCATCATGCCGAAGTCATTTGTTTCGAGAAGTGCATCCGAATACCCTTACCATCGGGAGAAACGTTAAGAGTCTTTGGTGAAAATCCTTGCAAAGGACTTAAGTTAATGTCGTGCACTACCGCCCAAAAGTACCTACGAAAGAAGTACGTGGCCTTCTTAGCTCATATTGTCCAAAAAGAGGTCAAAGAGAAGAGTATACAAGACATTCCCATCATTCGGGATTTTCTCGAAGTATTTCCTGAAGATCTATCTGGTCTTCCACCCGTTCGACAAGTAGAATTTCGCATTGATCTTATGCCCGGAGCCAACCCCGTGGCTAGAGCTCCATACCGTCTTGCACCTTCTGAAATGCAAGAACTTGCAAGTCAACTTCAAGAGCTCTCCGACAAGAGATTCATTCGTCCAAGTCATTCACCGTGTGGTGCACCCGTCTTATTCGTCAAAAAGAAGGATGGATCATTTCGCATGTGTATTGACTACCGCGAACTCAGCAAGCTTACTATCAAAAACCGTTATCCTTTGCCTAGAATTGATGATCTCTTCGATCAAGTTCAAGGCTCTACTTGCTTCTCGAAGATTGACATTCGATCCGGTTATCACCAACTCCGTGTGCAAGAAGACGATATTCCAAAGACTGACTTCCGAACAAGGTATGGTCACTACGAGTTCATGGTTATGCTTTTTGGACTAACCAATGCACCCACAGTTTTCATGGACCTCATGAATCGTGTGTGCAAACCGTACCTTGATAAGTTCGTGATCGTTTTCATCGATGACATCTTAATTTATTCCAAGACTAAAGCAGATCATGAGCAAGATCTTAGATTGGTTTTGGATCTCTTGAAGAAAGAACAACTATATGCCAAATTCTCTAAATGTGAATTTTGGTTAAAAGAAGTTCAATTTCTTGGTCATATTGTCAACGACAAGTATTCATGTTGACCCTGCTAAGATCGAAACGATTAAGAATTGGAATGCCCCGAAGACTCCCACTGAAGTTCGTTCATTTCTTGGTCTTGCGGGATATTACCGTCGTTTCATCTCGAACTTCTCTAAGATTGCTGTCCCCCTTACCGCTTTGACCCACAAGGGTAAGACTTATGAATGGGGACCAAAACAAGAAGAAGCTTTCCAAACCCTCAAGCAAAAGTTGTGTAATGCTCTCATTTTGACTCTCCCTAATGGAAATGATGATCTAGTTGTCTACTGTGATGCTTCCAACCAAGGTCTCGGCTGTGTTCTCATGCAACGAGGCAAAGTAATCACTTATGCATCAAGGCAACTTAAGATTCATGAGAAGAATTATACGACGCACGATCTCGAGTTGGGTGCGGTCGTATTCGCATTGAAGATTTGGAGACATTATCTCTATGGCACAAAATGTGTGGTGTTCACCGACCACAAAAGTCTTCAACACATCTTCAACCAAAAAGAACTCAATATGAGGCAATGACGTTGGGTCGAACTCCTTAACGACTATGACTGCGAGATTCGTTACCATCCCGGCAAAGCGAATGTCGTAGCCGATGCTTTGAGTCGAAAGGACATGTCATGCTTCATTGTGCCCGAATCCAAACTGACATTCAAATTCGCATCTTAGAAGCTCAACACGTCTCGGTCACCGAGGGTAACATGTACGAGGAAATGTCATGTGGTGTTGAACTTCAACTTGAATCAAAACCAAATGGCTTACTTTATTACTTGAAACGTATTTGGGTTCCCGATCGCGATGATCTCCGTACATTTCTTATGAACGAGGCTCACAAGACTCTTTATTCTATTCATCCTGGTGCGGATAAAATGTACCAAGATCTTCGCCAACAATATTTGTGGCCCGGTATGAAAAAGGACATTGCTCTCTATGTTGCCAAATGTCTAACGTGCTCCAAAGTCAAAGCCGAACACCAACGTCCGTCCGGATTACTTGAACAACCGAAAATTCCCGTGTGGAAATGGGAGAACTTAGCCATGGATTTTATTACCAAACTTCCTCGCACCTCGAGTGGCTATGATCGCATTTGGGTGATCATTGATCGTCTCACCAAATCTGCTCATTTCTTGCCTATCCGTGAAGACTATCGGGTTGAGAAACTAGCCCGAATTTACATTGATGAAATTGTAAGCCGTCATGGTGTTCCTTTAAACATAATCTCCGATAGAGATGCCAGGTTCACTTCTCGTTTTTGGCAATCTCTTCAATCTGCTCTTGGCACACGATTGGATTTGAGCACGGCTTACCATCCTCAAACTGATGGTCAAAACGAGCGAACAATCCAAACTCTTGAAGACATGCTTAGAGCTTGCGTAATTGATTTTGGTGGCAATTGGGATTCACATTTATCCCTCATTGAGTTCTCTTACAATAATAGCTACCACACAAGTATCAACATGGCTCCATTCGAAGCTCTTTATGGTCGCAAGTGTCGTTCTCCTATATGTTGGAAGGAGATTGGTGAAGCACAAATCACTTGTCCCGAGCTAATGCAAGAAACATCCGACAAGATTATTCAAATCCGTGACAACATCCGAACAGCGAGAAGTCGGCAAAAGAGTTATGCCGATAAACGACGAAAACCCTTGGAATTCCAAGTCGGTGACCTTGTTCTTCTTAAGGTGTCCCCGTGGAAGGGTGTGATCCATTTTGGAAAGAAAGGCAAGTTAGCCCCTCGCTATGTTGGTCCATTCAAAATCCTTGAAAGGATTGGGAAAGTGGCTTACAAACTCGAGTTACCTCCATCTCTTGGCAATGTGCATCCTACATTTCATGTATCTAATCTGAAGAAATTTCTCGCTGATGAGAATCTCCATATACCACTTGATGACGTGCGCATTGATGAAACGATGCACTTCGTTGAGAAACCGGTAGAAATTATGGATCGTGAAATCAAACAACTCAAGCGAAGTCGTATTCCTATTGTCAAAGTTCGTTGGGAGTCTAAGCGTGGTCCTGAATTCACGTGGGAACGAGAGGACCAAATGAAACTCAAGTACCCCCACCTGTTTGCTGATTCAGTAGCCTCAACTAGTTAAATTTCGGGACGAAATTCCCTCAACTAGGGGATACTGTAACATCCATGTTTTTCCTGGTATTTCATATTGTGCAATAAATGACAATTTCAATCTAATGTTCACATTCAAAACGTTGTGTCACACCATTTACTATTTTCATGTGCAATTAAGGAGTATTATCATAATGTTAAAGTACATACACACATTTTACATTGCTACAATAACAACTGAAACAAACCCACGCTATCTCATAAACTACAAGGACTAGTCTTGAAAATTATCAAAATATCACTTGGCACGGTCGCGCCCCGTAAACACGGTCGCGCCGAGAACTGACACGTTCACGCCTGAAAACCAGTTGAAACGTAAACACTGCCTTACTCACAAAGTCTGTTCGAGTCCGCGATTGTAACGTCTTTTGTGCCGTTTCCAGATTAATTCATCAATGACCAAACTCCTGAATAACCACAATTGCAATTAGAAACCCAAAACCGTCACTTAGTCATTCCTTTCTCTCAATATCGTCCAAATCGCGTGACACCCTCGAAATCAAACCCCTGAGCATGATCTTCGAGCTTTTGTGATCACATTGCTCACATCAATCGTGCCGGAATTCCAGCAGAAGACGCCAAGGATCAACCCACCGAAGTCGGAACTCCGTTTGGTCGAACCCCACCAATTCGATATCGTTTAAGGTAAGTAAACACATCATCAGACTCATTTCAATCCCGTGAATGGAAGCCCTAACCTATTCAGGGCTTATACAATCGAATTAAACATGAATAAAATCTAGGGTTCATTATATTTTAGTTTAATCGAACTACACCCTAGACACGATCTCCACTTAATTAAAATACATGGATAGATTCTAAAACAATCAACAATCGAAAGCCCCATGAATTCACCCGCTATTAATACAGGATTTAGACAAATTAGCTTCTGGAACATTCAGACACGGTCGTGCTAATCAATTAGCACGGTCGTGCCTCTTATCCAGGCATGGTCGCGCCCCATGCCTAAGCACGGTCGCGCCCTGTGCCTAAGCGCGGTCGCGCCGTACATTTGACACGGTTGTGCTACCTTGGGCCAGAACCTATTTCTTTTGTTATTTTAATATAAACTCATTTTCTTTTATAAAAATTATTTTATAAAACTCCAAAGCCAGAATTGTTTTCATAATCTAAATTATCAACTTGGAAATATTAAACAAATTAATTAAGTCGTTTCTAATGGATTAAAAAGTAATAAATTTAAAATAAAAGTTTTATGTATAATTCTTTTATTCAAACCTACACAAACTATTTATATTTTAATATATATTTAAAATGCCTCTTGACACATTTTCATGAACAACTAAATAAAAAGAATTAAATTATTATTTCAGTTAATTATTCAAATTAAACCTTAAGCCTTTCATTATTTAGTAAGGTCAATCAGAAAACTAAAGAGTAATAATGTGGCGTAACTTTAGAGTTCCATAGTTTCCTCGTGTTTGAATAAGAATACGTCAAACCCCGAGTAGTTTTAAAGTTTTACAGCTTCCTCGTGTTTGAACAAGAATACGTCAAACCCCGGGTAGATTTAAAGTTTTATAGCTTTCAACTCTTATGAATAAAGTGAGTGATCATGTCTTGTGTGTAATGTGATCAATCAATTGCAACAATTGTAAATTGTCTAGTTCCGTGTATAATGTAAACACCCAAGTTTCATATATGATCTAGTGTCATGTATATTGTAAACAAATGAGTTTCATATATAATGTAAATAATTTGGTATCATGTATATTGTATAATGTGAACAATTTAGTATCATGTATTTTGTAAACAAATAAGTTTCATGTTTAATGTGAACAATTTAATATCATGTAATTTGTAAACAAATAAGTTTCATGTATAATGTGAGCAATGTAGTATCATGTATATTGTATAATGTGAACAATTTAGTATCATGTATTTTATAAACAAATAAGTTTCATGTCTAATGTGATCAATCTAGTATCATGTACCAAACAAACAAGTTTCATGTATTATGTGATCAATCTAGTATAATGTATATTGCAACAAACAAGTTTCATGTATTATGTGACCAACGTAGCATTATGTATATTGCAAAGAACTAAGTTTCATGTGTTATGTGATCAATCTAGTATAATGTATATTGCAAACAAACAAGTTTCATGTATTATGTGATCAATGTAGCATTATGTATATTGCAAACAACTAAGTTTGATGTATCGTGTGATCGTGTATAATGTGATCAATCTAGTACCATGTATCAAACAAACAAGTTTCATATATCATGTGATCAACCTAGCATCATGTATATTTGTAAACAACCAAGTTTCATATATAATGTGATCAACCTAGTATCATGTATATTGTAAACAACTAAGTTTCATGTATAATGTGATCAATCTAGTTTCATGTACCAAACAAACAAGTTTCATGTATCATGTGAATGTTAATATGTAAGTTATTGAATCTCATGAGTAATGTAAACTATCGAATTTTGTAGGTGGTCGAGTGTTGCGGACAAGCGTGTTGTTTGGCGTTCATGTTTAAGGTGGGTAGTTGAGTTTTAACTTTTTAAATCTTTTTGAGGTTTATATGGATCGTTAACGCCTACGCGAAATGATTCATCTCCTTGCAGCGCCTAGTACACTCATACACTTCCGAAGGTGTAAGATAACGAGAAGGTTGTGTAGATAATCAGAGTAGTGTGCTTACAAATAACTGATTTGTGCTCTTTTTTATAAATAAACAAGTAATTGTAATTTATTTTTGTTTGTAAATTAATAAAATGTTGAAAATAATAAGTTGAATAACTAAATAAATGGAGAAATAAATGAAAACTTTTTTTCTATATATATATATATATATATATTTAATTTTAATTATCATAAAAAGAATATTTCAAGAGAAAATAATGGCTAATTTAATAACTCGAACCAAGATTTAATAATAACAATTTAACGAAATAAAATTCATAATTAATTAAGATAATGTTTTAACAAAACAAGTTGTATTAAGTTTTCTTACAAGATGAAACGGTTTATAGAAGTTTATATTCTAGATAATATCTATAAACTAAAGGTTTGATAAATGCTTTGTTTGAACAAAATAATGATGTTGTTTAAATCAGAAAATAAAGTGATTAGTTTACAAAGAAGGCTTAAGTATGTGTACTAAATTGCAATACACAAAATGATGGTGTTTAGATTGTACTCATTTGGTATCATCACCGAATGGGTACTTTGACAAATCAAAGTAATTCAAATTCTTATACTTTCAACAAGACATGCTTTAGCCTATAGGTGAATACTCACTTTGGGAATTCTCAGGAAAGCATACGGATCCTTCGGTTGATTTGGATTTATAAAAAATGTTTTCCTAAACAGAAGACCCAAAGTACAGGCATTCACCATTCCGGATTGCACATGTTCTTTACTAATTTTCAGAACAAAAAACTTTGAAGGGATTTAAAAAAATAATAATAATTTAATAGGCTTTAGGCCTAAGAGTAAAAATTTGTTCACAAATGATGATGGTGACATAATTCTCAATTGTATAGGAATAAAGGTGTATGAAGTCTTAGATATGAATAAGTGTGTGGTAGAACATATGATAACATTTAAAGCGGATCAAATAGGTAGCATGTAATCAAGTAGTGTGGTAAACAAAGTATTACGTAGATAGTAATTTTATAAGCATGTGAGTTATTAAGTAGTGTAACACATAATATAACATGTATTGTATCATGGAATTTAACACCTAAGATAACATGTATGATAATCACACGAGGGGGTATCCTACGGTTATAGAATAGGTCATTGGTTTCTAATAACCTAATTCCCTATAACCATGGCTCTGATACCAATCTGTCAGACCCCAACCGACGTCGGAATACGTCGTAGCGGGACATGTAGACTGTTCAAAAGCTCACGATCAAACTAAATTGCATAAATTTATTAAACTGAATTACAAGTACAAATACATATTGTTCAAATAACAGAAGCTAATAATACATCCAATTTATTTGTCACTAGGTCCATAAGCTACTAAGTGATAAACTTACACTTCAAACATTTCCACCTGAAACTTGATTTAAATGAGAGGGTCAATTAAAAAATAGTTGGTGAGCGTACATAGATTTTGATACCACAAGTAGATTTCAAATGTTTTATACAATTCATATGACACATGGTAATAAGGTATTTATGGAGAATCTACAGTTAAGCTAGGTGCACAATCAAACCTTGTGACTGAAGGGCATAACAACAAATGCCATCCTAATGTAGGGTATAAAAACAAATGTTATCCTGATGTAATGTTGGTAATAATCACCCTACCTTGGTGGGTTTGTCAGACACAATAGATCTATCAATGTTACCGTTGACTTGTACAGAGTTAATGATTGCACGAGTGTGTCATGTATATGTAGCCTTAACTCATTGCATTCAAGCATAAAGCACAAATAACACATAGAATCATATTATAGAATTGTATATTTGTAAATGCAAAGAGTTTTCTAAGACTAATCATGTTTCACCCTAAAATGTGCAAAATGTAAAAAAGGGGCTATGTAAAACTCTTGAATAATAAAGGGTCAGGCTTGTAACTTGTAGCAACAAGAATTAAGGATGCCCTATATTAAATAAAATAGGTTATTATAACGTAGAACGGTTTAGTGGAACAATAATAGAATGAGTTGGGATTTTAGAGTTTTTGGAAATGACAAGGGATTGAGAACACTAATGAAGTTTAAAAAAATGATATTTTAAAATTTTAGGTGTCAATAATAAATAAATTTGTAAATTTAATATAAGTCTTATTAAGACAATTAGGTTAAAGGAATGAGGGAATAGAACATTTATAAGAATATGGTTTAAAATAAATTTATTTGTTATGCGAATTGTAGTATTATTATTTATGAAATTCAATTTACTAACCGAATCATATAATTACTAAAATCATATTATTTGTAAAAGTCTTACTAATATTATGATAAATATAATAATAAAATAATTATTAAAATCTATGTTATTAGTAACACTAAAATATACTATAGATTAAGTTGTTACAAAGGTTGAGGTTACTAAAATATTTATAACCTCTTTTTGTTTATTAAAACTTATGATGTTAACGAAACATTTTTAAAGATATGTACATGAAATAATAACGTTTGTCATATTTTTGAAATATATAATGGTAACGAAATAAAGCGTACATGAAATACTGTTGCTCATATTATATTTGTGATAATAAAAAACTGTCTTTTTTAGAAAATGATTAAACGTGTGTATGTATATATATATATATGCCTTTTTTTCTACGAAATATTAATTATAAAGCTTTGAACATTTTTAAAAAGGATTGGTTTATAATAATTATTTACTTATAAAAATATACATTTGCACAATTATAAGATAAAGTATATTAAATAGATGCTAAAATTATAGGCATGAGTTGTGTTTGATTGTATATATGTAATTTTCAACCATTTTTCTCTTTATAAGAAAACATGAGTTTATATATATATATATATACACACACACATACATGTGTGTGTGTGTGAAAGACAGGAATTTGAAGAGGGAATGGCCTTTCAGAGGCCCACAGACCCAAAGTACAAGGGCTTTAATGCCCACGGTTGAGGCAGTTATGACAAATGGCAGTCTGGGAATGGCTGAATGCCCCCAGCTAATAGAAAATGAAGCTCCTACTGCATGACCTGGTGTGGACCCCACTGATCTCCACATGCTAAACAGAATAACCATAATGGAAACGGACTATATAAAGGGGAGAAACGACAATTGGTTACGGTATGACCTCACTATCCTCAACACTTACATACTAATCTTACAATTGTGACCGGAGAACTGATTCTCAAGCCGGAGGGTCGATACAGGGCGAATTCCCACCCTGTAACACCTTAACGCGTGCTATTTTGTGTTTAGGATACGAAGGAAAGATAGATGATATTCCAATCAAAAAGGCGATTCGCTTAGGCTCTGGTAATCTATTTTGTGTTTAGGATACGAAGGAAGCCTAATCCGATATCTGGATTTACATTGGCGCCATCTGTTATTCTTCTCTGACTTTCCTTTTCGACTCGCCGATGTCAAGTTCTACTCCTTCTTCATCCACTGTTGTTGCTCCTTCCTTGGATCCCCTGGCTAGGCCGGTTCCCCAGCCTGTGCCGCCAAAGTCCTCAACACTTACGGGGTTTACTCCATATTCTACTTATTTTACTAATGATTTCGAGGATGAAAATCCTACTCCGATACCCCCAACTACGGCTCAGATAACCTCACCTTTGCCTGTTCCGACGGGATATATAGCATCCACATATACTTTTCGATTTTATCCGTTAGCGTCCGTTCTAACATCCACGGTCGTCACTATTACCGATCCGGTCGTTTCCCACATACCAATACCTTCTCAGCCATTACCGAGCTCCCTTCTAGGAACATCTATGCTCCCCGTTCCACCACCGCACGCGTGGTGGTTGGAACAACATAGATATACGCAACAATATGAGCAATGGATGCGGGAGGCACAGTTGGCAAGTGTGCGTGCGCAGTTGTTCACTAGCCCGGGAACCCCTTTCACACTGGCCAATTTTTTCCCATCATCAGCTGTAACGAATGCTACTACTATACCACCTTTTCCAAACGTCCCGCCAGTACCTCCACCCCCACGCGCTGATGATCTTTCTAAACCCTATCGCCCAGCAGCCCTGGCTGCAAAATCTAAATTCACCGCACGGATTGCTCTAACGGAGTTCCCGGCCAAGCTCCACATGCCGTCGGTAGTGGGCAAATACGACGGATCTAGTGATCTGGATGATTATCTTAATGTCTTTATCAATCCCGGCGGAGTTGAGAAGTGGTAACTACCTGTGTGGTGTCACATGTTTGTTCAAACGTTGATCGACGCAGCACGCCTGTGGTTCGATAGTCTTCCTACTGGCGGAATAGATAGTTTTGAAGATATAATCCAGCGGTTCATGCAACAATTTAGCCAGCAAAAGCGCCACACTAAAGACGAAACTGAAATCTTGCATATCCGCCGTCGTGATGACGAGTCAGTGGAACAGTTTTTAGTACGATATAACTTGGAAAGTTTGCAGATAGGGGGAGCAACGGAGGATTTGATGGTGGCGGGATTCGTTAATGGTGTACGGGGTGATCATTTGATCTGACGCCTGCATGGCGCGGATGGAATTCCACAAACTATGGAGGCCCTTATGGCTGTCGCAAAGACCCATGTTAAAGCAGAAAAATCAGTGGCACAAAACAGAGCGCGAGAAAAACCTAAGGATATACACCGGATATACGAGGCGTATAGTAGACGGGACAATGATATAGCTCATCGTACTTATTCCCGTTATAATGGCAGTTCATGATTTCAATCTACTAGTCCTTACCCCCGGCTCGACAGGTCACGGGATTCCCATTCTTCTCATTCATCTTACATTCCCCGGCGAGAGACTTCTAGCATTACCCGCCGGCCTCCCTTTCCTGTTTCTACCACGTACCCTGTCCTCAGTAAGACTCCCAGCGTGATCCTTGCCACAGAAAATCTCAAACTAGAAGATCCCAGACCTATGCGTGACAATCCTTCGCGGGATTCCAATAGTTATTGCGCTTACCAAAAAGCAGCAGGGCACGATACAGATCAGTTTTTTCAATTAAAACGACAAATCTAAATCCAAGTTAAGGCAGGAAAAATTACGCACTTGGTAAAACATGAGAAGGGTACAGGAAAAATAGCGCAAAGGAGAAAGACGTTCCCCTTGATCGGGATCTGAATGCTCGTGATGTCTATATGATCACCGCCAGGAATACCACTGCTAAAGGAAGAAGGAAGTACGCCCATGAAGTGGCGGACTCATGGATGGAAATTCCCTTGATTTTCCCCCGCAAATTGGGGAATACCAAGTTGGGCCCATCGTCATTACCGCCTTGGTGGGGTCTTACCGCATGCACCGTATCTTCATAGACACGGGCAGTTCTTCAGATATCCTTTATGAACAATGCTTTCCGCAGCTGGACGAGCAGGACCAAGCGCGATTAGAAGAAGTACACGCGCCTATGGGATTCTCAGGAGAAACCATTAAGCCCTAGGGGAAAATTTCTTTCCCAGTCACGTTGGGATATCGGGACAGCGTGCGAACAGTGCTATTCCATTTCTTGGTCGTACCGGCACACTCGCAACATAACATTATTCTTGGGCGCACGGCTTTGGGGGTCCTGGCGGCCGCGATATCAACTTCTTTAGGGCTGGTCATGTTCCCCACCTGTCACACCCCACCAAGGCGGAAACGTGAGGCGCGACGTTCATGGTTTCCAAAGCATATGATTACTGCAAACACATACATGATAAATGGATACATAAACAAGTTTAATATTTTACATTCCAAAATGTAATTGAGTTTACAAAAAGTGAAGATTTCGCAAATATGACTCTATTACAATGAGTTATACAAGAGAAATCCCCCCCCAAAAGTTGTATCCATCGTGCATGCATGTAATCTACATTGCTAACCTTGCGATCACGTTCAATTTCCTGAAAAACATACTTAAAATTGTCAACGCGAAGTTGGTGAGTTCACAGGTTTAATCAAATAGTTCTTTGAAAAATTCAATTGTTCGTAAATAGTTTCAGGTACATGTGATAAACAGAATAAGAATTGTTGACCCATTTGTAAACTAGCTAGGAATACAAATAATATGTTCATACATGAGGCGTAACCAAACCATGACAATTGTACACGCCCCTAATTTCGTTATCCGGTTCTATGCGGCCATAAATCCTCCAGATTGTGGTTAGCACGACTAACCATGACCGGGAGACGTCACTCTCCATAGTACTATTCATAGGACCCTAGGCTACAGTTAATGGTTACTACGTTGTTCCAGGGGACTTTAGCGGCCTCAACTTGTTGTTCTCATCTCATGTAAACATAAAAGTCGTGTCTTATTCTCTTGTTATCCCATAAAATAGTTGTAAGTGTGTTTTTCCCCCAAATATAGAAAACAGTAAAAAGGGGCCGTGAAACTCACTTTGAGTTTGTGTATACTTGTAATGATACTTGTTGTAGTCAAACTTGACTATTCGTACCCTAGATGTCAAAGGGTAAATTGTGTTAAGACCGAACGTCTCATATTACAAATTGTTCACCGACCTTGTAAATCTGGTTGCTTTTGTTTAAATGTCTTCTTATATTTTCAACACTTGTGTTGTTATAAAAACAGTTCTAGGTTACTGCCCTATGTGACTGATGAACAGGTGTCGAAACTTCCTAGTTTCGATTGGGCAATTGAGTATCGAAACTTCCTAGTTTCGATTGAGTAGTTGGGTATCGAAACTACCTAGTTTCGATTGAGTATTTGGGTATCGAAACTACCTAGTTTCGATTGAGTTATGACAGGTATTGAAACTCCTAGTTTCGGTTGAGTTAACTGGTATCGAAACTATAGTTTCGATTACTGGACTTCTGTTTGACATAATCAGTCCTGCATATTTTTATGTTTTTAATCTTGAATTTGACACACTTTTCTTGTTATCTTACTTGCGTTTGAATATTTTGTATGTTTAGCTACGGTTTTTAAAGAAAATAATGTAAATAGTATTGAGTTTTTACCTTAAAACAGAGATGAAGATGATAAGAGAAAACAGAGAATGATCTTGATTCTTCTGTTAAATTTCCTTTAGAAACACTTGAAATTCTTCTTAAAACACCGAATTATGGTAGATTTTGCCTTAGAACTTGACTTCGATTTGGAGAGAAATGGGAAATATTGCCGTAAGAAAATGAGAAAAATAAAAAGGAATTGTGAGAAAAATGATTGAGGTGGTATGGTTTTACTTGAATTTCGAAGGCATGAGGTATGGTCATTCTCTGGAGTTTGGTAGAGAAGTCAAGGGAGTGGTTTGTTTAACAATAATTAGATTTATGATTTAAGTATTAATTTATTAATGATATTGGTATCAATTAGAGTTTTAAAGTGTAATTTAATTCGGTTTAGATTTTTCACGGTATTATAAATTTAACCAGTTTATAGCTCGTTGATGAAAAATATTGAAATCTTGGATTGTATAATCTGTTGAGGTGATTATTTGTAGGTATGAGTACCTAAAGGTGACGATACGTGATAACGTCTTCGAAAGGGTTCGTTATTTTACTTTTACTTATACCGTATGTTTTAGTCTAAAAATAAATTATTGACCAACGTAAAGTTTATGTAATATATATGTCTGGATATTTTTCTGGTTATTCATTTTAACCACTAACGTTCGTATTTAGTCGGTTTATATGACACGTGAACCGGTAACTCCTAGAATTACCAAAATATGAAATGAGACAATGTGCGGTCTTTGTTAGACCTTAATGTCTTTGTTTGTGAAATTAAGTAAATCACAAAAATAATTATAATGTAAACTTGTTTAATACATGTACGGATATTGACCTGAAATGTCGGGTGTCACATTCTCCCCATGTTAAAAGAATTTCGTCCTGAAATTCAATTCGTGTCATCTTGAACTGGTGCATCCTTAAACAAGGAGGGGTATTTTGTTTTCATTTGGTCCTCCCGTTCCCATGTATACTCAGGACCACGTTTTGAGTTCCAGCGTACTTTAACCAGTTTGATTCGACTACGTCTCAGCCTTTGAACTTTCCAATCTGAAATCTCAATCGGTTCCTCGATGAAATGCAACCTGTCGTCTATGTGAATCTCGTCAGGCGGTATAATTAGCGTCTCGTCTGATAAACACTTCTTGAGATTTGATACATGAAACGTATCATGTACATTGCTTAGTTCTTGTGGCAACTTGAGCTTGTAAGCTACAGGGCCAACCCTAGCCAGTATTTCAAACGGTCCAACGTATCTAAGGTTGAGCTTACCACGGTTACCAAACCTTGCAACGCCTTTCCATGGTGAGACTTTTAACATTACTCGGTCACCAATTTGAAATTCTAATGGTTTCCGTCTGTTATCAGCATAGCTCTTTTGTCTGTCTCGGGCCGCTTTCAGACGGTCCTTAATTTTGAAGATCTTATCAGTGGTTTCCTGGAAATCTCAGGGCCTGTCAAATGTTTTTCACCAACTTCCGCCCAACATAACGGTGAGCGGCATTTACGACCATATAAAGCTTCAAACGGAGCTGCCTTAATGCTCGTGTGGTAGCTGTTATTATAGGAAAACTCTGCCAACGGTAAATGAGTATCCCAATTACCTCCGAAATCAATTACACACGCAGGCAGCATATCCTCTAAAGTTTGAATGGTCCTTTCGCTTTGACCATCTGTTTGTGGGTGATATGCCGTGCTCATGTCAAGACGTGTGCCCATGGCTTCTTGTAATGATTTCCAGATTGTAGACACGAATCTGCTGTCTCTATCAGAGATAATAGAAATTGGCACTCCATGCCAAGCCACAATTTCCTTGATATAAAGCTTTGCAAGTTTCTCGGTTTTATCCGTCTCCTTGATAGGTAGAAAATGAGCTGATTTTGTTAAACGGTCGACAATTACCCATATGGTATCATAACCACTGGACGCCTTGGGTAATTTCGTGATAAAATCCATAGAAATTTGTTCCCATTTCCATTGGGGAATTTCAGGTTGTTGTAACAAGCCAGACGGTTTCTGATGTTCGGCTTTTACTTTTGAACACGTTAGGCATTTACTGACATATGTGGCAATATCTCCTTTCATATTGGGCCACCAATATAATTCTTTTAGATCCTTATACATCTTATCTGAACCTGGGTGAATGGAGTACCTGGACTTGTGGGCTTCGTCCATAACTAACTCCCGTAAGTTACCAAAACATGGCACCCAAATTCTATTTGCAAAGTATAAAGTATCATCTGATTTTGGCTCTAACTGTCTGATCATTCCTCGTAAAGCTTCACTCTGAATGTTTTCTTCTTTGGTTGCCTCCCGTTGTGCCATCCGGATTTGAGTCGTGAGACTCGTATGAATTGTCAATCCTTGGGCACGAACACGGAGTGTTTTAACCCGTTCTTTACGACTTAAGGCGTCTACTACGACATTGGCATTACCAGGGTGATACTTGATATCATAGTCGTAATCATTCAGTAGTTCTACCCAACGACGTTGCCTCATGTTGAGTTCTTTCTGATTAAAAATGTGTTGGAGACTCTTGTGGTCTGTAAAGATAGTACATTTTGTACCGTATAAGTAATGTCTCCAAATCTTGAGTGCAAACACAACTGCGCCCAACTCCAAGTCGTGGGTCGTATAATTCTTTTCGTGCACTTTTAGTTGTCGTGAGGCATATGCAATGACTTTGTCTCTTTGCATTAACACACAACCAAGTCCTTGGTGTGATGCATCGCAGTATACAACAAAATTGTTGATTCCCTCAGGAAGGGATAAGATCGGTGCACTACACAGCTTCTGCTTCAGTAATTGAAAAGCTGAATCTTGTTTATCAGTCCAATCAAACTTTTTGGCCTTCTGAGTTAACGTGGTCAAGGGCAAGGCTATTTTTGAAAAATTCTCAATGAATCGTCTGTAGTAGCCGGCCAAGCCTAAAAATTGACGTACTTCTGTCGGAGTCTTTGGTGCTTCCCAGTTTTTGATCGCTTCTATTTTTGATGGATCGACGTGAATTCCTTCCTTGTTGATGACATGTCCAAGAAAATGCACTTCTCGGATCCAAAACTCACACTTAGAGAATTTAGCGTAAAGTTTCTCGTTCGTGAGTAGTTCTAAGATTAATTTCAGATGACGTTCATGATCCTCCTTAGTTTGTGAATATATTAATATATCATCAATAAATACTATCACGAATTTATCCAAGTATGGCTTGCACACTCGGTTCATGAGATCCATAAAAACAGCTGGTGCGTTTGTCAAACCATACGGCATCACTAGGAATTCGTAGTGGCCATATCGAGTCCTAAATGCTGTCTTTGGTACATCTTCTTCTTGGATTCTTAGTTGATGATACCCCGAACGTAGATCGATCTTAGAGTAGAAGCTAGAACCTTGTAGTTGATCGAACAAATCATCTATTCGAGGAAGTGGGTATCGGTTTTTGATTGTAAGCTTGTTTAATTCTCGGTAATCAATACACATCCTAAAGGTTCCATCCTTTTTCTTTACGAATAGGACCGGAGCTCCCCAAGGTGAGAAACTCGGTCTTATTAAACATTTATCAAGCAACTCTTGGAGTTGATTTGATAATTCCTGCATTTCAGAAGGTGCTAATCGATATGGTGATTGCGCAACCGGGGCGGCTCCTGGTACTAAGTCGATTCGGAATTCGACTTGCCTCGGTGGTGGTAATCCAGGTAAGTCTTCAGGAAAAACTTCAGGATAATCCTTAACAATTGGTATATCCTCAAGTCGACGTTCCTCGGGTTTCTTCTCGACGACGTGAGCCAGGAATACGCAATAGCCTTTACGTAGGTACTTACGAGCTTTCATGCAGTTTATCATCCTTAACGTTACTCCACTCTTCTCACCTTGAATCGAAAGAACTTCTCCGTTTGGGAGTGGGATTTGGACAATCTTCTCAAAACAAACAATCTCGGCGTGATTCTTCGTAAACCAATCCATACCAATAACAATATCAAAACTTCCCAAGTCAACGGGTAACAGGTCTATACTAAATGTGTGGTTCTTAAAACATAAGGTACAACCCTGAATGACTTCTCTAGTTTTAATCAATCTCCCGTTTGCTAATTCAATTGTATAATTTTGATCTAGTTTGCTGGGCTTAATACCGAGTAGGGACTTAAAGTTATTTGACACAAAACTCATATCAGCACCCGTATCGAAAAGTATAGAGGCATAGTGATTATTTATCGGGAACGTACCCGTGACAATGTTCGGATCTTGTCGCGCGTCACCAGCCCCCATCACAAATGCTCTTCCACGGGCCTGATTTTCGTTTCGGTTCTTCAGCTTTGGACAGTCTTTTCTAAAGTGCTTTGGATCTCCACAATCAAAGCATCCCTGATTCATCCTTCCTGTTCCTGGTTTGACCTTTCCTGCTACTTGATTAATCTTATTAGGGTTTGTATTGCTCCAATAGTTATGGGCCATATGCCCATACTTTTTACATTTTCCACATTGGATACACTTTTCACTGTGATGATATCCACACTTGTCACACTTTGGTCGTGTTCCAAGATATCCATTTTGTCCTTCAATGTTGGCAGCATAGGCTTTCATAGTTTCAGGTCTCTTGTAAGCCTGATTCTTGTGTTGATTACTTGGTTTTCCAAACCATTTCCTCTTTTCTCCAGCTTTTCCTTCCTCAGTTTCCTTCTTTCCAAACAAACCATCACGCACAGCATTATCCCTTAGCTTGAATGCTAGAGTTATGGCGCTCTTGGCATCCATAGGGTTCGATGAAGTCACTAGGCTTTGGATTTGAGGTGCGAGACCCCACAAATATCTTTCAACCTTCTTGTATTCTGGGGTAACCATGTGTGGAACCAAGATTGCTAACTCATTGAATCGGTCAGTGTAGCCAGCAACATCATCTCCTATCATCTGTAAATTCCACATTTCAGATTCGATCTTTTGCAACTCATTTCGAGGACAGTACTCCTCGATCATCATGGCTTTTAGGTCTTCCCATGACAACTCATATGCTGTCTGCCTTCCCAAAGTCTTTACTTATGAATTCCACCAAGTTAAAGCTTTATCAGTGAGTGAGCATGTAGAATACTTCACCATACAGTCAGCGGTGCATTCACTAATATCAATCACCGAATCCATCTTTTCTATCCATCTCATTAGCCCAACTGCACCCTCGGTGCCATTGAAGTTACGGGGGTTGCAAGATAGAAAGGCCTTGTAGGTGCACTTCCTATTTGGAGCATCTGTAGAATTACAAGTCATAACGTCATTAATTCGGATCATGACTAGGTGTTACGGCTTATTTATTCTATTACCTCCGGAACCTCCGGCTGTACCGCTACCTCCTGCACCTCCTCCGCCGGTACCACTGTCGTTTCCTCCTCCACTATTTCGATTTGCCTCATACTGCTCCATGGCAGCAGCTACTCGCTGTGCTATGAGTTGTTCCACGTTGTTGTCACCAGTAGTGTTACGGGTTGTCCTACGCTTAGGTGCCATGACGTTCTTTCTAACATATCAAATGAAAAGAAACAACATTATATAAAAATAATGATAGATCATGACATAAGGATACAACAACATCAACGTAAACAACCATCATTACAACATAAACCATTGCATACATAGTTAAAACACACATAGTACATTGTTCCAAAAGACAAGGATACAAAAGGGATGGGTTCACATGACCACATCAGTACTGAAGTTTTAAACTACATAATGTACTACGGGCACAACCCGCCCATAATAGGTTTAAAAGAAGAAGTGGGAGTACAACCCAATCATCATGGCAAGTCCTGCCATGACAAACCTAGCTCTCGCCATAATTTCTGCAGCCAAAGTCCTTTCTTCCAGCGCCTCCACCATGTCTCGAACCGTAACAGTGAATTGCCAGTCCATGTCAGCTCTCAACTCGAGGTAGTCAGTGGCACCCTGTATGTCTCGGGTGCTGTCCTCCAGAGTCTGAACTCGAGATCCGAGCCCTTGACGTAAGCGCATGGCTGCATCTCCATGTGCCCGAATATCATCTAGGAGATCATCAAGACGCTCTTCATGCGTACGAACTCGTGCTACTAATGTAGGAACTGTGAGCTCCATGGCTTCCCCGGTGTGGGGTAGGGGTGTTGGGGAGTTGGAAGACTCTCCGAGCTCAAAGGTAGATGGGATGCTCTCCATCTCCCTCCATCGTGCCAGAGTTCGAGGCATCCAACGGATAGTTCCCACAGTAGGGTGGTAGCAGAGTCGTTGCTTAGGTGGTTCTTCACCGGTCTCCAAGTCTTCTGGGTCACGGGTTGCTAGAGTCCTTTTGCGTGGAAGTCGAACCTTCTTCCTAGCACTTTGCACCTTAACTGGTCCTCCGCTTTTCTTTCGGTAGATTATAGGCGGTTCTCCCAAGGCGACATTAGGTGGTGTGGAGCTGCGAACTTGTATTCGATTTTTGGGACGTGTGGCGGAAAGTTCCTCGTTTGTTTCAGTGTCAGAGACGGGGTCAGAGTGTGAATGTGACGACATGCTTGTGACTACAATATCCATATAACATGATGACTGGTTATGCAATGCTTATGCAATGAAAATGTTTTAGTGAGTCATTTAGATTATAGACTAGGTTCCATTGTAGACTCCTAGTTCGCTATAATCAATGGCTCTGATACCAAATCTGTCACACCCCACCAAGGCGGAAACGTGAGGCACGACGTTCATGGTTTCCAAAGCATATGATTACCGCAAACACATACATGATAAATGGATACATAAACAAGTTTAATTTTTTACATTCCAAAATGTAATTGAGTTTACAAAAAGTGAAGATTTCGCAAATATGACTCTATTACAATGAGTTATACAAGAGAAATCCCCCCCAAAAGTTGTATCCATCGTGCATGCATGTAATCTACATTGCTAACCTTGCGATCACGTTCAATTTCCTAAAAAACATACTTAAAATTGTCAACACGAAGTTGGTGAGTTCACAGGTTTAATCAAATAGTTCTTTGAAAAATTCAATTGTTCGTAAATAGTTTCAGGTACATGTGATAAACAGAATAAGAATTGTTGACCCATTTGTAAACTAGCTAGGAATACAAATAATATGTTCATACATGAGGCGTAACCAAACCATGACAATTGTACACGCCCCTAATTTCGTTATCCGGTTCTATGCGGCCATAAATCCTCCAGATTGTGGTTAGCGCGACTAACCATGACCGGGAGACGTCACTCTCCATAGTACTATTCATAGGACCCTAGGCTACAGTTAATGGTTACTACGTTGTTCCAGGGGACTTTAGCGGCCTCAACTTGTTGTTCTCATCTCATGTAAACATAAAAGTCGTGTCTTATTCTCTTGTTATCCCATAAAATAGTTTTAAGTATGTTTTTCCCCCAAATATAGAAAACAGTAAAAAGGGGCCGTAAAACTCACCTTGAGTTTGTGTATACTTGTAATGATACTTGTTGTAGTCAAACTTGACTATTCGTACCCTAGATGTCAAAGGGTAAATTGTGTTAAGACCGAACGTCTCATAATGCAAATTGTTCACCGACCTTGTAAATCTGGTTGCTTTTGTTTAAATGTCTTCTTATATTTTCAATACTTGTTTTGTTATAAAAACAGTTCTAGGTTACTGCCCTATGTGACTGATGAACAGGTGTCGAAACTTCCTAGTTTCGATTGGGCAATTGAGTATCGAAACTTCCTAGTTTCGATTGAGTAGTTGGGTATCGAAACTACCTAGTTTCGATTGAGTAGTTGGGTATCGAAACTACCTAGTTTCGATTGAGTAGTTGGGTATCGAAACTACCTAGTTTCGATTGAGTTATGACAGGTATCGAAACTCCTAGTTTCGGTTGAGTTAACTGGTATCGAAACTATAGTTTCGATTACTGGACTTCTGTTTGACATAATCAGTCCTGCATATTTTTATGTTTTAAATCTTTAATTTGATACACTTTTCTTGTTATCTTACTTGCGTTTGAATATTTTGTATGTTTAGCTACGGTTTTTGAAGAAAATAATGTAAATAGTATTGAGTTTTTACCTTAAAACAGAGATGAAGATGATGAGAGAAAACAGAGAATGATCTTGATTCTTCTGTTAAATTTCCTTTAGAAACACTTGAAATTCTTCTTAAAACACCGAATTATGGTAGATTTTGCCTTAGAACTTGACTTCGATATGGAGAGAAATGGGAAAGATTGCCGTAAGAAAATGAGAAAAATAAAAAGGAATTATGAGAAAAATGATTGAGGTGGTATGGTTTTACTTGAATTTCGAAGGCATGAGGTATGGTCATTCTCTGGAGTTTGGTCGAGAAGTCAAGGGAGTGGTTTGTTTAACAATAATTAGATTTATGATTTAAGTATTAATTTATTAATGGTATTGGTATCAATTAGAGTTTTAAAGGGTAATTTAATTCGGTTTAGATTTTTCACGGTATTATAAATTTAACCAGTTTATAGCTCGTTGATGAAAAATATTGAAATCTTGGATTGTATAATCCGTTGAGGTGATTATTTGTAGGTATGAGTATCTAAAGGTGACGATACGTGATAACGTATTCGAAAGGGTTCGTTATTTTACTTTTACTTATACCGTATGTTTTAGTCTAAAAATAAATTATTGACCAACGTAAAGTTTATGTAATATATATGTCTGGATATTTTTCTGGTTATTCATTTTAACCCCTAACGTTCGTATTTAGTCGGTTTATATGACACGTGAACCGGTAACTCCTAGAATTACCAAAATATGAAATAAGACAATGTGCGGTCTTTGTTAGACCTTAATGTCTTTGTTTGTTAAATTAAGTAAATCACAAAAATAATTATAATGTAAACTTGTTTAATACATGTACAGATATTGACCTGAAATGTCGGGTGTCACACCACCCCTCGAGGAGTGGCCAAAGTTTAGGGAGATCAAGGTTGTGTCGTGATAGAAGAAATACCGAACGTCCCAGCGGAGCCATTTTTGACATCCCTTGAAAAATGGTCGATCAATCCGACATTTCCTACCCAAACCATTACCCTCGATCATACAATGTCTCCTCACATTCGGGCACATCTCAAAGTTTTACTACGGGACAACATGGATATTTTCATTTTCCAACCCGCGGATATGACCGGGGTATCGCGGAACATCACGGAGCATACTTTAAAAACATACAAGTCAGTAGAACCAATAGTACAAAAACGGCGCAGCATGGCGCCAGAAAGGTAGACAGTTGTTTTTAAAGAAGTGAAAAGGTTAGTGGAGGCAGGTATCCTCAGGGAAGTTCGATAGCAAAACTGTTTTGCCAATCCAATGATGGTTAAAAAGATGGATGAGTCCTGGCGAATGTGCATCGATAACAAGGACCTAAACAGGGCATGCCCAAAAGATTCCTATCCCCTTCCAGAAATCGATTCCAAAGTGGACTCTTTGGCCTCATACCACTTCAAATGCTTCCTAGATGCCTATAAAGGATATCATCAGGTGCATATGGCACCGGAAGACGAAGACAAAATAGCTTTTCATACAGATATAGGTACCTTTTGCTATACTAAAATGTCGTTCGGCCTTAAAAATGCCGGCGCCACCTACCAAAGGCTCATCGATAAAGTCTTCGAGAATCAAATTGGGAAAAAATTAGAAGTCTATGTGGATGATCTAGTCATCAAGAGCAAGAATGAGAAAATCATGCTGGCTGATATTTTCGAAACCTTAATTAGGTTGAAGGAATCTAACATCAAGCTAAATCCAGGAAAATGTTCATTTGGAATGGAGGAAGGAAAATTTTTGGGTGTTATTGTAACGCGGGATGGCATCTGGGTGAATCTGAAAAAAGTCTCCGCCATCACTGAAATGACATCCCCAAGGTCACTTAATGATGTGTAGACCCTCAACGGCCACCTGGTGGCAATAAATCAAATTTTGGCAAAGCACGCGAAACGCTCCATTCCGTTCATTGCAACATTAAAATATTGGCTGACCAAGTCCGCTTTTAAGTGGTCTGAGGAGGCGGAGGTAGCCTTCCAGAAACTAAAAACATATTTAGCAGAGCTACCAACTTTAGCCACCCCGCTCAGGGGAGAGCGCCTGTAAATTTACTTATCTGCATCCACCCAGGCGGTAAGCGCGGTTCTAATGGTTGAACGCGCGGGCGTACAAACCCCAATCTACTAAATTAGCCGCGTCTTAACAACCTCTGAACTGAATTACTCTATGCTGGAAAACTTGGTTTTAGCTTTGGTACATGCATCACGTCGGCTACGCCGGTATTTCCAGGCCCACTATGTTGATGTATTGACCAACTTTCCTCTACAACAAGTGCTTAGACGCCCAAAACTCTCAGGTAGAATGACTCGATGGGCTATCGAGTTTGGTGTCTTCGACCTCACTTACAAACCACGCACAGCGATAAAAGGATAGGTAATCACCGACTTCATAGCAGAAATCCCAATTGGAATGAAGATAGACACCACTAGGTGCACCGCCGTCACCCCTGCCAAGACCAAAGGTCACGCGCCTTGGGAACTTTTTACGGATGGTGCGGCATGCGCGGAAAGGTATGGAGTGGGTATACTGCTCGTATGGCCCCATGGTGTGGAACACGCTAAGGCTTTAAAATTTCTTTTCCCCACTTCTAACAATGAATCCTAATACGAGGGGCTCCTTGCAGGGCTTAGGTGGGAAGTTGAAAAAGTCGTGCATCACATCCGATCTCATGTAGACTCGTTACTAGTAGTTAACCACATTAACGATACTTATGAAGCTAAGGATCTCGCAATGACCAAATACTTGGCCATGTGTCGCAACGCCTTAAAAACCTTTCAAGAATGGGAGGTAGTGCATATCCACAGAAGTCAAAACAAAAAAGCAGATGCTCTCAGCAAATTCGCATCCACCTTCAGTGACCCGGCTAAATCTATCAGTCTCGAAACCCTCTAGAGGCCATCCATCAGCATAGAAGAAATAAGCACAATAACTGACGTACCAGATACTTGGATAACACCCATTCACAACTATCTAGCCATAGGGGTCCTACCCATAGAGCGCGCTAAGGCGCACAAGCTACATGCTAAAGCCGCACAATATCAACTTTTCAATGGGATCCTATACAGGAAATCATTCCTGGGCCCTATATTGCGTTGTGTTGACGCCGAGCAAGCAGACTACTTGATCAGGGAAATTCATATGGGTATTTTCGGCATTCACGCAGGACCACGGGTCATAGTAGCTAAGATCATGAATTTCGTATACTATTGGCCAGACATGCACTTGGACACTGTAAAAGAATTACAAAAATGCAAAAGGTGTCAGTGACACGCGCCTATAATCCACAGACTGAAAAATGACCTAATTCCTGTCACCGCAGCATGGCCTTTCCAGTGGTGGTGAATTGACATAGTAGGCCCTTTCCTAGAAGCTCTCGGACGCCTAAAATTTTTAATCATAGTGGTTGACTACTTTACCAAGTGGGTGGAAGCTAAGCCAGTAGTCATATGCCGTTTTGGGCTACCCCTCTATTTGGTCAGTGATAATGAAACTTAATTTGCAGATAGGGTGATCAGGGAATGGTGCGCGAAGCTGCAGATCAAGAAAGTGTTCACTTCGGTGGCCCACCCGCAGGGTAATGGACAAGTGGAAATGGTGAATTGCAGCATTGTAACAGGCCTCAAATCGTTTAGATAATGAAGGGACATCGTGGCTGGAGGAACTTCCAAGTGTTCTCTAGGCTTACCGAACCATGCCAAAGAGTAGTAACGGAGAATCACCTTTCAGCCTAACTTATGGTTCAGAGGCAATGATTCCTGCTGAAGTAGGAATTCCATCCGCGCGAAGAATTAACATCCAGGGGACAAATAACGATGACGAGCTACAGCAAAACTTGGACTTATTGAAGACCGCCGTGAAACAACTGTCGTAAATGAAGAAAGATACAAACATGAGCTAGGAAAGGCGTATAACAAGCGTGTGACAGAATGCACTTTCCAGGAGGAGGAATATGTCCTGCACAATAATCAAGCAAGTAAGGCGGAAACAACCGGCAAGTTGGGGACAACTTGGGAAGGTCCGTACATCATTTATAAGAAGCTGGGCAAGGGCGCCTACACCATATCCCACCTGGACGGGAAGGAAGTACCGCGCACTTGGAATGCGGCGCAACTAAGGAAGTGTTACCTCTAAAAGAAAAACAAAAAATCATGCCTGGGCGACAGGAGGTATTATTTATGTAAGTTATGAGAAGCCCGTTTATCTATAATGAAAGCTTGTTAAGCTATTTTTAATGAATGACTTTTTTATAATCATATACACTGTTCCGTCATCAATGCGCCACTTGAAAAATAGATATGCACGCCAAAAGCTTAAAGACTTTTTGCCGCTAACGACAAAAGCTGAAGCATCCAATGCGCCACCTGAAAAACAAGCACACGCGCCAAAAGCTTAAAGACTTTTTGCCCCTAACGAAAAAAGCTAATGTATCCAACACACCAACTGAAAAACAGGCACACGTGCCAAAGGCTTAAATACTTTTTGCCTCTAACGGCAAAACCTAGAGCATTCAATACGCCACCTGAAAAACAGGTACGCATGTTAAAGGCTTAAAGTTTTTTTGCCCCTAACGGCAAAAGCTAAAACACTCAATACGCCATCTAAAAAACAGGTAAGCGTGTCAAAGGCTTAAATATTTTTTGCCCCCAACGGCAAAAGCTAAAGCATCCAACGGCACTTGAAAAACGGGTACGCGCGCCGAATGCTTGAAGCCTTGATTACCCCTAACGGTAACATCTAAAGCACAACCTAACAACAGACGTACATATCGAAAGTTTAAAACTACTACATCCCTGGCGGCGAAAGGAAAACTATTTAAGCGCGCCAAACGAGACGTAATAAAAATTAAAAAGCTTTCATCAGGAACAAAAAGCAATATGATCTAAACACACACACACACACATATATATATATATATATATATATATATATATATATATATATATATATATATATATATATATATATATATATATGAAGAACTCTTCATTACAAAGGTAACATACTAGGGATCCAGAAAAAGCAAATTCCCATTATAAGACATGTACAATAAAACCAAGGCTATTACATAAGAAAACCAATAAAAAATAGAGGCAAGAGCCAAAAGGTCTTCCTGTTACAATAAACTACCTACCAATAACTAAAGTCATCATCGCCCCCGCCACTTCCACTTGCACCTGTTGCCCCAAGCAGTATCTTCAATTCACTGATATCTTCTTCTAAATCTAGATCATAAATCCGGTCTAACATCTTAGGCTCAACATCACTTAAAGTATCCATCGCAGCATTCAACGAAGCCCTCGATGCTTCCACATACAATGGATGCCGCTCCAACACCTCGCCTTTGCTTCCATATTCGTACCCATCCTTCATCCCTTCATACCTCCCAACTCGATCCGCCTTATTGATTAAATCCAGTAACACATCCCGATATTTTTCATCTAAATGACATGCTTCATAGGCCAATGCACACCCCTCCTCTAAAATCCACTTCTTTTCTGATCTTAACCGTTGCACCACCAGGTCAGACAAATCCAATCGGTGTTGTAACTCAGACATCTCCTTCTCCTTCTGTTTCTCCGCCGCTTCCTTTTTACTCTCCACATCCTTCACCTTCCGCCTCAGGTCAGAAATTTTGACCTCCGGTTCTTTCATAGCCATAACCTTCTCTTCTAACTCTTGTTTTTCCAATGATGCCACCTGTAATACACCTTTGGACTCCGCCAATTCTCCTTCCACCTTCACTCTAGCCCTCATGTCATTATCAGCCTGAACTTTCATTTCTTCTATTATCTTCTGCGACGCCTCCAGGGATGCCTCTGCTTTACGTTGCGCAACTAGGGCTACCGCAGCTCGTTGCGTGTCCGTTTGCACCAGGTGCCGAGCCTCTACTAAGTTACTAATTAAAGCAGTAGCGGAAGTGGCCAGGTTATCATCCACCTGGCGGGTCTCCACCGATTGTAGGTATGAAAGCTCACCTAGGGAGACCGCCTGCACCATCCAATCTCGACAAACATCAGGATTGATCAATCGGCTACCCTGCACAATTTGCCAATTCGGGCGGTAAGTTTGACAAAAATTACAACCATCCCAATGGGTAAAAGGAAGGTAAGTCAACTTTACCTGAGTAAGGTAGCGCCGCCTCTCCTCTTCCTCATTGACCTTTAACCATGATCCAACAGTTTCGGTATCATTTCCATACCCCTTCTCAGCTTGAATTTCAATTTCACCTTGATGCCCCGCGCCAGCATCCTTCTCTCTGCCAGTAATGGGATCCTCGCCCTTCTCAATTTCTTTCACCAAAGCCTGACCCGACTCCTCTTTCTTTAATTTCTTGCCACCATGTTGCGCCTCTGTTTCTCTCTCCCTCACAGTTTTAATGCGCCTTTGGCGGACTTCAGTCTCTTCCGTCAAATCAATAGTAGCCACCTTCGCCTCCTTTTTCTCACCACTCTTGCCCCCATACCTACGTTGAAAAAACTCATCCATAATATTCTTTTGCGCACTAGGTGACACAGGTTTCAACATAGTGCGACCCCTACGTTTTCGACCACCTTTCTTGGGAGACATTCCGTCGGCTCTTTACCCTTCACGGGTGTTGACATCACCTTCCCTTGCTCCTTCACCTCTGGCCTTTCCATCTCCGATCCCTCCTCGGCCACATCTACATCCATAATATCCGCCCCCAAGATATAGTCTTCAACATATTCCCGCTTTTTGTATTCAGCAACCTTGTCCTCCTACAAATATGAATAACACATAAGTTAGATCTTTCAAAAAGCATGGGACATACCTACCAAACATCCAAGAGTGCATACCTGCACAACCCGCTCCCTTGCCGCCTTAACATCAAACGTTGCGTCATAATACACAAAGCACGCGCGTGTCCTCTCTAGAATCTCCTTCTCATCGGTAGTTAACGCTACATCCACAACTCCTAGCTTTGATGGGTTGACTGAGAATAACAGCTCTATAAACCCAACCGCGTCTGTCACAACAAGCAAAAACAAAAAACGGTCAAGTAATATAATCCATACGCTACAAATATTGGAATTTTAACTCTTACTTACCACCCTCAACATGATGGTAAGAGGGCCGGAAACCCTTCTTATTCCACAAACGGCTCACCCCCAATGCCACCAGCGCGTGTTCTTCTAAAGGTTGGATAGGAATAGTATGATTAATACGTCATTTGAAAGTCACATCAGAATTCACCTTAGCATCAGGGCTCAAATCAACAACATTCTCATTCTTTCGCTGAAATACCATCTTTACCGGAAATACGCGTGCATATATAACAAAGAATTTTTGTTTCCAGTTTTTGTCTTTCGAACTCGAAGGAACCTCTGCTAAAAAGTGTGAAGCAACCTTCCGCTTATCAAAGGAATACCAATCACCCTTCTTAGCTACATGAAAAAATGCCTTGAAAAACCTAAAGGAAGGGACTTGCTTCAAACTCCTCATTACAAATTCATAATGAGTGATTTTGACTAAAACCAAAGGATGAATTTGTGAAAAGTGAAGCTGGTACGCCTCTAAAAGTTCCAAGCAAAACCGGGAAGCTGGTATGAGAAAATGGCAATACTTGAAGAAGTCAGCATACATCGTAATCTTCCCAGCGGGAGGGTTGAACGCATGGCGCTCAGCAGCTGGAAGTTCGGGCTTCCACTTAGGATATATGTTGTAATCTAAAAGAAACACCTTAAAATCCATCTCCTTCCACTTCACAGCCACATCATATACCGAATTTCCATCACCGCGGGATCCCTTGCTAGAAGTAGTCGCCATTTTCTAAGAACAAAGAGCGGTCAAAGAAGATATCGTACAAGCAAACTTCAAAGAAATTACGGTGAAAGTGGTGATCCTCCTAACACCTAGTTCCCCTTTTTATATACTCATTATAGCTAAGCACCCTATAGAGTGTTCCCCCCATACGTGTCCAATAAGAATAAGAAACGACGTTTTCAAATTATGAAAAAACTAAAATTACCGCACCTATTTATTTATTATTATAACAACAACCCTTTTTAGTCTAATATCACCAAAACACACAGTCTTGGCAACATTAGACTATGGGGGACTTGAAGAGGGAATGGCCTTTTAGAGGCCCACAGACCCAAAGTACAAGGGCCCCAAAGCCCACATTTGAGGAAGTTATGACAGATGGCAGTCTGGGAATGGCGGAATGCCCCCAACCAATAGAAAAGGAAGCTCCTACTACATGACCTGGTGTGGACCCCACTGGTCCCCACATGCTAGACAGAATAACCATAAAGGAAACAGACTATATAAAGGGGAGAAACGGTAATTGATTACGGTATGACCTCACTATCCTCATCACTTACATAATAATCTTACAATTGTGACCGGAGAACTGATTATCACGCCGGATGGTCGATACAGGGGGAATTCCCACCCAGTAACACCTTAACACGTGCTATTTTGTGTGTAGGATACCAAGGAGAGATAGATGATATTCCAATAAAAAGGTGATTCGCCTAGGCTCTTGTAATCCATTTATCATAGGGAAGCATGTTCCGATATCTGGATTTACAGAGTTAAAACATGAAAAAAAGAATAGGTGCCGCAGGTTTTGAACTTGTGACTTTGGTTGTGCAGGTCTTGCGAATTACCATTGGGCTAGAGGCATATGCATGTTTAAAATAATAGAACCATGTTATTTATGAATGAAAAATACGCTGTCATATTTATTAAACATCCCAGGTCACAATCCGAGTTCCCCTATTCAACCCTAATCCCAATTTGATATTCGATTTACTCACAGATTTCAAACAAATCATTGGGGCTCTGCATCATGGTGTAACAACGAGTAGGTATTTGACTGTATACCTGAGAATCGGACTTGTTAGGCTGCGAATGAGGGAGGCCCACTCTCTAGTGTCGATCGCGGCTGAGAGAAGGTGAGGATGGGTTTTGCGTTTAACACGATAGGTAACCAATTAGGGGTGCTTATGAACGCTTTAACAGATCTGATTAGCACGATATTAGCGGGATTTGGGGCATGGTTTGTGGGTTTTAATACCTACGACCGAACTCAATCAGTTTCAATGATTTTGAGTTACCATAAGATTGTAAACGAGTCGAGAATTGATTTTTGGAGGATTACTGCTTCGGATTTCCAAGGATTTAAGAGATTTGAAACGGGTTTGACTTTTTTTATAGTAAAAAATTTTCAAATCACTTCCAGGGTCCATGAAATTAGATGGGTTCGAATGCAATTAAAAAAAGGTTTAATACACGTTAAAATAATAATTACTGTGGTAAGTACGGGTTTGAAATGAAGTGTTATTATTGTATAAAATATAATAAAATAACACGAGAAAATCCTGAGTGTTACACTAATGTTGTTAAAAAAAATACTCGTACAGGACCTATGCATGATAGGAAACAATGAGATCGTGCATCAAAGATGTCATAAGCAAGGCTAAGCACGATTGGAAGCATGGATGGAGCAGCCACTTATTTTTCCTCTCGTCAGTGGAGGAGCCTCCTCCACTAGCCCGATTGTGATTACCGCATTAGTAGGAGATTACCGCATCAACAGGATCCTGCTGACTCCACAGTTTTGCTGTAGAGATAAATACTGATGACTACAAAATTCTCTAAGTACAATTGCTACGGACTCTACAATTTTGCTGCTGACTTACAAGTTGTTGTTGTTGAGGAACTTGCTGCAGATAGTTATGTTTTCCTGCTGATGAACATCTATACTGCGGATAGCCTTATCTCGTGAAGTCCAAAGTTTCTACTGATAGGCTTCTCAACAGCATCAAACATTGATGTTGCTGATTGGCAAATTATCAACAGCTTTAACTTTGCTACTGACACCTCTGCTGCAACACCGACACATCTATCAGAAGAAGGAATGTTATTGGTGCAGATGATTAAAGACAAAGTTACTACTTTTGAAGTCTCCTGCAAAGATTCCTACGAAGACTTTTGACCTGTTTGTTACTATTTGCTGCAACTTGCCTTTTATTTGTCTGCCAATAGTAGTGTAACTTGTAACTGTCAAAGATCAATGGCTTGTGTTTGATCTGATCTTTAGAATCAAGGGTCTGTCTTGATTTTAAGTTACTTTATATGTATTGTATCTTCTCATTTCACAAGTGTGCTTCCTTAGAGTTTTCTCTGTAACTTGTAAACATTGAAGATTAATACACTTTGCATTTATCAGTATTATCTTTTTTTCTTGTATACATTGCAATATTTGTGATTGTTTCCGCCAATCTTAACTAGAACAGAACCATCTTGTAAGTACCGATCCTACAAGTGGTATCATAGCTTTGGCTCTCAGATTAAACAAACTCACACTTGTTTAATCACTCTCTGGTTTTGTTTATCTCTTCGCTAAAACCATCTATCCAAAAGTATGTCATAGAATGCTGGATTTGATGATATTGGAAGCCTCACTAGACCACCAAGACTGGTGTCTGGATAAGACTATGATATGTGGAAAAACATAATGGAAAGTTCTTTCTGTTATCAAGAATATGGAATGTGGAGATACATAATTGATGGTCCCTATGTACCCATGGTGGCCTCTGCTGATTCCGGAGGTCTATCAGTCCCCAAAGAATCTTCAAAGTACTCTGAAGAAGACATCAAGAAGATGGAGGTAGATTTTAAAGCCTTGGGAGCTATAAAGATGTGTTTGCCAAATGAAGTTTTTCATAACTTCAGAGAATACAAGACTGCCAAGGAGATGTGGGAAGCTCTTGAGAAGATGTTTGCTGGATCTGAAGAGGTGAAGGAGAATAGAAGAGACATCTTGAAGGAACAATATGAAAACTTTGTCTGCAAGGATGGTGAGTCTCTTACTATTCTGTACAATAGGTACACCAACCATGTGGGAGAGCTACTGTGCTCTAAAGTAAAGCTGGAAAATGAAGACGTTCTCAAAAAGTTCATCAGATCACTTCCAAGTTACTGGACACTCTGCATAGTGTCAATTAGAAGGACTGAAAACCTGAAGACTCTGCACATGACATAGCTGTTTGGTATGCTCAAGACATATGAATTAGAAATGATTCAAGCCAAAGAAAGAAGCTCGGGTCATGCAAAAGCTTCATCATTCAACACTACTTCTTCTGGACTACACTCTGACCAGTCAGTTAGTAGTTTAAGCAACTACTATCCTCCCATTGTTACCCATCCACAAACTCCAAACTCACAATCAAACAACTCACCATTTCTCCTTGAAGCCCCACCTCAAACTAACTCTGCTGCTTTTGTCTCTGAAAACCCAAGTAACATGTCATTTATCAAAGAAGATATGGAGTGTTTCCATCCAGATGACTTAGAAGAAATGGACATACAACACTCTTATGCCATGTTATCTCTCAAAGCAAAATGGTTCTACTTTAGAACTGGATGACCCATTCCAAGCAACAACTCTAACACTAGAGTTGGCTTGGACAAAAGCAAGCTTAGATGTTACAACTGCAACCAACTTGTTCATTTCGCCAGAGAATGCAAGGAAGCAAAGGAAAACCCAGTGGCTTCACAACCAAGACAAGCCCATCAAAGTCAAGCGAGTCAAGGCACCCCTCCTGCTCAAACTGCAGCATATGCAGCTCAACAACTTGGAACGACTGATTTTGACTGGAGCTTCCAGTGTGAGGATCTTCCTGCCAACAACTAAGCACTCATGGCAGACACAACAGAGATACCACCTCATGTATATGAACATCTTTGTACTCAGGCTTGTATTGATAAAGTTCTAGGTTACAGAAAGCATAATTAAAACCTTATAGATCAAAATGAAGAGTTTCACCAAATGAAATCTGAATTCAAAAATGTTGAAAACAGTTACAAAGAAAAGATTAACTGTCTAAAGAAAGAGATTTCATCATTAAAACTCGATCAAACAAATCTATAAACTCAGATTGATGATCTATTGGTTAAGTTAAAAGCTACAAGAGCTGAGTCGGCTGACCAAAAGGTTCATGTTCACAAGTATGAGTTTACATCCAAAAAGCTGCAAAGACTTTTGGATGCTCAAATTCATGAAAAGGTGACTGCTGGTCTTGGGTTTCAAGCTGAAAAACCCTACAAAGTTGTACCTCCACCTACTGACTATGTAGCCATCCATGAACCAAACTTCAACCTCACAAACCTTGACCATGCAAACCAAATCCTTGATCCTTCAAAGGAAGAACCATGTGTGCAAGACCGCAATACGTCATCTGAAGCTGAGTCTACATGATCAAAATCCACTAAAACTAGTGAAGCTCCATTACCTCCTACCAATGAAGTAATTCTCAAAACCACAAAATCTGGTAGGGTAATCCAAACCAATGGTCCAAGCCCCTTCATTCCCTCAATACCAGTACCTCAGCCCACCAAACAAATCAAAATTAGCTATCCTCCTGAAGGAAGAAAGTTAATTATTGAAAAGGAACAACCATCAACATCCATAAACCATCATCCCAATCAACCCATGAAGGTGTTTGACATATGTCATGCACCTGGAGAGAGAGCTCCATATGTTTAGAAAAAATTGGAGGAAGCCAATTTTGAGCACAACAAAACTCATCCCTGAAACTTCAAAGATCTGTTCAAAAGAAAAGATTATGTGTACTTTCAAAGGGATAAATTGGCTAAATCTTGCTTTGTGTGTGGAACATACAATCATAATGCCAACACCTGCTTCTACTACCTTCAGTAGCAAAGAAATCTCAAGCAACAAGCCTTTGAGAAGACAAATAAGAAGAAGAAGGTAAGAAACTATGAAGCCAAGGAAACTCATTTCAGAAAATCTCTCTCTCCACCAAGGAAGCAGATACCAAAAGCTCAACAATCTTGCATCATATGTGGTGACTCAGACCACTTTGCTGCAAATTGTAAGTTCAATCCGTTTAACCAGATCTCTTAATCAGCTTCCACAGAAGTCAAGACCCTTCCTAAACAGAAGCCACTCTATAGAAGAACTCCTACGGATAAACCCACTTTTAATAGAAAGGTAAAGCAGGAGAAGCAAGAATTTGTTGAACAATCAGCAGCAAGCAAAGATGCTGCTGATCCTTTGAAGCTGAAGAAAATGAAGCCCAAATCCAAGCCTTCAGCAGCAACCAAATCTGCTACTGACTAGTTAAAGCCATCAGCAGCAATCAAGTTTGCTGCGGATCAGCTAAAGCCTTCAGCAGTAAAGTTTGCTGCTGATAAAGCAAAGCCATTAGCAGCCAAAGCCACATCTGCTGCTGATAAAGTAAAAAGATATGGAAAACCACCTCAATAATGGGAAGCCAAGTCCACAGCTTCATTTCCTCAAAGCATCATCATTGGTTCCATTGAATGAAAGCATACTGATGATTTTGGTCCAAAGATATACTCACCCAAGTTTGCAAGCTCTTGGGTCCCTCCCTCTAACTAGATCTCTCTCATGTGTAAGGACAACCAGGTCACAAGGATAACACATGGGTTGTAGACAATGGTTGTGCAAGGCACATGACCGGCAATAGGTCTATCCTCTCCAACCTCACACATTTCTATGGAGGATATGTTACCTTTAAGAGTGATTCAAAGGGAGGATTATAACTAGACAAGAAACTATGTCCAATGAAAGAATGAGCATTGAAAAAGTCAGCTTTGTCATAGAATTGGAATTCAATCTCATGAGTGTGTCTCAAGTCTGTGATCAAAAGCATTGGATGCTTTGTGCTCTCCCCTGGTTTAAGAAAACCTCCTCGAGAGAATATTTTATTAACTGATCAAAGAAAAGATAACTGTTGGAGCATGATTTCTGACAACAAGCCCTGTAATAAATTAGTCTTTATGTTTAACATTTTGTTTGTTTTGAATTGTAAAAGTTTAAGTTTGCATAGGCGAACTTAATAAGTTCACCTGGTATAGTTGAGGCGAACTTAACAAGTTCGCCTGAACTAAAGGAGGCGAACTTATTAAGTTCCCCTAGTACAGTGTATGTTGCCTATAAATAGTTCAAGAGTTGTTCTCAGTTAAAAAGTACTGCATTTGGACGGTACTGCATTTGTAACTACTTTGTGTTTTTTTATTTGAGAGACAATACAAGAAACTTTTTATGAAATAGTGTCTTATGTGATTGTATTGCTTTTGTTACAATTCGAGACATACGTATACGCAAGGATTCCGCACTTCGTGTACGTATTATGTGTTTTACAGCAGAGATTGATCAGTAGACCCGCTGGGACTTACAAGTGGTATCAGAGCTTTTGCCCTTGATTAGCTATTGTTGTTTGACATTGTCTCGATTGATTTTTCACAACAAGATGGAGATTTTAAGAAGTTTCTGTGTTCTTGAGAAGTTTGTGACTTTTTGGACTGAATTTTGATTGATTTCTTCATTTTTGGTGGTGTTTTATCAAAATTGATCCATTATAAGTGTTCTAAATCAATATTTGAAGAATCCTACAGAAAGAATTTCTCTAATTCATTCTAAATCAATATTTATGGAAATTTTCAGACTTGTTCGTGAGTTTAGGTGTTAGAACAATCTTCCTTGTTCTTCAGCTGATACAGGTGAACTTGTCTATTATGTTACGTGCGAACTTGTCAAGCGAACTTGTTAAGTTCGCTGGATTCAAGTTAGGCAAACTTAAGAGGCGAATTTGTTAAATTCACTGAATTCAAGTTAGGCGAACTTAAGAGGCGAATTTGTTAAGTTCGCTTCATATAGAAAATTGTTAAATTTTTATATGTGTTGAAGTGTGTTCAAGGATGTCATCTACCTGTAATCAAGTGAACAATAGGACTCACTTACTGAATCATGACAATGAGATTGGAACTCCAACCAAGACACCGAGGCTTATGAATCTCAAAGATTATTCAAATTGGAAAGTCGATTTGAGAATTATGTTAATATCAATGACACGAGTTTGTGGATTCCTATTAGTGAGGGATATGAGCATCATGTTCATCATCATATGGGTGTGTCGGATACACCAAAACCAATTTCAGCTCTTAATGATGATGAAAAGAAGTTGTATGGTCGTCAAAAGAAAATTCTTGCATCTTTATCCATGTGTTTACCTTTGGATATCTACCATACTTTCAAGAAGTTCAAGACTTCTTGTGAACTTTGGGAAGGTTTGGCTAAAAGATATGAAAGTAGCAGAGATATCAAGAAGAGCAAAAAAGAATTGTTAAAGAAACAGTTTAGTGTTTTTAAGTGAAATGGTCAACAATGACATCACTTACAAAAACAAGAAGATTCTTGAAAAGTTCTTGGATGCTTTACCAGCACATTTTGAGATGTACACCATAGTGATCAAAGAACAATCTGGATTTGATGATCTTAGTCTTGAAGACTTGATGGGAAAGATTCAATCATATGATTTGAATAAACAAAAGAAAGACACAGTCTATCAAGATCCAAGCATTTATTTTGGGAAAGGTACATCGTCATCAAAATATGGTGGATTTGCTTTGTTTTCGGGAGAGTCGTCTGATGTTCCTAAAGACAATTCTTGTCAAGGAAATACATGTTTTGTTGCATCAAACTCTGAATGTTCAACTCATTGCAAGAATGAAGGTCATTCGTGATCTACTAAAGTGTCTTCATCTGCATCTAATGATATGATGGCAATGATTGCATCATTCTTAACTTCTTATGAAAATTTTATTGGTGGTAAAATCACTGATCATGATATGATTGAGGAGGATTTTAAACAGCTGGATAAAGATACTTTTGAAGAAATGAATATTCAGTGGAACATGGCGTTGTGGTTGAGACAAGGAAAAGATCACTTGAAGAGAACTAGGAAGAAGTTCATTGGGGCATCAAGCAAAACCAAGATGGGGATGGATAAGTCTAAGGTGAAGTGTTATATTTGTCAGGAATTTGGTCAGTTTGCTCGAGAATGTACAAAACCAAGAAATCAGATTCAAGGGCCTTCAAACTCTTAAGGCAATGAAAACAAACAGAGTACTTCCACAGCTTTGATATCTCAGCATGATGAAAATTATGACTGGGGTATTCATTTGGAAGATATTGTGACTGAGCTTTTCTGGCTGAAGTTCATCCTAAAGATGGATTTAGAAGTGGTTCTTCTGATAGTGACTCTACAGATTCTGGGAGTGTACATGAAAGTGAAGAGTCAGTGCCTTAGATGAGTGAACCAAAGTTTTCAAATGAAGAGTTACTGAATGATGGAGCTGCTGGAAAGGTTACAGAAAAGATTGCAGAGATGTTAGCTGAAGGAAATGCATTCATGGCCGATTCTACGCAGGTAAAACATGTTGATTCTTGTTTAAAATGCATTGATTTTGAATTCAAAATTACGAGATTGTGTGATGATAACATGAATCTCATCTGTGACATGAAAGCAAAGTACACATTGAACCAAAATTTGAAGGATAATAAAACAGTTTTGAAAACTAAAATTGAATCTCTAAAAGATGATATCAAAGTTTTGCAAACCAAAGTAAATGAACAAGCATTTCTTCTCGATGTGTCATACTCTGAGTATGAAAATAAAATTAATGAACTTGCTGTGTCACAGACTGGGGTAACAAAATTGTTGTGCAAGCTTGAATGTTTTAATAATTCCAGTTTCCTGTTAGAATATTATAATGATAAAGATTCGGGAGAAAAGGTTATTGGTAGGGTTGGTTCTTGTCCTTCTTTTGATGATACAGAGATTCGGGGTGGTGTTGGTTATTGTCCACCATTTAATGCAAATTATACCCCATGCTTGATAGAAGAAGTTTTGGTTGAAGATCTGAAACCAAAAACCGTGTTGAACATCAATCCTGTTACTGGTAATGACATGGTATATGATGACTCAACTGATGATGATGTGTTTGATTCAGAAGAAGTTGAAGGCATAGTGACAGAATGTAAGTATGTGGAACCTGTTGGGATGAAAACATTGACAAGGGACAGGTGCATTCTAACTGAACCAGATGATGTGAGTGAACAACCAAAATCTAACTCTACTTTTAAACCAGTTAAACCGTTTGTAAGTGGTGGTTTTGATTCACAAGAGACAAACAAGATTGAGAATATCTCAACTCTTGATTTTTGTAAAAAGAAACTTGAGTAGGAAACTTATAAGGTTGTTCATTCTTCAAACACTATTTCTCAGTGTTCATCATCTACTTCATTCAAGGTTCAGAAAGAAAAGTATGTTCGTGTCTACAAGGAAAAACGTTCTTGTTTTCATTGTGGTACCGTTGGTCATATCTTGAAAGATTGTCCAAATTAGAACTTGGGGAAGCGTCTGGAGAATCCTAAGTTGGCACGTCCTTTTATGAATTCACCAGCAAAATCTGTAAGTAAGAATTTGGATAGTGGTGTAAAGAATCCAGGTGTTCAGATTGCTTCTGATTCTTTGAAAGTTGTGAAGAAGGTTTAGTTAATTGGTGTGTCTACACAACCAAAAGAAAAATTGTCTAGACCACAAAGACGTCGAAGAAATAAACGTTTGAGAAAACTTCTCGAACAACCAGTGGTAAATGACAAGGTTGATGTGATGAGTGAGACTGACAAGGTTCATGTTACATCAAAGTGGAAACCTAAATCTACTGTTTCTGTTTCAGGGAAACAATCTTCTAAAACTCAGGAGAAATTTGATTGTGTATTGAAGGAAATTGTTTATTTTGATGAATCAGGCCGACCCAAGACCACAATGGCTTGGGTCTCTATTACTAACTAATGATTTCTCTTTGTGTGTAGGGAACCCCAAGGAGGATTGTTGGCAACCATTGGTATGTTGACAGTGGATGTTCTCGGCACATGACGGGTAATCTTAATTTATTGGAAAATGTGAAAGAAATTCAGGGAGGATATGTTGCGTTTGCGGGCAAGAAAGGAGGAAATATTTCTGGCTAAGGAACTGTATCGAATGGGAGGTTGAGCTTTGAGAAAGTCAACTATGTTGAGCAGCTAGAACATAATCTGTTATCTGTTTCGCAAGTCTGTGATAAATATTTCTCATTTCATTTTAATAAGTCAGAATGTTTGGTTCTAAAGCAGGGATTTGTGATACCTGAAGATTGGATACTTATGCGAGCTCCTCGAAAGAATGATAAATATATGCTTGACATGAGCACAACAATGACAACGTCGTCTGTTCCAACTTGTCTTCTTTCGAATGCTTCCGAGTCCGATTCAACTTTGTGGCACCGAAAAATGGCTCATATAAATTTTAGAAAAATGAACTATCTTGTCAAGAATGGGTTGATTTCTGGTATCCCAGTTATGAGATTTCATGTGAATGAAGACTGTATTCCATGCAAGAAAAGGAAGCAACACAGGAAGTCTCATCCTTCAAAGTTGACTAATTCAAGTGTGACTCCTTTAGAGTTGTTGCATATGGATTTGTTCGGACCTATTAGTGTCAAGAGTGAAGACGGAAAATCTTATTGTTTGGTTGTGACTGATGATTACTCGAGGTTTTCTTGGGTAAAATTTCTTACTTCTAAGGATGAAACAACTGAACTTCTTATGTTCCTAATTGTAGGACTTGAGAAATTGTTCAACTTGCAAGTCAGGAGAATTCGGAGTGACAACGGCACATAATTCAAGAATGGGAATTTGGGTTATTTTGTTTGAAGAAGGGTATTCATCATTAATTCAGTGCTCCTTATGTTCCTCAATAGAATGGTGTTGCTGAACGGAAGAATCGAACTCTTATTGAGACTGCTCGTAAGTTGTTATCTGATTCAAAATTTTCGGTTACTTTTTGGGCAGAGGCAGTAAATACAGCTTGTCATGTTCTCATTAGGGTTTTGACCGTGAAGAAACACAACAAAACTTGTTATGAATTGCTGAACAATCGAAAGCCTAATCTGGCGTATCTTTTGCCCTTTGGGAATCCTTGTACCTTGTTAAAGACTCGCGATGTTCCTAATAAGCTCAGGGAATTTTCTTGGAATATGTTGCTAATTATCATAATAAGATAGTGTTTAACAAAGAATCAAGTCAAATTGAAGAATGGTTTCATATTGACTGTGATAATCGTTCTGTTCCTCAGGATGCAAAAGGTCCTTCTTGGGCATTTGATTATGATGCATTATTCAGATCTTTCAATGTTACTCCTGCAATTTCTCCTGCTGAAGCTGAAATACTCTGTTAGTCCTACTGCAATGATGATTCAACTGTCGATCATCGTTCGCTTATTCCGATTGTGGATACTCCTTCAGTTGATCCGAATGTAGCTTCAACTTCGGGTACAACACAACATGATTATTCTGACGATGATGAAGCTGTGTTTCAGGAGTCTTCAAATGATATCCAGAACATAGTTGATGATTCATCAGCATCGACATCAGTTGAGGGGGAGTTGCCTTCAAATCTTGATGCTGCTATTCAAGCTTAAGATATTCCTCAATCTCGTGTGCATAAGAATCATCCAGCTGGAAATAGTATTGGTGATTTGAATGCCGGTGTTCAAACAAGGCATCGTACACTTGCAAAAAATTCATGTTTGTATGCTCAGATTGTGGATACAGGTATCTTGGAGACGTGTTTACATGCTTGCTTTATTTCTCAAACAGAACCTAAGAATGTGGTTGAGGCTTTGGATGATGATTGTTGGATTGAGGCCATGCAGGAAGAATTGACTCAATTTGATAACTTACATGTTTGGGATTTGGTTGACTTAACCAAGGGTTCAAGATCTATTGGCACAAAGTGGGTTTTCATATGCAAAAGTGATTATCGTGGAGTTGTGGTCCGTAATAAGGCGAGACTAGTTGTCCAAGGTTTTAATCAGCAAGAAGGAGTTGATTACACCGAAGTTTACACTCCTGTTACGAGGATTAAAGCAATCCGTTTGTTTCTTGCTTATGCTTCTTTCAAGGGTTTCAAAGTTTTTCAATTGGACGTCAAGAGTGCTTTTCTGTATGGAAAGGTAAAGGAAGAGGTATATGTGAAACAGCCGCCTGGTTTTGAAGATCCTAAGTTTCCTGAAAAGGTGTTTAAATTAGATAAAGTGTTGTATGGTCTTCATCAGGCTCCTCGTGCTTGGTACGAAACTCTGTCGGTGCATTTACTTGAAAATGGATTTGAGCGTGGTCAAATTGATTCTACCCTTTTCATCAGAAAAGCAGGGGGAGATTTATTACTTATTAAAATCTATGTTGATGACATAATTTTTGAATCGACGAATGTTGATCTATGTAAACACTTTGAAAGAGTGATGAAGTTGAAATTCGAGATGAGCATCATGGGAGAATTATCGTTCTTTTTGGGTCTTCAAGTTGATCAAAAGGAGGATGGTTTTTATATTCATCAAACAAAGTATGTTGCTGATATTCTCAAGAAGTTTGATATGGAAAATGCTTCAGCTTTCAACACTCCAATTCCATTTAATCACAAACTAGATTCTGACCTGAAAGGGAAAGAGGTGGATTGTCGATTATACAGAGGAATGATCGGGTCTTTAATGTATTTGACAGCGTCACGTCCATATATTATGTTCGCAATATGCTTGTGTTCGAGATTTTAGTCTAAGCCAAAGGAATCTCATTTGATTGCTGTAAAGAGGATTTTTAGATACTTAAAGAGTAAACCAAGGTTGGGATTATGGTATCCAATTAATTATGACTTTGATTTTAAAGCTTTTATAGATTCAGATTACGGAGGTTGCGGTCTGGACAGAAAATCAACGTCTAGCGGTTGTCAATTTCTTGGGAATAAACTTGTGTCCTGGCAACGCAAAAAGCAAACCTCAGTTGCAATTTCAACATGTGAGGCAGAATATATTGCAGCAGCCAGTTGTTGTTACCAAATCGTATGGATTCAACAGCAATTGAGGGATTATGGATTGAACTTTAAAGGGACACCAATGATGGTTGACAACACAGCCACCATGTCGATCACAACAAATCCTGTGAAACATTAAAAAAAAAGCACATAGAAATTCGACTTCATTTTATTCGTGATTGTGAAGAGAAGAAGCTGATTGAGTTGGTGAAAGTTCATACGGGTGAAAATTTTACTGACTTATTTACCAAAGCATTCGATTGTTCACGGTTTGAATTTCTTACTCAAATGATTGGTATGCTTAATCCAACATGACAAAGGTTTTTCATGTAAGTTTTTCTTTTAGTTTTATAGATTATTTAACAGTAAATAGTTTTATGCTTTATTTTTAGCTAGTTTTCTTGCTTTCTGAAAAACTCTAACAAATTTGAAAAAGATAAAATTGGCACTGCTTGATGTTAGAGAAGAAATGATAGTACATCATTAGGTGATCACATATTCATGACCATAGATTGACTACCTGGTGTCTGTATTTATGATTGTGCTTACTTGATTTGATCTAAACTTCTAAAGTCTGCATAAACAGGAAATGATAGTTTCATGACTGCATGACATTTTATATATAATCTTTTAATTTGGATATGAATTGTCGGTAGGCTAGAAGCGTTTTTAGTCCATTAGTAATGTGAAAACTTAATGATCTATGTTACAATTGTGATTTAGACCAATGTTATGTCGGGTGTGTGTGTTAAAAGATCATTATCAGATAAAGAATATGAGACTTTAAGTATTTCATGAGAACAGTAACTGATTATATTGATTAGCACAATGTTTCAGTTCACTTTACTACCCATGTCCCGAAAAGCATGCAATGTGAAGTTGGACTAAGATATGTTTCTGACAACTCATTGGAACATATACTCACCCTGGATCAATTATCTTGATTCCATTGAATATATCCAGATAACAGTTAGATCACATTACCCAGTATCATTGAGTCAATCGATTCCTTGATCGTTCTTCTGTTAATACGAATCATGATAGTTCATTCAAAACCAAGCTATATGAATCATTCGATTCTGAATCATTCTGATTTAATATATCCTTTGGAATATGATTTCATTGATGTGCTAATTGAGATAGTCTCATCCTGGAGATTGATCTAAGCTTTGCATAAGTCTCAATATGTCTTGAAGATAGTGCAATTTTACATTTCTGTTGGCATATTTGTGGGGTACACATTGTCTTCATATAAATGGTACTAACTCACAAGAACATGGGATAAAAACGCTTGTAGTTTCAAATCGTATAATGCTGACAATTTGAATTGACATGTAGTATATTGCAAATTAGGTATGAATAAGTTAGCATGTCATGATCTGATCTTGTTTACTTTGAAGTTTATCGCGTATCATTTCATAAATTTCCGAAAAGGAAAAGGTCAATATTCAAAGACCATGAAAAAGAAAGATGAGGTATCTGTGAGCTGTAAGTGTTTCAATCGAAAATTCAAAAGATTCAATAGTTTCTGAAAATATGAGGTGTTAGATCTGAGAAATTGTTTGCTGAAATATATATAAAAAAATGATGCACAAATTATTTGTTTACTGAGCCAAGTATCTGTGAATATGCAAAATGACATAGGTCAACCCTTAGATCTGCTAGTGATTTTATATTCAGAATGGATATGTGATACATCGAAGATACTGATATGATCTTCTTACTCGTAGTGTTCAACCAAAAATATGTGATTCTGTATGTACATAGTAAAATCAAAAAGATTTTATTTTTAGATGTTTCTAGATCTACTACTTTAAATCTTTAAGAAAAATTTCAAAAAGATTTTAGTGTGTTTTAGCATAAATTTTGAAAAATCCAAAAATATGTACTTTACTTGTTCATTTAGTTTTATAAGAAAAATCCAAAAAAATTTTGTTTTTATCTTCCATGAAAAATTCTTATAATTTTGGATTGAGATTGCTGTACAGGTTGCAAGATAATCGGAATGTCGGAAAGAAGAAAATGGAGAATGTCAAAATTTTGTTCAAGTATAGGTTAGGCGAACGTGTTTAGTTTACTTAACAGAAGGTGTCTTTACCAAGACGCAAGTCTGTACGGGGTCCTCTTCCCAATACAGTACTTGGTAAATGGAAATTACAAGATGAAACGTCTAGTTCGGAGGATATGTGCAGGGAGCTCATTGCCAAAGAATTGGAAGAACAAGACTTGAAGATAAAGACCAAGCTGTTGTTAGGGGGAGTCTGTTGGAGCATGATTTGTGACAACAAGCCTTGTAATAGATTAGTCTTTATGTTGAACGTTTTGTTTGTTTTGTATTGTAAAAGTTTAAGTTTGCATAGGAGAACTTATTAAGTTCGCCTAGTTCAGTGTATGTTGTCTATAAATAGTTCAAAAGTTGTTCTCAGTTAAAAACTACTGCATTTGGACGGTACTAGATTTGTAACTACTCTGTGTTTACTATCTGAGAGACAATACAAGAAGCTTTTTATGAAATCGTGTCTTATGTGATTGTATTGCGTTTGTTACTATTCGAGACATACGTATACGCAAGGATTCCACACTTCGTGTATGTATTATGTGTTTTACAGCAGAGATCGATCAGTAGACCCGCTGGGACTTACAATAACTTATATGTGCTTGACATGAATGAGGTCACTCCATCTGGTAGTGTATCTTGTTTTCTGTCTAAGGCATCAGTTGATGAATCTGCTCTATGGCATAAGCCATGTTAATGTAAAAACTATCAAGAAGTTGGTAAAAGGAAATCTTGTCAGAGGTTTTCCTGACAAGGAATTTCAGCTTTAAGATCACTGCATAGCATGCTTGAAGGGGAAGCAACATAAGAGTTCTCACAAGCCCAAGACATTAAATTCAAATGACACTCCACTGCAGCTGCTACATATGGATCTTTTTGGTTCTACAAATGTCATGTCAACGGGTAAGAAGTCATATTGTCTGGTGATAACTGATGACTTCACCAGATTCTCATGGGTATACTTCTTGAGAACAAAAGATGAAACTACTGAGATTCTTAAATCCTACATTCTTAGGGTTGAGAATCAAAGCAATCAGAAGGTCAAAATCATAAGGTGTGATCAAGGTACAAAATTCAAAAACCAAACCTTGAATTGTTTCTGTGAGAGCAAAGGGATTGAAAGAAAATAAAGTGCCCCAAGAACTCCTCATCAAAATGGGATTGCTGAAAGGAGAAACCGAACTCTCATTGAGTCTGCAAGATCAATGCTGGCTGACTCAAAACTACCTCTCAATTCTGGGTAGAGGCAGTTAGCACCGCTTGCTTTGTGCAAAATACAGTTCTCATTGTCAAGCCTCTCAACAAAACACCTTATGAATTGTGGTTCAAAAAAGTTCCCTACATTGGATTCCTGAAACCCTTTGGATGTCCATGTACTATTCTCATCACACATGGAGTTCTTCCCAAGTTCGGTGCAAAATCAGATGAAGGATACTTTGTGGGCTATTCCTCTTAATCTAAGGCCTACATAGTATTCAATTCCAGAACAAGAATAGTTGAAGAATCAGAAAATGTGGAATGTAGGGAACACATTCCGTGTGAGAAGAGTAATGGACGAGACTTAATCTTTGATATAGACTTCTTCTCCCAAGTATTTGAGCCTCTCATCTTCTCAAATATGGAGTCTACCTCTTCCAAAGAACCAGCTTCCACATCATCTAATGACTACAGATTAGATTTCAACAGCCCATCTATCAGAATCAAAAGACCATCTATTGATCCTCCATCTGTTGTGGAAGCTATTGAAGCTAGTGAAGTCAGAACAAGCTTCTCTAATGTCACCAGCAGCAGTCTCTCTGATCATGAAAATCAAAATGAGATTCATGACAACTCTGCAGTTGGTGTAGAAGCATCTGCTACCGATGAAGGAAATACAGTTAGTGTAGAGGCATATTGTCACACCCCGACCGACGGCGGAATCATCGGGGCGGGACATGTAAGACTGTTCATAGCACATGGTTGACTAAATTGAAATATATTAAAGTTAAATTTCCATTACAAATAATCCAAGTACCAAACCAAATTCAAACAAAAACATAAAACAACTCATAAAATTCTTGATTTAAATTGCTAAGTCCAAATCCTATGTTGAACACGTCTTGAATCAATCTCACGTATTGGGGCCTGAAACATGAATAAAATAAAGTCAACTAGAAGTTAGTGAGTATAACACAGTTGTATGTAGATAGCATATAGTTGAAAACAAATCATTTACAAAACATGATAAAATAAGGCATTTATGGGGAGCAGCTATTGTGTAACCATGTACAACCAAACCTTGTAACTAGCATGCAAAAATTGTGTTGTCGGTTTCAATCACCGCGCACCATGGGTGGGTTTGTCAGACTCAATAGATCTATCATTGAAAACCGTCGGCTTGTATAGTTAATGATTGTACATAGGAGCATACAAAGGTTAGCACACCTAGCACTCGGGCACAAAGCTCAAATTTTGCACACATGTATGTAAATAGGATTTTTGCACTTGTGTTGTTTGTGTAAATGTAAATGTGTAATGTGTAATGTGTATATGTTCCACCCCAAAAGTGTAAAAGAGTAAAAAGGGGTTGTGAATACTCACTTGGTATGGAAGTGTAGCTAACCAAGATTATAGATAGCAAATATGATCCTCGATATGCACAATTTTACCTAAAGAGTAATGTGTATTGAATCAAATAGATGCATAAAGTTTAAGTCTAAAATGAAAGTTGAATTTGTGTGTATAAAACTATTGATTTGTATTTAAAAAGTATTGAATAAAATATATAGAGTTTGAAGTAAAATATTTTTGAAACAATTTGATTAGGTTTGAATTGAATAATTGAATAAATATATAATTATAGTTTACGAAATAATGTAAATATTAATTATAATTAAGTATAAATAAATAAATGATTTTGATTTAAAATGTAAATTAAATAAATAATCATTATCTTATTTATTTATATATTTTGTAACTTAATTATTTAAAATATCACTTAAGTGTAAGATAATAAATATAAATTTAATTTTTCATAAACTTTTAAATAAATTGTATTTACACCCAGATTAAACTTTTAATCCATTTTTAAATACAGAAAACATATTTTTATAAAATCTAAAACATTTACTGATTAAAATATATAAAATTATAATTCTGTTAAAAGTTCTGAGTCTCACACGACCGTGCCTCGGAAGGGCACGATCGTGCTCAAGTCAGGGGCGCGACCGCGCTAGTCGGGGCACGACCGAGTTGATCTACAGAGGGCACAAACTAGATCAGTCAACAGGCAAGACCGTGCCTTGGCCCGGCACGGTCGTGTCTATGATCTTTAGACACAACAGAGACTAGCCCAGAGGGCATGACAAGGTCTGGACAGGAGGACACGACCGCGCTGCTAGTCGGCACGACCGCGCTCTATGAGGCACGTCCGCGCTAGATGATTAGCGCGACCGTGTCTCTTCCAAATTAGACACGAATTGACAAATGCTTGTATTTTAAACGCTGGAATTGTTAGGGCTTTTGATTAATGGGTTGTTACGAGTCTTTTCATATAATTTAATTGTATGGAAATCGTGCTTAAGTATGGATTCGATTAAATTATTTTTATTAAAACATGGTTTCTGGTTTAGACAGATTTACGAATTGAAAACCCAATTTAATAAAGGGCTTTTGATTCAGATACTGGAATGAATAAATTAGAGGATTCAATTAACCTGAATAGAAGTGAATCGATAAAGAACGATAGAGAGGGAGTTCCGGTGACGGCGGGATTGAGCCCCGGCGTCTTCTGATGTGATCCCGACTGTTACAACGGTTCCGTAGCTTCAGGAGAGATCGGATGGCGTGACGATGATGCTGGATTTGAGAGAACTTGGATCGAATTGCTTGAGAGAGTTTCCTTGGAAATATTTGAGAGAGAATCCTTTGAGTTGAACGAATTTTGGTTATTTGGTCGAAAAAGAAATGATTGGTAGTATTATTTTGAAAGTATAACGTAAAACGGTTATGGATTTGAACAATCAGATGATTAAAATTGCAGTTACGTTTCAGCTGTTTCACAGGCGCGACCGTGCCTAAATATGGCACGACCGTGCCTAGGCACCGACCGCGATCGTTCCAAAGCAGGTCGCGCGACCGTGCCAAAGCACTTGGCGCGACCGTGCTAGGACGAAGCACGACCGTGCTAGACTAGGGTTTCTTGACATTTTTCAACTTTAGTCCTTGGCTTTTCAGGTTCGATGAGTTTGAATAAAATCGTTTCTTGTGTAGTGTTTAAATGTATATAATCGAGTAAAACTTGTAAATTTGAATTGAATCATTGCATTTAGTTTACTGTAAGCAAAATACCAAGGCAGTGCACGAGTATTGAATTTGAGATTGCATTACATTGAATTGAAATATGAATACTAAATTCAGAGATGTTACAGTCTCCCCATATTGAGAGAATTTCGTCCCGAAATTTAGTTAGAGGATACAACAGTATTAGTAAAAAGATGAGGGTACTTGAGCTTCATTTGGTCTTCTCGTTCCCAAGTGAACTCAGGACCACGCTTAGATTCCCAACGAACTTTGACATTGGGAATGCGACTTCGCTTGAGCTGTTTGACTTCACGGTCCATAATTTCCACCGGCTTCTCAACGAAGTGCATCGTTCCATCAATGCGCACGTCGTCAAGCGGTATATGGAGATTTTCATCAGCGAGACACTTCTTCAGGTTAGATACATGAAATGTAGGATGCACATTTCCAAGAGATGGGGGTAACTCGAGCTTGTAAGCCACTTTCCCAATCCTTTCAAGGATTTTGAATGGACCAACATAACGAGGTGCTAACTTGCCTTTCTTTCCAAAACGGATCATGCCCTTCCATGGAGACACCTTTAGAAGAACAAGGTCACCGACTTGGAATTCCAAGGGTTTTCGACGTTTGTCGGCATAACTCTTTTGCCGACTCCTCGCTACTCGAATATTGTCACGGATTTGAATAATCTTGTCGGATGTTTCTTGAATCAATTCGGGACCAGTGATTTGTGCTTCACCAATCTCGTTCCAACAGATAGGAGAACGACACTTGCGACCATAGAGAGCTTCAAATGGAGCCATATTGATACTTGTGTGGTAGCTATTGTTGTAAGAAAACTCAATGAGGGGTAGATGTGAATCCCAATTTCCACCAAAATCGATTACACAAGCTCTAAGCATGTCTTCAAGAGTTTGGATTGTTCGCTCGGTTTGACCATCAGTTTGCGGATAGTAAGCCGTGCTCAAATCCAATCTAGTACCAAGAGCAGTTTGGAGAGATTTCCAAAATCGAGAAGTGAACCGGGCATCTCGATCAGATATTATTTTCAAAGGAACACCATGACGGTTCACAATTTCATCAATGTAAATTCGGGCTAGTTTCTCAACCCGATAGTCTTCACGGATAGGCAAGAAATGAGCAGATTTGGTGAGACGATCAACGATCACCCAAATACTATCATAACCACTCGAGGTGCGAGGGAGTTTGGTAATAAAATCCATGGCTAAGTTCTCCCATTTCCACACGGGAATTTCCGGTTGTTCAAGCAAACCAGAAGGACGTTGATGTTCGGCTTTGACTTTGGAACAAGTTAAGCATTTAGCAACATAGAGAGCAATGTCCTTTTTCATACCGGGCCACCAATATTGTTGGCGAAGATCTTGGTACATTTTATCCGCACCAGGATGAATAGAATAACGAGTCTTGTGAGCCTCGTTCATGAGAAACGCACGGTGTAACATCCTAAAATGGAGAGAAATAAAGTTAACGAGTTCACGCGAGCCGAAGTCGGGCCGAGTCAGTTGCGAACCGGGCTTGGAGAGGTCTCCCCTATAAATAGCCTAAGGCCCTCATTGTTCTCGTCTTTACAATTCTAGAGAGAGAAAAAAACCGTAGAGAGAGAAAGTGTCGGAATCACACAAGATTGCACCCGCTCGTGTCTCTTGCACTCGTGAAGGAAACCTCCTAATCAGAATCGTCATCCAGGTAACCATTCGAGCCAAAACTGAGATTTTTGCTTAGGTTGGGTTTCCGGGTTTTCGGGTGAAAATAGGACGTTTTTACGGATAAAACTTGAGAATAAGCTTAGGTTTAGTATCTACAATGAAAACCGGTTGTTTTGAGCAAAGAAATTTGAAGTTTTGACATAATCGAACCCAAATCCGAGAATTTCGGACTGTTTGGGGAAGATGACTGCTGGTGCAGGCGAACTTAGCAAGTTCGCCTGTTAAGTTCGCTTGGTAAGTTCGCCTGATTAAGTTCGCTTGGCAAGTTCGCTTGGCCAAGGGTAAGCGAACTTATTAAGTTCGCTTGGCAAGTTTGCTTGGCCAAGGGTAAGCGAACTTATTAAGTTCGCCTAGGTCAGAGGAAGCGAACTTAGGCATTAAGTTCGCCTAGGCCAGTGGAAGCGAACTTAGGCATTAATTTCGCCTATGTCAGCTGTGTTAGGAATGTAACTTGGTTTAGATCTAATACGTGTATAATTAATTAATCCAGATCATGTGCAACGCTCATCGGACCGCAGTTAGGACAGAACAGGACTAGCCGATCGGGTTAGTTCTATGTGCCCCCTCTATGTTATGTGCAAATGATTTATAAATATTTTTGGGGCTGAAGTGTATACACTAAATGAATAAATGTTATGAATGCCAATGTGAACATACGTGATATATAAATATATGAAAATGAATTATGAATAAAGATTTAAACGTATGTTTACAAAGTATGAATGAAATCTTGCCTTATATTATATATATACTGCATGTTATGAATATACGTGAATGTTATGGACGCTTCGATGCTAACGGCTACTACGGTAGACGGACGACCACGTGTCTATCTTGCAACCGGGACAAAAACGTTCCTTCATTAGCAAGGAAATAAAAAGGGGCATAAATGGGCGGTCGAAGCAAATGCCAAATCATATGTAGAACGGTTGCAAACATGGTAGCACGTGGGAAACGGATACCTTCGGGTAGACGGGTGAAAAGGACGGCCTACGACGGTAGGACGGTATGACGGACGGCCGAAGGTTGGCCGGACGGTTTTTTATGGCGGACGGTTTCTAGGACCGGACGAGTCAAAGGGCTACGACGGTAGCTTCATGGCGTATGTCTTTGTGACATACGTAGTAAAAAAAAACGGGTTGATCACCCTTATGTGTATGACCAAATGAATGTTTAGGAAAGTAAAGGTGAATGCACATCAGTGTACTCACTCAAGAATGATGAAAGAAAATAAATAGTTAAGAATACGTAATTATTTTCTTATGTATAAACTTATGAATACTTTTAAGGAAATAATGTTTATATCTAATCATTTTAAACTAGAACTCACCAGCGTTAGCTGACTTTTAGTATACATTTCAGGTAACAAAGAAAAGGGTCGTGCGAAGGCGTGAAGGTTACCCGGCTAGAGACTGACATCCCGATTTATGTTTTTGTTAAACAATGGTGTATGTGTTAAATGTTTAGACTTCCGCTGTAATGTACTCAAACGTGAATGTATTTGGCTATTAATAGAATATGTTAAATTTAAAGTTCAGTATTGATGACTTTGTTTATGAGTAAATCCAATAAGTGAGGTCACCCGAAAATAGGGGCCTTACAAGTTGGTATCAGAGCAATAGTTTGAGAGATTCAGGCATCCCTAAATGTCTGGACTCAAGCTGATTATGGGACCAACGCACGGGTGTCAGTCTGGGTAGCCGACGCCATCACTGTAAGTAAGTACTAAAGTTCATGTTTGTAGATAGGAATAGATGCCTTAACTTAGAACCAATAGATGTCAATGTCTTGACCAATTTGAAGAGTTTGGAACCTGAAAAGGAATGTAAATTTCTAATCACAAACCAGTCACGGTAATTAAAAATTTACCTTGTTCGTACTGTTCTAAAACTATGATCTGAAGAAATGGCATTGATGTATTCCCTTTATAACTATCAGGAAACTAGGAATTATGGCTGGTAGAGGAAGGACAGGACGCCGAGGCGGTCGTACTGGCCGAGTAGGTAGACCTCCACTGAATTCAAGACATCAAGAAGAAGAGGATGTGCACATAGAAAACACTGAGAGCGTGCACCAAACTAATGTCACCCCAACTGGGGCGACCATCAAGGGTCTCTACAGTTGGAACCTAAGGTCAGAGATGCTATTGCCCGTGAGGTCGTGCTCACCTTGAAGAATGTATTGCCTGACCTACTATCGGAGGCATTAAAGAAAATCAAGGAAGATGATGAAGGGAACAATGAGGAAAAGGTATATGACAGCGATGGGGATAAAATAAAGGTGGGATCAAGTAAACAGGGGTGCACTTATAAAGGTTTCAAGGACGGAGACCCACCCAAGTTTGATGGGAACAAGGACTCGGTGGCCACCCTCGAGTGAATCGAGAGGATGAACGCTGTCATCAACATCAGCGAGTGTCGATCTGACCAAGCTGTTAAGTATGTTGCCCATTCTTTCACTAACGAAGCACTATGTTGGTGGAGGAATGTTCAAAGAACTAAGTCACCAAATGCTATCAACAGAATGACGTGGGAAGACTTGAAAAAGCTTATAATCCAAAAGTTCTGCCCACAGAATGAGATCGATCGTGTGGAGAACGAGTTCTTGAACTTCAAAGCTGGCAACAAGACTCATCGCTAGTATACTTCAAGATTCAATGAACTAGCTCAACTGGTACCCCACCTGGTAGAGACGGAAGAAAGACTGATTAAGTACTATGTGAAGGGCCTACCTCAAAGGGTCCGTGTTCATGTGAAAGCCAACCTACCCACGACCTTCGAGTCGGCAGTGAATCTGAGCGGAATCGTCTACGACGACTACGCCAATGAAGACCCGACACCTGAGACACAAAAGAGAAAGTGGGAGAACCCGTCTAGGGGCACCGGGAAAGGGAATGTGGTAGCTGAAATAAAGAAACCAAGGTTAGAGGAATATGAAACTTGCAAAAAGTGTGGAAAATGCCATTTTGGCGAGTGCCGAATCGGCACCACCATGTGTTATAAGTGCGGGAAGCCGGGGCATTTCTCCCGAGAGTGTTTAAAGGATGTCAAGTGCCAAAGTTGTGGAAAATATGGACACCAGACTAAGGATTGCTGGAAAATCGGGCAGTCCAGTTCGGGAAAGGGAAAGGAAGTTGCAAAGGAACAACCGAAGGCTAGGACTCGAGCCTACGCCCTGACCGAGGAGGAAGTAAGGGGAAACCCTGATGTCGTATCAGGTGCGTTTCCAGTAAATGATGAACCTGCTGCTATCTTATTCGACTCTGGTGCTAGTAAAAGCTTTATATCCAATGCATTTAGTTGTAAACTAGATTGCACTATCAACACCATAGTAAAGGCTTTTAGCGTACAAACTGCCGTTGGTAAAAATTCGGCAGTATTCCAAGTAACCGATGATTGTATCATAGAAATAGAGGGCCATAAGTTCCCCTCTAGATTATTCCTTCTCACTTTAGGAGGATTCGATGTAGTACTGGGTATGGATTGGTTAGCTGCCAACGAAGCCCAGATCATATGTAAACGCAAGAGGATACACCTCAAGGCTCCAAGCGGCACTCCAATTACGGTTTATGGGGATTGGAATTTCATGATGCCTAACATCATCTCGATGATCAAGGCCGAAAGTTATATGAGGCGCGGTTGTGAAGCTTATCTGGCGTACGTTATTGACGAAAGGATGAAAACAAAGGAACTCAAGGATGTACCCGTGGTGTGCAACTTTTCGGAAGTATTCCCGGAGGATCTACCTGGATTGCCACCCGATCGGGAAATAGAATTTCAGATTGACTTACTGCCAGGAGCTGAGTCCGTTGCCAAAGCCCCCTACCGATTGGCTCCGGCAGAAATGAAAGAATTGATGTCTCAACTACAGGAATTAACAGAAAAAGGATTTATTAGACCGAGCATTTCGCATGGGGCGCTCCGGTACTGTTTGTAAAGAAGAAGGACGGCAGCATGCGCATGTGCATTGACTACCGAGAACTGAACAAAAAGACAGTAAAGAACAAATACCCACTGCCTAGAATAGACGACCTCTTTGATCAACTGCAAGGTGCGAGTTGGTTCTCAAAGATCGATCTTAGGTCGGGTTATCATCAGTTAAAGGTGAGAGAAGAAGATGTACCAAAGACCGCGTTTCGTACGCGTTACGGGCATTACGAGTTTCTGGTAATGTCATTCGGGTTGACCAACGCACCAGCAGCGTTTATGGACTTGATGAATAGAATATGCCGACCGATGTTGGATCGATCAGTGATAGTCTTCATTGACGACATACTAGTTTATTCGAAAAACGAGGGTGATCACCACTGTCACCTAAGAGAAGTATTGGAAGTATTAAAGCAGGAAAAGTTGTACGCAAAATTCTCCAAATGCGCTTTCTGGCTTAAGGAAGTCCAATGCCTAGGTCATGTGATAAACACGAAAGGCATCATGGTAGATCCTGCAAAGATTGAGACAGTAAAGGAATGGAACATCCCGAAGACACCAACAGAGATACGAAGTTTTCTGGGATTGGCAGGCTACTATCGCAGGTTCATTCAAGATTTCTCACGAATTGCCTCGCCATTAACCAAACTGACACGGAAGGAACTAAAGTACGAATGGGGACCAACCCAAAACAACGCATTTGAGGAACTTAAGGCACGATTAACACAAGCTCCAGTCTTGACACTACCTGAAGGAAATGAAGACTTGGTAGTCTACTCTGACGCGTCAAGCCAAGGTCTGGGATGCGTACTTATGCAACGAGGAAAGGTAGTTGCTTACGCCTCACGACAACTAAGGATTCACGAGGTTAACTACCCAACCCACGATCTAGAGTTAGCAGCAGTAGTCTTCGCCCTAAAAATATGGAGACACTACCTATATGGAGTTAAGTGCACCATTTACTCCGATCATAAAAGCTTGAAGTACTTTTTCGAGCAAAAGGAATTAAATATGAGGCAAAGGAGGTGGCTAGAACTACTAAAGGACTACGATTGTGAGATACTGTACCATCCAGGCAAAGCAAACGTAGTAGCTGACGCCTTAAGCAGAAAGGAGCAATCTGATCCTATCCGGATCAAGGCGTGTCAGCTGATATTAACGCCAGATTTGATGAGTGAAATATCAAAGGCTCAAGATGAAGCACTGTTAGAAAGAAATATAAAACGGGAAAGAATAGTAGGACAACAAGGGAATTTGGATGCAAATGCATACGGTGTGCGAACTAGGTTTGGCCGGATGTGGATACCTAAGATTGGCGAGCTTAGAGCCAAAATACTCGATGAGGCCCATAAGTCCCGCTATTCTATCCACCCCGGGACAAACAAAATGTATCAAGACTTGAAGAAAGAGTACTGGTGGCCTGGCATGAAGAATGATGTAACCGAGTACGTGAACAAGTGCCTAACGTGTTCACTAGTTAAGGCCGAGCACTAGAAACCATGCGGTAAAATGCAACCTCTACCAATACCGGAATGGAAGTGGGAGGAGATCACGATGGACTTCATTACTAAGCTACCGCGAATAGCTAAAGGCAATGATACCATTTGGGTGATCGTTGACCGCTTAACGAAGAGTGCTCACTTCTTGCCAATACGTGAGACTTCTTCATCAGAAAGACTAGCAGAAATATTTATTAATGAAATTGTGAGCAGGCATGGTATGCCGCTGTCGATTGTGTCCGACAGGGATACTAGATTCACGTCAAGGTTTTAGAAGAAATTCAATGAAGCGATGGGCACTAGACTGAACATAGGCACCGCTTACCACCCTTAAACCGATGGTCAAACTGAAAGGACCATTCAGACCTTGGAGGATATGCTCTGGGCCTGTATCATTGATTTCGGTGGGAGCTGGGACAACCATCTACCACTGGCAGAATTTTCATATAACAACAGCTATCACTCGACTATTGGCATGCCGCCATTTGAAATGTTGTATGGAAGGAGATGTAGAACCCCGGTCTGTTGGGGGGAAATTGAGCAGAAGGATTTTGCAAGTCTCGAAGTGGTCAAAGCTACTTCCGAGAAATTTGACCAAATCAAGGCTCGAATGAAAGCCGCAAAGGACAGACAAAAATCATACGCGGATAAGAGAAGAAGGGATTTAGAGTTTCACGTGGGGGACATGGTACTGTTAAAGGTATCACCATGGAAAGGAATCATTCGATTCAGAAAACGTGGCAAACTAAGTCCAAGGTTTGTCGGACCTTTCAAGATTTTAGCAAGAGTGGGTCAAGTTGCTTACAGACTCGACCTACCCGTTGAGCATAGTGGAATACACCCTACGTTCCACGTGTCACACTTACGCAAGTGTCTAGCTGACGACACAGCGCACATACCTTACGATGAAATCGAGGTGGATAACAGTCTGAATTATGTCGAGGAACCAATTGCCATCCTTGACCGGTCGGAGAAGCAACTACGCAACAAGTCAATCCCATTGGTCAAAGTTCAATGGAAGCACAGAAAGGGATCAGAAGCTACCTGGGAGAAAGAGGACAAGATGCGGGAACTATACCCTCAGTTGTTTAATGTATAACTAGTTTCGAGGACGAAACCTTTTTAAGGGGGGTAGACTTGTAACATCCTAAAATGGCGAGAAATAAAGTTAACGAGTTCACGCGAGCCGAAGTCGGGCCGAGTCAGTCGTGAACCGGGCTTGGAGAGGTCTCCCCTATAAATAGCCTAAGGCCCTCATTGTTCTCCTCTTTACAATTCTAGAGAGAGAAAAAAACCGTAGAGAGAGAAAGTGTCGGAATCGCACAAGATTGCACCCGCTCGTGTCTCTTGCACTCGTGAAGGAAACCTCCTAATCAGAATCGTCATCCAGGTAACCATTCGAGCCAAAACTGAGATTTTTGCTTAGGTTGGGTTTCCGGGTTTTCGGGTGAAAATAGGACGTTTTTACGGATGAAACTTGAGAATAAGCTTAGGTTTAGTATCTACAATGAAAACCGGTTGTTTTGAGCAAAGAAAGTTGAAGTTTTGACATAATCGAACCCAAATCCGAGAATTTCGGACTGTTTGGGGAAGATGACTGCTGGTGCAGGCGAACTTAGCAAGTTCGCCTGTTAAGTTCGCTTGGTGGAGGCGAACTTATCAAGTTCGCCTGATTAAGTTCGCTTGGCAAGTTCGCTTGGCCAAGGGTAAGCGAACTTATTAAGTTCGCTTGGCCAAGGGTAAGCGAACTTTTTAAGTTCGCCTAGGTCAGAGGAAGCGAACTTAGGCATTAAGTTCGCCTATAAGTTCGCCTAGGCTAGTGGAAGCGAACTTAGGCATTAAGTTCGCCTATGTCAGCTATGTTAGGAATGTAACTTGGTTTAGATCTAATACGTGTATGATTAATTAATCCAGATCGTGTGCAACGCTCATCGGACCGCAATTAGGACAGAACAGGACTAGCCAATCGGGTGAGTTCTATGTGCCCCCTCTATGTTATGTGCAAATGATTTATAAATATTTTTGGGGCTGAAGTGTATACACTAAATGAATAAATGTTATGAATGCCAATGTGAACATACGTGATATATAAATATATGAAAATGAATTATGAATAAAGATTTAAACGTATGTTTACAAAGTATGAATGAAATCTTGCCTTATATTATATATATACTGCATGTTATGAATATACGTGAATGTTATGGACGCTTCGATGCTAACGGCTACTACGGTAGACGGACGACCACGTGTCTATCTTGCAACCGGGACAAAAACGTTCCTTCATCAGCAAGGAAATAAAAAGGGGCATAAATGGGCGGTCGAAGCAAATGCCAAATCATATGTAGAATGGTTGCAAACATGGTAGCACGTGGGAAACGGATACCTTCGGGTAGACGGGCGAAAAGGACGGCCTACGACGGTAGGACGGTATGACGGACGGCCGAAGGTTGGCCGGACGGTTTTTTATGGCGGACGGTTTCTAGGACCGGACGAGTCAAAGGGCTACGACGGTAGCTTCATGGCGTATGTCTTTGTGACATACGTAGTAAAAAAAACGGGTTGATCACCCTTATGTGTATGACCAAATGAATGTTTAGGAAAGTAAAGGTGAATGCACATCAGTGTACTCACTCAAGAATGATGAAAGAAAATAAATAGTTAAGAATACGTAATTATTTTCTTATGTATAAACTTATGAATACTTTTAAGGAAATAATGTTTATATCTAATCATTTTAAACTAGAACTCACCAGCGTTAGCTGACTTTTAGTATACATTTCAGGTAACAAAGAAAAGGGTCGTGCGAAGGCGTGAAGGTTACCCGGCTAGAGACTGACATCCCGATTTATGTTTTTGTTAAACAATGGTGTATGTGTTAAATGTTTAGACTTCCGCTGTAATGTACTCAAACGTGAATGTATTTGGCTATTAATAGAATATGTTAAATTTAAAGTTCAGTATTGATCACTTTGTTTATGAGTAAATCCAATAAGTGAGGTCACCCGAAAATAGGGGCCTTACACACGGAGATCATCGCGATCGGGAACCCAAATACGGTTCAAGTAATATAGTAAGCCATTGGGTTTTGATTCCAGAAGAAGTTCAACACCACATGACATTTCTTCATACATGTTACCCTCGGTTACCGAGACGTGTTGAGCTTCTAAGATACCGGTTTGAATATCGGTTTGAATACGGGCACAATGAAGCATAACATGGCCCTTTCGACTCAAAGCATCGGCTACAACATTCGCTTTGCCGGGATGGTAACGAATCTCGCAGTCGTAGTCGTTAAGGAGTTCGACCCAACGTCGTTGCCTCATATTAAGTTCTTTTTGGTTGAAAATATGTTGAAGACTTTTGTGGTCGGTGAACACCACACATTTCGTGCCATATAGGTAATGTCTCCAAATCTTTAGCACGAATATGACCGCACCCAACTCGAGATCGTGCGTCGTATAATTCTTCACATGAACTTTGAGTTGCCTTGATGCATAAGCGATTACTTTGCCTCGTTGCATGAGAACACAACCAAGACCTTGGTTAGAAGCATCACAATAGACAACTAAATCATCATTTCCATCGGGGAGAGTCAATATGGGAGCATTGCACAACTTTTGTTTAAGGGTTTGGAAGGCTTCTTCTTGTTTTGGTCCCCATTCATAAGTCTTACCCTTGTGGGTCAAAGCGGTAAGAGGGACATCAATCTTTGAGAAGTTTTAGATGAAACGACGATAATAACCCGCAAGACCAAGAAATGAACGAACTTCGGTAGGAGTCTTCGGGGCATTCCAATTCTTAATCGTTTCGATCTTAGCAGGATCAATATGAATTCCTTTGTCATTGACAATATGACCAAGAAATTGAACTTCCTTTAGCCAAAATTCACATTTGGAGAATTTGGCATAAAGTTGTTCCTTCTTTAAGAGATCCAAAACCAATCTAAGATGTTCTTCATGGTCGGCTTTAGTCTTGGAATAGATTAAGATATCATCAATGAAAATGATCACGAATTTATCAAGGTATGGTTTGCACACACGATTCATGAGATCCATGAAATCTGTAGGTGCATTGGTTAACCCGAAAGGCATAACCATGAACTCGTAATGCCCATACCTTGTTCGAAAAGCAGTCTTAGGAATGTCATCTTCTTGAGCACGAAGCTGATGATAACCGGATCGAAGATCGATCTTCGAGAAGCAAGTAGAACCTTGAAGTTGATCAAAGAGATCATCGATTCTAGGCAAAGGATAACGGTTCTTGATAGTAAGTTTGTTGAGTTCGCGGTAGTCAATACACATGCGAAATGATCCATCCTTCTTCTTAACAAATAAGACGGGTGCACCCCACGATGAATGACTCGGATGGATGAATCCCTTGTCGGAGAGTTCTTGAAGTTGACTTGCAAGTTCTTGCATTTCAGAAGGTGCAAGACGATAGGGAGCTCTAGCAACGGGGTTAGCTCCCGGTATAAGATCAATACGGAACTCTACTTGACGAACGGGAGGAAGACCAGATAAATCATTAGGAAAAACTTCGGGGAAATCCCGAATGATCGGAATGTCTTGGATACTCTTCTCCTTGACATCCTTTTGAACAATATGAGCTAAGAAAGAAATGTACTTCTTTCGTAAGTACTTTTGAGCGGTAGTACACGACATCAACTTAAGTCCCTTGCAAGGCTTTTCACCAAAGACTCTTAAGGTTTCTCCCGATGGTAGCGGAATTTGGATACACTTTTCAAAGAAAATGACTTCGGCATGATGATTTGATAGCCAATCCATACCTATGATAATATCAAAGCTTCCTAGTGGCATCGGAACAAGGTTGATTGGGAATGTGTGATCATTAAGTTCACTTCAACGGTAAATGTTTTCTCTAATTGGGACCGAGTCTTTGCAAGTAAAGGTTCAAAATTAAGTGACACAAAACTTTTATCGGCTCCGGTATCGAATAAAATGGAGGCATATTGACTATTAACAAGAAACGTACCATTGACCACGTCATTGTTGGCTTGAGCTTCGTTGGCGTTTATGTTGAACGCACGCCCACGAGCTCCACCTTGTCTAGCATTTGCAAGTCTTGGACATTGATCACGAAAATGGTTCGGGTCACCACACTCATAACAAGCACGCCCATTAGCAATGGCGGGAGCACCTTGATTAGCCACTTGAGGTACAGTTCGGTTTGGAGGGTTGACTTGGCCCGTAAGGGCTTTGGTCTTACAAACACTGACCGTATGACCATATCTCCCACAATAAGTACAAGGTGACATGGGATGTTTTGTGGATGATGAAAATTGCAGGTGGCACAAAGAGGGTCGATCCCAACATATGGCTTTTTAGCCGGCATTTGAACCATAGGTGCAGCTTGGTTGACGGGAACAGCAGGAGTAACCACAGCAAAATTTCTAACCTTCCTCTTTCTATTATTGCGAGAGGGCTCGGTTGTGGCTTCTTTGTTGTGAGTAGGAGGGGGTATGGTTTCAGAAACTTTCTTAGAACCCTTTTTGGTAAGAGTTCCAGCTTTCACATGATTATCAGTTAAGGTAGCGGCTAGACGAATAGCATCCTCCAGAGTAGCAGGATTTCTACCTAAGACAGTATCTTGGATTTGTCTTGGTAGCCCACCAATATACTTCTTGATACATCGGGACAAAGGAGTGACCATGTGGGGCACTAGAAGACTCAACTCATGGAACCGAGTTGTATATGCTAAGCTTTCCCCGCTATCTTGGGCAAGATCCCAAAATTCAGCTTCTAGCTTTTTCACTTCGTTTTGAGGACAGAACTCTTCGGTCATAAGCCTTTTGACCTCATCCCAAGGTAAGGCCATAGCTACATCAACACCCCTATTTCTTTTCTCCCCATTCCACCATGTAAGTGCCCGTTTTTGTAGGACACTTGTAGCATGACGAACACGGAGGTTGTCGGGACAGTCACTATTGAGAAAGGTATTCTCAATGCTTTCAAACCATTGAAGGAGTCCAGTAGCTCCTTCGGTTCCATAAAACTTTAGGGGATTGCACGAGTTGAAGTGCTTGAAGGTGCATTGAGATGGATTGCCACCATTTCCACCATTATTACCACTATTGCTTCCATTTCCACCATTGTTGCCATTGGTGGCACCATTGGCTTGGGTGAGTTGTGTCACCAATTGGGTAAGAATAGCAGCAATGTCGGTGTTGGCGTTGGTTGCGGGAGAACGACGAGGAGGCATTCTACAGATTTTCACAGGACAAGAAAAATTGTAAGAATTTATGAGATTTGATAGGATTTAATAGAATGAGTTAACAAAATAAAATAGATATTCTTAGTTTGGATTGTACTCAAAAGTGACAAATCACTTGAATACCATGACATATTAAGGTTAATTAAACTTATAAAATTTTTCAAGAAGACATGCTTTAGCCTATAAGTAAACACTCATCTCGGGAATTCCCAGGAAAGCATACGGGTCCCTCGGTTGATTGGGATTTATGCGAAATGCTTTCATAGACAGAAAACCCAAAATACAGGTGTCACCCTTCCAGATTGCACGTGTCCTCAAATAATTTAACAAGTTTAAAACCTTAACGAAGAAATAAAAATTTTAGAGATTTTTGTTTCAAGGATTTTCCACATGCTTAGAAAGGATAAGGATAGAAAAGAAAATAGAAATATTATGAGGTTTTAGAATATAGGAAAGGATATTATTTATTTAATTATTAAGAATATCCTAATAAGTCATGGATTTAAAACACATAAGTCATCATAATGCAATAATAAGTAATCATACTAAACATGTAACATATAACATATAGCACACAACATGTAACACATAGCACAAAAATCATGAAGCATAGTATAAGTGGGTGTCCTAAAGTTATAGTCTAGGTCAAGGTGTCTAATAACCTAATTCCCTATAACCAAGGCTCTGATACCAATCTGTCACACCCCGACCGACGGCGGAATCATCGGGGCGGGACATGTAAGACTGTTCATAGCACATGGTTGACTAAATTGAAATATATTAAAGTTAAATTTCCATTACAAATAATGCAAGTACCAAACCAAATTCAAACAAAAACATAAAACAACTCATAAAATTCTTGATTTAAATTGCTAAGTCCAAATCCTATGTTGAACACGTCTTGAATCAATCTCACGTATTGGGGCCTGAAACATGAATAAAATAAAGTCAACTAAAAAGTTGGTGAGTATAACACAGTTTTATGTAGATAGCATATAGTTGAAAACAAATCCTTTACAAAACATGATAAAATAAGGCATTTATGTGGAGCAGCTATTGTGTAACCATGTACAACCAAACCTTGTAACTAGCATGCAAAAATTGTGTTGTCGGTTTCAATCACCGCGCACCATGGGTGGGTTTGTCAGACTCAATAGATCTATCATTGAAAACCGTCGGCTTGTATAGTTAATGATTGTACATAAGAGCATACAAAGGTTAGCACACCTAGCACTCGGGCACAAAGCTCAAATTTTGCACACATGTATGTAAATAGGATTTTTGCACTTGTGTTGTTTGTGTAAATGTAAATGTGTAATGTGTAATGTGTAATGTGTATAGAGTTCATGTTCCACCCCAAAAGTGTAAAAGAGTAAAAAGGGGTTGTGAATACTCACTTGGTATGGAAGTGTAGCTAACCAAGATTATAGATAGCAAATATGATCCTCGATATGCACAATTTAACCTAAAGAGTAATGTGTATTGAATCAAATAGATGCATAAAATTTAAGTCTAAAATGAAAGTTGAATTTGTGTATATAAAACTATTGATTTGTATTTAAAAAGTATTGAATAAAATATATAGAGTTTGAAGTAAAATATTTTTGAAACAATTTGATTAGGTTTGAATTGAATAATTGAATAAATATATAATTATAGTTTATGAAATAATGTAAATATTAATTGTAATTAAGTATAAATAAATAAATGATTTTGATTTAAAATGTAAATTAAATAAATAATCATTATCTTATTTATTTATAAATTTTGTAACTTAATTATTTAAAATATCATTTAAGTATAAGATAATAAATATAAATTTAATTTTTCATAAACTTTTAAATAAATTGTATTTACGCCAAGATTAAACTTTTAATCCATTTTTAAATACAGAAAACATATTTTTATAAAATCTAAAACATTTACTGATTAAAATATATAAAATTATAATTCTGTTAAAAGTTCTGAGTCTCACACGATCGTGCCTCGGAAGGGCACGATCGTGCTCAAGTCAGGGGCGCGACCGCGCTAGTCGTGGGACGACCGAGTTGATCAACAGAGGGCACAAACTAGACCAGTCAACAGGCACGACCGTGCCTTGTCCCGGCACGGTCGTGTCTATGATCTTTAGACACCACAGAGACTAGCCCAGAGGGCATGACAAGGTCTGGACAGGAGGACACGACCGCGCTGCTAGTCGATGATTAGCGCGACCATGTATCTTCCAAATCAGACACGAATTGACAAATGCTTGTATTTTAAACGCTTGAATTGTTAGGGCTTTTGATTAATGGGTTGTTACGAGTCTTTTCATATAATTTAATTGTATGGAAATCGTGCTTAAGTATGGATTCGATTAAATTATTTTTATTAAAACATGGTTTCTGGTTTAGACAGATTTACGAATTGAAAACCCAATTTAGTAAAGGGCTTTTGATTCAGATACTGGAATGAATAAATTAGAGGATTCAATTAACCTGAATAGAAGCGAATCGATAAAGAACGATAGAGAGGGAGTTCCGGTGACGGCGGGATTGAGCCCCGGCGTCTTCTGATGTGATCCCGACTGTTACAACGGTTCCGTAGCTTCAGGAGAGATCGGATGGCGTGACGATGATGCTGGATTTGAGAGAACTTGGATCGAATTGCTTGAGAGAGTTTCCTTGGAAATATTTGAGAGAGAATCCTTTGAGTTGAACGAATTTTGGTTATTTGGTCGAAAAAGAAATGATTGGTAGTATTATTTTGAAAGTATAACGTAAAACGGTTATGGATTCGAACAATCGGACGATTAAAATTGCAGTTACGTTTCAGCTGTTTCACAGGCGCGACCGTGCCTAAATATGGCACGACCGTGCCTAGGCACCAGGCGCGATCGTTCCAAAGCAGGTCGCGCGACCGTGCCAAAGCACTTGGCGCGACCGTGCTAGGACGAAGCACGACCGTGCTAGACTAGGGTTTCTTGACATTTTTCAACTTTAGTCCTTGGCTTTTCAGGTTCGATGAGTTTGAATAAAATCGTTTCTTGTGTAGTTTTTAAATGTATATAATCGAGTAAAACTTGTAAATTTGTATTGAATCATTGCATTTAGTTTACTGTAAGCAAAATACCAAGGCAGTGCACGAGTATTGAATTTGAGATTGTATTACATTGAATTGAAATATGAATACTAAATTCAGAGATGTTACACATATGATGTTGATGCTGCTAATGATGTTGAAGACACTTCTACAATGAATGAAGATATTCCAGATCAGAATCAAAACAATCTTGAGCAAGGAATACATATGGATGTTGTTCCAGTACAAAAAATCAACAAAGAACTTCCACTCGAAAATATAATTGGCAAAGTTCAACAAGGTTTTCAAACAAGGAGCAAAACTCATGAGACAAATATTTGTTTGTATTCTTGTTTTCGATCTTGAGTAGAACCAAAGAAGATAGATGAAGTCTTGATGCACAGCAGTTGGATTGAAGCAATGCAGGAAGAGTTCCTGCAATTCAAGAGACAAGAATTGTGGGCCCTGGTTGATCTTCCACCTGGTCAAACTGCTATTGGCACAAGATGGGTATTCAGGAACAAGCAAGATGAGAGAGGGATTGTAATCAAGAACAAAGCCAGACTTGTAGCTCAAGGCTGCACTCAGGAACAGGGAGTTGACTATGACGAAGTCTTTACTCCTGTTGCCAGGCTGGAGGCCATCCGAATCTTCTTAGCATATGCTGCATCCAAGGGCTTTACAATCTATCAAATGGATGTCAAGAGTGCTTTTCTGTATAGGTAGATTGGTGAGGAAGTATATGTCAGACAACCTCCAGGCTTTGTAGATCCTGCACATCCTGACAAAGTGTTCAAACTAGACAAAGATCTCTATGGCTTACATCAAGCTCCAAGAGCCTGGTATCAAACCATGTCAGGATATCTACTAAGCAACAATTTTAGAAGAGGTGCCATTGATCAGACCCTGTTTATCAAAGATGGAGGGGGAGAAATCATGCTGGTAGGCAAATCATCAGCACCTGTGAACAATTGTGTATTGCTGCTAATCAACAACATTGTTGCTGATAGCCATTCCCTCTGAAGATCAAACGTTGCAGCTGACTGGCTTCGATAAAGCAACCATTACCACTGACAACTTTCTGCTACAACACTCACACACTCCACGCAGAAAGAATGTTACTGCTGCAAGATAATAAAAGACAACGACGCTCTTCTTCCAAGGATCAAGCAATGATGCCTAAGATGACGTTTGAGAAAAGATAACTTTTGTAGTATTTATTGTCGTTACATGTAGAATAGCTTCAATACAAGATCAACGGCTTTTGTTAGATCTGATCCTTAGAATCAAGGGTCTGTCTTGATTCTAAGTTACTATATAAGTAGTACTTAGAGTCATTGTATAAGTGTGCTTATCTTAAGAGTTTTCTCTATAATCTTGTAATCCTTGAAGCCTAATACAAACTGCATTTATTAGTATTTTTCTTGTTTACTTGTTTACATTGCTTAGTTGTGATTGTTTCCGCCAATCTCAACTAGAATATAACCATCTTGTATTCACCGATCCTACAAGTGGTATCAGAGCTTTGGCTCACAGATTAAACAAACTCACACTTGTTTAATCATTCTCTGGTTCTATTCAAAACTATCCCTTTGCTAAAGTCACCCATTATCATAAATCAAAAATGGCACAAAACACTGGAGTTGAAGACATTTGAAGCATCAGCAGACCACCATGACTGGTGTCTGGAGAAGACTATGATATGTGGAAGAACAAAATGAAAAACTTCTTCTGCTATCAAGAATATGGGTTGTGGAAATCCATTAAATATGGACATACATACCCATGGTGGCCTCCGCTGATTCCGGAGGTACAGTGGTTCCCAAAGAATCCTCCAAATACTCTGATGAAGACATCAAGAAAATGGAGGTAGATTTCAAGGCCTTGGGAGCCATCTAGATGTGCTTACCAAATGAAGTTTTTCACAACTTCAGAGGATACAAAACCGCAAAGGAGCTATGGGAGGCTCTTAAGAAGATGTTTGCTGGTTCAGAGGAAATAAAAGAAAATAGGGGAGACATCCTGAAGCAACAATATGAAACTTCGTCCCGTAGGAAGGTGAGTCTCTAACTGTTTTATATAACAGATATACTTATCTTGTAGGTGAGCTGCAGTACTCAAAAGTGAAGCTGGAGAATGAAGATATTCTAAAGAAGTTCATCAAGTCTCTACCCAGTTGCTGGACACTCTACACAGTGTCCATCAGAAGAACTGAGAATCTGAAGACTCTATAGATGACTGAGCTTTTCGGTATGCTAAAGACCTATGAATTAGAGATGATTCAGGCCAAGGAAAGAAGCTCAAGCTACCAACCAGCCTCAACATCCACCACCACCTCTTCTTCCCTCCACTCTGACCACTCAGGTCCTAGTTCAAGCAACTATTATCCTCCCATCGTCACTCACCCCCAAACTCCGACCTCTCAATCAAACAACTCACCATTTCTTCTTGAAGCCCCACCTCAAACATCAACCTCTGCTGATTTTGTCTCTGAAAACTCAAGCAATATGTCCTCTATCAAGGAAGATCTGGAATGTTTTCATCCAGATGATCTAGAAGAAATGGATATAGAGCACTTCTATGCCATGCTCTCTCTAAGAGCAAAAAGGTTCTACTCAAGAATAGGAAGACCCGTTCCAAGCAACAACTCTAACACCAGGGTTGGCTTGGACAAAAGCAAATTGAGGTGTTACAACTGTAACCAACTTGGTCATTTTGCTAGAGTATGCAAGGCAACAAAGGCAAACCCAGCTGCTGCTCATACAAGACAAGCTCACCAAGCTCAGCCAAGATAGTAACATTAGCAACATGCCACTCCTCCTGCACAAACTGCAGCTTATGCAGCTGTTGGAACTGCTGACTTTGACTGGAACTTCCAGTATGAGGATATTCCTGCCAACAATCAAGCTCTCATGGCAGACACATCAGAGGTACCACCTGAGGTATATGAAAATCTTTGTACTCAAGCTTGTATTGATAAGGTCATAGGATACAGGAAACATAACCAGAATCTCATTGATCAAAATGAAGAAGTTCACCAAATGAAATCTGAATTTAAAAAGGCTGAAAACAGTTATAAGGAAAAGATTGATTGTTTAAAGAAATAAATTTCATCATTAAAACATGAACAAACAAACCTTGAAACTCAAATTGATGATCTTCTGGTTAAGTTAAAAGCTATAAGGGCCTAATTAGCAGACCAAAAGGTCCATGTGGAAAAATATGAGTTTGCATCCAAAAAGCTGCAAAGACTTATGGATGCTCAAATTCATGAAAAGGTAACTGCTGGTCTTGGATTTCAAGCTGAACAACCCTACAATGTTATTCCTTCACCCGCTGACTATGTAGCCATTCATGAACCAAGTTGCAATCTTTCCAACCTTGACATGGCCAACCAAAATCTTGACCCTGTTGTCCAAGAAACCCCTGTGCAAGAATGCACTACTTCATCCTAGTCTGAGTCAACATGCTCAGACTCCACTGAAACCAATAAAGTTTCATCACCACCTACCTGTGAAGTTATTAAAGCCAACAATCCAAGCTCTTTCATCCCTTCAAAAACAGTTCTAGTATCTCAACCAACCAAACAAATCAGAATCAACTATCCTCAAGAAGGAAGAAAGCTAACTAGTGAAAAGGGACAGTCTTCAACCTCCACAAAGCCTCAATCCAAATCAATCCAACAAAGGAAGGTGTTTGACATATGTCATGCACCTGGAGAGAGAGATCCATATGTTCAAAAGACATCGGAAGAAGCCACCTTTGAGCACAACAATGCTCACCCCTGGAACTTCAAAGACTTGTTCAAAAGAAAGGACTATGTGTACTTTCAAAGGGAAAAACTGGCTAAATCATGCTTTCTGTGTGGGAAATACAATCATACTGCCAGCACCTACTTCTATTACCTTCAACAACAAAGAAACCTAAAGCAACACGCTTTTGAGAAAACAAACATGAACAAAAAGGTAAGAAGCTTTGAAGCCAAAGCAACTCAGTTCAGAAACTCTCTATCCCCACCAAGAAAGCATCTACCAAAACCTCAACAATCTTGCATCATCTGTGGTGAATCACACCACCTTGCTGCAAATTGTAAGTTTAATCCTCTCAACCAGGTTCTTCATCAAATTCCTCTTCAACAAAAGCCTATCAGTAAGATGAAGAAAGGTAGGCATACTTTGGAGATTAAACCATCAGCAGCAAACAAAACCTCTGCTGATCAAGTAAGACTCAAGCAACCAAAGGAAAAGCCTTCATCATCAACCAAGATTGTTGCTGTCCAAGTTAAACCATCAGCAGCCAACAAAAATGTTGCTGATCAATTAAAGCCCAAACGACCCAAAGACAAGTCTTCAGCAGCAACCAAGATTGCTGCTGCTCAAGTAAAACCATTAGCATCAAAAAAATCTGCTGCTGATAAGCCAAAGTCCTCAGTTGCAACATCTGCTGCTGACAAAGCAAAGAGAGATGGAAAACCACCAATTCAGCATTGGAAAGCCAAAATTCCTCCAAGAATCATCATTGGTTCCGTTGAATGCACACATGCTGATACTGATAATCCAAGAACCTTTTTTTACAAGGATGCAAGCTCTTGGATTCCTCCCACTAACTAGATCTCTCTCATGTGTAGGGACAGCCAGGTCACAAGAATAACACCTGGGTGGTAGATAGTGGTTGTTCCAGGCACATTAGAGGCAACAAATCCATCCTCTCCAACTTCATACATTTCAATGGAGGATATGTTGCCTTTGGAAGTGACTCAAAAGGAAGGATCTATTACTAGACAAGGAACTGTGTCCAATGAAAGAATGAGTATTGAAAAGGTAAACTATGTCAAAGAATTGGACTTCAACCTCATGAGTGTTTCCCAGGTCTGTGATCAAAAGCATTAGATGCTCTTCACAGAAAAAGAATGCTTTGTATTGTCTCCTGGCTTATCCAAACCTCCTCCAGAATATATTTTATTAACTGCTCAGAGAAAAGAAAATCATTATGTGCTTGACATGAATGAGGTCACTCCATCTGGCAGTGTATCCTATTTTCTGTCAAAAGCTTCAGTTGATGAATCAGCTCTCTGGCACAGGAGAATAAGCCATGTTAACATCAAAACCATCAACAAATTGGTGAAGGATAATCTTGTCAGAGGGCTTCCTGACAAAGAATTCCAGCTAGAAGATCATTGCATTGCTTGTTTGAAGGGGAAGCAACACAAGAGTTCTCACAAGCCCAAGACTTTGAATACAAATGACACACCACTATAGCTGCTGCATATGGATCTCTTTGGTCCTACAAATATTATGTCAATGGGTAAGAAGTCATACTGTCTGCTGATAACTGATGACTACACCAGATTCTCATGGGTATACTTCTTGAGAACTAAAGATGAAACTGCTGAGATTCTCAAATCTTACATTCTTAGGATAGAGAATCAAAGCAATCAGAATGTAAAGATCATAAGGTATGATCAGGGCATAGAGTTCAAGAACCACACCTTGAACTGTTTCTGTGAAAGCAAGTGAATAGAAAAGATAATACAGTGCTCCAAGAACTCCTCAGCAAAATGGAGTTGCTGAAAGAAGAAACAGAACTCTAATTGAGTCAGCAAGATATATGTTGGCTGACTCAAAACTGCCTCTCACATTCTAGGCAGAAGCAGTAAGCACAACCTGCTATGTGCAAAATAGAGTTCTCATAGTCAAGCCTCTCAACAAGACACTTTATGAACTATGGTTCCAAAGAGTTCCCTACATTGGATTTCTAAAACATTTTGGATGTCCATGCACAATTCTGATCACACATGGGGTTCTTCCTAAGTTTGGTGCCAAATCTGATGAAGGATAGTTTGGAATGTAGAGAACACATTGCCTGTGAACAGGGAAAAGGCCCAAACTGGCTCTTTGACATAGACTCCGTAACCCAGATATTTGAGCCTCTCATCTTCTCAAATATGGAATCTACCTCTTCACAAGCACCAGCTTCCTCTTTCTCCTCTGACTACAGACTGGATTTTCCTAAATCTTCCATTAGTCTGAAAAGACCATCCATTGATCCTCCATCTGTTATGGAAGCCAATGACGCAAGTGAAGCCGGAACCAGACTCTCGAATGTCACCAGCAGCAGCCTGTCTGAAATTGAAAATTTGAATGAGGACTCTTCGATAAATGCCATAGATGCTGCAAATACTATTGCCGACAATACTGATGTAGCTGTTGATATTGAAGACTCTTCCACCATGAATGAAGAAATCCCTGATCAAAATCAAAGCAATCTTGAGCAAGAGATACAGCTGGAGGTGGTACCAGCACATAGGATCAACAAGGAACATGCTCTTGAAAATATTATTCTTGTTGATCTTCCACCTGGTTAATCTGCCATTGGCACAAGATGGGTATTCAGGAACAAGAAAGATGAGAGAGGCATTGTAGTAAAGAACAAAGCCAGACGTGTAGCTCAAGGCTACACTCAGGAACACTACAGACTGGATTTTCCTAAATCTTCCATCAGTCTGAAAAGACCATCCATTGATCCTCCATCTTTTATGGAAGCCATTGAAGCAAGTGAAGCCGGAACCAGACTCTCGAATGTCACCAGCAGCAGCCTGTCTGAAATTGAAAATTTGAATGAAGACTCTTCGATAAATGCCGTAGATGCTGCAAATACTATTGCTGACAATACTGATGTAGCTGTTGATATTGAAGACTCTTCCACCATGAATGAAGAAATCCCTGATCAAAATCAAAGCAATCTTGAGCAAGGGATACAGCTGGAGGTGGTACCAGCACATAGGATCAACAAGGAACATCCTCTGGAAAATATTATTGGCTAAGTTCACCAAGGAATTCTAACAAGAAGCAAATCTCATGAGACCAATATATGCTTGTTTTCATGTTTTCTATCTCAGGTGGAACCCAAGAAGATAGTTGAAGCTCTGAAACACAGCAGTTGGATTGAGGCAATGCAGGAAGAGTTGCTGCAATTCAAGAGACAGGATGTCTGGAAACTTGTTGATCTTCCACCTGGTCAATGCCATTGGCACAAGATGGGTATTCAGGAACAAGCAAGATGAGAGAGGCATTGTAGTAAAGAACAAATCCAGACGTGTAGCTCAAGGCTACACTCAGGAAGAGGGAATTGACTATGATGAAGTCTTTGCTCCTGTTGCCAGGTTGGAGGCCATCAGAATCTTCCTGGCATATGTTGCATCCAAGAATTTCATTTTCTATCAAATGGATGTCAAGAGTGCCTTTCTGTATGGGAAGATTGGTGAAAAAGTATATGTCAAACAGCCTCCAGGCATTGTAGATCCCGCACATCCTAACCAATTGTTCAAACTAGACAAAGCTCTGTATATGGCTTACATCAAGCCCCAAGAGCCAGTTATGAAACTTTGTCTGGATATCTACTAAGCAATAACTTCGAAAGAGGTTCCATTGACCAGACCTTGTTTATCAAAGATGAAGGGGGAGAAATCTTACTAGTACAAATCTACGTTGATGATATCATATTTGGATCAACAAGGAAGAAGTTGTGTAAAGACTTTGATATCCTGATGCACTCAAAGATTGAAATGAGTTCAATGGGTTAACTAAATTTCTTTCTAGGTCTTCAAGTCAAACAAGTTCAAAATGGAATCTTCACCAGCCAATCCAAATATGTCAAGAGCAATTTGGAAGATTCAAGATGGTTGACTTCTCTGCTGCAAGAACCCCTATGCAAGTGCACCATCAACTGACTCCAGACAAAGATGGTCAAGACACTGATCAACATCAGTACCATGCAATGATAGGGTCTCTCATGTATCTCCCTACCTCAAGGCTAGATATCATGTTTGCAGCATGTCTCTGTGCAAGATTCCAAGCAGCTCCAAAGAATTCACATCTTCAAGCTGTCAAGAGAATTTTTAGATACGTAAAGGGAGCCCCAAGACTTGGGCTATGGTACTCTAAAAATGATAAGTTCAATCTGTATGCATACACTGACAGTGATTATGGGGGATGCAACTTGGACAAAAAGTCAATATCAGGGGGATGTCAGTTTTTGGGAGGGAGACTGATTTCATGGCAGTGCAAGAAGCAAACATGTGTTTCAACTTCTACTGCAGAAGCAGAATACATTGCAGCTTCAAGTTGCTGTGCACAAGTCATCTGGATAGAAAACCAAATGTTGGATTATGGGATGACTTTCATGGTAACTCCTATTCACATTGACAACATGAGTGTTATATCAATCACAAATAATCTGGTGCAGCACTCCAAGACAAAGCACATTGATATCAGATATCACTTCATAAGAGATCAAGCTGAGAAAAAGAGAATTATTTTAACTGAAGTTCATACCAATGAGCAATATGCTGATTTGTTTACAAAATCTTTTGATGAATCTAGATTTAGATATTTAGTTGGATCTATTGGTATGATGAACTTTGATTAAAATCACTTTCTCTCAAGCCTCCACGACATTCAAATCTTTCCATCCTTAACCACCCTTCAAAAACCTTCCTCTTTCCCTCCAAACCCAACAAAATGGCAGAGGTAGACATAAACCATCCCGATGATAAGTTCTCTCCATATCACAACCTCACGGCATACTTAATCAAAGGAAAGAAGTCCGAGGGATTCAATGACTTGATAGACTTTCTCTGTCGATCAAAGATACACCATGCACTCATTGTAAACCCAACCATTTACATCCCTCACATGGAGGACTTATGGAACTCTGCCGTCTACTCTACCGAACAGGGGATACCCCAAATCCAAGACAAGGTAGATGACAAAGACATCACCATCACTGAAGCTACTCTACGAAAACATCTCAAGCTTCAAGACGAGGGGGCCGCCATCTCATACTCGTAGGAAGAATACATGAGGACCTTTGTATCCATAGGGTACACTAGAAATCAGAACGAGTACACAATCGAAAAGGCGCCGATGGGCCCTCCATGGAAGTTTCTATGCCACACTCTTCTACAATGCATATCCCAGAAGAGAAGTAGATGGCATCATGTGAGCTCTGAACTTGCCTCTGCTGTTCATGGTATGGTTTCTAGCTAGGGTTTCAACTTTGCACATCTCATCTTTGAATGTTTGAGATATAACCTTCAAGAAGGTGCAAACCAATCATTTTTTATGTACCCAAGCTTCTTGCAGGAGTTTTTCAATAACGAATTAAAAGATCTTTCAAAATCTGCAAAAATCTAACTTATGCTGGGACATAAAAATAACATTTTTCAAAGTATGGGAACTGTTTCCAAAAAGTTATCAGGGGTTAATGTTCCATTGTTGTCTACAATGATGAACATACAAAGCACCTAGGGTGACAGTTCAGTAATCCCAGCTGATACTGATCCCACACCCTCCTCTTCACATCCTGAACAACAATCTGCTTCCACTGTTCGAACCCATGTGCATACTACTAAGAATGCACAGGAACAAAAATTACGTACACCTGTTTTGGATGTTATCGTTCAACTAGGAAAAAGGGCCCCAGTTGCGGCAAAATATACTAGAGAAAGGAGCAAGAAGACTCCTTCTCTTCTTGTCTCAAAGGCCCAATCCTAACCTAAAAGCCCTCATTCAGAATCCTAAAATTCTGATGAGAATATCAATAGGGATAGCCACATCATTAGAAAGACTTCCTTGGAAGCTTCTCTATAAGGATCATGATCACATCCCGGATCCATAGAACAACCCACTGAGCCATTCCATTATTTTTCTTCCCTGAACTTAAGTGAAGAGGCACCTTGTCAAGATGATATACCTTCTCAAACATCCACTATCTCGGAGGTATTAATTGACTTGGCTGCTAGTGCACCTGACCCAAGTTCATCACCCAAGAAGGTTCACTTTGGGAGTACTGATAGAGTGAATGTGGAAAGGGTTGTCACTACTCCTGGTACATCAAATAACCAGGAGGACAGTGATAACATCACTACGACCCTAACCACGACAACTCACAGTGAGGATGTTTCCTTTGAAACACTTTTCACTGAGAGGAATCCCATGTGCCAAGAAAACTAGGGTGATGGGGATGCAAAGGCTAGGCCTAAAACCCCATCCAGCTCCAAGGATTCCACAACTGTGGATGAGGACAGTCTAAAACTCAAAAATATGAAATTGACGGCCAGGGTGGCTATGCTAGAGGCTGAAGTGTCTAAACTAAAGCACCAAGTCTCTATGCATGAATCCCATCAATGCCCAACTGTGCCTACTCATTCCCTTGTATCAGTGGGAACTCAAACATATGCAACCAAAAAAGGGGAGATAGTCGCAGTAGAAGATGCTGACAGCCTTGAGGACTAGATACAAGAGCATGCTGCATTTGAATGTTCCTTATTCAAACCTACCTTTGTTCAAGTTCATGACTTGCCAGACTTAGTAGATGAAGAGGAAGAAATCACCGAGGATTGGAAGTTGGTTGTTCGAGCCTGTGATGAGGTGTTGACAAATACAAGTCACCATGAAGACACACCTCCATCAGTCAGCATTCTTCCTGAAGCAGTGGCCATAACAAGTCTAACCAATGCCCTCAAATTCACACTGACTACAGACAAACTAGATTTTGACTCCATACTAGCTTGGGGGTATGATGGTCAATCTATGAGATTAAGGATTGGGAAAGAGTTCAACGGAGTAGAAGAGCTGAAATGGGACGCACTAAATCCTCTTCAAGTGTTTGAACTGTATTTATCCAGCTGCATCAACACCTCTTCAGATCTCTCAGGAAAACTTGCAATCTGCAGGTTCCAAGACTTAATGAAGGAAAATCTGCCCTGGTTTGAAGCACTATTAGAAGAAGCAAACAGAGTGGCATATCCTAAAGACCGTGCAGAATCTTCTACAGCAGCAGCACAAAGACTGGCTCCAAGTAGACTTGACCTGATCAGGAGCAGTACTTTAACTGACGAAGAAACTGTTTGCTGGAGAAGCTTCATACACAATGATATGGTCAGGGGACTGGCAGTGCTAGGATGGTCGTGCACTGGGCCCTCTGGCTTCACCTTCTTTCTGAGTGATGGATCATCTTTCTTCTTCAACCACATCAATGAGATCCTACTCCTCAACTCAGACTTCTTATACAACATTTTTGAGCTCAGAACACATATCTGCAATGTCAACTCCTTAGAGAGCCAAGCAATGATCAAGACTATCAAATCTCTTCTTGAAAAGGAGGGACGTCTTGCAGAAGATGCCTCCTCCGACTCAGATTTCTCTTTTCTCTCCTCACCAACCGCCACTCTGAACACTGCAACAGAATCTAGAAGAACAGAGTCGGAGGATGTATGGAAAAGTTGGAAGGAAGTAACTGGGTGTGAATGAGAAGAAGATGAGGCAAGAAAACTTCCCCCATCCACTCCCCAAACTGCCAATGAAGCTGAAGCAGATATCCCAACAGTATCTAAAACATCTGTTGTTGTGATCCATGAAGCTGAAGCTGAGGCATTAACCAAAGCCAAGGGGAAGGGAGTAATGACTGAAGAGTTGGAAGCGCGACTCATGAAAGAGCAAAAGGAAAGGGAGGAAAGAAGACGAAGAAGAAGAGGAGATGGCAGAGCTAAAAAAATTCAAGTAAGAAAAGTGTAGGTCCCGGGAGCCTCGTCGCGCAGCGGAGATACACGGACATGTTCTAGGATTTGTGTGGGAACAAAGAAAATGAAGCAGAGAAAACACGAACAAAGACAAAATAAAATGAAACGACATGTAATCCATAACATTGAAGTCATCCCGTATTACAGACTACATACCGAAGGAGCACACATCTCTCATCTAAGCTCACGGTCCAGGGGTCAGGAGAGCTCGTCCCGACCCGGACACCTCTCAACCTTGTTCCAGAAGTTCCACCTACAAATGAAGACAAGTCTTCTATTTATAGGGGAAGGAACACTACCTGCGTACTTGACAAGTACGCAAGGCAAAAGTCTTGCGTACTTACTAAGTACGCATGGTTTGGTCATGCGTAATTGACAAGTACGCAAGGCAAAAACCTTGCGTACTTACTAAGTACGCAAGACCAAACTGGTGTGCAGGCTAAGTAGTCAGGAACACCCTCCTGCGTACTAGCCACGTACACTGATACATAGAATTTAATCTATAGTTACAGAACATGCTTTTACAAAAAGCTGTCATGCTCTTCAGAGAACAAAAAATCCAGCTGTATGCTAAACAGCTGAATGATCTGAAAGCCAGATTTCCTGCAGCTTCTCAATTACAAGAAGATGAATCCGTAGCTCTTCAGCTGTAGGAACAGTTTCATAAAGAAGAAGAAGAAGAAAGGGAGAAGAAAAGGGAAGTGGCTAAGTTCAGAATAACTGATTCTGAACTAGCCAAAGAAATTAGAGAAGAATGGATTGCGGCTCTGATTTCTCAAGGTGAGGATGCAGACTACCTTGAGAAACTATCAAATAAAGAAATCTACAGATGCCTTCATGGGTCAATTGGCAAATAAGAAAATGTATGAAGAAGAAGAAAAAGCCAAGCAAAAATCCAAGAAGACCATTACATTCAACATAAGGACCCATGAAGAAAGGAAGGTCATGACGGACTTCCTGAAGGCCAGAGGAGAAAGTGGAAAAAGGCTAGGCCCCATGAGTTTCGTGAACCTGCAAGCCTTGTACTCCAAAGTCAAGAAGGAAGAGGAAGAAAGATTGTGGAAGACAGGCTCCAAGAAAAGGGTGATAACTCAAACTGCTGAACACAAATCAAAGAAACCCAAGCCTTCTCCCTCATCCACTACTTCCTCCTCCCACCATACTTCCACTCTCCAGCCGAGACCTCATTCCTCTCTTCCCACAAAGTCCAAATCCCTCCACCCAGCTTCTCCTCATCAGCAGCCTTCCAAGAAGAAAACCAAACCTACCATCACACTAGAAGACTCAAGAGAAATATTTGTCTGGTTCTACAACACTCAAGACAAATGGTTTGAAGTTTTCAGGGGAAAGGAAGAACTGAAAAAATCTATCAATAAATATGTTGATGAGGTACTGCAACTCCTAGACTCAGATCTAAGAAGAATATTGGAGTTGGGTGAAACCCATAAGCCAGAGAATGAAGGTGGGAGACATCTTTTGCTAGCAATCAAACATCACTTCAACCCTAGTAAAGATATAATCAGTGATGAAAAACCTCTTCAATCCCATTCTCCATTCACCAGTTGGTCCTTCAAAGCTGATACCAACGAGTTTATCTTGATTTATGTTAAAAGACATAAGATGATATGTTCAAGCAAGGCCATCTTCAAAATGCCAAGCAAAGACATAACGACTCTATCTGAGCTTCCTCTAAACAATCCCAGCCAGGACCCAAGAGGCTATGAGGTAGAAAGTATAGTCTGCAACATGGAAAAGCTTCAGCAGCAAAAGCAGTAAGAGAGTTTTGGTAGCATCAGTCTAGGGGGAGTTTGTAGAAATAAAGATTGATGGCTACAAAATTCTCTAAGTACAACTGCTGTGGACCTCATAGTTTTGCTGCAGATCGACAAACTGCTGCGGATAAACTTATCTGCTGCGGATACTTGTTCTTCTGTTGAAGAACAAATCTGCTGCGGACAGCCATATCTGCTGAAGACCAAAGTCGCTGCTGATAGGCAAATCATTAGCAACTGTGGATAGTTGTGACTTGCTGTTGATCAACAACTTTACTGCTGATAGCCATTCCCTCTGAAGATCAAACGTTGCAGTTGACTGGCTTCGATAAAGCAACCATTACCACTGACAACTTTCTGTTGCAACACTGACACACTCCACGCATAAAGAATGTTACTGGTGCAAGACAATAAAATACAACGACGCACTTCTTCCAAGGACTCAAGCAATGATGCCTAAGAAGACGTTTGAGTAAAGATAACTTTTGTAGTATTTGTTGTCGTTACATGTAGAATAGCTTCAACACAAGATCAACGGCTTGTGTTAGATCTGATCCTTAGAATCAAGGGTCTGTCTTGATTCTAATTTACTATATAAGTAGTACTTAGAGTCATTTTATAAGTTTGCTTTTCTTAAGATTTTTCTCTGTAATCATTGAAACTTGATACAAATTGCATTTATCAGTATTCTTCTTGTTTACTTATTTACATTGCTTAGTTGTGATTGTTTCTACCAATCTCAACTAGAATAGAACCATCTTGTATTCACCGATCCTACACACTCAAAGTTTGAAATGAGTTCAATGGGTGAACTGAATTTCTTCTTGGGTCTCCAAGTCAAACAAGTTCCAAGTGGAATCTTCATCAGTCAATCCAAATATGTTAAGAGCAATTTGGAAAGAGTCAAACTGACTGATTGCTCTGCTGCAAGAACTCCTATGCAGGTGCACCATCAACTAAAAACAGATAAAGATGGTCAAGACACTGATCAACATCAGTACCGTACAATGATAGGATCACTCATGTATCTAACTGCCTCAAGGCCAGATATCATGTTTGCAGTATGCATGTGTGCAAGATTTCAAGAAGCTCCAAATAACACACATCTTCATGCTGTCAAGAGAATTTTTGGATACCTAAAGGGAGCTCCAAGACTTGGGCTATGGTACTCTAAGAATGTCAAATTCAATTTGTATGCATATACTGAAATGATTATGGAGGATGCAACTTGGACAAAAAGTCCACATCCGAAGGATGTCAGTTTTTCTCAGCATTTGATTTCATGGCAGTGCTATATCAATTACAAATAATCATGTGCACCACTCCAAGACAAAGCACATTGACATCAGGTATCATTTCATAAGAGATCAAGCTGAGAAAAACATAATTATTTTAACAAAAGTTCATAGCAATGAGCAATATGCTGACTTATTTACAAAACCATTTGATGAAGCTAGATTTAGATATTTGGTGGAATCCATTAGCATGATGAACTTTGATTAAAATCTGTCTCTAAAATCTTGAATAAAAATGTGTTTGTCTTTCTTTTGTTATAAATAAAATGTTAATAATCAGCAGCAAACATTTTTGCTGCTGACAGGTTTAGTCATCAGCATCAAAGAATTTGCCTCTGACTGCCTTAAGTTATGAGCAGGAACATGTTTGCTGCGGATAGCTTTAAGGCAATCAGCAGTAACATCCTTACTGCGGTCAATTATGTCCATCAGCAGCAACCAAGTTTGCAGCTGATATACTTAACCATCAGCAGCAACCAAGTCTTCTGTTGATAGGCTTTACCATCCGCAACAACCAAGTTTGCTGCGGATGGGTAAAAATGAGTCCAAAATAACTTTTACTCGCTGTAAAAACTACTTTCAGTCTTTACCATGATTGCTACAGTGTATTACAGCTGTAAAACAGTGAAAAGTAAATAGGTTGTAAATACAAGAAAGCTTTGCTTTTTCCCAACCTTGCCGTCATATCAAAATCAAATTCGCTCCTTCACCTCTTCACATTCAATTCTGACCTAACTTTCATTTTTTTTCTCGAGCATTCAAAGCTTTCCCATACTTAACCAACTTTTAAAAGTTTTCTTCATCCCTCCAAATCTAACCATAATGGCAAACGTTGACATCAACAACCCTAATGACAAGTTCTCAACTTACCACAACTTAACAACATATCTTGTCAAGGGTAAGAAATTAGAAGGGTTCAACGACATGAACGACTTTTTATGTCGATCTACGATACATTTTGCCTTGACTGTCAACCCCACAATTTACATACCCCACAATTTACATACCCTATATGGAAGATTTTTGGAACTCTTCCGTCTTCTCTACCGAACAGGGGACTCCCCAAATCAAAGCCACGGTATATGGCAAAGACATCACCATTACAGAAGCTACACACCAAAAACATCTAAAGCTTCAGGACGAGGGTGCCCCCAAGTCATACACCAAATATGAGTAAATGAGGACCTTTGTATCCATAGTGTACAGTGAAAATCAAACAGAGTACACAATCGAGAAGGCACTGCTGGGTCCCCCTTGGAAGTTCCTGTGCCACACTCTTATTCAATGCATATCTTAGAAAAAAGTGGATGGCATCAACTGAATTCTACTATTGCCTCTGCTTTCCATGGTATGGTAACTTGGCAAGGTTTCAATTTTGCACATTTGATATTCGAAGGTTTGAGATACAACTTTTAGGAAGGAGCAAGAAATGCTTTCTTTATGTACCCTGGGTTCCTGCAAGAGGTTTTCAATCATGAATTACAAAATCTTTAAAAACCTGCAAGAATCTACATGATTTTGGGACATAAAAACATTTTTTTCAAAGCATGAGAATTGTCTCTAAAAAGTTCTCAGGGGTCAATATTCCATTATTATCTACAATGATGAACATACAAAGTACCTAGGGTGACAGTTCAGCAGTCCCAGCTGATACCGATCCCACACCCTCCACCTCACAGCCTAAACATAAAACATCTACTTCCCTTGATCGAACCCCTGTGCAAACTATTGAGGGTACACAGGCACAACAAATACTTACCCCTGTTCTACAAGCCCAAATGGAACACAGGGCCCTAGTTGAGGCAAGCTATACCTGCAAGAGAAAAAGGAGCAAGAAGACTCCTTCTATTCTTGTCTCACAGGCCCAATCCCAACCCAAAAGCCGTTATTCAGAATCACAATATTCTGGTGAGAATATCATAAGGGATAGCCATATTATTAGGGAGACTTGCTTGGAAGTTTCTCTATTAGGATCAGGATCACATCCCGGATCTATAGAACACCCTCTTGAGCCTACACAATTTCTTTCTTCGTTGAACTTAAGTGCAGAGGCACCACGTCAAGATGATATACCTTCTCCAATTGCCACTATCTCGAAGGTATTGATTGACTTGGCTGCTAATGTACCCATCCCAGGTTCATCACCTAAGAAGGTTCACTCTAGGAGTGATGATATAGTGGATGTGGAAGGGGCTATCACTACTACTGGTCCATTAATTGACCAGGAGGACAGTGATAATATAGGTCAACATGGCTCTTCTGCGGATCGTTCTCGTGATAAGACGTATTGTTAACGCGGAGTGCGGAATCCAACCGAATCAACAATTGTATACACAAAAGACAATAGAAACAATCAGGTAAATAACATTCACTTTGTATTCCAAATACAGAGTTTACAGATTCTCAAAATTACACTCGTTCAAAGTCCCTACTACTGCTCTCATTACTCTGAAACTTTATTTATAGACACATGTTCCTAAAAGATGCTTAGGAGAACCTATTAAGTTCTCCTCTAATAGGCTAAGCGAACTTAACAAGTTCGTTCCTAAAGTTGCTTAGGCGAACTTGTTAAGTTCGCCTCTCTATGAACTTATATAGAATTTTATCAACAGTTACAAAACATGTCCTAATAGACTCCCCTTTAACTGTTGCTAACAATTCTATCAATAACAAGTTAAAGACTCTAAGACTAAGACATAATATCTTCAAGCTCGTTGTCACCAGAATATGCTCCAACAGACTCCCCCTTGACAACAGCTTTAGAAGATTGTCATCAGTCTTCATATATCATCAAACACATTGTAGTCTTCATCTTGTTCATCTGCACACACTCTCTCTATATAGAAGAAAACTTGGGAGAATGACCCCTTGTCAACTTCTGTCTGTAATATTCAGTTTTTGCAAAGGAGAACAACCAAGAATAACCAATAATTAAGATTTCCATGGAAGCTGGAAAAATAAAATCTTTTTGGTTTTTCAAACATAAGAAACACAAAATCTTTTTTGGCTTTTCTCTATATAAACTGAAATGTAAAATACAAAATCACATCTTTTTGGTCGAACATCACGAGTAAGAAGATCATATCAGTATATATGAGATATCAATCACACATCCTGGATATAAAATCCAGATAATATCAAATGGTATCCTATGTCAGTCTTTCAAGCCTTGACCAATCAAACCAATATCTTTCAAGATTATCACACTCTATCTTTTCAAGACTTTCATATTGCATGTTATGATACGCGATAAACATTTAAAGAAAATAGGATCAGGCTATGACATACAAATTCAAATTGTCAATATTATAAGATTTGAAACTAAAGCATCTCATTCCCACTTTCTTGTGAGTTAAGATACCATTTAAGTATGAAATACAACGTGTACCCCACTAGTATGCCAACAAGAAGTAAATGCACTATCTTCAAGACATATGAGATTTTACTAAATATTATCCGAATTTCCAGAATGAGAAGACATCACTTAGCACATGAATAGCATAATCAAAATTGGATTATATAGGAATCAATGAGATTCAGAATCGAATGATTCAATGTTTTAGCTTATATATGTGGAATCATAAGATTCAGGTACGTGAATCCAACTGTTATCTATATTATGAATTCAATGGAATCAGTAAAGATGATTTATCAATATGATCCAAGGGCTAGTATATGTTTGACAGATGCTGTCAAGTACATATCTTGATTATACTTCAAATTGCATGCTTTTCGGGACATGGGCACTGAAGCAAATCGAATGAATAGTGCTAAGGACATAACACGAAACTGATCTCATAGGAAAATCTTTATTAAAAGCTAATATTCTTTATCTGATAGTGATCTTTTAACACACACACCCAGACATAAAATGGGTTCAAATCACAGTTGTAACATATGCAATTATGTTTTCACACTACTAATGGTTCAGTGACGCTTTTAGTCTACTGACAATTCAAATTATATGCATACACAACACTATCATTTCCTATTTGTGTAGTCTCTGAAGTTTAGAACAAAACATATAATTTAGATATATTAACATAAAGCACCAACCAGACAATCTAAGGTCATGTGTAAAAGAACATCTACTGATGTACTATCATCTCTTCTTTAACTTTAAGTAATGTCGATTTTATCTTTTTCAATTTGTTTGGCTTTTTCAAAATCTTTTTCAAAGAAAGTAAAACAAATGAAAGTAAACCTTCCATGAAAAACCTTTTACTTGGTTACTTGGAATTAAGCAAGTCAATCAATTAAAAACTCAAACCGATGTAATCCTGTAATTGAATAACCGATGTAATCCTGTAATTGAATGCCTTTGCCTTTGTCACCAACACAGTTCTGTACTCCCCCTGTCCTGTAGACTCCCCCTCAACTAGTCAAATGGTTGCATCAACGACTTTATGCTCACCATCATCATCCTAAATTTCAGGTTATCATTTGGACTTTGTAAAACTCTTTCCAAAACATTGTGTGTGACATATTCTCCCCCTTGAGCATCAAGTTGTTGAAACAAATAGATTCTCAGTTATCAACAACTCTTTACTCTTGTAGATGTCATTCCCTGTCATGTGCTTAGAACCACCACTATCAACAACCAAAATGGTTTTAATAGCCCTTCTTGGTAAATACTGCACATCTAACAAGAAACATTAAATTGAAATTGGGACCCAAGCCATGGTAGTCATGGGTCGTCCATCTGTATCAAAATAATAAACCTCACTCCATTCACAATAGAATCTCTCATCAATTTTTGGAGATTGTTCCGACGAGTTCGAAACAGAAACTTTAGATTTCCAAACATACTTATTTTCATTAAGTTCTTTTTGCTTAAAATGTGAAGTGTTTGAACATTTTCGTTCATTTGAAAAATGTTTAGATTGTGAAAACTCTTGTTGTTCTAAAAGTTTTCTCAATCTTCTGTTTCTCCTCTGTCTTTGAGGTCTAGAAAGCCTAACCTCAAATTTTGAGTTACCCTTTGGTGTATCATGAGGTTTAACCACATTTGGGTTAACATAAGGCTTACCATGAGTTCTTACCTTTTTTGGAGTAACATGTCGGTTACCTTTGGCGTTGTGAGGACAAGCAATCCTAATGTGACCCACAAGACCACAAGAAAAGCAAGATCTCTTCTTTTGATATTCTCTCATATAAGGAATCTTCACCCGATAAGATGCACTTGAAGAAGATTCTCCTACATGAACTTCTTTTGGAGTTTGAGACTGAACAAACTTTTTCTCAATAGGTTTTGATTCAAGCTTCATCTTCTCAGGAACTACATGCTTCTTTCCTTTATTTTTGTAAGGACAGTTCACCACAATGTGTCCCATCTCATTATAATGAAAACATGTACGCCTATCTTTATAATCTCTGACATATGGAACTCTCCTTGAATTTGAAGAACGTCCAAATGTATTATTTCCATATGAATTAGAATCAACCTTTGAGTCTTCTTTCTTAATCTCTTTCGGTATCCCCTCTACCTTAGCTTCATCGAAATATTCATCATCACTCTCATCAGAATACACCATAACTTCACCTGTGACTGGATTCACTTTCAACACAGTCTTAGGATCTAAATCCTCATCTTTTATAATCTCAGGTGTAACAGAATAATTTCCGTTGAATGGTGGAGGAACATAACCAATACCACTAGTTCTCTTCCCCTCTTTAGTATTATTATGATAATGTTCTAATAAGAATGATGAATTTCCAAAGCTTTCTAACTTTCTGTGTAATCTGATCACCTCTGCTTTAGATTCAGCTAGTTCCTTATCTTTCTCAACAAGATTGCTATTTCGTTTCTCAATTTCTGCAAAGGACATATCCAGGTGATATGCCTGCTCTTTGATCTTCAAAGTCAGAGAACTTATATCCCTCTTTAGTGATTCTATTCTCTCATTGCACACATTCTCATTATCTTTTAATTTCTGGTTTACCGTGTGCATCGATTTCATATCACAAATGAGGTTTACGTTGTCATCCATAACCCTCATCATTTTATCCTTCACTGAAATACAGTTAGAACAAAACGTTTCAGAGTTAGAAACTACCTCAGCTTATACTTCCTGAAGAAGATGCACCAGGAGCCATGAATACGTCATCATCAGCTTCACTCTTTTGAGCAACAATGACTGGCTCTACATCAATTTCTGATTCACTCAGATCATCTTCAACTGTCTGAAAGCTTTCTTCACTCATCACATTAGTCTCAGTAGATTGAGTACTTTCACCAGAACGAATACTCTCACTATCAGTTAAATCTGCAGAAGAACCACTTTGAGAATAACTCGGCTTCTCCAATACTTCTTTGATCAAGACCTCAAACGCTTGAGAAGTTTCTTCACCCTTTTTCTTCAATGCTTCCCATATATCTCTTGAAGTTGGACACTTCCCGAGACTATGAATGATTTCTTTTGGTAAAGACATCGTTAAAGTTTCACTTGTTTTCATTTCTCAATCAAACTTCTGCTTTTCTACTTTAGTAAGAGCTGTCACTGGTTTAGGAACATCACTAAATTCTAGAAAGTTAAAAGTAGGATGCACATATCTTCTATTATTGGTCTCCGAAAATTTTCATCAGTTTCTGATACGAACTGTTCGAACCGATCTTTCCAATTAGAATAATCAGCAAGATTTAACAACTTCAGCGGTTTCTGAGATGTACCAATCTCATTATCATAATTGAACATATTAGTTACTTGAACCATATTTGCCATTTTCCAGAAAAAAAATTTCTAAGTGTTGAACACACACTACCCTTAGGCGAAGATAGTAAGTTCGCTTCAGATACACCCAAGCGAATTTAATATGAAGCGAACTTAATAAGTTCGCTTAAACCATAATCCAGAAATCTGATTAAGTTCACCTAAAATTTAAGTTCGCCTAATTTGAGAGAAGCGAACTTAAGTTCGCCTGCAGACCAATTCAGCAAGTTCGTTTGCTTCAGCAGAATCAAAACTCAGTAACAGATTCATCTCAAGAACACGAACCCAATTTCACCAAAAATCTTCATAATTCACTGATTTGAAGGAATTAGACAAAATTGAACCGTAGGATTATGTATTTTATCAATTAGAACACTTCTATCGGATGAATTTTCTCAAAATCCACTTCAAAATCACCAAATTAGCAGCAAAATAAGATTCAAGAACTTGAAAAACACCATGGAAATGAAAAATCGAAAAGGTGATCAATTTCTCGTCAATTTGCATACAAAACCGTCTCAAATCACCAAGAATCACGAGCATAAGCTCTGATACCACTTGTAGGTCCACATGGCTCTTCTACGGATAGTTCTCATGATAAGACGTATTGTTAACGCGGAGTGCGGAATCCAACCCAATCAACAATTGTATACACAAAAGACAATAGAAACAATCAGGTAAATAACATTCACTTTGTATTCCAAACACAGAGTTTACAGATTCTCAGAATTACACTCATTCAAAGTCCCTACTGCTGCTCTCGTTACTCTGAAACTGTATTTATAGACACATGTTCTGCACCAGGCGAACTTAACAAGTTTGCCTAAAAGATGCTTAGGCAAACCTTTTAAGTTCGCCTCTAATAGGCTAAGCGAACTTAACAAGTTCGCTCCTAAAGATGCTTAGGAGAACTTGTTAAGTTTGCCTCTCTATGAACTTATACAAAATTTTATCAACAGTTACAAAACATGTCCTAACAAATAACAGCACTAAGTCCCCAACCCCGACAACTCACAGTGAGAATGTTTCTTTTGAAACATTTTTTACTGAGAGGAATCCAAGGAGCAAAGAAAAACAGGGTGATGGGGATGTAGAGGCTAGGCCTAAGGCCCCATCTAGTTCTAAGGATTCCACAGCTGTGGATGAGGTCAGACTGAAACTAGAAAATTTGGAATTGACGGCCAGGGTAGCTATGCTAGAGGCTGAAGTGTCCAAATTAAGACACCAAGTCTCTATGCATGAAGCCCATCGATGCCCAACTATGACTTCTCCTTCCCTTGTATCAATGAGAACTCAAACAGGCTCATCTCTATGCACTAATGCAACTAAAAAGGGGGAGATAGTTACTATTGAAGATGACAGAGACAGCTTGGATGAATAGATACTAGAGCAGGCTGCCTTTCAATGAACACTATAGAAGCCTGCTTTTGTTCAAATCCATGACTTGCCAGCCTCATGAGATGGAGAGGAAGAGATCTATGAGGAATGGAAGTTAGTTGCCAGGGCTGTAGATGAAGTATTCCCTAAGGATATGGAGATAAACAATGAAGATGAAGATATGCCTCTCTCAGTCACTATATTTCTAGTTGCTGCTGCTATCTCAAGAAAGCCATACCCCTTCATTTCCACTAACTGCACACAACTTGGAGTTTGACTCCATACTGTCATGGGGATATGATGGTTTATCTGAAAGATTCTGGATTAGGTGGGAGTTTGCTGGAGTTGAAGAGCTTAACTGGAACAGACTGAATCCCCTCAAAATCTTAGATCTGTACTTAACCCAAGGCATCAACACATCCATAGATCTCTCTACTGAACTTGCAATTGGAAGGTTCTATGATCTGATGGAAGATAATATGCCCTGGTTTGAGTGGTTTCTTGAAGAAGCAAATATGGTGGCTTATCCAAATCATGAAGATCAAGCACAAATATCCAAAGATCTCTCTGCATTAATAAAGTAGAGTTGATAAATCAGAGTCCTCAAGAGCAGCTGAAGAAAGACATCAAAGACTTGAATTGATAAGAAGCAGGGTTTTGGCTAAAGAACAAGTCCTATGTCTGAGAAGATTTTTATACAATGAAATGGTCAGAGGATTGGAGGTGTATGGATGGTCAGAAATTGAGTCATCGGGTTTTAAATGCTTCTTGAGTGATGGATCTACATTCACAATCAACAATATCCATGAGATCCTAATGCTCAACCCAGACTTCCTATTCAAGGTGTTTGAACAAAGATCACAAATCCACAACACCAACTGTAAAAGCTGTCAAGAAATGATCTTTCTTATTAAAGCCTTCCTTGAGAAAGAGGTATAGATTGCAATGGAGGAACCTGACTCAGATCTATCCCTTCCTTCTTCTCCAACTGTAATCTTAAACACAGAAGAAGAATCTAAAAGAAGAGAAGAACAGAAGGTAATGGAAGTATGGAAGGAAGTGACTAGAGAAGATTGGGTAATAGGTGGAGATGAAGAAGTTGCCCCCCTGTCTATTCCTCAAATTGCCAATGAAGCTGAATCTGAGGTCTCAACAGCATCCCTCACACCTGTTGTTGTGATCTATGAAGCTGAAGTAGAGGCATCCAATAAAAACAAAGGGAAGGGTATCATGACTGAAGAGGAAGAAGAGAAGATAGAGAAAGAGAAGAAAGAAGCTGATAGAAGAAGAAGGGAGAGAGAAGAGGAGGAGATGGCTAAGCTTAAAAAGGCTCAAGAAAAAAAGGCTACCATGCTCCTCAGAGATAAACAAATCCAGTTACATGCTAGGCAACTATATAGAACAAAAGTACAAATTCCTGCAGCTTCTCAATTAAAAGAAGATGAAGCTTTAGCCCTCCAGCTGCAGGAATAACTCAATAAAGAAGATGAAGATAGAGAGAGGCAGCAAGCTGAAGAAGCCAAGTTTAGAATAACTAACTCTGAACTTGCAAAATAAATGAGGGAAGAATGGATAGAGGCTCTGATTTCTCAAGGTGAGAATGCAGACTACCTTGAGATATTTTCAAATAAAGAAATATACAGAGCCTTCATGGGACAACAAGGAGAATTGGCAAATAAGAAAAGGGCAGAAGAAGAAGAAGAAAAAAAAAGCCAGACAGAAAGCCTGAAAAGCCATTTCCTTTAATGTCAGATCCCATGAAGAAAGGAACGTCATGATGGACTTCCTAAAGGCTAGAGGTGAAAGTGGAAAGAGGATGGGTCCCATGAATTTCATGAACCTGCAAGCCCTCTACATAAAAGTGAAAAGGAAGAAGACAAGCTCTAAAAGAAGGGTAGACACTCACCAAGAAGAAAGAAAACCAAAGAAACCCATGTCTACTCCTTCAACCACTCATCTTTCTATCCAACAACCTTCGACTTACCTTCCTAGATCACTCTCTTCCCTACCCAAAGAGTCCAAATCCTCTCACCCAGCTCCCTCTCATCAACAACCTCCCAAAAAGAAAGCTAAACCTCCTACCACATCTGAAGACTCAAGAGAAATTTTGATATGGTTCTACATTGAACAAGATCAGTGGTTTGAAGTGTTTAGGGGGAAGGCAGAAGTAAAAAGATCGGTTTACAAATCTGTTGATGAGGTGATGCAATTTCCAGATACTGATCTTCAAAGAATATTGGAGCTGGGTGAAGCCAATGAGCCTGAAAATGAAAGTGGGAGACATTTATTGCTAGTGATCAAACATCACTTCAACCCTAGCAAAGATGTAATTATTGATGCTAAACCTCTCCAATCCCACTTCCCATTTGTTAATTGGTATTACAATGTTGTCCAGGATGAATACACTTTAATAGATGTCAGAGGACAGAAGATGAGATGTTCAAGCAAGGCTATCTTCAGCATGCCAAGCAAGGACATAAAATCTTTGTCTGAACTTCCTCTTGACAATCCAAGTACAGATCCAGAGGCTATGAGACTGCAAGGATTGTTGCACACATGCAAAAGCTTCAACAAAGGCAGTAGGAGATTTTTGGTAGCATCATTCTATGGGGAGTTTGTAGAGATAAAGACTGATGATTACAAATTCTCTAAGTACAATTGATGCGGACTCCACAATTTTGCTGTTGACTACACAATTTTGCTGCTGACTTACAAGTTGCTGCGGATTGTTATGTTCTCCTGCTGATGAACATTTATGCTGCGGATAGCCTTAACTGCTGAAGTCCAAAGTTGCTGCTGATAGGCTTCTCAGCAGCATCAAACATTGATGCTGCTGATAGGTAAATCATCAGCAGCTTTGACTTTGCTACTAACACCTCTGTTGCAACACTAACACATCTATCAGCAGAAGGAATGTTATTGGTGCAGATGATTAAAGGCAAAGGTACTACTTCTGAAGTCTCCTACAAAGATTCCTATGAAGACTTTTGACCTGTTTGTTACTATTCGCTGCAACTTGTCTTTTAGTTATCTACCAATAGTAGTGTAACTTGTAACTGTCAAAGATCACGGCTTGTGTATGATATGATCCTTAGAATCAATGGTCTGTCTTGATTCTATGTTCCTTTTTATGTATTGTATCTTCTCATTTCACAAGTGTGCTTCCTTAGAGTTTTCTCTGTAACTTGTAAACATTGAAGATTCATACATTTTGCATTTATTAGTATTATCTTTGTTTCATGTATAGTTGTGATTGTTTCCGCCAATTTTAACTAGAACAGAACCATCTTGTAAACATCGATTCTACATTGTCACTTTCATGGTTGTCCCAGCAGTATCAAAAAATAACCTCATTCTAGGGCGACCGTTATTGGCATCTTTTCATGCGGCTGTTTCTACTGTTCATTCGGCTATTGCCTTTCCAACTCCTAACGTAGTGGTCGTGGTATATGCCGACCAAGCTATAGAAGTGCTACAAACTCGCACAGTCAAGACATCCTCCAAGAGAATTCTTGATGCCCGTATGGAAGCAACACCTGTCCCAGAAAGGTGGATCATGAATCCCATGTATCCTGAGAAAATTGTCACTGTTGGACGAACCTTATCCACACAGGGAAAGCAACGCTTGAAATAACTCTTGCGGAATCGCATGGACTTTTTTACGTGGAAGACGAAGGATATGAAGGGGGTCCCGCGCCAGCTGGCGGAACATCGTTTGCATGTATATAAATCAGCAGACCCGGTGGTCTAGAATCGTAGAAAAATGGGCCTGGAAAGAAGTAGAGAAGATGTTGACCAAGTCAGAGATCTAGTCGATGCTGGTATCTTGCGGGAGGTACGCTATCCCACTTGGGTAGCCAACCCAGAAATGGTGAAAAAAGGGAATGGTGCTTTGTGAATGTGTATAGATTAGAAGAACATAAACAGCGCTTGTCCAAAAGATGCATATCCTTTACCAGAAGTAGACTTGAAGATAGATTCCTTGGCCCCATTCCGATTCAAGTGTTTTTGGATGCATATAAGGGTTAGCACCAGATCCCCATGGCGGAGGGTGACGAAGAAAAAACAGCTTTCATTACTAGCGTGGGGTTTTTTTGTTACACAAAGATTCCCTTCGGGTTAAAGAAAATCGGGGCAACTTATCAGAGGCTCATGGATAAGTGTTGGAGCACGTTTGTGTGGCAAACACTCTGGTTATTGTCTTTGCTTTTGATTACTGTTCATTACGTATTTGTACTTATATTTCAGTATCTGTATGTATTGGTTTACCGAATTGTAATCATGTGTGTAGGGACTTGTATTTGTATTCGTCTTGTTAAGTGTTGTGCACAGTTACCAAGTGCGTAGGTTGTATAACATGCGTACTTAGCAAGTACGCAAGAACATGGTGTGCATACTTGTTAAGTAAGCTGGAACAAAGCTCTAAGTGCGTAGACATTAGGTCTGTAGTATATATAGTCGTGTGTTGTATGTGTTAAGTACGCTCTCATTCTATGACTTGTAATCGGCTGTGATATTCTATAGACGAAGTTTAAAAGTGATTCTTGTTTGTTGTCAGTTTTACTCTGTGTTGTTTGATTCCCCACCTAGTCACGGGCATTCCGCACCATGCTTGTCATCCTGTCGATCTGACATAGGAAGATGACAAAGAAAAGGATCCTGAAGCTGGTCCTAGTGGAGGTGAGCAACAACCTTTGGCTACTGTTCCAATCTCTGTTGTGTCTATGGCTGAGGGGGAGTCTACTCAGTAAGGCGGCGGTGATACTTATGATGGTGGTGGGAGTAATAAAGGAAAGTGTGTGGCTGAAGTTTTATATGACTTATCTGATGACGTCATTCTGATGATTGAGTCGGACTATTCCAAAGAAGCACAGATCGATGCTATAAGTAATCTTGAGGAAGGAGAGATCGAGTCTGATGATAACTGGAATGTGAATGATGAGGATTTGATTGTGGAGTTCCCTAAAGGTGACGGTGAAGGAGTTTATGAGCTTGAGGATAGAGATATTTTTGAGGCTCCATCCTTTGAAGTTGCCTTTACTACAGGATCTGTTGAGCCTGAAGACATTGTTGAGGCTAGTGGAGTAACAACCTCGACTGAAGCCTCTCCCACCAATCCCCAACCTACTAATACTAAAGCCTGGAAGAACAAGTATCCTCCTGGATGGTTCAAAAGGATTCAGCCTCCTGCTTGGCAAAAGTCTTCAATCATAGACAAGCATGGAGCAACTGGAATGATCTTATCCGTCCGTTTCGATGATGACAAGAATTTGTTTGCCATCAAGCTCGTTGGGGGAGTTCAATACTTGAAACCAACTAGCGAGGCATTAAGTTCTCTGTCCAAGTACTGTATATTTACACGGACGAGTGGACGAAGCTTCTTGCATAAAAATACGACAAGTTGGTCAAGTTCTGTCTTTACTACAAACTGAAGATGGGAAGCTAAAGCTGAAGAAGGTTGAAGATCGAAGACAATCCAGAGTTATTGTAAAGGGGGAGTTTGTTGGGGCACGTTTGTGTGACAAACACTTTGGATATTGTCTCTGCTTTTGATTACTGTTCTTAATATATTTGTACTTGTATTTCAGTGTCTGTATGCATTGGTTTATCGAGTTGTAATCATGTATGTATGGACTTGTCTTTGTATTCGTCTTGTTAAGTGTTGTGCGCACTTACCAAGTGCACAGGTTGTATAACCTGCATCTGCGTACTTGATAAGTACGCAGAAACAAAGCTCTGCGCACTTGTTAAGTGCGTAGGCATTAGGTCTGTAGTATATACAGCCATGTGTTGCATGTGTTAAGCACGCTTTCATTCTACAACTTGTAATCGGCTGTGATATTCTATAGACGAAGTTTAAAAGTAATTCTTGTTTGTTGTCTGTAAGGCCCCAAACCCGGGATGCCTCACTTGTTGGATTTACTCATTCACAAACGGTTCTTAAACTTGAATATCAAAATGATGCAGCAGAAAATACTTCATTAAAACATAACATAACGTAACATAACATTGTTTAACATGCAGAAGCGTAAACATTGTTTAAACATAACACAAACGTAAATCAAAATGTAACATGATGCCATTCTTCATAAGCAGCCGTGTAACTCTTCATCGCTAGCCAAGCATCACCGTTCATCCTCGCAACCTGCCTTAACCTGAATGTGCATACTAAAAAGTCAGCTACACTGGTGAGTTCTAGTTTTAAATAAACCTTTCACATAACCATTTTCCAAAACATTTCATTCATTTATTTAATAAAAGCGTACGTAAATCATGCAATAACATAACATTAAACATAAGTCAACAATAAACCGAATTTGCGCCTTTTAGTAACCGTCAATTCCTCATTACAGCATGGTACTTCGTAGAGTACACGCACCGACCTTGAGTAAGGTACTCCATAGAGCACACGTACCCACATTAACCATTCATAACCGTCAATTCCCTTCAAGCACGGCATCCCAAAGGATAGCTCGTACCACCTTAAGTACTACTCCCTCGTAGAGAATAGTACCTCATTAGGGATCCCGGTAATCCCCCATTATTGACCGTCATCACCCCTTTCCACCCAGTTGTACAACCGTTGGCCAGCCACAAAGGCCCCTATAAAGGTAAGGCCCATACATGCATGGAAGATTCATTTATTTCGTGACTTTCATAAAAACCTTTACTTCTTTTCAGTTAAAGCATTCGCACATTTTATTATATAGCATTTCATTTGTAAACATTTCGTAAACTACATTTGGCAACACATTTCATAAACACATTTCAACTTTCCTTTCGTAAACATCATTTCATAAAACATTATCGTGTAAGTATGCCCACCAGCCCAAAACATAGTTCAAAACAATAAAAGTAGGGCTCTAGAACTCACCTGATAAGCTAGTCTCGTTCTGTCCTAACAATGGTCCAACGATCGTCACACACGATCTGAATTGGTTAATTACACATACATCAGACCGAATCTAAATTACACACTTTTACTCATTCTGATCTAGGCGAACTTAAGGCTAAGTTCGCTGCCCATAGTCTAGGCGAACATATACGCGAACTTGTCCTAAGTTCGCTTAACTTGACCAAGTGAACTTACCAGGCGAACAAAACCAAGTTCGCCCACCCCCCCCCCAAGTTTGCTTACTTCATGATCCAAGCGAACTTGTCAAGCGAACTTGATAAGTTCGCCCCAATCCTTGCCGCCTGTCGGGCTGTCTTCTTCCCTAAAAATCCGTAGTTCTTGCATGCGAATCTGATCATGTCAAGATCCTAACTTTCTATGTTCAAAACGTTCGCTTTTCCTTCTAGATGCTAGACCTAAGCTTATTTTCAAGTTTCATCCGTAAAAACATTACATTTTTACCCAAAACCCGAAAACCCAACATAAGCTAAAATCTCAAATCTAGCTTGAGATGTTACCTGAATCGAGATTCTGATTCGGAGGTTATCTTCACGAGCATTAGAGACACGAGCTGGTACGATCTTGAGATATTCCTACACTTTCTCTCTCTACAGTTTTCCCTCTCTAGAATATGCAAATGAGATAAATGAGGAAGGTTTAGGCTATTTAAGGGAGAAACCTCCCTCAGGTTTGCCTCCCCCTCCCATCCCATGCTAGCCCGGCCCGGCCCGTGGGCTTTATGCATTCCAATCGTTCCGCATTGAACCCGTTATATTTATTTCTCATTTTTATTTTTGGGATGTTTCATTGTCGGTTTTACTTTGTGTTGTTTGATTCTCCACCTAGTCACGGGCATTCCGCAACCTGTTTGACTAGTCACACACTCGCACGTAACGATCCAAGACACCCGGGGACCTACAATAAGGTGTTTGAACCACAAATTGGGCGTAATCTGGAAATATATGTTGATGATTTGGTCATCAAAGGTCTTAATGTAGAAGATCTCCTGACCGAAATAACTGAAACATTTAAAAAACTGAAGCTTTCCAACGGCTTAAGTTATATCTTGCAAAACTTCCAACCCTCACGGTGTAGGTCCTCATGGCAATTCTATGGATCGTTCTCGTGATAAGACGTGTCGTTAACTCGGAGTGCGGAATCCAATGAATCAACGATTGCATACACAAAAGACAATAGAGACAATCAAGTAAATAACAATCACGCTTGTATTCCAATTCTCAATAGAGTTTACAGACTCAATCAGACCAAATCGTACAACTCTGTTCTATGTTTTCGGCTGACTCTGTAAACCCTATTTATAGACATCTGACCTGCATTAGGCGAACTTAACAAGTTCGCCTCTAACAGACTAAGCGAACTTAACAAGTTCGCCTCAGATAGACTTAAGCGAACTTAACAAGTTTGCCTCTGTTAGACTAGGCGAACTTAACAAGTTCGCCTCTAGCATAACTTGCATAAACACTTAGAACATTTTACATTACAAAAACCTAAAGACATTAGATCTAAACTATTACAAAGCTTTTGTCATTACAAACTATGTCCTAACAGACTCCCCCTTGACAATAGCTTGATCTTCAGTCTTCTGTCTTTATGATGAGCTCTTCCAATTATTCGGTAATCTGCTGCCTGCATGCACTCCATATCTTCTACATATCTCCAACACAATCTTGTACTGCAATCCTTGTTCTTTCCATTCATCTGTGTACATGATCACATTCTTTCTCAACGTCCTCTGATCTTTCTTTGAAAAGTTAATAAGATTCATTGCGTCAAAGAAACACACAATGACCTTATTGTCTTTATCTTCAGTCCTTGCTTCACTAGTATTAACATCGACATACCACCATTTCATATTCCCAAGGAAATCTTGAGGAATCTTCTTCAATGGTATTTTGTGTACATCACGTACTTATGATTCTTTCTACACACCTCTCTTTATTCACATATTTTTCTTTCTGAGCAGGTTGTGCTTGAGACTTAGGTAGCACCTTCATCCAGCTATTCACAACTTCTCTCCACTGTTCTCTAGTCATACCTGTATTTCTGTACATCACATGTTCTTCATTCACCTTTGGAGACTCAGTGTGAGTAGTATCAGCTTCAGCATCTTTATTGGATTGAATGTTTTCATCATCAGTATCAATCTTAGAATTAGCAGTATCTTCAGGCAGTGTGATGTCTTCAAAAGAGTCCATAGAATCTGTTACTCCTTCATAAGTGAACTCAGGAATAACATCATCTTGGATGAAGTTATAAGGGACATTAAGACCATCACAGCCTTCATAAGTCACTTTATCTTGACCTTTCTCTATCTCTATCTCCACTATCTCTCCTTCTTCAATTTCATTATCCGCAACATCATCTTCTATGTCATTGAATAATTCATCAATGACATCAAGACATGGTATCTTTTCAGCTTCTTCCTCTTCAGAATCTACAAAGAACTTCAGTAATAAAGTTTCTTCTTCATTAACTCCATAAGTATCTTTGTTTCCTTCAATGGATTGTGATGTCGACTACCCCTGAACTCAAGATATAGGATTAACGTCAGCGTATTGACGATCACCCTCAATATTACCAGAAGGATCATTGTTTTCATCATCATGTCTTTGAATAGACTCAGTGTGACATGTATCACGTATCCTTAACTCCCCCTGAGCGTCAAGACCCCCAACAAGTTTGGACACTAATGTCTGCATGGTAGCAATCTGCGTAGCTTGCGTCTGAATCACCAGCTGTCATTGAGTATTAGTAGATACAAGAGTATCCACCTGAGTTTGTAAAGTAAGCACTTGAGATTCAAGGAAAATAATCCTATCAGAATAAGAAGGCTTGGAAGGACCAGCCGAAGATTGAGGAACTGAAGGACTAGGAGTAGGAATAATCACAGGAGGAACATGAGTTAGAACAGGAGATTGATCTGTAGAACTTGGAGGTGTAACTAGTTAGGAAGCAACACAAGTAGCATCCTCTACACCCTGTGAAGATTGAGCAGTAGCAATTGAAGCAGACATAAGCTTTTGAGTTTTAGGATCCGGATTAAAATCACTATCAGAACTCTCATCCACCAATGTTCTTTTTCCAAGTACTGATCCGGAAGGAGGATCCCGAACAGACTTACGTCTTTCTCTTCTGGCTGTAGATTTAATACGTTTACCAGCATTAGCCAATGGTATACTAGCCAACCTTTCATAATGATCTGAGGAAAAATCTCTAGATTCATCAGATTCGGTTTCTTCAGAAATAGGTAAAATCGTATCACTTGAGCTAGAACTCGACTCATTATCTGTCACCACATTCCCTTCAGCTTCATGAATGGGTGAGTTCACAGCGTCATCAACAAAATCATCCATATTCATCCCTAGATCTTGTTCATGTTCATGAATGACCTCTTTTGGAACAGGTTCATTAACAGGTATATCAACCTGAGCTTGTTGAATTGGAACTTGTTCTTGAATAGGAATTTGTTGTTGTACGGGAACTTGTTGTTGTTGAACTAGTACTGGTTGTTGAATAGGTTGTTGTGGTTGTGTAGGTCCCTAATTCGGTGTGTGACGGATCTCTAGACTCACGGTACGACACGGTGATAACGTGCGGAATCCATGATCAACGTGCTCGTGTAACTCAATCAACAACAACGGTGTAAATAAACGCTTTGTATTTCCACCACAATATCAATTTACAAGAATTCTGTCTCTAATCAGTTCCTCCTGATATCTATTCTCTAATTCTGTTTCTGCTGAAATATCCTATTTATAGACAAACGATCTATTATAGGCGAACTTATTAAGTTCGCCTCTAATAGACTAAGCGAGCTTAATAAGTTCGCCTCTGTTATACTAAGTTCGCCTCTGATAGGCTAGGAGAACTTATTAAGTTTGCCTCTAGCAGAACTTAGAATTTTATCAACAGTTACAAAAACATGTCCTAACAGACTCCCCTTGATCTGTTGCTAACAATTCTATCAATTACAAGTCAAAGACTCTAAGACTAAGACATAATATCTTCAAGCTTGTTGTCACCAGAATATGCTCCAACAGACTCTCCCTTGACAACAGCTTTAGAAGATTGTCATCTGTCTTCAAATATCATCAAACACACTGTAGTCTTCGTCTTGTTCATCTGCACATTCTCTTTCTATCTAGAAGAAAACTTGAGAGAAGGACCCCTTGTCAACTTCTGTCTGCAATATTCAGTTTTGCAAAGGAGAATAGCCAAGAATAACCAACAATTAAGATTTCCATAGAAGCTAGAAAAATAAAATATTTTTGGTTTTCCAAACATAAGAAACACAAAATCTTTTTGGTTTTTCTTTATATAAACTGAAATGTAAAATACAAAATCACATCTTTATGGTCGAACATCACGAGTAAGAAGATCATATCAGTATAAACAATGCATCAATCACACATCTTGGATATAAAATCCATATAATATCAAAAAGTATCCTATGTCATTCTTTCAAGCCTTGACCAATCAAATCAATATCTTTCAAGACTATCACACTCTATCTTTTCAAGACTTTCCTATTGCATGTTATGATACGCGATAAACATTCAAAGAAAATAGGATCACGCTATGACACACAAATTAAAATTGTACATATTATAAGATTTGAAACTAAAGCATCTCATTCCCACTTTCTTGTGAGTTAAGGTACCATTTAAGTATGAAATACAACGTGTACCCCACTAGTATGCCAACAGAAAGTAAATGCACTATCTTCAAGACATATAAGATTTTACTAAAGATTATCCGAATTTCCAGAATGAGGAGACATCACTTAGCACATGAATAGCAGAATCCAAATTGGATTGTATAGGAATCAATGAGATTCAGAATCGAATGATTCAATGTTTTGGCTTATATATGTGGAATCATAAGATTCAGGTACGTGGATCCAACTGTTATCTGGATTATGAATTAAATGGAATCAGTAAAGATGATTTATCAATATGATCCAAGGGCTAGTATATGTTTGACAGATGTTGTCAAGTACATATCTTGATTATACTTCAAATTGCATGCTTTTCGGGACATGGGCACTGAAGCAAATCGAATGAATAGTGCTAAGGACATAACCCGAAACTGATCTCATAGGAAAATCTTTATTAAAAGCTAATATTCTATATCTGATAGTGATCTTTTAACACACACTCCCAGGCATAAAATGGGTTCAAATCACAGTTGTAACATATGCAATTATGTTTTCACACTACTAATGGTTCAGTGATGCTTTTAGTCTACTAACAATTCAAATTATATGCATACACAATACTATCATTTCCTATTTGTGCGGTCTCTGAAGTTTATATCAAAACATATAATTCAGATATATTAACATAAAGCACCAACCAGTCAATCTAAGGTCATGTGTGAAAGAACATCTACTGATGTACTATCATCTCTTCTTTAACTTCAAGTAATGTCGATTTTATCTTTTTCAATTTGTTTGGCTTTTTCAAAATCTTTTTCAAAGAAAGTAAAACAAACGAAAATAAAATCTTCCATGAAAACATTTAATGAAAAACATTTTACTTGGTTACTCAGGATTAAGCAAATCAATCAATTAAAAAACTCAAACCGATGTATTGTAATTGAATGTCATTGCCTCTGTCACCAACACAGTTCTGTACTCCCCCGTCCTGTAGACTCCCCCTCAACTAGTCAAATGGTTGCATCAACGACTTTATGCTCACCATCATCATCCTAAGTTTTAGGTTATCATTTGGACTTTGTAAAACTCTTTCCAAAACATTGTGTGTGACATATTCTCCCCCTTGAGCATCAAGTCGTTGAATAAAATATATTCACAGTTATCAACAACTCTTTACTCATGCAGATGTCATTCCATGTTATGTGCTTAGAACCACCACTATTAACAACCAAAATGGTATTAATAGTCCCTCTTGGTAAATCCTGCACATCTAACAAGAAACATTAATTTGAAATTGGGACCCAAGCCATGGTAGTCATGGGTCGTCCATCTATATCAAAATAATAAACCTCACTCCATTCACAATTGAATCTTTCATCTATTTTCGGAGATTGTTCCGACGAGTCAGAAACAGAAACTTTAGATTTCTAAACATACTTCTTTTCATTAAGTTCTTTTTGCTTAAAATGTGAAGTATTTGAACATTTTATTTCATTTGAAAATTGATTTGATTGTGAAAACTCTTGTTGTTCTAAAAGTTTTCTCAATCGTTTGTTTCTCCTCTGTCTTTGAGGTCTAGAAAGCCTAACCTCAGATTTTGAATTACCCTTTGGTGTATCACGAGTTTTAACCACATTTGGGTTAACATAAGAATTACCATGAGTTTTTACATTTTCTGTAGTAACATGTCGGTTACCTTTGGCTTTGTGTGGACAAGCAATCCGAATATGACCAACAAGACCACAAGAAAAGCAAGATCTCGTCTCACGATAATATCTCATATAAGGAATCTTCACACGATAAGTTGCACTTGAAGAAGATTCTCCTACATGAACTTCTTTTGGCTTTGTTTTCTCTGGAACTCTAGATTTTGCAATAGGTTTTGATTCAGGCTTCATCTTCTCAGGAACTACATGCTTCTTTCCTTTATTTTTGTAAGGACAGTTCACCACAATGTGTCCCATCTCATTACAATGAAAACATGTACGCGTGTCTGTATAGTCTCTGACATATGGTACTCTCCTTGAGTTTGAAGAACTTCCAAATGTATAATTTCCAGATGAATTAGAATCAACCTTTGAGTCATTTTTCTTAACCTCTTTCGGTATCCCTTTTATCTTGGCTTCATCAAAATATTCATCATCACTCTCATTAGAATACACCATATCTTCACCTGTGACTGGATTCACCTTCAACACAGTCTTAGGATCTAAATCCTCATCGTTTATAATCTCAGGTGTCACAGAATAATTTCCATTGAATGGTGGAGGAACATAGCCAATACCACTAGTTCTCTTCCCCTCTTCAGTATTCTCATAATAATATCCTAATAAGAATGATGAATTTCCAAAGCTTTCTAACTTTCTATGCAATCTGATCACTTCTGCTTTAGATTCAGCTAGTTCCTTATCTTCCTCAGTAAGATCATTATTTCTTTTCTCAATTTCTGCAAAGGACATATCCAGGTGATATGCCTGCTCTTTGATCTTCAAAGTCAGAGAACTTATATCCCTCTTCAGTGATTATATTCTCTCAATACACACATTCTCATTATCCGTTAATTTCTGATTTATCGTGTGCATCGATTTCATATCACAAATGAGGTTTACGTTGTCATCCATAACCCTCATCATTTTATCCTTAACTGAAACACAGTTAGAACAAAACGTTTCAGAATTAGAAAATACCTCAGGTTTTACTTCTGAAGAAGATGCACCAGGAGCCATGAATACGTCATCATCAGCTTCACTCTTTTGATCAACAATGACAGGCTCAACATCAGTGTCTGATACACTTAGATCATTTTCAACTGTCTGGAAGCTTACTTCAGTCTCTACATCACTCTCGGTAGACTGAGTACTTTCACCAGATCTAATACTCTCACTATCAACTCGGTAGAAGAATCACTTTCAGAAACACTCTGCTTTACTACTTCTTCTTTGATCAAGACCAAAAACGCTTGAGAATTTGCTTCACCCTTTTTCTTCAAAGCTTCCCATAGTTCTCTAGAAGTTGGACACTTCCCGAGACTGTGAATGATTTCTTTTGGTAAAGACAACGTTAAAGTTTCACGCGTTTCCATCTCTCGATCAAAGTTCTGCTTTTCTAATTTACTAAGAGCTGTCACTGGTTTAGGAACATCATAATATCCCATATAGTCATAAGTAGGATGTACATATCCTTCAAATATGGATGTCCAAAAGTTTTCATCAGTTTTTAATACGAACTGTTCGAACCGGACTTTCCAGCTACAAAAATCTGATATGCACAAAAGTCTCGGTGGCACAGTTTCAATCTCATTATCATCACATGAAATTGACATTTTGAATTTTTTGCGAAAATACCCGGAAAAAATTTCCCGCCAAAATACTCTTTTTAAAAAATTTCGAAAATTCAAAATTTCAAAAATGATTCAAAATGACCATATAAACTTTCCCTAAAAAATTTAAACAAGATGAAATTTCCCACCAAAATACTCTTTTTTTAACACTAGCAAACAAATAAGTTCGTCTGATACTGTACAAACGAACTTGACCCGAAGCGATCTTGACCCAAGCGAACTTGTTAAGTTCGCCTGATCTTCACCAAGCAAACTTATTAAGTTCGCCTAATACTGAGTGAAGCGAACTTATTAAGTTCGCCTACTAAGTTCGCCTGCAACAGAATTTTAAGTTCGCCTGGTTCAGCGGTTCAACCCAAACACGAACCAAAAATTTCGAAAATCATGATTTCATGCTGAATTGATGGAATTTGATTAAATTGAACCGTAGGAATGTGTACGAACTAATTTGGAACACCTCTATCGGATCAATTTCATCAAATGAATCCAAAATCAATCAAAAAGGATCAAAAATTCTCCATTTTTATCAAGAACACAAAAAAGATGAAAAATCATCAAAATCTCTGAAATTTGATGTTGATTGGACACGAAAACACCACGAATCTTCTGCTAATCAAGAGCAATAGCTCTGATACCACTTGTAGGTCCCTAATTCGGTGTGTGGCGGATCTCTAGACTCGTGGTACGACACGGTGATAACGTGCGGAATCCATGATCAACGTGCTCGTGTAACTCAATCAACAACGGTGTAAATAAACGCTTTGTATTTCCACCACAATATCAGTTTACAAGAATTCTGTCTCTAATCAGTTCCTCCTGATATCTATTCTCTAATTCTGTTTCTGCTGAAATATCCTATTTATAGACAAACGATCTACTATAGGTGAACTTATTAAGTTCGCCTCTAATAGGCTAAGCGAACTTAATAAGTTCACCTCTGATATACTAAGTTCGCCTCTGATAGGCTAGGCGAACTTATTAAGTTCGCCTCTAGCAGAACTTAGAATTTTATCAACAGTTACAAAAACATGTCCTAACAGGTTGTTGTTGTTGTTGTTGTTGAACATTCGGACCTTGCACTTGAGCTATCTCATCAGGATGAAACCAGTTGTCATTCGGTGGTTCAACATAATCAGGATTGATTAAGTGACCAAACAATGGAGTATTAACAGGAATCAACGCTGCATTCTGCTGTTTCACCTTAGTGCAATCAGTAAAGATACGCTTGGACATCGGAGTCAAAGTTAATCGAATCGGATGCTGTGGGAAATTAGGAATAAGATGATTCAGAATCACCTGGATAAACCGAGGATACATCAAAAATCCTTGACCTTCAGCAGGTGTGATTTGCATAACCATCTCCCGATAAACATAATGTGCAAAATTGAACCGCTTGTTCAAAGTCAAAGCTACAATAGCAGCTTGAAGAGCACTCTTTAACCCATCAGTACCAGCTTTTCTAGGAGATAAACATTGGATAATCACGTGCATGAAATACCTCCATTCACCAACCAAACCACCCTTACAAGCTTGTGTATCATTAGATTTTCCACGGTAACCCATCCTCTGAAAGCATCCCATAATCAATTTACCAGGATATGACATAGGATCATCAGCAGCACCACCTAAAGCAAGAGCAGCACGAATAGTTTCTTCCGATATTGCAATCTCCGCATTGTTTACATTGGCACGAAGAACATGAGGTTCTACATCAGTATCTTGATGAACTGTGACCCAAAATTACTGAATATACACCAGACTAATGTATGGATCTGCAGATAATGCTACACGAAGTCGTGAACGATTCAGAAATCCAATAATTCCTTGAAAGTTTACGGCCTCTGACATGTTAGGATCTAACAATGCCACCTGGTTATGTTTGTATTCGACACGACGAGCCATCTGAAAAATATTTGGACAACAGACACATTAGACAAATAACAAACACAAACAACAAGAAAAAAATATTGAAACAAAAACAAAACAAAAAAAAATTAACAAAAAAAAATTTCAAACAAACAAAAAAAAATTTAACAAGTCCAAAACCCTTCTGACCCCTAGGCGAACTTAATAAGTTCGCTTAGTGTTGCAAGAGGCGAACTTATTAAGTTCGCCTGAACCTGTCTGACGTTTCAAGTACCAACTCAGAAATCAAATATCTTCAAATCGATTGGAAATCATGAAATAAGCATTGGAATCACATCGATTAGCACTAATGAATAAATATCAATAATCAATTGTATGATTTAAGTCAGAATAAACATCAATTTAGGGCAAAACAGTCCCGTTCAAAATAGCGATGAAAACCGAACTGAAAAAGGTAATTTTCTCACAATTGAACGGATGAAATTCGATTAAAATACCTTAGGAAAGTTCATATTTCAAATCCGAACAAGAATAAATCGGTAAACAACCCAACAATCACTGATTTTGAAAACTTCTAAAAAATTTCTACACACAGACAAGTTCGCTTGAAATTTGAAGAGGATGACTGATTAAGTTCGCCTGGACAAAAACCTTATACAGATTAAGTTCGCTTACCAAGCCCTAGGCGAACATAATAAGTTCTCTTCACCAACATCAGGCGAACATATTAAGTTCGCTTCACCAGAGTTAGGCGAACATAATGACTTCAACTTTTCCCTTGATCAAATTTTTACCAACTTTCAACCCGTCACTTCTTGAACTTCCGTCAGCAGCATGTATTCGATCCAGTCCCGAACAATTTAATAAAAGCTTAGAATTTTCATGAAAAATAAAAAGAAAATCTTTTTGAATTTTATCTATACAAACGGAATCACATATTTTTGGATTTTTATCTGTACAAACTGAAATCACATATTTTTGAATGAACATCATGAGTAAGAAGATCATATCAGTATCTGAGTAGTTCATCACACATTTTAGCAATAACCAAGGGTAACCTACGATATGAAACAATCCAACTCATTATTGTGCGCTTTACATCTTTTTCATTTTTATACATTCTTTTCAGTATTTGAATAATATTTGTAATATAAAGTATGAATTCTTAAATTTGTCAATATTATATGATTTGAAACTATAAGCGTTTATTCTCCAAATTCATGTGATTTAGTACCATTTAGATGAAAAACATCGTGTACCCCACATATATGCCAAACAGAAATAAAAATTCCACTATCTTTAAGACATATACAGTTTATTTTAAGATTAGATCAATTCCAAGATGAAATTATCTCATTTAGCACAAGAATAGAAGCAGATCCCAAAGGATATAAGAATCAGAAGATTCTAATGAATTGGCTGTATAATGAGAATCAACAGATTCAGGTATGGGGATCCAACTATTATCTGGATAAGATTCAATGGAGTCAGACTAGATGATGTATCTAACTGATCCAAGGGCGAATATATGTTTCAACATATTTTGAAAGCATATTTTAGTTCAACAATACATTGCATGTTTTTCGGGGCATGGGCAGTGAAGTGAACTGAAATAGATTTGTGCTAAAGATATAATTCGATATTGGTCTCATGAAATTCTTTAAAACTATATATTCTTTATCTGATAATGATCTTTTACACACACACAGGCATATAATGGATTCAAATCACAGATGTAATCATATCATATTTAATTTTCACACTACTATTAGTTTCAAAACGCTTCTAGTCTATTGACAATTCAAGTTTCAAAACCTATACACAAATTTAAAAACAGATTATCAAGATTAGAGCATTCAAAACACTATCATTTCTCATTTATGCCGACTTTGAAATTTAGATCAAATGAACTCAGTTTAATCATTCATAAATCAAAGGTCTACTAAGGTCGTGTGAAATGAACTAATCACTGATGTACTATCATTTCTTCTCTAACTTCAAATGATGTCAAATTTTATATTTTTCACTTTGTTTTGACTTTTTATAAATTAAGAACTTTTTGACTGAAAATTTAAAATGCAGAAATGTAATAAAGCAATAAAAGAAATTAAAAACAAAATTTTCCATGAAAATCTGATTTTGAAAAACTTTTATTCGGGATTGATCATACCTATCATTTTGATTAGAAATTCAAACCTGGTACGATCAAATGCCTTGGTAAACAAATCAGCAAAATTATCATCAGTGTGAACCTTTACCAGCTCAATCAACCTTTTCTCTGCACAATCACGAATAAAATGATATCTAATCTCAATGTGCTTTCTTTTACTGTGCTTAACAGGATTATTAGTTATAGACATTATAGCATTATTATTAATAAGCATAGGGGTTCCTGTGGAATTCAAACTGTAATCTCTTAATTGCTGTTGTATCCACAGGATCTGTGAACAACAACTTACAGCAGCGATGTATTCTGCTTCGCATGTAGAAATGTAGACTGTGGTTTGCTTTTTGCATTGCCAGGAAACAAGTCGATTACCCAAGAACTGGTAACCACCTGTTGTAGATTTCCTGTCCAAACAACAACCACCAAAATCAGAATCAGTATAAGCATTGAAATCAAAGTTAGAACCATGTGGATACCATAGTCCCAATCTTTGTTTTCCTTTCAAATAGCGAAAGATTCTTTTTATAGCTATTAAGTGAGATTCTTTTGGTTTTGCCTGGAATCTGGAACAGATGCACACAGCGAACATTATATCTGGCCTTGGAGCGGTTAAGTACATGAGAGATCCAATCATTGCTCTGTAAAGTCAAAAATCCACATCTTTTCTATCCGGGTCAGAATTCAACTTATGATTGACCGGAATTGGAGTATCATATGGGGTACAATCCTCCATCTTGAACCGGCTCAAGATGTCTTTGACATACTTGGACTGATGAATAAAGAAACCATCTTCCTTTTGATTTACTTGTAAACCTAAGAAAAACGATAACTCTCCCATAGCTGATATTTCAAACTTCGACTTCATAACACTCTCAAAATCTTTGCATAACCCTTCATTTGTTGAGCCAAAAATAATATCGTCCACATATATCTGCACCAGTAGGTAATCTCCCCCTGATTTCTTTATGAATAAGGTCGAGTTAATCTTTCCACGAACAAAATCATTTGCAAAAAGATGTGTGGACAATGTTTCATACCATGCTCGAGGAGTCTGATGAAGACCATAGAGGGCCTTATCAAGCTTGAAAACCATATTCGGATTAAGTATCTTCAAACCCCGGCGGCTGACAAACATAAACCTCCTCCTTGACCTTTCCATATAAAAACGCACTTTTCACATCCAATTGAAACACCTTAAAACCTTTCAAGCCTCGCAACAGGCGCATAAACCTCGGTGTAATCAATTCCCTCTTGTTGATTGAAACCCTGGACAACTAATCTTGCCTTGTTTCTTACCACGACCCCTCGATCGTCTTTCTTACATTTAAACACCCATTTAGTACCAATCGGATACACACCCTTCGGAAGATCTACAAGATTCCAAACCTTAAGTTTGTCAAACTGAGCAAGTTCTTCCTGCATGGCCTCTATCCAGTTGTTATCATTTAAAGCCATTTCAACATTTTTGGGTTCGACCTGAGAAATAAAACCTGAATGTGAGCAATCATCAAGAACACCAGAATCTTTAATACATATATACAAACAAGTATTGTCAACAATAGAACGTGTTTTCACTACATCCTGCAAATTCCCGATTATATTTTTCATCGGATGATCTTTGAGTTCCTTGATGGAAGCAACCTCAGGAACCGGCAACACTTCAACATGAGTTGTATCAGATTGATAAGACAAATCATGATTAATTGGAATTTTCGAGTCTAAATTTGTAGGAATCTCCCCCGAATCCTGTGTCGAAGGTAATGGATCATCACCCAACAAAGGATCAGCAGAAGAATCTTGAAAAATAGCATTGTCTTCCTCACTTTCTGAATCTTGTGGTCCCAAACAAGAAGCAATATTAGGATCGGGAGCAGCAGTAGATGGAACCGGTGAATGTGGAACTGCATTTGGTAGAAAGCCATTGTGCTGTGCATCCTGACATGAATCATAGAGAACATCAGCTTCATCAGGAGAAATATCATAAGACAAATGAAAAGACTTGAATAAGTTTTCATAATCAAATGCCCAATCTGGTCCAATCGCCATATGAGGTAAAGACCGATTTGAACAGTCAATATGGAACCATTCTTCAACTTGGTGCGTCTCTTTGTTATAAACCCTCTTGGTAGTCGAATTAGCAACATACCCTAGAAAAATCCCTTCAATAGCCTTAGCACTGAATTTTGTTGGGACATCTCGAACTTTCAATAGGGTGCAAGGATTACCAAAAGGTAGTAAATAATCCAGATTCGGCTTTCGGTTATTCAGCAACTCGTAGCAAGTCTTGTTGTGTCGCTTGACGGTCAAGACCCTGTTCAAAATGTGAGAAGCAGTATTCATAGCTTCAGCCTAAAAAGTAACTGGAAGCTAAGAATCTGCAAGCATCGTGCGTGCCATTTCAACCAACGTCATGTTCTTTCGTTCAGCAACACCATTTTGTTGAGGAACATATGGCGCACTGAATTAATGATGAATTCCCTTTTTTAGACAGAGTAAGTCCATCTTGCTATTCTTAAACTCGCTGCCATTGTCACTCCTAATTCTTCTGACCTTCAGATTGAACAAATTTTCCAAACCCAGGATTAAGTATTGGACCAACTCAGTGGTTTCAGCTTTAGAAAAAAGAAACTTAACCCATGAAAATCTGGAAAAATCGTCAGTGACTACCAAACAGTATGATTTTCCACCAATGCTCCTGATACTAATCGGACCGAACAAATCCATATGTAGCAGCTCCAAAGGAGTTACGATAGAATTCTTCGATTTAGATTTGTGTGATTTCTTTCGTTGTTTCCCCTTCTTGCAAGGAATACAATCATCAGGAACTGAGAATTTCATCTTCGAAATACCAAGAACCAGATCATTCTTAACAATATAGTTCATCTTCTGATAGTTGATGTGAGCTAGCTTCCTGTGCCACAAAATAGAATCTGATTTCGATGCCTTGGAGAGTAAACATGTAGGAATTGAATCCGTTGTAGTAGCGACACTCATGTCAAGGACATACGTGTCATTTCTCCTCGGAGCCTTCATGAGAATCCATTTGTTAGGAATAACGAAACCTGGTTTCAAGATATAACAATCAGGATAATTGAAATGGAACGAAAACTTCTTATCACAAACTTGTGATATACTCAAAAGATTGTGTTCAAGCTGCTCCACATAATTCACCTTCTCAAATTTGACTTTGTCATTCTTTAAAGTACCCTGTCCAGTTATGTACCCGCATTTATTACCCGCAAAAGTGACATAACCTCCATCAATATTTTTAACAACTTCAAGCAATCTAATATTCCCTGTCATATGTCGAGAGCAACCACTATCCACATACCATGTATTGTTGATAGTCCTCCTTGGTTGTCCCTACATAAACAATGAAAATCAGTTAGAAATAAGAACCCAAGCCAGTGTGGTCTTGGGTCGTCCAGATTGATCAAAATAAATAACTTCTAACAATTCACAATCAATGTTATCATTACCCTTTGGAATAGAAGTTTCACCATCAGACTTTTTCAAAGAAGACACATTTTGATTATTTTGAAAAACATTATTTGATATATTATTATCAGATTTAGATGTTTCCAAAATTTTCTTCAATTTTCTGTTTCGTCTTCTCCTTTATGGTCTAGACAGTTTAACTTCAGAATGAGAATCTTTTGAAATTCTAACATGAGGAATCTCAAGTTTCTCTTGACAAACAAATGATTTAGAGTTCAATTTATCCTGTTGTTTAAATCCAGAGGATTTAACAAAAGATCGATAGGATATATTTTTCTCCAAACTAAAGGATGACTTTCCCTCATCTGTTCTTTTCAGAATCTTCACCACCTTTGGTTGTGAAGGAACAGTATTCAATTTGCCCTGGTTCTTAATAGGACAATTGACTAGAATGTGACCAGCCTCATTGAAATGAAAACAAACTCTTCTTTCTTGATAAGTTCTGAAATAAGAAGTGTTCTTTGAGTTTGAGGAGCCATCAGAGGAATAAGCTTCAGAAGATTGTCCAAAACAATTTACTGACTTCTTTGGAACATAAACTTGTGTAGGCACCTTTGATGAATACACCTTTTGATGACCAGCAGCGACAAAACCACTTGACTTTAAAATTGGGGAAAGCTTAGGTGTAACAACTTTCACCTCATCAGGTTGAGTCAGAATGCATCTATCGCGGGTAACAGTTTTTACAACTGTTGGTTCATCAAGTTTCACCTCTTTTGGAATACCTTCAACCTTCTTTCCATCAAACACCTCATCCTCAGAATCAGACTCATAAAACATATCCTCACCAGTTACCGGATTCACTTTTAATACCGTTTTTGGATCAATTTCCTCTTCATGAATGATTTCAGGTTCAACCACATAATTTGCATTAAATGGTGGAGGAATAAATCCAATACCAGCAACCCGCTTAGTAGGCATTTGAATTAAAATAATCCAAAACAACCGATGAATTTTCAAACATTTTGATTTTTCTATGAAGTTTGATCACTTCAGACTCTTTGTCATAAATTTCTTTATTCTTTTGTACGACAACTTCATTTCATTTTTCTATCTCAGCATAAGCCATATCCAGATGATAAGCTTGTTCTTTATATTTTAACCCTAGAGAAATTAAGTCTCTTTTCAAAGACTCAATTCTATCGGTGCACAATTTATCATTATCTTTCAGTTTCTGATTAACTGAATGCATCGATTTCATATCACAAATGAAGTTTGTGTTATCATCCATGACCTTTTGCAATCTATCTTTTACAGTAATGCAGTTAGAACAGTAAATATGACAAACAGAGTCTTTTACTTTTGACGAATCAGACATGTCTGCCATGAAAACTTTGGCAATGGGAATATTCTCTGAATCAGCACCATCTGAAGCATTTTGTGTTAGAACAATATCAACTTCAGCAACACCTGATGCAACATCAGAATCAATATTCTGCACTTGTTCTATCTCTTCATCAACAATCTGCACACTTTCACCATCACTCGAAATGTCATCATCAGTCACCTCTTCTGATTTTTCAGAATGAATTTCTGCTACAAAGGCTTGACTTATAGCACCCACTAAATCTTCCAGATGAATACCCCAGTCATATTTTTCATCGATCTGAGCAACCAACGTCGATGATGCAAATGCATGATTTGAATTTCCAGATGAACCATGTGACTGATTACGATTATTCTGAAAATTATTCTGCTTCTTCTGAGAATCAAACTCAACCTTTTGCTTCACACACTCTTTAGCAAAGTGACCATACTCTTGACAGTTATAACAACGCACTTTGGTTTTATCAAATCCCATGCGTGATCGACTATTAGACCCAATATACTTTCTGCCAGTTTTCTTCAAGAAATCCTTTGCTTGACGCATCAACGTGGCCATATTCCATTGGATGTTCATTTCTTCCAGATCAACTGGGTCGATCTGTCTGAAATCTTCTTCAATAACCTCAAGATCATGAATTTTCCCTCCAATAAAATTCTCATACGAAGCCATGAATGAGGAAAACATAGCTAGATAATCATCAGCAACCTTTTGATTTATATGAGATCCAGAAGATGTAGAAGCTGTAGTCGCAGAAAATCCAGAATGAATAGGAACTCCAGAACACTGATCATTAGAAGAATCTTGAGCATCGGCAGAAAAGAATGCAACTCCTGTACCAGTTTTACCAGAAGTCTTGGCAAATTACATTGAAGGATCCTGGATATGCTCCATGTTAGTCTCTTTCTTCTTCATATTCAGGTCATGCGATTGAATCTTCCCAAGAACTTCTTCAAGAGACATGGTTTTGTACTTGATATTTTCTTTTATCAAAACAGTATACACATCAAACTTTGATGGTAATGTCTCCAAGAACTTATCATTATTTTTTCAGTCTCATACACCACATAAGCACTCGACAGTTCACTAAGCAGATGATAGAATCTGGTAGCAAGATCATCCAAGGATTCATTTTGAAAATGTTTGAAGACCAAGAATTGCTTCTTCAGTAGCTCTTTTCTACTCTTCTTTACATCCAAACTACCTTCACATCTTTTCTGTAACGCTTCCCACAGTTGTTGAGAAGACTTGAATTGTTTGAAACTGTGATATATTTCCTTCGGAAGAGACATCGAAATACTTGCCATCGCTTTCTTTTCCCTATCAAACAGCAACTTTTCTTCAGTAGTTAACGCTGACACCGGCTTTGGAACATCATCCTTTCCCATCCACGAATAAGTCGGATGTGTATAACCTTCTAAAATAGGAATCCATAGACTGGTATCGGTAAAAGATACGAACTGATCAAACCTATCTTTTCAATTAGAATAATCAGCAAGATTCAACAACTTCGGCGGTTTTTGAGATGTACCAATCTCATTATCATAATTGAACATATTCGTTACTTGTACCATATTTGCCATTTTCCTGAAAAATTTCCAAGTGTTGAACACCCACTACCCTTAGGCGAAGATAATAAGTTCGCTTCTGTGACACCCAAGCGAAGTTAATATGAAGCGAACTTAATAAGTTCGCTTAAACCAGAATCCAGAAATCTAATTAAGTTCGTCTAAAAATAAGTTTGCCTAATTTGTGAGAAGCGAACTTGACAAGTTCGCCTGCACACCAAATCAAGGTGACTAATCAAGGTGCTCCCGCTATTGCAAATGGGCGTGCATGTTATGAATGTGGCAACCCGAACCAATTCCGTGATCAATGCCTATGGTTGGTCAATGCTAGACAAGGTGGAGCTCATGGGCGTGCTTTCAACATAAACGCCAATGAAGCTCAAGCCAACAATGATGTGGTCAATGGTACGTTCCTTGTAAATAGTCAATATGCCTCCATTTTATTTGATACCGGTGCCGATAAAAGTTTTGTGTCACTTAATTTTGAGCCTTTACTTGCAAAGACACGATCTCAATTAGAGAAAACCTTCACTGTCGAAGTAGCAAATGGTGATTCACTTACAATCGAGTCTATTATCTATGACTGTTCTCTAGAACTTAATGAACATACATTCCAAATCAATCTTGTACCAATGCTACTAGGAAGTTTTGATATCATCATAGGCATGGATTGGCTATCAAATCATAATGCCGAAGTCATCTGTTTCGAGAAGTGCATCCGAATACCCCTACCCTCGGGAGAAACGTTAAGAGTCTTTGGTGAAAAGCCTTGCAAGGGACTAAAGTTAATGTCATGCACTACCGCCCAAAAGTACTTACGAAAGAAGTACATAGGCTTCTTAGCTCATATTGTTCAAAAGGATGTCAGAGAGAAGAGTATCCAAGACATTCCCATCATTCGGGATTTTCCCGAAGTATTTCCCGAAGATCTATCCGGTCTTCCACCCGTTCGACAAGTAGAATTTCGTATTGATCTTGTGCCCGGAGCTAACCCTGTGGCTAGAGCTCCTTACCGTCTTGCACCTTCTGAAATGCAAGAACTTGCAAGTCAACTCCAAGAGCTCTCCGACAAGGGATTCATTCGTCCAAGCCATTCACCGTGGGGTGCACCCGTCTTGTTTGTCAAAAAGAAGGATGGATCATTCCGCATGTGTATTGACTACCGCGAACTCAACAAGCTTACCATCAAGAACCGTTACCCTTTGCCAAGAATTGATGACCTCTTTGATCAACTTCAAGGTTCGACTTGTTTCTCGAAGATTGACCTTCGATCTGGTTATCATCAACTCCGTGTACAAGAGGAAGATATTCCAAAGACTGCCTTCCGAACAAGGTATGGTCACTATGAGTTCATGGTTATGCCTTTTGGACTAACCAATGCACCCGCGGTTTTCATGGACCTTATGAATCGCGTGTGCAAACCGTACCTTGACAAATTCGTGATCGTCTTTATTGATGATATCTTAATCTATTCCAATACTAAAGCCGATCATGAGCAACATCTTAGATTGGTTTTGGATCTCTTGAGGAAAGAACAACTATATGCCAAATTCTCCAAATGTGAATTTTGGCTAAAAGAAGTTCAATTTCTTGGTCATATCGTCAACGACAAGGGTATTCATGTTGACCCTGCTAAAATCGAAACGGTTAAGAATTGGAATGCCCCGAAGACCCCCATCGAATTTCGTTCATTTCTTGGTCTTGCGGGATATTATCGTCGATTCATTTCAAACTTCTCTAAGATTGCTGTCCCTCTTACCGCTTTAACTCACAAGGGTAAAACTTATGATTGGGAACCAAAACAAGAAGAAACTTTCCAAACTCTCAAGCAAAAGTTATGCAATGCTCCTATCTTGACTCTCCCTGATGGGAATGATGATCTAGTTGTCTACTGTGATGCTTCCAACCAAGGTCTCGGTTGTGTTCTCATGCAACGAGATAAAGTAATCGCTTACGCATCAAGACAACTCAAGATTCATGAGAAGAATTATACGACGCACGATCTCGAGTTTGGTGCGGTCGTATTCGCATTGAAGATTTGGAGACATTACCTCTATGGCACAAAATGTGTGGTGTTCACCGACCACAAAAGTCTCCAACATATATTCAACCAAAAGGAACTCAATATGAGGCAACGACGTTGGGTTGAACTTCTTAACGACTACGACTGCGAGATTCGTTACCATCCAGGCAAAGCGAATGTTGTAGCCGAAGCTTTGAGTCGAAAGGACCATGTCATGCTTCAATGTGTTCGAATTCAAACCGACATTCAAAACCGCATCTTAGAAGCTCAACACGTCTCAGTCACCGAGGGTAACATGTATGAGGAAATGTCCTGTGGTGTTGAACTGCAACTTGAATCAAAACCCAATGGCTTACTTTATTATTTGAACCGTATATGGGTTCTCGATCGCGATGATCTCCGTACATTTCTTATGAACGAGGCTCACAAGACTCGTTATTCTATTCATCCTGGTGCGGATAAAATGTACCAAGATCTTCACCAACAATATTGGTGGCCCGGTATGAAAAAGGACATTGCTCTCTATGTTGCCAAATGTCTAACGTGTTCCAAAGTCAAGGCCGAACACCAACGTCCTTCCAGATTACTTGAACAACCGGAAATTCCCGTGTGGAAATGGGAGAACTTAGCCATGGATTTTATTACCAAACTCCCTCGCACCTCGAGGGGTTATGATAGCATTTGGGTGATCATTGATCGTCTCACCAAATCTGCTCATTTCTTGCCCATCCGTGAAGACTATCGGGTTGAGAAACTAGCCCGAATTTACATTGATGAAATTGTGAACCGTCACGGTGTTCCCTTAAACATAATCTCCGATAGAGATGCTCGGTTCACTTCTCGTTTTTGGCAACCTCTTCAATCTGCTCTTTGTACACGATTGGATTTAAGCACGGCTTACCATCCCCAAACTGATGGTCAAACCGAGCGAACAATCCAAACTCTTGAAGACATTCTTAGAGCTTGTGTAATTGATTTTGGTGGCAATTGGGATTCACATTTACCCCTCATAGAGTTCTCTTACAACAATAGCTACCACACAAGTATCAACATGGCTCCATTCGAAGCTCTCTATGGTCGCAAGTGTCGTTCTCCTATCTGTTGGAACGAGATTGGTTAAGCACAAATCACCGGTCCCGAACTAATTCAAGAAACATCCAATAAGATTATTCAAATCCGTGACAACATTCGAGTAGCAAGGAGTCGGCAAAAGAGTTATGCCGACAAACGTCGAAAAGCCTTGGAATTCCAAGTCGGTGACCTTGTTCTTCTAAAGGTGTCTCCGTGGAAGGGTGTGATCCGTTTTGGAAAGAAAGGCAAATTATCACCTCGCTACGTGGGTCCATTTAAGATCCTTGAAAGGATTGGGAAAGTGGCTTACAAACTTGATTTATCTCCATCACTCGGCAATGTGCATCCTATATTTCACGTGTCTAATCTGAAGAAATGTCTTGCTGATGAAAATCTTCACATACCCCTTGACGATGTGCACATTGACGAAACGATGCACTTCGTTGAGAGACCAGTGGAAATCATGGATCGTGAAATCAAACAGCTCAAGCAAAGTGGCATTCCCATTGTCAAAGTTCGTGGGAATCTAATCGTGGTCCTGAGTTTACTTGGGAACGAGAGGATCAAATGAAGCTCAAGTACCCCCATCTTTTTACTGATGCCGTCGCTTCCTCTAGCTAAATTTCGGGACGAAATTCCCTCAACATGGGGAGACTGTAACATTTCTGATTTTTAGTATCTGTATTTCAATTCAACGTAATACATTTCAAAACCCAAGTCTAGTGCACTATTTTGTTCTATTCGTACATTAATTAAATTCTATATTTCAATGCTAATCCGCAAATTTTACACTGTTTTAACCTACTAAAAACACTACATAAGTACCTATTTATACAAATATGTCAAGGACTAAAGTTATAAGGTCTGATGTTGAAAATCAACAAGAAACCCTAATAGGCACGGTCGCGCCTCATTTTGGCATGGTCGCGCCAAGTGCTTTGGCACGGTCGCGCGACTTGCTTTGGAGGGATCGCGCCCGGTGCCTTGGCACGGTCGCGCCTAGTACCAGTTGAAACGTAAAAAAAATCAGTTTTAAATGCGAGATCGTTGATTTTCGTAACCGTTATAGTTTCACTTTCGTTATCAAAGACAATAATATTATCAATCGTAACAATTAACATCAGAAAACCGATTCAAGAAAAGTAAAACTCCTCATTTGAAAATCCTCTTCCTTGAACATCGATTTTCTTTCCTAGAGTGAAATTCCCCCAACCAAACGCTCCATCGATTCTCCCAGAAGCCGCTGAACCATTTGAAGCAACCAGAATCGCAGCAGAATACGCCGGAAACCAAGCTCGCCGACGCCGGAACTCATTCTACTTGTTCTCTATCAATTCGCTATTGTTTCGGGTAATTGAAATCTTATCCTCAATCTTTTTTGTCACTATATCAAAAGCCCCTAATCAATTTGGGCTTCCATTATCGAAATCATCCCGAATCAGAATCTATAATTTATTCAAAATGGTTTAATCGATTTCGACCCTAAACATGTTGTTAATACAATTAAAACATCCCATCATACTCGTAATAATACTATAAATAAAAGCCCTATGATTTACATCACTAACAATATAAGAATCAGTCAATTCGTGTCTGATTTGGAAGAGACACGGTCGCGCTAATCATCTAGCGCGGTCGTGCCTCATGAGACGCGGTCGTGCTGGTTACCAGCGCGGTCGTGTCCTTCTGTTTAGACCCAGTCATGCCCTTTGGCTAATCTCAGTCGTGTCTCAGAATCATAGACACGATCATGCCGAGCCAAGGCACGGTCGTGCCTAGTGATTTATCTAGTTATGTCTCTGTTTGATCAACCCGGTCGCGTCCTGACTAGCGCGGTCGCGCCCGTGGTTCGAGCACGATCGTGCCCTTCCCAGGCACAGTCGTGTGTGAGTTAAATTTTTGGCAGAATTATAATTTTTATATATTTTTCAAACAATAAATATTTCTGATTAAATTTCAAAATAAAAATAGTTGATTTTTATAAAAATGCATTAATTCTATTTAGAAAGATCAAATAGTTAATCTTGGAATAAATAGAAAATTATGTATTTAAAGTTTATAAAAAAAATTAAATTTACATTTATTGTTAAACCTTAAAAGGTATTTTAATGGTTAAGTTACATATATTATAAATAAATAAATAAATAAATGGTTATTTATTTAATTTATATTTAAACAAAAATAATTATTTATTTATACTTACTTACATTTAATACTTACATTATTTTCATAAACAATAATTACTTATTTAATCAATTTCAAACCTTAACTCAAAATGTTCTAAAAATATTCTTTCAAACTTTATATTTTATTCAATACTTTCAATTACAAATCAATGACTTTTTACACAAGTCCAAATGCAACTTTAGACTTAAACTTTTGTGCACACTATTAATACAATATACATTACACCCTAGGTTAACTTGTGCATTCCAAGGATCTATATTTCTATCTAGTATTTCGCGTAAACTGCGTCTTCAAACCAAGTGAGTATACATAGCCCCTTTTACTCTTTCTTTACACTTTTCGGTGAAACATGAACTCTATACAAATTACTATTTACTTTTACACAAACAACACAAGTACAAATCCTATTTACATTCATATGTGCAATTTGAGCTTTATGCCCGAGTGCTAGGTGTGCTAACTTTTGTGTGCAATTTATGTGCAATCATTAACTATTCAAGCCGACGGTTTTCAATGATAGATCTATTGAGTCTGACAAACCCACCCAGATTGGGGTGATTGATACCGACAACACAATTTTGCATGCTAGTTACAAAGGTTTGATTGTACTTGGTTACACAATAGCTGCTCCCCATAAATGCCTTATTTATCATGTTATGTAAGGATTTGTTTTACAATCTATATGCTAGCTATATACAAATCTATGTTATACTCACCAACTTTTTAGTTGACTTTATTTTATTCATGTTTCAGGTACTAATGTGTGAGTTTGATCAAGATGTGCTACACTTAGGCTTTGGACTTAGCTAATTTAAATAAAGAAGTCTATGTTTTGAAATTTTGTTTCTGTCTTGGATTTGGTTTTGTTTGAATGATTGTAATGGAATTTGAAGTTTAATATATTTCAATTTAGTCAACCTTGTTCTTATGAACAGTCTACATGTCCCGCCCCGATGATTCCGCCATCGGTCGGGGTGTGACACAAAGATAACCTGCGATCCGGTCATAGCCACGACATAGGATAACGTCCCGCAATGGTGGTACCTATACACAGACGGAGCCTCCAGTACGGAGGGATCAGGTGCAGGACTTATGTTACTTAGCCCGAAGGGGACGGAGCTGACATACGCTCTAGAAATGGATTTCAAAAGCATAAAAAATGAGGCGGAATATGAAGCCCTGCTGACCGGACTACGTTTAGCAATCACTATGCAAGCACAGTATGTCCGGGCACACGTAGATTCGCTCTTGGTTGCCAATCAGGTGAACAAAATCTATGAAGCCAAAGGGAATGTTATGATAGAATATCTAAAAAAGGTCATAGAAACAATGCTTAAATTTAAAGAATGCTACATTAACCACATCCCGCGCAGTCAAAATAGGAAGGTAGATGCCATGAGTAAATTAGCGTCCGTGCAGTTCAGTCATTTAGCAAAGGAAGTACGAGTACAGACATTGGTTAAACCTTCCGTCCAGATTGAAGAAATTCATAACATCTAATATATTGGTTGGGCTTGGATGACACCCATAATCTCCTATTTGAAGGATGGAACTTTACCAAAGGAATGGGCAGAAGCCTAGAAGATACGTACTAAAGTGTTATAATATCAACTTTTGGAAAATCAGTTATACAGAAAAACATTTTTAGGACCATTGTTGAAGTGTGTCAGTCAAAGGGAAGCAGAATAGCTAATCCAAGAAATACATGATGGGTTATGTGGTATGCACGCAGGTCCGAGAATGATAGTTGCTAACTAATGAATGTGGGATATTACTGGCCCAGAATGCATGTTACAGCTGAAAAAACTCTCCGGAAATGTCTTAGCTGCCAAATGTATCCTCCCAAAACTCTGAGACCTAAGAATGATCTCATTTCGGTCACCACGGTATGGCCTTTCCAGAAGTGGGGAATAGACATTGAGGGGCAATTCCCATGTGACACCCGTCAAATCCCGGTTAACCCCGTTAACTATATTACAAACCTCAGGTACTAAACTTATCATTAGTCAAACTCAAATACACTTAAACTACAAGGACTAGTAATGTAATTAACTCAAACTCAATTCTGTTGACTTTAGAGAGTCAAAATTGAGTGTATTTATTCTTGTTGACTTTGTAAAGTCAAACTCCAATTGTTCTTGATCTAAATTAGCATTTGTAACCACAAACCTATTAGAATTCGGAGTTGTAACGTTTTGCATTGATAGTTTCGACCATCATTGACTCGTTTCTAACCATTTATCATCGTTTATGATTGCGAATTAAGGCTTGAATCTGTAACCGTCGAAACCCCCACCATTACTATCAAATTCGTTCAATAAGATCATCATTCTCGCAATCAAACACCTGCACACTCTAGTCGCACTCCTCTGAACCTGTTGCACCATTAAATTCGACCGGAAACAAAGCCGGAGACACCGGGGACAAACTCGTCCAAATCGCGACAGTGAACTACTCGAACTCCATCAATTCGAACTCAATTCAGGTATCTAATCACACTTACAGCTTCGCGTTCATGCATAGATCAAAAACCCTATGCTAATTCAGTCTTATAACATCGAATTGGTGATGAACCGATTCTAGGGTTCATCACATTGTGGGTTTAATCGAACTACACCCTAGACCCGATCTCAATCTAATTAAATTATACGGTTAGATTCAAAATCCACTGTTTAACAAAGCTCCATAAATCCAACTATTAATCTTATAGGATTTAATCAATTTAATTTTGTGTTCATAAACTAGGGTTTCGGTTTTTCAAAACTAGAATTAAAGACTTTAAACTTGATGGTTTTGCAATTAAATTCTCCTGCTGGTTCGCAATACCCCGATTATCAAATCCCCTATGTTTCCAAGATCAATCATGATCGAATTTGTTGGAATCGAGACCGGATTTGGGTCGGCTTCAATAGGGGGAAGAACACAGTGGGTTTGTGTGTTGAAATCCATCAATTCGAACCGGGTCTTGTATGCAATACCCTAGCGGGCGTGATGGTTAGAGTGTTGTGCTGTTGGGGAGGAGACCTAGGTCCGAGTCTCTCTGCCCCCACTCTTTTTTTGAACCGTTTTTAATATATTTTTTTATACAAAAACATTCCCTATATTATTATAATAGTATGTTAATATGTTTTGACATCGGAAAACACCCGTATGCTCTGGATTGAATTTATAATACAATTTAAGTATTATTTACATTTTTAAAATAATATAATTATTTATATTATTTTCTAAACTATTAGTTAGTTCATAAAAACACACGAATATATATAATATATTATTAACTCGTATTTGGTAGTGTTTTCATGTATACAACATTCTTATTTGATACCAAACTGGGGATTTTCTAATCCCGATGACAAAACGTCTATTCTTTATTCCTAGGTATGTTTTAAGACATCCGACTTTTTCCATATCGTTGTCACAAAAAACCTATGTGTTCATAACTGTCATAAATCATATTCTAGGGCATTCGTAGATTGCCCACGTGCTATCCATTTGTAGTTTTGTTGCATCCTTGTGTGGTGCTAATTACTACGATTTACACAACTCAGGTGAGTTTCACGACCCATTTACTATTTTAAACTAGGGGAGAAAACATGACGCAAACATTGGCTAATGTATTTCTTATATTATCACTTGTTAAGACTAAGCGTAACACTCTATCATGAAAGTCCTTACACATCGAACCGTTTAATATAAACTTAGCGAGGTAATCTTGAGTAGTACTACTGGGTTTGACAAACCCTTCCCACATTATTCGCTCTAACTCGATTGGAGGTCAAACGGTTGTAATATTGACCTATCACAATCACCATTGTTGATAGACATGGTGGAAGGCATTCAAACACAAAACAAACAGTTAGCTTCGGTTGCGAGCGCTTTAGTAAACATGAACATAGGTTAGCTACCTATTGATATATATATATATATATATTGAATGTACATAACCTGGCAAACATTATTATGAACTGAAACTTGTGAACTCCCCAACCTAGTGTTGACATATTTTCTTACATGTTTTCTCATGTCGCTAAGGAACAGGTGCATAAATAGGACATGCATTGGAGTCCTTTTTAGTTATTGCAAACATTAAACATTTATCTGCTTTTATTAAACTTAACTTTTGGGCGCTTTTGTTTTGCGCATTAAATACTTTATTAATCGCTTCCGCGTTTACTCTGAATAATCAATGGTTTTATTTAAACATTAATAGTGTCGTTTGACGTAACTAATGACTGAGATCATGGTTTGTCACATGCCTCGCGGTAAAACTCTGTCAATGGATTTTGGGGGTGTGACATCCTAGAGGCTCCAGGACGTGTCAAATTCCTGATAGTTGCAGTAGATTACTTCACTAAATGGGTGGAAGCCAAGGCAGTAGCTACCATCACGGCAACCAAGTTAAAATATTCATATGGGATCAGGTAGTATGTCGTTTTGGTCTTCATTTATATTACATCAGGGAAAATGGGACCTAGTTTAAAGCATAACCGGATGGTGCGAAGAGATAGGCATACGCCAGGTCTTCACGTTCGTAGCCCACCCCCAGGGAAATGGCCAAGTGGAAAGAGTAGATCAAAGCATGATTAAAGGCATAAAAACCCGACTAGCAACTAAGGGGAGCTCATGGGTAGATGAGATACCTAGTGTCTTGTGGGCACACCGCACCACTCCTACGACAAGTAATGGTGAAACTCCTTTTAGTCTAACTTATGGTCATGAGGCAGTAATCCCGGTAGAGCTAAGCGCGCTAACAATGCGCATCATCTCTCCAAATGAAGGTGAAAATGACCCGGAGTTAAGAATGAACTTGGATCTCTTGGAAGAGCGGTGGGAAAGAGAAAAAGTCAAAGAAGAACAATATAAACAGCTGCTAGACTATAACAAGGGTGTCACTCCTCGTCAGTTCCGTCCTAGGGAATATGTTTTTAGAAGTAACGAAGCTAGCCGAGCGGAGCAGGGGGAAATTTAGGACCAAATTGGGAAGGACCTTACCAAATCAATGAGGCCTTAGGGAAGGGAGCATACACCCTAATCCGACTCTATGGAACAAGCATCCCTACGACATGGAATGGAGCTCAACTTAGAAAATGCTATATGTAGTTTCTATTCCTTGTTCTTTATTTAAAAGAAAGTGGGTAAATTATATAAAAAAGGGTTCCCTGACTTATGATAGTAATTCGTGTCCAGCACCATAAAAAAGATTGGATTTTAATCCAATAGTTTAAAAAGACCGGATCATGCATCCGACATTATAAAACACCGGACCATGTGTCTTGCATCATAAAAAATATTTGATTTTAATCCAACACTTAAAAAAGACCGGATCATGCATCAGGCATTATAAAAGAACGGACCATGTGCCCGGCATCATAAAAAAGATTCGATTTTACTCCAAAACTTTAAAAAGACCGAATCATGCATCCGGCATTATAAAAGACCAGACCATGTGTCCTGCATCATAAAAAAGATTGGATTTTAATCCAACACTTTAAAAAGACCGGATCATGCATCGGGCATTATAAAAGACCGGACCATGTGTCCGGCATCATAAAAAAGATTGGATTTAATCCAACTCTTTAAAAGGACCAGATCATGCATCCAGCATTATAAAAGACCGGACCATGTGTCTGGCATCATAAAAAAGATTGGATTCTAATCTAACACTTTAAAAAGACCGGATCACGCATCCGACATTATAAAAGACCGGACCACGTGTCCGAAATCATAAAAAAATTGGATTCTAATCCAACTCTTTAAAAATATCGGATCACGCATCTGGCATTATAAAAGACTGGACCATGTGTCCGGTATCATAAAAAAGTTTGGATTCTAATCCAACACTTTAAAAAGACCGGAGCATGCATCCGACATTACAAAAGACCGGATCATGTGTCCGGCACGCATCATAAAAAAGATTGGATTCTAATCCAACATTTAAAAAAAAAACCGGATCATGCATCCAGAATTATAAAAAAGACTGGACCATGTGCCTGGCATCATAAGAAAGATTGGATCTTAGTTCAATATTAAAAGTGGATATATGTTTAACACAGAGTAATAAGGATATATTGTGAGGCAAACATAACAAAAATACATGAACAAGACACAGATACTAGCAATAGATGTTTATAAAGGGCAAAGGAGTATGGCATTACAACAGGAATAAAAAAAGAACAACATTACATCAAAAGCAACAGGCACGCAACCCGGATATTAATCATTCTTCAAGAGATAGAACATCCCTCATTTCTCTAAGGCCCGGTTGGTCAGACAGGGATAAGAGAGTCTTGATGATAGGGAGATCCATGGTATCAAATGCATCCTGCCTCTAGGTCAAAATGGTCTGTCTCAGGACTCCCACCAGGAAGGCTCTCCAGAAGAAGAATATATTTCCCTACTTGGAATCCCTCTGCCAAGTCATCATGATACCCTGCGGCCCCCGCTTCCCCATTCAAATCAACAATACCGTCAATAAACTTGTCAGTCCCTCACACTGCCTCTACCGCCCTAGAGATGCCCCCAGCCACCAACCACCACCTATCCTCCTTCACCACAGACTAATCCTTCACCAACTCAGCCTTTTCCACCTCAAGACCTGCTTTCTACTCTTCCAAAAGTTTCACCTGATCCTCTATGGCTTTGATCCGGTCCCCCCGACCCTTTTAACTCTTCCTGTTTAACAGAAAGTTGTGACGCCAGTTCATCAGCACAGGTTTTTGCATCCCGAAAAGCCTGCGCACGTTTCTCTAATTCAGAATTAGTCCGGGCGCAAGCCTCCGTAAACTCGGCCCGAGCCTTGGAATGATTGTCATCTTTCTCTTTTAGTTACCACTCCAACCTCTTTACCACCTGGACCATAGCTAGTACCCTCTCGGTGTTAGCATATCTTTGTGAAAGGGCCTTCTTTTTCACACCCCCAAATTCCACTAACGTAGTTTTACTGTTTGGTGCGTGACAAACCAGGATCTCAGTCATTAGTTATATTGAACAACACTATATGGGACTAAAATTGAAATAATACAAAAGTTCAGAGTAAATGCGGAAGTGTTTAAACAAGAGAGTAAATGCGCAAAACAACGCGCCCAAGTCTAAAAATAACGGAAACATAATAAATGCTCAATAGTTTGACAATTATTGAATGTATCAAGTTGAAACCATGCATGCCCTAACGTGCACCAACTTAACGTCCTGAGAAAACATGTAAGAAAAACGTGTCAACACTAGGTTGGTGAGTTCACAAGTTTCAATATCGTAATGAAAGCGTTTACCAGATTATGTAAATTCAATATGTGTATCTATAGGTAGTTAACCTATGTTCATGTCTTACTAAAGTGCTCGCAACCGAAGCTGACTGTTTATGTTTGTACGCCTCCTACCAGGTCTATCAACTCTGACAAATATGAGTAGACTAACATTTCACCCGTTCGACCTCCAATCGAGTTAGCGCGACTAACGCGGGTGGGGTTTGTCAGACCCAGTAGTACTACTAAACATTACCACGCTAAGATCCATATTAACGGTTCGATGTGTGTGAGGACTTTCAGTGATAGTGTGTTATGCTTAGGCTCAACAGTGATAACATACAAATTATAGTAATCTAAAATAGGTTGTGTCATGTTTTCTCCCCCAATTTAAAATAGTAAAAGGGGCCCACCTGAGTTGAGTAGTAGGTAGATTTACACAAGATTGAGATTGAGACCACAAGTGTTAGCCTGCAACGGCTTACGTATGCCCTAGAATTAAACACATAACAATTAGGGATACAATGGGATTTGTGACGACGACACGGAAGGTTTGAACGTCTTAAAACATTCTAAGGATCAACGAGTAGACGAACTTGTCCACGAAAATAAGGATTTCTTAATATGCTAATTAAGATAAATATGTTTCGGGTCGAATGTTTCTAATTAGAAATAATAATATATAATAAATACATTCGTGCATTTATACCATCTATAAATGGTATAAGAAAATAAAATAACTTAATATATTATTTTTAAGTTCGTAGGATAAATAAAATAATCATTTATGTGGTAAAAATAATAAATATATTATTTTTATTTGATTATATATTTATAGGTAAATAATATAAATAATTATATTATTTATACGTTCGCAGTGTTACAAAATATTTATAAACGTGACGAGAATAATATATATAAATATATTATTTTTAGATTGGGGTCATGGTTTGAAAATAATATAAATATATTATTATAAATGTGGGAAATATTATTAAAATGAGTTATAAAACTAAACCCGAGTCTACGGGTGGTTTCCGAGGTTAAAACATATTAATATAATAATATAGAGAATGTTTTTGTATAAAAATAGTGTAAAAAGTGGCCAGAAAAATAAAAGGTGTTAGTGAGGTTCGAACCCGGATCTCACCTACTCCAACACACTGACTTAACCACTCCGGCTCACTAGGGAATCGCAACAGAAGCCGGATCAAATGCGCTTCAATCCTCACTCCCTGTGTTCTTCCCTTTAACGCGAACTGAACCCAAATTCAGTCCAAATACCATGGAATTCGATATCGATATGCCGAAAGATCAAAGGGGTTATGCTCATCAGTGTTATACGAATGTGTGTGTAGAATTAATTGCAAAAAAATCAGTTATAGAATCGTTAATTTACAGTTTGAAGTGTCAAAACCCTAGATTAGGAACATAGAATAAATTTGATCGAATATGATATTAAAAGTTGTTGGAATCATAGGGCTTTTAACAATTAGGACCGTGCGAAACTGTTGGTATAGTTTAATTTGATTGAGGAGGTGTTTAGGATCAAAAACTCCTAAAACAGATTATGAACAAACTCTAGAATCAGGATCTTGTTCAATTCGATGATATCAGCCTTGGATTTCATAGGGCTTTCAATCTAGACATCAAAACGAATCTCAGGACCCCTTTAATTTCTATAATTGATATCAAATTGATAGGGTTCGACTAAAACAAAAACAGCATGAACGCTAGGTATTTGATCGAGTTAAATTCGATAATGTAAGCCCTAATTAGGTTAGGGCTTTCATATTAGAGATGAAAACGAAGCTGTGGATATGATCAATTACCTCTAACGTTGTCAAACTGATAGAAATTGGCTAGATGGGGTTTCCGACTAGGAACATGTTAGTCCCCGACGTCTCTTCTTCTATCTCCGGCGAGTTTGATGTGTTCAAAAGCTTTAGGAGAGTTCGTTTGTCGTGTGCATGTTAGGACATAGATTGAATGACAAAAGCTTTGTAATAGTTTAGGTCTTATTGTCTTTATGTTTTGTATGTAATTGTTTAGATTTGTCTAAGTATAAATACAAGTTCTGCTAGAGGCGAACTTGATAAGTTCGCCTGGTCTATTAAGTTCGCCTAAGCATCTTTAAGCGAACTTGTTAAGTTCGCCTGTTGCAGATCATGTGTCTATAAATATAGAGTTTACAGAGTCTGTTTAGTACGCGTATGATAGATTGAACAATCAAGTATTCTGTAAACTATGTTTGGTGATATAAAAGAAAAAGTTTATTTACCGTTGTTTCTATTGTCAATTGTTATACAAAGCGTTAATACGGTAGGATTCCGCACACCGCGTTAACGATACATCCTGTCACGAGATTGATCTAAGATGAGTCATGTGGACCTACAAGTGGTATCAGAGCGTTTGCTCTTGATTTACGTTTGATTCTTGGTGATTAGAGACGTTTTTGTGTACAATTTGACAAGAAATTGAGCATTTTTGTATCCATGGAGTTTTCAAGTTCTTGAAACTGATTTTACTGCTGAATTCATGAATTTGAGGTTGATTTTGGTGAAATTGATCCGATAGAAGTGTTCTAATTCATGAAATACTAAATCCTACGGTTCAATTTCTTCAAATTCCATCTAATCTGTTAGAAATGATGATTTTTGGTGCTGGTTGTTCGTGTTTGGGTTAAAGTTCTTGCTGAGTTTGTTTCAGCTGGTTTAGGTGAAATTGCTGAAAGTTGTTGCAGGCGAACTTAGCAGGCGAACTTAGCAAGTTCGCTTCTCTCAGTTTAAGCGAACTTAGTAGGCGAACTTATCAGTAAGCGAACTTATTGTATTTCTTGGGTAAGCGAACTTGTCAAGTTCGCTTAATATCAAATTCGCTTGTTTTGGCTGAAGGGAACTTATTATCTTCGCCTAAGGGAATTTTGAGTTCAACACTTGAAAATTTTTTCTGAAAAATGGCAAATATGGTTCAAGTGACAAATATGTTAAATTACGACAACGAGATTGGTACATCTCAAAAACCGCCCAAATTGTTTAGTCTTGCAGATTATTCCAACTAGAAAGATCGGTTTGATCAGTTCGTATCTTTTACTGATACAAGCTTATGGATTCCAATCTTGGAGGATTATATGCATCTGACATATACTTGGATGGGAAAGGATGATGTTCCGAAATCAGTATCTGCGTTAACCACAGGAAAAAAATTATTGTTTGATAGAGAAAAGAAGGCAATGGCCAGTATCTCAATGTCTCTTCCAAAAGAAATTTATCACAGCTTTAAACAATTCAGAACTTCTCAACAATTATGGGAGGCGTTGCAAAAGAGATGTGAAGGTAGTTTGGATGTTAAGAAAAGCCGCAAAGAATTACTGAAGAAGCACTTCTTAGTATTCAAGCATTTTCAAAATGAATCTTTAGATGATCTTGCAACAAGATTCTATCATTTGCTGAGCGAGTTATCAAGTGCTTCAGTGGTTTATGAGACTGAAGAGATAAATGGTAAGTTTTTGGAGGCATTACCATCAAAATTTGATGTGTATACGGTTTTGATTAAAGAGAATGTCAAGTATAAAACCATGTCGCTTGAAGAGGTTCTTGGGAAGATTCAATCACATGATATGAATAGGAAGAAGAAGGAAATCAATATGGAACATATTCAAGATCCTTCAATGTATTTTGCTAAATCTTCTGGAAAAACTGGTGAAGGGTTGCATTCTTTTCAGGTGATGCTCAAGATATTTCTCATGATCATTGTTCTGGAGTTTCAAGTCATTCAGGTTTCTCTGCAAATACAAATTCTTCGTCATCTGGAACACATAGTTTGAATCAAAGAGTTGCTGATGATTATCTAGCAATGTTTTCTTCCTTTATGGCTTCTTATGAAAATTTTATTGGAGGAAAAATTCATGATCCGGAGGTTATTGAAGAAGATTTCAGACAGATTGATCATGTTGATCTAGAAGAGATGAACATTCAATGGAATATGGCTATGCTTATGCGACAAGCAAAGGATTTTTTGAAAAAGACTGGAAGAAAGTATATTGGGTCTAACAGTCGTTCACGCATGGGATTTGATAAACCAAAGTTCGTTGCTATAATTGTCAAGAGTATGGTCATTTTGCCAAAGAATGCGTGAAGCGGAAAGTTGAATTTAATTCTCAGAAGAAGCCTAATAACTTTCAGAACAATCGTAATCAATCTCATGGTTCTTCTAATTCTGGAAATTCTAATCACGCATCTGCATCATCTGCTTTGGTTGCTCAGAATGATGAAAATTATGACTGGGGTATTCATCTTGAAGATTTGGTTGGTTCGATAAGTCAAGCGTTTGCAGCTGAGATTCATTCTACTAAATCTGAAGAGTTAACTGATGATGATAGCTCAAGTGATGGTGAGAGTTTGCCAAGTGCTAATGAAGAAAGTGATCAAGTACAAAATGGTGAGTGTCACACCCCAACCGACGGCGGAAACGTCGGGGCGGGACATGTAGACTGTTCATGAGCACAAGGTTGACTAAATTGAAATATATTAATCATCTAAATTCATTTCAAGTATTCAAGACAAAACTAAATCAAACCAAGTACATAAAATAAAATACATAATCCTTTATTAAAATTATCTAGGTCCAAAACTTAGGTGTAGCAAGTCTTGGTCAAAATCACACATTAGCACCTGAAACATGAATAAAATAATGTCAACTAAAAGTTGGTGAGCATACACAGGTTTGTATATAGATTACATATAGATTGTAAATAAACAAATCCTTACATAACATGATAAAATAACGCATTTATGGAGAGCAGCTATTGTGTAACCAAGTACAATCAAACCTTTGTAACTAGCATGCAAAATTGTGTTGTCGGTAACAATCACCCCAATCTGGGTGGGTTTGTCAGACTCAATAGATCTATCATTGTTTACCGTCGGCTTGAATAGTTAATGATTGCACATAAATCGCACACAAAAGTTAGCACAACTAGCACTTAGGCTTAAAGCTCAAATTGCACACATGAATGTAAAGAGGATTTGTATTTGTGTTGTTTGTGTAAATGTAAACAATAGTATTGTATAATGTTCGTGTTCCACCCCAAAAAGTGTAAAAGAGTAAAAGGGGCTATGTAATACTCACATGGTTTGAAGGCGTAGCTAACACAAGAGACTAGATAGTAATACGAGGTCCTTGTAATGCACAACGTTAACTTAGAGTGTAATATGTATCGAAATCAATAGTATGCACAATAGTCTATGTCTAAGTATAAGGTTAAATTGGATGTGTGTACAAGGAATTTGAAGTTATAGGTGTTAGTGATTTGTACTTGGATGGTGTTGTATAAAATTAAGGTTTGAGTTTGGAATAACTAAATAATAAAACAAAATTATTATTTATTTACTTAGATATAAAAATAATGTAGGTATTAGAGGTAATTAAGTATAACCTAAATAAATGATTTTTGTTTAAATGTAAATTAAATAAATAATTGTTACCTTATTTATTTATTTATAAAATATGTAACTTAGTCTTTTAGTTATAAAAATATATTAGATGTTTTATAATAAATATAAATTTATTTACTTTATTTTCATAAAGATGTTTAAGTAAATGGTGTAAATAATATTTAAGTGTAGGGTTTAACAATAAATATAAATTTAATTTTGTATGTTTTAAATAAACAATTTCTATTTATTTATTTTATAAAATCAATTATTTTTATTTAAAAAAAATTAATTTGAAATACTTATTGTTTTTAAATTATGGAAATAATTATTCTGTCAAGAATTTTCTCACACACACGACCGTGCCTGGGACAGGGCACGATCGTGCTAGAACCACGGGCGCGACCGTGCTAGTCAGGGACGCAACTGTGTTGACCAATACAGAGGATATAGCTAAGCTGTCCACTAGGCACGACCGTGTCTAGGCCAGGCACGACCGTGTCTAGGGTTCTGAGGCACGACCAAGTCTAACCAAGAGGTATAACCGGGTCTGAGTGTGTGAGGAACGACCGCGCTGGTATTGGCACGACCGTGTCTCATGAAGCACGACCGCGCTAGAAGACTAGCGCGACCGTGTCTGTTCCAAAACAGAACGAATTAACTGATTCTTATAATGTTAACGTTGGATTTCATAGGGCTTTCATCGATAGGGTTATTACAAGTCTTTTGGAATATATTAATTGTATTTAAAACATGTTCAAAGCAGGGCTCGATTAAATCCATTTTGCACGAAAAATAGATTCTGGTTTGTGATGATTCCCATATTTTAAACCCAAATTAGATTAGGGCTTTTGATCTATAGACTAAATCGAAAGTGTGGAAGGTCTCAATTACCCGGAAGAAGGATGAATCGATGGTGTACGGGTAGAATTAGTTCCGGCGATGACGGGCTTGACCTCTCGCGTCTTCTGCTGCAATTCCGACTAAATCAGCGTGTCCAGAAGCCTTAGAGAGGATCGATAGTATGTTGGCTTGGGGGAATTGCAAATCAAAATGGTGAATTCGATGGTTTCGTGAGAGGATTAGGCGTTTATGAGATAAATCGACGAAATTGAGTTTATTTGTTGTAATGGTGATGATTAAAAGGTTTAATTGAGTTCGCTAATGGTGAAAACGTGTAGAACGGTTATGAAATCGAACGTCTCTGTGTTTAAAGGATGCATTTACGTTTCAATTGATGAGAGGCGCGACCGTGCCCATATTAGGCGCGACCGTGCCATGGCACCGTGCGCGACCGTTCCAAAGCAAGGCGCGCGACCGTGCCATAGCACCTGGCGCAACCGTGCTAGAACGAGGCGCGACCGTACCTAGTAGGGTTTCTGTTTATTTATTTATAAAATCAGTCCTTGTAAGTTTCAGTATTGACAGGTTTGTATAAATATGGACTTATGTAGAGTTTTATAGGATATACTCGTGTAAAACTTGTGGACTTGCATTGGAACATAGTATTTAATTGTTAATACAAATAGAACAAGTCAGTGTACTAGAATTTGATTTGAAATGTATCACATTGAACCGAAATATAGATAATGAAAATCAGAAATGTTACAGTATCCCCATGTTGAAGGAATTTCGTCCCAAAATTTAGCTAGTGGAGGCGACGGCATCAATGAAGAGATGGGGGTACTTGAGCTTCATTTGATCCTCTCGTTCCCAAGTAAACTCAAGACCACGTTTAGATTCCTAACGAACCTTGACAATGGGAATACGGCTTCTTTTGAGCTGCTTGATCTCACGATCCATGATTTCCACTGGTCTCTCAACGAAGTGCATCGTTTCGTCAATGTGCACGTCGTCAAGAGGTATGTGGAGATTCTCATCAGCAAGACATTTCTTCAGATTAGACACATGAAATGTAGGATGCACATTGCCAAGTGATGGAGGTAAGTCAAGTTTGTAAGCCACTTTCCCAATCATTTCGAGGATCTTAAATGGACCCACATAGCGAGGTGCTAATTTGCCTTTCTTTCCAAAACGGATCACACCCTTCCATGGAGACACCTTTAGAAGAACAAGGTCACCGACTTGGAATTCCAAGGGTTTTCGTCGTTTGTCGGCATAACTCTTTTGTCGACTTCTCGCTACTCGAATGTTGTCACGGATTTGTATAATCTTGTCGGATGTTTCTTGAATTAGCTCGGGACCGGTGATTTTTGTTTCACCAATCTCGTTCCAACAGATAGGAGAACGACACTTGCGACCATAGAGAGCTTCAAATGGAGCCATGTTGATACTCGTGTGGTAGCTATTGTTGTAGGAGAACTCAATTAGGGATAGATGTGAATCCCAATTGCCACTAAAATCAATTACACAAGCTCTAAGCATATCCTCAAGAGTTTGGATTGTTCGCTCGGTCTGACCATTAGTTTGGGGATGGTAAGCCGTGCTCAAATCCAAGCGTGTACCAAGAGCAGTTTGGAGAGATTGCCAAAAACAGGAGGTGAACCGAGCATCTCTATCGGAGATTATGTTTAAGGGAACACCGTGACGGCTCACAATTTCGTCAGTGTAAATTCGGGCTAGTTTCTCAACTCGATAGTCTTCACGGATAGGCAAGAAATGAGCAGATTTGGTGAGACGGTCAATGATTACCCAAATGCTATCATAACCACTTGAGGTGCGAGGGAGTTTGGTGATGAAATCCATAGCTAAGTTCTCCCATTTCCACACAGGAATTTTTGGTTGTTCAAGTAAACCAAAAGGACGTTGATGTTCGGCTTTGACTTTGGAGCAAGTTAGACATTTGGCAACATAGAGAGCAATGTCTTTCTTCATACCGGGCCACCAATATTGTTGGCGAAGATCTTGGTACATTTTATCCGCACCAGGATGAATGGATTAACGAGTCTTGTGAGCCTCGTTCATGAGAAATGTACGGAGATCATCGCGATCGAGAACCCAAATACGGTTTAAGTAATAAAGTAAGCCATTGGGTTTTGATTCAAGCTGAAGTTCAACACCACACGACATTTCCTCGTACATGTTACCCTCGGTGACTGAGACGTGTTGAGCTTCTAAGATGCGATTTTGAATGTCGGTTTGAATTTGGACACATTGAAGCATGACATGGTCCTTTCGACTCAAAGCGTTGGCTACAACATTCGCTTTGCCGGGATGGTAAAGAATTTCGCAGTCATAGTCGTTAAGGAGTTCAACCCAACGCCGTTGTCTCATATTGAGTTCTTTTTGGTTGAAGATATGTTGGAGACTTTTGTGGTCGGTGAACACCACACATTTCGTGCCATAAAGGTAATGTCTCCAAATCTTCAATGCGAATACGACCGCACCCAACTCGAGATCGTGCGTCGTATAATTCTTCTCGTGAATCTTGAGTTGTCTTGATGCATAAGCGATTACTTTGCCTCGTTGCATGAGGACACAACCGAGACCTTGGTTGGAAGCATCACAGTAGACAACTAGATCATCATTCCCATCAGGGAGAGTCAAAATAGGAGCATTGCACAACTTTTGCTTGAGAGTTTGGAAAGCTTCTTCTTGTTTTGGTCCCCATTCATAAGTTTTACCCTTGTGGGTCAAAACGGTAAGAGGGACAGCAATCTTAGAGAAATTTGAGATGAAGCGACGATAATATTCCGCAAGACCAAGAAATGAACGAACTTCGGTGGGGGTCTTCAGGGCATTCCAATTCTTAACCGCTTCGATCTTAGCAGGGTCAACATGAATTCCCTTGTCGTTAATGATATGACCAAGAAATTGAACTTCCTTTAACCAAAATTCACATTTGGAGAATTTGGCATATAATTGTTCCTTCCTCAAGAGATCCAAAACCAGTCTAAGGTGTTGCTCATGGTCGGATTTAGACTTGGAGTAGATTAAGATATTGTCAATGAAGACGATCACAAATTTATCAAGGTACGGTTGCACACACGATTCATGAGGTCCATGAAGACCGCGGGTGCATTGGTTAGTCCAAAAGGCATGACCATGAACTCGTAGTGACCATACCTTGTTCGAAAAACAGTCTTTGGAATATCTTCCTCTTGTACACGGAGTTGATGATAACCAAATCGAATATCAATCTTTGAGAAGTAGGTCGAACCTTGAAGTTAATCAAAGAGGTCATCAATTCTAGGCAAGGGATAACTGTTCTTGATGGTAAGCTTGTTGAGTTTGCGGTAGTCAATACACATGCGGAATGATCCATCCTTTTTTTGACGAATAAGACGGGTGCACCCCATGGTGAATGACTTGGACGAATGAATCCCTTGTCGGAGAGCTCTTGGAGTTGACTTGCAAGTTCTTGCATTTCAGAAGGTGCAAGACGGTATGGAGCTCTAGTCACGGGGTTAGCTCCGGGCACAAGATCAATGCGAAATTCTACTTGTCGAACGGGTGAAAGACCGGATAGATCTTCGGGAAATACCTCGGGAAAATCCCGAATGCTGGGAATGTCGTGGATACTCTTCTCTTTGACATCCTTTTGAACAATATGAGCTAAGAAGGCCACGTACTTCTTTCGTAGGTACTTTTGGGCGGTAGTGCATGACATTAACTTAAGTCCTTTGCAAGGCTTTTCACCAAAGACTCTTAACGTTTCTCCCAACGGTAGAGGTATTCGGATGCACTTCTCGAAACAGATGACTTCGGCATGATGATTTGATAGCCAATCCATGCCTATGATGATATCAAAACTCCCTAGTGGCATTGGTACAATATTGATTGGAAATGTTCATTAAGTTCTAGAGAGCAGTCATAGATAACAGACTCAATTGTAAGCAAATCACAATTTTCTATTTCGACAGTGAAGGTTTTCTCTAATTGGGACCGTGTCTTTGCAAGTAAGGGTTCAAAATTAAGTGACACAAAATTTTTATCGGCACCGGTGTCAAATAAAATGGAGACGTATTGACTATTAACAAGGAACGTACCGTTGACCACATCATTCTTGGCTTGAGCTTCATTGGCGTTTATGTTGAAAGCACGCCCACGAGCTCTGCCTTGTCTAGCATTGATTAACCTTGGGCACTGATCACGGAAATGATTTGGGTTACCACATTCATAACAAGCGCGTCCATTTTCAATAGCGGGAACACCTTAATTAGCCACTTGGGGGTTGGTTCGGTTTGGTGGGTTGACTTGGCCTGCAAGTGCTTTGGCTCTACAAACATTGACCGTATGGCCGTATTTCCCACAATGAGTGCAAAGGCGACATGGAATGCTTGATGGTGATAGTTGCATGTGGCACAAAGTGGGTAAATTCCAACATATGGCTTTTTGGCTGGTGCTTGAACCATAGGAGCAACTTGGTTAACAGGTATAGCAGGAGTGACCATAGCATAGTTTCTAGCCTTTCTTTTCTTATTATTACGAGAGGGTTCAGTTGTGGCTTCCTTGATGTATACGGGAGGAGTTGTGGTGTCGGGAACTTTCTTGGTGCCTTTTCTAGTCAGAGTACCCGCTTTCACATGGTTGTCGGTTAATGTAGCAGATAAGCGGATAGCATCTTCAAGTCTTGCGGGATTTCTCCCTAAGACAGTATCTTGGATTTACCTTGGTAATCTACAAATATACTTCTCGATGCAGCGGGACAAAGGTGTGACCATATGGGGCACAAGCAGATTCAACTCATGGAACCGAGTTGTATAAGCTAGACTTTCACCACCATCTTGGGCAAGATCCCAAAACTCGGCTTCCAGTTTCTTTACCTCATTTCGAGGATAAAATTCTTCAGTCATTAGCCTTTTAACCTCATCCCAAGGTAAGGCCATTACTACTTCCACACCTCTATTCCTCTTTTTCCCATTCCACCACGTGAGCGCCCGTTTTTGTAAGACACTTGTGGCATGACGAACACGAAGGTTATCGGGGCAGTCACTATTGAGAAAGGTATTCTAAATACTTTCGAACCATTGAAGAAGTCCCGTAGCTCCTTCGGTACCATAGAACTTAAGAGGATTACATAAGTTGAAGTGTTTGAAGGTGCATTGTGGTGGGTTAGCACCACCACCACCATTAGCTCCATGTTTACCATTTGTGGCACCATTAACTTGAGTGAGTTGGGTTACAAGTTGTGCAAGGAAAGCAGCAATGTCGGTGTTGTTGTTGGTCACGGGAGCACGACGGGGAGGCATTCTACAGATTTGCATAAGAAAATATGTAAGAACTTATGAATGTTGTTTGAATTTTAAAAGAATAAGATAAAAATAAAATAGTAACTCATAGTTTGGATTGTACTCAAATAGTGATAAAATCACTTGAATACTATGACACATTAAGGTTAATTAAACTCATATAATTTTCAAGGAGTCATGCTTTAGCCTATAAGTAAACACTCATCCTGGGAATTCCCAGGAAAGCATACTTTCCTAGACAGAAAACCCAGAATACAGGTGTCACCCTTCCAGATTGCACGTGTCCTCAAATAATTAACAAAGTTTAAAAGCCTTAACGAGGAAATAAAGAAATTTTTATAGATTTTGATCCATGGAGTTTCCACATGCTAAGAGAATGATGATAGAGGAGTAGGTAAGAATATTATGAGGTTTTAGGGTATAGGTAGGGATATTGTTTATTTAATTATTATTTAAGTATATCTTAATAAGTCATGAATTTTAACAAGTAAGGCATCAAAAATGAAATAATAACTAATCATAAAGAACATGTAACACATAGCATGTAACACATAGCATGTAACACATAACATGTAGCACATATCACATAATCATGAAGCATGGCATAAGTGGGTGTCCTAAAGTTATAGTTTAGGTCAAGGGTGTCTAATAACCTAGTTCCCTATAACCAAGGCTCTGATACCAATCTGTCACACCCCAACCGACGGCGGAAACGTCGGGGCGGGACATATAGACTGTTCATGAGCACAAGGTTGACTAAATTGAAATATATTAATCATCTAAATTCATTTCAAGTATTCAAGACAAAACCAAATCAAACCAAGTACATAAAATAAAATACATAATCCTTTATTAAAATTATCTACGTCCAAAACTTATGTGTAGCAAGTTTTGGTCAAAATAACACATTAGCACCTGAAACATAAATAAAATAATGTCAACTAAAAAGTTGGTGAGCATACACAGGTTTGTATATAGATAACATATAGATTGTAAATAAACAAATCCTTACATAACATGATAAAATAAGGCATTTATGGAGAGCAGCTATTGTGTAACCAAGTACAATCAAACCTTTGTAACTAGCATGCAAAATTGTGTTGTCAGTAACAATCACCCCAATCTGGGTGGGTTTGTCAGACTCAATAGATCTATTATTGTTTATCGTCGGCTTGAATAGTTAATGATTGCACATAAATCGCAAACAAAAGTTAACACACCTAGCACTCAGGCATAAAGCTCAAATTTGCACACACGAATGTAAAGAGGATTTGTACTTGTGTAGTTTGTGTAAATGTAAGCAATAGTGTTGTATAGTGTTCATGTTCCACCCCAAAAAGTGTAAAAGAGTAAAAGGGGCTATCTAATACTCACATGGTTTGAAGGCGTAGCTAACACAAGAGACTAGATAATAATACGAGGTCCTTGTAATGCACAACGTTAACCTAGAGTGTAATATGTATCGAAATAAATAGTATGCACAATAGTCTATGTCTATGTCTAAGTCTAAGGTTAAATTGGATGTGTGTATAAGGAATTTGAAGTTGTAGGTGTTAGTGGTTTGTACTTGAATGGTGTTGTATAAAATTAAGGTTTGAGTTTGGAAAAACTAAATAATAAAACAAAATTATTATTTATTTACTTAGTTATAAAAATAATGTAGGTAATTAAGTATAACCTAAATAAATGATTTTTGTTTAAATGTAAATTAAGTAAATAATTGTTACCTTATTTATTTATTTATTTATAAAATATGTAACTTAGTCATTTAGTTATAAAAATGTATTAGATGTTTTATAATAAATATAAATTTCTTTACTTTATTTTCATAAAGATGTTTAAGTAAATGGTGTAAATAATATTTAAGTGTAGGGTTTAACAATAAATATAAATTTTATTTTGTAAGTTTTAAATAAACAATTTCTATTTATTTATATTATAAAATTAATTATTTTTATTTAAAAAAAATTAATTTGAAATACTTATTATTTTTAAATTATGGAAATAATTATTCTGTCAAGACTTTTCTCACACACACGATCGTGCCTGGGACAAGGCACGATCGTGCTAGAACCACGGGCGCGACCGTGCTAGTCAGGGACGCGACCGTGCTGACCAATACAGAGGATATAGCTAAGCTGTCCACTAGGCACGATCGTGTCTGGGCCAGGCACGACCTTGTCTAGGGTTCTGAGGCACGACCAAGTCTAGCCAAGAGGTATAACCGGGTCTGAGTGTGTGAGGCACGACCGTGCTGGTATTGGCACGACCGTGTCTCATGAAGCACGACCGCGCTAGAAGACTAGCGTGACCGTGTCTGTTCCAAAACATAACGAATTGACTGATTCTTATAATGTTAACGTTGGATTTCATAGGGCTTTCATCGGTAGGGTTATTACGAGTCTTTTGGAATATATTAATTGTATTTAAAACATGTTCAAAGCAGGGTTCGATTAAATCCATTTTGCACGAAAAATAGATTCTGATTTGTGATGATTCCCATATTTTAAACCCAAATTAGATTAGGGCTCTTGATCAATAGACTAAATCTAAAGTGTGGAAGGTCTCAATTACCCGGAAGAAGGATGAATCGACGGTGTACGGGTAGAATGAGTTCCGGCGATGACGGGCTTGACCTCCGGCGTCTTCTGTTGCAAATCCGACTAAATTAGCGTGTCCAGAAGCCTTAGAGAGGATCGATAGTGTGTTGTGTCACACCCCAACCGACGACGGAATCATCGGGGCGGGACATGTAGACTGTTCATGAGCACAAGGTTGACTAAATAATCCAAACACAACAAAATCCAAGAAAGAACATAATTGAAATACATAGAATCCTTTATTCAAATTAACTAAGTCCCAAAGCCTATGTGTAGCATATCTTGATCAAATCACACATTAGTACCTGAAACATGAATAAAATAAGGTCAACTAAAAGTTGGTAAGCATACACAGGTTTGTATATAGATAGCATATAGTTTGTAAATAAACAAATCCTTACATAACATGATAAAATAAGGCATTTATGGAGAGCAGCTATTATGTAACCAAGTACAATCAAACCTTTATAACTAGCATGCAAAATTGTGTTGTCGGTAACAATCACCCCAATCTGGGTGGGTTTGTCAGACTCAATAGATCTATCATTGTTTACCGTCGGCTTGAATAGTTAATGATTGCACAAAAATCGCACACAAAAGTTAGCACAACAAGCACTTAGGCTTAAAGCTCAAATTGCACACATGAATGTAAAGAGGATTTGTATTTGTGTTGTTTGTGTAAATGTAAACAATAGTATTGTATAATGTTCGTGTTCCACCCCAAAAAGTGTAAAAGAGTAAAAGGGGCTATGTAATACTCACTTGGTTTGAAGACGTAGCTAACACGAGATACTAGATAGTAACGAGGTCCTTGTAATGCACAACGTTAACCTAGAGTGTAATATGTATTGAATCAATAGTGTGTACAATAGTCGATGTCTAAGTCTAGGGTTGGATTGGATGTGTGTATAAGGAATTAGAGTTGTGAGTGTTAGTAGTTTGTACTTGAATGATGTTGTATAAAATTAGGGTTTGAGTTTGAAATAACTAAGTAAATAAATTACATAATTATTATTTATTTACTTGGTTATAAAAATAATGTAGGTATTAGGGGTAATTAAGTATAACCTAAATAAATAATTTTTGTTTAAATGTAAATTAAATAAATAATTGTTACCTTATTTATTTATTTATAAAATATGTAACTTATTCATTTAGTTATAAAAATGTATTGATTGTTTTATGTTAAATATAAACTTTTCTTACTTTATTTTCATAAAGATGTGTAATTAAGTTGTGTAAATAATATTTAAATGTAGGGTTTAACAATAAATCTAAATTAAATTTTGTAAGTTTTAAATAATCAATTTCTATTTATTTTATAAAATCAATTATTTTTATTTAAAAATTAGTTTGAAATACTTATTGTTTTTAAATTGGAATTAATTATTCTGTCAAAACTTTTCTCACACACACGACCGTGTCTGGAACAGGCACGATTGTGCTAGAACCACGAGCGCGACCGTGCTACTCAGGGACGCGACCGTGTTGACTAAACAGAATGCATAATTAGGCTGTTCACTAGGCACGATCGTGTCTTGGGCCAGGCACGACTGTGTCTAGGGTTTTGAGGCACGACCAAATCTAGCCAAGGGCATGACTGGGTCTGAGTGTGTGAGGCACGACCGCGCTGGTATTTGGCGCGACCGTGTCTCATGAAGCACGACCGCGCTAGAATGCTAGCGCGACCGTGTCTGTTCTAAAACAGCATCAATTTGACTAATTCTTATATTTTTAATGTTGGAATTCATAGGGCTTTCATCTGTAGGGTTATTACGAGTCTATTGGAATATATTAATTGTATTTAAAACGTGTTCAAAGCAGAGTTCGATTAAAACATGTTGAACGAGAACATAGGTTCGGGTTCGTGATGATTTTCATATTGTAAGCCCCAATTAAGTTGGGGCTTTTGATCTATAGACTAAAACGAGTGGGTATGAGGTTTCAATTACCCGGAAGGACGATGAATTGATGGTGTACAGTAGAAACGAGTTCCGGCGACGACGGGCTTGAACTCTGGCGTCTTCTGCTGCAATTCTGACTAAACCAGCGTGTCCAGAAGCTTTAGAGAGGATCGATAGTATGTTGGCTTGGAAGAATTGCAATCAAATTGGTGAATTCGATGATTTCGTGAGAGAATTAGGTGTTTATGAGATAATTCGACGAAATTAAGTTTATTTGTTGTAATGGTGATGATTAAAGGGTTTAATTGAGTTTGTTAATGACGAAAACGTGTAGAACGGTTATGAAATAGAACGTCCCTATGATTAAAGGTTGCATTTACGTTTCAACTGCTGAGAGGCGCGACCGTGCCAAGGCACCGGGCGCGACAGTTCCAAAGCAAGGCACGCGACCGTGCCATAGCACCTGGCACGACCATGCTAGAACGAGGCGCGACCGTGCCTATTAGGGTTTCTGGTTATTTATTTATAAAATCAGTCCTTGTAATTTCCGTATTGACAGATTTGTATAAATATGGACTTATATATAGTTTAATAGAGTATACTCGTGTAAAATTTGTGGATTTGCATTGGAACATGGTATTTAATTGTTGGTACGAATAGAACAAGTCAGTGTACTAAATTTGAATTTGAAACGTGTCACATTGAATTGAAATACTGATAATAAAAATCAGAAATGTTACATGTTGGCTTGGGGGAATTGCAAATCAAAATGGTGAATTCGATGGTTTCGTGAGAGGATTAGGCGTTTATGAGATAAATCGATGAAATTGAGTTTATTTGTTGTAATGGTGATGATTAAAAGGTTTAATTGAGTTCGTTAATGGTGAAAACGTGTAGAACGGTTATGAAATCGGACGTCTCTGTGTTTAAAAGCTGCATTTACGTTTCAACTGATGAGAGGCGCGACCGTGCCCATATGAGGCGCGACCGTGCCATGGCACAGGGCGCGACCATTCCAAAGCAAGGCGCTCGACCGTGCCATAACACCTGGCGCGACCATGCCAGAACGAGGCGTGACCGTGCCTAGTAGGGTTTCTGTTTATTTATTTATAAAATCAGTCCTTGTAAGTTTCAGTAATGACAGGTTTGTATAAATATGGACTTATGTAGAGTTTTATAGGATATACTCGTGTAAAATTTGTGGATTTGCATTGTAACATAGTATTTAATTGTTAATACAAATAGAACAAGTCAGTGTACTAGAATTTGATTTGAAATGTGTCACATTGAACCGAAATATAGATAATGAAAATCAGAAATGTTACAGTGAGACTGAGATTGCATCTGGTGTATTTGAAGATGATATTGTTTTAACTCAAAATTCTTCTGATGGTGCTGATTATGAAAATATCCCGATTGCAAAAGTCTTCATGGCAGATATGTCATATCTTTCAAAGGTAAAAGATTATGTCTGTCACATTTATTGCTCAAATTGCATAAGTATAAAAGATAAAATGCAAAAAGTAATGGATGATAACACAAATTTAATTTGTGATATGAAATCAATGCATTCAGTTAATCAAAAATTGAAAGATAATGATAAATTGTGTATAGATAGAATTGAGCCTTTAAAAAGAGATTTGAACTCTTTGGGATTGAAATATAAGGAACAAGCATATCATCTGGATATGGCTTATGTTGAGATTGAGAAGTGAAATGAAATTGTTGGTCAGAAGAACAATGAAATTGTTGGTCAGAAGAACAAAGAAATTTCTGATAAAGAATCTGAGGTGATCAAATTGCATAGAAAGCTGGAAAACTTTGAAAATTTATCTGTAGTATTGGATTACTTTAATGAAAATGCTGATCCTACTAAGAGGGTTGTTGGAATAGGATTTGTTCCTCCACCATTCAATGCAAATTATGTGGTTGAACCAGAGATTATTCATGAAGAGGAAATTGATCCAAAGACAGTGTTGAAGGTGAATCCAATAACTGGTGAAGATATGATCTATGATTCTGATTCTAATGATTAGGTGTTAGATGATAATAAGGTTGAAGGCATTCCAAAGGAAGTGCAAATTGATTAACCAAAAGTAGTGAAGATTGTTACCCGTGATATATGCATTTTAACAGAATCGGATGAGGTGAAAGTTGTTAAAAAATGCTACAATCAAGTGGATTTGTTGCTGCTGGTTATCAGAAGAAGAATTCATCGAAGGTGACTAAACAAGTTTTTGTTCCAAAGAAGCCAGTCTACTGTACAGAAAAATCTTCTGAAGCTTGTTCATCAGACGGGTCATCAAATTCAAGAAAAACTCCTTATATCAGAAATCATCAAGATAGAAGAGTTTGTTTTCATTGTTATGAGGCTGGTCATATTCTGATTCATTGTCCTTATAAGAATCAAGGCAAATTAAAGTGTGATCCCTCACAAAAACAAGCAGTGACGATTCTGAAAAGACAAACTAGGGAAAAGCCTAAGTGTAGTGTTGAAAAGAATATGCCTTGTCAATCATTTGCTAAATCTTCGGGATTTAAGCAACATGATACGGGTATTTTTAAACCTGTTGTTTTTCAAAATAAGTTTGAGATTCCACTTGTTGGAATTCAAAAAGAGTCTCAACCACAACGAAGAAGACGAAACAGAAAACTAAAGAAATTTTTTGAAATACCTGAATTTGATAATCATAAATCTAATATTGTTTTTCCAAATAATCATAATTTGTCATATTTGAAAAGGTCAAATCAAAAATCTTATGTTCCAAAGGTTGATGATAATGTTGATTGTGAGTTACTTGAAGTTGTTTATTTTGATCCATCTAGACGACCCAAGACCACAATGGCTTGGGTTCCAATTTCTAACTGATTTTCTTTGTTTAAGTAGGGACAACCAAGGAGGACTATCAACAATACGTGGTATGTGGATAGTGGTTTTTCTCGACATATGACAGGGAATATTCCTTTGTTGGAAGATGTGATTAATATAGATGGTGGTTATGTCGCTTTTGCTGGAAATAATGGCGGGTACATAACTGGTCAGGGTACTTTAAAGAATGAAAAAGTCAAATTTGAGAAAGTAAACTATGTGGAGCAACTTGAACATAATCTTTTAAGTGTATCTCAAGTGTGTGACAAGAAATTTTCATATTATTTCAATGATTCTGAATGTTATATCTCCAAACCGGGCTTTGTGATTCCTGACGAATGGATTCTAATGAACGCTCCAAGGAGAAATGACACATATGTCCTAGACATGATTATTGCTACTACTACAGATTAAATTCCTACTTGTTTACTCTCCAAGGCATATGAGTCAGATTCTATTTTGTGGCACAGGAAACTTGCTCACATCAATTATCGAAAAATGAATTATCTTGTGAAGAATGATCTGGTTTTTGGTGTTCCAAAAATGAAATTTTCAGTTCCTGATGACTGTATTCCTTGCAAGAAGGGGAAACAACATAAGAAGTCCCACAAATCTAAGACAAAGAAATCTATTGTAACTCCTTTGGAGCTACTGCATATAGATTTGTTTGGACCGAATAGTATCAGGAGCATTGGTGGTAAATCTTACTGTCTGGTGGTAATGGATGATTACTCTAGATTTTCATGGGTTAAGTTCCTTGCTTCTAAAGCCGAAACCATAGAGTTGGTACAATTCTTAATCCTGGGTTTAGAGAATTTATTCAAACAGAAAGTCAGAAGAATTAGGAGTGATAATGGCAGTGAATTTAAGAATAGCAAAATGTGGTTATTCTGTCTTCAAAAGGGAATTCATCATGAATTCAGTGCGCCTTATGTACCTCAACAAAATGAGGTTGCTGAACGAAAGAACATGACTTTAGTTGAAACTGCACGTACGATGCTTGCTGATTATAAGCTTCCAGTAACTTTTAGGCTGAGGCTGTAAATATTGCATGTCATGTTTTGAACCGAGTCTTGACCGTTAAGCGACACAACAAGACGTGCTATGAGTTGCTTAATAATCGTAAGCTGAATCTGGAATATTTACTACCTTTTGGTAATCCATGCACCATTTTGAAAGTTCGTGATGTCCCAACCAAGTTCAATGCTAAGGCAATTGAAGGGATATTTCTGAGATATGTTGCTAATTCTACTACCAAGAGGGTTTATAACAAAGAGACTCGCCAAGTTTAAGAATGGTTTAATATTGACTATTCTAATCGGTCTTTACCTCAAATGGTGATTGGACCAGACTAGGCTTTTGATTATGAGAATTTATTCAAGTCTTTTCATTTACCTTCTGATATTTCTCATGCGGAAGCTGCTATTTTATATGACTCATGTCAAGATGCACAGAATAATGGTTTTCTACCGACTGCGGTTCCACATTCATTTGTTCCTTCTACATTTGCTCCAAGTCCTAATGCTGCTTCTTATTCGGGAACACAAGAGTCTGATAGTGAAGATGAAAATGTTATTTTCCAAGATTCTTCTGCTGATCCGTTGATAGTTGATGAACCTTCTATTTTGTCACAGGATCAGGGGGAGATTCCTACAAATCTGGATTCAGGGATACGAGTTAATCAAGATCTGTCTTATCAGTCTAATACGATTCAAGTTGATGTGTTGTCAGTTCCTGAGGTTGCATCAATCAAGGAACTCAAAGCTCATCCGATTTCAAATATCATTGGGGATTTGCGTGATGGAGTGCAAACACGTTCTACTCTTGACAACACTTGTTTGTATACATGTTTTAACGAGACTGGGGTTTTTGATGTATGCTCACATTCATGTTTTATTTCTCAGGTAGAACCAAAGAATGTCGAAATGGCATTGAGTGATAACAATTGGATAGAGGCCATGCAGGAAGAACTTGCTCAGTTTGACAAACTTAAAGTTTGGAATCTTGTAGATCTTCTAAAGGGTGTATATCCAATTGGTACAAAGTGGGTGTTTAAATGCAAGAAAGACGATCGAGGTGTTGTGGTGTGAAATAAGGCAAGATTCGTTGTTCAAGGTTTCAATCAACAAGAGGGAATTGATTACACCGAGGTTTATGCGCCTGTTGCTAGGCTTGAAGCTATAAGGTTGTTTCTTGCTTTTGCTTCATATAAAGGTTTTAAGGTGTTTCAATTAGATGTAAAAAGTGCTTTCTTATATGGTAAAGTCAAGGAGGAAGTTTATGTGTGTCAGCCGCCGGGGTTTGAAGATCCAATTAATCCGTCCAAAGTTTTCAAGCTTGATAAAGCTCTCTATGGTCTTCATCAAGCTCCTCGAGCGTGGTATGAAACGTTTTCTACACATCTTCTGGCGAATGATTTTGTTCGTGGCCATATTGACTCTACTTTATTCATTAAGAAAGCAGGGGGAGAATACCTATTGGTACAGATATGTGTAGACGATATTATTTTTGGCTCTACAAATGAAGAATTATGCAAAGAGTTTGAGAGTATTATGAAATCAAAGTTTGATATGTCAGCTATGGGAGAGTTATCATTTTTCCTAGGTCTTCAAGTTAATCAGAAGGAAGATGGTTTCTTTATTCACCAGTCCAAGTATGTAAAGGACATCTTGAGCCGTTTCACGATGGAGGACTGTACCCCATATGATACTCCGATTCCGGTCAATCATAAATTGAATTCTGACCCGGATGGAAAAGAAGTTGATTGTCGACTCTACCGTGCAATAATTGGATCTCTTATGTACTTAACCGCTTCAAGGCCAGATATAATGTTCGTTGTGTGTATTTGTTCCAGGTTCCAAGCAAAACCAAAAGAATCTCATTTGATTGCAGTAAAGAGAATCTTTCGTTAGCTAAAAGGAAAACAAAGATTGGGACTATGGTTTCCTCATGGTTCTAACTTTGAATTCAATGCTTACACTGATTCTGATTTTGGTGGTTGTTGTTTGGACAGGAAATCTATTACAGGTGGTTGTCGGTTCTTGGGTAATCGTCTAATTTCCTGGCAATGCAAAAAGCAGACTACGGTCTCCATTTCCACATGCGAAGCAGAATACATTGCTGCTGCAAGTTGTTCACAAATCTTATGGATACAACAGCAATTAAGAGACTACGGTTTGAATTTTACAGGAACCCCCATGTTTATTGATAAGAATGCTACAATGTCTATTAAAAATAATCCAGTTAAGCACAGTAAAACAAAGCACATTGAAATTAGATATCATTTTATTCGTGATTATGCAGATAAGAAGTTAATTGAGCAGGAAAGGGTACATACCGATGATAATTTTGCTGATCTTTTTACCAAAGCATTTGATCGTACCTTTTTTAAATTTCTGATCAAAATGATTGGTATGATCAATCCCGAATAAAAGTTTTTCAAAGCAATTTTCATGGGAGATTTTGTTTTAAATTTCTTTTATTGCTTTATTACATTTCTGCATTTTACATTTCAGTCAAAATTTGTTATTTATAAAAATTCGAAACAAAATGAAAAATATAAAATTGACATCATTTGAAGTTATAGAAGAAATGATAGTACATCAGTGAATAGTTCATTACACATGACCTTGTTAGACCTTTGTTATATGAAAATTAAATAATTTGATTTGATATAAATTTCAAAGTCTGCATAAATGAGATATGACAGTGTTTTTGAATGCTCTAATCTTGATAACATGTTTTAATTTGAATGTGAGTTTGAAACTTGAATTGTCAATAGACTAGAAGCGTTTTTGAACCAATAGTAGTGTGAAAATTAAATATGATATGATTACATCTGTGATTTGAATCCATTATATGCCTGAGTGTGTGTAAAAGATCATTATCAGATATAGAATATATGGTTTTAAGAATTTCATGAGACCAATATCGAATTATATCTTTAACACAATCTCTTTCAGTTCACTTCACTGCCCATGCCCCGAAAAACATGCAAGGTGTTGTTAAACTAAGATATGTTTCTGACACCATCTGTTAGAACATATATTCACCCTTGAATCAGTTAGATACATCATCTATTCTGATTTTATTGAAATTTATCCAGATAATAGTTGGATCCTCCTACCCGAATCTATTGATTCTCATTATAAAGCCAATTCATTAGAATCTTTCGATTCTAAATCAATCTGATTCTTAAATCCTTTGGGATCTGCTATTCTATGCTTGTGCCAATAGAGATAATTTAATCTTGGAGATTGATCTAATCTTTTAATAAACTGTGTATATCTTGATGATAGTGCAAGTTTAATTTTTGTTGGCATATATGTGGGGTACACGATATTTTTCATCTAAATGGTACTAACTCACATGAATTTGGAAGAAAAATGCTTATAGTTTCAAATCATATAATATTGACAATTTAAAACTTCATGCTTTGTATTTCAAATTCGGAATGAAATATTGAGCATTTCATAACCTGATCTTGTTTACTTTGAAATTTATCGCGTATCATTTCAAGTATTATTCAAATTGATTGAAAATTTTATAAAACTGAAAAAAGAATATGAGTTACATAAGTATGAGTTTGTTTGTTTCATATCTTTGGTTACCCATAGTTGATAATATACAGTGTGACGAATTACTCATATAATGATATGATCTTCTTGCTCATGATGTTCATAAAAAAATATGCATTTTAGTTTGCTCATTTAAAAACCAAAAATATGTGTTTCTGTTTGTAAATATAAAAACCAAAAATATGTGATTCCGTGTATACAGATAAAAACCAAAAATATGTGATTCCGTTTGTACAAATAAAATCCAAAAATATATTGTTTCTATCTTCCATGAAAATTTTAATTTTAAAATGTTTCGGGATTGGATCGGATACTTGATACATATGAAAGTTCACGAGAATGGGTCGTGTTGAAAGTGAAGAATTTTGGTCAAAGGAAGGGTTTGGAGCGAACTTAATATGTTCGCCTGGTTCTGAGTAAGTGAACTTAATATGTTCGCCTGAGGCTTGTTAAGCGAACTTAACAAGTTCGCCTAATGGAGCGAACTTAATGGTGTGTTTAGTATTGTGTTCAGGCGAACTTATTCATTTATCATCTTCATTGTTTGAGCGAACTTATACGAGCGAACTTACTGAATTTTTAGAAATCTTATAATTTCATATCTAGGGTTTCTGTTCGGATTTTTTTGTGGTTGTTTCTGAATCGGTTTTCAATTGCGAGTCATTCTAGAGTAATTTCATCGATTTTTATCCGGTAAATCTTCTAGATTTTGCAAGTTTTAATCGGTGTTCATTCGGTTTGACTGTTTTCACGATTTCTGAGATTTAATCAAATTAACAGTTGAAATTGATGATTTAAAATGTGTCGTAAATCTTAATCGATGCTATTGTTAAGTTTGAATTGAGATTTTTGCTTAATTTAGACAAGTTTGTGATTATGTGTGGAATTTGTATCGACAGACAGGTTCAGGCGAACTTGTTCAGGCGAAATTGTTTAAGCGAACTTGTTTAGGCGAACTTATTATGTTCGCCTCTTACAACACTAAGCGAACTTAGTAAGTTCGCCTAAGGGCTCAGTAGTGTTAAGGACTTGTGATTTTTTTTTTTGTTGAAATTTTTTTTTGTGTTAAAATTTTTTATTTTTTGTGTGTTTTGATTACTAATGTGTTTTTGTCCTTTACATTTATAGATGGCTCGTCGTGTTGAGTACAAACATAACCATGTGGCGTTATTGGATCCGAATATATCTGAAGCTGTTAATTTTCAATGAATTATCAATTACTAAATCGTTCAAGATTGCAAGTGGCTTTATCTGCTAACTTGTATATAAGTTTACCTTATATTCCTTAATTTTCAAGGAATTATAAGTTTACCTTATATTCAAATGCTATATGTAGTTTCTATTCCTTGTTCTTTATTTAAAGGAAAGTGGGTAAATTATATAAAAAAGGGTTCCCTGACTTATGATAGTAAGTCGTATCTAGCACCATAAAAAAGATTGGATTTTAATCCAACAGTTTAAAAAGATCGGATCATGCATCCGGCATTATAAAACACCGGACCATGTGTCTTGCATCATAAAAAATATTTTGTAACATCCCAAAATAAATGAGGATTTTAAATAACGGGTTGAACCGGGACGAACGGGATAAAAGAACGAGGCGTAACGGGCCGGGCCGGTTGGGCCGGCAAACTTGAAGGAAGGGGGGGGGGGTTTCCTCCCTTTAAATAGCCAACACACACACCATTTCTCTCATTTGCAAGAATCTAGAGAGAGAAACCGTAGAGAGAGAAAGTTGGCGGATCGACCCGAGATTGAAGGAGCTTGTTGCTACTGAGCTCGTGAGCAAAACCTCCGGATCAGAATCTCGAAATCAGGTAACACCCGAACCAAATCTGAGTTTTTGTTCGTTTTTGGGTTTTCGGGTATTTTCGGGAAAATGACGGGTTTTTATAAACCAAATGAGGAAAGGGTTATAAATCTGGAATCACGAAGGGAAAATACACGTTTTGAATGTAAAAAGTCCGGATCTTGACCAGGTCGGACCTGCATTGCGAAAGTTAGGGTTTTTCACGGGGAAGATAGCTGAGTTCTGCAGGTATCGAAACTAGAGTTTCGAGCGGCCTGCAGGTGTTGAAACTAGAAGTTTCGAGCGGCCTGCAGGTGTCGAAACTAGAAGTTTCGAGGGGCCTGCAGGTATCGAAACTAGAAGTTTCGATAGGTCTGCATCAGTAAGTGAAGTCAGTGTATTCACCTGTAACAGAACGAGTAAACCGTTAGAGTCGGGATTTAGGTCTGATGTGTATTTAATTAATCAATTCAGATCGGAGGTGACGTTGTTGGACCTTTGTTTAGGACAACCGAGACTAGCTTATAAGGTGAGTTCTAGAAGCCCTTCTTTAAATGTTTTAATTAATATTTTTGGGCTGGTGTGCATACATACGAAACGATGTTTACGAAATGATGTTTACGAAATGAGGTATATAAAACGATGTTTACGAAGGACGATGTTATGAAATGTTTTGCCAAACGAAGTTTATGAAAGGTTTACGAATGAAGTGTTATTTAATAAAACGTACGAATGCTTTAACTAAAACGAGGTAAAGTTTTTATGAAAGTCACGAATGAACGAATCTGCCACGAGTTCCTACGGGAGCTAAGGTATGTATGTATGTATTGGCCTCACCTTACGGGGGCCTATGTGGCTGGCTAACGGTTGTACAACTGGTTGAGGATGGGGTGACGACGGTCACCCATGGGATTACCGGGATCCCGATGGAAGGTACTATTCCTTGCGGGGAAATATTGCCTATGGTATGTTTAGTCTTCCTAGAGGTAACGAGCCTTAGGAGACGTATGTTTAGTCTACCTAGAGGTAACGAGCCTTAGGAGACGTATGTTTGGTCCACCTAGAGGTAACGAGCCTTAGGAGACCTGGATGACGGATGACTTAGAGGTAGCGAGCCTTAAGTTCATCCGCTGGTATGCGATGTATGGGTTTGACGGTTACGAGAAGGCGCAGATTCGGTTCATATTGACTAGTGTTATGATGCTATGTTACGATGTTTTGATGATGTTAAGTTATTGCATATTTTACGTACGCTTTTATTAAATAAAGTATGATGTTATGTTTTTGGCAAATATTTGATGTTAATGATTTATGTTAAAACTAGAACTCACCAGCGTAGCTGACCTTTTTTAGTATGCACATTCAGGTTAAGGAAGTTATGATGATGGACGGTGATGCTGGGCGGCTTGAGGAGTTACCCGGATGATATGAAGACTGGCATCCCGTTACGAGTTGTTTTTGTTATGTACATGTATTTGAAAATGTTACGCTTCCGCATGTTAAACGATGTAATGTTATGTTTGAAATGAAATTTTCCGCTGCGTTATTTGATATTCTAGTTTGAGAACTGTTTGTGAATGAGTAAATCCAACGCGTGGGGCCTCCCGGGTTTGGGGCCTCACATATTTGATTTTACTCCAACACTTTAAAAAGACCGGATCATGCATCAGGCATTATAAAAGACCGGACCATGTGCCCGGCAGCATAAAAATGATTGGATTTTACTCCAAAACTTTAAAAAGACCAAATCATGCATCCGGCATTATAAAAGACCGGACCATGTGTCTGGCATCATAAAAACGATTGGATTTTAATCCAACACTTTAAAAACACCGGATCATGCATCGGGCATTATAAAAGATCGGACCATATGTCCGACATCATAAAAAAGATTGGATTTTAATCCAACTCTTTAAAAGGGCCAGATCATGCATCCGGCATTATAAAAGACCGGACCATGTGTCTAGCATCATAAAAAAGATTGGATTCTAATCCAACACTTTAAAAAGACCGGATCACGCATCCGACATTATAAAAGACCGGACCATGTGTCCGAAATCATAAAAAAGATTGGATTCTAATCCAACACTTTAAAAAGACCGGATCATGCATCTGGCATTATTAAAGACCGGACCATGTGTCCGACATCATAAAAAAGATTGGATTCTAATCCAACACTTTAAAAAGACCGGAGCATGCATCAGGCATTACAAAATACCGGATCATGTGTTCGGCACGCATCATAAAAAAGATTGGATTCTAATCCAGCACTTTAAAAAAAACCGGATCATGCATCCGAAATTATAAAAAAGACTGGACCATGTGCCTGGCATCATAAGAAAGATTGGATCTTAGTTTAATATTAAAAGTGGATATATGTTTAACACAACAGTAATAAGGATATATTGTGAGGCAAACATAACAAAAATACATGAACAAGACACAGATACTAGCAATAGATGTTTATAAAGGGCAAAAGAGTATGGCATTACAACAGGAATAAAAAAGAACAACATTACATCAAAAGCAACAGGCACGCAACCCGGATATTAATCATTCTTCAAGAGATAGAACATCCCTCATTCCTCTAAGGCCCTGGCTGGTTAGACATGGATAAGAGAGTCTTGATGATAGGGAGATCCATGGTATCAAATGCATCCTGCCTCTGGGTCAAAATGGTCCTGCCTCAGGACTCCCACCAGGAAGGCTCTCAAGAAGAAGACCATCTTTCCCTGTTTGGAATCCCTCTGCCAAGCCATCATGATACCCTGCGGCGTCCGCTTCCCCATTCAAATCAATAATACCGTCAATAAACTCGTCACTCCCTCACACTTCCGCTACTGCCCTAGATATGCCCCCAGCCACCAAACACCACCTATCCTCCTTCACCACAGACTAATCCTTCACCAACTCAGCCTTTTCCACCTCTAGACCTGCTTTCTACTCTTCCAAAAGTTTCACCTGATCCTCTATGGCTTTGATACGGTCCCCCCGACCCTTTTAACTCTTCCTGTTTAACAGAAAGTCGTGACGCCAGTTCATCAGCACGGGCTTTTGCATCCCGGAAAGCCTGCGCACGTTTCTCTAATTCAGAATTAGTCCGGGCGCAAGCCTCCGTAAACTCGGCCCGAGCCTTGGAATGATTGTCATCTTTCTCTTTTAGTTGCCACTCCAACCTCTTTACCTCCTGGACCATAGCTAGTACCCTCTCGGTGTTAGCAGGTCTTTGAGAAAGGGCCTTCTTTATCACATCCCCAAATTCCACTAACGGAGTTATACCGTTTGGTGCGTGACAAACCAGGATCTTATTCATTAGTTATATTGAACGACACTATATGGGACTCAATTTGAAATTGTACTAAGGTTCAGAGTAAATGCGGAAGCGTTTAAACAAGAGAGTAAATGCGCAAAACAACGCGCCCAAGTCTAAAAATATCGGAAACATAATAAATGCTCAATAGTTTGACAATTATTGAATGTATCAAGTTGACACCATGCATGCCCTAACGTGCACCTACTTAACGTCCTGAGAAAACATGTAAGAAAAACGTGTCAACACTAGGTTGGTGAGTTCACAAGTTTCAATATCATAATGAAAGCATTTACCAGATTATGTAAATTCAATATGTGTACCTATAGGTAGCTAACCTCTGTTCATGTCTTACTAAAGCACTCGCAACCGAAGCTGACTGTTTATGTTTGTACGCCTCCTACCAGGTCTATCAACTCTGACAAATGTGAGTAGATCAAATGCGCTTCAATCCTCACCCCCTGTGTTCTTCCCTTTAACGCGAACTGAACCCAAATTCAGTCCAAATACCATGAAATTCGATATCGATATGCCGAAAGATCAAAGGGGTTATGCTCATCAGTGTTATACGAATGCGTGTGTAGAATTAATTGCAAAAACATCAGTTATAGATTCGTTAATTTACAATTTGAAGTGTCGAAACCCTAGATTAAGAACATAGAATAAATTTGATCGAATCTGATATTAAAAGTTGTTGGAATCATAAGGCTTTTAAAAATTAGGACCTTCCGAAACTGTTGGTATAGTTTAATTTGATTGAGGAGGTGTTAGGATCAAAAACTCCCAAAACAGATTATGAACAAACTCTAGAATCAGGATCTTGTTCAATTCGATGATATCAGCCTTGGATTTCATAGGGCTTTCAATCTAGACATCAAAACGAATCTCAGGACCCCTTTTAATTTCTATAATTGATATCGAATTGATAGGGTTCGACTAAAACGAAAACAGTATGAACCCTAGGTATTTAATCGAGTTAAATTCGATAATGTAAGCCCTAATTAGGTTAGGGCTTTCATATTAGAGATGAAAACGAAGCTGTGGATATGATCAATTACCTCTAAAGTTATCAAACTGAGAGAAATTGGCTAGATGGGGTTTCCGACTATGAACAGGTTAGTCCCCGACGTCTCTTCTTCTATCTCCGGCGAGTTTTATGTGTGCAAAAGCTTCAGGAGAGTTCGTTTGTCGTGTGCATGTTAGGACATAGATTGAATGACAAAAGCTTTGTAATAGTTTAGGTCTTATTGTCTTTATGTTTTGTATGTAATTGTTTAGATTTGTCTATGTATAAATACAAGTTATGCTAGAGGCAAACTTGATAAGTTCGCCTGGTCTATTAGAGGCGAACATGTTAAGTTTGCCTAAGCATCTTTAAGCGAACTTGTTAAGTTCGCCTGTTGCACAACACGTGTCTATAAATATAGAGTTTATAGAGTCTGTTTAGTACACGTATGATAGATTGAACAATCAAGTATTCTTTAAACTCTGTTTGGTGATATAAAGGAGAAAGTTTATTTACCGCTGTTTCTATTGTCAATTATTATACAAAGCGTTAATACAGTAAGATTCCGCACTCCGCGTTAACGATACGTCCTGTCACGAGATTGATCTAAGATAAGTCATGTGGACCAACAAGTGGTATCAGAGCGTTTGCTCGTGATTTGCGTTTGATTCTTGGTGATTAGAGACATTTTTGTTTACAATTTGACAAGAAATTGAGCATTTTTGTATCCATGGAGTTTTCAAGTTCTTGAAACTGATTTTACTGCTGAATTCATGAATTTGAGGTTGATTTTGGTGAAATTGATCCGATGGAAGTGTTCTAATTCAAGAAATACTAAATCCTACGGTTCAATTTCTTCAAATTCCTTCTAATCTGTTAGAAATGATTATTTTTGGTGCTGGTTGTTCGTGTTTGGGTTAAAGTTCTTGTTGAGTTTGTTTCAGCTGGTTTAGGCGAACTTGCTGAAAGTTGTTGCAGGCGAACTTAACAAGCGAACTTATTAACTTCGCTTCTCTCAGTTTAAGCGAACTTAGTAGGCGAACTTATTGGATTTCTTGGGTAAGCGAACCTGTCAAGTTCGCTTGATATCAAATTTGCTTGTTTTGGCTGAAGGGAACTTATTATCTTCGCCTAAGGGAATTTTGAGTTCAACACTTGGAAATTTTTTCTGAAAAATGGCAAATATGGTTCAAGTGAAAAATATGTTAAATTACGACAACGAGATTGGTACATCTCAAAAACCGCCCAAATTGTTAAGTCTTGCAGATTATTCCAACTGGAAAAATCGGTTTGATCAGTTCGTATCTTTTACTGATACAAGCTTATGGATTCCAATCTTGGAGGGTTATACGCATCTGACATATACTTGGATGGGAAAGGATGATGTTCCGAAATCAGTATCTGCGTTAACCACAGAAGAAAAATTATTGTTTGATAGAGAAAAGAAGGCAATGGCCAGTATCTCAATGTCTCTTCCAAAAGAAATTTATCACAGATTTAAACAATTCAGAACTTCTCAACAATTATGGGGTTGCAAAAGAGATGTGAAGGTAGTTTGGATGTTAAGAAAAGCCGCAAAGAATTACTAAAGAAGCACTTCTTAGTATTCATGCATTTTCAAAATGAATCTTTAGATGATCTTGCAACAATATTCTATCATTTGCTGAGCGAGTTGTCAAGTGCTTCAGTGGTTTATGAGACTGAAGAGATAAATGATAAGTTTTTGGAGGCATTACCATCAAAATTTGATGTGTATACGGTTTTGATTAAAGAGAATGTCAAGTATAAAACCATGTCGCTTGAAGAGGTTCTTGGGAAGATTCAATCACATGATATAAATAGGAAGAAGAAGGAAACCAATATGGAACATATTCAAGATCCTTCAATGTATTTTGCTAAATCTTCTGGAAAAACTGGTGCAGGGGTTGCATTCTTTTCTGGTGATGCTCAAGATATTTCTCATGATCATTGTTCTGGAGTTTCAAGTCATTCAAGTTTCTCTGCAAATACAAATTCTTCGTCATCTGGAACACATAGTTTGAATCAAAGAGTTGCTGATGATTATCTAGCAATGTTTTCTTCCTTTATGGCTTCTTGTGAAAATTTTATTGGAGGAAAAATTCATGATACAGAGGTTATTGAAGAAGATTTCAGACAGATTGATCCTGTTGATCTAGAAGAGATGAACATTCAATGGAATATGGCTATGCTTATGCGACAAGCAAGTGATTTTTTAAAGAAGACTGGAAGAAAGTATATTGGGTCTAACAGTAGTTCACGCATGGAATTTAATAAAACCAAAGTTCGTTGCTATAATTGTCATGAGTATGGTCATTTTGCCAAAGAATGCGTGAAGCCGAAAGTTGAATTTGATTCTCAGAAGAAGCCTAATAACTTTCAGAACAATCGTAATCAGTCACATGGTTCTTCTAATTCAGGAAATTCTAATCATGCATCTGCATCATCTGCTTTGGTTGCTCAGAATGATGAAAATTATGACTGGGTATTCATCTTGAAGATTTGGTTGGTTCGGTAAGTCAAGCGTTTGTAGCTGAGATTCATTCTACTAAATCTGAAGAGTCAACTGATGATGATAGCTCAAGTGATGGTGAGAGTTTGCCAAGTGCTGATGAAGAAAGTGATCAAGTACAAAATGGTGAGACTGAGATTGCATCTGGTGTATGTGAAGATGATATTGTTTTAACTCAAAATTCTTCTGATGGTGCTGATTCTGAAAATATCCCAATTGCAAAAGTCTTCATGGCAGATATGTCAGATCCTTCAAAGTATAAAAGATAAAATGCAAAAAGTAATTGATGATAACACAAATTTAATTTGTGATATGAAATCAATGCATTCAGTTAATCAAAAATTGAAAGATAATGATAAATTGTGTATGGATAGAATTGAGTCTTTGAAAAGAGATTTGAACTCTTTAGGATTGAATTATAAGGAACAAGCATATCATCTGGATATGGCTTATGCTGAGATTGAGAAGCGAAATGAAATTGTTGCTCAGAAGAACAAAGAAATTTCTGATAAAGAATCTGAGGTGATCAAATTACATAGAAAGCTGGAAAACTTTGAAAATTCATCTACAGTATTGGATTACTTTAATGCAAATGCTAATCCTACTAAGAGGGTTGCTGGAATTAGATTTGTTCCTCCACCATTCAATTCAAATTATGTGGTTGAACCAGAGATTATTCATGAAGAGAAATTGATCCAAAGACAGTGTTGAAGGTGAATCCAGTAACTGGTGAAGATATGATCTATGATTCAGATTCTGAGGATAAGGTGTTTGATGATAATAAGGTTGAAGGCATTCCAAAGGAAGTGCAAATTGATGAACCAAAAGTAGTGAAGATTGTTACCCGTGATAGATGCATTTTAACAGATTCAGATGAGGTGAAAGTTGTTCAACCTAATTTTCAAAAATGCTACCATCAATTGGATTTGTTGCTGCTGGTTATCAGAAGAAGAATTCATCGACGGTGACTAAACAAGTTTTTGTTCCAAAGAAGCCAGTCTACTGTACAGAAAAATCTTCTAAAGCTTGTTCATTAGACGGGTCATCAAATTCAAGAAAAACTCCTTATATCAGAAATCATCAAGATAGAAGAGCTTGTTTTCATTGTAATAAGGCTGGTCATATTCTAATTCACTGTCCTTATAAGAATCAAGGCAAATTAAAGTGTGATCCCTCACAAAATCAAGCCGTGACGATTCTGAAAAGACAAACTAGGGAAAAGCCTAAGTGTAGTGTTGAAAAGAATATGCCTTGTCAATCATTTGCTAAATCTTTGGGATTTAAGCAACATGATAAGCGTATTTTTAAACCTGTTGTTTTTCAAAAGAAGTTTGAGATTCCACCTGTTGGAATTCAAAAAGAGTCTCAACCTGAGGTCAAACTTTCTAGACCACAACGAAGAAGACGTAACCGAAAACTAAAGAAATTTTTGGAAATACCTGAATCTGATAATCATAAATCTGATACTATTTTTCCAAATAATCATAATTTGTCGTCTTTGAAAAGGTCTAATCATAAATCTTGTGTTCCAAAGGTTGATGATAATGTTGATTGTGAGTTACTTGAAGTTGTTTATTTTGTTCCATCTGGACGACCCAAGACACAATGGCTTGGGTTCCAATTTCTAACTGATTTTCTTTGTTTATGTAGGGACAACCAAGGAGGACTATCAACAATATGTGGTATGTGGATAGTGGTTGTTCTCGACATATGACAGGGAATATTCGTTTGTTGGAAGATGTGATTAATATAGATGGTGGTTATGTCGCTTTTGCTGGAAATAAAGGCGGGTACATAACTGCACAGGGTACTTTAAAGAATGAAAAAGTCAAATTTGAGAAAGTAAACTATGTCGAGCAACTTGAACATAATCTTTTAAGTGTATCTCAAGTGTGTGACAAGAAATTTTTATTTCATTTCAATGATTCTGAGTGTTATATCTTGAAACTAGGCTTTGTGATTCCTGACGAATGGATTCTAATGAATGCTCCAAGGAGAAATGACACATGTGTACTAGACATGAGTGTTGCTACTACCACGGATTCAATTCCTACTTGTTTACACTCCAAGGCGTCTGAGTCAGATTCTATTTTGTGGCACAGGAAACTTTCTCACATCAATTATCGGAAAATGAATTATCTTGTGAAGAATGATCTGGTTTTTGGTGTTCCAAAAATGAAATTTTCAGTTCCTGATGACTGTATTCCTTGCAAGAAGGGGAAACAACACAAGAAGTCCCACAAATCTAAGACAAAGAATTCTATTGTAACTCCTTTGGAGCTACTGTATATGGATTTGTTTGGACCGATTAGTTTCAGGAGCATTGGTGGTAAATCTTACTGTCTGGTGGTAACGGATGATTATTCGAGATTTTCATGGGTTAAGTTCCTTGCTTCTAAAGCCGAAACCACAGAGTTGGTACAATTCTTAATCCTGGGTTTAGAGAATTTATTCAAACAGAAAGTCAGAAGAATTAGGAGTGACAATGGCAGTGAATTTAAGAATAGCAAAATGGGGTTATTCTGTCTTCAAAAGGGAATTCATCATGAATTCAGTGCGCCATATGTACCTCAACAAAATGGGGTTGCTGAACGAAAGAACAGGACTTTAGTTGAAACTGCACGTACGATGCTTGTTGATTCTAAGCTTCCAGTAACTTTTTGGGCTTAGGCTGTAAATACTGGGTGTCATGTTTTGAACCGAGTCTTGATCGTTAAGCGACACAACAAGACATGCTATGAGTTGCTTAATAATCGTAAGCCGAATCTGGAATATTAACTACCTTTTGGTAATCCATGCACCCTTTTGAAAGTTCGTGATGTCCCAACCAACTTCAGTGCTAAGGAAATTGAAGGGATATTTCTAGGATATGTTGCTAATTCTACTACCAAGAGGGTTTATAACAAAGAGACTCGCCAATTTGAAGAATGGTTTCATATTGAATGTTCTAATCGGTCTTTACCTCAAATGGCGATTGGACCAGACTAGGCTTTTGATTATGAGAATTTGTTCAAGTCTTTTCATTTACCTTATGATATTTCTCCTGCGGAAGCTGCTGTTTTATATGACTCATGTCAAGATGCACAGAATAGTGGTTTTCTACCGACTGCGGTTCCACATTCATCTGTTCCTTCTACATCTGCTCCAGGTCCTAATGCTGCTTCTTGTTCGGGAACACAAGAGTCTGATAGTGAAGATGAAAATGTTATTTTCCAAGATTCTTCTGTTGACCCGTTGATAGTTGATGAACCTTCTATTTTGTCACAGGATCAGGGGGAGATTCCTACAAATCTGGACACGGGATACCAGTTAATCAAGATTTGTCTTATCAATCTGATACGACTCAAGTTGATGTGTTGCCAGTTCCTGAGGTTTCATCAATCAAGGAAATCAAAGCTCATCTGATTTCAAATATCATTGGGGATTTGCGTGATGGAGTGCAAACGCGTTCTACTCTTGACAACACTTATTTGTATACATGTTTTAACGAGACTGGGGTTTTTGATGTATGCTCACATTCATGTTTTATTTCTCTGGTAGAACCAAAGAATGTCGAAATGGCATTTAGTGATAACAATTGGATAGAGGCCATGCAGGAAGAACTTGCTCAGTTTGACAAACTTAAAGTTTGGAATCTTGTAGATCTTCCAAAGGGTGTATATCCAATTGGTACAAAGTGGGTGTTTAAATGTAAGAAAGACGATCGAGGTGTTGTGGTGCGAAATAAGGCAAGATTAGTTGTACAAGGTTTCAATCAACAAGAGGGAATTGATTACACCGAGGTTTATGCGCCTGTTGCTAGGCTTGAAGCTATAAGGTTGTTTCTTGCTTTTGCTTCATATAAAGGTTTTAAGGTGTTTCAATTAGATGTAAAAAGTGCTTTCTTATATGGTAAAGTCAAGGAGTAAGTTTATGTGTGTCAGCCGCCGGGGTTTGAAGATCCAATTAATCCGTCCAAAGTTTTCAAGCTTGATAAAGCCCTCTATGGTCTTCATCAAGGTCCTCGAGCGTGGTATGAAACTTTGTCTACACATCTTCTAGCGAATAATTTTGTTCGTGGCCATATTGACTCTACTTTATTCATTAAGAAAGAAGGGGGAGAATACCTATTGGTATAGATATATGTAGACGATATTATTTTTGGCTCTACAAATGAAGATTATGCAAAGAGTTTGAGAGTATTATGAAATCAAAGTTTAAGATGTCAGTTATGGGAGAGTTATCATTTTTCCTAGGTCTTCGATTTAATCAGAAGGAAGATGGTTTCTTTATTCATCAGTCCAAGTATGTAAATGACATCTTGAGCCGATTCAAGAAGGAGGACTGTACCCCATATGATACTCTGATTTCGGTCAATCATAAAGTGAATTCTGACCCGGATGGAAAAGAAGTTGATTGCCGACTCTACCGTGCAATGATTGGATCTCTCATTAACCGCTTCAAAGCCAAATATAATGTTCGCTTTGTGTATTTGTTCCAGGTTCCAAGCAAAACCAAAAGAATCTCATTTGATTGCAGTAAAGAGATTCTTTCGTTATCTAAAAGGAAAACAAAGATTGGGACTATGGTTTACTCATGGTTCTAACTTTGAATTCAATGCTTACACTGATTCTGATTTTGGTGGTTGTTGTTTGGACAGGAAATCTACTACAGCTGGTTGCCAGTTCTTGGGTAATCGTCTAGTTTCCTGGCAATGCAAAAAGCAGACTACAGTCTCCATTTTCACATGCGAAGCAGAATATATTGCTGCTGCAAGTTTTTGTTCATAAATCTTGTGGATACAACATCAATTAAGAGACTACGGTTTGAATTTTACAGGAACCCCCATGTTTATTGATAATAATGCTACAATTTCTATTACAAATAATTCTGTTAAGCACAGTAAAACAAAGCACATTGAAATTAGATATCATTTTATTCGTGATTGTGCAGATAAGAAGTTGATTGAGCTGGTAAAGGTACATACCGATGATAATTTTACTGATCTCTTTACCAAAGCATTTGATCGTACCAGGTTTGAATTTCTGATCAAAATGATTGGTATGATCAATCCCGAATAAAAGTTTTTCAAAGCAATTTTCATGGGAGATTTTGTTTTAAATTTTTTATTGCTTTATTACATTTCTGCATTTTACATTTTTGTCAAAATTTGTTATTTATAAAAATTCAAAACAAAATGAAAAATATAAAATTGACATCATTTGAAGTTATAGAAGAAATGATAGTACATCAGTGAATAATTCATTACACATGATCTTAGTAGACCTTTGATATATGAAAATTAAACAATTTGATTTGATCTAAATTTGAAAGTGTGCATAAATGAGAAATGATAGTGTTTTTGAATGCTCTAATCTTGATAACATGTTTTAATTTGAATATGAGTTTGAAACTTGAATTGTCAATAGACTAGAAGCGTTATTGAACCAATAGTAGTGTGAAAATTAAATATGATATGATTACATCTATGATTTGAATCCATTATATGCCAGAGTGTGTGTGTAAAAGATCATTATCAGATATAGAATATATGGTTTTAAGAATTTCATGAGACCAATATCGAATTATACCTTTAGCACAATCTCTTTCAGTTCACTTCACTTCCCACGCCCCGAAAAACATGCAAGGTGTTGTTGAACTAAGATATGTTTCTGACACCATCTATTAGAACATATATTCACCCTTGAATCAGTTAGATACATCATCTATTCTGATTTCATTGAAATTTATCCAAATATTAGTTGGATCCTCCTACCTGAATCTATTGATTCTCATTATAAAGTCAATTCATTAGAATCTTTCGATTCTGAATCATTCTGATTCTTATATCCTTTGGGATCTGCTATTCTATACTTGTGCTAATAGAGATAATTTCATCTTAGAGATTGATCTAATATTTTAATAAACTGTGTATGTCTTGAAGATAGTGCAAATTTAATTTATGTTGGCATATATGTGGGGTACACGATGTTTTTCATTTAAATGTTACTAACTCACATGAATTTGGAAGAAAAATGCTTATAGTTTCAAATCATATAATATTGACAATTTAAAACTTCATGCTTTGTATTTCAAATTCGGAATGAAATATTGAGCATTTTATAACCTGATCTTGTTTACATTGAAATTTATCGCGTATCATTTCAAGTATTATTCAAATTGATTCAAAAAGTTCATAAAATTGAAAAAAAAAAATATGAGTTACATAAGTATGAGTTTGTTTGTTTCATATCTTAGGTTACCTATAGTTGATAATAAACTGTGTGATGAATTACTCATATACTGATATGATCTTCTTGCTCATGATGTTCATCCAAAAATATGCATTTTAGTTTGCTCATTTAAAAACCAAAAATATGTGTTTCTGTTTGTACAGATAAAAACCAAAAATATGTGATTCCGTGTGTACAGATAAAAACCAAAAATATGTGATTCCGTGTGTACAGATAAAAATCAAAAATATGTGATTTCATTTGTACAGATAAAATCCAAAAATATATTGTTTCTATCTTCCCTGAAAATTTTAATTTTAAAATGTTTTGGGATTGGATCGGATACTTGATACAGATGGAAGTTCACGAGAATGGGTCGTGTTGAAAGTGAAGAATGTTGGTCAAAGGAAGGGTTTGGAGCGAACTTAATATGTTCGCCTGGTTCTGAGTAAGCGAACTTAATATGTTTGCATGAGGCTTGTTAAGTGAACTTAACAAGTTCGCCTAATGGAGCGAACTTAATGGTGTTTTAGTATTGTGTTCAGGCGAACTTATTCATTTATCATCTTCATTGTTTGAGTGAACTTATACGAGCGAACTTACTGAATTTTTATAAATCTTATAATTTCAGATCTAGGGTTTCTGTTCGGATTTTTTTGTGGTTGTTTCTGAATCGGTTTTCAATTGCGAGTCATTCTAGAGTAATTTCATCGATTTTTATCCGATAAATCTTCTAGATTTTGCAAGTTTTAATCGGTGTTCATTCGGTTTGACTGTTTTCACGATTTCTGAGATTTAATCAAATTAACAGTTGAAATTGATGATTTAAAATGTGTCGTAAATCTTAATCGATGCTATTGTTAAGTTTGAATTGAGATTTTTGCTTGATTTAGACAAGTTTGTGATTATGTGTGGAATTTGTATCGACAGACATGTTCAGGCGAACTTGTTCAAGCGAACTTGTTCAAGCGAACTTGCTTAGGAGAACTTATTATGTTCGCCTCTTGCAACACTAAGCAAACTTAGTAAGTTCGCCTAAAGGCTCAATAGTGTTAAGGACTTGTGATTTTTTTTTTTTTTGTTGAAAATTTTTTTTATGTTAAAATTTTTTTCTTTTTGTGTGTTTTGATTACTAATGTGTTTTTGTCCTTTACATTTACAGATGGCTCGTCGTGTTGAGTACAAACATAACCAAGTGGTGTTATTGGATCAGAATATGTCTGAAGCTGTTAATTTTCAAGGAATTATCAACTTTCTAAATCGTTCAAGATTGCAAGTGGCTTTATCTGCTAATCCTTATATAAGTTTACCTTATATTCAACAATTCTAGGATACTGTCCATCAAGATATGGATGTTGAACCTCACGTACTTCATGCTACGGTAAATAATACTAAGTTGCTATTTCAGAAGAAACTATTTGTACTGCATTGGGATTAGGAGGTGCTGTGGACGATCCTTTGTCATATCCTGGAACACTTATTATGGGGTGTTTTCAGCGGATGGGTTATAGAGGAAGACCGAATGATACACAAGCAAGAAAAGGAGGTTTAGTTGGCAAATGGAGATATTTTATGCTCGTTATCATACAATGTCTGTCTCCACGAATGGCTGGTACTGGTGGATTGAAGAGTGCACTACAGGCTGCTATGGTTGCTTTGACACTCAATAAACGGTTTAACTTTGCGTTATACTTCTACCGTGAGTTGGTCATGCAAATAAATCCTCTAGAAGGTCAAGGATTCCTTATGTATCCTAGGTTCGTGCAGATGATTTTGAATCATTTAATTCCGGATTTACCTCAACATCCAATCCGTTTGACTTTGAATCCTATGTCAAAAAGGATCTTTACTGATTGCACAAAGGTGAAACAACAAAATGTTGCTCTTATTCCTGTGCCTACTCCTCTGTTTGGTCACATAATCAATCCTGATTATGTAGAGCCACCAAATGATAATTGGTTTCATCCTGAGGAGTTAGTACAAGGTCAAGTTCCAATTCCACAACCAGTGCAAGTTCCTGTACAACAAGTTCCTCAACAACAACAACAACAACAACAACAACAAAATGTTCCTATTCCACAAGAACATGTTCAAGTTCCTGTTAATGAACCAGTTCAAGAAGAGATTGCTCAAGAGAATGATCAAGAGTTGGGTATGAATATGGATGATTTTGTTCATGAAGCTATGAACTCACCTATACATGAAGCTGAAGGTAGTGTTGAAGATACGAGTTCTGGTGACACTATCTTACCTGATTCTGAAGCTACCGATACTGATTCGTCTAGAGATTTTTCCTCAGATCATTATGCACGGTTGGCTACGCTACCATTGGCTAATGTAGGTAAACGTATTAAATCTACACCCAAAAAACTGAGGCGGAAGACTATTCAGAATCCTCCTTCTGGATCAGTTCTTGGCAAGAGAACTTTAGTAGATGAAAGTTCTGACTCGGATAATGATGCTATTCCAGTTCCTAAAGCTCAGAAGCTTATGTATGCTTCTATTGTTGCTGCTCATTCTTCTCAGGGTGTAGAGGATGCAAATTTTGTTGCTTCCTTACTAATTACACCTCATGCTTCTCAACATACATCTCCAGTGCCTTGTCCACATGTTCCTCACACATCTGAAGCTGGTCCTTCAAAGCCGTCTGATTCTGAAAGAATTACATTCCTTGAATCACAAGTCCTAGATTTACAAACTCAGGTAGATACTCTTGTGTCTACTGATTCTCAGAGACAATTGGTTTTTCAAGCTCAAGCTACATAGATTGCTGACATGCAATTATTGGTATCTAAACTTGTTGAGCGTCTTGACGCACAGTGGGAGTTAAGGCTACATGATACGTGTCATACTGAATCAATTCAAAGAAAAGATAATGATGAAAATGATCCTAGTGGTAATGTTGAGGGTGATCGTCAATACGCTGACGTGAATCCAATATCCAGAGCTTAGGGGGAGTCGACATCAAATACTATTGAAGGAACCAAACAAGATTCTGGAGTGAATGAAGAAATATTGTTATTGGAATTCTTTCAAGATTCTGAAGAAGAAGAAGCTGAGAAATTAGAGTGTTTGGATGATATAGACGAGTTATTTGATGATGATGAAGAAGATGTGGTGGATAACGAAGTTGAAGAAGGAGAGATTGTAGAGATTGAAATAGAAAAGAGTAAATCCAAGGTTACATATGAAGGAAGTGATGGTCTGAATGTCCCGTATAACTTCATCCAAGATGATGTTATTCCTGAGTTTTCTTATGATGGAGTAACAGATTCTATGGACTCTGTTGAAGACATCACTACACCTGATGATACTGCTCAATCCAACAAGATAGATTCTGATGTTGATACGACTCATGCTGTGTCTCCTAAGCCGAATGAAGAACCTGTGATGTATAGAAGTACTAGTATGACTAGAGAACAGTGGAGATAAGTTGTTAACAGTTGGATGAAGGTAATACCAAAGTCACCTTTACAACCTGCTCAGAAAGAAAGATATGTGAATAAAGATAGGTGTATTGGTAAGATCATAAGTTGTTTTTATGATGATGAAACTAAGTTGTTTGCTCTTAAAAGATCTGATGGTGTTCAATACTTAAAGCCTAGGATCAAGTATTTCAATACCTTGCCAAGGTGTGAAATGAATGGTCTAGCAACGAAACCATTGATTAATAGATCTAAGTGTGGATTAGCCGATGTGATTGCCAATTTGATAAAGAAAGAAGGTGGATCGGGGAAGTATGAAAGGTTAAAACCACAGAAGGGAAAAAGAGTGAAGCTTATAGATCAAAAGACTTAGAATGTGACTTGGAAGTACATGTTTAAGCCAGTACGTGCTGTACAGAAGATACCATTGAAGAAAATTCCACAAGATTTTCTAGGGAATATGAAATGGTGGTATGTTGATGTGAAGACTGGTGAAGCTAGGATTGATGATAAAGATAATAAGATCATTGTTTGTTTCTATGATGTAGTGAATCTTGTTAACTTCTTAAAGAAAGATCAGAGGACGTTAAGAAAGAATGAGATCATGTTCACTGATGAATGGAGAGAACAAGGATTGCAGTATAAAAGAGTGTTGGAGATATGTCAACGATATGGACTGCATGGAGGGAGCAGAATACCAGACAACTGGAAGAGTTCATCATAAAGACTGAAGACAAAAGATCAAGCTATTGTCAAGGGGGAGTCTGTTAGGACATAGATTGAATGACAAAAGCTTTGTAATAGTTTAGGTCTTATTGTCTTTACGTTTTGTATGTAATTGTTTAGATTTATCTAAGTATAAATACAAGTTCTGCTAGAGACGAACTTGATAAGTTCGCCTGGTCTATTAGATGCGAACTTGTTGCAGAACATGTGTCTATAAATATAGAGTTTACAGATTCTGTTTAGTACGCGTATGATAGATTGAACAATCAAGTATTCTGTAAACTCTGTTTGGTGATATAAAAGAGAAAGTTTATTTACCGCTGTTTCTATTGTCAATTGTTATAACAAGCGTTAATACAGTAGGATTCTGCACTCCGCGTTAACGATACGTCCTGTCATGAGATCGATCTAAGATGAGTCATGTGGACCTACAGTGCAGAGTGTTTTTTTGCGAGGATACTGATCGAATTGTTTGAATTTGATGGCTACGTGATAATGGTCGACGGTTTCAACTTGAATTCCCATAATTTGGATTAAACTCGAATCAATGTCTATGTTTAATGTGTTAATGATGCTCGTTGTTGGAGCATGTTTTGTGACAACAAGCCTTGTAATAGATTACTCTATATGTTTAAAGTTTTGTATGTTTTGTATTTGTAATTAGTTAAGTTTGCTCAGGTGAACTTAACAAGTTCGCGTGGTATAGTTGAGGCGAACTTAACAAGTTCGCCTGAACTAAAGGTGGCGAACTTATTAAGTTCTCCTGGTTCAGTGTGTGTTGTTTATAAATAGTTCAAAAGTTGTTCTCATTTGTAAGGTTCTGCATTTGTAACTAGAACTACTCTGTGTGTTACTATTTGATTGATAATACAAGAAGCTTTTTATGAAATCGTGTCTTGTGTGATTGTATTACGTTCGTGACTATTCGAGACATATGTATACGTAAGGATTCCGCACTTCGTGTACGTATTATGTGTTTTACAGCAAAGATCGATCGGTAGACCCGCTGGGACTTACAAGTGGTATCAGAGCTTTTGCTTTTGATTAGCTACTTTTGTTTGACATTGTCTCGATTGATTTTTCACAACAAGATGGATATTTTTGGAAGTTTCTGTGTTCTTAAGAATTTTGTGATTTTTTGGACTGAATTTTGATTGATTTCTTCATTTTTGGTGTTGTTTTACCAAAATTGATCCGTTAGAGTGTTCTAAATCAATATTTGAAGAATCCTACAGAAGGAATTTCTCTAATTCATTCTAAATCAAGATTTATGGAAATTTTTAGACATGTTCGTGTGTTAGAAAAATATTCCTTGTTCTTCAGCTGATATAGGCGAATTTGTCTATTATGTTACGGGCGAACTTGTCAAACGAACTTGTTAAGTTCGCTGGATTCAAGTTAGGCGAACTTAGGAGGCGAATTTTTTAAGTTTGCTTCATACAGAAAATTGTAAAATTTTTCTAAGTGTTGAAGTGTGTTCAAGGATGTCGTCTACCTCTAATAAAGTGAATAATATGACTCACTTTCTGAATCATGACAATGATATTAGAATTCCAACCAAGCCAACTAGGCTTATGAATCTCAAAGATTATTCTAATTAGAAAAGTCGATTTGAGAATTATTTTAATATCAATGACACGAGTTTGTGGATTCCTATTAGTGAGGGATATGAGCATCCTGTTCATCGTCATATGGGTGTGTCGGATACACCAAAACCAATTTCAGCTCTTAATGATGATGAAAAGAAGTTGTATGATCGTGAAAAGAAAGCTCTTGCAACTTTATCCATGTGTTTACCTCTGGATATCTACCATACTTTCAAGAAGTTCAAGACTTCTCGTGAACTTTGGGAAGGTTTCGCTAAAAGATGTGAAGGTAGCACTGATATCAAGAAGAGAAGAAAATAATTGTTAAAGAAACAGTTTAGTGTTTTTAAACACTTTGAGGGTGAATCAGTGGATGAACTCATGTCAAGATATTATCATCTTCTAAGTGAAATGGTCAACAATGACATCACCTACTAAAACAAGAAGATTCTTGAAAATTTCTTGGATGCTTTACCAGCACATTTTGAGATGTACACAATAGTGATCAAAGAACAATCTGGATTTGATGATCTTAGTCTTGAAGATTTGATGGGAAAGATTCAATCATATGATTTGAATAAACAAAATAAAGACACGGTTTATCAAGATCCAAGCATTTATTTTGGGAAAGGTACATCCTCATCGAAATCTGGTGGAGTTGCATTATTTTTGGGAGAGTCGTCTGATGTTCCTAAAGACAATTCTTGTCAAGAAAATACATGTTTTGTTGCTTCAAACTCTGGATGTTCAACTCATAGCAAGAATGAAGGTCATTCGTGTTCTACTAAAGTGACTTCATCTGCAGCTAATGATATGATGACAATGATTTATCATTTTTAACTTCTTATGAAAATTTTATTGGTGGTAAGATCACTGATCCTGGTATGATTGAGGAGGATTTTAAACAGCTGGATAAGGAAACATTGGAAGAAATGAATATTCAGTGGAACATGGCATTGTGGTTGAGACAAGAAAAAGAACATTTGAAGAGAACTGGGAAAAAATTCATTGGGGCATCAAGTAAAACCAAGATGGGAATGGATAAGTCTAAGGTGAAGTGTTATAATTGTCAGGAGTTTGGTCATTTTGCTCGAGAATATACGAAACCAAGAAATCAGAATCAAGGACCTTCAAACTATCAAGACAATCAAAACAAACAGAGTACTTCCACAACTTTGATATCTCAGCAAGATGAAAATTATGACTGGGGTATTCATTTGGAAGATATTGTGGCTCATGTTAGTCAAGCTTTTCTGGCGGAAGTTCATCCTGAAGATGGAATTGAAAGTGGTTCTTCTGATATTGACTCTACAGATTCTGGGAGTGTACATGAAAATGAAGAGTCAGTGCCTAAGATGAGTGAACCAAAGTTTTCAAATGAAGATTTACTAAATGATGGAGCTGCTGGAAAGGTTACAGAAAAGATTGCAGAGATGTTAGCTGAAGGAAATGCATTCATGGTCGATTCTAAGCAGGTAAAACATATTGATTTTTTGTTTAAAATGCATTGATTTTGAATTCAAAATTACGAGATTGTGTGATGATAACACAAATCTCATATGTAACATTAAAGCAATGTACACATCAAACAAAACTTTGAAGGATAATGAAACTGTTTTGAAAACTAAAACTGACTCTCTAAAAGATGATATCAAAGTTTTGCAAACCAAAGTAAATGAACAAGCATTTCTTCTTGATGTGTCATACTCTGAGTATGAAAAGAAAAATAATGAAGTTGTTGTGTCACAGACAGAGATAACAAAATTGTTTCGCAAGCTTGAGTGTTATAAGAATTCTAGTTTCTTGTTGGAATATTATAATGATAAAGCTTTGGGTGAAAAGGTTATTGGTGGGGTAGGTTCTTATCCTTGTTTTGATGATACAGAGATTAGGGGTGGTGTTGGTTATTGTCCACCATTTAATGCAAATTATACCCCATGTTTGATTGAAGAAGTTTTGGTTGAAGATCTAGAACCAAAAACTATGTTGAACATCAATCCTGTTACTTGTAATGACATGGTATATGATGATTCAACTTATGATGATGTGTTTGATTCAGAGAAAGTTGAAGGCATAGTGAAAGATTGTAAGTATGTGGAAACAGTTGTGATGAAAACAGTGACTAGAGACCGGTGCATTCTAACTAAACCAGATGATGTGAGTGAACGACCAAAACCTAAATCTACTTTTAAACCAGTTAAACCGTTTGTAAGTGGTGGTTTTGATTCACAAGAGATAAACAAGATTAAGAATATCTCAACTCTTGATTTTCGTAAAAAGAAACTTGAAGAGGAAACTCATAAGGTTGTTCGTTCTTCAAACACTATTTCTCAGTGTTCATCATCTACTTCATTCAAGGTTCAGAAAGAAAAGTATGTTCGTTTCTACAAAGAAAAACGTTCTTGTTTTCATTGTGGTACTGTTGGTCATATCTTGAAAGATTGTCTAAATAAGAACTTGGGGAAGCGTCTGGAGAATCCAAAGTTGGCACGCCCTTTTGTGAATCCGCCTGCAAAATCTGTAAGTAAGATTGTGGATAGTGGTGTAAAGAAGCCAAGTGTTCAGAATGCTTCTGTTTCAGAGAAAGTTGTGAAGAAGGTTGAGTCAATTAGTGAGTCTACTCAACCGAAAGAAAAATTGTCTAGACCACAAAGACGTCGAGGAAATAAACGTTTGAGAAAACTTCTCGAACAACTAGTGGTAATTGACAAGGTTGAGGTGGTGAGAAAGACTAACAAGGTTCAGGTTATATCAAGTGGAAACCTAAATCCACTGTTTATGTTTCAGGGAAACAATCTCCTACAATTCAGGAGAAATTTGATTGTGTATTGAAGGAAATAGTTTATTTTGATGAATCAGGCCAACCCAAGACCACAATGGCTTGGGTCTCTATTACTAACTAATCATTTCTCTTTGTGTTTAGGGAACTCGAAGGAGGACTGTTGGCAACCGTTGGTATGTTAACAGTGGATGCTCTCGGCACATGACGGGAAATCTTAATTTATTGGAAAATGTGAAAGAAATCCAGGGTGGATACGTTGCTTTTGCGGGCAAGAAAGGAGAAAATATTTCTGGCCAAGGAACTGTGTCGAATGGGAGATTGAGCTTTGAGAAAGTCAACTATGTTGAGCAGCTAGAACATAATTTGTTATCTGTTTCGCAAGTCTGCGATAAAGATTTCTCATTTCATTTTAATAAGTCAGAATGTTTTGTTTAAAAGACGGGATTTGTGATACCTAAAGATTGGATACTTATGCGAGCTCCTCAAAAAAATGATACATATATGCTTGACATGAGCACAGCAACGACAACGTCTTCTGTTCCAACTTGTCTTCTTTCGAATGCTTTAGAGTCCGATTCAACTTTGTGGCATCGGAAAATGGCTCATATAAATTTCAGAAAAATGAACTATCTTGTCAAGAATGGGTTGATTTCTGGTGTCCCAGTTATGAGATTTCATGTGAATGAAGACTATATTCCATGCAAGAAAGGGAAGCAGCACATGAAGTCTCATCCTTCAAAGTTGACTAATTCAATTGTGACTCCTTTAGAGTTGTTGCATATGGATTTGTTTGGACCTATTAGTGTCAAGAGTGAAGGCGGCAAATCTTATTGTTTAGTTGTGACTGATGATTACTCGAGATTTTCTTGGGTAAAATTTCTTGCTTCTAAGGATGAAACAGCTGAACTTCTTAAGTTTCTAATTGTAGGACTTGAGAAATTATTCAATTTGCAAGTCAGGAGAATTCGGAGTGACAAAGGCACAAAATTCAAGAATGGGAATTTGGGTTTATTCTGTTTGAAGAAGGGTATTCATCATGAATTCAGTGCTCCTTATGTTCCTCAACAGAATGGTGTTGCTGAATTGAAGAATCGAACTCTTATTGAGACGGCTCGTACTATGTTATCTAATTCAAAATTTCCAGTTACTTTTTGGGCAGAGGCAGTAAATACAGTTTGTCATGTTCTCAATAGGGTTTTGACCGTGAAGAAACACAACAAAACTTGTTATGAATTGCTGAACAATCAAAAACCTAATCTGGCATATCTTTTGCCATTTGGGAATCGGTGTACTCTTTTAAAGACTCGCGATGTTCCTACTAAATTCAGCTCGAAGGCGATTGAGGGAATTTTCTTGGGATATGTTGCTAATTCTCATAATAAGAGAGTTTTTAACAAAGAATCACGTCAAATTGAAGAATAGTTTCATATTGACTGTGATAATCGTTTTATTCCTCAGGATGCAAAAGGTCCTTCTTGGGCAATTGATTATGATACATTAGTCAGATCTTTCAATGTTACTCCTGCAATTTCTTCTGATGCAGCTGAAATACTTTATCAGTCCTAATGCACTGATGATTCAACTATCGATCTTCATTCGGTTATTCCGATTGTGGATACTCCTTCAATTGATCCGAATGTAGCTTCAACTTCGGGTACAACACAACATGATGACTCTGAAGATGATGAAACTATGTTTCAGGAGTCTTCAAATGATATCCAGAACATAGTTGATGATTCATCAGCATCGGCATCAGTTGAGGGGGAGTTGCCTTCAAATCTTGATGTTGTTATTCAAGCTTCAGATATTCCTCAATCTCGTGTGCATAAGAATCATCCAACTAACAATATTATTGGTGATTTGAATGCTGGTGTTCAAACGAGGCATCGTACACTTGCAGAAAATTCATGTTTGTATGCTCAGACTGTGGATACAGGTATCTTGGAGACGTGTTTACATGCTTGCTTTATTTCTCAAACAGAACCTGAGAATGTGGTTGAGGCTTTAGATGATGATTGTTGGATTGAGGCCATGCAGGAAGAATTGGCTCAATTTGATAAATTAGATGTTTGGAATTTGGTTGACTTACCCAAGGGTTAAGATCTATTGGCACAAAGTGGGTATTCAAATGAAAATGTGATGATCGTGGAGTTGTGGTACGTAATAAGCCGAGACTTGTTGTCCAAGGTTTTAATCAGCAAGAAGGCGTTGATTACACTGAAATTTACGCTCCAGTTGCGAGGATTGAGGCGATACGTTTGTTTCTTGCTTATGCTTCTTTCAAGGGTTTCAAAGTTTTTCAATTGGATGTAAATAGTGCTTTTCTGTATGGAAAGGTAAAGGAAGAGGTATATGTTAAACAGCCGCCTGGTTTTGAAGATCCCAAGTTTCCTGAAAAGGTGTTTAAATTGGATAAAGCGTTATATGGTCTTCATCAGGCTCCTCGTGCTTGGTACGAAACTCTGTCGGTGCATTTACTTGAGAATGGATTTCAGCGTGGTCAAATTGACTCTACCTTTTTCATCAGAAAAGCAGGGGGAGATTTATTACTTGTTCAAATATATATTGACGACATAATTTTTGGATTGACGAATGTTGATCTATGTAAAGACTTTGAAAGAGTGATGAAGTTGAAATTCGAGATGAGCAGCATGGGAGAATTATCGTTCTTTCTGGGACTTTAGGTTGATCAAAAGGAGGATGGTTTTTATATTCATCAAAAAAATGGAAAATGCTTCAGCTTTCAACACTCCAATTCCAGTTAATCACAAACTAGATTCTGACCTGAAAGGGAAAGAGGTGGATTGTCGATTATACAGAGGAATGATCGGGTCTTTAATGTATCTGAAAGCGTCACGTCCAGATATTATATTCGCAGTATGCTTATGTTCGAGATTTCAGTCTAAGCCGAAGGAATCTCATTTGATTGTTGTAAAGCGGATTTTTAGATACTTAAAGGGTAAACCAAGGTTGGGATTATGGTATCCAATTAATTCTGACTTTGATTTTAAAGCTTTTACAGATTCAGATTATGGAGTTTGCGGTCTGGACATAAAATCAACATCTGGTGGTTGTCAATTTCCAGGGAATAGACTTGTGTCCTGGCAATGCAAAGAGCAAACCTCGGTTGCAATTTCAACATGTGAGGCAGAATATATTGCAGCAGCCAGTTGTTGTTCCCAAATCCTATGGATTCAACAGCAGTTGAGGGATTATGGTTTGAACTTTACAGGGACACCAATGATGGTTGACAACACAGCCACCATGTCGATCACAACAAATCCTGTGAAACATTCAAAAACAAAGCACATAGATATTCGACATCATTTTATTCGTGATTGTGCAGAGAAGAAGCAGATTTAGTTGGTGAAAGTTCATATGGATGACAATTATGCTGACTTGTTTACCAAAGCATTCGATCATTCATGGTTTGAATTTTTTACTCAAATGATTGGTATGCTTCATCCAACATGACAAAGGTTTTTCTTTTAGTTTTATAGATTATTTAAAAGTAAATAGTTTTATGCTTTATTTTTAGCTAGTTTTCTTGCTTTCTGAAAAACTCAAACAAATTTGAAAAAGATAATTTCAGCACTGCTTGAAGTTAGAGAAGAAATGATAGTACATCAGTAGGTGATCACATACTCATGACCATAGATTGACTACCTGGTGTCTGTATTTATGATTGTGCTTACTTGATTTGATCTAAACTTCTAAAGTCTGCATAAACAAGAAATAATAGCTTCATGATGCATGACATTTTATATATAATCTTTTAATTTGGATATTTGCATGTGATTTGAATTGTCAGTAGGCTAGAAGTGTTTTTAGTCCATTAGTAATGTGAAAACATAATGATCAATGTTACAATTGTGATTTGAACCCAAGGTATGTCGGGTGTGTGTGTTAAAAGATTATTATCAGATAAAGAATATGAGACTTTAAGTATTTCATGAGAACAGTATCGGACTATATTGATTAGCACAATGTTTCAGTTCACTCTACTGCCCATGTCCCGAAAAAACATGCAATGTGAAGTTAGACTAAGATATGTTTCTGACAACTTGTTAGAACATATACTCACCCTTGGATCAATTATCTTGATTCCATTGAATATATCCAGATAACAGTTGGATCACATTACCCAGTATCATTGAGTCAATCGATTCTTTGATCATTATTCTGTTACTACGAATCATGATATTTCATTCAAAACCAAGATATATGAATCATTCAATTCTGAATCATTCTGATTCAATATATCCTTCGGGATCTGGTTTCATTTCTGTGCTAATTGAGATAGTCTCATCCTGGAGATTGATCTAAACTTTGCATAAGTCTCAATATGTCTTGAAGATAGTGCAATTTTACATTTATGTTGGCATATTTGTGGGGTACATATTGTCTTCATATAAATGGTACTAACTCACAAGAACGTAGGATAAAAACGCTTGTAGTTTCAAATCTAATAATAATGACAATTTGAGTTGACATGTAGTATATTGCACATTCGGTATGAATAATTTAGCATGTCATGATCTGATCTTGTTTACTTTGAAGTTTATCGTGTATCATTTCATGAATTTCTGAAAAGGAAAAGGTCAATATTCAAAGACCATGAAAAAGAAAGATGTGATATATGTGAGTTGTTAGTGTTTGAATAGAAATTTAAAAAGATTTAATAGTTTCTGAAAACATGATGTGTTAGATCTAAGAAATTGTTTGCTAAAATAAGATAAAATGATGCACAGATTGTTTGTTCGCTGAGCCAAGTATCTGTGAATATGCAGAATGCCATAGGTCAACCCTTAGATCTGCTAGGGATTTTATATTCAGAATGGGTATATGATACATCAAAGATATTTATATTATCTTCTTACTCGTAGTGTTCGACCAAAAATATGTGATTTTGTATGTACAGAGAAAAACCAAAAATATTTTAATTTTATATTTTCTAGATTTACTGCTTTAATTCTTAAAGAAAAAGTACAAAAATATTTTAGTGTTTTTTAGCTTAAATGTTTGAAAAATCCAAAAAAAATATGTTCTTTACTTGTTCATTTAATTTTTCTAAGAAAAATTCAAAAAGATTTTGTTTTAATCTTCCATGAAAAATTCTTATAATTTTGGATTAAGTTGTGTACAGGTTGCAAGGTGAATGGATTGTCGGAAAGGTTGCAAAAAGGAAAATTTTCAAAATTTTGCTAAACTTCCTCGAGTAACTAGGAATATATATGATAGTCGTCAGAAGTCTCTTGGAAAGAAGAATGTGTCTTTACCACGACGCAAGTCTGTAAGGGGTCCTCCTCCCAGTACAGTACTTGGTAAAAGGAAATTACAAGACGAAACGTCTAGTTCGGAGGATGATGAAGCTCCTATGGTCAAATGTCACACCCCCATATTTATTTACTTATTAAATAAATACAGGTTGTAACGATTGGTTCATTACACGATAGCGGAAGCTGTAATAATGATTTCTAAGACTTGATTACATATACAATTACTAAAACTAAGAAATACTATGATCTAAGTTCTTCTAGATCAACGACAGACTTGAGACTTGATATTCTACGCCCTTCCAGCTACTAGGAATTGATCCAACATAGCTAGCCTATTCCAACCGCGCCATGGCTAGAGGTCACCTGAGAAACATACTTGAAAGTGTCAACACAAAGGTTGGTGAGTTCACAGAGTTAGTTATATTATTGCTTATAGTTTTTCCCCGAAAACTTGTTCATGACTTTACCGTCATAAAATATGTTTAAACCTGATCTTTTTAACCCGATCAGTACTCTTTCGTTTAAACCTGATCACTTTAACCTGATCAGAATTCTTTTTGTTAAACCTGATCATTTTATCCTGATCAGAACTCTTTACTTTAAAACCTGGCCACTTTACCCGGATCAGAACTCTTTTGATAAACCTGATCACTTTACCTTGATCAGAACTCTTTTGTGTAAAACCTGATCACTTTACCTTGATCATAACTCTTTTGTTAAACCTGATCACTTTACCTTGATCAGAACTCTTTTGTGTAAAACCTGATCACTTTACCTTGATCAGAACCCTTTTGTGTAAGACCTGATCATTTTAACCTGATCAGAACCCTTTTGTGTAAAACCTGATCATTTTAACCTGATCAGAACCCTTTTGTGTAAAACCTGATCATTTTAACCTGATCAAAACCCTTTTGTGTAAAACCTGATCATTTTAACCTGATCAGAACCCTTTTGTGTAAAACATGATCACTTTACCCTGATCAGAACTCTTTTGTATGTATTACCAATGAATATGATTACTAATCCGATCTATTGACCCCATTTGTAAGCTTGCAAGGAATACAAAATAGTATGTAATGTACGAGACCGTAACCAAACCCCAACTTTCTGTGCCTCCCCTCGCCTTTCTGCGAGTAAGACAATATGCGGTCATTCGGCCATTTTGACCCCTGGTTAGCGCGACTAACCATGACCGGAGGCGTCACCCCCAATAGTACTATTCATATAATCCCGGGCTAAATCCATAGCTAATGGTTACTAATTTATTACGAGGACTTTAAGCGCTTTATTGTTCCCTCAATACATACATACGGTCAGATCATTAGTTCCATTCATTTATACACAAAAGTCTTTTACAAGTATGTTTCCACCCCAAATCATTTCAAAAACTTAGAAAAAAGGGGAATTAGTGAAACTCACAAGGAGTTAGACCTAAATGTTCATGATGTCAAACTTGGAAGCAAATGTAATTCATGTTTTCAAACATAACAAGTAAGTATGTTTCTCCCCCGATGTTTACAAAACAGTAAAGAGTTAAAAGGGGGCCGTGAACTCACCTTGAGTTTGTGTATGCTTGCAATGATAATTGTTCTAGCCGAACTTGACTATTCGTACCCTAGATACCAAAGGGTAAATTGTGTTAAGACCGAACGTCTCATATTGCAAATTGTTCATCGACCTAGTAAATCTAGTTGCTTTTGTTTAAATATCTTCTTAGATTTTCAACACTTGTTTTGCTATAAAAACAGTTCTAAGTTACTGCCCAATGTGACTGATGAACAGATGTCGAAACTTCCTAGTTTCGATTGGGCAATTGAGTATCGAAACTTCATAGTTTCGATTGAGTAGTTAGGTATCGAAACTATCTAGTTTCGATTGGCAAGAAGGGTATCGAAACTATCTAGTTTCGATTGAGCAATATGTATCGAAACTACCTAGTTTCGATTGAACAACTAGTATCGAAACTCCCAGTTTCGATTGAGCAAACTGGTATCGAAACTCCTAGTTTCGATTGAATAGGTATCGAAACTCCTAGTTTCGATTGAATAACAGGTATCGAAACTCCTAGTTTCGATTGAACAGGTATCGAAACTCCTAGTTTCGATTACTGCACTTTGATTGACAGAATTCGTCCTGTATATTTTTATGTTCAAATCTTGAATTTGACACATTTTTTTCTTGTTATCTTACTTGCGTTTGAACGATTTGTATGTTCAGCTACGATTTTAAAGAAAATGAAATGGATAATATCGAGTTTTTACCTCAAACAGAGAATGATGATTTTCAGGGAAACAGAGAATGATCTTGAGCTCCTTATCTTGATTCTTGAGACAACACTTGGAACTCTTCTTATAGCACCGAAATACGGTGGATTTTTACCTTAAACTGGACTTCGACTTGAAGGAGAAATTGGGAATTTGCCGTAAGAAAATGAGAAGTATGAAAGGGATTGTGGGATTTCGATTGAGGAGGTATGGTTTTTATCTGAATTTGAGTGAATTAGCAAGTGGGGGAATGGCTCCCCTGACTTTCGGTCGAGAAAGTCAAGCAAGTGGGTTGGGATTTAAATAAATCAAACCATTTGATTTAAGTGTAATTTTAACCACTAGTGTTCGTATTTAGTCGGGTTATCCTGGTACGTGAACCGGTAACTCCTAGAATTACCAAAATATGAAATGAGACCATGTACGGTTTTTGTTAGGCCTTAATGTCCTTGTTTGTGAAATTAAGTAAATCACAAAAACAATTATAATGTAAACTTGTTTATAACATGTACGGATATTGACCTGAATTGTCGGGTGTCACATTCTCCCCATGTTAGAAGAATTTCGTCCCGAAATTCAATTTGTGTCCTCTTGAACTGTTGTATCCTTAAACAAGGATGGGTATTTTTGTTTTCATTTGATCCTCTCGTTCAAATGGTTCAACGTACCTAGGGTTAAGCTTGCCACGGTTGCCAAATCTTGCAACCCCTTTCCAATGTGAGACCTTTAACATGACTTTGTCTCCCACTTAGAATTCTAATGGTTTTCGTCTGTTGCTATCTCAACTCTCTTTCGTCTGTCTTGAGTGACTTTCAGACGATCTTTTATTTCGAAGATTTTGTCAACGGTTCCCTAGTCAATATCAGGACCAGTCAAATGTTTTTCGCTAGCCTCCGCCCAATATAGCGATGAGTGACACTTACAACTATACAAAGCCTCAACGGAGCGGCTTTAATGTTGGTATGGTAGTTGGTATTATATGAAAACTCATCCAACGGCGGTGAGTATCCCTATTTCCTCTGAAATCGATTATACACACACGGAGCACATCTTTTAAAGTTTGGATGGTCCTTTTACTTTGACCGTTCATCTGGGGATGATATGCAGTGGTCATGTAAAGGCGTGTGCCCAAGGCTTATTGTACAGACTGCCAGATTCTTGACATGAATCGACTGTCCCTTTTTGTGAAAATGGAAACTGGCATACCATGCCTGGCCTTAATTCCCTTAATATTTAGCCTTGCACGCTTCTTACTTTTATCTGTCTCCTTTATTGGTAGTGAATACGCGGATTTCGTCAAACGACTGACGATTATCATATAGTATTATAGTTGCTAGGTGTTCTGGGTAACTTTGTAATGAAATCCATTAAAATTTGTTCCCATTTCCATTGAGGTATCTCGGGTTGTTATAACAATCCCGACGGTTTCTGATGTTCTGCCTTTACCTTTGAACATGTCAGGCATTTACCGACGTAAATAGCAATTTCTCATTTCATGTTCGGCCACCAGTAGAGTTCTTTCAGATCCTTATACATTTTATCCGAACCTGGGTGAATGGAGTACCTGGACTTGTGGGCTTCGTCCATAACCAACTCCCGTAAGTTACTAAAACATGGCACCCAAATTCTATTTGCAAAGTATAAAGTATCATCTGATTTTGGCTCTAATTGTCTGATCATTCCTCGTATAGCTTCACTCTAAATGTTTTCTTCTTTGATTGCCTCCTGTTGTGCCATCCGGATTTGAGTCGTGAGACTCGCATGAATTGTCAATCCTAGGACACGAACACGGAGAGTTTTAACCCGTTCCTTACGACTCAAGGCATCTGCTACGACATTTGCCTTACCAGGGTGATACTTGATATCACAGTCGTAACCATTCAGTAATTCTACCTAACGAAGTTGACTCATGTTGAGTTCTTTCTGATTAAAGATGTGCTGGAGACTCTTGTGGTTTGTAAAGATAGTACATTTTGTACCATATAAAAAAAAATGTCTCCAAATCTTGAGTGCAAACACGACAGCACCCAATTTCAGATCGTGAGTCGTATTTTTTTTTTTTTTTTTTTTTTTTTTTTTTTTACTCTTAGCTGTCTGGATGCATACGCTATGAATTTTTCTCTTTGCATCAATACACATCCCAGACTTTGGTGTGATGCGTCGCAGTACACGATGGAATTGTCAGTTCCTTTGGGAAGGGATATGATTGGTGCACTGCAAAGTTTTTGCTTCAACAATTGAAACGCTGATTCTTGTTTATCAGTCCAATCAAACTTTTTGTCCTTCTGAGTTAACGTGGTCAAAGGCAAGGCTATCTTTGAAAAATTCTCGATAAATCGCCTGTAATATCCTGCCGAACCTAGAAATTGACGCACCTCAGTCGGAGTTCCTGGTGCTTCCCAGTTTTTGATAGCCTCAATCTTGGTTGGGATTACGTGAATACCCTTCTTATTGATGACGTGTCCGAGAAAGTGAACCTCTCGAATCCGAAACTCACACTTAGAGAATTTGGCATAACGCTTCTCATTCCGGAGTAGTTCCAAGATTGATTTCAAATGATGTTCATGTTCCTCATTGGTTTGTGAATATATTGATATGTCATCGATAAATACAATCACGAATTTATTCAAGTATGGCTTGCACACGCGGTTCATTAGGTCCATGAAAACGGCCGGTGCATTAGTCAAGCCAAATGGCATAACTAGGAACTCGTAGCGACCGTAACGAGTCCTAAAAGTCGTTTTTGGTATATCTTCTTCCTGAATTTTCAGTTGAGGATATCTTGATTGTAGATCAATTTTAGAATAGAAACTGGACCCTTGAAGTTGATCAAACAAATCGTCTACTCGAGGAAGAGGATACCTGTTTTTGATTGTCAGCTTGTTCAACTCCCGATAATTGATGCACCTTCTAAAGGTTCCATCCTTTTTCTTTACAAACAGGACCGGAACTCCCCATGGTAAGAAACTCGATCTTATGAAAGAATTACTCGACGAGGTATCCAAGTTTTTGTTGTATATTGGGTAGAAATGAAAAACTATGAAAATGAAACTTTATGTTTGTCCCTCTTATGCTTTTCGAAAGCATTTTCCCGGACTAAGACTTTTCTCTTATTTCAGGTTTCATGTTTTCTATGATTTTCCTCTCCATATGCCTTCATGGAGCTAGGAATTGATGTTCCTTGGGAGCTCTTATTTGCGAACTTCAAGTCTAATCACCACTTTACCCCTTTGCTCGCACTACCTTTCGAGGCAGACTAGCCTTTGGGTTGTAGCGTCCTGATATGTAAACTCATGTCTCGACTACCCTACATTCAAAGTATGTAAGCCATACAAAGTTCGATGTTTGATTGGAATATTCATATTCTGTCTATGTGAAGGAATGAATAGTGATACTGTGAGAATGGTCTCATCGAATTAGTGCTTTCCCCAAAATGGGCTATGGGCTTGTCAACCCATTAAGTTGGCTGAGATGTTTTGGGAGTTTTACAATTGCCATCTTGTTGTCATTCAGTGCATCTGCACTTCCTTAGGGTTTGAATAGTACTTTGGGGACATACCATTACGTATTCCACTCATTCAGGTTATGGCCTCAAAATCCTTAGCACAAGGATACACTTGAGGTAATGAGTGTTGAACGTCGAGACTTTTGTATTCTAACTGAGTCTACTCCAAGAGATCATTTCTTAAAAATAGATGCTCTAGAGCTTCCCAATTATAGAAAACTAGGAGTGAAAGATGCAATCACACCTCTTTTCTAGGCTAAATCTGGGATCCATCCAACAAGATGAACTTTGAGGAAGTGCGAGTACAAAATAGTAATAGATTATTCTTCTCAACTCTTTGTGGACAGTGGCCTGTTGTGAATAGCTCGAGCTTACATCCCTTATGCATATCATGAACTAATGAGATTAGCATGAAATTCCACATTTGGGACTCCTTTAAGAGTTTTGCATGTCGTTTTGGTTAGTGCGACAATAGTCGTTAGTCCACACTTAGGTTTCTTTGACATTTGCTCGAGCATCAAACCCGGCTTATCCATTACCGAGAGAATAGTTAGACTTAAAGGTATATTGAATGTCAATGGCTGCGAGAGCAATCCTGTTTGACCGACATTCTGAAATGTCCGATTTCCTACTTGTCTCATGTCGAGCTTCCACAATATCCATAGGTGCCATGTGTATGCGGGTCGGAATAATATCCTGCCCTATTACTGAAGTTAGTGCATAACACTCTTGGCGTAACTTTCAATCAATTGTGAGATTGAACTGTATGATGGATCCTGAGATTATGCTATAATCTCCCACAATAGTTGTGCAATTACTGTAAGTGTTAGTTGTGGTAACGCTCAATTTGAAGCATTCCTGACAAGTAGAATCTCAAAGAGTGAATGTGCGAATTTCTTCGTCGTTCAGGATTTACTAAGGATTGGTTGAATTCAATTTGAATTTCTCTCGTTCCTCCAAACCTAGGAGACTGTTTTGTGAGCACCAAATTGAGAAGTTTGATTTGTTAAGATCTAATCCTTAATCAAGTGATTGAGAACATGAGTTGATCATCAGCTTAGACAGCAAGACTCACTAAAGTTCCCATGCACTGCAAATTATGATTACGTGTGCACCCGTAATGATGATTTGCCTTGCCTGATCCCTATAGTGTTTCTTCTATCCCTAGCTTTTAATCAAAAGTGATTTGAAACGATCATTAGATTGCGTTTGCACATTTGTACAGGAGTGTGTATTGTTTTATCGGATTACTGTTAATTATGTGTACCAATACTCATGAATCTGCTGAATATGGCAGTTGTCGGATGAGGCTAAGGGTAGAGAGGCACCACCAGTGTCTCTTAAAAAAAATGTGTATGGTGAAATTCAGGCACTATGTGTTGGGCAGAGATCCTCAAACGAGTGTCGAGCAACTCATGCTCCAAGTCTGTATATATGCATGGATCCACATGATCCTAATGTATGTCTGGGTCTCCTGACCCTTGGAGTTCTCTCCCATTTAGTCCTGCTTATTCACCTTGAATTCCCTTTTGTCTGGGCAATCATGCCTGCCATATATCATGGCGAGAGTCTAGGCATCCGATCCGACAACTAATGAAGGAGAGTATTTATACCGCAAATACGTTAGAAGGATAGTTGCCTCCATGGCTGGAGTAGTTGTGGTGCAGGTATAGGTACAGATCCTGGTACGAGTTCAACCTGTTGTGATACCAATATCGGTAACTGACGATCGCCGCCGTCGTCGTTCAAGCTTAGCTCGTAACTCGATCTTCTATGGTTGCAGTATGATGAGTACCCGTTATTCTTGACTCGTAATCCGAATAGTAACATGTTGTAAGTATTTATTATTTTCACATCGTTGTATGTGTTTAAGTGTTCATTACATGTACCATGTAATTGTATTAGTGTAGCTAATGGTACCCTAGTGTAATTTCCATACACTAATAGTCTACACAAATTGTTCGGCAACGGTTGGAATTCCTATGCTCAAGTCTTGGGTGTTTTTAGTGTGATGCAAGTCTTAGAAATCTTGGTCCCTAAATGAGTCCGGTTAGAGCCTAGGTATCACTAAGGACACCTAATTCGCTAAAACCATTGCTCTGATACCAATCTGTCACACCCCCATATTTATTTACTTATTAAATAAATACATGTTGTAACGATTGGTTCATTACACGATAGCGGAAGCTGTAATAATGATTTCTAAGACTTGATTACATATACAATTACTAAAACTAAGAAATACTATGATCTAAGTTCTTCTAGATCAACGACAGACTTGAGACTTGATATTCTACGCCCTTCCAGCTACTAGGAATTGATCCAACATAGCTAGCCTATTCCAACCGCGCCATGGCTAGAGGTCACCTGAGAAACATACTTGAAAGTGTCAACACAAAGGTTGGTGAGTTCACAAGGTTAGTTATATTATTGCTTATAGTTTTTCCTCGAAAACTTGTTCATGACTTTACCGTCATAAAATATGTTTAAACCTGATCTTTTTAACCCGATCAGTACTCTTTCGTTTAAACCTGATCACTTTAACCTGATCAGAATTCTTTTTGTTAAACCTGATCATTTTATCCTGATCAGAACTCTTTACTTTAAAACCTGGCCACTTTACCCGGATCAGAACTCTTTTGATAAACCTGATCACTTTACCTTGATCAGAACTCTTTTGTGTAAAACCTGATCACTTTACCTTGATCATAACTCTTTTGTTAAACCTGATCACTTTACCTTGATCAGAACTCTTTTTTGTAAAACCTGATCACTTTACCTTGATCAGAACCCTTTTGTGTAAGACCTGATCATTTTAACCTGATCAGAACCCTTTTGTGTAAAACCTGATCATTTTAACCTGATCAGAACCCTTTTGTGTAAAACCTGATCATTTTAACCTGATCAGAACCCTTTTGTGTAAAACCTGATCATTTTAACCTGATCAGAACCCTTTTGTGTAAAACCTGATCACTTTACCCTGATCAGAACTCTTTTGTATGTATTACCAATGAATATGATTACTAATCCGATCTATTGACCCCATTTGTAAGCTTGCAAGGAATACAAAATAGTATGTAATGTACGAGACCGTAACCAAACCCCAACTTTCTGTGCCTCCCCTCGCCTTTCTGCGAGTAAGACAATATGCGGTCATTCGGCCATTTTGACCCCTGGTTAGCGCGACTAACCATGACCGGAGGCGTCACCCCCAATAGTACTATTCATATAATCCCGGGCTAAATCCATAGCTAATGGTTACTAATTTATTACGAGGACTTTAAGCGCTTTATTGTTCCCTCAATACATACATACGGTCAGATCATTAGTTCCATTCATTTATACACAAAAGTCTTTTACAAGTATGTTTCCACCCCAAATCATTTCAAAAACTTAGAAAAAAGGGGAATTAGTGAAACTCACAAGGAGTTAGACCTAAATGTTCATGATGTCAAACTTGGAAGCAAATGTAATTCATGTTTTCAAACATAACAAGTAAGTATGTTTCTCCCCCGATGTTTACAAAACAGTAAAGAGTTAAAAGGGGGCCGTGAACTCACCTTGAGTTTGTGTATGCTTGCAATGATAATTGTTCTAGCCGAACTTGACTATTCGTACCCTAGATACCAAAGGGTAAATTGTGTTAAGACCGAACGTCTCATATTGCAAATTGTTCATCGACCTAGTAAATCTAGTTGCTTTTGTTTAAATATCTTCTTAGATTTTCAACACTTGTTTTGCTATAAAAACAGTTCTAAGTTACTGCCCAATGTGACTGATGAACAGATGTCGAAACTTCCTAGTTTCGATTGGGCAATTGAGTATCGAAACTTCATAGTTTCGATTGAGTAGTTAGGTATCGAAACTATCTAGTTTCGATTGGCAAGAAGGGTATCGAAACTATCTAGTTTCGATTGAGCAATATGTATCGAAACTACCTAGTTTCGATTGAACAACTAGTATCGAAACTCCCAGTTTCGATTGAGCAAACTGGTATCGAAACTCCTAGTTTCGATTGAATAGGTATCGAAACTCCTAGTTTCGATTGAATAACAGGTATCGAAACTCCTAGTTTCGATTGAACAGGTATCGAAACTCCTAGTTTCGATTACTGCACTTTGATTGACAGAATTCGTCCTGTATATTTTTATGTTCAAATCTTGAATTTGACACATTTTTTTCTTGTTATCTTACTTGCGTTTGAACGATTTGTATGTTCAGCTACGATTTTAAAGAAAATGAAATGGATAATATCGAGTTTTTACCTCAAACAGAGAATGATGATTTTCAGGGAAACAGAGAATGATCTTGAGCTCCTTATCTTGATTCTTGAGACAACACTTGGAACTCTTCTTATAGCACCGAAATACGGTGGATTTTTACCTTAAACTGGACTTCGACTTGAAGGAGAAATTGGGAATTTGCCGTAAGAAAATGAGAAGTATGAAAGGGATTGTGGGATTTCGATTGAGGAGGTATGGTTTTTATCTGAATTTGAGTGAATTAGCAAGTGGGGGAATGGCTCCCCTGACTTTCGGTCGAGAAAGTCAAGCAAGTGGGTTGGGATTTAAATAAATCAAACCATTTGATTTAAGTGTAATTTTAACCACTAGTGTTCGTATTTAGTCGGGTTATCCTGGTACGTGAACCGGTAACTCCTAGAATTACCAAAATATGAAATGAGACCATGTACGGTTTTTGTTAGGCCTTAATGTCCTTGTTTGTGAAATTAAGTAAATCACAAAAACAATTATAATGTAAACTTGTTTATAACATGTACGGATATTGACCTGAATTGTCGGGTGTCACATCAAAGGACCTAAACTGATGGCTTAGGCTATTAATGCTGCTCAATCTGCACTAGATAGAGAATTTGTTGATTCTTTGATCATAACTCTTGATCCGTCACAATCTACTAGTCCTCGGGTGAATCCTACTGTATCTAAATCTCATGATGAGGCTTGTCCATCTACAAGAGATGATAATGCTGTCAGAATACAAGCCTTGGAGACACAGGTTTCAGGCTTACAATCTCAGGTAGATGAGTTGCTTGCTAGAGAACCCCAGCATGCTCAGACTATTCTTGATCAAAACAAGGTCCTTGCAGAGATGCATATCCTTATTACTCAATTGGTTGAGCGTCTTGACGCTCAGGGGGAGAAGGCTCAGAATGATAAATCTACTTGTCACAATATTGAAATTCAGAAGAATCCAGATGATGATGATGAACCAAGTGCTGGTGATGGTTTAGGTGAGCGTCAACACGCTGCTTCTAATCCTTCATTAACTCAGGGGGAGTCGGAGGTGATTGTGGTAGCCAATATGATAACTAGTGGTGACAATGAAGCTAATGGTGCTGACATGTTAGATAATTCTTTGTTCTTTGAAGATTCTGATATGGATGAAGCTGACAAAATTGAATGCTTGTTAGATTTGGATGATCTTTCTAATGATGATGATACAGAAGAGGAAGGAGTAGAGGAAGGAGAGATTGTTGAGGTAGAGCTGGAGTGTGATACCAAGAATGTTGTTTACGAAGGATGTGAAGGTTTAATTAATACAGATGTGTTTGAAGATGATGCAATTCCTGAAGGGTTTTCAGAAGGAGTTGTAGAATCTGATACATCTGATCCTGATCTAGAAAAACAAAATCATGACTCTGCTGAAAGTTTGCGTAAAGATACAGAAATGTATAAGAATACCGGAATGACTAAGGCACAATGGGTGGAAATGGTGAAGAGCTGGAGAGATAATTTACCAGTTGCTCCAGTGGCACCAGTGCAAAAGCAGAGATATGTAAACAAAGACAAATGTTCTGGAAGAATAATTAGTTGGTTTTTTAAGGCAGAGTTCAAGTTATTCACTTTGAAGAGAACAGATGGAGTTCAGTATTTGAAGCCTAGGCTTAAATACTTTAACTCTTTACCGAGATGTGAAGTCAATGGGTTATCAACAAAGCCCTTGATCAACAGATCGAATAATGGAATAGCTGACTCGATTGCCAGCTTGATAAGAATGGAAGGAGGTTCTAGAAAGTATGATAGATTGAAACCTTAACAGGGAAGAAGAGTAAAAGAAGTAGATCCTGTTACTCAAAAGGTGACATGGAGATACAAGTTTAAACCTGTGAGATCAGTACCAAAGATTCCATTAAAACTGATTCCTTATGATTGTCTACATGAACTTAAATGGTGGTACGTTGATGGATGTACGGAAGAAGCTATGATAGAAGACTTGACTGGCAAGGTTATAGTGAGATTCTTCGATGCTATGAACGTTGTTAATTTTTCAAGGTCTGATCAAAAGATGTTAAAGCATAGAGAGATCATGTATACTGATGAAAGCAGAGAGCAAGCATTAAAGTATAAGAAGGTGTTGAATTTGTGTCTGATACACATGATATGTGCAGGGAGCTCGTTGCCGAAGAATTGGAAGAACAAGACTTGAAGATAAAGACCAAGCTGTTGTCAAGGAGGAGTCTATTGAAACTTTCAGTGTGACAACAAGCCTTGTAATAGATTAGTCTTTATGTTTAAAGTTTTGTATGTTTTGTATTTGTAATTAGTTAAGTTTGCTCAGGCGAGTTCGCCTGAACTAAAGGTGGCGAACTTATTAAGTTCGCCTGGTTTAGTGTGTGTTGTCTATAAATAGTTCAAGAGTTGTTCTTATTTGTAAGGTTCTGCATTTTAACTAGAACTACTTTGTGTTTACTATTTGATTAATAATACAAGAAGCTTTTTATGAAATCGTGTCTTGTGTGATTGTATTGCGTTCGTGAAGTTTTCGAGACATATGTATACATAAGGATTCCGCATTTCGTGTACGTATCATGTGTTTTACAGCAGAGATCAATCGGTAGACCCGCTGGGACTTACACTCGTTAATGGTTGGGACGTGCATAACAGTTACAAAATTGGACGAAATCGAGGTTTAGGATTCGAATTTGGATCAAATCTACGGGTTTGACTTTAAAAAGTCAAACAGAAGCTAAAACTTCTGATTTTGACTATTCAGGGTCAACAATTTGAGTTTAAGGACTTGACAGAAACAGTCCTTGTAATTATAGTTTGAGTTTTGGCAGAATTAGACCCTTGAGGTTTGAATTTGAGTTAACTAGGTTAACAATTAATAGGATTGACTGAGTTTAAACTAACGGGGTTAACTTTAAATAACCGGGTGTCACATCATCCCCTAGTTGAAAGAATTTTCATCCCGAAAATTAAAATAATAATTTTTTTTTTCGGATGTCACATTCTTCAGCCTTTCAATTTCCTTCCGGCCTTCATCCCATTGACAGCATATCTCTGGCATAACAGCCATGCTCTCAACCCAACTAAGAGCCGCCCTATCAGATAAAACGTTGGGGGCGACGGAGGAAAGGCATGGGGGGAAAGGCATGCATCAAAAAGGTCCTGCACAGTTGAGGATTAGTCAAGAAATTTCATTGCAATAAATTCCAATTGGGGATGTGTTTTGATCGGGCATCAGCAGTAGCCCAAGGCCCGGACCGGGTGGGCATCCGAAAGTCAGATTGACCCACATTTTCCGTTGATAAGCGTGGGGAATGAACTTCCCCGGAAGAACCCACAACTCCATCCTTCCCCTTTCCTTTCTCTCCGAAAGGAGCGGGTGGCTCTTTAGTCACAGTAACAGATTCAGGACGAAGCCCGGAATCCACATTTCCCTGAGGAGGAGAAGACACCTTTTAGGTACTTAGAGGGGGCCAAGGGTCTCTCCAGATTTAGGACCTGGGAACAAGTTCAGAAAATCATATGTCAGCATAATACGAAAATAATCATATGACTCAAAGAAAAAGGAAGGGGTACTTACCTTCAGGACTGGCTCCGGGAGCTTTCTTACCGGAAGCATAAGCATCATTTAGCACCACTCCTGGAAGTTTTAGTCCTCACGAGAGGAGTACCCTCAGGAAGATCATCCCGCACACCCGGATCAGGCACATCCTCTAAAAAGACAAGCATGATAACAATAAACAGCTGAACAAAACTAACCGGAAGAAAAACAAAAAAAAGATATAATAAAAAGAGTCTAGATAAGACGTATCGGCTTCCAAGTCCACTGCCTCGATAAGGCTAGCCCAAGGGAAGAAAAAACGTTCATGAAACGTTTGCAACACATCTCGTTGACCGGCCTCCACATTTAAATAAGTCCGGGTAAGGGCACGGCGAGTCTCCGAAAACAGAACATCATAATAACTAGCAACTGCTGTCAAAAAGGGAAAAATAGAAGAAATGAATAATCTCTATAAATGAAAATGAAAAGGCACAAACCACATAAAATACCACACAACGTACACCTACGTTCTGTCCCGGACGTGTAGATAGGGATCCGGTCAAGCCTGCCCCAATTGCGGCTCATCTCTACTCCTACCAGGGCATTCTCATGAATGTTTTGGATATTAGCAGGGCGAGAGGTTAGGAGAGTAAATACAGAAGATTTCTTAAACTCCTCCATATCCGGAGCTACATCCACCACAGGAACTTAGAGGGACCGGATGATCATATCCCCAGGAATCATCCGGGCACTAATGTAAAAAAAACTTCTCCTTCCACAGAAGGCTCTTGTTTTCAGGGCCACGCAGAAAAACTCAAAATGACGAATCCGACACATCCCTAGTGGATGCACTTGGGACAGATGGACTTTGTAATATCGAAGTAAGTCAAAGCAAAAAGAAGTCACAGGGACGCAAATGTTGGCTTCAGAAAAGAAATCGGCATACAAAGAATATTTGCCAAGAGAGGGTCGCACAGCCGTCCCGTCCCGGCGTGGGTATTCCGGCTCCAAATCATTGGGAATCCCATAGGTTCCATTCAGTTTCTCGAAACGTTCAACATTCCAATTAATGGGAATAAGAGAGACGTCGGCGTTATCACCCATGAAGGAAATTAAGGTCAAGAGAAGAAAAGAAAGAAATAGAGAGGAAGAAATGGCAGTGAATGAATAATACAAAGGTTCCCCCCATAGAAAAAATTTTGGCGGGAAAAATTTGAAGCAAGAAGGGGAAACAGCACATGACATAATGATGACATTACCGAAGTGACGTACGGAAAAACAGGTAAGCGTAAGTTTATCCTGAGGGACTAGGTAGCAGGCTGACGTGACCTCAAAACACTCTTTATGTCCCATAAAAAATCGAGCCATGAACGTATAATTTTCTTTAGTCGGATTTTTTCAAATAAATAAAACCGACTAGGGGGACTTAAGGACGTGTGATAACAATCACATACGTTCATCCATAGGGAGTAAAAAAGAGATTTCATTCTAGAAGGCTCAACCGTTTAAATAAAAGGGGGCCCACAAGGTGAAAGGGAGGACGGTTATTGACCAATAAGAGCAAAGATATCAACATCATTCGGTTAGAGGAAAAAGAAAGAGGAACGTTTATAAATAGGAGTGATCTCGCATAATGTATGGAATGTAATCTGGTGTTCAGAGCATTCAAAGATTGTAATCGGGAGATTAAGCATTAAGGAGAGTTTCACTATTCTTCAAATATACTATGTAGTTTAGTAGTTTTTTTTAGTATTATGTTGGTTTGTTTTTTAATATTATGTTGTTTTTTTTAATACTATGTTGTTTTTTTATATTATGTTGTTTATTTAATATTATTTAATATTAAAACAATAATTATCTAATTGTTACAAAATCGGTAACCCTTATCCCACCATTACACACCTGAGTGAAGGTGAGGATGAGTTCTGGCATTGTCTACGTGACGCCTACGCAGAGCCGGTCCCGAGGATTCGAATGCCTACACGAGCCGAAAAAAAGGCCCATAACAAAATATATAATTTTATAAACTATTTTTTAACGACAATTAACATTATAGCATAGATATAACAAAATCATAGTATCAGAATGACATACCGTAATATCTAAACCGATTATTCGTGAAGCTCGCCTAGCATTCTTCGCTGCAAATTCTTTAATCACCTCTTCGCAGTTTATACTCTCTAACACTTCATTCTCGATAGCAATTATTGTTAATCCATTAAGCCTTTCTTGGGACATAGTGGACCGCAAGTAAGTTTTCAATAACTTTAATTTAGAAAAACTCCTTTCTGCAGATGCCACTGTGACTGGAATAGTCAACAATATTCTATATGCAACGCATGCAGTCGAGTAATGAGGGAAGTCTCTAAAATGGTTCAAAACATCTATAGGGTTGCTAAATTCAGTTGTTCTTGATGTCTCAAATAGCTTCAACTCTATATAAAGTTCATCAGCATTAATATCCGATCTTCCTTCAAACTTGAGTTCCTTTTCAAGAAACTGACAAGACTCCTTAAGATCTTCATCTTCAATTACCCACAACTTATGTGGAAACAAAAAACCAAATAATTTCTCATAAGTTTTGAATTGTTCAAATCTGGTCTCAAGAGAAGCAATAGCTTGATCAATGAGAAATAAGAAATAATTAACTCTAAAATCTTCTTCAGGTGTAAATGAACAATCGTTGCTACTTGAACTTTCATCAAAGTGTTTTTTCCTTGTAATCACACGCTTTTGGTGAAACACCAGATCAATATCCATTTCCATTGCAAGTTCCTTAGCTTTATCTATCACTTTTGAAAAACCCGTTACTCTATACTCCTTGAAGTACTCAATCAATCTACTTATTTCTTTTATAGCAGTATCCAGATGCATATCCTTTGATTGCAAGTTTTTGCTCACTATATTCACCTGGTTTAAGACTTGATACCAGATGACAATCAATACCAAAAAATCAAATCGACCGAGCTCATTTTCTGCTAGTGAACTTGCTTCATCTGCAATTGCAGCATCACCATATTTTTCTCCAACTTGAACTAAAGCCTCTTGTACATCGACAGGTTGTAATTTTATATGCTTAACACTTTCAACACGGCTTTCCCAACGAGTTTGAGATAATGACTTAAGACTCCAATCTTTAACATTATCTGTCAAAATTTGCCACCGGGTAATAGAGTTTGCAAAGATAGTATAAATCCGTTGGATGTGTCCAAAAAACTTCTTTCCTTTAAGACAATTGTTAGCCACATCACATAAGGTAAGGTTAAGAGAATGACAACCACACAGAGTGTAAAATGCTCTAGGATTCTTCTTTAAAAATCTTGTTTGCACTCCTTTGTGTTTTCCTTTCATGTTTGGTCCATTGTCATACCCTTGACCACGTATATCATCAATTTCAAGATCTAGAGACTCTAACTCCTCAAGTGTAATCTCAAATAGTCCGCTACCGGTAGTATCATTAACACTCAAATACCCTAAAAACGACTCCTCGACATTAACAGAACTAGATGAAAACTTTACATACCTCACTATTAAAGTCATATGTTCTTGGTGACTTGAATCGGGAGTACAATCAAGTATGATTGAGTAGTACTTTGCTTCCTTTATCCTCTTGATGATTTCCTTTTTTATTTCATGACCTATCTTAAGTATCAACTCATTTTAGATCTTGTGTCCAAGATAATGCACATGAAGCTCATTACTTGTAATCCGTTGCACATGCTCTTTGATTACCGGGTTAAACTCTTCCAACATTTCAACGAGGCCCAAGAAATTTTCATTACCTTTTAAACACAATCAACAAATAAGAAGTGGAGTTAGTTAAAGCAATTAAGTGCACTAAGTGGAAAAAATAATAACTAGTAAAGAGCATTACCTTTTTTATACAACTTTTCTTTTGATCCACGAAATGCTAAATTATGTTTAGCAAGAAACTTCACCAGTGCAATGATTCGCAAAAGGACTTGCATCCAGTAATCTCTTTCTTTCTTGAATTGCTCGTGTTGAATTTTATCGATTGTTTCATTCAACTTCAATCTATTACGCATATCAAACCACGCATTCATATTATTGAGATGATCCGAAGAAAGTTCGTGTTGTTTGAGTCTACGGAAGGCTTCTTGCCAATTTATAAAACCATCCCCGTCCAATGCACCTTTCGGAGGCCTTTTCTAAACAATTTACAACAAAAACAATATAACTTGTCTGTCTCTTTCGAATAAACTAGCCATGGGCGATCAACCTTCTCCATATTTGATAAAGTTCTTGTATATAAAGCTGCGGAAAATCGTCTATTATTGGTATTGTACGGACCAAATTGTACGTTATTATCTCTTTTCGAACCTTTCTCGACCAAAACTTTAATCTCATTCTCATTAAGTCCATCCCACATTCTTGGATCAAATATATCAAGAGGATTATGCTTATCTTGCTCTTCATTTATATTAGCCTCAACATGCTCTTCCGCATCTTCAACATGCACTTCTTCTTCCGCATGTTCTACTTCTACTTCTATTTCTACATGTTCTTCAACTTCTACTTCTACATGCTCTTTACCAGGTGGTTTAGGTAAAAACTTAAGTAAAGCACCGACTTGAGACTTTACCATTTGCACATCTTGTTGTTTCCTTTTACGTTTTTGAGCACCCGATGCTTGTTTAGGATGCATAGTTTCTTAAAATCAAATTGAAAATAAAATCAAATGCATAATTTTTGAGCACCCGTTGACACATACAAAATTAGGTATAATCAAATAATCATTCTAACAATTTAAAAATTAAAATCACTAAATTAGGGCTAACCATTAAGTCATTAACAATTCTATATTAAAAAATTAGGCACAACATTCAACACAAACCCTAATTTTAAATTATAAAATTTGGGCTCAATTCAAATTCAATCTACCAAATCTAATACACTTACCTTAACTAAAGAGTGGAAGGATTCATCATTCAAGGAGTCGGAGGACGGAGGTGGAGGTGGAGGGCATAAGGGCGGCGTCAGGTGGTGGACTGGTGGAGGACGACGGTAGGTGGTGGAGCCATGGAGGCAGCAGGTAGCAGCATCAAAGGTGGTTTCTCTGCCTTGGCTTCGTCGATTGCTCTGTTGGACTGGTGGTGCACGTATCTTTTTTTTAAGCCCAATTGTTTAATTGTTGGGTTGGATTAGATTCATGTCATGGGCCTAATTGTTTAACATTTTTAACTTACTTTATAAAAGGCCCAATTATTTTTAAAAACCCTAAAAAAAGGCCCAATAAATTATTATTTTTAAAGCCTATTCTTTTTTGGGCCCCTTGAAATGTTAGGCCCACTACGAGTGTGTCCGTAGGCCCAATAGACCGGCCCTGCGTCTACGTGAAGTAAGGTGTGCTCTCAACTTCACACTAATATTACATATACTTTTAAGTGTAATCAAAACATAAAACTGAGTTACCAATAAGCTATAACGGAATCATCTATTTTCTCGATTGGTTCAATTATTTTTGTTTGATTTTTCATTTATTTCGATTATAATTATATTATTTGTTTTTATACAAATTGCCAGCTAATATCCAATATAAGTTTTCTCATAAATTATCTTTTTTTTTTAACGACAACACCTAGATATTTTAGGATTATTGGGTTTCTCCGGGACAACACCTAAAATATTCAGGGCAGCCCACCACAGGAGGAACCCTCCAACTGGATAAATCCTCTGACCTGACCATAAACTCCTTTTTTGCTGTGACCAGGATTCGAACCCAAAACCTTTACTATGAGAAGTTTTGAAGCTATCATTGCAACAAATTACCAAATGTCCATGATAAATTATCTATCAATTATTAATTCCCGTTCCTTTGAAATTGGTGTCCCCTTTCTCCCATCTCCCGACAAGAAGAAAACGCCAAAGGACTTGTACAAGATGCATTACAGGTTGTACATTTAAGTATCTTTGAGATTTGATTTTCCCAAACCATTCATTCTCCGAAGTTTGTTCAATGATTTAGCTTTTGACCGGAACCTCCGACGACCAATTTGATGAAATCGGGTTTGACATTTTCATAGTCAAAATCTTGTTCTGTAGATGAGCACTTGTTACAGTTCTGAGTATGATCAACGTCATTCTTTCCAATTCCACACGAATAAAGGTAAAAACTTTTGCAATTTTCAACTCAAATTATTTGATTTTTAAATGTCCATTCTTTAGTAGATTGTAATTTTAAAATCATATTAATGTTAAACCGGATATGGAAGTGTTTCATTTCATGTACGTTGGATTTGAAAATGGACTCAAGTTAGGGTGTTTGGAAGACAGTTATCAGGAACTGGAATTACCGGTGACGAAATTAGTGGGTTTTAGGGGTGTCAATTCCTCACACACCCGAACACGACACGAAAATAATCAGGTTTTGAGTTGGTCATTTCAACCCGTTTTAAAAAACGGGTCGGGTTCGGGTTGGCTCGTTAACCCGTTTAGGTTACAAAATATATATTTTTTATTTTTCACATTATAAAAACGCATATTCATTTACTTTCGTATTTAATGTTTACCATAAAAGAACTGAATTATACCAAAACTTTTCTTTTTTTCGTTTCTAAAGATAATTAATCAATTAATTTTTTGTTTACATTAAAAAAATTAGATTTTGGATTTAGTATTTTATGATTTTGATGTCGATAAATGGGTTAAACGGGTCAGGTTCGGGTTTACCCGAATTTAAGTGTACCCAAGTTAGGGTCGAAATTTTTGACACGAATAAGAATTTGGGTGAAGTTCGGGTTACATAATTCAACTTGTTAAACCACCAACCCGTCAACCCGCCAACCCGACACGATTGACACTCCTAGTAGGTTTGGGTTTAGCTTAAATGAGTTCAGGTCAGTTTTGGGTTGAACCCTTCACCAGTTTTAATTAAATTGGTTGCTCTCGGGTTAATTTGGTGGGTTCGCGTGTCACGTGTTTATTTTTATAAACTATTTTAAGTTTGTTGGGTATTTTATGGAAAAAGTTATAATTTAAAGAGAAATTGGTGCATGATTTTGTACCAATTCTTTTTGTTTAATAGACAATCATGTCCTGGTTTGTGTGTGACACGAGTTCCAAGTTAGCTCTAAAAAAGAAAATAGATTCAATAAAAAAAATGATAAAAATAGGAATAATTTTCTAATTTGATTCCATGTAAGAAAGGTCGGAGGTTTTGATGTATTTATTCTAGAAAATCTAGGAACCGCTTTAAAGAAAAAAGTGGGCAAACATATCCAAACACTATTCCTATGCACCATGATTTATCATAGCACGCATGAAATTGAGTATCATATAATCACTTTCAAAATCGACAAAATTTGAAATATTGGAAATTTGGAAAACTTCAGGTGAAATTGGACTACATCCAACCAAAGAAAAATGTACATCTCAAATTAAGCCAAGCACCATGAAGTCACCTAACACTAAAAGTCACAGGACTACAATGGTGATCACCAAAGATGTTAAAGACGCGAGAATACTGGATACAGTAATCTTCAGATCTTTACATATGAAGAGATGCGAATTGCCACCAAACTCTTTAAATCAGATCAAATTCTAGGTGAGGGTGGTTTTGGAATTGTTTATAAAGGCGTTATAGATGAAAATGTGAGGATTGGCTATTCTAAAATCCATGTTGCCATTAAGGAGCTCGATCCAGAAGGAATCCAAGGCGATAGGGAATGGCTGGTACGTGCAACACTTGATTTTTCCTACGGCAAACTTTATACACAGTAGTAACCATGTTTCCTAAATATCTTACGAAAGTCACTCAGAGTTATTTAGTTTCTTTAAAATCACTCAACTTTCATTATGAGTTCCGATCTTGTGTAATTTATTTATAAATGTTAAATTTTTCTAAAATTAAGTGACCTAAACGAAACATATATAAATCTTAGTTACTATTTAATGATTATTATTTATTTTTAAAATTAACTTGAAGTAGGAGGTGATAGTGAAGAAAAAAATTCACTAAATAATAACTAAGTTTAGTAATTGTTATTTAAGTCAAATTGGAAAAGAAAACAAGAACCACTAAATAAACCAAGATTCCATTTAGTTCATTTAAATTTTAAAAAATTTAACATTTATAAAAATATTCCACAAGACTGGAACACTAATGAAAGTTCAGGGACTTTAGTGGGAAACTTGGTTATTATTGTGTGAAATTTTCCCTTTTTTCTCCGGTAATAGCAATTTGTAACCTGAAATTAGTTACAGTGCGACATGGCACCGATTTTGCCATGTCACCAGCCACATCATCGCCATGTCATTTTCATTTTTTTTTATCCAGGCTGAAGTGAACTATTTAGGACAGCTGCAACACCCTAATCTAGTGAAGCTTATTGGTTATTGCTGTGAGGAAGATCACCGTCTTTTGGTGTACGAATATATGGCATCTGGCAGCCTGGAAAACCATCTTTTTCGCCGTGAGTACCTAACATTTCTAGAAATTTGATTATGTTAAGGATGTTTACTAACATTTGTATCCTTGTAAAAGGAATATCTGAAACATTGACTTGGTCAAGAAGAATGAAGATAGCTTTGGATGCTGCAAAAGGGCTTGCTTTACTTCATGATGCAGAACGGCCGTTATCTATCGAGATTTTAAAACATCAAATATTTTGTTAGATGTGGTTGGTCATACTAACTCTAATTCACAATTTATGACATTATTATTATGCAATTTTCCTAGTTCTCATGGAAAAACTGAATTTGCAGGACTTCAATGCAAAATTGTCTGATTTTGGACTTGCAAAGGATGGGCTAATGGGCGATCAAACTCACGTGTCAACACGAGTTATGGGTACTTATGGATATGCAGCTCCAGAGTATATCATGACGGGTGAGATGCGCAATAGCATAAACTAGTTCTATAATAAACTCTTTACAAGGGTTTTTATTATTTTTGGATGGAAGGGGTGGATTTCTATATTAGAAAGAAGATTTAGACTAATTGGAGACTTTTTTCTAAACTTTTTGGATATTTTTTTTTATTCTATAGTTTTTGGACTATTGAAAGATTACTTTTGTTCTTTTAGAAAACAGAGTAGTTCTTTTTAATTTCTGGTAGGTGTGACAACGTTGACATGTTTAGTAAATGAGTCGATTTGATTCTAAAATGGAACAAGTCAAAAGGGTCTATCGGGTTGAAAATCGTCTGAAATCTATTAAAACCCACACAACCTCCTAGATCGCTTTTATTCAAAGATTTAGACTATAATATTGTTTTCTTAATCATAATCAACACATTAATTGTTTATAAAACTTATTAAAAAAATGAACAAAAATATGTTCACGGGTCAACCTGACCCAAGCATATAGTAAGAACCCGAATCTGTTTTGACTTCTTGCCACCTTTAGTTTCTAGATTCGCAGTATGAAGTAAAGAAACTTTATTTTGATGAAACCGCCAGGGCATTTGACAGCTAGAAGTGATATATATGGGTTTGGAGTGGTGCTTCTTGAGATGTTGATTGGGAGGAAAGCCATGGACACGAGCCATCCTAGCCACGAGCACAACCTGGTTGACTGGGCTAGACCGCTCCTGTCCCATGAAAAGAAATGTCTGAAAATTCTAGATCCTAGAATGGACTGTCAATATTTACCCAAGGCTACTAGAAAAGTCACCAATTTGGCTCACCAATGTATTAGCCAAAACCCGAAAGGTAGGCCTGCCATGAGTCATGTTGTTCAAGTACTTGAATCCCATTGCGCGAGGCTTTTGATGAATGCTGAGAAATGCGCGTTTTGTTAATGTGATTAGTGAAAGTTTTTACTTTCTTTAGCTAGGAATAGATTGTAAATACTTGAGATGTAAAGGATTTATGATTTTAACAAGCACTGGCTTGAAAATCAATATATGGATGTTGAGTTGAAATGGAATATTGATCAAAATGCATCAAAGGTTTTGTTAATTACAATTTTGCTCACAAGCACTTGCTGAATTTAGTATTTAAGATCACTCAAGAATATATAAAACTATGAAAGTTTTGGTTTTCAAGAGATGCTTGAAGGGTGGTGAAATGGTTGCTTAAATAAAGATAACGCTATAGGTTTTTTAAAATATAGGGTTTTTTAATTTCTATTTTTTAACCTATGTTTAAAAAAAGAAAAAAAAAGTAAGTGGTGGTGTCGCCTAAGAACTAGAGGTATAATAAATATAAGATTTTTTATTTTTTTATTTTATATTTTTTTAATGCAGGGGTATTTAGGTCATTTTCAAAATACTTAACAGGAAAGTTAACTGTCATCCACTCTAGTTAACAAACATGTTACGTTTATGTATAATTTGAGACTGTTAGTGTAATTTTTCAAACTTAGGGACCAAATCCAAAATTTGAACTTACCACAGGGACAATCCGTGTACTTAACTCTATAAAATTCTTTCAATTGATATTTGGGAAATTGGATTTTAATAATCCCACATTTTACCAATTGGCTAATAATAATCTCACCGAGAACATTCTTACCAACAGTCCCTACTTTCAAACTATTTTCTTACATTGGACCCCCGTTAAAAAAACTTAACGCCGTTAGATTTTATATGATGTGGACATCTGCAAACCGCCGGAAAGTCAAGCCAAGCCGCAACCCTAGCCACCGCCTTCGCCGGAGGGGTGGTCTACAAACCCTAGTCTGTCACCGTATTCACCGTTAAAACCACCGTTGTCTCCGTTTGGACCTGCCGAAAAAACGAGACCCGTTAAAAACCACCAAAGCCAAAGTCAAAACCCACCACGAGACCACTGCTAGCTTGGCTCTACTTTCAGGCGGTTTGCAGATGTGCACGTCATTAAAAATTTAATGGCGTTAAGTTTTTTAACGGGGGGTCCAATGTAAGAAAATAGTTTGAAAGTAGGGCCTGGTGGTAATAGTATTCTCAGTTGGGATTATTATATCTTGATATTTTTATATAACTTCACATTATATAAAAGATATAAACTTTAAATTGTTTCATAAAATTCTCTACGGAATTTTATTTGTTTTGTAAAACTGTATTTTTATATAACCTCTTGATTTTATAAAACTTACTTTATGACTATACCTTAAGCATTTTTCAGTAGAGTCCAATGATCTTGTGTATTTGATCATCTATTATACGGAGTAGATCTCCCAAAATTCTATTTGATTGTCATTCTTAACTTCTTCATTTATTCAAATACTTGACTTGTTTGGTTTCTCCAAGCCTTAGCCGTACGATCTGATTGTGCATTAGTCATGCACCACGTAAACTTAGGATCTTTTCGTTGGGATCTGTATGTCACATTAAAATTTTGTTTTGCAGCAGAAGACTTGGAACATACAACGATTTATGATAAAAACCCTATTATAAATATCTTGTTAGAGTCCGTAGAATGCTACATCCAATTCCCTGTATGTTCAAACTAAACACACCAATAGTCACCAGATTCATATGAGCTACTGAGGAGTAAGCAATGATCTTCTTAAGATCGATCTGTCTTAAAGTGCTACTATAAAACTAAAGAAACCTAACCTTATAGAATCCGGAGATTTGTTGGTGTACTACATGATAGAATCTAATGATTCCTTTACAGTATCCACGCACAAGCAACCGGACTCAAAGTGGTGCTAGCCATAATCACTATTGTCAATAATACAAGGTGGTGCTATACTTAGATTAAAGAAAATAAAATGTTCAATCTTATTATATAACTTTTTAGAAAGATAATGAAGTATATAAAAGTTACATGTGTTTAAAAATGATAAACTAGTTAAAAGTCAGCAATTATGACTTTTCTTTTTTATTTACATTTTTTTTTGTCCATTTAGTTACAAAATTGCTATCGCCCTTGACTAGGTTGGGTTCATATTCACTTTTAAGAAAGTGATCACTAGTTACAAATATTTATCAAGTGAAACAATGATATAAGAACACACATTCATAACCTAAATCAATAACCTTAGTAATTTAACTCATTTTACACATAAATTGGTACAACACCAACTTGAAGTCTGTTGACTTCTTTAGAATGTTTTTGAGACTTTTTGCATACTTGATTGGCATTTTTAAACACCATCCCAACATAACATTATAACTACAATCCCTGTCTGAAAACTCCACAAAAGTTTCGCAAATATACATAAACATCATATGTATTTACGATATGGATATGGATATGGATATGTATTTTGTAAAGTTTCCAACTTTCCATATTAGACTACATTTTAGTACCAACAGGCAACAACAGAAACTATAAATTTGACAAAAACAGACCAGACCAGATCGGACGGTTCACTTTAGCCTTGTCTTCAGACCAGACTGTATCTCTTTGCTTTCTTTGCAGCCCGACTCACAGGATCAAACTTTGGCGTCTTCAAATATGCAGGCATACCATTTTTGTTCTCCATTGGGCCCGCCCATGACAAGGGTTCAGCTACAACACGAACAAATCACATTTAAGTAGTGATGAAGCTGTGATATGTAAAAGCTAGAGGTGGCAAATCGGCATGCCAAAATGGGTAACTTTAAGACCTGTCAAAATTTTATCGTCCAAAGGTTTATATTTTTCTTTTAAAACATAATTAATATGTTAGATATGATTATAACAATATAATAATTTTAATTTTAATTTAAATAATTTAGGAGGATTCATGCATTAAAAATACACTTAGGCAACTTTTGACCCTGTTTGACCCATGTGACCAAACATAACCCGGAAACGACCCATTGTCAATGTAAATGGGTCGAAATTGTCACCTTTACATAAAAACTACATTTATGGAGCTGAGAATTAAGTAATACCAAGCTGCAAATTCAACTTCTTGTCCGGACCCGCCCATAACACCGGTTCAACTGCAAACATAAATATCACCGCGTCAAATGGATGTGCAACGGGGAAAACAAATATTAGTTACTAAAATATAGAAAGTAGAAATATTAAATAACAAATACATAATAAGGTAACATATTCTTATGCTACTTCTGAAATTATATAACTATGTTTCCTACTTCATTAGATATCTTTTAATAACTGAAACTAACCACATGATTTTTGCCACAGAGTTGCATAATTTGGTTAACAGCGAGAGGTTCATTACAGAACATTAAACTATTGAGAACAAATCTAAATCGTTTAATTATTTTGATCAATCATTCATATCTTTTAAATTTTGCATTTCTTACATACAAATGAATTTGTTTATGTACATAAAAAATCATCAAATTTATATCTTCATATTTTTTAAGTTTTAACTATTTACCTACACATGTGTAGGTTATGTGTACACAATATAACCTACACATGTGTAGGTTATATAAATAAACCAAATTTCATCATATTCTTTTTTGAACTTCAAAAGAATGAATAAACATTGCATTTCTATCATTTTCTTGTAATGTAAAATATATAAAATTGAAAAAATGAATGATTCTTGGTTAATATTCTTCTTATATCTTATTTATTACTAAATAAGAATTACCATAATTATTTTGAAACAATGCTACAAAATACCTAGTCGCGGTTCAAGATATTCTGGTGTTGTGGGTGCTGCCGTCTGAGTAGGACGTTTTTTCACATAGTTCTCCTGTAAGGGCCTCGGGATTTGAAAAGAAAACCGCCCTAATCCGAGTCCTTGTGCATGTTCAGGGTGACTATCCAAATATCTGCTTAATAGATATATTTAGAAACCATTTCAAGTTGTAACAGGAACTTCCGGGTGTAAACGAACCGAGCTACTCAAGATCGACTCGTTAAAAGCTCAAATCAAGCCGACTCGAAACCAAATTTGAGCTTATGCTACAGCTCACTTAAAAAACGCGCTCAAGCCTAAGCTTCACATATTGAGCTCAAGCAGGCTCACGAGCCTAAACAAGCCTTTTATTTAAATAATTTTTTATTTAATATATATATTACATATAAAAGTATGACAAAAATAATTAAACATATATTAAGCAATATATAAAAATATAAATATATAAATAAAATAATAAATAATAAACGAGATCAGCCGAGCCCGAGCTTGGCTCATTTACACCCATAAATGAACCATTTCAACATGTTCAGCTAGAAACATACTTGATAACATCAGGTAGTGAGCGAAGTTTGGTGCCTGTTGGTGACTCGTAATATCTAGAAACCATAACAATTGACAGCTTAAAGTAACGTTCCTAAATAATAAAGATATATAACAAAGATGGAAACTATTTTAAAGAAACTGCAATAGATACGTACACATCAGCGAATTTAGAGCTGCCTTCACGTCTTAGCCTCAAAAGCCTCTTCCACCCGGGTGGTGGTTGTGCAATGTTGGGTTTATCGATAGCCCATATGCGGGTCCCATCTTGCTCAATATCAGTCGGATCATCACATGAAATAACCCGATTCCATTGACGGGTTGTTTCACATGTGAACGGTTGGTCTGTAATATGTTCCCGGATCACCTCATATTTCTCTTGATCCGGGATTAATCTCCATTTTAAACAATTGGCACATTGGACAGTGAAAGCTCCGACCTCAGGTGGTGCTCTAGAAAAAGACGAGGGTTTATTTGCATTGGGATTCTTTACAGCTTTGACTGCCTCTGAACGATTCAGAGAATGATCATAAAGCACAATTTGTTTATTGGAATCATCACATAAAGGCACATCTAAAACATTTTGATCAGTTTCTTTCTTATCACTGTGTGAAGGGACACTAGATCCCTCGAGGGCGCTTTGGTCTTTTTCTAAGGTTTCATGATTGCCCTTTACATTAGGCGGAGTAATCTCAGGCCTTTTCCCTCCCATTTTGATGATGATTTTGGGAGAACTTGACTGCATTGCTACAAATTTGAAATTTCCCTGATGCACACATAACAAACATTGAAATGTTCACCATATGAATTTGCATGGTTGCAGATATATATGTAATAGGAAAGTTTATTCCACCATTAGTATTAAAATAATCTCTTTTTGTAGTACCCATACGTCAACCAAAAAAGGGGAAGAAAATGAGGCTGAGGTGACAAAGTGAAAGTTGTGAGTTGTGTGTGTGTGTGTGTTTGGGGGTTGAACTTGGGAAGGGCAGTTGAGTCATTTTAACAAATATTTATGGAAACCGATCATTTTTCTAATCCTAACCTACACTCTAAATTTTTCTCACAGATTTACATATGAATAATAATAAGCTACATCAGTCAATAACTCATAAAATTTTGATTATTTTGTTTGTTGTTTTAAACAGAAACCAAAAACGGTCTTTGATAGTATAGATCCTTTTTGAATTAGAATAGAATTAAATGACTTGCCATGATTGTATTTTCAAGATTAGCTGTGGTTTCAATGTTAGATTTGCTCAGTTGTTAATCTTGGATAAGTTTGTACTTCTATTGATTGTTGCATACTATCTCTATATGCAAAAAAAATTCCCATTTAAACCAAAAAAATTACTGTTGGAAAAAAAATCTCTAACAACATACTATTATCCACTGTCCATGACCTTAAAACTATGGACCGAGTGTTAAAACGTTATCTTCAATGCACGGATGTATTAGAAACATGAGCTAAATATATAGCCAAGATGTACACAGCTTATTCCACCATATCAAAAGCTTGCTACAGCCTACAAGAAAACGACACAAGCATTGACAACAATCAAGACAAAGAAAGAAGATAATGTTACTTACCTCTTTAGGCTGGAAAATTCTAAAATATTAAACTTTTTCCCGTTGATCTCACAATTTGAGCTCCATGGTTTCTTTTTAATCTAAAGGGAACAAATTAACAGTTAATATTCATAAGATGTCGACCAATCCTAAATGTGACTACAAATTATAATGAAAAGAGGCATGCACATTTACCTCTTTATGTGCTAGCTGAACAAATAAAATGCTTGATCTGAAAAATAATGTGTTTAGCGAAACACGTTTACCTCTTCATGTGTTTGAGCTGAAAGTTAATGAAAAAAGAATAATAATTCAAGAATTCAATAATAAAAATTATAGTTTGAAAATGAAATATGCCCCACATAAAATAAGATATAAAGAAAAACCATGATTAGCTTCATCATCACGGATAAAAATGGGAACTATTAAAGAAACAAATCATATATTTTATCTATTTCGTGTGCTTGTGAGACATGTACAGTGTCTGCGTCAAACCATTGAAAAAAAAACTTAACAAAGAGAAACCAAATTCAAAATCCCAGATTTTAGAATGTGAACCTTAAAAGAGCAATAAAATACCCATGGGTATATATTCATGTTAGAAATGTATCAAAGTTTCAAAAATTGATCAAATCCATGTAAAACAGCTAAAACCCTACCCATAAACATTATCAGGTACAAGAACTGAATTAAAAAGATAAATTAGACAAATTTCAAAATCATAAAGTTTTAATTTAAAACAAAATTCAGGAGAACCAACATGTCACATTAAAAATTTATGGAAACCCGTTGTTTTTCTTAATCCTAAAGTACACTCTAAATTTCTCTCACAGATTTACAAATGGATAATAATAAGCTACATCAGTCAGTAATTCATAAAATTTTGAATTATTTCTTTGTTATTTTAAACAGAAATCAGAAAGGTCTTTGATAACTTAGACCCTTTTTGACCTAGAATAGAACTAAATGACTTTACAAGACATAATACAACTTGTCATGTTTGTATTTTCAAGACTGTAGTCCCTTTCCGTTAGTGTGATCTTTAGTTGTGGTTTCAATGTTAGATTTGATCAGTTGTTAGTCTTGGTTAGGTTTGGTCCGGGTCTCCAAAATTATCTTCAACGCATGAATGTTTTAGAAACATGAACAAATCATCTAAATATAGAGCCAAGATGTACACATATTATTCCGCCAGATCAAAAGCAAGAAAACGACACTAATATTGACCACAATCAAGACAAAAAATGAAGATAAATGTTACCTACCTCTTTTGGGCTGGAAGATTCTAATATATTAAAAATTTTCCGGTTGATGTCACAATTTGAGCTCCATGATTGCTTTTTAACCTAAACTGTTCAATAAACTTGAACATTTAATATCCATATGACGTTGACCGGTACTAAATGTGACACAAATTATGATGAGAAGAGGCATGCACATTTACGTCTATATGTACTAGCAAAACACATAAAAAGCATCATGTGTTTGAGCTGAATATTACTGAAAAAAGAAGAATAATTCATAAGGCGAATAATAATTATAAACCTAACAGTTAAAGTTTGAAGATTGAAAGTCACTTGTAGAAACATAAAGCCCCACATAAATTTAGATATAAAGAAAAGCATTATTAGTTTCAACATAAATTTAACTATTTAAAGAAACAAATCCATATATTCACATATTTCGTGTGCTCATGGAACATATAAAATACATGTAACTCGCCTGCGTTAAACCATCAAAAAGCAAACTTAACAAGAGAAACCGAATTCAAAATCACAAATTTTAGAGAGTGAACCTTAAAAGAGCAATAAGATAATTTTCTGGACTACAATGCTCATGTGTATCAAAATTTCAAAATTGACAAAATCCGCTAGCAAAACGACTAAAACCCTACCCATATACATGAACCAAAATCATAAAGTTTTCATTTAAACAAAATTCAGGAGAAACAACATATCACATTAAAAATTTATGTTGGAAAATTGTCATCTTTACAAAACAAAACCCATTTGAAAAATCAATAAACCCAACATAGAAACACAATCAATCACTACAAAAAACATCAATTAGCATCCTCATAAGACACCTATGATGTTACATGTGCTTTGTGCACCTTTTTCACCACTCACGTTTTCACCATTCACTGTTATCTATAGCTTATCGATACTATTTTATTGGATCCTTCGCTGTTATTTTACTATGTGTACTTGTGTAGATCTCTATGGTTCAAATATTCTTTTCATGTGCATATAAGGGTTTTTTTTTTGGAGTTGAGATCTCTCTGGAAGCAACCTCTCTATTCTCTCGGATAGAGGTATGATTCGCCTACATCCCACCCTCCCCATACCCTATCAATAGCTTTGCTAGTGGTAGGATTCTACGACACCCATGTAGCTTGAAGGATCTATGCCCTAGCCCTAAAAGACTCAAAGCCCCTTCAAAATATTCCAATTAAAACAAACACTTTCAAACCATCTACAAATGATGTATAGTAAAATTCAAGCAATTTGATTGTGTTTGGGGTAAAAATAGTGGGAATAAAAAATCAATTCAACAAATGGTTGTCCTATCCCCCTACAACAAATTGATGAAATTGAACATAAAAGAGAACAGAAAAAACAAAGTTATGCTAGATCGGTATCAAAGTGTCAACAAACACTTGCGGAAATCAATGAACCCTAAAAATAAGTAATCGACCATAGAAATATTAGATCAAAACCATAAAATTGACTGAAAATAAACCTGAATGCAAACAATCAACGATATATTCGTACAAAAAAAGAGTGAATTATCCAATTTTAGGGTTTTTGTTTGATTTTGGACAAGACGATTACTTACTGGAGAGTAAAACAGGAGATCTGAGCTGACGATTGAGATTGAGGCGTCGATTATCACAAAGATGGATGATTTATGTTTCGGTGGGATTGGAAGATGAGATATACATACAAGTTACAAACTCTCATCTATAAATGCATTTCAACTAACAAAGACATGAAATTTAGAGAATTGGGTTGAGAAAATCCGATATGAGAGACACATCGTCTGACCTATGGGATACGGGTTCGAGCTAAAGATTAAAACGTAGAGGTTAACCAAAAAATTATTATTTACGAGATTTATTTCTCGTTTTATAAAAATCTCATCTCATACATTTCTCATCTTTGTATTTATATTCTTTTGAGTAAATTACAAATTATGTTATTTAACTATATATAAAATTGCATATATAGTCCTTTAGCTTTAATAATTACATTGTATGTGTTTTTTTTTTAAACATTTGCACACATTTCGTACTTTCCATTAACTAATGTTAACTTTTTCTGTTAAATTTAATCATGTGCTGTGCACATAAGGGTAATATGGTCATTTTATCATTTAAGCCACATCCAACTTCATCTTCTTCACAAAAACCCACTCACCCCTTCCACCAAACCTAGCATATACCATCACAGCCCCACCACAACCTCCGGCCACCGCCACACCTTCTTTCGGCGACCACCACGACACTGCTTCTCTTATATCACAACGAATCCCTCTATTTCTCGTTCCATTTGTCCCAATCTATACCCCCCTTCTCTTTACAGATCTGGTACCCAAAACAAAACCCATAGGGCCAAATCACCAAATGGCTTGAGACAAAGGGTGAAGTGGATTCCAACCCCTCAAAACTCATCTCACGGTTAGTTTCGATTTCTTGTGGCTGGCTCTGTGTCCACCTATGGCTTGGAACGATGGGATAGTACGGTTGCAGGTTTACACTCGTAGCTCTGGAAACTGGAGTTTCTTTCGCCGGCGGTGGCGGCCATCGCCGTTATACTTCGAATTTTCAGTTTTTTCATCTTCGGATGGATATATGATTTTTCTTCCTTGAACGGTGAAACTGAATGAGTATTCTTGCTTTTCCATGGTGATTTTGTTTCTAAATGAGTATTTATAGTAAATGTGAGATTTTTGAGTGATTATTTGGTGATAAAATTGTAACCCCATGTGATAAATCTTTGAAATTAAAGTAAAGACTTAATAGAAATTAAGGAATGAAGTTGGTTTGGGTCTGCAAGCTTTGAAGGTGAATGGTGATTGTGAGATGTATTTATTTACAGGTCTGGACAAAAAATGGGTTAAAAGACGTAAATGCCTCTCACATGAGGGGCACATGACCAGATTTAACCATCATTTTGGATAGGAGTTAGTGTAAAGGACTTAAAATGTGTAAAGGTTTCAAAAAAATGACGTGTGGTGTAATTTTTTAAGTCAAAGGACATAAACTGTAATTTTGAATATAGTTAAAGGACATAATATGTAATTTACTCTATTCTTTTCTTATAACTTTTTTCCCCTCTATCTAAAATATTAACTAATAACTATTTTATCTTATTATTTTTCTTTCATAAATTTAAACTTCGGCTACCACAGGCTAGAGCCATTAGCGACCTCTATCGGCCTCCACCAATGGTGAACCAAGAACCAGCTCCGGCGTCTAAAATATACTCGTTTCAGGCGACGCCAAGCGAGACCTAGGGTTTTCTTACACGTAAACCACATGTTTTTCCCATGAACCACTCGCCTCAAGTGTAGATCTCGGTCGCCCCACACGTTTGCTGTCACACCCCCAATTTCAACTAACGGAGTTTTACCGTTTGGGAAGTGACGAACCAGGATCTCAGACATTAGTTACTTTGAACGACTCTACATGGGACTCAAAATGAAAATATCATAATAATCAGAGTTTCAATGCGGAAGTGTAAAGAAAGTAAATGCGCAAAACACACGCGTCCAAAACCAAAGTCCAAAAGTCCAAAACGTTCAACCAAACCAAGTACAATAAAATAATCTAAACAATATAAATAAGTTCTAATCAAAGTAGTCGAATCCCATGCATGCCCTAATGTGCACCTGTGTCTTATCTTAGCGACCTGAGAAAACATGTAAGAATATGTCAACACGAGGTTGGTGAGTTCACATGTTTCAATATATGTAAATAAGCGTTTACGAGATTTATGTTCATTTAGTGCGTATCTATAGGTAGCTAACCTATGTTCATGTTCAGCTCAAGCGCTCGCAACCGAAGCTGACTGTTTGTTTATTTGCCTCTTGCCAGGTCTATCAACACTAGCGGTGTGAGTAGGCTAACATTTCACCCGTTCGATCTCTAATCGAGTTAGCGTGACTAACGAGGGTGGGATTTGTCAAACCCAGTAGTACTACTAAATATTACCTCGCTAAGATCCATATTAACGGTCCGATATAAGTTGAGGACTTTCTGTGATAGCGTATTACGCTTAGCTTTAACATTGATATCATACGAATTACAAAATCCCAAAATCGTTTAATCATGTTTTCTCCCCCAAGTTAAAACAGTAAAAGGGGCCGTGAAAACTCACCTGCGTTGCGTTGTAGGTAGTATCACACAAAGGTTAAGTCGGAACCACGTGTGTAAGTCTCAAACGACTTACAAATGCCCTAAAATTATAAACACATAAATTAGGGACAAAAATGGGAATTGTGACAGCGATACAGAATGAGAAATGTCTTAACGAAACGTTCTAATGTTCAAGAGTGGACGAAAGTGTCCACGGAGTTAGGAATTACCTTACGCGACGATGACACAATTAATAATAAATATAACCGAGTGTTTTGTCAGTCGCAAAAATTGAGGGAATAATAATATATATACGAGTAAATAATACAACCAATTATATTATTATTTAGTCTCAATTGATATACGATCTTATAAAATGATTCGAAATAATATAAATATATATATTATTTAATAATACGGGTCACGGTTTGAAAATAATATAAACATATTATTTTATACGAATTTACGGTTTAAAAATAATATAAACATATTATTTCTTTTGATGATAATAACAATAATATTTTATTTATAAAAGTGGGAATAATAAAAGATGTTTAATAATTCAAACCCGAGCCCACGGGTTGTTTTCTGGGCTAAAACACATTTATATAATAATATAATATTATAAAGTTTGATTTTTATTAATTAAATATAATAGAAAACTGTTCAAAAAATAGATGTGGGAGCCCGGTCTCGAACCCGGGTCTCTCCCACACACGCACAAGTCACTAACCAGTCCCGCCCGCTAGGGTATCGCGGTAGATACCCGGATTAAAATGTTTTAACAATCAAACCTCGTGGGTTCTTCTCCCCCATCGTGACCGAGCCAAAACCAGTCCCAAAACCCCCTGATTCGGTCGCGATTGGTAAAACAAGTTTAGGGGTTTTGTTTATCAGGGATTGACGAATTCGTGGGTGGAATTAATTGCAAAAACAACAAGTATCGAACCGTTTATTTACCGTTTGAATATCGAAACCCTTGAATTTGAACTCAAAATCAATTTGATAAAATCTGATAATAAAAGGGTTTGAATTTATGGGGCTATTGATGATTGAGGGTTTTCGAATCTACCCATGTGCTTTAATTGGATTTAAACTGAGTTTAGGATTGAGTTCGACTAAACTGGATTCGCGAAGAACCCTAGATTTCGGTTTCGTTTAATCCGATGTTATAAGACTTCAAAAGGTTAGGGCTTTCAAAGGTTTGATGATTATGAGTCTAAAGATATAAGTTAATTGGATTTAAACACGTTTTAAGATAGGGTTCGATTAAACCGAAAATGATAAGAACCCTAGAATTCGATCTTGATCGGGTTGATGTTATAACGTCGAATTAGCATAGGGCTAATGATCAGAAGATTAAAACGAAACTATGGATATAAGAAATTACCAGAATGCATGATGAATTTGAGGTTCTCGACTAAAATGATGGCCGACTGTGACTGTGGTCGTCTCCGGCGCCTTCGACTGTTATTCCGTCCAATTCAGTTTGTGCAAAAGCTTCAAAGAGGTGCGAGTTATGTGTGTGTATGATCAATTTGTGGAACCAATACAAGAATTTGTCGATTTTGATAAAGGGGGGCGATGGTTCGACGGTTTTGAACTTAGTTCTCATAATTGAGGTTAATTCGAATTAATAACAGAGGTTAATGTTCTAATGATGATCGATTATGGCTATCAAGTGCATAACGGTTACAGATTTCAACAGAAATAATTGTGGGATTCGGATTTGAGTCGATTTGGTTTACGGGTTTGACTCAGAATAGTCAACATAAGCAGAATTCATTGATTTTGACTTTGGGAAGTCAACTGATCGGTTTTTAGGACTTAGCAGGTTCAGTCCCTGTAGTTTTATGTGAATTAGAGTTTCAGAGTTTGTCAAAACTAGTCCTTAGAGTTTGAATTGGGTTTAGAACTTGTTAGTTTGACCTCAAAAGTCAACAAAATTTGGATTTTGACTTTCTAAAAGTCAACAGTCAACTTTAGGGATATTACATAACTAGTCCCTGGAGTTTAGGTTTGGATTATTGACCGAATTAGTCCCTGAAGTTTGAGTTAAGTTAATTAGGTTAATTTTAACTGGATTTTGTTAACGGAATTAACTGGAAAAGTCCGGGTTGTCACATTTGCGGCCTACACCGCCCCTAGATCTGCATTTTCCCGGCTTACTGCGAGTCAAACCACAGTTAACCGCCGCCAAACGACGTCGGTCGCGCCACGACACGCGTCGCCAGTGATTCATCAGAATTTTTCCTGTTGTTTTCTTACTATTTTTGCTGCTTATTTTCACTATTTTGTTCATTCACCGTTTATCCTTTTGTGTGTCTATGTAGTGGTGTCATTCGGGTAGGTTAATCGATAATCGGGTTATGGTGTGGGTTCCTCAGGTTTTAGATGTTGAAAATCAAACCAAATATCGAACCATATAAGGATGTGCAATCGGGGTTTCGGTTTATTTGGTTTGGGTGTAATCGGATTGATTTTAATCGGTATTCGGGTTGCACTTCTTGATCAGTCAGATTTGATATAGCAAATTCTTTACTTTCTTTTACATGCCTTCTATAAATATATACATTAAGCGAACGAGTAAGAGTTATGTAACGTGTTCAATTTCATCCAAGTACTTTAAACATTTCTATTTGAAACATATAATAATTATTATTACTACTCATAATGGACAATTTCTAGCAATCATGTGTTCTTATAATCTATATATCTTATTTTAAACTTCTTTAGAAATGCAAATGAATTGTTTAAGCTCGAAATACGATTTAAATGTCTTTGCACATCTATTTTGGAGAAAAAAACTTATATTTTTTAATATAGAAAATATGGTGTATGTTACTAGATAAAAACTTGATACATGATGAATATGGGTGCATTATTCTAAATCACCATAATCGGGTTGACCCGATTCTAAAATATTAAATTCGAATATCGAACCAAAATAGTTAATCGGTTGCGGTTTTAATTAATATTCTGGTTGGGTTCCTCGGGTTCTCCCTTAATCAGGTTGGTTTGATTTGGTTCGGGTTTGGTATTCGGGTTCGGTTAAAAAAACACACCCCTATGTCTATGTGTGACTATTGGGTAATCGGGGTGCATTTGTGTGTGGTTCGAGTGCGTTTTGTGTGTTGTCGGTGCAATTATGTGTTGTTTTTATATATATTTTTTAAAATCAACAAAAAGTGAATCCATTTCAATCCACACATGCCTCAAAAGCAAGCTTGTGACGACCGTACTTCCTCATTTCCTTCACAACTCTACAAAAGGTCCCATTTTGCAACCTTTTTACCTTCATTCTGCCACTGATTCAACACTTCAATTGCCCCCTTTTCAGGATCACCCATCAATGAAATCCTTTTGTAAATTGTTTTCCAAGTAATCGATGTCCCACGCCTCTTATGGTAGTCAACTTTGACATAGCTTTGGCCTTTGAAACTGATGACGACGAAGAAAAATAACCGTTTTTAATGATAAATGGAACGAATTGCTTTTTTGAGGGGTGAAATGCGAAACCCATGTGGGAAATTGAGTGAATTATAGATGGAAATGGATTGTGGTGTGGTTGAGATTGGGAGATTGTGGGGAAAGGCCAAATATAGTCCATTATGGTCATTCATGATTAATTATTGTCATTGCTTGTCAATTAGAGTCGTTATTAGTCAATTTGGGTCAATGATGGCCATCTAGAGTCATTGATAGTCAATTAGGGTCGTTGGTGGTCAATTGTGGTCATTCATGGCCAATTGGGGTCATTCATGATTAATTACAGTCATTGTTAGTGAATTAGAGTCATTATCAGTCAGTTAGAGTCATTATCAGTCAATTAAGGGCAATTATGATCAATTAGAGTGATTTATGGTCGGCTAGTATAATTCCCGAAAACCCAAAATTTATTTTAATGGGAGAAAGGAAAAGCTCGGTTACTAAAGCGAGGCAATAACGAAAGATGAAACAAGGAGGATAGGTTGGACTTAACTATAGCCACCACCCTCTCCATCCTCATTACTGTATCTGAGATATCACAAACGCTTTGGACAAATTCCCTAGATTCATAATGACATTTCTTAATCAAGCATGCCTAACTTAAATGTACTTAACCAAACCATACCCAGTGAGTTAGAATCTTACCTCGAACTATCTACGGCAATTTGAAGGCAAAACTCTAGAAACCGGACTTTACTGATGCGAACCGGGCTTGGGATTGGATCTCCAGACGTTTGTGTGTGTAAGTGTGGTGTTTTGGATGGTGTAAAGAGGTTGATATCGACCAAGTATTTAGAAGCCAAAATTTCAAGCAGTGACGGGCCGTTACCGGGGGAGACGGTCCGTCACGCATTTGCTTTGTGACCACGCTCTTGCGGACCACGTAACGAACCGTTATGGGCATGGAGGCTGAGACAGAGGACACACGTTAATTTGAAGGCAAAACTCTAGAAACCGGACTTTACTGATGCGAACCGGGCTTGGGATTGGATCTCCAGACGTTTGTGTGTGTAAGTGTGGTGTTTTGGATGGTGTAAAGAGGTTGATATCGACCAAGTATTTAGAAGCCAAAATTTCAAGCAGTGACGGGCCGTTACCGGGGGAGACGGTCCGTCACGCATTTGCTTTGTGACCACGCTCTTGCGGACCACGTAACGAACCGTTATGGGCATGGAGGCTGAGACAGAGGACACACGTTAGAAACCCTAAACTGTCTATAGTAACATCCCAGAATTCGTAGACTAATGGGTCAGGTCAATGAGTAAACCGAATCCCTTTTAAATGGCTCAGATTGTATGGATTTTCACATAATAACCCATTCTAGAAACTAAGAGGACCCGGTTAGCCACTATGTGAACGATTGGGATCAAAACGCGTGTTAAAGGAAGCATGGGGGACCAGATTGTAACATGCAAAGGTTTAAAAACCTTGCTAAGAGAAACCCTAGGCCATTCGGCCTAGGTGTGAGCGACGACAGGGGACAAGCCGCAAGGAAGGGAACCCGACGGAGTAGGAGGACGACGATGCGTGGTACGGTCCGACAGGGACGACATCTGCATCACGTGAGGTAACCTTCATGCTCATTCTTTTCGGTTCTTATTTGTTTTCGGTTGTGTGAGGGAGGACCCAATTAGGCTTTTGAGGGTGTGTTCATGGTTGCCAATGACGGGGACGAGTACAAGGTGGCCATCCTGTGGTGGCAGTTACTGGAAACAAAATGGTGGCCAGCCAGGAGAGCATGGCAAGGGACTTGGGCAGTGATGGCATTCGACGGCTATGGTGATATGCTTGCAGGAGAGACGAGGACATCGGGTGCGGGAGCTCGCTGTGGCGGCTCGGTGGCGTGCGTAGGGCTGCGACGGCTTACGAGTGGTGGCCGTTGGCAGGGTGGTCGTTCCTGAAGACTTTGGCATCCGATGGAGGTACGTGGCGGTGACGGGCTAGTGGTACACGGCGGGGCTACGTAGATGAATATGGAGACGGAGGACCGACTAGAGCCATTCACGAGTAAGGTTCCTGTGGCTAGTGTTTGCATGGTAACATGCATGCGCGTGTGGACCCGGTTCGAGCCCTCGGGTTCTAATCATGCCAAGGACGAGCAGACATGAGCCTCAGCAATGGTTGGTGATTAGGGCTCACATGGCAATGCCACGTGCATGCATGCACGTTTAGGAACTTATTCGGGTACTCGATTTCCAGGCGGGTCAAGGACGATCCGATGTCCGAGTTGGGGAGGTACATATTTGGTAATAAGGAGGGCAAAGTCAAGACCGAGTATTAGAGTTTATTTATTTATACGTTATGCAACGTATGTTTAGAACGTGTTCTGATCCTGTGATCACGCATTTATCAGGTTTGGGATTCGAAAGTGGACGCACGAGTTACAAAGCAAGGACTGAGACTCAGCATAACCGATGAGTTTCTAATCCCCTACTTTAAATGTTTTACTGTTTTGGGGCTATCGTACATACTTTCGAGAGATGTTAATATATTTGATCGTGTTAAGGGTTTCGTGTTTTAAACCGGTGGGTTTTGATATAAAATGTTTATTAAAGAGTCGTAGGGTCTATGGTGTGTCCATAGGAATATGTGAGCTAGAGTACGAGTCAATAACGTGTGACGTGTTAAGGGATGGTCGGGTTTTAAGCTAATTGCTTATGAATGCATGTGAGATATAATGTTCTTGTAACATCCCGGTTTTCATATGAATTAAGATAAATATCTATCATCAAGGTGAAATTATTTTGATGAAAATAGTTTTAAGTAAATACTATACAATGACATTTATAAAGATGTTAAAGGTCGGGAAATGATATCTGATAATTTAATTATCAAGGTTTTCACTCAACTGAAAAGTTAGGGGTTTGTTATTTAAAACATGAGAGCTATGGGTGCTCTTATTTATACTACAACTTCAAGGACTAAACTTGATTAAACCAAAAGTAGTGGTAATAAGGGTAAATGACAAATTAAAAAGAAAAAAAAAAGAACAGAACGTGATTTGGGGGTGGCGACATCGAGCAGAAGAAACGGAGGGGTAGGGGCGATTTCATCCATGCAAATCACGAATTAGGGAGATTAAAGCTCAATTCTATCTTCCCTTTCTCGATTTCTAAGACCCGGTATGTGATTTTTCTATGTTTTGATGGTGAAACTCAAGAATTTGGATTTCACATGATTCATGGTTCAAACTTCAAAATTGGGGGTAATGGTGGATGATTTTGTGTGTAGAACACCTAATTGATGTGTTAAAATGATTTATTGAAGTTATTGAGTTTTAGATTCATGTTGCATGTATGGTTGGACTACTAAGTTTGGTAAATTAGTAGGGTTGGATGGAAATCTTGTATAGTTACTGAGTGAATCTGAATAGGAATTTCATAATATAAAATAATGGTGATCTTGTTCAAATAACTTAAAAGATGGTACACTTGGGGGATTGTAAATAAATTAGACATCTTTGATGATAAAAGGGTTTGCAAGTTTGACTTGTAATGAATAGCCCCTTTATGTGTTCTAATGGTTTGCAAGTTTGACTTGTTTTCAAAGTAGGAATGACATGGATTGGAATACAATGGGCTAAACGGGATGGAAAGAACTACAACACTCCTACAGGCGAAGGTGAGTGACTCGAATTGTGTTTGGTGGAACTAGTGGGTTGTAACTAGTTTTATACTATGTAAATTATTGACTTTAAATTCTTGTGGTTAAGGTGGTTTAATACAAATTATTGAATATGGTTTGACATAACAATAATGTATTGTTTTGACGGTGTTTTGGGGGTTTAAACCTATAAAGATAGAGTGCAAAATGATAATGGGTCGTGTGACCCAAGTGCTAAAAATTCAGCACATTTTCAGATTTTTAACGGTTTTCAAATATTCATAGTAAATTAACCGAGTATCCGTTTGGGGCGTATTTTATATCGACGGAAAGCCTTATGAGTCTACTTTACTTAGATTTTTAGTTTGAAATGAAATAGCAATGTAAGTGGGGGGGGGGGGGGGAAATACTGAGTTAGAACAGCTGATCAAATCTGTTTGAAACAGAAACTTGTAGTATTTACATAATTATTTGAAATTAATCAAGAATCCGTTGGATGTGATTATTTTATATCGTTGTAACTCTCAAGGTGTCTTTATTAATTACATGAGTTGAAATGAGAGATATCTTGATTTGGGGCGTGTATACTATGTAGGTCCCCCGGTGTTTCGGATCGTTACATGTGGGTGTGTGACTAGTCCAACCGGGTGCGGAATGCCCGTGACTAGGTGGAGAATCAAGTAACACAAAGTAAACCAACAACGAAAGCACTTTCAAACTTCATCTATTATAAAACTTGAAGGTTAAAGAAATGTAACAACTGAGTGCGTACATAACTTCTGTCAAACCATTCTATTTATACTAGACTTGATCTCTGCGCACTTAACAAGTGCGCAAGACAAATTGTTCATGTGTACTTAGCAAGTATGCAAAGTGTTCTTGCGTACTTGCTAAGTACGCAGGAAGTAATTCCTGCGCACATGTTAAGTGCGCAAAACACTTAGAGAAAACAAACGACTAGTACATACATTAGTGATTACAACTCGATACCTAATATATACAAACACTAATATACAAAGACTAATACATACAAGACAAGTACAAAAAGCTAAGACAGTATCCAGAGTGTTTGTCACACAAAAGTGCTTCAACAAACTCCCCCTTGACAACATCTCTGGATTGTCTTCGGTCTTCACTGCTCCCTAGCTTTAGCTTCCATCTTCTTTTTGTAGTCAAGACAAAACTTGACCACTTTGTCGTATTTAGAAGAAAGGAACTTTGTCCACTCGTCCGTGTACATGCAGTACTTGTTAGCTAGCGCCTCCAGATCTTTCACAGAGAAGTTGATGAAACAGATCTCATCAAACACTCTGATCAGTTCTCTTGGCACTAAGCTTCCACTCTCGGACCACACCTTTCCAATCACCACCGCCTTGCCCGTTTTAGGATCAACGTACCAGTACCATATGTTACCAAGTATATCCTGAGATAACTTGCTCAGGGGAATCCTGGTTTCACACAACACTTGCTTGTATACCAGTTTATTTAAGCTTTTATGAGTCACGGGATGTCTAACATTCTTATCCCTGACTCGCTTGGGCACTTGAGGCATAAACACTTCGAACTTCCCAGATCTTCCCTCTTGCTGCAGAACCTACCACAAACCCATCGCTACTGTGTGATTTGAGTGACCCAGCAGCTCTCGGTTTGCTAGGTTCACGAGGTCGTGCTTTGGCAAGGAGCTGAAAGCTTCACTGGTTGGTTTCAAGTATTGAACCCCCAGCTCGCTTGATTGCAAACAACTTCTTATCATCCTCGAACCTCACAGCTAAGATCATACCTGTTGCTCCATGTTTTTCAATAACGGATGTCTTCTGCCAGACAGGAGCCAGATCCTTTGAAGAACTTGCAGGCGTGTGTTTGCTTTTCTGCGCCTCTGGATCCACAGGTGTAGGGTCGGTAGGAGAGGCTTCAGTCAATGCCTCAGCATTACTTACATGCTCGACTAAACTTTTGTCAAGAGTAGTTTCAAAGGATGGAGCTTCGAAAATCTCTCCATCCTCAAACTCATACTCTCCTTCCCCGTCACCCTTGGGAACTTCAATCACAACATTCTCATCCTCCTCATCCCGTCATAACCAGACTCGATCTCTCCCTCTTCCAGATTGCAGAGAGCATCGATCTGTGCTTCTTTGGAATAGTCTGACTATAAAAATAAGATCACATCGTCTGACACGTCGTCAGATAGATCTTTCAATACATCAGCCACAGACTTTCCTTTATCACCACCTGAAGCATCACCTCCACCTTCACTCGGAGAAGACTCCCCCTCAGCCATAGGCACGACAGAAATGGGAACAATCGCCAAAGCCGACGATTGCTGCTCACTTCCACTCGGTCTGGCCTCAGGATCCTTGTCCTGGTCATCACTCTTTGTTAGATCAACTAAGTGACAAGCCTCTTCACTGCTAGGCTTTAGGTGGTTGCTTCTCCAACAATTCCTTCAATCTCTCCCCCTGAGCAGGAAGCGTCTTGGCCATATCACAGACCAGTTTAACCATAACGTCATGCTCCTTATGCTACTTTTCATCAGCCACCAGCTGTTTCTTCAAAGCGGCTACTTCATCAATCAACGAGTTTATCTGGCCCTGTTGCTTGTTAGATTCTTCACGTGATTTCCATACCTTTTCAAGTAATCCAGCGATTTAAGTCTCTAGGGTAGTGATCCTAACATTACGAGGATCAGGACCCCTAGACGAAGATGCTTCGTCTTGATGAGTTGGGAAGGTAAAGATTTCATCAAAATCAAATCCCTGATTGAAGTCAAAATCAGCAAATGGTTCACTGATGTGTTGGAGAGTGGTTGTGGGGATTGAAGTATGGATGGTTGTTGCTTGGATGGTGGTTGGGGTAATGGTGACAGACTCAGTTAGAATTGGAGTCATCACCGCCACCTAGACAGATTGTACAGGGAGGGTCACTATCACAGGAACCTCCTCTGTGATATAAGTTGTAGCCACAATAGGTGTTACATGTAGCCTCCTCCTCAGTCACTTGTAAAGCTGGTGTGAATGTGAAGTAGAAGTGGAATCAGTACTTGCAGCCGTTACAGTTACATACCTCTGAGCACTGACTTCTACCTCACGTAGGATAGCTTGGTGTTGCCTATCCCCCCGACGCTTGTTTATACTTTCCCTTCGGCGTCTCTGTATAGCAGCATCCTGTGACACCCGACATTTCAAGTTAATATCCGTACACGATATAAACGAGTTTATATTATATTTGTTTTCGTGAGTTACCTAATTGCATAAATTAGGACATTAAAGTCTAAGAAAAGCCGTACATTGCTTCATTTTATATTTTGGTAATTTTGGGGATTACCGGTTCACATACACATATAACTCGTCTAATACGAACGTTGATGATTAAATTAAATAACCAGCAAAATATCTAGACATATATATTACACGAACTTTACGTTGGACAATAATTCATTTTTAGACTAAAATATATATATAATACGTAAAAGTAAACTAACGAACTCTTTCGAAGATATTACCTGGTAGCGTCAACTTTAGATATCTATACCTACAAATAATCACCTCAACGAATATTATAATCCAAGATTTCAATATCTTTCGTTAACGAGCCATAAACTTAATAAATTTATAATACCGTGGAAAACCTAAACCAAATTAAATTACTATTTGAAACTCTAATTAATATTAATACACATAATGAATTAAATAATTTACACTTAAATCTAATTATTTGATTAATTAACCCAACCCACTCCCTTGACTTTTTTGACCAAAAAAATCCCAGGGAATGCCCCATTCCCATTTCCTGCGACCCATACCTCATGTCTTCAAGATTTAGATAAAAACCATACCCTCTCAATCAAAAATCTCACAAACCCCTTTTATCTCTCTCTTTTTCTTACGGCAATTTTCCTCATCTCTCTTCAAGCTGAATTCAAGTTTTAAAGCAAAATCCACCATATTTCAGTGATTATAAGAAGAGTTCCAAGTGTTTTCTCAAAGGTTTTTAGCAGGAGAAGTCAAGATCATTCTCTGTTTCTCTCAAAATCGTCATCTCTGTCCAGAGGTAAAAACTCGATACCATCCATATTATTTTCTTTAAAACCGTAGCTAAACATACAGTTTACTCGAACGTAAGAAAAATAACCAGAAAAGTGTGTCGAATTCAAGTTTGAAACATAAAAATATGCAGGACTGATTCTGTCAATCGGAATTTCAGTAATCGAAACTATAGTTTCGATACCTTTTTACTCAATCGAAACTAGGTAGTTTCGATACCTGTTTACTCAATCGAAACTAGGTAGTTTCGATACCTGTCGCTAAATCGAAACAAGGTAGTTTCGATACCTTTCTTACTCAATCTAAACTAGGTAGTTTCGATACCTGTTGATCAATCGAAACAAGGTAGTTTCGATACCTTTCTTGCCCAATCGAAACTAGGAAGTTTCGACATCTGTTTTGTTCAATCGAAACTAAGTAGTTTCGATACCTGTTTCAGGCCCATTGGGCAGTAACTTAGAACTTTTTTATAACGAAACAAGTGTTGAAAAACTAAAAAGATATTTAAACAAAAGCAATCAGATTTGCTAAGTCGGTGAACAATTTGCATATGAGACATTCGGTCATAACACGAATTACCCTTTTGTAATTAGGGTACAAATAGTCAAGTTGACTAGAACAATTATCATTGCAAGCATACACAAACTCAAGGTGAGTTTCACGGCCCCTTTTTTACTGTTTTGTACTATTTGGGGGAGGAACATACTTATAACTATTTTTATATGATAACAAGAAAACAAGACCCGACCTTTATGTTTGCATGAGTTGATACATTTGGAGCTCGTAAAGTCCCCTGACCATCATATTTATAACCATTAGCTATGGATTAGCCTAGGAAATTATGGATAGTACTATTGGGTCTGACACCCCCGGTCATGGTTAGTCGCGCTAACCATGGGTCCCTCTGGCCAAATGACTGCATAGTGTTCTAATATTGCTCGTGAGGTACGAGTGAGGGGCAAAACACCCGGTCTTGGTTTGGTTATGCCTCATGTATGTACATATTATTTGTATTCCTAGCTAGTTTACAAATGGGTCAAACATTACTTGTTTTGTTTATCATATACGAAAAATCATTTTCATGCAATTGGTTTGCTCATTGTATTCATATATAAAACCTGTGAACTCACCAACCTAGTGTTGACATTTTCAAGTATGTTTTTCAGGAAATTAATCGCGGAAACAAGAGTAACACTACGTAGGATTCATGCATACATGGTGGATACTACTTTTGAAGATTTTTCTTGTATAACCCATAATGTTTGGGTCATATTTGCAAAATCTTAATATTTTGTAACTTCAACTCCTATTTTGGGCTGTAAAACCTTAAACTTAATTTAGGTATCCAGTTGTATGTATGCGTTTGCAATAATTATATGATTTGAAAAACCATGAACGTTACGCCTCGCGTTTCCGCTTTGGCGAGGTGTGACAGATTGGTATCAGAGCCATTGATTATAGCGAACTAGGAGTCTAAAAATCGAACCTAGTCTATAATTTAAATGACTCACTGAGACGTTTTTCATTGCATATGCATTTCATAACTTATCATCATATTGTACGGATATCGTAGACACTGAATATCGTCACACACTAACCCTATTTCGGCTTCAGACCTATGGCACCCAAAAGAAGGACACCGCGTGACACTACTGGTGAAAACAACACGACGATTTCCGCAGAAGTTGAACAACTCATATCACAACGTGTAGCCGCCGCCTTGGAGTAGTACGAAGCCAATCAGAATAACGTCGGAGGAAATGGTAGTGGTAGCGGAGGAGGTGTAGGAGGCAGTGGCACTGCTGGAGGTTCTTGAGGTAACAGAATGTGTAATCACCTCTGTAACACAGTCACAATCTAAGTTAACAACATTATTAAAATATTGACTTGTGACCCTACAGATGCTTCGAACAAGAATTGCACCTATAAGGCCTTTCTATCTTGCAACCCTCGCAACTTCAATGGCACCGAGGGTGCAGTAGGCCTGATGAGGTGGATTGAGAAGATGGAATCTGTGATTGATATTAGTGAATGCACAACTGACTATATGGTGAAATATGCCACTTGCACACTTACTGACAAAGCATTAACCTGGTGGAATTCTCAGATGAAAACATTGGGAAGACAGACTGCCTACCAGCTATCTTGGGATGATCTAAAGGCCATGATGATAGAGGAGTACTGTCCTCGAAATGAATTGCAGAAAATCGAAACTGAAATGTGGAACCTTCAAATGATAGGAGATGATGTGGCTGGTTACACTGACAGGTTCAATGAGCTGGCAATCTTGGTGCCACACATGGTCACGCCAGAGTACAAAAAGGTTGAAAGGTACTTGTGGGGTCTTGCACCTCAAATTCGTAGTATGGTGACTTCGTCGAACCCCATGGATGTCAAGAGTGCCATAGTCTTAGCCTACAAACTAAGGGATGATGTTGTTCGTAATGGTTTGTTCGAGAAAAAGGAAACTGAGGAAAGAAAGTTAGGAGAAAAGAGGAAATGGGTGGGAAAACCAAATAACCAATTTAAGAATCAAGCCTATAAGAGATAGGAAACTGTGAAATTTTTTGCTGCTAACACTGTGGAGAAAAAGGGTTACGCTGGCCCCCAACCGAGGTGTGATAAGTGCGGGTATCACCATGTGGGGAAATGCACTCAATGTGAAAGGTGTAGAAAGTTTGGACATCGAGCACAGACATGCTGACTCAATGCCAACCCCACCGATGAGATTAAGCAAAGATGCTATGAATGTGGAGATCTGAAGCACTACAGGAAAGATTGTCCCAAGCTGAATAATCAGAATAACAATCAGGCCCGAGGAAGAGCGTTCGTGAGGGGAGCTGGTGACGCACGACAAGATCCAAACATTGTCACTGGTACGTTCCTGATAAATAATCACTATGCCTCTATACTTTTCGATACGGGTGCTGATATGAGTTTTGTGTCAAATGACTTTAAGTCCCTACTCGGTATTAAGCCCAGCAAACTAGACCAAAATTATACAATTGAATTAGCAAACAGGAAATTAATTAAAACTGGGGAAGTCATTCAGGGTTGTACCTTATGTTTTAAGAACCACGCATTTAGTATAGACCTACTACCTGTTGACTTGGGAAGTTTTGACGTTGTTATTGGTATGGATTGGTTGTCGAAGAATCACGTCGAGATTTTTTGTTTTGAGAAGATTGTTCATATTCCCCTCCCGAACGGAGATTCGGTTCAAGGTGAGAAAAGTGGAGTGACATTGAAGATGATAAACTGCATGAAAGCTCGTAAGTACCTACGTAAAGGCTATTACGTGTTCCTAGCTCACGTCGTCGATAAGAAACCTGAGAAACATCAACTTGAAGATATACCAATCGTTAAGGATTACCCCGAAGTTTTTCCTAAAGACTTACCTGGATTACCACCACCGAGGCAAGTCGAATTCCGAATCGATTTGGTACCAGGAGCTGCACCGGTTGCGCGGTCACCGTATCGACTAGCACCTTCCGAGATGCCGGAATTATCTAATCAACTGCAAGAGTTGCTTGATAAAGGTTTCATAAGACCCAGTTTCTCACCCTGGGGAGCTCCGGCCTTGTTCGTAAAGAAAAAGGATGGAACCTTTAGGATGTGTATTGATTACCGAGAATTAAACAAGCTTACAATCAAAAACTGATATCCTCTTCCTCGAATAGACGATTTGTTTGATCAACTACAAGGTTCTAGCTTCTACTCTAAGATCGATCTATGTTCATGGTATCATCAACTAAGAATCCAAGAAGAAGATGTACCAAAGACGGCATTTAGGACTCGTTACGACCACTACGAATTCCTAGTTATGCCGTTTGGTCTGACGAACGCACCAGCTGTTTTTATGGATCTCATGAACCGAGTGTACAAGCCATACTTGGATAAATTCGTGACAGTATTTATTGATGATATATTAATATATTCACGAACCAAGGAGGATCATGAACATCATCTGAAGTTAATCTTAGAACTACTCAGGAACGAGAAACTTTACACTAAATTCTCTAAGTGTGAGTTTTGGATCCGAGAAGTGCATTTTCTTGGACATGTCATCAACAAGGAAGGAATTCATGTTGATCCATCAAAAATTGAAGCGATCAAAAACTGGGAAGCACCAAAGACTCCGACAGAAGTACGTCAATTTTTGGGCTTGGCCGGCTACTACAGACGATTCATTGAGAATTTTTCAAAAATAGCCCTGCCTTTAACCACATTAACCCAGAAAGAAAAGAAGTTTGATTGGAGTGACAAGCAAGTGTCAGCTTTCCAATTACTGAAGCAGAAGCTGTGTAGTGCACCGATCTTATCCCTTCCTGAGGGAATCGACAATTTTGTCGTATACTGCGATGCATCACACCAAGGACTTGGTTGTGTGTTAATGCAAAGAGACAAAGTCATCGCATATGCCTCACGACAACTAAAAGTGCACGAAAAAAATTATACGACCCACGACTTGGAGTTGGGCGCAGTTGTGTTTGCGCTCAAGATTTGGAGACATTATCTTTACGGTACGAGATGCACTATTTTTACTGATCACAAGAGTCTCCAACATATCTTTGATCAAAAAGAACTTAACATGAGACAACGTCGTTGGGTAGAACTACTAAACGACTATGATTGTGATATCAAGTACCATCCCGGAAAAGCCAATGTCGTAGCAGACGCCTTAAGTCGCAAGGAACGAGTTAAAACTCTTCGTGTTCGTGCCCTAGGATTAACAATTCATACGAGTCTTACTACTCAAATCCGAATGGCACAACAAGAAGCACTTAAGGAAAAGAACATCCAAAATGAAGCACTACGTGGAATGATCAAACAATTGGAGTCTAAGTCAGATGATACGTTTTACTTCATGGACAGAATTTGGGTGCCGAGTAACGGTAACCTACGTGGGTTGATTATGGATGAAGCCCACAAGTCCAGGTAATCCATTCACCCGGGTTCAGATAAGATGTATAAGGATCTAAAAGAATTATATTGGTGGCCCAATATGAAAGGAGATATTGCCACATATGTCAGTAAATGCTTAACGTGTTCAAAAGTAAAAGCAGAACATCAGAAACCGTCTGGCTTGTTACAACAACCCGAAATTCCCTAATGGAAATGGGAACAGATTTCTATGGATTTCATCACGAAATTACCCAAGACGTCCAGTGGTTATGACACAATATGGGTAATTGTCGACCGTTTAACGAAATCTGCTCACTTTCTGCCAATTAAAGAAACCGACAAGACAGAGAAACTTACAAGACTCTACATTAAAGAAATTGTGGCAAGACACGGAGTGCCAGTTTCTATTATCTCTGATAGGGATAGTCGTTTCGTGTCAAGGTTTGGAGGTCGTTACAAGAAGCCCTAGGCACGCGCCTAGACATGAGCACAGCCTACCATCCACAAACGGACGGTCAAAGTGAAAGGACTATCCAAACATTAGAAGATATGCTCCGTGCGTGTGTAATTGATTTCGGAGGAAATTGGGATACTCATTTACCGTTGGCGGAGTTTTCCTATAATAACAGCTACCACACAAGCATTAAGGCAGCTCCGTTTGAAGCTTTATATGGTCGTAAATGTCGTTCACCACTATGTTGGGCGGAGGTCGGTGAAAAACATTTGACAGGTCCTGAGATTGTCTACGAAACCACTGATAAGATCTTCAAAATTAAGGACCGTCTGAAAGCGGCCCGAGACAGACAAAAGAGCTATGCTGATAACAGACGGAAACCATTAGAATTTCAAATTGGTGACCGAGTAATGTTAAAAGTCTCACCATGGAAAGGCGTTGCAAGGTTTGGTAACCGTGGTAAGCTCAACCCTAGATACGTTGGACCGTTTGAAATACTGGCTAGGGTTGGTCCGGTAGCTTACAAGCTCAAACTACCGCAAGAACTAAACAACGTACATGACCCGTTTCACGTATCGAATCTCAAGAAGTGTTTGTCAGACGAGACCTTGATCATACCGCCAGATGAAATTCATATTGATGATAAACTTCATTTCATCGAGGAACCGATTGAGATTTCAGATTGGAAAGTTCAAAAACTGAGACGTAGTCGAATCAAACTGGTTAAAGTACGTTGGAACTCAAAACGTGGTCCTGAGTATACATGGGAACGAGAGGATCAAATGAAAACAAAATACCCCTCCTTGTTTAAGGATACACCAGTTCAAGATGGCACGAATTGAATTTCGGGACGAAATTCTTTTAACATGGGGAGAATGTGACACCCGACATTTCAGGTTAATATCCGTACACGATATAAACGAGTTTATATTATATTTGTTTTCGTGAGTTACCTAATTGCATAAATTAGGACATTAAAGTCTAAGAAAATCCGTACATTGTTTCATTTTATATTTTGGTAATTTTGGGGATTACCAGTTCACATACACATATAACTCGTCTAATACGAACGTTGATGATTAAATTAAATAACCAACAAAATATCTAGACATATATATTACACGAACTTTACGTTGGACAATAATTCATTTTTAGACTAAAATATATATATAATACGTAAAAGTAAACTAACGAACTCTTTCGAAGATATTACCTGGAGCGTCAACTTTAGATATCTATACCTACAAATAATCACCTCAACGAATATTACAATCCAAGATTTCAATATCTTTCGTTAACGAGCCATAAACTTAATAAATTTATAATACCGTGGAAAACCTAAACCAAATTAAATTACCATTTGAAACTCTAATTAATATTAATACACATAATGAATTAAATAATTTACACTTAAATCTAATTATTTGATTAATTAACCCAACCCACTCCCTTGACTTTCTTGACCAAAAAAATCCCAGGGAATGCCCCATTCCATTTCCTGCGACTCATACCTCATGTCTTCAAGATTTAGATAAAAACCATACCCTCTCAATAAAAAATCTCACGAACCCCTTTTATCTCTCTCTTTTTCTTACGGCAATTTTCCTCATCTCTCTTCAAGCTGAATTCAAGTTTTAAAGCAAAATCCACCATATTTCGGTGATTATAAGAAGAGTTCCAAGTGTTTTCTCAAAGGTTTTTAGCAGGAGAAGTCAAGATCATTCTCTGTTTCTCACAAAATCGTCATCTCTGTCCAGAGGTAAAAACTCGATACTATCCATATTATTTTCTTTAAAACCGTAGCTAAACATACAGTTTACTCGAACGTAAGAAAAATAACCAGAAAAGTGTGTCGAATTCAAGTTTGAAACATAAAAATATGAAGGACTGATTCTGTCAATCAGAATTTCAGTAATCGAAACTATAGTTTCGATACCTTTTTACTCAATCGAAACTAGGTAGTTTCGATACCTGTTTACTCAATCGAAACTAGGTAGTTTCGATACCTGTCGCTAAATCGAAACAAGGTAGTTTCGATACCTTTCTTACTCAATCGAAACTAGGTAGTTTCGATACCTGTTGATCAATCGAAACAAGGTAGTTTCGATACCTTTCTTGCCCAATCGAAACTAGGAAGTTTCGACATCTGTTCTGTTCAATCGAAACTAAGTAGTTTCGATACCTGTTTCAGGCCCATTGGGCAGTAACTTAGAACTATTTTATAACGAAACAAGTGTTGAAAAACTAAAAATATATTTAAACAAAAGCAATCAGATTTGCTAAGTCGGTGAACAATTTGCATATGAGACATTCGGTCATAACACGAATTACCCTTTTGTAATTAGGGTACAAATAGTCAAGTTGACTAGAACAATTATCATTGCAAGCATACACAAACTCAAGGTGAGTTTCACGGCCCCTTTTTTACTGTTTTGTACTATTTGGGGGAGGAACATACTTATAACTATTTTTATATGATAACAAGAAAACAAGACCCGACCTTTATGTTTGCATGAGTTGATACATTTGGAGCTCGTAAAGTCCCCTGACTATCATATTTATAACCATTAGCTATGGATTAGCCTAGGAAATTATGGATAGTACTATTGGGTCTGACACCCCCAGTCATGGTTAGTCGCGCTAACCATGGGTCCCTCTGGCCAAATGACTGCATAGTGTTCTAATATTGCTCGTGAGGTACGAGTGAGGGGCAAAACACCTGGTCTTGGTTTGGTTATGCCTCATGTATGTACATATTATTTGTATTCCTAGCTAGTTTACAAATGGGTCAAACATTACTTGTTTTGTTTATCATATACGAAAAATCATTTTCATGCAATTGGTTTGCTCATTGTATTCATATATAAAACCTGTGAACTCACCAACCTAGTGTTGACATTTTCAAGTATGTTTTTCAGGAAATTAATCGCGGCAACAAGAGTAACACTACGTAGGATTCATGCATATATGGTGGATACTACTTTTGAAGATTTTTCTTGTATAACCCATAATGTTTGGGTCATATTTGCAAAATCTTAATATTTTGTAACTTCAACTCCTATTTTGGGCTGTAAAACCTTAAACTTAATTTAGGTATCCAGTTGTATGTTTGCGTTTGCAATAATTATATGCTTTGAAAAACCATGAACGTTACGCCTCGCGTTTCCGCTTTGGCGGGGTGTGACACATCCGAATCAGAATCGGGCTCATACTCACTGCTAGTACTCTCCTGTCTCTTTATCTTAGAAGTCGACTTAGGAAGGGTTACCTGTGTCAGTCTCCTCGAGTGTGATGGTGATGGTTCATCATCAGAATCAGATGAATCAAACTCTGTTGCCTCAGAGTCAGATTCTTCAGCACCACCACTTCCTGCTTCTTCATCTCGTCCTTCTTCAGACACTTCATCCTCACTATCAACTTCCTCCTATCCTTGTTGTTTATCAGAATGTTCACTGAGTTCTGGCTCATACTCGACAGTAAACCATCTCCAATCTGCAGGCGCCACATAAGCTTCATTGATCAGGTGGCCAAAGAGTGGAGTATGCACAAGGGTAGGTTCTGCACTGCCTGGCGTTGAAAATTGTGAGAAAACTCTCTTGGCCACCTGCTTCACTTGCAGTCTCTCCCCAATAGTTGGTAGATTTGGCAACGCATCTTTGATCAAGAGTTGCACAAATCTTGGGTATAACAGGAACCTAAACCTCTCTGCCACATTGATCTGATCAGTTAGGGCTTTGTAGACGTATCTTGAGAAGTTATAGCCCCTGTTGAGAGATAAACCAACCATGGTAGCTGCTAGATAATGTCCCATAGCATCCTTCCCTGCCTTCCTGGAAGAAATGCACATGATCATTATGTGGGCAAAGTACCTCCACTGATCTAGCACCCACATCTTCTTGTATGATGAATAATCCTACACACCGACGTATCCCATACGTTGCCTCAAACACCCATCCACAAAGTAGTCAGGATAGGAAATTGGATCGGTTGCGAGATCCCGGAACTGTAAGACCCTTCAGATTGTGTCCTCAGAAAAAGCAACGTCATGACCCGCCACAGTATCCCGAATGACGTTAGGGGTTACCATGCAGTCATGATCCGCTGTGTCCCAGAACTGCTCTAGGTATGGTTCTGATACAACGGGATCTGCTGAAATAGCATAGCTTATCTTTGAGCGGTTCAAGAAATCAATGATCTCCCGATACTCAAGTGCAGCACCCTTCCATTCCGGTTGTGTAAGTGCCAGCAGATTGAATTCGCTTTTAAACGCACGAGCCATCACTGCAAAAACAAATAGTAAACACAATAAGAACAAGAAGACTCATTGGAATTGAATACACATGACCAAGTATAGTACATTCCCAAAGAACTGAAAATCCAGACTTAGAAAATTTTCAAGAATTCCCTTCCTGCGTACTTGTTATGTACCGTACGCAGGGTTTAGGTCTTGCGTACTTAGCAAGTACGCATGACTTATGTCTTGCGTACTTGTTAAGTACGCATGACTTAACACTTAGGTACATTTTTGAAATTCCAAAATCAGAAACTTGTGAATATTGATGATAATGTTGGTGACCACTGAGTCGAAAACCATGTTTACGACCACAGGAACCAAAACCAACACTAAATTTTTGCTATAACCCGGTCACTTTGACCTAACCAACGTCACACACGTAACTACGGTCAAGCAGTAGGTCAAACTCAAAATCAAGGAGTGTTATGGACGATTAAATGATAATCAAGCTTAGAATAATGATTTTAAACAAGTTTAGGGTCATAATGTGTGTAAAAAATAACCAAAATTTGTCAATAATCAAAGTTCAAAACCCTATTTTTTTTTAATTTCATTAATCAGTCTAAAACTCAAGATCAAACGGATGAAATGGTCCTAGATTCTCACCAAATGTTAATTAGATGATGTTGAAACTAGAATCGGGACGAAAAACCGCTTAGGAACTCACGAGATTTTGAGTGAAAAAGGATCAGTGGTATACAACAGTGGCAAAGAAGTTTGAATGAGATGCACTCAGAAAAAGTACTAAGTCCTGTATATATATACCCAACACATTTGGGTCTTGCGTACTTAACAAGTGCGCAAGGCTTAACTCTTGCGTACTTGACAAGTACGCATGACTTATGTCTTGCGTACTTACAAGTACGTAAGGTTTAATTCCTGCGCACTTGTTAAGTATGCAGAAACCCTTGTGTTTCTCGAATTTCAACTCAAATTATGAAGAAGTCAAAGTCAAATAACGAACAGGATAAGCACATTCAATCAAGAGGATTCAAAGTCAATTCAAGAAGGTTAAACACAAATATTTTTGGCATTTCTGATTAAAATTGAACTGTACGTAAACTTAAAATCTTTTTGATCTTTTCTGAATAGAGATATACAAGTATATACATATACTATTTTTGTTCAAAGACCCGAGCAGAGGATCATATCATGCTAAACTATAGCAATAATGATACAAGATAAACATAAAAAAATATGGGATCATGTCATGGATTACTAGTTATTTATACGTAATAAGCACATAAACAAGTAATTCAAGTTGGTAATATTATAAGATGTGAAACCATAAGCATCTTAGTATCACGTTCTTGTGTGTTAAGGTAATAGTGTGTACCCCACAGTTATGCTATTTGAATTTAACTTTGCACTAACTCAAGGCATCTAAGATTTTCCCAATGATTTTCTAAATTTCCAGACTGAAATTACATCAATTGGCACAGTAAAATCAAAGAGAATCCATAAGGATTATCAGGAATCATAAGATTCAGAATTGAGTGATTCATTTGTCTTGGTTTTATATGATTTCTTCAGTGAATATCAGAATGATGATTCAGGATAATGAATATAGTGTCTGAGGATTTAGGTAAGGGGATCCAACTTTTATCTGGATTTGATTTCAATGAATCAGGCGTGACTCAAGGGTGAATATATGCTCAACGGTTGATGTCAAGACATATCTTGATTCAATCTCTCATTGCATACTTGTGAGTATGGACAGTGAGATGAACCGCATTAATTGTGCTAACGACGTAACCCAAAACTGGTCTCAGAAGAAAATAATTGCCAAAATCGAACATCCTATATCTGATAGTGATCTTTTGCATTCTTTTAGGCACACACACTAGCAAACATGGGTTCAAATCACAGTTGTAGTATTGATTAAATTTCCTCACTACTAATGATTCAAAGACGCTTACAGCCTACTGGCAATTCAAATTACTTGTAAATAAGCAGATTAAAAACACAACAATTTAAACAATCAAGTAAGCATGACACAATCATTTCCCATATGTGCAATCTAAGACGTTTAGATCATTTCTGATGTATTATCATTTCCTCTTTTGTCAAGAAAACTTTGAAATTTTTCTGGTTTTCTATTTATTTGATTTTTGTAAAATATTTGAAAATTAAAAGAACTATACAAAAACATTTAAAAGAATTAAAATTTAAGTTCCATGAATTGAATTGATTTAAGAAAACAAGTTTTCACTTAGGATTGAACATTCCTATCACGTTGACAAGATATTCAAAACGTGTTCGATCCATGCCTTAGTGAAAAGGTCAGCAAAGTTGTCATCCATGTGAACCTTTACAAGTTCAATGAGATGCTTTTCAGCACAGTCACGGATGAAATGATGGCGAATTTCAATATGTTTAGTTTTGGAATGTTTCACTGGGTTATTTGTGATGGACATGGTGGCATTGTTGTCAATGAACAATGGAGTTCCAGTGAAGTTTAAGCCGTAGTCTCTCAATTGCTGCTGAATCCACAATATCTGAGAACAACCGCTCGCCGCAGCAATGTACTCTACTTCACAAGTTGAGACAGAAACCGTTGACTGCTTCTTGCACTACCAGGAAACCAGCCTGTCTCCTAAGAATTGACATCCACCTGAGGTTGATTTTCTACAAAGGTTACAACCGCCATAGTCTGAATCAGTATAGGCTTTGAGGTCAAATGACTGCTGCTTTGAGTACCAAAGACCCAATCGGGGTTTCCCTTTCAAGTATCTGAAGATCCTCTTGACAGCTATCATATGAGACTCCTTAGGTTATGACTGAAACCTTGAGCACAAGCATACAACATACATTATGTCGGGCCTTGAAGCTGTGAGATACATGAGAGAACCGATCATCCCACGGTATAATTTACAATCCACATCCTTTCCATCTTTGTCTGGATGCAAATCGTGATTGACTGGGATAGGTTTGACATAAGTACTGCTATCATTCATCTTGTATTTCGACAAGATGTCCTGCACATACTTAGTTTGATGTAGATAGATGCCATCATCTCTTTGATTGATTTACAGACCTAGGAAGAATGACAATTCACCCATGTTGCTCATCTCAAACTTGGACTTCATCACCTGTTAGAATTCCCTACACATCTCTTCATTTATAGACCCAAAGTTAATGTCTTCGATATACACTTGTACGAGTAGAATATCACCTCCTGCTTTCCGAATGAAGAGGGTCGAGTCAATCTGTCCACGATCAAAACGGTTGGACAATAGATGTTTTGACAATGTCTCATACCATGCTCGAGGTGTTTGATGAAGACCATAAAGTGCTTTGTCGAGCTTATACACTTTATTGATATTATGCGGATCTTCAAAGCCGGGAGGTTGAGTGACATACACCTCTTCATGAACTTTTCCATATAGGAAAGCACTCTTCACATCAAGTTGATAGACCTTGAAGCCGACATAGGAGGCATAAGCTAGAAATAGTCGAATGGCCTCAAGTCTAGCAACTGGGGCATATACTTCTGTGTAATCCAAGCCCTCTTGTTGATAAAATCCTTGAACAACCAACCTTGCTTTATTCTTCACTACGACGTGTCGATCATCCGTTTTGCACTTGAACACCCATCTGGTTCCAATTGGTTGTACGCCTCTTGGCAAGTCAACTAAATCCCACACATGCAACTTTTGGAATTGAGACAGTTCTACTTGCATTGCGTCAATCCAGCAGTTGTCAGCGAGAGCCCCTTTCACATTCTTCGGCTCTAATTAGGATACGAATGCAGCATGCAAACATGTTTCCATGATACCAGTGTCAAGTATCTCAATGTACAAACTGGTGTTCTCAGCAATGGTTCTATGACGAGTTTGAACACTGGCATGAGGATCACCAATGATGTTGTCAATTGGATGATTCTTATGCAACTCATTTCATTTCGAACCATTCCTCGACGGTACGAGTTCCTATATTGTACACTTTCTTGTATGGTGAATTGGCAACGTATCTGTCACACCCCGACCGATGGCGGAATCATCGGGGCGAGACATGTAAGACTGTTCATAGCACATGGTTGACTAAATTGAAATATATTAAAGTTAAGTTTCCATTACAAATAATCCAAGTACAAACCAAATTCAAACAAGAAACATAAAACAATTCATAAAGTTCTTGATTTAAATTGCTAAGTCCAAATCCTATGTTGAACACGTCTTGATTCACTCTCACATATTGGGGCCTGAAACATGAATAAAATAAAGTCAACTAAAAAGTTGGTGAGTATAACACAGTTGTATGTAGATAGCATAAAGTTGAAAACAAATCCTTTACAAAACATGATAAAATAAGGCATTTATGGGGAGTAGCTATTGTGTAACCATGTACAACCAAACCTTGTAACTAGCATGCAAAAATTGTGTTGTCGGTTTCAATCACCGCGCACCATGGGTGGGTTTGTCAGACTCAATAGATCTATCATTGAAAACCATCGGCTTGTATAGTTAATGATTGCACATAAGAGCATACAAAGGTTAGCACACCTAGCACTTGGGCACAAAGCTCAAATTTTGCACACATGTATGTAGATAGGATTTTTGCACTTGTGTTGTTTGTGTAAATGTAAATGTGTAATGTGTAATGTGTATAGAGTTCATGTTCCACCCCAAAAGTGTAAAAGAGTAAAAAGGGGTTGTGAATACTCACTTGGTATGGAAGTGTAGCTAACAAAGATTATAGATAGCAAATATGATCCTCGAAATGCACAATTTAACCTAAAGAGTAATGTGTATTGAATCAAATAGATGCATAAAGTTTAAGTCTAAAATGAAAGTTGAATTTGTGTATAAAACTATTGATTTGTATTTAAAACAAGTATTGAATAAAATATATAGAGTTTGAGGTAAAATATTTTTGAAACAATTTGTTTATAATTATAGTTTATGAAGTAATGTAAATATTAATTGTAATTAAGTATAAATAAATAAATGATTTTGATTAAAATGTAAATTAAATAAATAATCATTATCTTATTTATTTATAAATTTTGTAACTTAATTATTTAAAATATCATTTAAGTGTAAGATAATAAATATAAATTTAATTTTTTTCATAAAACTTTTAAATAAATTGTATTTATGCCAAGATTAAACTTTTAATCCATTTTTAAATACAGAAAACATGTTTTTATAAAATCTGAAACATTTACTGATTAAAATATATAAAATTATAATTCTGTTAAAAGTTCTGAGTCTCACACGACCGTGCCTCGGAAGGGCACGATCGTGCTCAAGCCAGGGGCGCGACCGCGCTAGTCGGGGCACGACCGGGTTGATCAACAGAGGGCACAAACTAGACCAGTCAACAGGCACGACCGTGCCTTGGCCCGGCACGGTCGTGTCTATGATCTTTAGACACAACAGAGACTAGCCCAGAGGGCATGACAAGGTCTGGACAGGAGGACACGACCGCGCTGCTAGTCGGCACGACCGCGTTTCATGAGGCACGACCGCGCTAGATGATTAACGCGACCGTGTCTCTTCCAAATCAGACACGAATTGAACAATTCTTGTATTTATAGTGTTGGAATTGATAGGGCTTTTGATTACTGAGTCGATACGAGTCTATTCGTATAAATTAATTGTATGTAACTCGTGTTTAAGAGTGAAATCGATTAAATCCTTTTTATTAAAAATATAAGTTCTGATTCGGACGATTTCTGTAATGAAAGCCCAGATTGATAGGGAGCTTTTGATATATGGACCGAAACGAAAGGGAGGGATGATTCAATTACCTTAAACAGAAAGGAATCGATAGCGATCGGTAGAAGGGAGTTCCGGCGACGGCGATAACGGCTTCCGGCGACTTCGGCTGCAATTCCGGCTAGGCTAGAGAGTCCAGAGACTTGACGTGATTCGGGAGATGCGAATTCCTTTCTTGATTAGGAGAATTTGGGTTCAGAGGAGGATCCGAGTTTTTTTTTTGCTTGAATTGCTTGAGAGAGATTTCGAGATTGATGGTATGAAACTGAGACGTTTGTAAATTTGAAAATGGTAATACACTCGTTAAGGGGAAAAGAAACGTAGGGCTGTTACGGATTCTCAACGATCGGGTGATTAAACTGCATTTACGTTTCAACTGTTACACCAGCGCGACCGTGCCCAAATATGGCGCGACCGTGCCTAGGCACCGGGCGCGATCGTTCCAGGACCAGTCACGCGATCGTGCCGAGGCACTTGGCGTGATCGTGCCGAGGCACTTGGCGCGACCGTGCCAAGACGAAGCACGACCGTGCTTACCTAGGGTTTCTTGTTGTTTTTCAACTTTAGTCCTTGACCTTTCAGGTTTGATTAGTTTGAAATAAATAGTTACTTGTATAGGGTTTAAGTGTATATAATCGAGCAAAACTTGTAAATTTGTATTGAATCATTGCATTTAGTTTACGGTAAGCAAAATAATAAGGTAGTGCACGAGCATTGAATTTGAAATTGCATTACATTGAATTGAAATATGAGTACTAAATTCTGAGATGTTACAGTCTCCCCATGTTGAGAGAATTTCGTCCCGAAATTTAGCTAGAGGTTACAACAGTATCAATAAAAAGATGAGGGTACTTGAGCTTCATTTGGTCTTCTCGTTCCCAAGTGAACTCAGGACCACGCTTAGATTCCCAACGAACTTTGACAATCGGAATGCGACTTCGCTTTAGCTGTTTGACTTCACGATCCATAATTTCCACCGGCTTCTCAACGAAGTGCATCGTTTCATCAATGCGCACGTCGTCAAGCGGTATATGGAGATTTTCATCAGCGAGACACTTCTTCAGATTAGATACGTGAAATGTAGGATGCACATTGCCAAGAGATGGAGGTAACTCGAGCTTGTAAGCCACTTTCCCAATCCTTTCAAGGATCTTGAATGGACCAACATAGCGAGGTGCTAACTTGCCTTTCTTTTCAAAACGGATCACGCCCTTCCATGGAGACACCTTAAGAAGAACAAGATCACCGACTTGGAATTCCAAGGGTTTTCGACGTTTGTCGGCATAACTCTTTTGCCGACTCCTCGCTACTCGAATATTGTCATGGATTTGAATAATCCTGTCGGATGTTTCTTGAATTAACTCGGGACCGGTGATTTGTGCTTCACCAATCTCGTTCTAACAGATAGGAGAACGACACTTGCGACCATAGAGAGCTTCGAATGGAGCCATGTTGATACTTGTGTGGTAGCTATTGTTGTACGAAAACTCAATAAGGGATAAATGTGAATCCCAATTGCCACCAAAATCGATTACGCAAGCTCTAAGCATGTCTTCAAGTGTTTGGATTGTTCGCTCGGTTTGATCATCAGTTTGGGGATGGTAAGCCGTGCTCAAACCCAATCGTGTACCAAGAGCGGTTTGGAGAGATTGCCAAAATCGAGAAGTGAACCGGGCATCTCGATCAGATATTATGTTCAAGGGAACGCCATGACGGCTCACAATTTCATCAATGTAAATTCGGGCTAGTTTCTCAACCCGATAGTCTTCACGGATAGGCAAGAAATGAGCAGATTTGGTGAGTCGATCAATGATCACCCAAATACTATCATAACCACTTGAGGTGCGAGGGAGTTTGGTAATAAAATCCATGGCTAAGTTCTCCCATTTCCACACGGGAATTTCCGGTTGTTCAAGCAAACCAGAAGGACGTTGATGTTCGGCTTTGACTTTGGAACAGGTTAAGCATTTGGCCACATAAAGAGCAATGTCTTTCTTCATGCCGGGCCACCAATATTATTGGCGAAGATCTTGGTACATTTTATCCGCACCAGGATGAATAGAATAACGAGTCTTGTGAGCCTCGTTCATGAGAAATGTGCGGAGATCATCGCGATCGGGAACCCAAATACGGTTCAAGTAATATAGTAGGCCATTGGGTTTTGATTCAAGAAGAACTTCAACACCACACGACATTTCTTCATACATGTTACCCTCGGTTACCGAGACGTGTTGAGCTTCTAAGATACGGGTTTGAATACGGGCACAATGAAGCATAACATGGTCCTTTCGACTCAAAGCATCGGCTACAACATTCGCTTTGCCGGGATGGTAGCGAATCTCACAGTCGTAGTCATTAAGGAGTTCGACCCAGCGTCGTTGCCTCATATTGAGTTCTTTTTGGTTGAAAATATGTTGAATACTTTTGTGGTCGGTGAACACCACACATTTCGTGCCATATAGGTAATGTCTCCAAATCTTTAACGCGAATACGACCGCACCCAACTCGAGATCGTGCGTCGTATAATTCTTCTCATGAACTTTGAGTTGCCTTGATGCATAAGCGATTACTTTGCCTCGTTGCATTAGAACACAACCAAGACCTTGGTTAGAAGCATCATAATAGACAACTAAATCATCATTTCCATCGGGGAGAGTCAATAATGGAGCATTGCACAACTTTTGTTTGAGGGTTTGAAAAGCTTCTTCTTGTTTCGGTCCCCATTCATAAGTCTTACCCTTGTGGTCAAAGCGGTAAGAGGGACAGCAATCTTGGAAAAGTTTGAGATGAAACGACAATAATAACCCGCAAGACCAAGAAATGAACGAACTTCGGCAGGAGTCTTCGGGGCATTCCAATTCTTAACCATTTCAATCTTAGCAGGATCAGCATGAATACCCTTGTCGTTGACGATGTGACCAAGAAATTGAACTTCTTTTAGCCAAAATTCGCATTTGGAGAATTTGGCATATAGTTGTTCTTTTCTCAAGAGTTCCAAAACCAATCTAAGGTGTTGTTCATGATCGGCTTTAGTCTTGGAATAGATTAAGATATCGTCAATGAAGACAATCACGAATTTATCAAGGTACGGTTTGCACACACGATTCATGAGATCCATGAAAACAACGGGTGCATAGGTTAACCCGAAAGGCATAACCATGAACTCGTAATGACCATACCTTGTTCGAAAAGCAGTCTTAGGAATGTCATCTTCTTGAACACGAAGCTGATGATAACCGGATCGAAGATCGATCTTCGAGAAGCAAGTAGAACCTTGAAGTTGATCAAAGAGATCATCGATTCTAGGCAAAGGATAACGGTTCTTGATAGTAAGTTTGTTGAGTTCGCGGTAGTCAATACACATGCGAAATGATCCATCCTTCTTCTTAACAAATAAGACGGGTGCACCCCACGGTGAATGACTTGGGCGAATGAAACCTTTGTCGGAGAGCTCTTGAAGTTGACTTGCAAGCTCTTGCATTTCGGAAGGTGCAAGACGATAGGGAGCTCTAGCAATGGGGTTAGCTCCCGGTATAAGATCAATACGGAACTCTACTTGACGAACGGGAGGAAGACCGGATAAATCCTTAGGAAAAACCTCGGGAAAATCTCGAATAATGGGAATGTCTTGGATACTCTTTTCCTTGACATCCTTTTGAACAATGTGAGCTAAGAAAGCAATGTACTTCTTTCGTAAGTACTTTTGGGCGGTAGTACACGACATCAACCTAAGTTCCTTGCAAGGCTTTTCACCAAAAACTCATAAGGTTTCTCCCGATGGTAGCGTAATTTGGATACACTTTTCAAAGCAAATGACTTCGGCATGATGATTTGACAGCCAATCCATACCTATGATAATATCAAAGCTTCCTAGTGGCATTGGAACAAGGTTGATTGGGAATGTGTGATCATTAAGTTCTAAAGAGCAATCATAGATAATGGACTCAATTGTAAGGGAGTCACCATTTGCTACTTCAACGGTAAATGTTTTCTCTAATTGGGACCGAGTCTTTGCAAGTAAAGGTTCAAAATTAAGTGACACAAAACTTTTATCGGCTCCGGTATCGAATAAAATGGAGGCATATTGACTATTAACAAGAAACGTACCATTGACCACGTCATTGTTGGCTTGAGCTTCGTTGGCATTTATGTTGAACGCACGCCCACGAGCTCCACCTTGCCTAGCATTTGCAAGTCTTGGACATTGATCACGAAAATGGTTCGGGTCACCACACTCATAGCAAGCACGCCCATTAGCAATGGTGGGAGCACCTTGGTTAGCCACTTGAGGTACGGTTCGGTTTGGAGGGTTGACTTGGCCCGTAAGGGCTTTGGTCCTACAAACACTGACCGTATGACCATATCTCCCACAATAAGTACAAAGGCGACATGGGATGTTTTGAGGATGATGAAAATTGCAGGTGGCACAAAGAGGGTAGATCCCAACATATGGCTTTTTAGCCGGCGCTTGAATCATAGGTGCAGTTTGGTTGACGGGAACAGCAGGAGTAACCACAGCAAAATTTCTAACCTTCCTCTTTCTATTATTGCGAGAAGGCTCGGTTGTGGCTTCTTTGTTGTGAGTAGGAGGGGTTACGGTTTCAGAAACTTTCTTAGTACCCTTCTTAGTAAGAGTTCAAGCTTTCACATGATTATCGGTTAAGGTAGCGGCTAGACGAATAGCATCCTCCAGAGTAGCAGGATTTCTACCTAAGACAGTATCTTGGATTTGTCTTGGTAGCCCACCAATATACTTCTCGATACAATGGGATAAAGGAGTGACCATGTGGGGCACTAGAAGACTCAACTCATGGAACCGAGTTGTATATGCTAAGCTTTCCCCACTATCTTGGGCAAGATCCCAAAATTCAGCTTCTAACTTTTTCACTTCATTTCGAGGACAGAACTCCTCGGTCATAAGCCTTTTGACCTCATCCCAAGGTAAGGCCATAGCTACATCAACACCCCCATTTCTTTTCTCCCCATTCCACCATGTAAGTGCCCGTTTTTGTAGGACACTTGTAGCATGACGAACTCGGAGGTTGTCGGGACAGTCACTATTGAGAAAGGTATTCTCAATGCTTTCAAACCATTGAAGGAGTCCAGTAGCTCCTTCGGTTCCATAAAACTTTAGGGGATTGCACGAGTTGAAGTGCTTGAAGGTGCATTGAGGTGGATTGTTACCACCATTTCCACCATTTCCACCATTATTACCACTATTGCTTCCATTTCCACCATTGTTGCCATTGGTGGCACCATTGGCTTGGGTGAGTTGTGTCACCAATTGGGTGAGAACATCAGCAATGTCGGTGTTGGCGTTGGTTGCGGGAGCACGACGAGGAGGCATTCTACAGATTTTTTCACAAGACAAGAAAAATTGTAAGAACTTATGAGATTTGATAGGATTTAATAGAATGAGATAACAAAATAATATAGATATTCTTAGTTTGGATTGTACTCAAAAGTGACAAATCACTTGAATACCATGACATATTAAGGTTAATTAAACTTATAAAATTTTTCAAGGAGACATGCTTTAGCCTATAAGTAAACACTCATCTTGGGAATTCCCAGGAAAGCATACGGGTCCCTCGGTTGATTGGGATTTATGCGAAATGCTTTCCTAGACAGAAAACCCAAAATACAGGTGTCACCCTTCCAGATTGCACGTGTCCTCAAATAATTTCACAAGTTTAAAAACCTTAACGAAGAAATAAAGAAAATATTTTTAAAGATTTTTACTTCAAGAGTTCTTCCACATGCTAAGAAAGGATAAAGATAGAAAAGAAAATAGAAATATTATGAGGTTTTAAAATATAGGAAAGGATATTATTTATTTAATTATTAAGAATATCCTAATAAGTCATGGATTTAAAACACATAAGTCATCATAATGCAATAATAAGTAATCATACTAAACATGTAACATATAACATATAGCACATAGCATGTAACACATAGCACAAAAATCATGAAGTATAGTATAAGTGGGTGTCCTAAAGTTATAGTCTAGGTCAAGGTGTCTAATAACCTAATTCCCTATAACCAAGGCTCTTCTACCAATCTGTCACACCCCGACCGATGGCGGAATCATCGGGGCGGGACATGTAAGACTGTTCATAGCACATGGTTGACTAAATTGAAATATATTAAAGTTAAGTTTCCATTACAAATAATCCAAGTACAAACCAAATTCAAACAAGAAACATAAAAAATTCATAAAGTTCTTGATTTAAATTGCTAAGTCCAAATCCTATGTTGAACACGTCTTGATTCACTCTCACATATTGGGGCCTGAAACATGAATAAAATAAAGTCAACTAAAAAGTTGGTGAGTATAACATAGTTGTATGTAGATAGCATAAAGTTGAAAACAAATCCTTTACAAAACATGATAAAATAAGGCATTTATGGGGAGTAGCTATTGTGTAACCATGTACAACCAAACCTTGTAACTAGCATGCAAAAATTGTGTTGTCGATTTCAATCACCGCGCACCATGGGTGGGTTTGTCAGACTCAATAGATCTATCATTGAAAACCGTCGGCTTGTATAGTTAATGATTGCACATAAGAGCATACAAAGGTTAGCACACCTAGCACTCGGGCACAAAGCTCAAATTTTGCACACATGTATGTAGATAGGATTTTTGCACTTGTGTTGTTTGTGTAAATGTAAATGTGTAATGTGTAATGTGTATAGAGTTCATGTTCCACCCCAAAACTGTAAAAGAGTAAAAAGGGGTTGTGAATACTCACTTGGCATGGAAGTGTAGCTAACAAAGATTATAGATAGCAAATATGATCCTCGAAATGCATAATTTAACCTAAAGAGTAATGTGTATTGAATCAAATAGATGCATAAAGTTTAAGTCTAAAATGAAAGTTGAATTTGTGTATAAAACTATTGATTTGTATTTAAAAAAAGTATTGAATAAAATATATAGAGTTTGAGGTAAAATATTTTTGAAACAATTTGTTTAGGTTTGAATTGAATAATTGAATAAATATATAATTATAGTTTATGAAGTAATGTAAATATTAATTGTAATTAAGTATAAATAAATAAATGATTTTGATTAAAATGTAAATTAAATAAATAATCATTATCTTATTTATTTATAAATTTTGTAACTTAATTATTTAAAATATCATTTAAGTGTAAGATAATAAATATAAATTTAATTTTTTTCATAAAACTTTTAAATAAATTGTATTTATGCCAAGATTAAACTTTTAATCCATTTTTAAATACAGAAAATATATTTTTATAAAATCTGAAACATTTACTGATTAAAATATATAAAATTATAATTCTGTTAAAAGTTCTGAGTCTCACACGACCGTGCCTCGGAAGGGCACGATCGTGCTCAAGCCAGGGGCGCGACCGCGCTAGTCGGGGCACGACCGGGTTGATCAACAGAGGGCACAAACTAGACCAGTCAACAGGCACGACCGTGCCTTGGCCCGGCACGGTCGTGTCTATGATCTTTAGACACAACAGAGACTAGCCCAGAGGGCATGACAAGGTCTGGACAGGAGGACACGACCGCGCTGCTAGTCGGCACGACCGCGTTTCATGAGGCACGGCCGCGCTAGATGATTAGCGCGACCGTGTCTCTTCCAAATCAGACACGAATTGAACAATTCTTGTATTTATAGTGTTGGAATTGATAGGGCTTTTGATTACTGAGTCGATACGAGTCTATTCGTATAAATTAATTGTATGTAACTCGTGTTTAAGAGTGAAATCGATTAAATCCTTTTTATTAAAAATATAAGTTCTGATTCGGACGATTTCTGTAATGAAAGCCCAGATTGATAGGGGGCTTTTGATATATGGACCGAAACGAAAGGGAGGGATGATTCAATTACCTTAAACAGAAAGGAATCGATAGCGATCGGTAGAAGGGAGTTCCGGCGACGGCGATAACGGCTTCCGGCGACTTCGGCTGCAATTCCGGCTAGGCTAGAGAGTCCAGAGACTTGACGTGATTCGGGAGATGCGAATTCCTTTCTTAATTGGGAGAATTTGGGTTAAGAGGAGGATCCGAGTTTTTTTTTTGCTTGAATTGCTTGAGAGAGATTTCGAGATTGATGGTATGAAACTGAGACGTTTGTAAATTTGAAAATGGTAATACACTCGTTAAGGGGAAAAGAAACGTAGGGCTGTTACGGATTCTCAACGATCGGGTGATTAAACTACATTTACGTTTCAACTGTTACACAAGCGCGACCGTGCCCAAATATGGCGCGACCGTGCCTAGGCACCGGGCGCGATCGTTCCAGGACCAGTCGCGCGATCGTGCCGAGGCACTTGGCGCGACCGTGCCAAGACGAAGCACGACCGTGCTTACCTAGGGTTTCTTGTTGTTTTTCAACTTTAGTCCTTGACCTTTCAGGTTTGATTAGTTTGAAATAAATAGTTACTTGTATAGGGTTTAAGTGTATATAATCGAGCAAAACTTGTAAATTTGTATTGAATCATTGCATTTAGTTTACGGTAAGCAAAATAATAAGGTAGTGCACGAGCATTGAATTTGAAATTGCATTACATTGAATTGAAATATGAGTACTAAATTCTGAGATGTTACAGTATCCTAAGAAGATGCCTTCCACTGTTTTTGCATGAAATTTAGATTTCTGATCCTTGTATTGTAGCAATAAGGAACAAGGACTACCAAAAGGAACTAGGTAGTCAAGATTGGGAGGTTGATTGTTGATCAACTCATAGCAAGTCTTGTTGTGCCTTTTAACAACCAGAACTCTGTTCAAGACGTGACAAGCTATGTTGACTGCTTCTGCCCAGAAAGTGACAGGATGCTTTGCATCTGACAGCATTGTCCTTGCAGTCTCAATCAATATTATGTTCTTCCTTTTTGCAACTCCGTTCTGTTGAGGTGTGTACGGGGCATCGAATTCGTGACGAATGCCATTCTTGAGACAGAAAAGCTCCATCAAATTATTCTTGAACTCAATTCCGTTATCACTCCTTATTCTTCTAACCTTCAACTTGCAAAGGGATTCCAAACTTAGATCAGGTATTGAAGAATGTCAGCAGTTTCATCCTTTGTACCTAAAAAGTGCACCCAGGAAAAACATGAGAAGTCACTAATTACAACTAGACAGTATGACTTACCTCCAATACTCCGGATACTTATGGGGCCAAACAGATCCATATGTAAGAGCTCCAAAGGGGTATCGATGGAGTTTTGGAGCTTTGGCTTGTGAGACTTCCGTTGCTGTTTGCACTTTTTACAAGGCATACAGTCATCTGCAATGGCAAATCTCAGCTTAGGAACCCCGGTAACTAAACCATTTCAGACAAGATGATTCATTTTTCGATAAGAAATGTGTCCGAGTTTCCTATGCCACAAGATTGAGTCAAGCTCTGTCGTTTTGGTAAGCAAACAAGTAGCAACTGATGAGGTGGTTTTTGCCACACTCATATCGATCTGATGAGTGTCGTTTATCCTTGGTGCTCGCATTAACACGTGATACTACCGCCTTTCTTTCCTGCAAAGGCCACATAGCCGCCTATAAATGGTTTGACATCTTGAAGCAGAGCCATGTTGCTTGTCATGTGCTGGGAGCATCCACTATCTACATACCAACGATTAGAGATAGTACCCTTCGGATGTCCCTGCACGAGTCATAAACAGATTAGTTAGATTTGGAGACCTAAGACATAGTGGTCTTGGGTCGTCCGTCTTTCTCAAAATAAACTACCTCTATTAACTCACAGTCGTGACTGTCAAAAATGGGTGAATCTTTTAAAGAATTGGGATCAGGAGATTGAGAACTTTTGGATTTCTTGTTCCAGGACCTCTTCTTTTTCTTAATTAGAACAATAGGCTTACATTCAATAGCAGCAGATGAACTAGTGGAAGCTTCACCTGATTGAACTCCAGCCAGGTGTTCCAGCTTTCTCAATCTCTTGTTCCTTCTTCTCCTCTATCGTTTGGAGAGTTTGACCACAGGTTTATCACCAGTTGGTGCACTACCAGAGGTAGATGCACAGGGTTTAGCTGAAAGCTTTTCCTTTTTTGGAACAGTTGGTTTAGCCTTAGATATGGTCTTTGGCTTCACCAACGGTTTCACTGTTGGTTTCACCACATTCTTCTTTGGACTCTTGGAATGTTTCACTTGTGGTGACTTAGGGATAACAGCTGGTTGTGAAACAATTTGCCGTTTCCCTTGGTTCTTATTAGGGCAGTTCACCAGGATGTGACCGACCATACCACAGTGAAAACAGGTTCTCTTTTCTTTGTAAGTCCTCCGGTAAGGCTCATTAGATCTGGCATTAGATGACTCAGTATAATGAGCAGGAGGAGTTGTTTGATGAACAGGAGCATTTGTTTGACCCGGTGATGATTGAGAATTAGGATTATAATATTTTTGCAAGTTTTCTTTATAGCCAAGCCCGTAATGAGCTGCAAAGGCTTCTTTCTTTACTTGGTTAATATTTTTATAAACCCCATAAAGCATCACTTTTAATTTTTCATTTGTTTCAACAATGTCGGGTTCGGTTAAAATGCAATTATCACGATCAGTGACAACACTTTTCTTAACCTTCTGTTCATCGAGCAACTCCTCTAAGACTACACCATCAGGGCAGGTGTTCTCAGAGCCTTCATCAGTAAAGAACTCTTCATCAGAGGCAGAGCCAGCCTTACTTGAGTAATCATCCTTGTTAGAGGAATCATCCTGACTTGAGGACTCATCAAGGCAAGACATATCAATGTCAATTAAGCCGTTGACAAATTTCCAGCTTACTGGTGGAGGAATGGAATTAGTACCCAGCCCTAGGCCATTCATTTGTCTCACTACACATTCGTAGTGTTCCACCATAAACCGAGAATTTTTCAACTTATCAATATTGCCTTTCAACTGTAAGATCTCATTTTGCAGCTTGGTGATCTCATTGTTTCTCTTTTCCAACCCCTTGTACGCAACATCCAAATGAAACCGTTGATAACTGATTTTAAGTGAATAATCACGTTTTTCTTTCTTCAAGGTTTCAATTGAATCTTTGTATCATTTTTCGTTTTCTTTGTAGCTTAAAGCTGCAGTACGAATGGGTTCGACCTTGTCTTGAAGCTTAGAATTTTCATTCTGCAAGCTTAGACATTTAGAACAAGAAATGAAGGCAAAAGAGTTAAAATCTCCCTCAGTTGATGAACATGATGCCTCTCTAATAGCCATGAGGGCAACTATAGTTGTAGACTCCTCTTGGTCATCCACAGAAGCTTCCCGTTCTTCTGCTTCCATCATCTCAACGATCTCAGCTATCAGACCAACCTGTGTTTGAGCAATAATGGCATCCTCCAAATGAACACCCCAATCAAAGCTGTCATCTTGTTGTGCTACCAATGCATTGGATGTTCCACCTTGACTTTGATTGCGGTTGTTGGAATTGTTATACCCTTGACCGTTTCCTTGGCTAGGTCTGGTGAAACCCGAAGCCGGTGCTTTGTCCTTCTGACATTCACGAGCAAATTGTCCAAAGTTCTAACAGTTATAGCACTTGGCTTTGGATTTATCTAAACCAACCTTGGCATTTGAATGCCCACCAATGAACTTTCTTCCAGTTCTATTCAAGAAACGTTTGGCTCTTCTCAAGATCATGGCCATATTCCACTGAATATCCATGTCCTCCATATCATCTGGATCCACCTGATTAAAGTCTTCTTCTATGGTTTTAGGATCCGTTAGCTTGCCACCAATGAAGTTTTTATAGGCAAGCATACAAGATGAAAACAAAGCCACATGATCTTCAGTTACTTTGGCTATTGCAGATTGGTTAGCTGAAGATGTGGGAGAAGGATTTCTTGAGGAATTCTGGTGGTGAGATTCAGATCCAGATGCTGCATAGCATGCATGACCACCATAAACATTTGAATTATCCTCCTCATGAGATTTCCTTGAGAAAAGGGCAATTCTAGATCCCGATGACTTGGCTGTGGAAGACATCCCGTAATACATAGAGGGGTCTTGTATTTGAGGTCTCCCTGAGCTTTCTCGTCTTTTCAAATTCATATCATGTGCTTCAATCATTCCAATTGCTTCATTAATCGTCATCTCATAAAATTTTGAGTTCTCTCTCATCAAGGTGGTGTACATCTTAAACTTTGGGGGTAGGGCATCCATAAATTTCTCAACTAACTCCTCTTTAGTATACGTTAGATCATGAGCTTTCAACACAGTTTGCAGATGATAGAATCTAGATATAATCTCGTCTGTAGATTCATTCTCTAGATATCTGAAGCACTCATACTGCTTTCTAAGAAGATCCCTCTTACTCTTCTTAATGTCAATGTTTCCCTCAAATCTTTTCTGTAATGCCTTCCAGAGATCCTTAGAGTTATCATATCCTCTGAAGCTATGAAATAACTCTCTGGTCAAGGCCATTGTGAGAGATCCGTGCGCCTTCTTCTCTCTGTCATACACTTTCTTTTCTTCTTCATCAAGTTAAGAGATAGGCTTGGAAACTAACTCATCAAGATATGTATATGTGGGATGCTTATAACCCTCAAGAATGGGTATCCATAGTGAAGAATCGGTGTATGAGATATAATGCTCAAAGCGTGCTTTCCAATTTGAGTAATCATTGACGTTAAGCAGCTTTGGTGGTTTTTGTGGAGTTCCAATCTCATTGTCATAATTAAGAAGGTTACCGAGGTTCTGAAGATTTGCTATAGTGAAACACTTAGTCAAATTTCATAAAAGTTAAAGCAACTTGCGCACTTGAGTCTGACCTTGCGCACTTAAATCAACTAGTCTTGCGCACTTAGGATTTGCTCCTGCGTACTTAGCAAGTACGCAGGAGATAGCTTAAGTACACAACAAATATGGTCTTGCGTACTTGGTAAGTTTGCAGCAAGACTTTACTTGTTTTCAAATATGGTAAGTACTGTAGGTCCCCCTTGACAATAGCTTGATCTTCTGTCTTCAGTCTCTATGATGAGCTCTTCCAATTCTCTGGTAGTTTGCTGCCTGCATTCACTCCATATCTGTGACATATCTCCAACATCTGTTTATACTGCAATCCTTGTTCTCTCCATTCATCAGTAAACATGATCTCATTTTTCCTTAGAGTTCTTTGATCTTTCTTAGAAAAATTAATAAGATTCATTGCATCATAGAATCTCACAATGATCTTATTATCTTTATCTTCCACTCTGGCATCACCAGTATTTACATCCACATACCACCATTTCATATTTCCTAGAAAATCTTGTGATATTTTCTTCAGTGGAATCTTTTTCACAGCTCTTACCGGCTTGAATTTATATTTCCAAGTAACTACATCAGTATTCTGATCAATAAACTTTACATTCTTTCCCTTCTGTGGTTTCAGCCTCTCATACTCTCCTGATCCGCCTTCTTTACTAATCAGTTTAGCTATAACATCAGCTAGCCCAAACTTTGATCTTTTTATCAATGGTTTAGTAGCAAGACCATTCATTTCACACCTCGGCAAGGTATTGAAATACTTGATCTTGGGCTTTAAATACTGAACACCATCAGATCTCTTGAGTGCAAACAATTTAATTTCTTCGTCATAGAACCAACTAATGATTCTTCCAACACAACGCTCTTTATTTACATATCTTTCTTTTTGAGCTGGTTGTATAGGAGACTTAGGTAATACTTTCTTCCAGCTGTTAACTACTTCCTTCCACTGTTCTCTAGTCATACCTGTATTTCTATACATCACAGGTTCTTCAGTAGTCTTAGGAGACACAGAAAGAGTAGTATCAGCTTCAGTATCCATTTTGGATTGAGCAGTATCATCAGGCTTTGTAACGTATTCAACAGAGTCCATAGAATCTGTCACTACTTCATTTGAAAATTCAAGAATAACATCATCCTTGATGAATTTATAAGGCACATTCTGACCGTCACAACCTTCATAAGTAACTTCAACTTTACTCTTCTCTATTTCAATCTCCATAATTTCTCCTTCTTTAACTTCATTATCAATCATATCATCTTCAACATCATTAAACAATTCATCAATATCATCCAAACACTCTAACCTCTCAGCATCATCTTCTTCAACATCAGAATCAATTTGAAAGAATTCCAGTAACAGAATCTCTTCATTAACACCAGAATCTTTCTTGGTTCCTTCAATATTACCTAATGTAGATGACTCCCCCTGAACTCTTGATATTGGATTCACGTCAGCGTATTGACGATCACCCTCAATATTGCCACTAGGATCATTGTCATCACTATCCTTTCTTTGTATTGACTCAGTATGACAAGTTTCATGAATCCTTAACTCCCCCTGAGCGTCAAGACGCTCAACAAGTTTGGAAACCATGAACTTCATTTGATCAATCTGTTGTGCTTGCGTATGAAGGACCAACTGCCTCTGAGCATCAGTATTCACTAGAACATCTACCTGATTTTGCAATGCAATCACCTATGATTCAAGATAAGTAATCCTGTCATAATCAGATATCTGTGAAGTACTAGCAGCAGATGATTGAGTAGCTTTAGGAGTAGGAGTAAACACTGGAGAAGGACGTCATGATGAAGGAGGTGTAACAAGTAAGGATTCCACAAAAGTAGCATCCTCTACACCCTGAGACGAATGAGCAGCAGCAATTGAAGCAGACACGAGCTTCTGTGCTTTAGGAACTGGAATAAACTCCCTATCGGAGTAAGAACTCTCATCAATTAATGTTCTTTTCCCAAGTACTGAACTGGAAAGAGGATCCCAAACAGAATTAAGCCTCGACTTTCTGGCCTTAGATTTAACACGTTTCCCTGCATTTGCCAATAGCAAATTAGCCAACCTCTCATAGTGATCCAAGCTAAAATCTCTAGACGAATCTGAGTCAGTAGCTTCAGAATCAGGAAGGATTGTATCACTAGAACTTGTATCCACCACATTCCCTTCAGCTTCATGAATGGGTGAGTTCATAGCTTCATCATTAAAATCATCCATATTAAGACCGAAATCTTGTTCATCTTCATTTGCAACAGCTTCAACTTGAACTGGTTCGTTAACAGGAATATCAACTTGAGTATGAACCTGTTCTTGCTGAATAGGAACTTGTACCTGTGCTTGAGCTTATGGTTGCTGTTGGTGTTGTTGTTGTTGTTCATGTGGAGCTTGATTCTGATCCTGTTCTTGAACTAACTCCTCAGGATGAAACCAACACATATTTTTGGTTTTTCTGAAAAACACACACATATTTTGCTTGATCATCATGAGTAAGAAGATCATATCAGTATCTGATCAATTTAGCACACATTCTTATACAAACTATGGGTAAACTATGATACTTCAGAATACACATCATGATATGAAATTTGATACTCTTGTGAATTTAATTCACTTATTTTCTTCAATATAATGATCAAGATTACAAACATATTCAATCAGATTTGATATTTAAGAGACAAGATCATTCTCTTTTTCTTTCTTTTCAATCTTTGTATTTCCTTTTCAAGCACTATTTACATTCTATCACAGACTTGTTTCTAAAACCTCCATGTCTTGTAATCTTTTTCTCTTTTCAAACTTTGCAATCAATTTTAAACCATCACTTGAAATGATACGTGATAAATTTCAAAGTAAACAAGATCAAGTCATAAAATGCTCAATTATTTATATTGAATTTGCAATACCAAGCATGAATTCTTAAGTTGTCAATAATATAAGATTTGAAACTACAAGCGTTTTTCTCTGAAATTCATGCGAGTTAGTACCATTTAGATGAAAAACATCATGTACCCCACATATATGCCCCACATAATTTAAAATTGCACTATCATCAAGACATATACGATTTATTGCAAGATTAGATCAAACTCTTTCAGTTCACTTCACTGCCCATGCCCCGAAAAACATGCAATGTGTTGTTGAACTAAGATATGTTTTCTGACAACATCTGTTAGAATATATGATTGCCCTTGGACATATTGATACATCATCTTTATTGATTCCATTGAAATTTATCCAGATAATAGTTGGATCCTCATACCTGAATCTATTGATTCGCATTCTAAAGCCAATTCATTAGAATCTTTTGATTCTGAATCATCTTGATTCTTTTATCCTTTGGGATCTACTATTCTATTCTTGTTCTAATAGAGATAATTTCATCTTGGAGATTGATCTAATCTTGCAATAAATCGTATATGTCTTGAAGATTGTGCAATTTTAAATTATGTTGGGAATATATGTTCTTTCTGAATAGGTACTTGTACTTGTTCTTGTGCTTGAGCTTGTGGTTGCTGTTGGTGTTGTTGTTCATGTGGAGCTTGATTATGATCTTGTTCTTGAACTAACTCCTCAGGATGAAACCAATTATCATTAGGAGGCTCAACATAATCAGGATTGATTATGTGACCAAACTGAGGAGTTGGAACTGGAATCAAAGCTATGTTCTGTTGTTTAACCTTGGTACAATCAGTAAAGATCCTTTTGGTCATTGGAGTCAAGGTCAAACATTGTGGATGCTGTGGTAGATTCGGAATAAGATGGTTCAAAATCATTTGTAAGAACCTAGGGTACATAAGAAACCCTTGACCGTAAGGAGGATTGATTTGCATGACCAAATCACGGTATATATACAAAGCAAAGTTGAACCGTTTGTTCAGGGTCAATGCAACCATTACAGCTTGTAGTGCACTCTTCAGTCCACCAGTTCCAGCCTTTCGTGGAGATAAGAACCGGATGATGACGTGCATAAAGTACCTCCATTCACCAACCAAACCACTTTTTCTGACTTGAGTGTCATTAGGTTTTCCTCTGTATCCCATCCTCTGAAAACAACCAATGATCAGTGTTCTAGGATAAGATATAGGGTCATCATTTGCACCTCCCAATGCTAAAGCAGCACGAATAGTATCAACTGATATTGCCACCTCTATATTATTAACTGTAGCTCGAAGCACATGAGGTTCAACATCAGTGTCTTGATATACTGTATCCCATAATTGTTGGATATATGGCAGACTTATATAAGGATCTCCTGATAAGGCCACATGTAATCTTGAATGATTCAGGAAATTAATGATTCCTTGAAAATTTACTGCCTCAGACATATGCAGATCTAATAATGCCATTTGATTATGTTTGTACTCAACACGACGATCCATCTGTAAATGCATTGGACATGAAACAACATTTATAAAACAACAAATACAAGTAACACAGAAACATGATATATACACATATATGATATACACACAAAATTTCAAACAAAAAAAAATATGCACAAGTCCAAATTACACTGAACCTCCAGGCGAACTTACTAAGTTCGCTTAGTGTTGCAAGAGGCGAACATAATAAGTTCGCCTGTCAATACAACTCCTTCACAGAAATCAAACTTGTTCAATACGATGGTTCTTTGTAAGTTAAACACACAATAAGCATCGACTCACAACAACCTAGCACTTTTAAACTTTAATTTCATGTTTTACCCACTTATAAACCCTATTCTATCAAAAATCAGTTCAACGGAAACGTCATGATAAAACCTCAAATTCCGGATGATTTAACGGATAAAACTCTATGAAATTACCTTAGAATGACTCGCAAATCAAATCCGATTAAGAGTTTATTACGAAAAATTTTCAACCAACCCAAACCAGAAATCAAAAAGACAAGTTCGCACAACTGTTGCGTTGTTCGCTCAAAACAAGTTCGCTCATGAAAAGATGAATGGTATGGATTATGTTCACCTGAAAAGATATTTATACTCTCAGTTAAGTCCGCTTAGTTAGGCGAACTTGTTAAGTTCGCTTAACAAGCACCAGGCGAACATGATAAGTTCGCTTCATTCTTTTTCCTTGAACACTTTTGGAATTTAAACAAACCTCAACCGTCATCATGTCACAACCTTGTGATCTTCCATCTATAACATGTATCCGATCCAATCCCGAATCATTTTAATAAAATTAAAAGATAGAATTTTCATGGAAGACAGAAAGAAAATATTTTAGGATTTTATCTGTACAAATGAAATCACATATTTTTGGTTTTTATCTGAATATACTGAAGCACATATTTTTGGTTTTTCTGAAAATACACACATATTTTTGGTTTTTCTAAAAATACACACATATTTTTGGTTTTTCTAAAAATACACACATATTTTTGGTTTTTCTGAAAATACACACATATTTTTGGTTGATCATCATGAGTAAGAAGATCATATCAGTATATGAGCAATTCATCACACATTCTATCACAAACTATGGGTAACCTATGATACGCACTGAATTATGATATTCATGTGAAATGAATTCACTTATTCCTTCAAATTTGATATGAAACAAGCAAACTCATTATTATGCAACTCATATCTTTTTCATTTTTTGCAATGTTTGAATTTCTTTATTAAACCTCTATATACAAACTTTCACAGATATGTCTCTTAAATCTCCAAGACTTGTAATCTTTTTCTTTCTTTTCAAACTTTTTAATCAATTTGAATATTACTTGAAATGATACGAGATAAATTTCAATGTAAACAAGATCAAGTCATAAAATGCTCAATTATTTATACCGAATTTGCAATAACAAGCATGAATTCTTAAGTTGTCAATATTATAATATTTGAAACTACAAGCGTTTTTCTTTCAAATTCATGTGAGTTAGTACCATTTAGATGAAAAACATCGTGTACCCCACACATATGCCCAACATAATTTAAAATTGCACTATCTTCAAGACATATACAATTTATTGTCAGATTAGATCAATCTCCAAGATGAAATTATCTCTATTAGCACAAGAATAGAATAGCAGATCCCAAAAGATATAATAATCAAGATGATTCAGAATCAAAAGATTCTAATGAATTGACTTTAGATTGAGAATCAATAGATTCAGGTATGAGGATCCAACTATTATCTGGATAAATTTTAATGGAATCAATAAAGATGATATATCAATATCATCCAAGGGCAATCATATGTTCTAACAGATGTTGTCAGAAAACATATCTTAGTTCAACAACACATTGCATGTTTTTCGGGGCATGGGCAGTGAAGTGAACTGAAAGAGTTTGTGCTAAAGATATAATCCGATATTGGTCTCATGAAATTCTTAAAACCATATATTCTTTATCTGATAATGATCTTTTACACACACCCAGGCATATAATGGATTCAAATCACAGATGTAATCATATCATATTTAATTTTCACACTACTATTGGTTCAAAAACGCTTCTAGTCTATTGACAATTCAAGTTTCAAACTTATATTCAAACTGAAACAAATTATCAAGAGTAGAGCATTTATGACACTATCATTTCTTATTTATGCAGACTTTGAAATTTAGATCAAATCAATACAATTTAAGCACTCATATATCAACATATCAAAGGTCTACTATGGTCATGTATGATGAACTATTCACTGATGTACTATTATTTCTTCTCTAACTTCAATTGATGTCAATTTTATATTTTTCATTTTGTTTTGATTTTTATAAATAACAATTTTTGACTGAAATTTAAACTGTAGAAATGTAATAAAGCAATAAAAGAAACTTAAAACAAAATCTCCCATGAAAAATTGTTTTTGAAAAACTTTTATCCGGGATTGATCATACCGATCATTTTGATCAGAAATTTAAACCTGGTATGATCAAATGCCTTGGTAAAGAGATCAGCAAAATTATCATCTGTATGTACCTTCACCAGCTCAATCAATTTTTTATCTGCACAATCATGAATAAAATGATATCTAATTTCAATGTGCTTCGTTTTAGTGTGCTTAACAGGATTATTTGATATAGACATTGTAGCAATATTATCAATGAACATGGGGGTTCCTGTAAAATTCAAACCGTAGTCTCTTAATTGCTGTTGGATCCACAAGATATGTGAACAACAACTTGCAGCAGCAATGTATTCTGCTTCACATGTTGAAATGGAGACCGTAGTTTGCTTTTTGCACTGCCAGGAAACTAAACGATTACCCAAGAACTGGCAACCACCTGTTGTAGATTTCCTGTCCAAACAACAACCACCAAAATCAGAGTCAGTATATGCATTGAATTCAAAGTTAGAACTATGTGGAAACCATAATCCCAATCTTTGTTTTCCTTTCAGATAACGAAAAATTCTCCCGAATGCTATCAAATGAGACTCCTTCGGTTTTGCTTGAAATGTGGAACAAATACACACAGCAAACATTATATCTGGACTTGAAGCGGTTAAGTACATGAGAGATTCAATCATTGCCCGGTAGAGTCGACAATCAATTTCTTTTCCATCCGGGTCAGAATTCAACTTATGATTGACCGGAATTGGAGTATCATATGGGGTAAAGTCCTCCATCTTGAACCGGCTCAAGATGACTTTGACATACTTGGACTGATGAATAAAGAAACCATCTTCCTTCTGACTAACTTGAAGTCCTAGGAAAAATGATAACTCTCCCATAGATGACATTTCAAACTTCGATTTCATAACACTCTCAAACTCTTTGCACAAACCTTCATTTGTAGAGCCAAAAATAATATCATCTACATATATCTGAACCAGTAGTTATTCTCCCCCTGCTTTCTTTATGAATAAGGTCGAGTCAATTTGGCCACTCACAAAGCCATTGTCCTTAAGATGTTTAGAAAACGTTTCGTACCACGCTCGGGGAGCTTGATGTAAACCATAGAGAGTCTTATCAAGCTTGAATACTCTAGACGGATGAACTGGATCTTCAAACCCCGACGGCTGACACACATAAACCTCTTCCTTGACCCTTCCATATAGGAAAGCACTCTTCACATCTAATTGAAACACCTTAAACCCTTTGTATGAAGCAAAAGCAGGAAATAACCTTATAGCTTCAAGCCTAGCAACATGAGCATAGACCTCGGTGTAATCAATTCCCTCTTGTTGATTGAAACCCTATACTACTAATCTTGCCTTATTTCTCACCACAACACCATGATCGTCTTTCTTGCATTTAAACACCCACTTAGTACTACAAGATTCCAGACATTGGAAGATCTACAAGATTCCAGACTTTTAGCTTATAAAATTAAGCAAGCTCTTCCTGTATTGCTTCTATCCAATTGTTATCGCGCAAAGCCATTTCGACATTCTTTGGTTCGACCAGAGAAATAAAACATGAATGGGAGCAAACATCAAGAACACTAGTATCCTTAATACATGTATACAAACAAGTGTTTTCTAATAAAGAACGCGTCTACACTCCATCTCTTAAATTCCCAATTATATTTGTCACCGGGTGATCTTTGAGTTCTTTGATTGATGCAACTTCAGGAACCGACAACACATCAACTTGAGTCATTTTAAATTAAGAAAACAAGTCCTGATTAACTAGTATCTTTGACTCCAGACTCGTAGGAATCTCCCCCTAAGCTTGTGTCAAAGTAGAAGGTTCATCAATGAATAATGGATCAACAGAAGAATCTTGAAAAACAACATCTTCTTCCTCACTATCAGAGTCTTGTGGTCCCGAGCAAGAAGCAACATTAGGATGTGGAGTATAAGTAGATGGAACAGATGAATGTTGAACCACAGTCGGTATAAAACCACCATTATGTGCATCCTGACGAGACTCATATAACACAGCAGCCTCTTCAGGAGAAATATCAGAAGGTAAATGAAAAGATTTGAAAAAGCTATCATAATCAAAAGCCCAGTCTGGTCCAATCGCCATTTGTGGTAAAGAACGATTTGAACAGTCAATATGAAACCATTCCTCAACCTGACGAGTCTCTTTGTTATAAACCCTCTTGGTAGTAGAATTTGCAAAATACCCCAGAAAGATCCCTTCAATAGCCTTAGCACTGAACTTGGTTGGGACATCTCTAACCTTTAACAGGGTACATGGATTGCCAAAAGGTAGTATATACTCCAGATTTGGTTTCCTATTATTAAGCAACTCATAACATGTCTTGTTGTGTCGCTTCATGGTCAAAAATCTGTTCAAAACATGACACGCAGTATTCACAGCTTCAGCCCAAAAAGTAACTAGAAGCTTAGAATCTGCAAGCATCGTACGTGCCATTTCAACCAAAGTTATGTTCTTTCGTTCAGCAACTCCGTTTTGTTGAGGTACATATGGCGCACTGAATTCATGATGAATTCCCTTTTGTAGACAGAATAAACCCATCTTGCTATTCTTGAACTCGCTGCCATTGTCACTCCTAATTCTTCTGAATTTCTGTTTGCACAAATTCTCTAAACCCAGGATTAAGAATTGCACCATCTCTGTGGTTTCAGCCTTAGAAGCAAGGAACTTAACCCATGAAAATCTAGAGAAATCATCTGTTACCACCAAACAGTAAGATTTACCTCCAATGCTCCTAATACTAATCGGTCCAAATAAATTCATATGTAGCAGCTCCAATGGAGTCACAATTGAATTCTTAGACTTAGATTTGTGGGATTTCTTGTGTTGTTTCCCCTTATTGCAAGGAATACAATTATCAGGAACGGAGAATTTCATTCTCGGAACACCAATAACCAGATCATTCTTCACTAGATAATTCATTTTCCTGTAACTGATGTGTGCAAGCTTCCTGTGCCACATATCTGATTCATATGCCTTAGAGAGTAAACATGTCAGAATAGAATCCGTTGTCGTTGCAACACTCATGTCTAAAACATATGTGTCATTTCTCCTCGGAGCCTTCATTAGAATCCATTCGTTATGAATAACAAATCTCGGTTTCAAGATATACCATTCATTATCATTGAAATGGAATGAGAACTTCTTGTCACACACGTGAGATACACTCAAAAGATTGTGTTCAAGTTGCTCCACATAGTTCACTTTCTCAAATTTGACCTTGTCATTCTTCAAAGTACCCTGACCAGTTATGTACCCGCCTTTATTCCCAGAAAAAGCGACATAACCTCCATCAATTTTAATAACATCTTCAAGCAAACGAATATTCACTGTCATATGTCGAGAACAACCACTATCCACATACCACGTATTGTTGATAGTCCTCCTTGGTTGCCCCTACATAAACAAAGAAAATCAGTTAGAAATGAGAACCCAAGCCATTGTGGTCTTGGGTCGCCCAGAAGGATCAAAATAAACGACTTCAATTAGTTCACAATCCACTTTATCATCAACCATTGGAACATTAAGATCACAATCAGACCTTCTCAATGGAGAAACAGGATGATTATTTTGAAAAATAGTTTTAGATTTATTATTATCAAATTCAAATGTTTCCAAAATTTTCTTTAATCTGCTGTTACGTCTTCTCCTTTGTGGTCGAGAAAGTTTGACCTCAGGTTGAGAATCTTTTATGATTCCAACACATCGAATATCAGAATGCTTTTGAAAAGCAGCAACATTTCTCACACCAGTATGACCAACCACTGGTGTAGAAAAATGTTTATTATTTTGCTTAAATCCCGAAGATTTAGCAAATGATTAAGTAGGCACAGATTTCCTCAAAATAACTTTCTTCAAAACATCAGATGTAGGCTTTCCCACATTAGTTCTTTTCAGAATCGTCACCACTTTTTGTTGTAGGGGGAACACTTTTAGATATTTCCTTTTTCTGAAATCATAGGCTTCTTTTCTTGATTCTTATAAGGACAGTGAATCAGAATATGACCTGCTTCATTACAATGAAAGCAAACTCTTCTATCTTGATGATTTCTGATATAGGGACTTTTTCTTGAGTTTGATGAAAAACCCGATGAACATGCTTCAGAAGAGTTTACTAACGTCTTCTTTTGAACATAAACTTGTTTAGTTACCTTCGATAATATCTTCTTCTGACGACCAACAGCAACAAAACCACTTGTTTGTAACACCTTGGAAAGCTTAGGTTGAATCACTTCATCAGGTTCTGTCAAAATGCACCTATCTGGGGTAACTTGTTTCACCACCTTTGGTTCATCAATTTTCACCTCCTTAGGGATGCCTTCAACTTTTTTATCAGCAAACTCTTCATCTTCAGTATCAGAATCATACTCCATTTCTTCACCAGTTACTGGATTAACCTTCAACACTGTTTTCGGATCAATTTCCTCTTCATGAATAACTTCTGGTTCAACTACATAATTCCCATTGAATGGTGGAGGAACAAACCAAACTCCATCAACCCTCTTTGTAGGATCAACATTGTCATGAAAATATTCCAACACCACAGATGAATTTCCAAAATTTTCCAGCTTTCGATTTAATTTGATCACTTCGGATTCCTTGTCAGAAATCTCTTTCTTTTTCTGAGCGACAATTTCATTTCTCTTTTCAATTCAGCATAAGCCATATCCCGATGATATGCTTGTTCCTTATATTTCAACACCAAAGAATTTAAATCTCTTTTCAAAGATTCAATTCTATCCATACACAGCTTATCATTATCTTTCAACTTTTGATTTACCATGTGCATAGATTTTATATCACAAATTAAATTTGTGTTATCATCCATAACCTTTTGCATTTTATCCTTCACACATATGTAGTTAGAGCAGTAAATATTACAGATAGAATCTTTTACCTTTGAAGAATCTGACATATCTGCTATGAAGACTTTAGCAATTGGAATATCTTCAGATACAGCATCATCAAAAGATGTTTTAGTTAACACTATGTCATCTTCAGTTACACCAGAGGCAGAAGCAATATCAGAATCAATATTTTGTACTTTAACATGCTCTTCATCAGCACTGTGCAAACTCTCACCATCACTTGAACTATCATCATCAGTTGTCTCTTCAAGATTTTCAGAGTGTATTTCAGCTACAAAAGCTTGACTCACAGCACCAACCAGATCTTCTAAATGAATACCCCAATCCTAATTTTCATCATTCTGAGCAACCAATGCAGATGATGTGGATGCATGATTAGAATTCCCAGATCCAGAGGAACGTGACTGAGTACGATTGTTCTGAAATGTATTAGGCTTCTTCTAAGAATCAAATTCTACTTTCGGCTTCACACATTCTTTAGCAAAATGACCATATTCTTGACAATTATAACATCGAACTTTTGTTTTGTCAAACCCCATTCTTGATCGACTATTAGAACCAATATACTTCCTTCCAGTATTCTTCAAAAAGTCCTTTGCTTGTCGCATAATCATTGCCTTGCTCCAATGAATGTTCATTTCTTCCAGATCATCAGGATCAATTTGTTTGAAATCCTCTTCAATAACTTCCAGATCACGAATCTTACCTCCAATAAAATTCTCATATGATGCCATAAAGGAAGAAAACATTGCTAAATAATCATCAGCAACACTTTGTTTCATATGATGTGATCCAGACGATGAAGGAGCTGTGTCTGCAGAAAATCCAGTTTTACTTGGAACTCCAGAACCATGTCCAGTTGAAGTATCTTGATTATCACCCGTTAAGAAAGTAACACCTATACCGGTTTTGCCAGAAAATTTAGCAAAATACATTGAAGGATCTTGAATATGCTCCATATTAGTTTCCTTCTTCTTCATATTCAAATCATGTGATTGAATCTTGCCAAGAACATCTTCAAGAGACATAGTTTTATACTTGATAATCTCCTTTATCAAAACTGAGTACACATCAAATTTTGATGGTAAAGACTCCAAAACTTATCATTTATCTCTTAAGTTTCATATACAACCGAAGCACTGGATAATTCACTCAGCAAATGATAGAGTCTTGTTGCAAGATCATCCAAAGTTTAATTTTGAAAATGCTTGAACACTAAGAACCGCTTCTTCAATAATTCTTTTATGCTTTTCTTAACATCGATACTACCCTCACACCTCTTTTGTAAAGCATCCCACAATTGTTTAGAAGACTTGAATTGTTTAAAACTGTGATAAATTTCCTTAGGAAGAGACATTGAAATACTAGCCATAGCTTTCTTCTCTCTATCAAACAATTGTTTCTCTTCTGTAGTCGAGGAAGAAACTGGTTTAGCAACATCATCCTTTCCCATCCAAGAGTATGTCGGATGTGTATAGCCTTCCAAAATTGGAATCCATAAGCTCGTATCGGTAAAGGACACAAACTGATCAAATCGATCTTTCAAGTTCGGATAATCTGCAAGACTTAACAACTTTGGTGGTTTCTGAGATGTACCAATCTCATTATCATAATTGAACATATTTGTCACTTGCACCATATTTTCCATTTTCAAAAAAAATTACTAAGCCTTGAACAAGATCACAGCTAGGCGAAGATAATAAGTTCGCTTCAAGTCTATCAATCGAACTTGATCCCAAGCGAACTTTTTAAGTTCGCTTATCAAGTAAATCAGATAAGTTCGCCTACTAAGTTTTCCTGTAACAGATATTCAGCACTAAGTTTACCTGTACAGCTGTAGGAACTCAGGAAGATGAGTCTTCAACCCAAACACGAACCAACAGTTCCGAAAATCATCATTTCTCACTGATTTGATGGAATTTGAAGAAATTGAATCGTAGGATTTAGTATTTCATGATTTAGAACACTTATATCGAATTAATTTCACCAAAAAACACCTTCAAATCCAGAAATTCAGCCTTAAAATCAACCTCAAGAACTTGAAAATCCATTGTCACACCCCCAAATTCCACTAACGGAGTTTTACCGTTTGGAAGGTGACATACCAGGATCTCAGTCATCAGTTACATCAAACGACACTATATGAGACTTGAAATGTCATAACATAAAAGTTCAGAGTTAATGCGGAAGCGTAAACCTTAATATAAAAATTTAAAGTAATTACACGCCACAAGCGTCAATCAATATAATTAAGTAAACTGATTAACATTTTTGAAATGAATGAAATGACAGTAGGACTCCATGCATGTCCTAAGTGTGCAACATGTGCCAAAGCGACATGAGAAAACATGTAAAAATATGTCAACACGAGGTTGGTGAGTCCATAGGTTTCAATATAAGTAAATAAGCGTTTACCGGATTTAAGTTCATTCAGTACCTATCTATAGGTAGCTAACCTATGTTCATGTTCAGCTCAAGCGCTCGCAACCGAAGCTGACTGTTTGTTTATTGCCTCCTGCCAGGTCTATCAACACTGGCGGTGTGAGTAGGCTTACATTTCACCCGTTCTATATCCAATCGAGTTAGCGCGACTAACGCGGGTGGGATTTGTCAAACCCAGTAGTACTACTAAATATTACCTCGCTAAGATCCATATTAACGGTCCGATATTAGTTGAGGAATTTCTGTGATAGTGTGTTACGCTTAGCATTTAACATTGATAACATACGAATTAAAAATCCAAAATCGTTTAGTCATGTTTTCTCCCCCAAGTTAAAACAGTAAAAGGGGCCGTGAAAACTCACCTGCTTTGCGTTGAAGGTAGTTTCACCCTAGTGGTAAGTTGGAACCACGAGTGTAAGTCTCAAAAGACCTACGAATGTCCTAAAATTATAAACACATAAATTAGGAATGGTAATGGGAATTGTGAAAGTGACACGGAAAGAAGCGTCTTAAAGAACCGTTCTAATATTCAAGAGTGGACGAAAGTGTCCACGGAGTTAGGGATTACTTTACGCGACGAATGACAGAAATAATAAATAAAATCGGGTGTTTTGTCATTCATGAAAATTGAGAATATAAATATATATATATATATACGAGTAAATAATATAACTAATTATATTGTTATTTAGTTTCAATCGATACACGATGTTATAAAATGATTCAAAATAATATAAATATGTATTATTTACAAATACGGGTCACAGTTTGAAAATAATATAAATGTATTATTTTATACGAATTTATGGCTTAAAAATAATATAAACATATTATTTTTACTTGATAATAAAATCAATATATTATTTATAAAAGTGGGTATAATTTATAAAGATATGTTAATAATTCAAACCCGAGCCTACGGGCTGTTTCCCGGGTTAAAACACAGTTATATAATAATATAATATTATAGGGTTTGATTTTTATTAATTAAATATCACCAGAAAAAGTTTAAAAATTATTTATAGGAGCCCGGTCTCGAACCCGGGTCCTTCCCACACGCACACACTGACCAAACCAGTTCTGCCCGCTAGGGTTTCGCAAACAAACCCGAGATCAATTACATTTAACATCCTGATCGAAAGTGATTTCCCTCCCCACATGCACCCAGATCGAATCCTGTCCCATACGCCATGAATTCGATCGCGACTGGTTTCAAGATTATAGGGGTTTTGCTCGCCTATGGATTGCGAGTCTGAGGTTAGGTTTAATTGTAAAAATCGCTAAGTTTTTGATAGTTAAAAACCAGTTTGAAAAGCCGAGACTTAGACTTAAAAACGTGGAATCAATTTGATAAAATCAGATGATGTTAGAGGCTGAATTCATGGGGCTATTACAGAGCATTAGATTCCGATTCTATCCATGTATTTTAATTATATTGAGGTTAAACTTTGACTGGTGTTCGATTAAACCCAAAATGTGATGAACCCTAGAATCGGTTCATCACTGATTCGATGTTATATCTTCGAATTAGCATAGGGTTTTCAAAGGATGGATGATGGCGAGTCTATCCATGAAGTTTAATTGAATTTAGATTGTGTCTAAGATAGAGTTCGCTCAAAATGTGAACCTATGAACCCTAGGTTCTGGATTTTGTAAAATTGGATGATGTTTGATTCAATTAACATGGGGCTTTCATCAAACTGAAAATTTCGAAACTAACAGTATGATTTAATTGAATTGAAAATGAGTCTAGAATTAAAAGCCCCAATCCGATTTCTTATGAACCCTAGAATCTGTTTATGATAAAATCGATAATGTAAGCCCTAATTAGGTTAGGGCTTTCATTCTACAGCATAAAACGAATCAAAGGAATGCTTCAATTACCCGATTGGATGTCGGATTGATAGTGCTCGACTAAAATTGAGTTCGACGACTGCGGGTTTGATCTTTGGTGATTCTGGTTGCTTCTCCGGCGCGACTGATGTAGGCAAATTCTTCTGAGGGACTCGAACAAGATACGCAGGTGTGTGATTTGTGAGGGGAATACAGGAATTAGGCGAATTCGGTGGTCGATTAGGATGAGGTCGACGGTTATGGATTTAATTTCCATTATTTGAGTTTAATTTGATTAATGCCTACGATTAAAGCTCAATGATGAACGATTATGGCATTTAAGTGTTAATCAATTACAGAATTCGATCCATTTCGGTTATCAATCGAGAATTGGAACTCAAGAAGTCACGATTTTGACTTCTAAAAGTCAACAAAAGCCAAAATTGCTAATTTTGACTTTGGGGAGTCAACTAAATTAGTTTAGCATATTTACACAACTAGTCCCTGCAGTTTTGAGTTGAATTTGTGACAGAATCAGTCCCTGGGGTTAGATTTAGTTAACGAGGTTAAGTTTTTAACAGAAAACTTAACGGAATAGTTAACGGAGTTAACCTAAAAAGTCGAATTGTCACATCCATGAAAGTGAAATCTCGCAAAAATGATCAATTTTTGTCAAATTGTACACAAATCATCACAAATAACTCACGAATCACACACAAATCATGAGCATAAGCTCTGATTCCACTTGTAGGTCCAGATGACTCCACTACAGATCGATCTCGTAACGTGACGTATAGAAGACACGGAGTATGGAATCCAACCGTATCAACGTATGTATACAATAAAGGACAGTAGAAACGATAACAATCAACAAGTAAATAATCTTGTCGTTGTATTCCACAAAATCACAGAGTTTACAGAAACATTCAAAGACTGAATTGGTTCTCTGTTACAAACTTGAAACTGTAAACTCCTATTTATAGACTAAGCATCTCATATAGGCGAACTTAATAAGTTCGCCTCTAATTAGACTAGGCGAACTTGCTAAGTTCACCTCTAGCAGAACTTATACACAAACTTAGACAAAAACATTAACAAAACATAAAGATAATTAGATCTAAACTATTACAAGCTTTTTTCATACATCTATGTCCTAACAACTCCGACGTTCTATCTTGAGTAGGATTAGGTGGCTAAGACAAAGCGTACGAGATTGGGCAAACATGGAACTCCTACTAAGGGAATGCAGATCGATAGGTCAAGCCAATGACTGCCATTGATAGAGGTGATAGTGAGGTGGGGGTGGTGATGGCACTTCTCACGCTAAGTGTGACTAGAGCTTCAGTCGGTAACATACCATGTGGAGCTATGATTGGAAAGACGAGATGGAAAAGGAGACCAGCGCCAACTGTACGTGATTTTCTTCCAGAATGTGGACCTACACGGTTAGGAGAGCTTTGTTTCATGAGGAACCAGGGGAGGACACGCCATATGCACTTGATGTGGCCTAGCAGTAATCTTGTGGGCATTGTTAGGATGCTTGATTGTTTGATGATTAGATGATGTCGTAGTCACCATGAGAGATTCTAGGGTGATTGACGCTTTGATTCGATTAAACGTTTACGTGGTCGGATGACTATTTCAAATATTGACTATTTAATTTTGACATTGACTGCGAGTTATACCGCGGGATAACTAGAACATGATTAATGATAATTGTGCTTGTGATAGCGTACTATTGTGGGTACAATGTTAAATTTAGTGTTATTGTGAGTACCTTTTTGATCAACGTGAGTTCATATTAAATGTGATTTTGCTATGGTGCTAGAGCATGGTTAATTAGATTGTATGAGTAGACTTGTATAGACAAGAGTTTTGAAATTGTCTGTGTCTACAATCTTAAGATAGTGTCACCTATGTGCTAACGATCAGGTGATGTTTGGAGTGCAATCAGTGTATTGCACTTGGTGTAAATGAGTAGAATGGGGTCCTGTGATAAATTGTGGTTATATACCTTGTGTGTAGCTATAAGGGTTCTGGACTAGGTCCTGTGGGGAATTATGATTTATCTATATTGTGTGTATAAATGATTAGGATGATGTATTGTGTTTAGACTGAGTAATGTGTTGTCCTAAACCATGGGTACGACCCATTGGGGGTAAATAGAAAATAGGGTTCAGGAGTTTGTGTCTATATATGACAAGGTCATAGCGTATACATGTAGTTTTTCTCGGGTCTAGATTGTGGTGTATGCCCTTTGTGCGAGTTAGAGGGTTGGGAAACTATATTACTATATATATTTTAAATATGATAGGTTTGTTATTGTTACCTGACGTTATGTGTCCTGGTGGTACGCGCGTAGTCATGCATTGGACGGGTGGTTGGTGGGACCAAGGATAGTGTTCCCATCTTGATGATTTTCGCGACGATGAAACATCGAGGTGATGTAAGGAGTATTGGACGTCTTTCTTGATGAATCGGTGAGGTGCTCTTATGAGATGCCTATGCTTATATCTCAGGAATTCAGAGCACGAAGCCACGGGGTGAAGCTGTGAGGGATGACGATGAAAGCGTTACATGGACGCTTGACAAGAGATAGTTATGACGAGATCGAGATGACGACGCTGAAGACTTCGGCACCAAGAGGACGAAGTGATGATAGTGACTCCATGGAACATGTCCATATGAGTAGTTCTGCCGATGTAGAATGCAGGAGGAGCGAGAATGTTTTCTCTATACGAGACGAAGGGTAGCTGAGGCTTAGGATAGGACAGACTTAATGTTCGTATTTAATAAATGAGGTGAGGTCGGTAATCGCGTGATAATGATAGAGAAGCGACGAGGAAGGTAGAGCGAAAGAAGGATAAGTTCCGGGTTGAACATAAGTGATTGAAAAGGGAATGCCTACACTTGTACGTTATAACTAATCTATAAGAGGCAAACACTTGCGGAGCATCGGAAGAGATAACGTTGGAATTTTAGAACCAACGCGATAGTGGTGTGCAAATTTTAAGATCATCAGAGGATGGTGATCGAGGCACTAATAATGAGTTGCGCATGCTTACCTGTAAGACGCAGGAACGCAAGGTAACGTGGTAAGGTGATATTTTCATAAGGGAACCTTAGGGTAGATCAGTGATGCTTTGCACAAGCTTTTGGAGATTGTAATACCTTGAAAATTACCTAGAAATATAAGGGTTAAACTTGCAATAAATCAAAGTTTAAAGTGCATTATGGAAATATTCAAAGTTTAGGGACCTAAAATGAAAAATCTTAAAATGGAAGGGATAGCGGACCGCTATCCTTGGCAAACAATGAATTGGGCAGCGACACGTGTCTTGGGACTCATCAGACGGGGGGGGGGGGGTCTGATAGCGGACCGACATCAAGACCATAATGGTCCGTTATGTAAGCCCGAAGGCAGTTTTGCGGCTAGAGGCGGTAGCGGACCGCTACCCTCCATCATAACGGTCCGCTACGGGTGTGAATTTATCCCTATAAATTGATGAACGAATTTGAACTCTTACACACACTCCACACCATCCATTACACACACAAACACTCTGAGTCTCTGATCTCGAGCCCCGGTTCACGTACGAGAGTTCGGTTTCCAGCGTTTCAACTCCAAGTTGTCGTAGATTGTGTTGAGGTAAGGTTCCAAACTCCCATTAAGCTTGGATTATGAACCATTAAGCTTGGATTATGTAATTAAGTGATGTTATGATTATCTAGGAACTCTGCCCGAGGTGTTTACAATATTACAAAATTATAAGCAGAAATACTGTCTAAGTGAGTCTTAAACTGTGATGCATGAACCCTTTCATGACCTTGTCTGACATGATTGATTTATGAAACATTTTGAGTATCTTGAAACGATTGTACTGATTGTTTATATATAACGTATTCTAAGCGCTTATTGTATTTCACTTGCCCGTGGAACGACATGTTGGACAGGACCCGTGGAACGGTCTTTGGTTATATATATACTGATGATTGTTCATAGTTATCCATGAATTTGGGGGTGGAACCCCATGGATGTGTTCAAGATACTTTGGCAGGTAATTTTAATAAACTATTTTAGTTTATGAATTCACCAGCTTTGTGCTGACCCATGTTTTATCAAATGTTTCTAACCGCATCACAGGTAGTCATTATACAGGGCATTCCATGACTAGAATGAAATGATAAACGATCCAGATAATGGGTATGCCAGGAACTATAAGCCCCTCTTGACTTGTTCCTTGTTATGAACAGATGATGTAACTTTTGTTAAACATAATGTAAACAATGTTTTAATATTAATACAAGAAACGATTTAGACTTCCGCTGTGTTTTTGATATCAACGTCAATGTAACTAGAAGGCAACCGTCTGACTAGGATGTAGTTATCCGACAAATAGAATGTTCTGTCTAGGAAAGAGCGCTATATAAATCTCTCCTAGAGTCGTTGCTCTTACATGGGAACATATCTGTTGGAGGTATTACATTAGTTAGATAACTATCCTGTGTTACTAAGTAACAAGTTTGTAGCAGAGCCTCGGTTTAAGGGATTTAGATACTACAGAAATAGTGTCTAGACTTAAACTAGGACTCTGAGATTAGTGTGGAATGCCTTAGGATAAGTTAGGTGTAGACATTCAATACGACCTATAATGGGAAATACCTAAAAATCAGTTAATTAAAAGCATTTTTTGCCAAGTGTTGTTAACTTCTGAATTTCTGGATTATGACCGGTTATACGAATTCTGATGTTATACATCTGTGTGTAGGTACAAATGGTAGGACGTGGTAGAGGAAAAGGAAGAGGTAGGGGTAGGATGCCTAATACTAGGTCCCATACTCGCGACATGACGAACACAACCATTAATCCAAACGAGAACATGAATGAACAACCTGTAGAAGAAGTCAACATAACTGAAGCATAGTTCCAGGGAGCGGTGGCATCTGAGGTCACCCGAGTACTTCAAACAACTTTACCTGGAATCCTTGATGATGCTCTTAGAAGAAGAGAGAATCATAACAGTTTGGGAAACTAAAATGAAGGAACTAGTGGTGTTGTTCCCCGAACCCATGAAATAGTAAATAACAACCCGAACCCATGAGACAGTTGGCATGACTAATCAGAGCACAGGAATTCATGGCCATGGATGCAACTATAAGAATTTCAGTGACTGCCATCCCGAGGCATTTAATGGAAAGAAGGATACCATTGCAGCCTTGCAACGGATCACGTCTATGGAAGCTGTCATAAAGATGAGTGAGTGCAGGGTGGACTAAGCCGTAAAGTTTGCCGCACATTTGTCGAAAAGGAAGCTCTTGATTGGTGGGAATCAGTCAAACAGACAAAGGGAGAAGCAATAACCGACCGGATGACTTGGGAGGATCTCAAGTCTTTGGTTATTAAGACGTACTGTCCACAGAATGCCGTGGACAATATTGAAGCTAAATTTCTGAGGTTCGAAGCTGGAACTATGACTCATCAAGAGTACATAACCAAGTTCAATGAAATAGCCAAGTTGGTGCCACATTTGGTTACTCCTGAACCACGAAAAGTCAAATGATGTATTCAAGGTTTACCTCCTAAGGTTCGTACCTTACTAAAATCCATCACACCTGAGACGATTGATCGGGTTGTTGAGAAAAGTACGGTGATGTTTGATGAAGTGGCAGCTCAAGAGCCATTAAAAGTTGATCACAAAAGGAAACCCGATGAGATTGTTTATAATTTCAAACCGGGAAACACTAAATTTCCCAAGAGAGAGGATTCAATTCCAACCCTGATAGAGTTAATCAGGGAATGAAGTGCCAGACTTGTCAGAAGTTTGGCCATTTTGCAACCCAATGCCCAAATGTTAAATGTTTTAACTACGGATAGATAGGGCATTATAAGACTTCTTGTCCTAAACCACTTAAACCTAGAATGAGTGGTCAGAATAAAGCAAATGGACGAGTCTTCATCTAAGGAAGTGGAGATGAACCAAAAGGTAAAAGTAAGGAGGTGGCAGGTACTTTCTTAGTTAATAATATTTACGCCAAGATTTTATTTGACATGGGGGCGAGTAGAAGTTTCGTTTCATGTACATTCACCCCATATTTAGACGTAAGAACGATTCCACTTATTAATGCCTATGTCGTTGAAACGACAAGTGACGAACAGATTAGGATAACTGGATCATATCCTGATTGTGTCATCAACTTTGGTGACAATAAGGTATTAGTTACACTAATGTCGATGAACTTAAATGAATATGAGGTTATCCTAGGGATGGATTGGTTAAACCAATACCAGGCCCAGATTGATTGTGACCAGAGAACGGTCAAGATAGGAAACCAAATGAAACAAGTTTGATGATTCAGGGTGATAATAAGTCTAGTAAGATTAAAATTATTTCAATAGCAAAAGCTAAGAAAGAACTGATTAAGGGAGACGATACATTTTTACTCCATGCTTTAAACATTAAAACTAAAGGACAGATTGTGGATATTCTGGTAGTTTGTGATCACCCGGATGTCTTTCCAGAAGAATTACCTGGTCTTCCACCTGATCGTCAGATCGAATTCCAAATCGAACTCATTCCTGGAGCTAAGCCTGTTGCAAATCCCCTTATTGTCTAGCTCCTTTCGAATTGAAAGAACTTATGAAACAAATTAATGAACTCTTAGACAAAGGATTCATTCGTCCGAGTACTTCACCTTGGGGAGCACCAGTAGTATTCGTAAAGAAGAAAGATGGAAGCATGAGGATGTGTATTGACTATCGGGAATTAAACAAGCTGACTATAAATAACAGATACACATTGCCTAGAACAAATGATCTATTTGATCAAGTATAAGGAGCCAAGTACTTTTCAAAAATCGATCTTAGATTAGGATATCATCAGTTGAAGGTACAAGAAGAGGACGTACCTAAGACTACTTTCAGAACCCGATATGGTCACTATGAATTCCTAGTCATGTTATTTGGTCTAACGAATGCCCCTGCAGCATTTATGGACCTAATGATCCGGGTTTGTAAACCATTCCTTGATAAATTTGTCATCGTTTTCATTGATGATATTCTTATCTATTCCCGAAGCCAGAAAGAACATACTGAGCATCTTAGAATCATTCTGGAAACCTAAGAAAAGCAAGATTGTACGCTAATTTTTCAAAATGTGAATTTTGGAAACAAGAAGTACAATTTCTTGGGCACGTGGTAAACAAGCAAGGAATACAAGTAGACCAAGGTAAAATCAAAGCTATCATGAAATGGGAAGCCCCAAAGACTCTGATAGAGATTAGAAGCTTTTTTGGACTAGCGGGTTACTACAAAAGATTCATTAAGTACTTCTCCAAGATTGCTAAACCTTTGACTGCTTTAACTCAGAAAGCAGCAAAGTTTGAATGGGGTATAAAACAGGAAGAAGCTTTCAACATTCTCAAGGATAAGCTTAGTCATGCACCAATCTTAGCCTTACCAGAAGGGAACGGTGATTTTGTCCTCGATTGTGACGCTTCCCGAGCTGGTCTGGGTTGTGTGTTGATGCAGAGAGACAAGCTTATTGCCTACGTATCACGTTAACTTAAAGTTCATGAGAAGAACTATACTACGCATGATTTTGAACTTGGTGCCATAGTGTTTGCTCTAAAGATTTGGAGACACTATTTATATAGCACTAAGTGCGTAATATATATTCAGACCATAAAAGCCTCCAACATATTTTTAAGCATAAGGATTTAAATATGACTCATTACTGGGGACCTAACATGAAGAGATCTATAGCCTAGTACATAGACAAATGCTTGACTTGTCTTCAAGTTAAGATTGAACACCAGAAACTGGAAAGCCACTACAACAAATACAGTTACCTGTTTGGAAATGGGATCAGATTACAATGGACTTCGTAACTAAACTATCCAGAACCCTGAACGGACATAATACCATATGGGTCGTGGTCGATAGACCGACCAAGTCAGCCCATTTCATACCCATCAATGAGACATACTCTATGGATAAATTAGCTAGAATCTATATCAATGAAATTGTGAGCCACCATGGCATACCACTGTCTATTATTTCTGATAGAGACAGTCGGTTCACATCTAGATTCTGGACGAGTTTTCAGAAAGAGTTGGGAACTCGACTTACCATTGGTACTGCATATCATCCTCAAACTGGCGGACAGAGTGAACGTACAATTCAAACTCTAGAAGATATGCTAAGAACCTGTGTTATAGAGTTCAGAGGTAATTGGGATAATCATCTTTCGTTAATCAAATTCTCTTATAACAACAGCTACCACACAAGTATTAAAGTTGCACCATTCGAAGCACTTTATGGAAGAAAGTGCAGAACCCCTGTCTATTGGATTGAAGTAGGAGATAGCTAATTATCTGGACCTGAAGTCATACAGGAAACTACAGATAAGATAGTCCAAATTAAACAACGATTAAAGGCTGCTCAAGATCGTCAGAGAAGTTATGCTGACAAACGACGTCGACCATTAGAATTCCAAGTCGGGGATTCTGTGATGTTAAAGGTTTTATAGGATCGGAGAATACAAGATGATTCTCGTCTATTTGAGATTGGCGGAAACAATCACAACTAAGCAATGTAAACAAGTAAACAATAAGAATACTGATAAACGCAGTTTGTATTAAGCTTCAAAGATTACAAGATTACAGAGAAAACTCTTAAGCAAAAAACACTTGTATACAATGACTCTAAGCACTACTTATATAGTAACTTAGAATCAAGACAGACCCTTGATTATAAGGATCAGATCTAACACAAGCCGTTGAGCTTGTATTGAAGCTATTCTACATGTAACGACAATAAAAACTACAAAAGTTATCTTTACTCAAACGTCTTATTAGGCATCATTGCTTGAGTCCTTGGAAGAAGAGCATCGTTGTCTTTTATTGTCTTGCACCAGTACCATTCTTTCCACGTGTGTTAGTGTTGCAACAGAAAGTTGTCAGTGGTAATGGTTGTTTTATCGAAACTAGTCAGCTGCAATGTTTGATCTTCAGTGGGAATGGCTATCAGCAGCAATGTTGTTGATCATCAGCAAGACACAACTGTCCACAGCTGCTGATAATTTGCCTATCAGCAGCAACTTTGGTCTTCAGCAGATAAGGCTATCCGCAACAGATTTGTTCTTCAGTAGAAGAACAAGTATCCGCTGCAGATAAGCTTATCCGCAGCAGTTTGTGCTTAGAGAACTTTATAGCCATCAATCTTTATTTCTACAAACTCCCCATAGACTGATGCTACCAAAACTCTCTTTACTGCTTTTGCTGCTGAAGCTTTTTCATGTTGCAGACAATCCTTTCTACCTCATAGCCTCTTAGGTCCTGGCTAGGATTGTTTAGAGGAAGCTCAGATAGAGTCTTTATGTCTTTGCTTGGCATTTTGAAGATGGCCTTGCTTGAACATATCTCTTCTATCCTTTAACATCAATCAGGATAAACTCGTATGTATCAGTCTTGAAGGACCAACTGGTGAATGGAGAATGGGATTGAAGAGGTTTGGCATCAATGATTACATCTTTACTAGGGTTGAAGTGATGTTTGGTCACTAGCAAAAGATGTCTCCCACCTTCATTCTCTGGCTCATGGGCTTCACCCAACTCCAACATTCTTGTTAGATCTGAGTCTGGGAGTTGCAGTACCTCATCAACAGATTTATAGACTGATCTTTTTTAGTTCTTCCTTTCCCCTGAAAACTTAAAACCATTTATCTTGATTGTTATAGAACCAGAGAATTATTTCTCTTGAGTCTTCAGGTGTGATGGTAGGTTTGGTTTTCTTCTTGGAAGGCTGCTGATGAGGAGGAGCTGGGTGGAAGGATTTGGACTTTGTGGGTGGAGAGGAGTCAGGTCTAGGATTGAGAGTGGAAGGTTGTTGAATAGAGGAAGTGATGGATGAGGGAGAAGGCTTGGGTTTCTTTTGTTTCCTTTCATCTTCTTGATTAATCACCCTCTTCTTTGAGCCTTTCTTCCCCAGTCTTTCTTCCTCTTCCTTCTTGACTTTAAAGTAAAGGGCTTACAGGTTCATGAAACTCATTGGACCCACCCTTTTTCCACGCTCTCCTCTAGCCTTTTGGAAGTCAATCATGACCTTCCTTTCTTCATGGGTTCTTCTGTTAAAGGCAATGGTCTTCTTGGATTTCTGTTTGGCCTTTTCTTCTTCTTCAACACTTTTCTTAGTTGCTAATTGATCTTGCTGAAGGCTCTGTAGATTTCTTTATTTGATAGTTTCTCAAGGTAGTCTACATCCTCACCTTGATAAATCAGAGCCTCTATCCACTCCTCTCTCATTTCTTTGGCTAGTTCAGAATTAGTTATTCTGAACTTAGCCTCTTCCTTTTTCTTCTTCTCTCCTTCTTCTTCTTTATTGAATTGTTCCTGCAGTTGAAGAGCTAGAGCTTCATCTTCTTGAATTTGAGAAGTTGTAGGAATCTTGACTTTCAGATCATCTAGCTGCTTAGCATAAAGGTGGATCTGTTGTTCTCAAAGGAGTATGGCAGTTTTTCTTTCGTGTGCTTTTCTTAATTCAGCCATCTCCTCTTCTTCTATTCTTCTTCTTCTTTCCTCCTTTTCCTTCTTCTCTTTCAATAACCTTTCTTCATCTTCTTCTGTCATAGGTCTCTTCCCCTTGTCTTTGCTGGATACCTCTGTTTCAGCTTCATGGACCACAACAGCAGATGTAAGAGATGCTGTTGGGATCTCAGCTTCAGCTTCATTGGCATTTTTTGGAATGGACAAGGGAAGAACACTTTCTTCATCTCCTTCCTATTCAAGACCTGTCACTGCTTTCCATTCTTTCTTCATCTTTTCCTTTTCTCTTCTTCTGGATTCTTCTACTGTGTTTAATCTGATACTTGGAGAGGAAAGAAAGGATAGGTCTGAGTCAGAGTTGGAGTCATCCATTGCAAGTCGTCCTTCCTTTTCAAGCTTAGCTTTGATGGTTTTTATCATTGCTTGACTCTCTAAGGAACTTACATTGCATATGTGTGATCTGAGTTCGAAGACCTTGTGTAGAAAGTCTGAATTTAAGAGTTGGATCTCATTGATGTTGATTGAGAGAGATGATCCATTACTCAGGAAGAATGTGAAGTCAGAAGATCTAGTGTTTGACCATCCTAGAACTTCCAAGTCTCTGACCACTGTGTTGTAAAGAAATCTTCTCCAACATAGAACTTCTTCTGTTAAAGCACTGCTCCTGATCAACGCAAGTCTTGGAGCCAGTCTTTGTTCTGATGTTGTTTAAGATTCTGCATGTTGTTGAAGATTCTGCATTGTGTTTACGATAGGCCACCCTGTTTGATTTTTCTAGGAGCCTTTCAAACCAGGGAAGATTATCCTGCATCAAGAAGTAGTACTTGTCGATTGTGAGTTCTGTTGAGAGATCTGTAGTGTTGTTGGTGCAGCTGGATAGGTACAGTTCAAGCACTTGGAGTGGATTTAGTGCATTCCAGTTCAGCTCTTCTACACCACCGAACTCCTTTCTGATCCAGAATCTCTCAGTTGAACCATCATACCCCCAAGCTAGTATGGAGTCAAATTCTAGCTTAGTTGAAGACAATGTGAATTGAGGGGCAATGGTCTGTCTTGATATGGCTGCAGCAGTGGGAAGTATGCTGAATGATGAAGGTGTGTCTTCATTTTGACTTTCATCCTTTAACACCTCATCAACAGCTCGGACAACTAACTTCCAATCCTCAGTGATTTCTTCCTCTTCATCTACTTAGTCTGGAAAGTCATGAACTTGAACGAAAGCAGGTCTGAATAGAGAACTTTGAAAGGCTGTATGCTCTTGTATCCATTCGTCAAGGCTGTCAGCATCGTCTTCCACAACAACTATCTCCCCCTTTTTGGTTGCATCAGTGCACAGAGTCTGGTCAGTTTGAGTGCCCACTGAGACAAGGGAGGGAGTAGTCACTAGAGGGCATTGATGGGCTTCATGCATAGAGGCTTGGTGCCTTAGTTTTGACACTTCGGCCTCTAGCATTTCCACCCTTGCCGTCAATTCCAAGTTATGAAGTTTCAGTCTATCCTCATCCATAGTTGTGGAATCCTTAGATCCAGATGGGGCCTTAGGCCTAGCCTCTGCATCCCCATCACCCTGGTTTTCTTGGCACCTAGGATTCCTCTCAGTGAAGAGTGTTTCAAAGGAAACATCCTCACTGTGAGTTGTCGTGGTTAGGGTCTTAGTGATGTTATCACTGTCCTCCTAGTCAGTTGATGTACCAGGAGTAGTGAAAGCCCTTTCCACATTCACTCTATCAGTACTCCCAGAGTGAACCTTCTTTGGTAATGAACTTGGGATAGGTGCACTAGCAGCCAAGTCAATCAATACCTCCGAGATAGTGGTTGTTGGAGAAGGTATATCATCTTGACAAGGTGCCTCTGCACTTAAGTTCAGAGAAGATAAATAATGGAATGGCTCAGTGGGTTATCCTATGGATCCGGGATGTGATCCCGATCCTAATAGAGAAGCTTCCAAGGAAGTCTCTCTAATGATGTGGCTATCCCTTTTGATATTCTCATCAGAATTTTGGGATTCTGAATGAGGGATTTTAGGTTGGGATTGGACCTTTGAGACAAGAAGAGAAGGAGTCTTCTTGCTCCTTTTTCTAGTATATTTTGCTGCAACTGGGGCCCTTTATTCCAGTTGAACAATAATATCCAAAACAGGTGTAAGTAATTTCTGTGCCTGTGCATCCTTAGTAGTATGCACAGGGGTTCGAACAGTGGAAGCAAATTGTTGTTCAGGATGTGAAGAGTAGGTTGTGGGATCAGTATCAGCTGGGATTGCTGAACTATCACCCTGGGTACTTTGTATGTTCATCATTGTAGATAACAATGGAAAATTGACCACTGAGAACTTTTTGGAAACAATTCTCATACTTTGAAAAATGTTACTTTTATGACCCATCATAAGATAGATTTTTGCAGGTTTTGAAAGCTCTTTTAATTCATTGTTAAAAACCTTCTACAAGAACCTTGGGTACATTTAAAATTGTTGCTTTGCACCTTCTTGAAGGTTGTATCTTAAACCTTCAAAGATGAGATGTGCAAAGTTGAATCCTTGGCCAGTAACCATACCGTGAACAGCAGAGGCAAGTGTAGAGCTCACTTGATGCCATCCTTCTCTTCTGAGATATGCATTGTAGAAGAGTGTGGTATAGATACTTCCATGGGGGGCCCAATAGTGCATTTTCTATTGTGTACTCATTCTGATTTCCAGTGTACCTTATGGATACAAAGGTCCTCATATAGACTTCTTTAGAGTATGAAATGGCAGCCCCCTCGTCTTGAAGCTTGAGGTGTTTTCTGAGAGTAGCTTCATTGACGATGATATCTTTGCCGTCTAATGTGGCTTGGATTTGGGGAATCTCCTGTTCGGTAGAGTAGACGACGGTGTTTCAAAAATCCTCCATATGAGGGATGTATATGGTAGGGTTGACAGTTAGGGCAAAATATATCTTTGATCGACAGAGAAAATCGATCATATCATCGAACCCCTCTGACTTCTTCCCTTTTATTAAGTATGCTGTGAGGTTGTGGTATAGAGAAAACTTATCATCGGGACGGTTTATGTCTACCTCTGCCATTTGTTGTGTTTGGAGGGAAGGATGAAGGTTTTGAAAGGTGGTTAAGTATGGAAGGCTTTGAATGCTTATGGAGGTTTAAGAGAAAATGATGAGGGTTAGGTTGAAATTGAATGTGAAGAGGTTATGGAGAAATTGATTTTAGTTATAACGGCAGAGGAGGGAAAAAGAAAACTTACTTGTACAGTACAACCTCATTCACTTTTTACTGTTACAGCTGTAGTGCACTATAGTAGTCATGGTAAAGACTGAAAGGAATTTTTACAGCGGGTAAAAGTTAATTTAGACTTATTTTTTACCCATCAGTAGCAAACTTGGTTACTACGGATGATTAAGCCTATCCGCTGCATGCTTGGTTGTGGCAGATGGTTAAGTCTGTCAGCAGCAAACTCAATTGCTAATGATGGATGCAATGATCTACAGCAAGGATGTTGTTGCTGACAGCCTTAAAGCTATCCGCTGGAAACTTGTTCCTGCTGATAACTTAAAGCAGTCAGTGGCAAATTCTTTGCTACTGATGGATGCAATAATCTGCAGCAAGGATGTTGCTGCTGACAACCTTAAAGCTATCCGCAGGAAACTTGTTCCTGCTGATAACTTAAAACAGTCAGTGGCAAAATCTTTGTTGCTGATGATTAAACCTGTCAGCAGCAAGAAATGGATGCTGCTGACTTATAACGTTTATTTATAACAAAAGACAAACACATTTACAAACCAAAATGTTAGAGACATATTTTAATCAAAGTTCATCACCCAGGTGTTATTCTTGTGACATGGATGTCCCTGCATCTGAGAGAGATCTAGTTAGTGAGAGGAATCCAAGAGCTTGCATACTTGTAAAAAAGGGTTCTCGGATTATCAGTATCAGCATGTTTGCAATCAACAGAACCAATGATGATTTTTGTAGGAATTTTGGCTTTCCAATGCTGAATTGGTGGTTTTCTAGCTCTATTTGCTTTGTCAGCAGCTGATGTTGCTTTGGCTGCTGACAGATTTTGTCACACCCCGCCAAGGCGGAAACGCGAGGCGCAACGTTCATGGTTTCCAAAGCATATGATTACCGCAAACACATACATGATAAATGGATACATAAATGAGTTTAAAGTTTTACATTACAAAATGTAAAAATGAGTTTACAAAACATTAAGATTTCACAAATATGACTCAATTCAATGAGTTATACAAGGGAAATCCTCCTTGAGTAGTATCCATCGTGCATGCATGTAATCTACATTGCTAACCTTGAAATCACGTTCAGTTACCTGAAAAACATACTTAAAATCGTCAACACGAGGTTGGTGAGTTCACAGGTTTAATCAAATTGTTCTTTGTAAACTTCATTTGTTCATAAATAATTCAGTTGCATGAGATAAGCAGAATAAGAATTGTTGACCCATTTGTAAACTAGCTAGGAATACAAATAATATGTTCATACATGAGGCGTAACCAAACCATGACATGTGTGAGCCCCTATTAAGCGTTATCAGATTCTATGCGGCCATAAATCCTCCAGATTGTGGTTAGCGCGACTAACCATGACCGGGAGACGTCACTCTCCATAGTACTATTCATAGGACCCTAGGCTACAGTTAATGGTTACTATGTTGTTCCAGGGGACTTTAGCGGCCTCCAATGTGTTGTTCTCATCCCATGTAAACATAAAGTCGTGTCTTATTCTCTTGTTATCCCATAAAATAGTTGAAGTATGTTCTTCCCCCAAATATTAGAAAACAGTAAAAAGAAAGGGGCCGTGAAACTCACCTTGAGTTTGTGTATATACTTGTGATAATACTTGTTGTAGTCAACCTTGACTATTTGTACCCTAGATACCAAGGGTAAATTGTTGTTAAGACCAACGTCTTAATTGTAAATTGTTCACCGACCTTGTAAATCTGATTGTGTTTGTTTAAATATCGTTTTAGTTTTCCAACACATGTTTTGTTATAAAATAGTTTTGAGTTACTGCCCAACTGGGACTGTTGTACAGGTGTCGAAACTTCTTAGTTTCGATTGGGCATATGTGTGTCGAAACTACTTAGTTTCGATGGAGTATATGTGTGTCGAAACTACTTAGTTTCGATGGAGTGGTCAGGAGTCGAAACAACCTAGTTTCGATTGAGAAAAGGTATCGAAACTACCTAGTTTCGATTGAGTATTTGCTATCGAAACTACCTAGTTTCGATTGAGTAAAAGGTATCGAAACTACCTAGTTTCGATTGAGTATTTGCTATCGAAACTACCTAGTTTCGATTGAGTAAAAGGTATCGAAACTACCTAGTTTCGATTGAGTATTTGCTATCGAAACTACCTAGTTTCGATTGAGTAAAAGGTATCGAAACTACCTAGTTTCGATTGAGTAAAAGACATCAAAACTCCTAGTTTCGATGGATCAACAGGTATCGAAACTCCTAGTTTCGATTGAGTTAACTGTTATCGAAACTCCTAGTTTCGATTACTGGACTTCTGTTTGACAGAATCAGTCCTGCATATTTTTATATTTTAAACTTGAATTCGACACACTCTTCTTGTTATCTTTCTTGCGTTTAAATAAGATGTAAGTTTAGCTACGGTTTTAAAGAAACTAATGTGAAAATGTCGAGTTTTTACCTTAAAACCGAGATGAAGATGATGAAATAAAACAGAGATGATCTCGACTCTTTTGCAGAAACACTTGAGATTCTTCTTAAAATAGCAAATTATGGTGAATTTCGCCTTGAAACTGGACTTCGAATTGAAGAGAATTGGAATGTTTGCCGTGTGAAAATGAGAGATAAATGGGAATTGTGAGAATTTTGAATGTAGGGTATGGTTTTATCTGGGTTTTCACAAGTGGGAGTATGGGTCAATTTGAAAATACGTGAGATTGGGGATGGTTTCCCCTGCACTTCGGCCGAGAAGTCAAGGGTGGGTTAGGGGGTTTGGGTTATAATAATAAAACAATTAGATTTTTGGTATTAATATCAATTAGAGTTTTAAAGGGGTAGTTTAATTCGGTTTATTTTCCCCACAGTATTATAATTTTATTCTAAAAATAATTTATTGACCAACTTAAAATTTGTGTAATATATATATGCCTGGATATTTAATTTATCCACTATTGTTCGAATTTGTCGGTGTATATAACACGTGATCCGGTAACTCCTAGAATTACCAAATGTGAACTGAGACAATGCTCGGTTTTTGTTAGACTCTAAAGTCCTTGTTTGTGTAATTAAATAATTCACAAAAATAATTATTATGTAAACTTGTTTATAATGTGTACGGATATTGACCTGAAATGTCGGGTTGTCACATTCTCCCCATGTTAACAGAATTTCGTCCCGAAATTCAATTCGTGTCCTCTTGAACTGGTGCATCCTCAAACAAGGATGGGTATTTTGTTTTCATTTGGTCCTCTCGTTCCCATGTATACTCAGGACCACGCTTTGAGTTCCAACGTACTTTAACCAGTTTGATTCGACTACGTCTCAGCTTCTGAACCTTCCAATCTGATATCTCAATTGGTTGCTCGATGAAATGAAGTTTATCGTCAATGTGAATTTCATCAGGCGGTATGATCAAAGTCTCGTCTGATAGACACTTTTTGAGATTTGACACATGAAATGTATTGTGTACATTGTTTAGTTCTTGTGGTAGCTTGAGTTTGTAAGCTACAGGGCCAACCCTAGCCAGTATTTCGAACGGACCAACGTATCTAGGGTTGAGCTTACCACGGTTACCAAACCTTGCAACGCCTTTCCATGGTGAGACTTTTAACATTACTCGGTCACCAATTTGAAATTCTAATGGTTTTCGTCTGTTGTCAGCGTAGCTCTTTTGTCTATCTCGGGCCGCTTTCAAACGGTCCTTAATTTTGAAAATCTTATCAGTGGTTTCCTGGACAATCTCAGGGCCTGTTAAATGTTTTTCACCAACTTCCGCCCAACATAACGGTGAGCGGCATTTACGACCATATAAAGCTTCAAACGGAGCTGCCTTAATGCTCGTATGGTAACTGTTATTGTAGGAAAACTCAGCTAATGGTAAATGAGTATCCCAATTTCCTCCGAAATCAATTACACACGCACGGAGCATATCTTCTAGTGTCTGGATAGTCCGTTCACTTTGACCATCTGTTTGTGGGTGATATGCCGTGCTCATGTCAAGACGTGTGCCCATGGCTTCTTGTAATGATTTCCAGATTCTAGACACGAATCTGCTATCTCTATCCGAGATAATAGAAATTGGCACTCCATGCCTAGCCACAATTTCCTTGATATAAAGCTTTGCAAGTTTCTCGGTTTTGTCAGTTTCTTTCATTGGTAGAAAGTGAGCAGATTTTGTTAATCGGTCGACAATAACCCATATGGTATCATAACCACTGGAAGTCCTGGGTAATTTTGTGATGAAATCCATAGAAATTTGTTCCCATTTCCATTGGGGAATTTCAGGTTGCTGTAGTAAACCAGACGGTTTTTGATGTTCGGCTTTTACTTTTGAGCACGTTAGGCATTTACTGACATATGTGGCAATATCTCCTTTCATATTGGGCCACCAATATAATTCTTTTAGATCCTTATACATCTTATCTGAACCTGGGTGAATGGAGTACCTGGACTTGTGGGCTTCGTCCATAACTAACTCCCGTAAGTTACCAAAACGTGTCACCCAAATTCTATTCATGAAGTATAAAGTGTCATCTGACTTTGGCTCCAATTGCTTTATCATTCCTCGTAAAGCTTCATTCTGAATGTTTTCTTCTTTGATTGCCTCATGTTGTGCCATCCGAATTTGAGTAGTAAGATTCGTATGAATTGTCAATCCTAAGGCACGAACACGAAGAGTTTTAACTCGTTCTTTGCGACTTAAAGCGTCCGCTACGACATTGGCTTTCCCGGGATGGTACTTGATATCACAATCATAATCGTTTAGTAGTTCTACCCAACGACGTTGTCTCATGTTAAGTTCCTTTTGATCAAAGATATGCTGGAGACTCTTGTGATCAGTAAAGATAGTACATCTTGTACCGTAAAGGTAATGTCTCCAAATTTTGAGCGCAAACACCACTGCACCCAATTCCAAGTCGTGGGTCGTATAATTCTTTTCGTGCACTTTTAGTTGTCGTGAGGCATATGCGATGACTTTGTCTCTTTGCATTAACACACAACCCAGTCCTTGGTGTGATGCATCGCAGTATACGACAAAATTGTCGATTCCCTCAGGAAGGGATAGAATTGGTGCACTACACAGCTTCTGCTTTAGTATTTGAAAAGCTGACTCTTGCTTGTCATTCCAATCATACTTATTTTCTTTCTGGGTTAATTTGGTTAAAGGCAGGGCTATTTTTGAAAAATTCTCGATGAATCGTCTGTAATAGCCGGCCAAACCTAAAAATTGACGTACTTCTGTCGGAGTCTTTGGTGCTTCCCAGTTTTTGATCGCTTCAATTTTAGATGGATCAACGTGAATTCCTTCCTTGTTGATGACATGTCCAAGAAAATGCACTTCTTGGATCCAAAACTCACACTTAGAAAATTTAGCGTAAAGTTTCTCGTTTCTGAGTAGTTCTAAGATTAATTTAAGATGATGTTCATGATCCTCCTTGGTTCGTGAATATATTAATATGTCATCGATAAACACAATCACGAATTTATCCAAGTATGGTTTGCACACGCGGTTCATGAGATCCATGAAAACAGCTGGTGCGTTTGTCAAACCAAATGGCATAACTAGGAATTCGTAGTGACCATAACGAGTCCTAAATGCTGTCTTTGGTACATCTTCTTCTTGGATTCTTAGTTGATGATACCCTGACCGTAGATCGATCTTAGAGTAGAAGCTAGAACCTTGTAGTTGATCGAACAAATCATCTATTCGAGGTAGTGGGTATCGGTTTTTGATTGTAAGCTTGTTTAATTCTCGGTAATCTATACACATCCTAAAGGTTCCATCCTTTTTCTTTACGAATAAGACCGGAGCTCCCCAAGGTGAGAAACTCGGTCTTATGAAACCTTTATCAAGCAACTCTTGTAGTTGATTTGATAACTCTTGCATTTCAGAAGGTGCTAATCGATACGGCGATCGCGCAATCGGTGCGGATCCTGGTACCAAATCGATTCGGAATTCGACTTGCCTCGGTGGTGGTAATCCAGGTAAGTCTTTAGGAAAAACTTCGGGGTAATCCCTAACGATTTGAATATCTTCAAGTCGACGTTCCTTGGGTTTCTTTTCGACGACGTGAGCCAGGAATACGCAATAGCCTTTACGTAGATACTTACGAGCTTTCATGCAGTTTATCATCCTTAACGTTACTCCACTCTTCTCACCTTGAATCGAAAGAACTTCTCCGTTTGAGAGTGGGATTTGGACAATCTTCTCAAAACAAACAATCTCGGCATGATTCTTTGACAACCAATCCATGCCAATAACAATGTCAAAGCTTCCTAAATCAACGGGTAACAGATCTATACTAAATGTGTGGTTTTTAAGACATAAGGTACAACCCTGAATGACTTCTTCGGTATTAGTTAATTTTCCGTTCGCTAATTCAATTGTATACTTTTGGTCTAGTTTACTGGGCTTAATACCGAGTAGGGACTTAAAGTCATTTGACACAAAACTCAAATCAGCACCCGTATCGAAAAGTATAGAGGCATAGTGATTATTTATCGGGAACGTACCAGTGACAATGTTTGGATCTTGTCGTGCGTCACCAGCCCCCATCACAAATGCTCTTCCACGGGCCTGATTGTCGTTTCGGTTCTTCAACTTTGGACAGTCTTTTCTGAAGTGCTTTGGATCTCCACACTCAAAGCATCCTTGATTCATCCTTTCTGTTCCTGGGTTGACTTTTCCTGCTACTTGATTTATCTTGTTAGGGTTCGCATTGCTCCTACAGTCAAGGGCTAGATGTCCATACTTTTTACATTTTCCACATTGGGTACACTTCCCACTGTGATGATATCCACAATTGTCACACCTTGGTCGTGCTCCAAGGTATCCTTTTTGTTCCACAGTGTTGGCGACAAAGGCTTTCATAGTTTCAGGTCTCTTGTAAATTTGATTCTTGTTTTGATTAATTGGTTTTCCAAACCATTTCCTCTTTTCTCCAGATTTCCCTCCTTCGGTCTCCTTCTTCTCAAACAAACCATCACGTACAGCATTATCCCTTAGCTTGAAAGCTAAAGTTATGGCGCTCTTGGCATCCATAGGGTTCGATGAAGTCACCAGACTTCGGATTTGAGGTGCGAGTCCCCACAAATATCTTTCAACCTTCTTGTATTCCGGGGTAACCATGTGTGGAACCAAGATTGCTAACTCATTGAATCGGTCAGTGTAGCCAGCAACATCATCTCCTGTCATTTGCAAGTTCCACATTTCAGATTCGATCTTTTGCAACTCATTTCGAGGACAATATTCCTCGATCATCATGGCCTTCAGGTCTTCCCATGACAACTCATATGCTGTCTGCCTTCCCAAAGTCTTTACTTGTGAATTCCACCAAGTTAAAGCTTTATCAGTGAGTGAGCATGTAGAATACTTCACCATGCAGTCAGCGGTGCATTCACTAATATCAATCACCGATTCCATCTTCTCTATCCATCTCATTAGTCCAACTGCACCCTCGGTGCCATTGAAGTTACGGGGTTTGCAAGATAGAAAGGTCTTGTAGGAGCACTTCCTAATTGGAGCATCTGTAGAATTACGAGTCATAACGTCATTAATTCGGATCATGACTAGGTGTTACGACTTATTTATTCTATTACCTCCGGAACCTCCAGCTGTACCGCTACCTCCTGCACCTCCTCCGCCGGTACCACTGCCGTTTCCTCCTCCACTATTTCGGTTTGCCTCATACTGTTGCATGGCAGCAGCTACTCGCTGTGCTATGAGTTGTTCTACATTTGGAGAAATCGTCTCATTGTTGTCTCCAGTAGTGTTACGGGGTGTGCTACGCTTTGGTGCCATGACGTTCTTTCTAACACATCAATTAAAAAGAAATAACATTATATGACAATAATGATAGCACATGGCATAAGGATACGACAACATCAAAACATAAACCCTTATATACATAGTTAAAACATTCATAGTACATTGTTCCCAAAAGAAACGGATACAAAAGTGATGGGTTCTCATGACCTCATCAGTACTAAAGTTTTAAACTACATAATGTACTATGGGCACAACCCGCCCATATTAGGTTTAGAAGAAGAAGTGAGAGTACAATCCAATCATCATGGCAAGTCCTGCCATAACAAAGCTTGCTCTAGCCACAAATTCTGCAGCCAACGTCCTTTCTTCTAGCGCCTCCACCATGTCTCGGACCGTAACTGTGAACTGCCAGTCCATGTCAGCTCTCAACTCTAGATAGTTAGTGGCATCCTGTATGTTTCGGGTGCGGTCATCTAGAGTCTGAACTCGAGATCCGAGTCCTTGACGAAGTCGCGTGGCTGCATCCCCCTGTGCCCGGATGTCATCTAGGAGATCATCAAGACGCTCCTCATGCGTACGAACGCGAGCTACCAAGGTAGGCACAGTGAGCTCTATGGCTTCCCCAGTGTGGGGTAGGGGTGTTGGGGAGTTAGAAGACTCTCCAAGCTCAAAGGTAGATGGGATGCTCTCCATATCCCTCCATCGGGCCAGAGTATGTGGCATCCAACGGATAGTTCCCACAGCAGGGTGGTAACAGGGTCGTTTCCTAGATGGCTCTTCATCAGTCTCTAAGTCCTTCGGGTCACGGGCTGCTAGAGTCCTCTTGTGCGGAAGTCGAAACTTCTTTCTAGCGCTTTGCACCTTAACTGGTCCTCCGCTTTTCTTTCGGTAGACGATAGGCGGTTTTCCCAAGGCGACTTTAGGTGGTGTGGAGCTACGGGTTTGTACTTGATTTTTGGGACGTGAGGCGGAAAATTCCTCATTTGATTCAGTGTCAGAGACGGGATCAGAATGTGAATGTGACGACATGCTTGTGTCTACAATATCCATATGACAAAATGACTGGTCATGCAATGCTTATGCAATGAAAACGTTTTAGTGAGTCATTTAGATTATAGACTAGGTTCCAATTTTAGATTCCTAGTTCACTATAATCAATGGCTCTGATACCAGTTTCTGTCACACCCCGCCAAGGCGGAAACGCGAGGCGCAACGTTCATGGTTTCCAAAGCATATGATTACCGCAAACACATACATGATAAATGGATACATAAATGAGTTTAAAGTTTTACATTACAAAATGTAAAAATGAGTTTACAAAACATTAAGATTTCACAAATATGACTCAATTCAATGAGTTATACAAGGGAAATCCTCCTTGAGTAGTATCCATCGTGCATGCATGTAATCTACATTGCTAACCTTGAAATCACGTTCAGTTACCTGAAAAACATACTTAAAATCGTCAACACGAGGTTGGTGAGTTCACAGGTTTAATCAAATTGTTCTTTGTAAACTTCATTTGTTCATAAATAATTCAGTTGCATGAGATAAGCAGAATAAGAATTGTTGACCCATTTGTAAACTAGCTAGGAATACAAATAATATGTTCATACATGAGGCGTAACCAAACCATGACATGTGTGAGCCCCTATTAAGCGTTATCAGATTCTATGCGGCCATAAATCCTCCAGATTGTGGTTAGCGCGACTAACCATGACCGGGAGACGTCACTCTCCATAGTACTATTCATAGGACCCTAGGCTACAGTTAATGGTTACTATGTTGTTCCAGGGGACTTTAGCGGCCTCCAATGTGTTGTTCTCATCCCATGTAAACATAAAGTCGTGTCTTATTCTCTTGTTATCCCATAAAATAGTTGAAGTATGTTCTTCCCCCAAATATTAGAAAACAGTAAAAAGAAAGGGGCCGTGAAACTCACCTTGAGTTTGTGTATATACTTGTGATAATACTTGTTGTAGTCAACCTTGACTATTTGTACCCTAGATACCAAGGGTAAATTGTTGTTAAGACCAACGTCTTAATTGTAAATTGTTCACCGACCTTGTAAATCTGATTGTGTTTGTTTAAATATCGTTTTAGTTTTCCAACACATGTTTTGTTATAAAATAGTTTTGAGTTACTGCCCAACTGGGACTGTTGTACAGGTGTCGAAACTTCTTAGTTTCGATTGGGCATATGTGTGTCGAAACTACTTAGTTTCGATGGAGTATATGTGTGTCGAAACTACTTAGTTTCGATGGAGTGGTCAGGAGTCGAAACAACCTAGTTTCGATTGAGAAAATGTATCGAAACTACCTAGTTTCGATTGAGTATTTGCTATCGAAACTACCTAGTTTCGATTGAGTAAAAGGTATCGAAACTACCTAGTTTCGATTGAGTATTTGCTATCGAAACTACCTAGTTTCGATTGAGTAAAAGGTATCGAAACTACCTAGTTTCGATTGAGTATTTGCTATCGAAACTACCTAGTTTCGATTGAGTAAAAGGTATCGAAACTACCTAGTTTCGATTGAGTAAAAGACATCAAAACTCCTAGTTTCGATGGATCAACAGGTATCGAAACTCCTAGTTTCGATTGAGTTAACTGTTATCGAAACTCCTAGTTTCGATTACTGGACTTCTGTTTGACAGAATCAGTCCTGCATATTTTTATATTTTAAACTTGAATTCGACACACTCTTCTTGTTATCTTTCTTGCGTTTAAATAAGATGTAAGTTTAGCTACGGTTTTAAAGAAACTAATGTGAAAATGTCGAGTTTTTTACCTTAAAACCGAGATGAAGATGATGAAATAAAACAGAGATGATCTCGACTCTTTTGCAGAAACACTTGAGATTCTTCTTAAAATAGCAAATTATGGTGAATTTCGCCTTGAAACTGGACTTCGAATTGAAGAGAATTGGAATGTTTGCTGTGTGAAAATGAGAGATAAATGGGAATTGTGAGAATTTTGAATGTAGGGTATGGTTTTATCTGGGTTTTCACAAGTGGGAGTATGGGTCAATTTGAAAATACGTGAGATTGGGGATGGTTTCCCCTGCACTTCGGCCGAGAAGTCAAGGGTGGGTTAGGGGGTTTGGGTTATAATAATAAAACAATTAGATTTTTGGTATTAATATCAATTAGAGTTTTAAAGGGGTAGTTTAATTCGGTTTATTTTCCCCACAGTATTATAATTTTATTCTAAAAATAATTTATTGACCAACTTAAAATTTGTGTAATATATATATGCCTGGATATTTAATTTATCCACTATTGTTCGAATTTGTCGGTGTATATAACACGTGATCCGGTAACTCCTAGAATTACCAAATGTGAACTGAGACAATGCTCGGTTTTTGTTAGACTCTAAAGTCCTTGTTTGTGTAATTAAATAATTCACAAAAATAATTATTATGTAAACTTGTTTATAATGTGTACGGATATTGACCTGAAATGTCGGGTTGTCACAGATTTGCTTGATCAACCTCAGATTTTGCTACTGAGGACTTTGGCTTATCAGTAATAGATTTTGTTGCTGCTGATTGTTTTACTTGAGTAGCAGCAGACTTGGTTGCTGATGAAGGCTTGTCATTTGGTTTCTTGGGCTTTACTTGATCAACAGCATTTTGCTGGCTGCTGATGGTTTAACAACAGATGTATGCCCATCCTTCTTTACCTTGTTACCAGATGGTTTCTCTGTAGAAGTTCTTTTGTCGATAGGCTTTTGGTTAATCTGGTTGAAGGGATTAAATTTACAATTTGCAACAAAGTGGTATGATTCACCACAGATGATGCAAGATTGTTGAGGTTTTGGCAGCTTCTTCCTTGGTGGGGAGTGGGAGTTTCTGAAATGAGTTGCCTTGGCTTCAAAGCTTCTTACCTTTTTGTTCTTGTTCGTCTTTTCAAGAGCATGTTGCTTGAGGTTTCTTTGTTGCTGAAGGTAGTAGAAGCAGGTGCTGGCAGTATGATTGAATTTCCCACACACAAAGCATGATTTAGCAAGTTTTTCCCTTTGAAAGTACACATAGTCCTTTCTTTTGAACAAGTCTTTGAAGTTCCATAGGTGAGCTTTGTTGTGCTAAAAGGTGGCTTCTTCCAATGTCTTTTGAACATATGGAGCTCTCTCTCCAGGTGCGTGAAATATGTCAAACACCTTCCTTTGATGGATTGAGGTTGAAGACTATCCCCTTTCAACAGTTAGCTTTCTTCCTTCTAGAGGATAGTTGATACTGGTACTGTTTTTGAAGATACTGGTACTGTTTTTGAAGGGATAGTTGATTCTGATTTGTTTGGTTGGTTGAGATACTGGTACTGATTTTGAAGGGATGAAAGGGCTTGGATTGTTGGCTTTAATAGCTTCACAGGTAGGAGGTTATGAAACAATATTGGTTTCAGTGGAGTCTGAGCATGTTGACTCAGACTCGGATGAAGTAGTGCATTCTTGCACATGGGTTTCTTGAACAACAGGGTCAAGATTGCGGTTAGGCATGTCAAGGTTGGAAAGATTGAAACTTGGTTCATGAATGGATACATAGTCAGCGGGTGGAGGAACAACATTGTAGGGTTGTTCAGCTTGAAATCCAAGACCAGCAGTTACCTTTTCATGAATTTGAGCATCCAAAAGTCTTTGCAGCTTTTTGGATGCAAATTCATATTTTTCCACATGGACCTTTTGGTCTGCTAATTCAGCCCTTGTAGCTTTTAACTTAACCAGAAGGTTATCAATATGAGTTTCAAGGTTTGTTTGTTCATGTTTTAATGATGAAATTTATTTCTTTAAACAATCAATCTTTTCCTTGTAACTGTTTTCAACCTTTTTAATTACAGATTTCATTTGGTGAAATTCTTCATTTTGATCTATGAGATTCTGGTTATGTTTCCTGTATCCAAGGACCTTATCAATACAAGCTTGAGTACACATATTTTCATATACCTGAGGCGGTACCTCTTATGTGTCTTCCATGAGAGCTTGATTGTTGGTAGGAATATCCTCATACTGGAAGCTCCAGTCAAAGTCAACAGTTCCAACAGCTGCACAAGCTACAATTTGTGCAGGAGGAGTGGCATGATGCTGTCTTGGTTGATCTTGGTGAGCTTATCTGGTATGAGCAGCAGTTGGGTTTGCCTTTTGTGCCTTGCATTCTCTAGCAAAATGACCAAGTTGGTTACAGTTATAACACTTCAGTTTGCTTTTGTCCAAGCCAACCCTGGTGTTAGAGTTGTTGATTGGAACGGGTCTTCCTGTTCTTGAGTAGAACCTTTTTGCTCTTAGAGAGAGCATGGCATATGAGTGTTGTATATCCATTTCTTCTAGATCGTCTGGATGAAAACATTCCAGATCTTCCTTGATAAAGGACATATTGCTTGAGTTTTCAGAGACAAAAGCAGCAGAGGTTGATGTTTGAGGTGGGGCTTCAAGAATAAATGGTGAGTTGTTTGATTGAGAGGTTGGAGTTTGGGGATGAGTGACGATGGGAGGATAATAGTTGCTTGAACTAGGACCTGAGTGGTTGGAGTGGAGGGCAGAAGAGGTGGTGTTGGAAGTTGAGGCTGTTTGGTAGCTTGAGCTTCTTTCCTTGGCCTGAATCATCTCTAATTCATAGGTCTTTAGCATACTGAAAAGCTCAGTCATCTGAAGAGTCTTCAGATTCTCAGTTCTTCTGATGGACACTGTGTAGAGTGTCCAACAATTGGGTAGAGACCTGATGAACTTCTTGAGAATATCTTCATTCTCCAGATTCACTTTTGAGCACTGCAGCTCACCTACAAGATAAGTATATCTGTTAAATAAAACAGCTAGAGACTCACCTTCCTTCCAGATTAAGTTTTCATATTGCTGCTTCAGGATGTCTCTTCTGTTTTCTTTTACTTCTTCTGAACCAACAAACATCTTCTCTAGAGCTTCCCCATAGCTCCTTTGCAGTTTTGTATCCTCTAAAGTTGTGAAAAACTTCATTTGGTAAGCACATCTGAAAGGCTCCCAAGGCCTTGAAATCTACCTCCATTTTCTTGATGTCTTCATCAGAGTATTTGGAGGATTCTTTGGGAACCAGTGTACCTCCGGAATCAGCGGAGGCCACCATGGGTATGTATGGTCCATCTTTTATGGATTTCCACATCCCATATTCTTGATAGCAGAAGAAGCTTTCCATTCTATTCTTCCACATATCATAGTCTTCTCTAGTCACCAGTCTTGGTGGTCTGCTGATGCTTCAAGTGTCTTCAACTCCATGTTCCATTTTTTATTTGTCATAATGGGTGACTTTAGCAAAGAGATAGTTTTGAATAGAACCAGAGAATGATTAAACAAGTGTGAGTTTGTTTAATCTGTGCGCCAAAGCTCTAATACCACTTGTAGGATCGGTGAATACAAGATGGTTCTATTCTAGTTTAGATTGGCGGAAACAATCACAACTAAGCAATGTAAACAAGTAAACAAGAAGAATACTGATAAATGCAATTTGTATTAAGCTTCAAAGATTACAAGATTACAGAGAAAATTCTTAAGCAAAAAGCACTTGTATACAATGACTCTAAGTACTACTTATATAGTAACTTAGAATCAAGACAGACCCTTGATTCTAAGGATCAGATCTAACACAAGCCGTTGATCTTGTATTGAAGCTATTCTACATGTAACGACAATAAAAACTACAAAAGTTATCTTTACTCAAACGTCTTCTTAGGCATCATTGCATGAGTCCTTGGAAGAAGAGCATCGTTGTCTTTTATTGTCTTGCACCAGTACCATTCTTTCCGCGTGGAGTGTGCCAGTGTTGTAGCGGAAAGTTGTCAGTGGTAATGGTTGCTTTATCGAAGCCAGTCAGCTGCAACGTTTGATCTTCAGTGGGAATGACTATCAGCAGCAATGTTGTTAATTAACAGCAAGACGCAACTGTCCACAGCTGTTGATGATTTGCTTATCAGCAGCAACTTTGGTCTTCAGTAGATAAGGCTATCCGCAGCAGATTTGTTCTTCAGCAGAAGAACAAGGCTATCCGCAGCAGATTTGTTCTTCAGCAGAAGAACAAGTATCTGCTGCAGATAAGCTTATCCGCAACAATTTGTACATAGAGAACTTTGTAGCCATCAGTCTTTATTTCTACAGGTTTCACCTTGGAATGGTGTGGTACGGTTCAGGAAATAAGGAAAGTTAGGACCAAGATACATCGAACCTTACAAGATCATCGAAAGAATCGAAACTATAACCTACAAGTTAGATTTACCTGAAGCTTTACAAGGGATTCATAATACATTTCACGTATCTTGTTTACGCAAGTGTTTAGCTGATCCAGCTCAGGCTATTACACTACATGATGTGCACTTTGACGACTAACTTCACTTTACTGAACAACCGATCACGATTTAGATACGCAGGAACGAAAATTGAGAAAGAAAGTTATACCAATGGTATTGGTCCAATGGCAAGGTTGGATTGGAGCATAAAAGACTTGGGAGTTAGAAGAACAGATGAAGCCAAGTACCCTCATCTATTCAAATCTTAAAATTCGAGGATGAAATTTCTTAAAGGAGGGGAGATTTGTAACACCTCGAAAATTCCCTTGATATATAAGGGTTATAAATCAAAGTTGAAAGTGCATTATGGAAATATTCAAAGTTTAGGGACCTAAAATGAAAAATCGTAAAATGGAAGGGATAGCAGACCACTATCCCTGGCATAACGGTCCGCTATGTGTGAAGCAAGCAATGAATTGGGCAGCGACACGTGTCATGTGACTCATAAGATGGGGGGGTCTGATAGCAGGCCGACATCAGGACCATAACGGTCCGTTATGAAAGCCCAAAGGAAGTTTTGCGGCTCGGGGCGGTAGCGGACCGCTACCCTCCATCATAACGGTCCGCTACGGGTGTGAATTTTTCCCTATAGATAGATGAACGAATTTGAACTCTTACACACACTCCACACCATCCATTACACACACAAACACTCTGTGTCGCTGATCTCGAGCCCTGGTTCATGTACGAGAGTTCGGTTTCCAACGTTTCAACTCCAAGTTGCCGTAGATAGTGCTGAGGTAAGGTTCCAAACTCTCATTAAGCTTTGATTATGAACCATTAAGCTAGGATTATGTAATTAAGTAATTTTATAATTATCTAGGAACTCTGCCCGAGGTGTTTACGATATTACTGAATTATAAGCAGAAATACTCCAGGTGAGTTCTTAAACTATGATGCATGAACCCTTTCATGACCTTGTCTGATATGATTGATATATGAAACACTTTCAGTATCTTGAAACGATTGTACTGATTGTTTATATATAACGTATTCTAAGCGCTTATTGTATTTCACTTGCCCGTGGAACGACATGTTGGACAGGATCCGTGGAACGGTCTTTGGTTATATATACTGATGATTGTTCATAGTTATCTATGAATTTGTGGGTGGAACCCCATGGATGTGTTCAAGATACTTTGGCGGGTCATTTTAATAAACTATTTTAGTTTATGAATTCACCAACTTTGTGCTGACCCATGTTTTATCAAATGTTTATGACCGCATCACAGGTAGTCATTAGACAGGGCATTCCAGGACTAGAATGAAATGATTAACGATCTAGATAATGGGCAGGCCAGGAACTATGAGCCCCTCTTGACTTGTTCCTTGTTAGGAATAGATGTTGTAACTTTTGTTAAACATAATGTAAACAATGTTTTAATACTAATACAAGATATGATTTAGTATTCCGCTGTGTGTTTTTGATATCAACCTCACAGTAACTAGAAGGCGACCTTCTGACTAGTATGTAGTTATCTGACAAACGGAATGTTCTATCTTGGAAAGAGCGGTGTATAAATCTCTCCAAGACCTGCCGCTCTTACCTGGGCACATATATGTTGGAGGTACTACTCTAGTTAGATAACTATCTTGTGTTACGAGCGTGACAGAGATCATCTGTGAGGGACATATGTATCTCATTTATAAGTAAGGCAGCGGTGCCTGAGTTTTGAGATTTCATCACTGGATAGCGATTAAAGTATGGAACGAGAAGGGCGACGAATGATCCTGATTTCGAAAGGCAACGGGCTTTATGTGGGAATGATTATCAGAATGACGAGATCATCATAGCTATGCAAGGAGTAACAATATAGGTGCGGTGAGCGAATCAGGAAAATGGAGCAAGTAAGAAGGTACTTGATAATGTTGTGCCATAGAAGTGAAAGTTGGAGAGCGAGTAATAACGGAATATGTAAATGATCCTACAAGTTGTAAAGTCGAAAGCGGGCGTTGGGGAGACTTCCTTTGAACACCAAGAATGGTGACCGAGTTGTAGAGTAAAGTGATCGCGTTGATGAGTACATTGAATAAAGGGCACCAAAGGATTTTGGATGTACCAGTGGGAGCAGAAGAATGAGTTATGTTGGTTCGTACCAACGTAGGATTGGAGGACGAATCCTTTTTTAAGGGGGGGTAGAGTTGTAACATCCTAGAATTCATAGACTTACGGGTCAGGTCGATGAGTAAACCGAATACTTTTTAAATGGCTCAGATTATATGGACTTTCATATAAAACCATTCTAGAAACTAAGAAGACCCGGTTAGCCACTATGTGAACGATTGGGGATCAAATTGCGCGTTAAGGGAAGGCTCTATTGTAACATGCAAAGGTTTAAAAACCTTGTGAAGAGAAACCCTAGGCCATTCGGGACAAGTCGCAAGGAAGGGAACCCGACGGAGGTGGAGGACGGTGACGCGAGGTACGGTCCGGCAGGGACGACATCCGCATCACGTGAGTTAACATTCGTGTCCATTCTTTTCGGTTCTTATTCATTTTTGGTTGTCCGAGGGAGGACCCGATTAGGGTTTTGAGGGTGTGTTCATGGTTGGCAATGACGGGGACGAGTACAAGGTGGCCGGCTTGTGGTGGAGGTTACCGAGAACAAAATGGTGGTCATCGAGGAGAGCATGGAAAGGGAGTCGGGCAGTGATGGCGTTAGACGGATGTGGTGATGTGCTTACGGGAGAGACGAGGACGTCGACTGCTATGGCGGTTCGGTGGTGTGCGCAGCACTGCGACGGCTTGCGAGTAGTGGTCGTCGACAGGGTGGTCGTTCCAGAAGACTATGGCATCTGGTGGTGGTACGTAGCGGTGACGGGCTAGCGGTACAGGGTGGGGTTACTAAGAAGAAGATGGAGACGGAGGACCTCCTGGAGACATTCACGAGTAAGGTTCCCGTGGCGAGTGTTTGCATGATAAGATGTATGTGCGTGTGGACCCGGTTCGAGCCCTCGTGTTTTAATCAGGCCAAAGATGACCCAAAATCAGCATTGGCAATGGTTGGTGATGAGGGCTTACATGGAAATGACTCGTGCATGTAGGCACATTTAGGAACTGGTTCGGGTACTCGGTTTCTAGGCGGGTCAAGGATGATCCGATGTGCGAGTTGGGGAGGTACGGATTTGGTAATAAGGAGGGCAAGCAGTCAAGACAGAGTATTAGAGTTTATTTTTTTATACTACACGCAACGTATGTTTATAACATGTTCTGATCCTGTAATCACGCATTTAAAAAGTTTGGGATTCGAAAGTGGACGGACGAGTTGCAGAGCAAGGACTGAGATTCAGCATAACCGGTGAGTTTCTAATCCCCTATTTTAAATGTTTATTGTTTTGGGGCTATCATACATACTTTCGAGAGATGTTAATATATTTGATCGTGTTAAGGGTTTTGGATTTTAACACGGTGGGTTTTGATATAAAATGTTTATTAAAGAGTCGTAGGGTCTATGGTGTTTCCATAGGAATATGTGAGCTAGAGGTACCAGTCAATAACGTGTGATGTGTTAATGGATGGTCGGGGAGAGTCGGGTTTTAAGCTAATTGCTTATGAATGCATGGGAGATATAATGTTCTAAGGTTATATGTGAGGGTCAGGTGTAGTTTGTGACTCATGTAAATGTAGATTGATACTGTGTGTTTATATTTGTGTTATGTGTTTTGTGTCGATGTCTTGTGACACGGCGGGTACTGCGTTTGTGCCGTTGTCATTATGACACGGCAAACAGGATTGCGAGGGATGAAGTCCTTCGGGAAGTCACCAGCGTGACATTTATTTAACAGGTTGATGATGAGCTCGGGGTGTTATTAATGCCCCGACGAGGGTGCGTCGATGAGGTATGAATGGTATGCAACTATACATATGTGTTAAATTGCATGCAAGCGTTAAATTGTGATATTTGTTCATGAGATATTATTATTATTATTATTATTATTATTATCATTATTACTATTATTATGTGTATATGGTAGTAAATGAGGTGAGTAGAGTTAGACGGACCGTTGTGGCGGAATTGTGACGTGGTGTATGTGCTTGTTTTGTCAATTAGTTCGTGTAAGCCTTGGTCAAGGCTGAGTAGGCAAAGGTCTAGGGAATTGTTGTGTAATTGTGTTTTGAGTTAATATGTGTAATAGGTTATGAGTTATTAACGTGTAAGTTCGATTTATATCGGTGAGACTCATTGAGTTATAATAGTGGGATGAGTCTTGGGAGCTGAACTTTTTGGGATATCATAAGATAAGGAGGATTATCTATATGTTTATAAAATTAAACAACTATTTTATTAAGGACCGGTGGGTCCTGAGTGGAAATAAATTTTAAATATAACGAGATGACTTTTGCTTAAATAAAACTATTAGAACTCACTCAGCCTAGCTGACTTTGTGTGTACTTTAGCTTGTTTTGTAGGTGAGCTTTGAGATTGACATATCTTGGCTTGGGAAAGGTGCTACTCGAATTTGTGTGCATGCATTCGTGAGGTAAGTGAGACAACGTAATAAATAATAATTTTAGAAAGACTTTCGTTTTAGTTTAGTTGATAGCTTACACATTTTTAATAGAATAGCCCGTTATGAGAACCAACTGTTGGATACCCGAGTCGAGGTCTTACAAGTTGGTATTAGAGCCGTGGTTGAAGAGAAAATCAATGTTTTTATAAAATAAAATACCTTAACTTAAACTAAAAATGAGACGAGGGTAAAACGAATGTCACCACGAGTAACCGCGAGCCAAGAGGTACGTCTTTTGAGTCATACATTAATTATTAGAGTATTAATGGTGTAGTGTAATATTATGTGAAGTTGCGTGGTGTGATTAAGTGAGATTATGTGTGATTTAAATAATGTGGAGTAACATTAATTGTGTTATATGAGATAATTGGTGTTAGCATGATGTAAGGAATTGTGTGTAACCATATGTGGTTTGTAATTATGATTATTATGAGAATTTGATAGATTATTGTGTGGTTCTATGTGAGTTGCATATGTGCATCCGGGAAGGTAGAAAGTTAGTGTGAGTATGACGGGAAAGGATCAGAATCCGAGCAGTGATGTGGACCACCAAATTGCATTTGATCACCGTAAGGGAATGTAGATCGACAGGTCAAGCCGACAACTGCCATAGATAGAGGTGGGGGTGGTGTTGGCACTGCTCACGCTAAGTGTGACTAGAGCTTCAGTCGGCAACATACCATGTGGAGCTATGATTGGAAAGACGAGATGGAAAACGAGAGAAACGCCAGCTGTACGTGATGTTTTTTCCAGAATGTGGACCTACACGGTTAGGAGAGCTTTGTTTCAGGAGGAACCAGATGAGGACTCGCCAGATGCACTTGATGTGGTCTAGCAGTAATCTTGTGGGCATTGTTAGGATGCTCGGTTGTTTGATGATTAGATGATGTGGTCGTTTCCATGAGCAATTCCACGGTGATTGACACTTTGATTTGATTAGACGTTTACGTGGTGGGATGACTATTTAAAATACTTACTATTTAATTTTGACATTGACAACGAGTTATACCGCGGGATGACTAAAACATGATTAATGAAAAATGTGCTTGTGATATCGTACTAAAGTGGGTACAGTGTTAAATTTTGTGTGTTATTGTGTGAATATATGATTACCTTTATGCGAGTTTGAGGGTTTGGAAACTATATTACTATAAATACCTTAAATATGATAGGTTTGCTATTGTGACTTGACGTTATTTGTCGTGGTGGTATGCGCGTAGTCATGCATTGGACGGACCAAGGATAGTGTTCCCATCTTGATGATTTTCACGACGAAGATACATCGAGGTGATGCAAGGAGTATTGGACGTCTTTCTTGATGAATCGGTGAGGTGCTCTTATGAGATGCCTATGCTTATATCTCGGGAATTCGAAGCATGAAGCCAAGGGGTGAAGTTGTGAGGGATGAAGATGAAAGCGTTAGGTGGATGCTTGACGGGAGATAGTTATGATGAGATCGAGATGACGACGATGAAGACGTCAGCACGAAGATGACGAAGTGACGAAAGTGACTCCCTGGAACATGTCCATATGAGTAGTTCTGCCAATGTAGAATGCAAGATGAGCGATAATGTTTTCTCTAAACGAGACGAAGGGTAGTTGAGCCTTAATATAGGACGTACTTAATGTTCGTATTTAATAAATGTGGCGCGGTCGGTAATCGCGAGATAATGATAGAGCACCGGCGAGGAAGGTAGAGCGAAAGAAGGATAAGTGTCGGGTTGCACATAAGTGACTGAAAAGGGAATGCCTACACTTGTACGTTATGACTAATCTATAAGAGGCAAACTCTTGCAGAGCATCGGAGGAGATAACGTTGTAATTTTAGAACCAACGGGATAGTGATGTGCAAATTTTAAGATCATCGGAGGATGGTGATCGAGGCACTAATAATGAGCGGTGCATGCTTACCTATAAGACGCGAGGAACGCAAGGTAATGTAGTAAAGTGATATAGTAGTAAGGGAACCATAAGGGAGATCGGTGATGCTTTGCACAAGCTCTTGGAGATCATCTACGAGGGACAAATGTATCTCATTTATGAGTAAGGCAGCGGTGCCTGAGTTTTGAAAGATCATCGCTGGATAGCGATTAAATTACGTATCGAGAAGGGCGACGAATGATCCTGATTTTGAAAGGAAACGAGCCTTATTTGGTAAAGATTGTCGGAATGACGAGATCATCATAACTATGCAAGGAGTAACAATACAGGTGTGATTAGCGAATTGGGAAAATGAAACAAGTAAGCAGGTACTTGATAATGTTGTGCCGTAGAAGTGAAACTTGGAGAACGAGTAATAACGGAATACGTAGAAGATCCTACATGTTATAAAGTCAAAAGCGGGCAATGGGGAGACTTCCTTTGAACACCAAGACTGGTGACCGAGGTGTAGAGTAAAGTAACCGCGTTGATGTGTACACTAAATTAAGGGTACCAAAGGATTTTGGATGTACCAGTGGGAGCAGAAGAAAGATTTATGTTGGTTCGCACCAACGCATGATTGGAGGACGAATACTCTTTTAAGGGGGGTAGACTTGTAACATCCCAGAATTCGTAGACTAACGGGTCAGGTAGATGAGTAAATCAAATCCCTTTTAAATGGCTCAGATTGTATGGATTTTCACATAAAAACCCATTCTAGAATCTAACAGGACATGGTTAGCCATTATGTGAACGATTGGGATCAAAACGCGAGTTAAGGGAAGACCCGATTGTAACATGAAAATGTTTAAAAACCTTGCTAAGAGAAACCCTAGGCCATTCGGCTTAGGTGTGAGCGATGACAGGGGACAAGCCGCAAGGAAGCAAACCTGGTGGAGGAGGAGGACGTCGACACGAGGTACGGTCCGGCAGGGACAACATCCGCATCACGTGAGGTAACATTCATGTTCATTATTTTCGGTTCTTATTCATTTTCGGTTGTGCGAGGGAGGACCCGATTAGGGTTTTGAGGGTGTGTTCATGGTTGGCGGTTATCGAAAACAAAATGGTGGTCGGCGAGGAGAGCATGGTAAGGGAGTTGGGAAGTGATGGCGTTTGACGGATGTGGTGATATGCTTGTGGGAGATACGAGGACTACGGGTGCGGGAGCTCGCTATGGTGGCTCGGTGGCGTGCGCAGGGCTGTGACGGCTTACGAGTGGTGGCCATCGGCAGGGTGGTCGTTCCAGAAGACTATGGCATCCGGTGGTGGTACGTGGCAGTGACTGGCTAGCGGTACACGGTGGGGTTCCAGAGAAGAAGATAGAGACGGAGGACCGGCTCACGAGTAAGGTTCCCGTGGCTAGTGTTTGCATGGTAACATGCATGCGCATATGGACCCGGTTCGAGCCCTCAGGTTCTAATCAGGCCAAGGACGAGTCGGCATGAGTATCGACAATGGTTGGCGATTAGGGCTTACATGGTAATTCCACGTGCAAGCATGCACGTTTAGGAACTAGTTCAGGTATTCGGTTTCCAGGTGGGTCAAGGACGATCCGATGTGCGAGTTGGGGAAGTTCAGATTTGGTAATAAGGAGGGCAAGTAGTCAAGACCGAGTATTAGAGTTTATTTATTTATACGTTATGCAACGTATGTTTAGAACGTGATCTGATCCTGTGATCACGCGTTTATCAGGTTTGGGATTCGAAAGTGGACCGACGAGTTGTAGAGCAAGGACTAAGACACAGCATAACCGGTGAGTTTCTAATCCCCTACTTTAAATGTTTTACTGTTTTGTGTCTATCGTACATACTTTAGAGAGATGTTAATATATTTGATCGTGTTAAGGGTTTCTGATTTTAACCCGGTGGGTTTTGATATAAAATGTTTATTAAAGAGTCGTAGGGTCTATGGTGTGTCAATAAGAATATGTGAGCTAGAGGTACGTGTCAATAACATGTGACGTGTTAAGGGATGTTCGGACAGAGTCAGGTTTTAAGCTAATTGCTTATGAATCCATGTGAGATATAATGTTCTAAGGTTATATGTGAGGGTCAGGTGTAGTTTGCGAGTCATGTAAACATAGATTGATACTGTGTGTTTATATTTGTGTTATATGTTTTGTGTCGATGCCTTGTGACACGGCGAGTACTGCGTTTGTACCTTTGTCATTATGACACGACAAACGGGATTGTGAGGGACGAAGTCCTTCCGGAAGTCACCAACGTGACATTTATTTAACAGGTTGATGATGAGCTCGGGGTATGATTAAAGCCCAGATGATGAGGTATGAATGGTATGCAACTATACATATGTGTTAAATTGCATGCAAGCGTTAAATTGTGTTATTTGTGCATGAGATATTATTATTATTAGTATTATTACTATTATTATTATTATGTGTAGGTGGTAGTAAGTGAGGTGAGTAGAGTTAGACGAACTGTTGTGTCAGAATTGTGACGTGGTGTATGTGCTTGTTGTGTCAATTAATTCGTGTAAGCCTTGGTCAAGGCTGAGTGGGCAAAGGTCTAGGGAATTGTTGTGTAATTAGGTTTTGAGTTAATATATGTAATTGGTTATAAGTTATTAACGTGTAAGTTCGATTTATTTTGGTGAGACTCACTGAGTTATAATCATGGGATGAGTCTTGGGAGGTGAACTTCTTGGGATATCATAAGATAACGAGGGTTATCTATATGATGATAAAATTGTACAACTATTTTATTCAGGACCGGAGGGTCCTGAGTGGAAATAAATATTAAATATAACGAGATGAGTTTTGTATAAATCAAACTATTAGAACTCACTCAGCGTAGCTGACTTTGTGTGTACGTTAGATTGTTTTGCAGGTGAGCTTTGAGATTGACGTATCTTGGCTTAGGAAAGGTGCTACTCGGATTGGTGTGCATGCATTCGTGAGGTAAGTGAGATAACGTAATAAATAACGTTTTTAGAAAGACTTCTGTTGTAGTTTAATTGATAGCTTACACACTTTTAATAGAATAGCCCGTTATGAGAACCAACTGTTAGATGCCCGCGTCGAGGTATTACAAGTTGGTATTAGAGCTGTGGTTTAAGATAAAATCGTTGTTTTTATATAATAAAATACCATAACTTAAACTGAAAATGGGACGAGGGTGAAACAAATGCCACCACGAGTAACCGCGAGCCAAAAGGTACGTCTTTTGAGTCATGCATTAATTATTAGAGTATTAATGGTATAGTGTAATATTACATGAAATTGCGTGGTGTGCTTAAGTGATATTATGAGTGATTTAAATAATGTGGAGTAGCATTAATTGTGTTATGTGAGATAATTGGTGTTAGCAAGATGTAAGGAATTGTGTATAACCATATATGGTGTGTAATTGTGATTATTATGAGAATTTGATAGATTATTGTGTGGTTATATTTGAATTGCATGGGATGCATGTGCATCCGGTGTGCGGGAAGGTAGAAAGTTAGTGTGAGTTTGATGGGAAAGGTTTAGAATCCGAGAAGTGATGTGGACCACCAAATTGCATTTGATCACAGTGATTTGGCAGTCTATGATTACTCTCATATTCTGAATTTGTGCCCACATTACTCACTTTGACCTTCTATCTTGAGTAGGATTAGGTGGCTAAGACAAAGCGTAAGAGATTGGGCAAGCATGGAACTCCTACTAAGGGAATGTAGATCGACAGGTCAAGACGACGACTGCCATAGATAGAGCTGACAGTGAGGTGGGGGTGATGTTGGCAATCCTCGCGCCAAGTGTTACTAGAGATTCAGTCGGCAACATACCATGTGGAGCTATGATTGGAAAGACGGGCAGGAAAAAGAGAGCAGCGCCAGCTTTATGTGATTTTCTTCCGAAATGTGGACCTACACGGTTAGGAGAGCTTTTGTTTCAGGAGGAACCAGAGGACACGCCAGATCCACCTGATGTGGTCTAGCAGTAATCTTGTGCGCATTGTTAGGATGCTCGATTGTTTGATGATTAGATGAGGTGGCCGTTGCCATGAGAGATTCCAAGGTGATTGACGCTTTGATTCGATTAGACGTTTACGTGCTAATGCTCAGGTGATGTTTGGATTGTAATAGGTGTATTGCACTTGGTGTAAATGAGCAGGACGGGGTCCTATGAGAAACTATGGTTATATACCGTGTGTGTAGTTATAAGGGTCCGAGACAAGGTCCTGTGGGGAATTATGATTTATCTATATTGTGTGCATAAATGATTAGGATGATGTCTTGTGTTTAGACCGAGTAATGTGTTGTCCTAAACCATGGGTACGACTCGTTGGGGGTAAATAGAAGGTAGGGTTTAGGAGTTTGTGTGTCTATATGTGACAAGGTCATACTGTGTACATGTAGTTTTGCTCAGGTCTAGCTAGTGGTGTGTGCCCTTTGTTCTAGTTAGAGGGTTGGGAAACTATGTTACTTCATATACCTTAAATATGATATGTTTGTTATTGTGACTTGACGTTATATGTCCTGGTGGTACGCTCATAGTCATGCATTGGACGGGTGGTTGGTGGGACCAAGGATAATGTTACAATCTTGATGATTTTAACGTCGATGATACATCGAGGTGATGCAAGGAGTATTGGACGTCTTTCTTTATGAATCAGTGAGGTGCTCTTATGAGATGCCTATGCTTATATCTCGGGAATTCGAAGCACGAAGCCAAGGGGTGAAGCTGTGAGGGATGACGATGAAAGCGTTATGTGGATGCTTGACCGGAGATAGTTATGACGAGATCGAGATGACGACGCTGAAGATGTCAGCACGAAGAGGACGAAGTGATGATAGTGACTCCATGGAACATGTCCATATGAGTAATCTTCTGATGTAGAATGTAAGATGAGCGGAATATTTTCTCTAAACGAGACGAAGGTGCGGTCGGTAATCGCGTGATAATGATAGAGCATCGGCGAGGAAGGTAGAGCGAAAGAAGGATAAGTGCCGAGTTGCACATAAGTGACTAAAAAGGGAATGCCTACACTTGTACGTTATGACTAATCTATAAGAGGCAAACTCTTGCGGAGCATCGGAGGAGATAACGTTGGAATTTTAGAACTAACGGGATAGTGGTGTGCAAATTTTAAGATCATCGGAGGACGGTGATCAAGGCACTAATAATATATATATATATATATATATATATATATATATATATATATATATATATATGACAAAAGAATGAAGGGTGTAGTTACCTGGTAAAAAAATTCACATGTTTAATTTATAAATTTTTATTATAACGAAATGTCTACTTATATATATATATATGTAAGTATACTTACATGTGTTATATATAATAAAGAAATAATATGTAATGTGAGTTTGAAAATTTGAATTGATACATGTTAAAATAATAATTAATGTGACATATTGCGTTTAGACAAGTACGGGATTGAAATGGAGTGTCATTATAAAATAAAATAAAATAATATTAGAAAATCATGGATGTTACACAGATGATCTCCAAGAGCTTGTGCAAAGCATCACTGATCACCCCTAAGGTTCCCTTACTACAATATCGCTATATATATTTATATATATTTAATCGTGAATATATATGCAAACATATACTGAATAAATCAAACATACAACTTTAATTTTATAAAAATAAAACTTATGAACTTAAATCATGTATTTACATCTTTTAGACATTTGATTTTTGTTAAATAAACCATTTTGTAATTTTATAAGAAATAAAATTTACTCCTTTATATGTATTTATAATCAAACAAATGATAATTAGAGTTTTATAAATTAAAAAAAACATTTTTTATAAACATTTGAAATGAATAAAAAAATGAATTTAAAACAAATGAGTGTTGAACCCTATTTATTTTGCCTTGAACCCATCCAATGCCCTTGAACCCTCACTACTCTCATTTGAACCTACTCATTTTCAGTTTTGGACCCTCATCTTTACCACTTCCTGAACCCCGGAACAATATGAAACCGATTTTGACTTTGCTAGGGTCAAACTCGCCCAAATCTTCAATCAATTCCTGTAACTACGGAATGCAAACTCTCCAAATCAGTTTCCTTTTCATTGACAACTGTTAAGAACTTGAAATCATGCATATTAATTATGTAATCAAGTATTTAAGACCCAAAATGGAAGCTTTCGGTCGTGGGTTTATAGCCCACAAATCATGTCGCAAATCCCGCTAATCCCATGCTAATCATAACTGTAACGCGTATATTATCATCCCATATAACTTCCCCATCTAATAGCAACTCGAAACGAGCCTCATTCTGTCCTCCTCCTTCTCTCTAATCGCGATCGGCATAGGGGAAGAACGAGTTCTCCTTCTACATCCAAATAAGTCTAATTTCAGGTAATATAACCATATTCCTACTCGATTTCATACTACAATTCAAAACCCTAAGGTGTTGTTTCCGATCTGTGTGTAATCGTTGTGGATCTTATGTGTTGGGAAGAAGGGCTCGTGGGGCTGGGTCGCATCTGATGTGTTGTGTTGGGAAGACGGGCTGGGTCGCATCTGATATGTTAGGAAGAAGAGGTCGTGGGGCTGATTAGTAAAAAGTAAATGTTTCAACACTTTGACAAGTACTTATCACAGACAAACTGGTTAATACTCTCCCCTCCCACACATCAGGTCACATGTTCCAAACCTGGCAGACCCATTTTTGCTCCTCATTTTGTTGTTCATCTTATCTTACTTCCATTATTCACCCACACACACACAATTATATACAATGTTATGGTTTAAAAAACCAATTCTTTTTAACCTATTCTTTTTATAAACTTTCAAGGGTTATTATTATCTTCTCACAATATTCATAAATATATGGTTAATTATTCCCTAAAAATATTTTTTTTTATTATCATTATTAATTAGGTATTAAATCATTTTCTAGAACTTCAAGATATTATGTATATTGTTATATACTATTAATCTTATAAATCTTATGAATGAACAAAGATACATATCCTTTTTATAAACGAAAGTACTAATATGAGTAATATTATCATTAAGAAATTTATAATTTCATTTTTATTACTTTGACAATAGTAGTGATTTAATTTCTTAAAAATATGATTTATAAAAATAATTGTATGAATTTGTTACTAGTATATGATATTATTTTTACAAGTTCATTTGTAAATTAACTATTTTAATTAGTGTTTATCACGAAATGAATATGAGCATCATTATTTTCAGTACATATTATTTCGTTCATTACTACTATATATTTAAAAAAAACATAATTAATGTTAATTGATTTTCATAAGCCTTATTATTTTATATAACTCTTAAAAATTATTATAATCGTATTGTATCATCATGTAAACAAAAAGGGGTTAGTTATATATACATATTTTACTTAAACCTTTAAAATATCACATTATTAATAATACGATGTTATTTGCATTACTAACAATATAAAATGCTAATAATTATTTTATACTTATCCTATTATTACTTTCACAAGTAGTGTAGTATTGGAAAAATTCTCGTTAAATAATCAAACTTATTAATCAGAATTTTCATGAAAAGTAAACCCGCATAATTAATTTATTATTATTTCAAATAATATCCATACAAATATTATTATGTTCCAACATGATGACTATTTTAACCTAGTTATCTTAATAGGAATTTTATTACATTTAATTTGCAATTAGTATTTATTATTGACATAAAAAATCTCCTTTATAAATAAACCTTATAAAACATTATTTCATTGATATATATGTGCATAAATATTTACCTAGGGCATCGTTAAACCGGTTCACTCGTTCTGACGACCTAGTTCAAGTTTTAGTCGTACAATATCAAGGTGAGTTTACATAGCCCCTTTTTTCATTTATTTACATTTTAGGGGTGAAACATGACTTGCATTGAAAACTATTTACAATTACAATATACAATTCTACATCATGACTATTTGTGTAATTTGTGCTTTTGTGCTTGAATGCTTTGAGTTGAACTACATATACATGACACACTCGTGTAATCATTAACTTTATACAAGCCAACGGTAACATTGATAGGTCTATTGTGTTTGACAAATCCACCTAGGTAAGGTGATTGTTACCGACAATACATTAGGGTAACCTGCGTGTTATGCCTTAGTCACAAAGTTTGATTGTGCACCTAGTTTAACAATAGATTCTCCATAAAATTCCTTATTTACCATGTGTCATATGAATTGTATAAAACATTTAAAAACTACTTGAGATATCTAAACCTATGTATGCTCAGCAACTATTTATAGTTGACCATCTCATTTTAAACATGTTTCAGGTGAAAATGTTGAAGTACAAGTTTATCACTTAGGAGCTTATGGACCTAGTGACAAATAAATTGGATGTATTGCTAGCTTCTGCTCTTTAAACAATATGTATTTGTACCTTTAAATCAACTTAATAAATTTATGCAATTTAGTTTGATCATGAGCTTTTGAACAGTTTACATGTCCCGCCCCGACGTATTCCGCCGTCGGTTGGGGTGTGACAGATTGGTATCAGAGCCATGGTTATGGGAATTAGGTTATTAGAAACCAATGACATAGTCTATAACCTTAGGATACCCCCTTTGTGTGATTATCCTACATGTTATCTTAGGTATTACATTGCATGATACAATACATGTTATTTTATGTGCTACGTTATTTGATAACTTACATGTTTACAAAAGAATTGCTATTCATGTAATACCTTATTTGTCACACTGTTTGATTACATACCATCTTGTTGATTCCATGAAATGTCATCCTAAGATTTACTATACAATTGTTCCTATCTAATACTTCATACACCCTCATCCTTACACACTGAGAATTATGTCACCATCATCATTTGTGAACAAAATTTAAACTCTTAGGCCTAAAGCCTATTAAATTTTTAAAAATCCCATCAAAGTTTTGAGTTCTGAAAATTAGTAAAGAACATTTGTCAATCTGAAAGGGTGAATGCTTTTACTTTGGGTCTTCTGTCTAGGAAAGCATTTCATATAAATCCAAATCAACCGAAGGATCCGTATGCTTTCCTGAGAATTCCCGAAGTGAGTGTTCACCTATAGGCTAAAGCATGTCTTCCTGAAAGTATACGAATTTGAATCACTTTGATTTGTCAAAGTATGCATTTGGTTATGATACCAAATGAGTACAATCTAGACATCAGCATTTTTGTTTATTACAATTCAGTAGACGTACCTAAGCCTTCTTTGTAAACTAATCATTTTACCATCTGATTTAAACAACATCGTTATTTTGTTTAAACAAAGCGTTTATCAAACCTTTAGTTTATAAATATTATTTGAAATATAAATTTTCTATAAACCTTTTCACCTTGTAAGGAAACTTAATACAACTTGTTTTATAAAAGCATTATCTTAATTAATAATTAATTATGACTTTTATTTTATTAAATTAATTATTATTAAACCTTGGCTTAATTACTAAATAATTTAGCCATTATTGTCCTTTGAAACATTCTCTTTATAATAATTAAAAATTAAGTAAAAGGTTTTTATTTATTTATCCATCTATCTAGTTATTCAACTTATTATTTTCACTATTTAATTAATTTACAAACAAGAATAAATTACAATTACTTGTTTATTTACAAACAAAAAGCACAAATCATTTATTTGTAAGCACATTACTCTAAATACCTGCAAAACCTTCTCGTTATCTTGCACCTAGTGTAAGAGCATACTAGGCACTTCAAGGAGATTAATCATTTCGCGTAGGCGTTAACCATCCATATGAACCTCAACAAGATTGAAAATTTAAAACCGAACTACTCGCGTTATACGTAAAGGTCAAGCAACACACTTGTCCGCAACACTCGACCACCTACAAAATTTGATAGTTTACGTTACTTATGAGATTCAATAACTCACGTGTGAACATTCACCATAGACATGATACATGAAACTTGGTTGTCTATAATATACATAATAGTAGATTTATCCCATGATACATGAAACTTGGTTGTTTGCAATATATATGATAATAGATTGATCACATGATACATGAAACTTATTTATTTACAAAATACATGATACTAAGTTATTACATTATACATGAAAACTTATTTGTCTTCAAAATACATGATACTAAATTGTTTGCATGAAATTTATTTATATTACAAAATACATGATACTAAATTTTTTACATTGTACATGATAACTTATTTGTTTACAAAAAAAACATGATACTAAATTGTTTGCATGAAACTTATTTATATTACAAAATACATGATACTAAATTGTTTACATTATACATGAAAACGTATTTATTTACAAAATACATGATACTAAATTGTTTACATTATATATGAAAACTAATTTATTTACAAAATACATGATATTAAATTGTTTACATTACATATGAAGAAGTAGTATCATGTACAAAACATATTTAACCTAAAAAAATGTAAGAATTAATTTGAGCCCTTGATCACATTTGTTTAATGGTTAAGATTAATTAAGAGTTAATTTTGAAATTAATTTGAAATAAACATCACTAAAAGAGTAAAAGAGGAAATTGACATAAACATTTGACTTTTGTCATTAAATAATAGTTTCACCCAATTTTATAAACTTAAATAACTCTTAAATACTTTATTATTATGTTTTTAAAATTATACCATAAAATTGAGAATTTTATCCTCTTTAATATGAGTAGAGTATTGCAATATTTTATAAAAAAATATTTTTTTTAAAAAGTCATGTAAAAATGAAACTACACCGATAACAACACATGCATATTTGATAACAAAAAAAAATATATTAACACAATGTAAAATGAGATAACAACACATTGTAAACAGTGTAACAACACATGAAAGAATGTTGCTATCCCACTTACATTGTGTTGTTATATCATTTTACACAATGCTGATATATTTTTTTGCGTGTTGTTATCAGCAGTGTCATATTTAAAAGAATTTTTAAAAATTTCAGATTTTAAAAAAAAATATAGCAATACTATACTCATATTAAAGAGGATAAATTTCTCGATTTTGTGGTATACTTTTTTTAAAAAATAATAAAGTATGTAAAAGTTATTTGATTTAAAAAAAATAGGTGAAAACTAGTATTTAATGAAAAAAGTCAAATGATGGTGTCAATTACCTTTTTACCCTTCTATTGATTTACATTCATTTATACGTGTCACCATCTCGTTGGTTCCTACATTTTTTATGATAAAGGTGTTTTGTACCGGATCCTATATTAAATTATTTGCATTTTACATGAAACTCATTTATTTACAAAATACATGATACTAAATTGTTTACATTATACATGAAACTTATTTGTTTACTATATACATGATGCTAAATTGTTCACATTTACATGAAACCTATTTATTTACAATCTAGATGACACTAGATCATACATGAAACTTGAGTGCTTACATTATACACGGAACTAAATTGTTTACATTGTTGCAATTGATTAAGTACATCATACACAAGACATGATTATTCACCTTATCCATGAAAGTTGAAAACCTATAAACTTTAAAACTACTTGGGTTTGATGTATTCTTATTCAAGCACGAGTAAGCCATGGAACTATAAGTTAGGCCACATTATTACTCTTTAGTTTTCTGATTAACCTTACTATCTATGTCACACCTCCAAAATCCACTAACGGAGTTTTACCATTAGGAGCGTGACATACGAGGATCTCAGTCATTAGTTACATTAAACGACTCTATATGAGTTTAGTAAATACCATTTAATAGTCAGAGTAAATACGGAATGCGGAAACGAAAAGGTTTAACAAAATCCACGCGCAAAAACAAACGTGCCCAAATCATGCAAATCAAAATAAATAAATAAGTAAATCCGATGTTTAAAAAATAAATGAGACTCCAATGCATGCATGCCCTATTCTCGTGCTCGTACTTTAGCGACCTGTGAAAACATGCTAAAATGTGTCAACACTAGGTTGGTGAATTCACAGGTATCAAATGTAAGTAAAGATACTAGATAAAACAATTGCAATTATATCAATAGGTAGCTGGCCTATAAACATGTTACTAAAGCGTTTCGACACCGAAGCTGACTGTTTGTGTTTGATTTGCCTTCAACCATGTCTATCATGAAACAATGGTAAGATGTTAGGTCAATATTTTACCCTTTCGACCTCCAGTCGTGTTAGCGTGACTAACGCGGGTGGGGCTTGTCATGCCAAGTAGTACTACTCAATATTACCTCGCTATTCCATATATTAAACGGTTCGATATGTAAGGACTTGTATGATATGTTTGAGTTTAGTAAAACAAGTGATACAAAAGAAATGTAAGATCTAACTGTTTGTGTTCATGTTTTCTCCCCTAATTTAAAACATAGAAAAAGGGGCCGTGAAACTCACCTTAGAATGCGTGTATATGAAAGCTAAGTAAAAACTGCTAGACTACTAACTGCCACCTATAAACATCGGTTTATAGGTGTGTGTTGGTGTAAGTTGACATGAACCCTAAGTATCCAAACAATCCCATTGTTTTAAGTGTTTAGAAAATATTTAATAGTTTGACCAAGATTGACCAATTTTGACCCGACTACCCGTTGGTGACCCGTTTAGTGATGTAATGTTTGGTTTGAATACTAACACGCATAGTACACAAGTAATTCAAGTTTTATTATTCACAACTCATAACTAACTTAGCATGGCAAGTTATATCTACACAATGCACATTCGTCAAAGTTCCTACTTTTAATAATGTATGAACACCAAGTTTGGTTTCAATAGATTACATCATCTATTACACATTTGAATAGCCCTAATCATGTTTATATATACCTACTAATGCATGAATTATCATCACCACATACACATTAGGTCTAGACATCAAGTTTCAAATTCTAAAAGTTTCCACTTTTAGTAAGTTATGATCAATGCATGTGATTTGTACCAAACGACAATCTAACAAGCTTTAATACGTTCATAATAACATGCTAGCATCATCCTATAACATCATGCACGTAAAACAACTCACATTCAACAAACACATTTCAACAAAGTTTTCTCTTTAGGAAGGTCTACGATTTCTAGCTTTGTTAACAAGATTCAATGCTCCAATTCAATTGCAAACTACTTAACTAGCATAAATACAATCATAACAATTATCATACATGTCTAGCATGCAATCCTACAACATCACATAATCAAAAAGTCTCCAATTTAGACAGGTGATGCACCATATGAAACTAGGATTTTCTAAATAACAACATACTCATCAAATAGGTGCCATAACATTAATCAAATAACAAATTCACCAACTTTATTACAAAAACTCATGTTTGGATAAACTAGGGTTTCAATCAAAATCTAGGAATCATAAAGTAACGAAAACAGATGAAATAACATACGTAGGAGTGTTAGAAATGCCTAGACTAGACCGATTACACTTCCAATTGCAAGATTGCATATCAAAAGAGGTGTGTTTGGGTTGCTTTTGGTTTCGGAAATGGGGGGGGGGGGGTCTTGGGTCGTGACGGCTTCAAAGGGAGAAAAGGGTTTAGGGTTTTAAATTTTTTTTATAAAATTCTATATATACTTGCATGCATGGGTTTAAAACTTGGATCAAGGATAATCCATGGGCTTATCTAAAAGATCCATGGGAAATTTTAAAACAATTAATTACTAAAAAAAATTAAATCTCTTGTCTATTATTTTTTTATTAAAATTCCATATTCTACAAAAATATTTAACACAATTAACATTCGATAAACATGCGCGATATCAAGAAAATTAACATAATTCACGTAAATTCATATCACACGCAAAATTACATAATTCATATTAATTATAAATTATTAGTTGTTCAAAATATTATTCTTGATTAATCACCAACGTTCCGGGTTAGACTCAAGTGCGATCTGGTAATTCCACGAGTTACCGCTATGTGAGTGTTAATTAAATGCAATGCATATGTGACTAACTGAGATGACAAAGTTTCTATGAACAATGCTTGAGATAACGATGTTTGTGTTAACGGAGTTAACCTGAAAATGCTGGATGTCACATCATCCCCTTGTTGAAAGAATTTTCATCCCGAAAATTTAACAAAGTCGCTAGTTGTCTGAAACAAAAAGTTTGGGTTGTCACATCATCCCCTTGTTGAAATAAATTTCGTCTCGAAATTTAATTAGTACCTTATGTGTTTGCCGTTGACTGTTTGAAAAGGTGAGGATACTTACGAATCATCTGATCCTCGCATTCCCACGTGAACTCCGGTCCACGCTTTGAGTTCCAGGAAACTGTGACAATAGGTATCTTACTGCGCTTGAGCGTTTTGACCTCTCGGTCCATGATTTCGACTGGTTCCTCAATAAATTGTAAATGTTCATCGATTTCCAACTCCTCGAGTGGAGCCACCAATGTCTCATCTGATAGTCATTTCTTTAGATTTGAGACATGAAAGACATTGTATACTCCATTGAGTGTATCTGGTAGGTTCATTTGATACGCTACTTGACCAATCCTTTTCAATATATCGAATGGTCCAACGTAACGCGGGTTTAACTTACCTCATTTTCCAAAACGAATCACACCTTTCCAAGGTGAAACCTTTAATATCACTTTGTCGCCCACCTAGAATTCTAACGGTTTTCTGCGCTTCTATGCATAACTCTTTTGACAGTCACGGGCTGCCGCCATACGATTTCGGATTTGTACGATTTTCTCTAAAGTTTCGTGCACAAGTTCAAGACCCGTAAGTTGGGTATCTCCAACTTTAGCCCAACAAATTGGTGATCGGCATTTCCGTCCATACAAAGCCATGACGGTGCTGCCTTGATGCTAGTATGATAGATGTTGTTGCAGGAGAACTCGACTAGAGGCAAATGAGTCTCCCAACTGTTACCGAAATCGATCACACAAGCCCGTTGCATGTCTTCTAGGGTTTGAATAGTACACTCATTCTAGCCATCTGTTTGAGGATGATACGCTGTACTCCAGTCCAGGTGCGTGCCTAGAGCCTTCTGTAATGATTTCCAGAAACGTGAGGTGAACCAGGCATCTCTATCAGAAATGATGGAGATTGGCACTCCATGCCAAGAAACTACTTCCTTGAAATAGAGGCGGGTTAACTTTTCCATTTTGTCGGTCTCTTTGATTGCAAGGAAATGAGCGGATTTGTTTAGGCGATCCACTATCACCCAGATTGTGTCACATCCGGTAGGGGTTCGGGGTAATTTGGTGATAAAATCCATGGAAATATGCTCCCATTTCCACATTGGGATTTCCAGTTGCTGGAGCAATCCGGATGGCTTTTGGTACTCCACTTTGACCTTTGAACAAGTTAGGCACTTGCTCACATAGGTGGCTACGTCGGCTTTCATATTAGGCCACCAATACAACACCTTTAGATCGTGATACATCTTGTCAGATCTCGGATGAACAGAGTATCAGGATTTATGTGCTTCATCTATGTAGTGCCCTAAGATTTCCATATACTGGAATCCAGATTCGCCCTGCGAAGTAGCGAATACCATCTGATTTAACATCAAGTTGTTTCTCCATACCACGAGTGGCTTCCAACGATAAGTTCTCCTCTTTTAGGGCTTCAAGTTGAGCATTACGGATTTGTTCGGGTAATCATGTATGAATAGTGAGTTGTAACGCTCTAACTTGTCGGGGTTTGGTTTCCTTCCTGCTTAAGGCATCGGCTACCACATTAGCTTTGCCCGGATGGTACTTGATGGCACATTCATATTCATTTAAAAGCTCGATCCAACGATGTTGTCGCATGTTTAACTCTTTCTGCTCGAATATGTGCTGAAGACTCTTGTGATCAGTGTAAATAGTGCACTTGGTACCGTACAAGTAATGTCTCCAGATCTTCAGTGCAAACACCACAGCTCCCAACTCTAAGTCATGAGTCATGTAGTTCTTCTCATGGATTTTCAATTGCCGGGAAGTGTACGCGATAACCTTCTCGCGTTGCATCAACACACAACCGAGACCTTGGATGGAGGCATCGCAATACACTATGAAGTCATTCGTTCCCTCTGGCAGAGATAGAATGGGTGCGCTACATAGTTTCTTCTTAAGTAGGTGGAATGCTGATTCTTGAGTCTCACTCCAATTATAGGATTTACCTTTCTGGGTTAGGGCGGTGAGAGGTTGTGCGATCTTTGAAACTCCCTCGATAAATTGACGGTAGTAGCCAGCCAATCCCAGAAATTGTCGCACCTCTGTCCGAGTCTTTGGTGCTGCCTAATTCTTGATGGCTTCTACTTTGGCTGGATCGATATGTATTACTTTCTCGTTGACCACATGTCCTAAGAATTGAACTTCGCGAATTCAAAAATCACATTTAGAAAACTTGGCATATAGATGCTCCTGTTTTAGTAGTTCAAGTATCAAACACAGATGCTCCTCATGCTCTTCCTTACTCTTATAGTATATGAGAATACCGTCAATGAAAACGATGACGAATTGGTCAAGATAGGGTTTACACACACGGTTCATGAGGTTCATGAACACCACGGGTGCGTTGGTTAATCCGAATGGCATGACCAAAAACTCGTAATGGCCGTACCGGGTTCTGAATGCAGTCTTAGATATGTCTTCATCTCGAACTCTCAGCTGATGATATCAAGATCATAGATCAATTTTTGAGTAGACACTCGACCCTTGAAGTTGGTCGAACAGATCGTCAATGCAGGGAAGTGGGTAGCGGTTCTTGACTGTTAACTTGTTTAGCTCTCGGTAATCAATGCACATGCGGAAAGTCCCATCTTTCTTTTTGACAAATAGGACTGGGACTCCCCATGGCGATGAGCTAGGTCAGATGAAACCTTTGTCCAGTAACTCTTGCAGTTGCGTGGATAGCTCCTACAACTCATTTGGAGCCAGTCCATAGGGTGCTCGAGCAATAGGCACTACTCCGGGTGTTAGGTCAATCTGAAATTCGACCTGACGTTGAGGTGGAAGACCAAGTAGGTCTTCAGGAAATACTTCTGGGAAGTCACGAACAATAGGAATATTTTCAAGCTTTTTCTTCTCGAAAGACTTGTCAGCGACAAGGGCTAGTATTGCGGTATGACCCTTACGCATACATTTATGCGCCTTCATGAATGATATGATGCCCCTGACTGAACCACTTCTCTCACCCTGAACGGATAGGATCTCTCCACTAGGAAGGGGTATACGAACGATCTTCTTAATACAGATGATCTCAGCTTGATTTTTAGATAGCCAATCCATGCCCACAATTACGTCAAAACTACCAAGTGTAACTTGCATGAGGTCGATATCGAGTGGGCATGGATATGCTATCTCTACGGTATGTGGACATTACACCCGTTTGACCTCCGATCGAATGATTCAAATGTCTTGGTTTGGATGAAGTATCATGATTCATAATAACAGATTGATTGTACATATATAATTTTTCAACATAAAATTGATCAAGGAATCGATTGATTCAATGAAACAGGGTAGCGTGATCCAACTGTTATCTTGATATATTCAATGGAATCAAGATAGTTGATCCAAGGGCTAGTATATGTTTCAACAGATGTTGTCAGAAACATATATTAGTTCAAAATCACATTGCATGTTTTTCGGGGCAGGGGTAGTGAAGTGAACTGAAAAATTATGTTTAACGACATAATCGATACTGGTCTCATGAAGTACTTTAGATCTTATATTCTTTATCTGATAATGATCTTTTACAGACACACCCGGCATACCATGGGTTCAAATCACACTTGTCACAAAGTTCATTGTGTTGTCACACTACTAATGGACCAAAGATACTCATAACCCATTGACAATTCAGACTACATACTAGTATCCAAATTAAAACATGCTATCATTTCCCAAACTGAGCAGTCTAAGAAGTTCTGATCAAAATATTTATCGCAGATATATTAGATAAGCATCATAAAGTCCAACTAAGGTCATGTGTGACTGAACATCTACTGATGTACTATCATTTCTCCATATAACTTCAAGTAATGTCGATTTTAACTTTTTCAATTTGTTTGGCTTTTTCAAAATCTTTTTCAAAGAAAGTAAAACAAACGAAAATAAAATATTCCATGAAAACATTTTAAGAAAAAACATTTTTCTTGGTTACTTGGAATTAACCAATTCAATCAATAAAAAACTCAAACCGATGTAATCGAATGTAATTGAATGCCTTTGCCTATGTCACCACACAGTTTTGTACTCCCCTTGTCCTGTAGACTCCCTCTCAACTAGTCAAATGGTTGCATCAACGACTTTATGCTCACCATCGTCATCCTAAGTTTCAGGTTATCATTTGGTGTAGGTCCCTGGAGCCTCGTCGCGCATCAGAAATACACGGATCTGTTTAGTGATTTGTGTGGGAACAAAGAAGAACGAGACAGAGAGAAACACAAACATAAAGAATAGAATCAACACAAAAACGATATGTAATCCATAACAACGAAGTCATCTCACATTACATACCGAAGAAGTACACATCTCTCGTCTACGCTCACGGTCCAGGGGCGGGAGAGCTCATCCCGCCCGGACACCTCTCGACCTAGTTCCTAGAAGTTCCACCTACAAATGAAGACAAGTCTTCTATTTATAAGGGCAAGAACACTACCTGCGTACTTGGCTAAGTACGCAGGGCATTGGTCATGCATACTTGCTAGGAACACCCTCCTGCGTACTAGCCTAGTACACCAATACATAAAATTTAATCTATAGTTACTAAAACATGCTTCTACAAACTCCCTCTTAACTATAGCATCAAATTCTATCTATCACTAACACTGATAATCATCAGTTTACAAAGAATATCCTAACAGACTCCCTCTAAACTAATGACATCACGTGTCTTATGGCGAGACTTGATCTTCTGGCATTCCACTTGAGATCTTCAAATCTTCAAACTTCAGTCTTCAGTTGTCGAGTGATGACAAACCTGACTCCTTCTTAGCTGTAGCTTTCATTGTAAACCAAACCAAGTGCTTCAATAAGAACCAACTAACCCAACATAACTCATTGTAGTTCATCCTATCAGTAGTAGCAACCTCCACCCTAACTTAGAATTCCTCCAAATCAGCTGGCATATGATAGATAGTTTGAATTTCCAAAAACCCACATCAAACTAATAAGCTCCCATAGGAATTCCAGTAAGATAAACTTTATTCTTCAAACCAGATGTGTCCAACTCTATCCTGTATCTTCATGAGTCAACCAAATTCCCGAAGATGTTCATTTCCAATTTCCCCTTTCAATGTAAGCTTCTCCTGACTAGAGAAGAAACAAGGGAACGTTTCCTATCCCGTCGGCAAATGATAAAAGGTTCCATCTTCAACTAATAATCCAACAAATATCTAGCTTTATCTTGAAAACACACGATAGAATCAAACACAAAATCAAGCTCAGCAGTGATCATCCTGAATCCAAAGTCCAACATTCTTCAATTAAATCATCATTCCTGGTTAACACCTCCTAATTTGTATACATTCACCATGGCGTGAAGTTCCATAACTAGATTATCTGTCTGGCATTCCGCCCAGATCCCAAATGAGAAATCCAATCATAACTAAATCACATCAAATCTTGAACACAGGCTTGACCAATGAGCACGAAAAATATAGTTTACACGAGAAATCATAGTTGAGATCCATGTTACGTTAAAGAGGTATATATATATAGGAAGTACCAACGGCTTTTCCACCACCTCTTTAATGTCTCATGAATACTAGATTTTATCCCCCTCATTTCTCTGTAAACTATGACCAGCTTCATCACCGCTTCACTCAAATCTTCAAAACCATAACTAGTCAAATATAGGATTTTATTCTTTTATTCCTTTGCAAAGATCCAAAACAGCAAATCCTTGGGTTCAAGTTGTTCCAGTATTCATCCCCTATTAAAATAGTATCATAGATAATCGTAGCCTACATATTCAGGTTTGAATACCTAAACAATATGATTCTTTTTGCAAAGACCCAACGCAGCAACATCTTCACAAATAAAATGAGACCTTTAACTGATGACGACCCAGTTGCTCAACTTGATTCAACATTCATTCCTTGTTAAAGAAGTAACTTCCCGGATACTCGTAGCCCACATTTTCAGGTTTGAACACTTAAACAATGTATGACAATTGGTATCATCCAAGAAAAATCTCATCCTTGTTTCGCCAAGCCACATCAAATTTCAGTCCCGAAAAACCAAAATCACTATCTTCTAAAAAATGGCCCGAAACAAGCGTACAAACGATCACTAAATTTTTTTTTTAATCCCAGATGTAGTTCATGTGTACTTAGCAAATACGCAGATATAGGGTGTTCCTGCGTACTTAGTAAGTTCGCAAAGCCAAGACTACATGCGTACTCGATAAGTTCACAAAGCCAAATGCCCATGCGTACATTCTAAGTTCACAGAGCCAACTACTCATGCGTACTTAGCAAGTACGCAGGACAACTACTCTTGCGTACTTAGTAAGTACGCAGGGCAAAACCCATGCGTACTTAGTAAGTACGAAGAAAAGCTGAATTTGCATACTTAACAAAAAGTAGCAGCGTTCTTGACGGATCTTGAGGAGAATGCTCGAAAAGTGTTGGATCTGATAAATTGATGCCTCCAAAAGCTTAGAAATCATCTTCAATCTCAACCCAAACACGAACTAACAGTTCCAAAAATCATCATTTGTCACTGATTTGATGGAATTTGAAGAAATTGAACCATAGAATTTAGTATTTCATGATTTAGAGCACTTCTATCGGATTAATTTCACCAAAAAACACCTTCAAATCCACAAATTCATCCTTAAAATCAACCTCAAGAAGTTGAAAACTCCATGAAAGTGAAATCTCGCAAAAATGATCAATTTCATGTCAAATTGTACACAAATCGTCACAAATCACTCACGAAAAACACATAAATCAAGAGAATAAGCTCGGATACCACTAGTAGGTCCACATGACTCTATTATAGATCGATCTCGTGACATGACGTATAGAAGACACGGAGTGCGGAATCCAATCGTATCAACGTATGTATACAATAGATGACAGTAGAAACGATAACAATCAACAAGTAAATAATCTTCTCGTTGTATCCCACAAAATCACAGAGTTTACAGAAACATTCAAAGACTGAGTTGGTTCTCTGTTACAAACTTGAAACTGTAAACTCCTATTTATATACTAAGCATCTTATATAGGCGAACTTAATAAGTTCGCCTCTAATTAGACTAGGCGAACTTGCTAAGTTCGCCTCTAGCAGAACTTATACACAAACTTAGACAAAAACATTAACAAAACATAAAGACAATTAGATATAAACTATTACAAGCTTTTGTCATACATCTATGTCCTAACAACTCTGATGTTCTATCTTGAGTAGGATTAGGTGGCTAAGACAAAGTGTACGAGATCGGGCAAGCATGTAACTCCTACTAAGGGAATGCAGATCGATAGGTCAAGCCAACGACTGCCATTGATAGAGGTGATAGTGAGGTGGGGGTGGTGATGGCACTTCTCACGCCAAGTGTGACTAGAGCTTCAGTCGGTAACATACCATGTGGAGCTATGATTGGAAAGACGAGATGGAAAAGGAGACCAGCACCAACTGTACGTGATTTTCTTCCAGAATGTGGACCTACATGGTTAGGAGAGCTTTGTTTCATGAGGAACCAGGGGAGGACACGCCATATGCACTTGATGTGGCCTAGCAGTAATCTTGTGGGCATTGTTAGGATGCTTGATTGTTTGATGATTAGATGATGTTGTAGTCACCATGAGAGATTCTAGGGTGATTGACGCTTTGATTCGATTATACGTTTACGTGGTCGGATGACTATTTCAAATATTGACTATTTAATTTTGACATTGACTGCGAGTTATACCGCAGGATAACTAGAACATGATTAATGATAACTGTGCTTGTGATAGCGTACTATTGTGGGTACAATGTTAAATTTAGTGTTATTGTGATTACCTTTTTGATCAACGTGAGTTCATATTAAATGTGATTTTGCTATGGTGCTAGAGCATGGTTAATTAGATTGTATGAGTAGACTTGTATAGACAAGAGTTTTGAAATTGTCTGTGTCTACAATCTTAAGATAGTGTCACCTATGTGCTAACGATCAGGTGATGTTTGGAGTGCAATCAGTGTATTGCACTTGGTGTAAATGAGTAGAATGGGGTCCTGTGATAAATTGTGGTTATATACCTTGTGTGTAGCTATAAGGGTTCTGGACTAGGTCCTGTGGGGAATTATGATTTATCTATATTGTGTGTATAAATGATTAGGATGATGTATTGTGTTTAGACTGAGTAATGTGTTGTCCTAAACCATGGGTACGACCCATTGGGGGTAAATAGAAAATAGGGTTCAGGAGTTTGTGTGTCTATATATGACAAGGTCATAGCGTATACATGTAGTTTTTCTCGGGTCTAGATTGTGGTGTATGCCCTTTGTGCGAGTTAGAGGGTTGGGAAAATATATTACTATATATATTTTAAATATGATAGGTTTGTTATTGTTACCTGACGTTATGTTTCTGGTGGTACGCGCGTAGTCATGCATTGGACGGGTGGTTAGTGGGACCAATGATAGTGTTCCCATCTTGATGATTTTCGCGACGATGATACATCGAGGTGATGTAAGGAGTATTGGACGTCTTTCTTGATGAATCGGTGAGGTGCTCTTATGAGATTCCTATGCTTATATCTCAGGAATTCGGAGCACGAAGCCAAGGGGTGAAGCCGTGAGGGATGACAATGAAAGCGTTACGTGGACGCTTGACAAGAGATAGTTATGACGAGATCGAGATGACGACGCTAAAGACGTCAGCACCAAGAGGATGAAGTGACGATAGTGACTCCATGGAACATGTCCATATGAGCAGTTCTACCGATGTAGAATGCAAGAGGAGCGGGAATGTTTTCTCTAAACGAGACGAAGGGTAGATGAGGCTTAGGATAGGACGGACTTAATGTTCGTATTTAATAAATGAGGTGCGGTCGGTAATCGCGTGATATTGATAGAGAGGTGGCGAGGAAGGTAGAGCGAAAGATGGATAAGTGCCAGGTTGAACATAAGTGATTGAAAAGGGAATGCCTACACTTGTACGTTATGACTAATCTATAAGAAGCAAACTCTTGCGGAGCATCGGAGGAGATAACGTTGGAATTTTAGAACCAACGGGATAGTGGTGTGCAAATTTTAAGATCATCGGAGGACGGTGATCGAGGCACTAATAATGAGTTGCGCATGCTTACCTATAAGACGCGAGGAATGCAAGGAAATGTGCTAAGGTGATATTGTCGTAAGGGAACCTTAGGGGAGATCAGTGATGCTTTGCACAAGCTCTTGGAGATTGTAATACCTCGAAAATTCCCTACAAATATAAGGGTTAAACTTGCCATAAATCAAAGTTTAAAGTGCATTATGGAAATATTCAAAGTTCAGGGACCTAAAATGAAAAAGCTTAAAATAGAAGGGATAGCGAACCGCTATCCCTGGCATAATGGTCTGCTATGTGCGAAGCAAGCAATGAATTGGGCAGCGGCACATGTCTTGTGACTCATCAGATGGGGGAGGGGGGTCTGATAGCGGACCGACATCAGGACCATAATGGTCCGTTATGTAAGCCCGAAGGAAGTTTTCCGGCTTGGGGCGGTAGCGGACCGCTACCCTCCATCATAACGATCTGCTATGGGTGTAAATTTAGCCCTATAAATAGATGAACGAATTTGAACTCTTACACACACTCTACACCATCCATTACACACAAAACACTCTGAGTCTCTGATCTCGAGCCCCGGTTCACGTACGAGAGTTCGGTTTCCAGCGTTTCAACTCCAAATTGTCGTAGATTATGCTGAGGTAAGGTTACAAACTCCCATTAAGCTTTGATTATGAACCATTAAGCTAGGATTATGTATTTAAGTAATGTTACGATTATCTAGGAACTCTGCCCGAGGTGTTTATGATATTACAAAATTATAAGCAGAAATACTGTCCAAGTGAGTTCTTAAACTGTGATGCATGAACCCTTTCATGACCTTGTCTGGCATGATTGATTTATGAAACATTTTGTGTATCTTGAAACGATTGTACGGATTGTTTATATATAACGTATTCTAAGCGCTTATTGTATTTCACTTGCACGTGGAACGGCATGTTGGACTGGACCCGTGGAACGGTCTTTGGTTATATATATACTGATGATTGTTCATAGTTATGTATGAATTTGGGGGTGGAACCCCATGGATGTGTTCAAGATACTTTGGCAGGTAATTTTAATAAACTATTTTAGTTTATGAATTCACCAGCTTTGTTCTGACCCATGTTTTATCAAATGTTTCTGACCGCATCACAGGTAGTCATTAGACATGGCATTCCATGACTAGAATGAAATGATGAACGATCCAGATAATGGGTATGCAAGGAACTATAAGCCTCTCTTGACTTGTTCCTTGTTAGGAACAAATGATGTAACTTTTGTTAAAAATAATGTAAACAATGTTTTAATATTAATACAAGATACGATTGAGACTTCCGCTGTGTTTTTGATATCAACGTCACAGTAACTAGAAGGCGACCTTCGGACTAGGATGTAGTTATCTAACAAACGGAATGTTCTGTCTAGGAAAGAGCGGTGTATAAATCTTTCCAAGACCCGTCGCTCTTACATAGGAACATATCTGTTGGAGGTATTACTCTAGTTAGATAACTGTACTGTGGTACGAGCGTAACAACTTGGTAGCAGAGCCTCGGTTTAAGGGATTTAGATACTACAGAAATAGTGTCTAGACTTAAACTAGGACTCTGAGATTAGTATGGAATGCCTCAGGATAAGTTAGGTGTAGACATTCAGTATGACCTATAATGGGAAATACCTAGAAATCAGATAATTAAAAGCATTTTTGGCCAAGTGTTGTTAATTTTTGAATTTCTGGATTATGACCGGTTATACGAATTCTGATGTTATACATCTGTGTATAGGTACAAATGGCAGGACGTGGTAGAGGAAAAGGAAGAGGTAGGGGTAGGATGCCCAATACTAGGTCTCATATTCGCGACACGACAAACACAACCACTAATCCAAACAAGAACGTTAAAGAACAACTTGTAGAAGAAGTCAATATAACTGAAGCTCAGTTCCAGGGAGCGGTGGCATCTGAGGTCACCCGGGTACTTCAAACAACTTTACCTAGAATCCTTGATGATGCTCTTAGAAGAAGAGAGAATCATAACAGTTTGGGAAACCAAAACGAAGGAACTAGTGGTGTTGTTCCTCGAACCCATGAAATAGTATAGGCACAACCCGAACCATGAAACAGTTGGCATGACTAACCAGAGCACAAGAATTCATGGCCATGGATGCAACTATAAGAATTTCAGTAACTGCCATCCCAAGGCATTTAATGGAAAGAAGGATGCCATTGCAGCCTTGCAATGGATCACGTCTATGGAAGTTGTCATAAAGATGACTGAATGCAGGGTGGACCAAGCGGTAAAGTTTGCCGCACATTTGTTCGAAAAGGAAGCTCTTGATTGGTGGGAATAATTGACTGGATGACTTGGGAAGATCTCAAGTCTTTGGTTATTAAGACGTACTGTCCACAGAATGCCGTAGACAAGATTTAAGCTGAATTTCTGAGGTTCGGAGCTGGAACCATGACTCATCAAGAGTACATAACTAAGTTCAATGAAATGGCCAAGTTGGTGCCACATTTGGTTACTCCTGAATCATGAAGAATAAAATGTTGTATTCAAGGTTTACCTCCTAAGGTTCATACCTTAGTAAAATCCATCGCACCTGAGACGATTGATCTGGCTGTTGAGAAAAGTACGGTGATGTTTGATGAAGTGGCGCCATTGAAAGTTGATCACAAAAGGAAACCCGATGAGATTGTTTATAAGTTCAAACTGGGAAACACTAAATTTCCCAAGAGAGAGGATTCAATTCCAACCCTGATAGAGTTAATCAAGGAATGAAGTGCCAGACTTGTCAGAAGTTTGGCCATTTTGCAACCCAATGCCCAAATGTTAAATGTTTTAACTGCGGAGAGATAGGGCATTATAAGACTTCTTGTCCTAAACCACTTAAACCCATAATGAGTGGTCAGAATAAAGGAACTGGACGAGTCTTCATCTAAGGAAGTGGAGATGAACCAAAAGGTAAAACTAAGGAGGTGGCAGGTACTTTCTTAGTCAATAATATTTACGCCAAGATTTTTTTTGACATGGGAGCAAGTAGAAGTTTCGTTTCATGTACATTCACCCCATATTTAGGCGTAAGACCGATTCCACTTATTAATGCCTATGTCATTGAAACGGTAAGTGGCGAACATATTAGGATAACTGGATCATATCTTGATTGTGTCATCAATTTTGGTGACAATAAGGTATTAGTTACACTAATGCCGATGAACTTAAACGAATATGAGGTTGGATGGATTGGTTAAACCAATACCAGGCCCAGATTGATTGTAACCAGAGAACGGTCCAGATAGGAAACCAGATGAAACAAGTTTGATGATTCAGGGTGATAATAAGTCTAGTAAGATTAAAATTATTTCAATAGCAAAAGCTAAGAAATAACTGATTAAGGGAGATGGTACATTTTTACTCCATGCTTTAAACATTAAAACTAAAGGACAGATTGTGGATATTCCGGTAGTTTGTGATCACCCGGATGTCTTTCTGGAAGAAGTACCTGGTCTTCCACCTGATCGTCAAATCGAATTCCAAATCGAACTCATTCCTGGAGCTAAGCCTGTTGCAAAATCCCCTTATCGTCTAGCTCCTTTCGAATTGAAAGAACTTATGAAACAAATTAAAGAACTCTTAGACAAAGGATTCATTCGTCCGAGTAGTTCACCTTGGGGAGCACCAGTACTATTCGTAAAGAAGAAAGATGGAAGCATGAGGATGTGTATTGACTATCGGGAATTAAACAAGCTGACTATAAAGAACAGATATCCATTGCCTAGAATAGATGATCTATTTGATCAAGTACAAGGAGCCAAGTACTTTTCAAAAATCGATCTTAGATTAGGATATCATCCGTTGAAGGTATAAGAAGAGGACGTACCTAAGACTACTTTCAGAACCCGATATGGTCACTATGAATTCCTAGTCATGTCATTTGGTCTAACGAATGCCCCTGCAGCATTTATGGACCTAATGAACAGGGTTTGTAAACCATTCCTTGATAAATTTTTCATCGTTTTCATTGATGATATTCTTATCTATTCCCGAAGCCAGAAAGAACATACTGAGCATCTTAGAATCATTCTGGAAACCCTAAGAAAAGAAAGATTGTACTCTAAGTTATCAAAATGTGACTTTTGGAAACAAGAAGTACAATTTTTTGGGCACGTGGTAAACAAACAAGGAATACAAGTAGACCGAGGTAAAATCGAAGCTGTCATGAAATGGGAACCCCCAAAGACTCTGACAGATATTAGAAGCTTTCTTGGATTAGCCAGTTACTACAAAAGATTCATTAAGGACTTCTCCAAGATTGCTACACCTTTGACTGCTTTAACTCAGAAAGCAGCAAAGTTTGAATGGGGCATAAAACAAGAAGAAGCTTTCAACATTCTCAAGGATAAGCTTAGTCATGCACCAATCGTAGCCTTACCTGAAGGGAACGATGATTTTATCATCGATTGTGACTCTTCCCGAACTGGTCTGGGTTGTGTGTTGATGCAACGAGACAAGGTTATTGCCTACGCATCACACCAACTTAAATTTCACGAGAAGAACTATACTACGCATGATCTTGAACTTGGAGCCATAGTGTTTGCTCTAAAGATTTGGAGACACTATTTATATGGCACTAAATGCGTAATATATTCAGACCATAAAAGCCTCCAACATATTTTTAAGCATAAGGATTTAAATATGAGGCAAAGGAGGTAGATGGAAATCATCAATGATTATAATTGTGAAATCAAATACCATCCAGGGTAGGCAAATGTAGTAGCAGATGCTTTAAGTCGAAAAGAATGAGGCCAACTGATTAAAGTAAAAGCACTACCATTAGATCTGAAATTAGACTTAATGGAGCAGATTAGGAAAATCTAACCAAAAGCATTAGAAGAAAAAAACATTAAGAAAGAACGTATGGTTGGGAAACATAAGTTACTATCCAAGGGAAATGATGGAATCATGAGATTCGAACAAAGAATCTGGATTCCTATTCTTGGAAATATTCAAGAAAAGATATTAGATGAAGCACACAAATCAAGATATTCCATGCATCCTTGTGCGAACAAGATGTACAAAGATCTGAAGACTCATTACTGGGGACCTAACATGAAGAGATCTTTAGCTTAGTACATAGACAAATGCTAGACTTGTCTTCAAGTTAAGATTGAACACCAGAAACTGGAAAGTCACTACAACAAATACAGTTACCTGTTTGGAAATGGGATCGGATTACAATGGACTTCGTAACTAAACTATCCAGAACCCTGAACGGACATAATACCATATGGGTCGTGGTCGATAGACCGACCAATTCAGCCCATTTCATACCCATCAATGAGGCATACTCTATGGATAAATTAGCTAGAATCTATATCAATGAAATTGTGAGCCACCATGGCATACCACTGTCTATTATTTCTGATAGAGATAGTCGGTTCACATCTAGATTCTGGATGAGTTTTCCGAAAGAGTTGGGAACTCGACTTACCATAAGTACTGCATATCATCCTCAAACTGACAGACAGAGTGAACGTACAATTCAAACTCTAGAAGATATGCTAAGAATCTCTGTTATAGATTTAAGAGGTAATTGGGATAATCATCTTCCGTTAATCGAATTCTCTTATAACAACAACTACCACTCAAGTATTAAAGTTGCACCATTTGAAGCACTTTATGAAAGAAAGTGCAGAACCCCTGTCTGTTGGACTGAAGTAGGAGATAGCTAATTATCTGGACCTGAAGTCATACAGGAAACTACAGATAAGATAGTCCAGATTAAACAACGATTAAATGCTGCTCAGGATAGTTAGAAAAGTTATACTGACAAACGACGTCGACCATTAGAATTCCAAGTCGGGGATTCTGTGATGTTAAAGGTTTCACCTTGGATAGGTGTGGTACGGTTCAGGAAATGAGGAAAGTTAGGACCAAGATAAATCGGACCTTACAAGATCATCGAAAGAATCAAAACTATAACCTACAAGTTAGATTTACCTGAAGATTTACAAGGGATTCATAATACATTTCACGTGTCTTGTTTACGCAAGTGTTTAGCTGATCCAGCTCAGGCTATTACAATAGATGATGAGCACGTAGACGACAAACTTCAGTTTTCTGAACAACCGATCATGATATTGATACGCAGGAACGAAAATTGAGAAAGAAAGTTATACAAAAGGTATTGGTCTAATGGCAAGGTCGGATTGGAGCAGACAAGACTTGGAAGTTAGAAGAACATATGAGAGCCAAGTACGGAAATCACAGAGAGCGTGCACCAAACTAATGTCACCCCAACCGGGGGCGACTATCAAGGGTGTCTACAGTTGGAACCCGAGGTCAGAGATGCTATTGCCCGTGAGGTCGTGCTCACTTTAAAGAATGTATTGCCTGACTTGCTGTCTGAAGCATTAAAGAAAATTAAGGAAGATGATGAAGTAAACCATGAGGAAAAAGAATATGACAGTGATGGGGACGAAATAAAGATGGGATCAAGCAATAGGGGGTGCACTTATAAAGGTTTCAAGGACGGAGACCCACCCAAGTTTGATGGGAACAAGGATTCGGTGGCTACGTTCGAATGGATTGAGAGGATGAACGTTGTAATCAACATAAGCGAGTGTCGACCGGACCAGGCCGTTAAGTATGTTGAACACTCTTTTACCAATGAAGCACTAGGTTGGTGGAGAAACATTCAGAGAATAAAGTCGCCAAACGCTATTGCCAGAATGACATGGGAAGACTTGAAGAAGCTGATAATCCAAAAGTTCTGCCCACAGAACGAGATTGATCATGTGGAGAACGAGTTCCTGAACTTCAAGGCTGGCAACAAGACTCATCGCCAGTATACTGCGAAATTCAATGAGCTGGCCCAACTGGTACCACACTCTGAAGACCGTCTGATTAAGTACCATGTCAAGGGTTTGCCGCAAAGGGTCCGTGTCCATGTCAAAACTAACCTACCCTCGACCTTCGAGTCAGTAGTGAATCTGAGCAGAATCGTCTACGACGACTACGCCAATGAGGACCCGGCACCTGAGACACAAAAGAGAAAGTGGGAGAACCCGTCTAGGGGCACCGGGAAAAGGGATGCAGCAGCTGAAGTTAAGAGACCAAGGTCAGATGAATATGAAACTTGCAAGAAGTGTGGAAAGCACCATCTTGGCGAGTGCCGAATCGGCACCATCATGTGTTATAAGTGCAGGAAGCCGGGGCACTTCTCCCGAGAGTGTTTAAAGGATGTCAAGTGCCAGAGTTGTGGAAAATATGGACACCTGACTAGGTATTGCAGGAAAACCAGACAATCCGGTTCGGGAAAGGAAAAGGAAGCTGAAAAGGAACAGCCAAGGGCTAGGACTCGTGCGTATGCACTGACTGAGGAAGAAGCAAGAGGAAACCCTGATGTTGTGTCAGGTACGTTTCTAGTAAATGATGAAAATGCTGCTATTTTATTTGACTCTGGTGCTAGTAAAAGCTTCATATCAAACGCATTTAGTCGTAAACTGGATTGCACTATCAACACCATAGTAAAGGCCTTTAGCGTACAAACTGTCGTGGGTAAAAATTCGACAGTGTTTCAAGTAACAGAGGATTGTATCATAGAAATAGAGGGCCATAAGTTTCCTTCTAGATTATTCCTTCTCACCTTAGGAGGATTCGATATAGTATTGGGTATGGATTGGTTAGCTGCCAACGAAGCTCAAATCATATGTAAACGTAAGAGGATACACCTCAAAGCTCCTAGCGGAAGTCCAATTACGGTTTATGGGGATTGGAATTGCACAATGCTAAACGTCATTTCGATGATCAAGGCCGAAAGTTACATCAGGCGCGGTTGCGAAGCTTATCTGGCGTATGTTATTGACGATAGAATGAAAACGAAAGCACTTAAGAATGTACCCGTGGTGTGCAACTTTCCGGAAGTATTCCCTGAGGATCTATCTGGATTGCCACCCGATCGGGAAATAGAATTTCAGATTGATTTACTGCCAGGAGCTGAGCCCGTTGCCAAAGCCCCCTACCGATTGGCTCCGTCTGAAATGAAAGAATTGATGTCTCAACTACAAGAATTAACTAAAAAAGGATTTATTAGACCGAGCATTTCACCGTGGGGCGCTCCGGTACTATTTGTAAAGAAGAAGGACGGCAGCATGCGCATGTTCATTGACTACCGTGAGTTGAACAAGAGAACAGTAAAGAACAAATACCCACTGCCTAGAATAGACGACCTTTTTGATCAACTGCAAGGTGCGAGTTGGTTCTCAAAGATCGATCTTAGGTCGGGTTACCATCAGTTGAAAGTAAGAGAAGAATACGTACCAAAGACCGCGTTTCGCACGCGTTATGGGCACTATGAGTTTCTCGTGATGTCTTTCGGATTGACCAACGCACCAGCAGCGTTTACGGATTTGATGAATAGAGTATGTCGACCCATGTTGGATCGATCAGTGATTGTTTTATAGACGACATACTGGTATATTCAAAAAGTGAGGGTGATCACCACTGTCACCTAAGGGAGGTTCTGGAGGTGCTAAAGAAAGAAAAGTTGTACGCAAAATTCTCCAAATGCGCGTTCTGGCTTAGGGAAGTCCAATTCCTAGGTCATGTAATAAACCCAAACGGCATCATGGTGGATCCTGCAAAGATCGAGACAGTAAAGGAATGGAACGTCCCAAAGACACCAACAGAGATACGAAGCTTTCTAGGATTGGCAGGCTACTATCGAAGGTTCATTCAAGATTTTTCAAGGATAGCCTTGCCACTAACTAACTTGACACGGAAGGAAGTGAAATATGAATGGGGTCCAACCCAAAACAACGCGTTTGAAGAACTTAAGGCACGATTAACCCAAGCTCCAGTCTTAACTCTACCTGAGGGAGATGAAGACTTGGTAGTCTATTCTGACACTTCGGGGAGGGGTTTGGGGTGCGTACTTATGCAACGAGGAAAGGTAATTGCTTACGCATCGCGGCAACTAAAGGTTCATGAGGTTAACTACCCAACACACGATTTAGAGTTAGCAGCAGTAGTTTTCGCGTTGAAAATATGGAGGCACTATCTGTATGGAGTCAAATACACCATTTACTCCGATCACAAAAGCCTGAAGTACTTTTTCGGACAAAAGGAATTAAACATGAGGCAAAGGAGGTGGTTAGAGCTACTGAAGGACTATGACTGTGAGATATTGTACCATCCAGGCAAAGCGAACGTGGTGGCTGACGCTTTAAGCAGAAAGGAAGAATCGGAACCTATACAGATCAAAGCTTGTCAGCTGATTATAACACCAGATTTGATGAGTGAAATATCAAAGACACAAGACGAAGCGCTATTAGAAGGAAATATAAAACGGGAAAGAATAGTAGGACAACAGGGGAATTTGGATGCAAATGCATACGGTGTACGAACTAGGTTTGGCCGAATGTGGATACCTAAGATTGGCGAGCTTAGAGCCAAAATACTCGATGAGGCCCATAAGTCTCACTATTCTATCCACCCCGGGACAAACAAAAAGTATCAAGACTTGAAGAAAGAATACTGGTGGCCTGACATGAAGAATGATGTGACAGAATACGTGAGCAAGTGCCTAACGTGTTCTCTAATTAAGGCCGAGCACCAGAAACCATGCGGTAAAATGCAACCTCTACCAATACCGGAATGGAAGTGGGAGGAGATCACGATGGACTTCATTACCAAGCTACCGCGAACAGCTAAAGGCAATGATAACATTTGGGTGATCGTCGACCGCTTGACGAAAAGTGCTCACTTCTTGCCAATACGTGAGACTTCCTCGTCAAAAAAACTAGCAGAAATATTTATCAAGGAAGTTGTGAGCAGACATGGTATGCCGCTGTCGATTGTGTCCAACAGGGATACTAGATTCACGTCAAGGTTTTGGAAGAAATTCAACGAAGCAATGGGCACTAGACTGAACATCAGCACCGCTTACCACCCCCAAACCGATGGACAATCGGAAAGGACTATTCTGACCTTGGAGGACATGCTCCGGGCCTGTATCATTGACTTCGGTGGGAGCTGGGACAGCCATCTACCATTGGCAGAATTCTCATATAACAACAGCTATCACTCGACTTTTGGCATGCCGCCATTTGAAATGTTGTATGGGAGGAAATGTAGGACCCCGGTTTGTTGGGGGGAAATTGGACAGAAGGATTTTGCAAGTCTCGAAGTGGTCAAAGCTACTTTCAAGAAATTTGATCAAATCAAGGCTCGAATGAAAGCCGCAAAAGACAGACAGAAATCATACGTGGATAAGAGAAGAAGGGAGTTAGAGTTTCAAGTAGGGGACATGGTACTGTTAAAGGTATCACCATGGAAAGGAATCATCCGATTCAGAAAGCGTGGCAAACTAAGTCCAAGGTTTGTCGGACCTTTCAAGATTTTAGCGAGAGTGGGTCAAGTTGCTTACAGACTCGACCTACCCATTGAGCTTAGTGGAATACACCCTACGTTCCACGTGTCGCACTTACGCAAGTGCCTAGCTGACGACACAGCTCACATACCTTACGACGAGATCGTAGTGAATAACAGTCTAAATTATGTAGAGGAACCAATAGCCATTCTTGACCGAGCTGAGAAACGACTACGCAACAAGTCAATCCCATTGGTCAAAATTCAATGGAAGCACAGAAAGGGATCGGAATCTACATGGGAGAAAGAAGACGAGATGCAGGAACTATACCCTCAGTTGTTTAACGTATAATTGGTTTCGAGGACGAAACCTTTCTAAGGGGGGTAGACTTGTAACATCCCAAAACTGGTAATAAATAAATAATGACACGATCGAAATTTATAATTGTTAAATGGCGAAAGAAAAACGGATGGGCTTGGGCTCGGCTCCAACGGGCCGAAGGAAGCCCAAGTATATAAGGGCAAGGGCTGCTCCAAACCTTTCATTTCTACCATTCACAAGTTCTAGAGAGAGAGGAGAGAGCTCGAGTCTAGAGAGAGAAAGTGACGGATCGACTTGGGAATTCAGGAGAACGTTGCTGCTGTGCTCGTGATCATCTCCTCCGAATCAGAAATCCAACCCAGGTAAGCGTTCGATCATAATCTGAGTTTTTATGATTTTTTTGGGATTTTCGGTTTAGCCCAATAGATGATGATTTTACGGATGAAACTTGAAAATGAGCTTAGGTATAGCATCTAGAATGAAAACCGAACATTTTGATCAAATAAAATTTAGATATCGACACAATCAGAGTCGCATGCAGAACCTTCGGGTTTTTGGGGAAGAAGACTGATTTATCGAAACTACTTAGTTTCGATATATATATACAGACCTATCGAAACTACTTAGTTTCGATATATATATACAGACCCATCGAAACTACCTAGTTTCTATATGCCCACGATCCGAAGCTAAGATAATACATAAGTTACTTACCGAAACTACCATAGTTTCGATATGAACCCATGACTCGAAACTACCAAGTTTTGACAGAAGCAACCTATCGAAACTACCAAGTTTCGACAGAAGCAACCTATCGAAACTACCAAGTTTTGACAGAAGCAACCTATCGAAACTACCAAGTTTCGACATAAGCAACCTATCAAAACTACCAAGTTTCGATATAAGCAAATCCATCGAAACTACTAGGTTCAAGCATAGTAATGTCTAGTGTCATCTAGGAGCACTACCTTACGTGTATGACTTTATTATACAGATTGTGAGTGACATTAGTGACGCTCAGTACCAGCTAGGTGTATCTCAGAAACTACTCATCAGGTGAGTTCTATGTGTCCCTTTCTATGTTATGTGCAAACCTTATTAAATGTTTTGGGGCTGAAGTGTATATACTAAATGAATAAATACTATGAATGCCAATGTGATTATACGTGATATACAAATATATATATTTATATATATATATGAAAATGAATTATGAACAAAGAATGAAACGTATGCTTACAAAGTATGAATGAAAGGATGACAAAATATGAATGAATGAAATCTTGCTTTATATAATATATACTGCATGTTATCAATATACGTGAATGTTATGGACGCTTCGATGCTAACGGCTACTACGGTAGACGGACGACCACGTGACTATCTTGCAACCGGGAAAAAAATATTCCTTCATCAGCTAGGAAATAAAAAGGGGCATTAATGGACGGTCGAAACAAATGCCAAATCATATGTAGAACGGTTGCAAACATGGTAGCACGTGGGAAACGGATACCTTCGGGTAGACGGGCGAAAAGGACGGACTACGACGGTAGGACGGTTTACAACGGACGGCCGAAGGTTGGCCGGACGGTTTTAGGCGGATGGTTTCTAGGACCGGACGAGTCAAAGGGCTACGACGGTAGCTTCATGGCGTATGTCTTTGTGACATACGTAGTAAAAGACGGGTTGATCACCCTTATGTGTACGACCAAATGAATGTCAAGGAAAAACTAAAGGTGAATGCATATCAATGTAGTCACTCAAGAATGATGAAAGAAAAGTAAAAGTTAAGAATACGTATTTATGTTCTTTATATATAAACTTATGTATATTTTTGAAGAAATAATGTCTATATCTAATCTTTTAAACTAGAACTCACCAGCGTTAGCTCATTTTTAGTATACATTTCAGGTAACAAAGAAAAGGGTCGTGCGAAGGCGTGAAGGCTGCCCGGCTAGAGACTGACATTCCGATTTATGTTTTCTTTTATTAAACAATGATGTATGTTTTAAATGTTGAGACTTCCGCTGTAATGTACTCAAACGTGAATGTTTTTGTTGTTAATTGAACGTGTTAAATTTAATGTTCAGTATTAATGACTTTGTTTATGAGTAAACCCAACAAGTGAGGTTACCCGGGATAAGGGGCCTTACAACAACTATTTTATTAAGGACTGGAGGGTCCTGAGTGGAAATAAATATTAAATATAACGAGATGACTTTTGTTTAAATCAAATTATTAGAACTCACTCAGCGTAGCTGACTTTGTGTGTACATTAGATTGTTTTGCAGATGAGCTTTGAGATTGACGTATCTTTTCTTGGGAAAGGTGCTTCTCGGATTGGTGTGCATGCATTCGAGAGGTAAATGAGATAACGTAATAAATAACGTTTTTAGAAAGACTTCCATTGTAGTTTAATTGATAGCTTACACACATTTAATAGAGTAGCCCTTTATGAGAACCAACTGTTGGATGCCCACGACGAGGTATTACAAGTTGATATTAGAGCCGTGGTTTAAGAGAAAATCATTGTTTTTATAAAATAAAATACCATAACTTAAACTGAAAATGGGTGAGGGTGAAACGAATGCCACCACGAGTAACCGCGAGCCAAGAGGTACGTCTTTTGAGTCATGCATTAATTATTAGAGTATTAATGGTGTAGTATAATATTATGTGAAGTTGCGTCGTGTGATTAAGTGAGATTATGTGTGATTTAAATAATGTGGAGTAACATTAATTGTGTTATATGAGATAATTGGTGTTAGCATGATGTAATGAATTGTGTGTAACCATATGTGGTGTGTAATTATGATTATTATGAGAATTTGATAGATAATTGTGTGGTTCTATGTGAGTTTCATATGTGATTCCAGTGTGCGGGAAGGTAGAAATTTAGTGTGAGTATGATGGGAAAGGTTTAGAATCCGAGCAATGATGGGGACCACCAAATTGCTTTTGATCACCGTGATTTGGCATTCTATGGTTACTCTCATATTCTGAATTTGTACCTATAGTAATCACACTGACGTTCTATCTTGAGTAGGATTAGGTGGCTAAGACAAAGCGTACGAGATTGGGCAAGCATGGAACTCCTACTAAGGGAATGTAGATCGACAGGTTAAGCAGCTGACAGTGAGGTGGGGGTGGTGTTGGCATTACTCACGCCAAGTGTGACTGGAGCTTCAGTCGGAAACATACCATGTGGAGCTATGATTGGAAAGACGAGCCGGAAAAGGAGAGCAGCGCCAGCTTTACGTGATTTTCTTCCAGAATGTTGACCTACACGGTTAGGAGAGCTTTTGTTTCAGGAGGAACCAGAGGACACGCCAGATCCACCTGATGTGGTCTAGCAGTAATCTTGTGCGCATTGTTAGGATGCTCGATTGTTTGATGATTAGATGAGGTGGCCGTTGCCATGAGAGATTCCAAGGTGATTGACACTTTGATTCTATTAGACGTTTACGTGCTAATGCTCAGGTGATGTTTGGAGTGCAATAGGTGTATTGCACTTGGTGTAAATGAGCAGGACGAGGTCCTGTGAGAAATTGTGGTTATATACCTTGTGTGTAGTTATAAGGGTCCGGGACAAGGTCCCGTGGGGAATTATGATTTATCTATATTGTGTGTATAAATGATTAGGATGATGCCTTATGTTTAGACCGAGTAATGTGTTATCCTAAACCATTGGTACGACTCGTTGGGGGTAAATAGAAGATAGGGTTTAGGAGTTTGTGTGTCTATATGTCACAAGATCATACTGTGTACGTGTAGTTTTGCTCAGGTCTAGCTAGAGGTGTGTGCCATTTTTTTGAGTTAGAGGGTTGGGAAACTATGTTACTTTATATACCTTAAATATGATAGGTTTGTTATTGTGACTTGACGTTATGTGTCCTGGTGGTACGCTCATAGTCATGCATTGGACGGGTGGTTGGTTGGGCCAAGGATAATGTTACAATCTTGATGATTTTAACGACGATGATACATGTAGGATCGGTGAATACAAGATGGTTCTACTCTAGTTGTGATTGGCGGAAACAATCAAAACTAAGCAATGTAAACAAGTAAACAAGAAGAATACAGATAAATGCAATTTGTATTAAGCTTCAAAGATTACAAGATTACAGAGAAAACTCTTAAGAAAAAGCACACTTATACAATGACTCTAAGTACTACTTATATAGTAACTTAGAATTAAGACAGGCCCTTGATTCTAAGGATCAGATCTAACACAAGTCGTTGATCTTGTATTGAAGCTATTCTACATGTAACGACAATAAATACTACAAAAGTTATCTTTACTCAAACGTCTTCTTAGTCATCATTGCTTGAGTCCTTAGAAGAAGAGCGTCGTTGTCTTTTATTGTATTGCACCAGTAACATTCTTTCTGCGTGGAGTGTGTCAGTGTTGCAGCAGAAAGTTGTCAGTGGTAATGTTTGCTTTATCGAAGCCAGTCAGCTGCAACGTTTGATCTTCAGAGGGAATGGCTATCAGCAGCAATGTTGTTGATCAACAGCAAGACACAACTGTCCACAGCTGCTGATGATTTGCCTATCAGCAGCAACTTTGGTCTTCAACGGATAAGGCTATCCGCAGCAGATTTGTTTTTCAGCAGAAGAACAAGTATCCGCTGAAGATAAGCTTATCCGCAGCAGTTTGTCGATCTGCAGCAAACTTTGAGGTCCACAGCAGTTGTACCTAGAGAATTTTGTAGACATCAGTCTTTATTTCTACAATACATTGAGGTGATGCAAGGAGTATTGGACGTCTTTCTTTATGAATCAGTGAGGTGCTCTTATGAGATGCCTATGCATATATCTCGGGAATTCGGAGCACGAAGCCAAGGGGTGAAGCTGTGAGGGGTGACGATGAAATCGTTATGTGGATGCTTGACCGGAGATAGTTATGACCAGATCGAGATGACGACGCTGAAGATGTCAGCACCAAGAGGACGAAGTGATGATAGTGACTCCATGGAACATGTCCATATGAGTAATTCTACTGATGTAGAATGCAAGATGAGCGGAATATTTTCTCTAAACGAGACGAAGGGTAGCTGACGCTTAAGATATGACGGACTTAATGTTCGTATTTATTAAATAAGGTGCGGCCGGTAATCGCGTGATAATGATAGAGCAGCGGCGAGGAAGGTAGAGCGAAAGAAGGATAAGTGCCGAGTTGCACATAAGTGACTACAAAAGGGAATACCTAAACTTGTACGTTATGACTAATCTATAAGAGGCAAACTCTTGCGAAGCATCGGAGGAGATAACGTTAGAATTTTAGAACCAACGGGATAGTGGTGTGCAAATTTTAAGATCATCGGAGGACGGTGATCAAGGCACTAATAATTAGCGGTGCATGCTTACCTATAAGACGCGGGGAGCGCAACGTAATGTAATGTAATATATATATATATATATATATATGTGTGTGTGTGTGTGTGTGTGTGTGTGACAAAAGAATGAAGGGTGTAGTTACCTGGTAAAAAAACTCACATGTTTAATTTATAAATTTTTATTATAACGAAATATCTACTTTTATATATATATATATATATATATATATATATGTAAGTATACTTACATGTGTTATATATAATAAAGAAATAATATGTAATGCGAGTTTGAAAATTTGAATTATACATGTTAAAATAATAATTAATGTGACACATTGCGTTTGGACAAGTACGGGATTGAAATGGAGTGTCATTATAAAATAAAATAAAATAATACTAGAAAATCATGAATGTTACACAGATGATCTCTAAGAGCTTGTGCAAAGCATCACTGATCTCCCCTAAGGTTCCCTTACTACAATATCACTATATATATATTTATATATATTTAATCATGAATATATATGTAAACATATACTGAATAAATCAAACATACAACTTTAATTTTATAAAAATAAAACTTATGAACTTAAATCATGTATTTACATCTTTTAAACATTTGATTTTTGTTAAATAAACCATTTTGTAATTTTATAAGAAATAAAATATACTCCTTTATATGTATTTATAATCAAACAAATGATAATTAGAGTTTTATAAATTAAAAATACAGTTTTTATAAACATTTGAAATGAATAAAAATGAATTTAAAACAAATGAGTGTTGAACCCTATTTATTTTTCCTTGACTCCTTCCAATTCCCTTGAACCCTCACTACTCTCATTTGAACCCACCCATTTTCAGTTTTGGACCCTCCTTTTTTCCACTTCCTGAACCCTCGAACAGTATGAAACCGATTTTGACTTTGCTAGGGTCAAACTTGCCCAAATCTTCAATCAATTCCTGTAACTACGGAATGCGAACTCTCCAAATCAGTTTCCTTTTCATTGACAACCGTTAAGAACTTGAAATCATGCATATTAATTATGTAATCAAGTATTTAAGACCCAAAATGGAAACTTTCGGTCGTGGGTTTATAACCCACAAATCATGCCGCAAATCCCGCTAATCCCATGCTAATCATAACTATAACGCATATATTATCGTCCCATATAACTTCCCCATCTAATATCAACTCGAAACGAGCCTCATTCTATCCTTTTCTTTCTCTCTAATCGCGATCGGCATAGGGGAAGAACGAGCTCTCCTTCTGCATCCAAATAAGTCTTATTTCAGGTAATATAACCATATTCCTACTCGATTTCATACTATAATTCAAAACCCTAAGGTGTTGTTTCCAATCTGTGTTTAATCGTTTTGGATCTGATGTGTTGGGAAGAAGGGCTCATGGGGCCGGGTCGCATGTGATGTGTCGGGAAGAAGGGTTGGGTCGCATCTGATGGGATGGGAAGAAGGGCTCGTGGGGCTGGTTAGTAAAAAGTAAATGTTTCAAAACTTTGACAAGTACTTATCCCAGACAAACTGGTTAATACTCTCCCATCCCACACATCAGGTCGCAGTTTCTAAACCTGGCAGACCCGTTTTTGCTCCTTATTTTGTTGTTCTTCTTGTCTTACTTCCATTATTCACCCACACACACAACTATATACAATGTTATGGTTTAAAAAACCAATTCTTTTTAACCTATTCTTTTTATAATCTTTCAAGGGTTATTATTATCTTCTTACAATATACATAAATTTATGGTTAATTATTCCCTAAAAACATTTTTTTTATTATCATTATTAATTAGGTATTAAATCATTTTCTAGAATTTCAAGATATTATGTATATTGTTATACACTATTAATCTTATAAATCTTATGAATGAACAAAGATACAAATCCTTTTTATAAACAAAAGTACTAATATGAGTAATATTATCAGTAAGAAATTTATAATTTCATTTTTATTACTTTAACAATAGTAGTGATTTAATTTCTTAAAAATATGATTTATAAAGATAATTGTATGAATTTGTTACTAGTATATGATATTATTTTTACAAGTTCATTTGTAAATTAACTATTTTAATTAGTGTTTATCACGAAATGAATATGAGCATCACTATTTTGAGTACATATTATTTCGTTCATTACTACTATATATTTAAAAAAAAATAATTAATGTTAGTGGATTTTCATAAGCCTTATTATTTTATATAACTCTTAAAAATTATAATAATCGTATTGTATCATTATGTAAACAAAAAGGGGTTAGTTATATATACATATTTTACTTAAACCTTTAAAACATCACATTATTAATAATACGATGTTATTTGCATTACTAACAATATAAAATGCTAATAATCGTTTTATACTTATCCTATTATTACTTTCACAAATAGTGTAGTATAGGAAAAATTCTCGTTAAATAATCAAACTTATTAATCAGAATTTTCATGAAAAGTAAACCCGCATGATTAATTTATTATTAATTCAAATAATATCCATACAAATATTATTATGTTCCAACATGATGACTATTTAAACCTAGTTATCTTAATAGGATTTTTATTACAATTAATTTGCAATTAGTATTTATTATTAACATAAAAATTCTCCTTTATAAATAAAACTTATAAAACATTATTTCATTGATATATATATGCATAAATATTTACCTAGGGCATCGTTAAACCGGTTCACTCGTTCTCGCGCCCTAGTTCAAGTTTTAGTCGTACAATATCAAGGTGAGTTTATGTAGCCCCTTTTTTTATTTTTTTACATTTTGGGGGTGAAACATGACTTGCATTGAAAACTATTTACAATTACAATATACAATTCTACATTATAACTATTTGTGTAATTTGTGCTTTTGTGCTTGAATGCTATGAGTTGAACTACTTATACATGACACACTCGTGCAATCATTAACTCTATACAAGCCAACGGTAACATTGATAGGTCTATTGTGTCTGACAAATCCACCCAGGTAGGGTGATTGTTACCGATAATACATTAGGGTAACCTGCGTGTTAGGCCTTAGTCACAAGGTTTGATTGTGCACCTAGTTTAACAATAGATTCTCCATAAAATGCCTTATTTACCATGTGTCATATGAATTGTATAAAACATTTGAAAACTACTTGAGATATCTAAACCTATGTATGCTCACCAACTATTTATAGTTGACCATCTCATTTTAAACATGTTTCAGGTGGAAATGTTGAAGTACAAGTTTATCATTTAGGAGCTTATGGACCTAGTGACAAATAAATTGGATGTATTGCTAGCTTCTGTTCTTTAAACAATATGTATTTGTACCTTTAATTCAATTTAATAAGTTTATGCAATTTAGTTTGATCATGAGCTTTTGAACAGTCTACATGTCCCGCCCTGACGTATTCCGTCGTCGGTTGGGGTGTGACAGATTGGTATCAGAGCCATGGTTATAGGGACTTAGGTTATTAGAAACCAATGACGTAGTCTATAACCTTAGGATACCCCCTTTGTGTGATTATCCTGCATGTTATCTTAGGTATTACATTGCATGATACAACACAAGTTATTTTATGTGCTACGTTGTTTGATAACTTACATGTTTACAAAAGAATTGCTATTCATGTAATACCTTATTTGTCACACTGTTTGATTACATACCACCTGGTTGATTCCGTGAAATGTCATCCTATGCTTTACTATACAATTGTTCCTATCTAAGACTTCATACACCCTAATCCTTACACACTGAGAATTATGTCACCATCATCATTTGTGAACAAAATTTAAACTCTTAGGCCTAAAGCCTATTAAAATTTTAAAAATCCCGTCAAAGTTTTGAGTTCTAAAAATTAGTAAAGAACATGTGCAATCCAGAAGGGTGAATGCCTTTACTTTGGGTCTTCTGTCTAAGAAAGCATTTCATAAATCCAAATCAACCGAAGGATCCGTATGCTTTCCTGGGAATTCCCGAAGTGAGTGTTCACCTATAGGCTAAAGCATGTCTTCCTGAAAGTATACGAATTTGAATCATTTTGATTTGTCAAAGTATTCATTTGGTTATGATACCAAATGAGTACAATCTAGACATCATCATTTTTGTTTATTACAATTTAGTAGACGTATCTAAGCCTTCTTTGTTAACTAACCATTTTACCATCTGATTTAAACATCGTTATTTTGTTCAAACAAAGCGTTTATCAAACCTTTAGTTTATAAATATTATTTGAAATATAAATTTTCTATAAACCTTTTCACCTTGTAAGGAAACTTAATACAACTTATTTTATAAAAGCATTATCTTAATTAATAATTAATTATAACTTTTATTTCGTTAAATTAATTATTATTAAACCTTGGCTTAATTACTAAATAATTTAGCCATTATTTTCCTTTGAAACATTCTCTTTATAATAACTAAAAATTAAATAAAAGGTTTTTATTTATTTATCCATCTATCTAGTTATTCAACTTATTATTTTCGCTATTTTATTAATTTACAAACAAGAATAAATTTCAATTACTTGTTTATTTACAAACAAAAAGCACAAATCATTTATTCGTAAGCACATTACTCTAAATACCTGCAAAACCTTCTCGTTATCTTGCACCTTCGTAAGTGTATGAGCATACTAGGCACATCAAGGAGATGAATCATTTCGCGTAAGCGTTAACCATCCATATAAACCTCAACGAGATTGAAAATTTAAAACCCAACTACTCGCATTATACGTAAAGGTCAAGCAACACGCTTGTCTGCAACACTCGACCACTTACAAAATTCGATAGTTTACGTTACTCATGAGATTCAATAACTCACATGTGAACATTCACCATAGACATGATACATGAAACTTGGTTGTCTATAATATACATAATAGTAGATTTATCCCATGATACATGAAACTTGATTGTTTGCAATATATATGATACTAGATTGATCACATGATATATGAAACTTATTTATTTACAAAATACATGATACTAAGTTGTTACATTATAAATGAAAACTTATTTGTCTACAAAATACATGATACTAAATTGTTTGCATGAAACTTATTTATATTACAAAATACATGATACTAATTTTTTTACATTATACATGAAAACTTATTTGTTTACAAAAAAAACATGATACTAAATTGTTTGCATGAAACTTATTTATATTACAAAATAAATGATACTAAATTGTTTATATTATACATGAAAATGTATTTATTTACAAAATACATGATACTAAATTTTTTACATTATATATGAAAACTTATTTATTTACAAAATACATGATATTAAATTGTTTACATTACATATGAAGAAGTAGTATCATGTACAAAACATATTTAACATAAAAAAATATAGGAAACAATTTGAGCCCTTGATCACATTTGTTTAATGGTTAAGATTAATTAAGAGTTAATTTTGAAATTAATTAGAAATAAAAATCACTAAAAGTGTAAAAGAAGAAATTGACACCAACATTTGACTTTTTTCATTAAATAACAGTTCCACCCAATTTTATAAACTTAAATACCTCTTAAATACTTTATTATTATTTTTTTAAAATTATATCATAAAATTGAGAATTTTATCCTCTTTAATATGAGTAGAGTATTGCAATATTTTATAAAAAATGTTTTTTTAAAAAGTCATGTAAAATGGAACTGCACCGATAACAATACATGCATATGTGATAACAAAAAAAAAATATATTAACACAATGTAAAATGAGATAACAACACGTTTTAAACAGTGTAACAACACAAGAAAGAATGTTGATATCCCACTTACATTGTGTTGTTATATCATTTTACACAATGCTGATATATTTTGTTGTGTGTTGTTATCAGCAGTGTCATACTTAGAAGAATTTTTAAAAATTTCAGTTTTTAAAAAAAAATATAGCAATACTATACTCATATTTAAGAGGATAAATTTTTCAATTTTGTGGTATACTTTTTAAAAAAAATAATAAAGTATGTAAAAGTTATTTGATTTTAAAAAAATGGGTGAAAACTAGTATTTAATGAAAAAAGTCAAATGATGGTGTCAATTAGCTTTTTACCATTCTATTGATTTACATTCATTTACACGTGTCACCACCTCGTTGGTTTCTACATTTTATGATAAATGTGTTTTGTACTGGATCCTATATTAAATTGTTTGCATTTTACATGAAACTCATTTATTTATAAAATAAATGATACTAAATTGTTTACATTATACATGAAACTTATTTGTTTACTATGTACATGATACTAAATTGTTCACATTTTACATGAAACCTATTTGTTTACAATGTACATGACACTAGATCATACATGAAACTTGAGTGCTTACATTATACACGGAACTAAATTGTTTACATTGTTGCAATTGATTAAGTACATCATACACAAGACATGATTATTCACCTTATCCACGAATGTTGAAAACCTATAAACTTTAAAACTACTCGGGGTTTGACGTATTCTTATTCAAGCACGAGTAAGCCATGGAACTCTAAGTTATGTCACATTATTACTCTTTAGTTTTCTGATTGACCTTACTATCTATGTCACACCTCCAAAATACACTAACGGAGTTTTACCGTTAGGAGCGTGACATACGAGGATCTCATTCATTAGTTACATTAAACGACTCTATATGAGTTTAGTAAATACCATTTAATAGTCAGAGTAAATACGGAATGCGGAAACGAAAAGGTTTTACAAAATCCACACGCAAAAACAAACGTGCCCAAATCATGCAAATCAAAATAAATAAATAAATAAGTAAATCCGATGTTTGAAAAATAAATGAGACTCCAATGCACGCATGCCCTATTCTCGTACTCGTACTCTAGCGACCTGTGAAAACATGCTAAAATGTGTCAACACTAGGTTGGTGAATTCATAGGTTTCAAATGTAAGTAAAGATACTAGATAAAACAATTGCAATTATATCAATAGGTAGCTGGCCTATAAACATGTTACTAAAGCGTTTCAAAACCGAAGCTGACTGTTTGTGTTTGATTTGCCTTCCACCATGTCTATCATGAAACAATGGTAAGATGTTAGGTCAATATTTCACCCTTTCGACCTCCAGTCGTGTTAGCACGACTAACGCGGGTGGGGCTTGTCATGCCCAGTAGTACTACTCAATCTTACCTCGCTATTCCATATATTAAACGATTCGATATGTAAGGACTTGTATGATATGTTTGCGCTTAGTACAACAAGTGATATAAAAGAAATGTAAGATCTAACTGTTTGTGTCATGTTTTCTCCCCCTAGTTTAAAACATAGAAAAAGGGGCCGTGAAACTCACCTTAGAATGCGTGTATATGAAAGCTAAGTAAAAACTGCTAGACTACTAACTGCCACCTATAAACATCAGTTTATAAGTGTGTGTGTTGGTGTAAGTTAACATGAACCCTAAGTATTCAAACAATCCCATTGTTTTAAGTGTTTAGAAAATATTTAATAGTTTGACCAAGATTGAACAATTTTGACCCGATTACCCGTCGGTGACCCGTTTAGTGATTTAATGTTTGGTTTGAATACTAACACGCATAGTACACAAGTAATTCAAGTTTTATGCTTCCCAACTCATAACTAACTTAGCATGGCAAGTTATATCTACATAATGCACGTTCGTCAAAGTTCCTACTTTTATTAATGTATGAACACCAAGTTTGGTTTCAATAGATTACATCATCTATTACACATTTTAATAACCCTAATCATGTTTATATATACCTACTAATGCATGAATGTTCATCACCACATACACATTAGGTCTAGACATCAAGTTTCAAATTCTAAAAGTTTTCACTTTTAGTAAGTTATGATCAATGCATGTGATTTGTACCAAACGACAATCTAAGAAGATTTAATACGTTCATAATAACAAGCTAGCATCATCCTATTACATCATGCACGTAAAACAACTCACATTCAACAAACACATTTCAACAAAGTTTTCTCTTTAGGAAGGTCTATGATTTCTAGCTTTGTTAACAAGATTCAATGCACCAATTCAATTGCAAACTACTTAACTAGCATAAATACAATCATAACAATCATCATACATGTCTAGCATGCAATCCTACAACATCACATAATCAAAAAGTCTCCAATTTAGACAGGTGATGCACCATATGAAACTAGGATTTTCTAAATTACAACATACCCATCAAATAGGTACCACAACATTAATCAAATAACAAATTCACCAACTATATTACAAAAACTCATGTTTGGATAAACTAGGGTTTCAATCAAAATGTTGGAATTATAAAGTAACGAAAACGGATGAAATAACTTACGTAAGAGTGTTAGAAACGGCTAGACTAGAGCGATTACACTTCCAAGTGCAAGATTGCAGATCAAAAGAGGTGTGTTTGGGTTGCTTTTGGTTTCAGCAATGGGGGGGGGGGGGGGTCTTGGGTCGTGACGGCTTCAAGGGGAGAAAAGGGTTTAGGGTTTTAAATTTTTTTTATAAAATTCATATAACACGCAAAATTACATAATTTATATTAATTATAATTATTAGTTGTTCAAAATATTATTCTTGATTAATCACCAACGTTCCGGGTTAGACTCAAGTGCGATCTGGTAATTCCACGAGTTACCGCTATATGAGTGTTAATTAAATGCAATGCATATGTGACTAACTGAGATGACAAAGTTTCTATGAACAATGCTTGAGATAACGATGTTTGTGTTAACGGAGTTAACCTGAAATTGCTGGATGCCACATCATCCCCTTGTTGAAAGAATTTTCATCCCGAAAATTTAACAAAGTCGCTAGTTGTCTGAAACAAAAAGTTTGGGTTGTCACATCATCCCCTTGTTGAAAGAAATTTCGTCTCTAAATTTAATTAGTACCTTATGTGTTTGCCATTGACTGTTTGAAAAGGTGAGGATATTTGCGAATCGTCAGATCCTCGCGTTCCCACGTGAACTCCGGTCCACGCTTCAAGTTCCAGCGAACTGTGACAATAGGTATCTTACTGCGCTTGAGCGTTTTGACATCTCGGTCCATGATTTTGACTGGTTCCACAATAAAACGTAACTGTTCATCGATTTCCAACTCCTTGAGTGGAACCACTAGTGTCTCATCTGATAGGCATTTCTTTAGATTTGTGTAACATCCCAAAAATAGTAAATAAATAAATAAATAATAACGCGATCGAGATTTAATCGTAAAAAATGAAAGGAAAATGGATGGGCTTGGGCTCGGCTCCAACAGGCCGAGGGAAGCCTAGGTATATAAGGGTCAAGACAGCCTCAAACTTCCAAACTTCTACCATTTGTAATTTAGAGAGAGAAAGGAGAGCTCGGGCCTAGAGAGAGAAAGTTGACGGATCGAACCGGAATTGAAGGAGCACGTTACTGCTGAGCTCGTGAGCAAAACCTCCAAATCAGAATCCCAATCCAGGTAACGATTCGACCCTAAACTGAGTTTTTGTTTAATTTGGGATTTTTGGGTTTTAGCTAAATAGGTGACGTTTTTACGGATGAAACTAGAAAATAAGCTTAGGACTAGCATCTAGAATGAAAACCGAACGTTTTGAACAAAGAAAGTTGTAAGATTGGCCAGATCAGGTTAGCATGCAAGAATTTCGGACTTGTTGGGGAAGAAGACTGTTCGACAGGCGAACTTATCAAGGTCGCTTGACAAGTTCGCCTGGCAAGTTCGCTTATGGCCATCAAGAGGTGAACTTAGCATGTTCGCCTATTAAGTTCGCCTGATTAGGTTTGCCTGATTATGTTCGCCTGATTAAGTTAGCCTAATTAAGTTCGATTGATTAAGTTCGCTTGGTTAAGTTCGCTTGGTCAAGTCAGGCGAACTTAGGACAAGTTCACCTATATGTTCGCCTAGACTTTAGGCTGCGAACTTAGCCTTAAGTTCGCCTAGTTCAGCTGAAGTAAAAGTGTGTAATTTAAATTAGGTCTGATGTATGTGTAATTAACCAATCCAGATCGTGTGTGGCCCTCATTGGACGCTGTTAGGACAGGACGAGACTAGCTCATCAGGTGAGTTCTATGTGCCCCCTTCTATGTTATGTGTAAATCATTTTATATGTTTTGGGGCTGAAGTGTATACAGTAAGTGAATAAATGCTATGCATGCCAATGTGATCATACGTGGTATACAAATATATATATATATATATATATATATATATATATATCTATATATGAAAATGAATTATGAACAAAGAATGAAACGTATGTTGACAAAGAATGAATGAAAGAATGGCATAACATAAATGAATGAAATCTTGCTTTATAATTATATATATTGCATGTTATGAATGTATGTATACGTTATGGACGGAAACGAAGCTAACGGCTACTTCGGTAGACGGACGACCACGTGACTATTTTTCAAACGGGACAAAAACGTTCCTTCATAAGCTAGGACGTATAAAAGGCACTCATGGACGGTCGAAGCAAATGCCTTATTACATGTAGAACGGTTGCATACATAATAGCCGCGTGGGAAACGGATGCCTTTGGGCAGATGGGAGAATGAACGGACTACGACAGTAGGACAGGTTTTAGGCGGACGGAGAAAGGTCGCCGAACGGATTTATGTTACGACGAACGGTTTCTAGGGCCGAACGGGTTATGAAATGGACTACGACGGTAGTTCTCATGGCGTTTGTCTTTGTGACTCACGTAGTAATTATGATGGGTTGATCACCCAAATGTGTATGACGAATGAATGTTCTCCCCAAAGTAAGTATGTATGTACATATGTATATACTAAGTATGAATGTTATTGGAGAACAGTAAAGCAAAGATTATGAAAATGCATGTACATTATATATGTATATATATAATACTTAACGATAAGATAAATGTTATGTCTGATTTTTTTTAAACTAGAACTCACCAGCGTTAGCTGACTTTTAGTATACATTTCATGTAAAGAAAGGAAGGGTCGTGTGAAGGCGTGATGGTTACCTGGCAAGCGACTGACATCCCACTTTTATATATGTTAAGACAATGTTATGTTTTTAATTTTTAAGACTTCCGTTGTTATGTTATGTTATGTTATGTTATGTTATGAATTCGAATGATGTTTGCTTCGGCTACTCTCGAATGTTTTTAATTTAATTTCAGTATTTATGACTATGTTTATGAGTAAATCAAACAAGTGAGGTTACCCGGGAAAGGGGTCTTACAAGTTGGTATCAGAGCAATAGTTTGTGAGATTCAGAAATCCCTAAATGTCTAGACTCAAGCTGATTATGGGACCAACGCACGGATGTCAGTATGGGTAACCAACGCCAAAGCCAGCATGGTAAGTAAGTACTAAAGTTAATGCACTTGGATAAGAATAGATACCTTAACTTAGAACCAATAGATGTCAATGTCACAACCGATTTGAAGAGTTTTGAACCCAAAAAGAAATGTAAATTAGTAATCACAAACCGGTCACTATAATTAAAATTTTACCTTGCTCATACTGTTCTAAAACTATGATTTGAAGGAATGGCGTTGATGTAGTCCCTTTATAACTATCAGGAAACTAGGAACTATGGCTGGTGGAGAAAGAACCGGACGCCAAGGCGGTCGCACTGGCCGAGTCGGTACACCTCCATTGAATCAAAGACATGAAGAGGAAGAGAGTGTGCACGCAGAACACACTGAGAGTGTGCATGAAACATTTGTGACCGCAACTGGGAACGACAATCTAGGGTCTCTATAGTTGGAACCCGAGGTCAGGGATGCTATTGCCCGTGAAGTTGTACTCACTCTGAAGAAAGTATTGTCTGATCTACTATCCGAGGCACTAAAGAAAAGTAGAGAGGAGGATGAAGGAGACCATGAAGAGAAAGTGTATGACAGTGATGGGGATGAAGTAAAGGTAGGATCAAGCAATCTTGGGTGTACTTACAAAGGTTTCAAGGACGGAGACCCACCCAAGTTTGATGAGAACAAGGATTCGGTGGCTACGTTTGAATGGATCGAGAGGATGAACGCCGTAATCAACATCAGCGAGTGTCGACCGGACCAGGCGGTTAAGTATGTTGCCCATTCTTTCACCAATGAAGCCCTAAGTTGGTGGAGTAACATTCAGAGGACAAAATCGCCAAACGATCTAGCCAGAATGACATGGGAAGACATGAAGAAGCTGATAATCCAAAAGTTCTATCCCCAGAACGAAATTGATCGAGTGGAAAATGAATTCCTAAACTTCAAGGCTGGCAGCAAGACGCACCGCCATCATACTTCTAGGTTCAATGAGCTAGCTCAACCGGTACCCCACCTGGTGGAGACAGAAGAACGAATGATTAAGTACTCTGTGAAGGGCCTACCTCAAAGGGTCCGTGTTCATGTAAAAGCTAATCTACCATCGATCATCAAATCGGTAGTCAACCTGTCTGGAATCGTCTATGGTGATTATGCTAACGAGGACACAGCTCCCGAAGCTCTGAAACGGAAATGGGAGAACTCATTCAAAGGAAATGGAAAGGGAAACTACACCGCTGAGGTGAAGAAGCCTAGGGCAGAAGGGTATGAAGTTTGTAAGAAATGCTCAAAGAAACACCAAGGAGAATGTCTTGTTGGCTCAACCATGTGTTATAAGTTGTCACACCCCGACCGATGGCGGAATCATCGAGGCGGACAATAGAATGATTGTTCAAAAGCATATGATAGCTAAAAGGTTGCATAATTCATTAATTAAATTTAAAGACAACAAGATCCAAATACGATACATTCCAAATAACCTAGTCTAGTTCAAAACATTGATTTATTTAACTAGGTCCATAGTTCTTAAGTGGAGAAATCTTCGGCAAGTAGTCACATATCCAAACCTGAAACATTATTTAAATCAAGTGTCAACTAAAAAGTTGGTGAGTACATAGGTTTAGTAAATCCGGTAAATAGTAGTTGTAAATCATTTTGCAACTCATTGTTTATCTTGTTAAACATAGTATGTATGATGTATCATTCATTTAATCACAATTCAAACCGAGTTTGACGCGCTTGAACAGAGCACAACAGCTAAGTCCGGTATGTTTGAATATAGTTACCCACTATATCTGACATGTTTGAATATAACACGCGGTTATATCCGAGTATGCAGTAATAAACACCCTAACCGGGTGGGCTGGTCAGGCACAATAGATCTATCAATATTACAGTTGGTTGTCTTGTGTTTAAATGTATGTACATCCAAAGAATAAGCATATAGTCTCATATATGACACGTACCAACAATGTGAGTAGCATGTATAATGTTTCACCCCAAAACGTATAAAAATGTAAAATAGGGGCTATGTAACTCACCTTGTAAGCGGGTATTTTTTTCCACGCGTGTAGGTGATAAGTATGTGGAAGCCTAAGCACGTTGATACCCTATGTAGATAAATGGGTATTATTGTATGTTTACATGTGCGTATTAGTATTTAATTGTGTATAGGTTTATAATAGCATTTCTCAGTGTTATTTGCATAAAAGTCGATCCAGATTTACTTGAAATTACTGATTTGATCGAAACTGTTTTATAGTTGTGACAGGTATCGAAACTGTGTTCAATCGAAACTACTAGTTTCGATTGACCATTTATAAGTGATACACAGGCTGTCGAAACTACCATCTATCGAAACTACTAGTTTCGATTAACCATTTATAAGTGATACACAGGCTGTCGAAACTACCATCTATCGAAACTACTAGTTTCGATTGATCATTTATAAGTGATACACAGGCTGTCGAAACAACCATCTATCGAAACTACTAGTTTCGATTGACCATTTACTCAATCGAAACTATGTAGTTTCGATGACCTAGACTTTAGTAAATAAAACAGTAATTTTTTTTCAGAACAATGGTTTGTCCGGTAATCGATGGTTTGGATTCGTGACTTCGATTGGTTCAGCTTGCCTTATGATAACAGAAGGTAAAGAAACGAAGTTGAGGATTCTTACGTGGTCGCAAGGGGCTGGACGGCAGAGTCTTAAATCCGAGAATGTCCAGAATGAGAATCGAGCTTCTGGATGGGATTAGCCTCTACAACCTTGGTCACAGCTTCACACAGAGATGGCGATTGTAATGGTGCCTTCAATTTGGAGTGAAATTGGGTGGAGGAGGGGTAGCGAGCTCGTGCAGGTGCGGTAATGGCTTTTTATAGCCGAGCTCGATCCTGATAATGAGACAAGCAATTGAGCATGTCCCGACACTCGTCTGGACGAGACGAAGCTGCCGAGCCATCTTGTAGGCGTGGAGGTTGACTGTCGGGGCCGAATTTGTGGCGTGGGTTTTCGGCCACAAACACGATCAAACTTTCTGTATGTCGGGGAGACCAATTGGTCGGGGGCTATTGTTCGCGTGGGGACGACGAGGTCAGGGAGACCAAATTCGGCTGTCGTGGTGCAGGGAACAGGCGTGTCGAGGGTTCGCTGGAAAATGGCTCGGACCGCCGGTCACTAGGAGAGACATCCGGAAATGCAGATTGGGATTTGGAAGGAATGGTCCATGAAGTTTGTTTTTGAATTAAAATAGTCCTGAGATAATTACGGATGAGTCCTTGTGGTTTGATTTGTCCATATTTAGTCCCTTAACTAATTTCTGTTTTAAAACCTTGTAGTTTTATTATTTTCAAAACAGACCCTCAACTTTTGTAAAAATAGCTAATTAGATTTCTTTTTTAAATTTCAATTATATTTTATAAACTTATATTATTATTATAAATATATATATATATATATTTTTTATAAAAGTTAATTATTATTTAGATAGATTATCATATTTTATGTTATGACCCTTTTTAAATTTCGATTTTTATATAAAATTTTATTTAAGTTTAGAACTTATAAAATTTTGATAATTTTAAATCCATAAAATAAATATATATATATTTTGTACAAAATTAAATAAAAACACTTGCATTTCGTTTAATAGAAAATGATTACATGATATATATTACAAATGCGTGAATAAAACCCGAAATGTCACAGTCTCCCCATGTCAAAGGAATTTCGCCTCGAAATTCAACTAGTGGAAGCTATGAAAAAGATGCGGATACTTGGTCTTCATTTGGTCTTCACGTTCCCAAGTGAACTCGGGTCCACGTTTAGACTCCCAACGGACCTTGACAATGGGGATGCGGTGATGCTTGATTTTCTTAACTTCTCGGTCCATGATTTCCACGGGTTTCTTAACAAAGTGAATTTTCTCGTCAATGCGCACTTCATCAAGAGGGATGTGGAGATTCTCGTCGGCTAGACACTTTTTCAAATTAGATACATGAAAAGTCGGATGAACGTTGATGAGTTCTGAAGGAAGATCGAGTTTGTAGGCCACTTTTCCTACCCTTTCGAGTATCTTGAATGGACCCACATATCGAGGTGCAAGTTTTCCTTTCTTTCCAAATCGGACTACACCCTTCCAAGGTGATACCTTTAGGAGAACCATATCCCCAACTTGAAATTCCAAGGGTTTTCGTCTTTTATCGGCATATCTCTTTTGCCGACTCCTTGGATAAGCTCGGGACCGGTGATTTGTGCTTCACCAATTTCGTTCCAACAAATCGGTGAATGACATTTCCGTCCATAAAGAGCTTCAAACGGTGCCATGTTAATACTTGTGTGGTAGCTGTTGTTGTAGGAAAATTCGATCAGTGGTAGGTGAGAATCCCAATTGCCACCAAAGTCAATGACACAAGCTCTAAGCATATCCTCGAGAGTTTGGATTGTTCGCTCGGTTTGTCCATCAGTTTGAGGATGGTAAGCCGTACTTAAGTCCAAACGAGTACCAAGAGCAGATTGTAATGATTGCCAAAATCGGGAAGTAAAACGCGAATCACGATCGGAGATGATGTTCAAAGGGATTCCGTGACGACTTACGATCTCATCAATGTAGATCCGAGCCAATTTCTCGACTCGATAGTCCTCATGAATAGGCAAGAAATGAGCAGACTTTGTAAGTCGGTCGATAATAACCCAGATACTATCGTGCCCACTAGAAGTGCGTGGGAGTTTGGTGATGAAATCCATAGCAAGGTTCTCCCACTTCCACACGGGAATTTCAGGTTGTTCGAGGAGACCGGAAGGCTTCTGGTGTTCGGCCTTCACTTTAGAACAAGTTAGGCATTTTGCCACAAAGAGGGCAATATCCGTTTTCATGCCGGGCCACCAATATTGCTGACGGAGACCCATATACATCTTATCAGCTCCGAGATGTATCGAATATCGAGTTTTGTGGGACTCGTTCATCAAAAATATACGAAGATCGTCGCGATCGGGAACCCAGATACGGTCCAAGTAATACAATAGACCGTTGGCTTTGGTTTCTAGCAAGAGTTCTACGCCACATGCCATCTCTTGATACATGTTTCCCTCGGTAACCGAGGTGTGTTGTGCTTTGAGAATACGGGCTTGGATATCGTTATAAATATGAACACTATGAAGCATGATACGTTCTTTACGACTCAAGGCGTCAGCTACAACGTTTGCTTTGCCGGGGTGGTAGTGAATCTCGCAATCGTAGTCGTTAAGAAGTTCAACCCATCGTCGTTGCCTCATATTAAGCTCTTTTTGATTGAAAATATGTTGGAGACTTTTGTGGTCGGTGAAAACCACGCATTTGGTGCCATATAGATAGTGTCTCCAAATTTTCAAGGCGAAAATGACAGCACCAAGCTCGAGATCATGGGTCGTATAGTTCTTCTCATGGACTTTGAGTTGACGTGATGCGTATGCAATTACTTGGCCACGTTGCATTAGAACACAACCAAGACCTTGGTTGGATGCATCACAATAAACGACAAAGTCGTAATTACCACTAGGAAGAGTTAGAATAGGAGCATTGCAGAGCTTGTGTTTGAGAGTTTGAAAAGCTTCCTCTTGCTTGGGTCCCCACTCGTAAGATTTACCTTTGTGAGTCAAGGCAGTGAGCGGAACCCTAATCTTGGAGAAGTTTGAGATGAAGCGACGATAGTAACCCGCTAGTCCAAGGAATGAACGAATCTCGGTAGGAGTCTTGGGAGTACTCCAATTCTTTACCGCCTCGATCTTTGCCGGGTCCACATGAATTCCCTTATTGTTGACTATGTGTCCCAAAAATTGAACTTCCTTTAGCCAGAATTCACACTTGGAGAACTTGGCGTATAGTTGTTCTTTCTTCAAGAGTTCCAAAATCAAACGAAGATGTCGTTCATGCTCCGCTTTCGTTTTAGAATAGTTGAGAATGTCGTCAATGAAAACGATCACGAACTTGTCCAAATAAGGTTTGCATACACGGTTCATGAGGTCCATGAAGACTGCAGGTGCATTAGTCAAACCAAAGGGCATGACCATGAACTCGTAGTGACCATATCTAGTCCGAAAGGCAGTCTTCGGAATGTCTTCATCGAGAACACGAAGTTGATGGTACCCGGAACGAAGGTCAATCTTGGAGAAACATGTTGAATCTTGAAGCTGATCGAAAAGATCGTCGATACGGGGTAAAGGATAACGGTTCCTAATTGTAAGCTTGTTGAGTTCACGATAATCGATGCACATTCGAAACGATCCATCCTTTTTCTTTACGAATAGTACGGGAGCACCCCATGGTGAATGGCTCGGGCGGATGAATCCTTTGGATGAGAGTTCTTGTAATTAACTTGCAAGCTCTTGCATCTCGGAAGGTGCAAGACGATAGGGGGCTTTTGCCACGGGAGTTGCCCCAGGCACAAGGTCGATACGAAACTCCACTTGTCTAGGGGGAGGAAGACCAGGTAAATCCTCGGGGAATACCTCGGGAAAATCTCGAATGATCGAAATATCTTGCAATTTCTTACCCTTGTCTTTCGTGTCAACTACGTGGGCCAAGAAAGCAACGTACTTTTGTGCTAATGTACAAGACATGAGTTGAAGACCACGACACGGTTTTTCACCAAAAATAACTAACGTGTCACCCGAAGGGAGAGGTATACGAATGCACTTTTCGTAGCAAATAACCTCGGCATGGTGCTTGGATAACCAGTCCATGCCAATTATAATATCGAAACTTCCCAATTGCATTGGAAGGAGATCAACGGAGAATTCATGACTATTAAGCTCAAGATTGCAGTCGCGGATAATAGAATTTATGGTAATAGATTTTCCGTTTGCTATCTCCACGGAATAAGAATTGTCAAGTTTCATTCTTTGTTTAGTAAGTCGAGATTCAAAGGCAAGAGACACAAAACTCCTATTGGCACCGGTATCAAATAAAATGGATGCATAATGATTGTTTACGAGAAACGTACCATTTATCACGTCGTTGTTTGCTTGAGCCTCATTAGCGTTTATATTAAACGCTCGTCCTTGAGGACCACCATGATGATGAAGTTTTGGGTATCGGTCACGGAAGTGGTTTGGATATCCACATTCATAACATGCCCGACCATTAAGAGGTGCCGAATAGATTGGGCGGTTGGCTGGAGCAGCTTGATGGACGGGAGGACGAGTACGGCAAGTAGTGACCACGTGTCCATATCGTCCGCAGCTTGAACACAATCGGCATGGTAGGTTGGCAGGATGATGGTACTTGCAGGTCTGGCATTGGGGATTAGGGCCCTGATAAGTTTTCGGGTTTTGACCCAAAGGGGCCTCTTGAATAGCAGGCACAGCGGGAGTTACGGATGCGAAGTTTCGACCCTTTCGTTTCTTGTTGCGGTTAGAAGACTCGGGTTTTACATCCTTGACGGCCGCAAGGGTAGAAACAACCTTTTTGGAACCCTTTCTTGTTAAGGTTTCGGCTTTGACATGGTTGTCGGATAGTGTAGCAGATAGACAGATAGCAGCTTCAAGTGTAGGAGGATTGCTTCCTAGCACAGCATCTTGAATTTGCATAGGCAGGCTGCCTATGTACTTTTCAATCCCCCGAGCAAGGGGAGTAATCATATGAGGCACCAGCAGACTTAGCTCTTGAAACCGGGTGGTGTAGGCCAGATTATCCTCGCTGTCTTGGGCAAGATCCCAAAACTCAGCCTCGAGCTTCCTCATTTCATTCCGAGGACAGAATTCATCAGTCATGGCCTTCTTCAGATCATCCCATGATAAGGATGTAGCAACATTAGCACCACGAGTGCGTTTCTCACCATTCCACCAGGTGAGGGCTCTCTTTTGGAGTACACTTGTGGCATAACGAACCCGAAGATTATCGGGACAGTCGCTGTTTAGGAATGTTCTTTCCATGCTTTCAAACCATTGAAGTAGGCCGGTAGCACCTTCAGTCCCGAAGAATTTTGTAGGATTGCACGAGTTAAAGTGCTTAAACGTGCAGTGACGGGTTGGTACCACCGTTCCCTTGGATGTAGTGAGACCCGTCACTATTGTTATTTGCTTGGGTCATTTGCCCTACCAGCTGGGCAAGAAGAGTAGCAAGATCCGGGTTGGAAGTGCTAGAGTTTTCACGTCGAGGAGGCATTCTAACACCCTAAGAAAAGACAATGATATTTTAGATAAGATGGATATATATGAGTTATAGCGGGAAATAATGTAAGCAGAAAAACATGATTCATCATGACGCGTGCCAGTGCATGTGTATTTATTCAAAGTTGATGGGGGAAACTAAGCCATCTATTCCGGATAGAACATGATGTTATAGATCATTATTCGCGTAATAGGAATTGCCGGGACTTGCATGCATTACAAATTGTTATTACGTGTGCACCCGTAATAATGATTTGCTTTGCATGTGTGTCTAGTTCTTCCTATCTTGCTATAACGTCCCCAAATTTTGAGTTTAAGTTTGGATTGTATCCTTGCGAATACATTGACTTATCAACGTTAAAAAATTCCCCGAAACTTTCCAAGAGACATGCTTTAGCCTATAGGTAAACACTCACTTCAGGAATTCCCAGGAAAGCATACGGGTCCGTTTATTTGGATTTATACGAAATGCTTTCCTAGACAGAAAACCCAATGTACAGGTGTCACCCTTCCAGATTGCACGTGTCCTTTACTGGTCTCAAGAAATTAAGTCGTTGACGAGATAAGATTTTGATAGACTTGAGAGTCTATGAGTATAAAATGTGTAGGAATTGTTGCAATTAATACGGATTAGGAAAGAGTATGGATAAGGATGGGTAGTGTATTTGTTTGCATAAGTTTGTTTGTCAAATATGTATGTAAAGTATGTATCATGTATCAAAGTCTTGTATGTATGTGTATAAGTCTCATGTACCAAACTCGGTAAAATTCAAATAATACCTAACTACAAATAATTCACATAGCAATTTATTATTTAGCACATAACACATAAAAGGGAGTCCTAGGGTTATAGTCTAGGTCATTGTGTCTAATAACCTAATTCCATATAACCATGGCTCTGATACCAATCTGTCACACCCTGACCGATGGCGGAATCATCGAGGCGGACAATAGAATGATTGTTCAAAAGCACATGATAGCTAAAAGGTTGCATAATTCATTAATTAAATTTAAAGACAACAAGATCCAAATACGATACATTCCAAATAACCTAGTCTAGTTCAAAACATTGATTTATTTAACTAGGTCCGTAGTTCTTAAGTGGAGAAATCTTCGGCAAGTAGTCACATATCCAAACCTGAAACATTATTTAAATCAAGTGTCAACTAAAAAGTTGGTGAGTACATAGGTTTAGTAAATCCGGTAAATAGTAGTTGTAAATCGTTTTGCAACTCATTGTTTATCTTGTAAAACATAGTATGTATGATGTATCATTCATTTAATCATAATTCAAACCAAGTTTGACGCGCTTGAACAGAGCACAACAGCTAAGTCCGGTATGTTTGAATATAGTTACCCACTATATCCGATATGTTTGAATATAACACGCGGTTATATCCGAGTATGCAGTAATAAACACCCTAACCGGGTGGGCTGGTCAGGCACAATAGATTTATCAATATTACAGTTGGTTGTCTTGTGTTTAAATGTATGTACATCCAAAGAATAAGCATATAGTCTCATGTATAACATGTACCAACAATGTGAGTAGCATGTATAATGTTTCACCCCAAAACGTATAAAAATGTAAAATAGGGGCTATGTAACTCACCTTGCAAGCGTGTATTTTTTCCACGCGTGTAGGTGATAAGTATGTGGAAGCCTAAGCACGTTGATACCCTATGTAGATAAATGGGTATTATTGTATGTTTACATGTGCGTATTAGTATTTAATTGTGTATAGGTTTATAATAGCATTTCTCAGTGTTATTTTCATAAAAGTCGATCCAGATTTACTTGAAATTACTGATTTGATCGAAACTGTTTTATAGTTGTGACAGGTATCGAAACTGTGTTCAATCGAAACTACTAGTTTCGATTGACCATTTATAAGTGATACACAGGCTGTCGAAACTACCATCTATCGAAACTACTAGTTTCGATTGACCATTTATAAGTGATACAAAGGCTGTCGAAACTACCATCTATCGAAACTACTAGTTTCGATTGATCATTTATAAGTGATACACAGGCTGTCGAAACTACCATCTATCGAAACTACTAGTTTCGATTGACCATTTACTCAATCGAAACTAAGTAGTTTCGATGGCCCAGACTTTAGTAAATAAAACAGTAATTTTTTTTTCAGAACAATGGTTTGTCCGGTAATCGATGGTTTGGAGTCGTGACTTCGATTGGTTCAGCTTGCCTTATGATAACAGAAGGTAAAGAAACGAAGTTGAGGATTCTTACATGGTCGCAAGGGGCTGGACGACAGAGTCTTAAATCCGAGAATGTCCAGAATCAGAATCGAGCTTCTGGATGGGATTAGCCTCTACAACCTTGGTCACAGCTCCACACAGAGATGGCGATTGTAATGGTGCCTTCAATTTGGAGTGAAATTGGGTGGAGGAGGGGTAGCGAGCTCGTGCAGGTGCGGTAATGGCTTTTTATAGCCGAGCTCGATCCTGATAATGAGACAAGCAATTGAGCATGTCCCGACACTCGTCTGGACGAGACGAAGCTGTCGAGCCATCTTGTAGGCGTGGAGGTTGACTGTCTGGGCCGAATTTGTGGCGTGGGTTTTCGGCCACAAACACGATCGAACTTTCTGTATGTCGGGGAGACCAATTGGTCGGGGGCTATTGTTCGCGTGGGGACGACGAGGTCAGGGAGACCAAATTCGGCTGTCGTGGTGCATGGAACAGGCGTGTCGAGGGTTCGCCGGAAAATGGCTCGGACCGCCGGTCACTGGGAGACATCCGGAAATGCGGATTGGGATTTGGCACGAATGGTCCCTGAAGTTTGTTTTTGTATTAAAATAGTCCTGAGATAATTACGGATGAGTCCTTGTGGTTTGATTTGTCCATATTTAGTCCCTTAACTAATTTCTGTTTTAAAACCTTGTAGTTTTATTATTTTCAAAACAGACCCTCAACTTTTGTAAAAATATCTAATTAGATTTCTTTTTTAAATTTCAATTATATTTTATAAACTTATATTATTATTACAAATATATATATATATATATATATATATATTTTATAAAAGTTAATTATTATTTAGATAGATTATCATATTTTATGTTATGACTCTTTTTAAATTTAGATTTTTATATAAAATTTTATTTAAGTTTAGAACTTATAAAATTTTGATTATTTTAAATCCATAAAATAAATATATATATATATATATATATATATATATATTTTGTACAAAATTAAATAAAAACATTTCCATTTCGTTTAATAGAAAATGATTACATGATATATATTACAAATGCGTGAATAAAATCCGAAATGTCACATAAGTGCGGGAGGCCGGGACATTACTCCCGAGTTTGCTTAAAGGACATCAAGTGCCAAAGTTGTGGAAGATATGGACACCTGACTATGGATTGGAGGAAAACCAGACAATCCAGTTCGGGAAGGGAAAAGGAAGCTGAAAAGGAACAGCCGAAGGCTAGGACTCGAGCCTACGCCCTAACTGAGGAGGAAGCAAGGGGAAACCCTGATGTTGTGTTAGGTACGTTCCTAGTTAATGATGAACATGCTGCTATTTTATTTGACTCTGGTGCTAGTAAAAGCTTTATATCCAATGCATTTAGTCGTAAACTAGATTTTACTATCATCACCATAGTAAAAGCCTTTAGCGTACAAACTGTCATTGGTAAAAATTCGGCAGTATTCCAAGTAACAGAGGATTGCATCATAGAAATAGAGGGTCATAAGTTTCCTTCTAGATTATTCCTTCTCAGCTTAGGAGGATTCGATATAGTATTGGGTATGGATTGGCTAGCTGCCAACGAAGCTCAAATCATATGTAAACGTAAGAGGATACACCTCAAAGCTCCTAGCGGTAGTCCAATTACGTTCTACGGGGATTGGAATTTGATGATGCCGAACGTAATTTCAATGATCAAGGCCAAAAGTTACATGAGGCGCGGTTGCGAAGCTTATCTGGCGTATGTTATTGACGATAGAATGAAAACGAAAGAACTCAAGAATGTACCCGTAGTGTGCAACTTTTTGGAAGTATTCCCTAAGGATCTACCTGGGTTGCCACCCGATCGGGAAATAGAAATTCAGATTGACTTACTGCCAGGAGCTGAGCCCGTCACCAAAGCCCCCTACCGATTGGCTTCGTCAGAAATGAAAGAGTTGATGTCTCAACTAGAGGAATTAACAGAAAAAGGATTTATCAGACGAGCATTTCACCATGGGGCGCCCCGGTACTATTTGTAAAGAAGAAGGACAGCAGCATGCGCATGTATTGACTACCGTGAATTGAACAAGAGGACAGTAAAGAACAAATACCCACTGCCTACAATAGACGACCTTTTTGATCAACTGCAAGGTGCGAGTTGGTTCTCAAAGATCGATCTTAATTCGGGTTACCATCAGTTGAAAGTAAGAGAAGAAGACGTACCAAAGACCGTGTTTCGTACGTGTTATGGGCATTATGAGTTTCTCGTGATGTCCTTCGGATTGACCAACGCACCAACAGCGTTCATGGATTTGATGAATAGAGTATGTCGACAAATGTTGGATCGATCAGTGATTGTTTTTATAGACGACATACCGGTATATTCGAAGAGCGAGGGTGGTCAATACTGCCACCTAAGAGAGGTTCTGGAGGTGCGAAAGCAGGAAAAGTTGTACGCAAAATTCTCCAAATGCGCGTTCTGGCTTAGGGAAGTCCAATTCCTAGGTCATGTGATAAACCCAAACGGCATCATGGTAGATCCTATAAAGATTGAGGCAGTAAAGGAATGGAACATCCCGAAGACACCAACAGAGATACGAAGTTTTCTGGGATTGGCAGGCTACTATCGGAGGTTCATTCAAGATTTCTCAAGAATAGCCTCACCACTAACTAAACTGACACGGAAGGAAGTAAAATATGAATGGGATCCAACCCAAAACAACGCGTTTGAGGAACTTAAGACATGATTAACCCAAGCTCCAGTCTTGACTCTACCTGAGGGAAATGAAGACTTGGTAGTCTACTCTGACGCTTCGGGTCAGGGTTTAGGTTGCGTACTTATGCAACGAGGAAAGGTAATTGCTTACGTCTCGCGACAACAAAAGATTCACGAGGTTAACTACCCAACTCACGATCTATAGTTAGCGGCAGTAGTTTTCGCATTAAAAATATGCAGGCACTATCTGTATGGAGTTAAATGCACCATCTACTCCGATCACAAAAGCCTGAAGTACTTTTTCGAATAAAAGGAATTAAACGTGAGACAAAGGAGGTGGTTAAAGCTACTTAAATACTATGATTGTGAGATATTGTACCATCCAGGCAAGGCAAACGTAGTGGCTGACGCTTTAAGTAGAAAGAAAGAATCGGAACCTATCCGAATCAAAGCGTGTCAGCTGGTTATAATGCCAGATTTGATGAGTGAAATATCAAAGGCACAAGATGAAGCACTATTAGAAAGAAATATAAGATGAGAAAGAATAGTAGGAAAACAAGGGAATTTGGATACAAATGCTTATGGTGTACGAACTAGGTTTGGCCGGATGTGGATACCTAAGATTGGCGAGCTTAGAGCCAAAATCCTCGATGAGGCCCATAAGTCTCGCTATTCTATCCACCCTGGGACAAACAAAATGTATCAAGACTTGAAGAAAGAGTACTGGTGGCCCGACATGAAGAATGATGTGACCGAGTACGTGAACAAGTGCCTAACGTGTTCACTAGTTAAGGCCGAGCACCAGAAGCCATGCGGTAAAATGCAACCTCTACCAATACCGGAATGGAAGTGGGAGGAGATCACGATGGACTTCATTACCAAGCTACCGCGAATAGCTAAAGGCAATGATACCATTTGGGTGATCATATACCGCTTGACAAAGAGTGCTCCCTTCTTGCCAATAAGTGAGACTTCTTTGTCTGAAAAGCTAGCAGAAATATTTATCAAGGAAAACGTGAGCAGACATGGTATGCCACTGTCGATTGTGTCCGACAGGGATACTAGATTCATGTCAAGGTTTTGGAAGAAATTCAATGAAGCGATGGGCACTAGACTGAACATCAGCACCGCTTACCACCCTCAAAACGATTGTCAATCTGAAAGGACCATTCAAACCTTGGAGGACATGCTCCGGGCCTGTATCATTGACTTCGGTGGGAGCTGGGACAACCATCTACCATTGGCAGGATTTTCATATAACAACATCTATCACTCAACTATTGGCATACCGCCGTTTGAAATGTTGTATGGAAGGAGATGTAGGACCCCGGTTTGTTGGGGGGAAATTGGACAGAAGGATTTTGCAAGTCTTGAAGTGGTCAAAGCTACTTCCGAGAAATTTGATCAAATCAAGGCTCGAATGAAAGCTGCAAAAGACAGACAGAAATCATACGCGGATAAGAGAAGAAGGGATTTAGAGTTTCAAGTAAGGGACATGGTACTGTTAAAGGTCACCATGGAAAGGAATCATCCGATTTAGAAAATGTGGCAAACTAAGTCCAAGTTTTGTCGGACCTTTCAAGATTTTAGCGAGAGTGGGTCAAGTTGCTTACAGACTCGACCTACCCGTTGAGCTTAGTGCAATACACCCTACGTTCTACGTGTCGCACTTACGCAAGTGCCTAGATGACGACAAAGCTCACATACCTTACGACGAGATCGAAATGGATAACTATCTAAATTATGTGGAGGAACCAATAGCCATTCATGACCGAGCTGAGAAACAACTACACAATAGGTCGATTCATTTAGTTAAAGTACAATGGAACCACAGAAAAGGGTCAGAAGCGACATAGGAGAAAGAAGACGAGATGAGGGGACTATACCCTCAATTGTTTAACGTATAAACGGTTTCGAGGACAAAACCTCTTTAAGGAGGGTAGACTTGTAACATCCCAAAAATAGTAAATAATTAAATAATAACGCGATCAAGATTTAATCGTTAAAAATGAAAGGAAAATGGATGGGCTTGGGCTCGACTCCAACGGGCCGAGGGAAGCCCAGGTATATAAGGGTCAAGACAGCCTCAAACTTCCAAACTTCCACCATTTGCAATTTAGAGAGAGAAAGGAGAGCTCGGGCCTAGAGAGAGAAAGTTGACGGATCGACCCAGAATTGAAGGACACGTTACTGCTGAGCTCGTGAGCAAAACCTCTGAATCAGAATCCCAATCCAGGTAACGATTTGACCCTAAACTGAGTTTTTGTTTAATTTAGGATTTTCGGGTTTTAGCTAAATAGGTGACGTTTTTACTGATGAAACTTGAAAATAAGCTTAGGACTAGCATCTAAAATGAAAACCGCACGTTTTGAACAAAGAAAGTTGTAAGATTGGTCTGATCAGGTTAGCATGCAAGAATTTCGGACATGTTGGGGAAGAAACTTATCAAGTTCGCCTGGCAAGTTCGCCTGGCAAGTTCGCTTATGGCCATCAAGAGGCGAACTTAGCATATTCGCCTGTTAAGTTCGCCTGATTAAGTTCGCTTGGTTAAGTTCGTTTGGTCAAGTCAGGCGAACTTAGGACAAACTCGCCTATATGTTCTCCTAGACTTTAGGCAGCGAACATACCCTTAAGTTCGCCTAGTTCATATGGAGTAAAAGTGTGTAATTTAAATTAGGTCTGATGTATCTGTAATTAACCAATCCAGATCGTGTGTGGCACTCATTGGAAGCTGTTAGGACAGGACGAGACTAGCTCATCAGGTGAGTTCTATGTGCCCACTTCTATGTTATCTGCAAATCATTTTAAATGTTTTAGGGCTGAAGTGTATACACTAATTGAATAAATGCTATGAATGCCAATGTGATCATACGTGGTATACAAATATATATATATATATATATATCTATATATGAAAATGAATTATGAACAAAGAATGAAACGTATGTTGACAAAGAATAAATGAAAGAATAGCATAACGTAAATGAATGAAATCTTGCTTTATAATTTTATATATTGCATGTTATGAATGTATGTATACGTTATTGACGGAAACGAAGCTAACGGCTACTTCGGTAGACGGACGACCACGTGACTATTTTGCAACCGGGACAAAAACGTTCCTTCATAAGCTAGGACGTATAAAAGGCACTCATGGACGGTTGAAGCAAATGCCTTGTTACATGTAGAACGGTTTGATACATAATAGCCGCATGGGAAACGGATGCCTTTGGGTAGACGAGCGAATGAACAGACTTTTTAGGCTGACTGACAAAGGTTGCCGGGCGGATTTATGTTACGACGGACGGTTTCTAGGGCCGGACGGTTTATGAAATGGACTACGACGGTAGTTCTTATGGCGTTTGTCTTCGTGACTCACTTAGTAATTATGACGGGTTGATCACCCATATGTGTATGACCAATGAAAGTTCTCCCCAAAGTAAGTATGTATGTACATATGTATATACTCAGTATGAATGTTATGTGAGAACAGTAAAGCAAAGAATATGCAAATGCAAGTATATTATGTATATATATATAATACTTAACGATAAGATAAATGTTATGTCTGATTGTTTTTAAACTAGAACTCACCAGCGTTAGCTGACTTTTAGTATATATTTCAGGTAAATAAAGGAAGGGTCATGCGAAGGCGTGATGGTTACCCGGCAAGCGACTGACATCCCACTTTTATATATGTTAAGACAATGTTATGTTTTTAATTGTTAAGACCTCCTCTATTATGTTATGTTATGTTATGAATTCGAATGATGTTTGCTTTCGCTACTCTCGAATGTTTTTAATTTAAGTTCAGTATTTATGACTATTTTTATGAGTAAATCCAACAAGTGAGGTTACCCGGGAAAGGGGCCTTACAATTTGAGACATGAAAGACATTGTATACTCCATTGAGTGTATCTGGTATGTTCAATTCATACGCTACTGGAGCAATCCTTTTCACTATCTCGAATGGTCCAACGTAACGCGGGTTTAACTTACCTCATTTTCCAAAATGAATCACACCTTTCCAAGGTGAAACCTTTAATAGCATTTTGTCGCCCACCTCGAATTCTAATGGTTTTCTGCGCTTCTATGCATAACTCTTTTACGGTCACGGGCTGCCGCCATACGGTTTCGGATTTGTACGATTTTCTCTAAAGTTTCGTGCATAAGTTCAGGACCCGTAAGTTGGGTATCTCCAACTTCAGCCCAACAAATTGGTGATCGGCATTTCCATCCATACAAAGCCATGAACGGTGCTGCCTTGATGCTAGTATGACAGCTGTTGTTGCAGGAGAACTCTACTAGAGGCAATCGAGTCTCCCAACTGTTACCGAAATTGATCACACAAGCCCGTAGCATGTCTTCTAGGGTTTGAATGGTACTCTCACTCTAGCCATCTGTTTGAGGATGATACGCTGTACTGTTGTCCAGGTGCGTGCCTAGAGCCTTCTATAATGATTGCCAGAAACGTGAGGTGAACCGGGCGTCTCTATCAGAAATGATCGAGATTGGCACTCCATGGCGAGAAACTACTTCCTTGAAATAGAGGTGGGTTAACTTTTCCATTTTTTCGGTCTCTTTGATTGCAAGGAAATGAGCGGATTTGGTTAGGGGATCCACTATCACCCAGATTGTGTCACATCCGGTAGGGGTTCGGGGTAATTTGGTGATAAAATCCATGGAAATATGCTCCCATTTCCACATCGGGATTTCTAGTTGCTGGAGCAATCCGGATGGCTTTTGGTACTCCACCTTGACCTTTGAACAAGTTAGGCACTTGCTCACATAGGTGGCTACGTCGGCTTTCATATTTGTCCACCAATATAAAACCTTTATATCGTGATACATCATGTCAAATCTCGGAGGAACAGAGTATCGGGATTTATGAGCTTCATCCATGACTAGTCCCCTTAGATTTCCATATACTGGAATCCAGATTAGCTCTGCGAAGTAGCGAATACCATCTAATTTAAGATCAAGTTGTTTCTCCATACCACGAGTGACTTCCAACGATAAGTTCTCCTCTTTTAGGGCTTCAAGTTGAGCATTACGGATTTGTTCGGGTAATCCTGTATGAATAGTGAGTTGTAACGCTCTAACTTGTTGGGGTTTGGTTTCCTTCCTGCTTAGGGCATCGGCTACCACATTAGCTTTGCCCGGATGGTACTTGATGGCATATTCATAATCATTTAAGAGCTCGATCCAACGACGTTGTCGCATGTTTAACTCTTTCTGCTCGAATATGTGCTGAATACTCTTGTGATTAGTGTAAATGGTGCACTTGGTACCGTACAAGTAATGTCTCCAGATCTTCAGTGCAAACAACACGGCTCCCAACTCCAAGTCATGAGTCATGTAGTTCTTCTCATGGATTTTCAATTGCCAGGAAGCGTACGCGATAACCTTCTAGCGTTGCATCAACACACAACCAAGACCTTGGATGGAGGCATCGCAATACAGTATGAAGTCTAAGTTCCCTCTACCAGAGATAGGATGAGTGCGCTTCATAGTTTCTTCTTCAGTAGGTTGAATGCTGATTCTTGAGTCTAGATCCAATTATAGGGTTTACCTTTCTGGGTTATGGCGGTGAGAGGTTGAGCGATCTTTGAAACTCCCTCGATAAATTGACGGTAGTAGCTAGCCAATCCCAGAAATTGTCGCACCTCTGTCGGAGTCGTTGATGCTGCCTAATTCTTGATGGCTTCTACTTTGGCTAGATCGACATGTATTCCTTTCTCGTTCACCACATGTCCTAAGAATTGAACTTCGCGAATTTAAAAATCGCATTTGGAAAACTTGACATATAGCTGCTCCTATTTTAGTAGTTCAAGTATCAAACGCAGACGCTCCTCATGTGTTTCCTTACTCTTAGAGTATATGAGAATACCGTCAATGAAAACAATGATGAATTAGTCAAGATAGGGTTTACACACACGGTTCATGAGGTCCATGAACACCGCGGGTGCGTTAGTTAATCCGAATAGCATGACCAAAAACTCGTAATGACCGTACTGGGTTCTGAATGCAGTCTTAGATATATCTTCATCTCGAACTCTCAGCTGATGATATCCTGATCTTAGATCGATTTTTGAGTAGACACTCGACCCTTGAAGTTGGTCGAACAGTTCGTCAATGCTGGGAAGTGGGTAGCGGTTCTTGACTGTTAACTTGTTTAGCTCTCGGTAATCAATGCACATGCGAAAAGTCCCATCTTTCTTTTTGACAAATAGGACTGGGGCTCCCCATGGCGATGAGCTAGGTCGGATGAAACCTTTGTCCAGTAACTCTTGCAGTTGCGTGGATAGCTCCTACAATTCACTTGGAGCCAGTCCATAGGGTGCGCGAGCAATAGGCGCTGCTCCGGGTGTTAGGTCAATCTGAAATTCGACCTGACGATGAGGTGGAAGACCAGGTTGGTCTTCAGGAAATACTTCTGGGAAGTCAAGAACAATAGGATATCTTCAAGCTTTTTATCATCGAAAGACTTGTCAGCGACAAGGGCTAGTATTGCGGTATGACCCTTACGCAGACACTTCTGCGCCTTCATGAATGATATGATGCCCCTGACTGAACCACTTCTCTCACCCTGAAATGATAGGATCTCTCCACTAGGAAGGGGTATACAAACGATCTTCCTACTACATATGATCTCAGCTTGATTTTTAGATAACCAATCCATGCCCACAATTACGTCAAAACTGCCAAGTGTAACTGGCATGAGGTCGATATCGAGTTTGTGACCAGATAGTCCTATCTTACATCCCTCTAGGATGTGGGTTGCCTCGATTACCATACCATCTGCTATCTCTACGGTATGCGGATGTTCTAATAAGGATGGGTTTGCTTCTAATCGTTTACTAAAGTTTCTAGATATAAAGCTTCTATCAGCGCCCGTATCAAAAAGTACAGAAGCAAAATGGTCGTTTAAAGGAAACATACCGTTAACAACGTTCCGATCATTCCTATATTCTCCTGAGCCAATCACGAAGGCTCGACCTTTAGCACTATTGTTGTTATTCATGCCATTACCACCCTAGTTGTTGTTACCATTGCCATTCCCATTTCCATTTTTCTTCAGTTGCGGATAATTTTTCCTAAAATGTCCCTCTTTCACGCACTCAAAGCAGCCTTTGGTTGCTTCACCGGATGGTGTCTGTTTTCTCTGCAGTTCTCCCTTACAATCCTTGGCTAAATGTCCTATCTTTCCACACCGTTGGCAACGGTATCGAACACATGCTCCGTTATGGTGGAAATTACATTTGTTGCATTTTGGTTACTTACTGGCATACGAACCTTGATTCTGTTGAGAGGTGGCAGACTGTGTAAGGTTCTTGGAAGGTTCAAACTTACGTTGTTGTTGTTGCTGTTGCTGTTGAGGAGGTGGGTTTTCCTGGAAATCTTTAGAGTAGGTACTTTCAAACTTTCTCTTGTTGTAGGTTGCCTTTGATGTTGCACCTCTAGGAGGTAGGGTGCCTTGAGCAACAGCCTGATCGGTTAACCTGTGAGCCAACCTGATAGTTTGCTTGATTGTAGTAGGATTGGAGGATGTCACCATATTCTGGATTTGAGGGACTAAACCATCGATGTATTTCTCGAACCATTTATAGGCGGGTGTCACCATTTGGGGACACAAAGTTGCTAGCTCATGCGAGCGAGTAGTGTAAGCCTCATGTGGAAACCGTTTATGCGAGCAAATCAAGCAATAGATTGGTAGAGACTAGAATCGAGTATGATAAACAAGATATGAGTTTGGATCAAAAACACATAGTTAAAGGTGTAACTCTCTCTATTGTATTGATATATCAAATGAACAAAAGTCAAACTAAACAAGTATTTTTACTAAGAAGACAAAGAAGGAGTTCGTCCGAAATACATTTCGGTCGAAATGTATTTCGTCCAAAAACTCTAAGATTTAGGTCGAAATCTTTTAACTTCAAATAATTCTTCCATCTTCAGACTGTTTTATATGCGATGGCCTAAAAATAGTTCCAACAATCTCCCCAAGGACATTGCATATCAAAACACAAGAATTCTGCCAAGCTCCCCCATATACTTTGCATCATCAAAGCTAGATCTTGGACTTGAATCTTTAACTCTCCAAACTTGTCGTGGTTTAGATTTGTCTTTCCAATCTTGTTTTTGTTTTGACATATTGTATGTCCAAAATGTCTTCAAACTATTAAATACATTAACAACCTTTTCTTGAAACTTTCTCTGAGATTGAGTAACGACCTTCTGTTTGGAATACTTGTATTTCTTGATACAACAATCTCTTGATAAATGACTCTGCTTTCCACAGCTAAAAAACATTTCTTTAACGCATGACGTGGTCTTTGATAAGGCCCCTTTCGAGATTCTGACTTGTCTTTAGACTTCAGTTCTACAAATTTTGACGTTTCTACTCCCTCTTTAACAAACATGAGTAGTGTAAATTTATTTGAAATGAACGGGATGGCATTAGCATTAAGTGGACTGTCTTTCTTGAACCCTAACCCACCCTTATTGTTAAAATAATCCACACATTCAAAGAATTCTTCAGATTTGTCAATGACACAATCATCATCAGAAGTAAGATCACTTGGAATCTTCAGTTCAACTTTATCTGCTTTGGAATTTCTCTTTGGCTCTAACGAAGGATAAATATTTGGCACAAATGGCTCTGGAATGTATGGTTGAGGCATATGTGAATAAAATCCATTTGTAGTAAATGGAGGAGAAAAACTCTTGTATCCCATCCCGCTATTCACTTTATCATTAACTTTAGCCTCAATGTTTTCACCAGTTCCTTTATATCCAAGCCCGGCAGTTACTTTGTCATGTATTTGAGCTTCAATGATTCCACTAGCCACTTTTTCAGAAATGTTTATTTTATCAACTTTAATTGCTGTATTTGCTATCTTTTCCATCTTTTCGATCATCAATTTCTTTTATGTTTCTCTTTCAGCAATCAACAGTTGAATCTCATAACTCTTTCTCTTTAACTGAAGCTTCACATGAGAATTTTCTTTGACACAGTCATCAATCTTCCTTTTATACTCTTTCTCATGATCTTTTAGAATTTTGTTTGTAGTATGTGCATATTTCAATGCATCCATCAGAAGTTGATTTCGATTCTTGTAATCAGCAATTTTCTCAAAAACACTCTACAGAACACATATTTTCATTGAGCAGTTTAGAATAAGCTGTAAGTTTCTGTGACTCTTTTACTGCTTCAGCAACCAAATCTGATTCTATACGTTTACAATTTCCTTGAAATTCATAACGGTATCCTCCTTTGATCACTATTCTGTTCTGATCAGCTTTGAGTGCATACAACTGTAGCTTTTAACACAAATCTTCTAATGAGTTAAACTGTAATCCTTTATTTATGATATTCAGTTTATAAATCTCTCATTCCTGTGGTTGAGCATTGAGAAATTTATCCATGACTTCTGATTTTTCATAATCAAAATCAACCTCCTTTAGATCATTGATTATTTTCACATATCTGTGATACTGTTCAGTCAAAGATTCTCCTTCTGCGCGTGTGAATACTTGATATCTTTTCTTTAATTGGTCTTGTCTGGCTTTTCCTTTCACATCTTCCTTAGCCAGATCTGGATGAACATACCCCAATCCATTTACAAAGACCTTATGCACACCCCCCTTCGTCAGCCATTGAAAATCCTTTTTTTTAAGGTGTAACTCTCTCTATTGTATTGATATATAAAATGAAGTCCCACTTACAAAAGTCAAAATAAACAAGTATTTATACTGAGAAGACACAGAATGAGTTCGTCCGAAATACATTTCGGTCGAAATGTATTTCGTCCAAAAACTATAAGATTTCGGTCGAAATCTTTTAACTTCAAAGAATTATTCCGTCTTCAGGCTGTTTTATATGCGATGGCCTAAAAATAGTTTCAACACCTCAATTTCAGACCCCTCCATTTTAAGGTTCCAGAATTCGCCCTCAAGTTTCTCCACTTCATCGCGGGGACAGTACTCCTCCCGTAGCATAGTCTTGAATTCGTCCCATGGCAAAGCATTTTCCAATTCTAGAGTTAGCATCTGTACATGGGAGTTCCACTAGGTAAGGGCCGGACCCTCAAGTGTGCCAGATGTGAATTTCACCTGGTTGTTCGGTGGACACTTGCACATAGCAAAAACGGACTCAGATTTCTCCATCCAGCAGAGTAAGCCAACAGCCCCTTCAGCTCCACTAAAAGTGTGGGGCTAGCCATCCATGAATGCCTTAAAAGTACAGACCTGTTAGTTGTTATGCTGACCTGGATTGTAGACAAGAATGCGTAAGATTCGAAAATGAGTTTAGAATGAATGATGACTCGCTAGTGTCGACAAATGATTGATTTACCTCTGGCATTAGCTGCGGCTTGGCTAGCTGCCATAGCTTCAGTCACACGCTCGTTTATGAGTGTCGTCAGTTCGGCTGCAGTCATGTTGACATTTCCGCGACCGCCACGTCTGCCGGCGCGTCCACTACGTCCGTTTCCACGTCCAGACATTATCTTTACATTCACAAATTCAATAATGAGACACATACATCGCATATTATCATCATACAAGTACAAGTAAACAAAAGAAATTTAAACCACAACATCTAACATTTCAAAAATAATAATCCTTGATAAAATGAATTGTAAGGGTTACAAAGTACTTTCAATCAAACATTAAAATCCAGAAACATCTGTTGGATGGGAACAATCCTGCCCATCTAGGTTTAAATAAAATATAGGAAGTGCTAAAAAAAAAGAAAACTATCAAACGTCACTGCCACCTGAAGTAATATCTGATCTGGCATCCTCATCCTCAGCCGGGTCTCCCTCGGGCTCATCAGCACGTGCCTCTGCTGCTGCGTTGGCAGCTCCATGTTGTGCCTCTAACTGCTCAATCCTATTATAGGCTATATCTAAGTTCCACTCTACAGTGTTCAACCGCTCTTCCATCTCCACGCATGACATTGCCCAATTCACATGATGCTGGTCAGTGGATGCTAGTCCTCCAGTTAGGTTTGTGATCTTATCATGCTTCGGACTGTCTCTCTCCAAAAGACCAGTAATTTCTCCAGCAGCATCTCCATTGTTACTATTTCTCAGTCCATCTTAGCTATGAAGGTAGCTAAAACCTGCTCAAGTGGGTACTGTAGGGATGGCAAGGCTCGCGAAGAAGAAGATGAAGGAGTGTCAGCAGTGAGTGGAGGTGGGACCTACTCCTCGCAGATCCAGCTCCTGTTCATGTCGGGATACCAACCCCAGTTCTGCGTGTTGTCACTGACACGCACGTGAAATGGCTCGTTGTACACTATGGTGTCATCAACAAGGATCAATCGACGTCGTTTGGGTTCGGGTGATGGTACTACAGGAACATCGGGTTCCTGGCTGTCTAGGGATGTAGGTGACTTAGGTGACGAAGACATTTCGTGTAACGTATTGCATAGGTGTCATGTATGAGTGTAAGTGTTGTGTAACTAATGCACGTGTATGGTTATAGTCTAGTATGCAAAATCCTAGTTCTATATAACCTGGCTCTGATACCAATCTGCCACACCACCAAAATCCACTAACGGAGTTTTACCATTAGGAGCGTGACATACCAGGATCTCAGTTATTAGTTACATTGGACGACTCTATATGAGTTTAATAAATACCATTTAATAGTCAGAGTAAATACGTAATGCGGAAGCGAAAAGGATTAACAAAATCCACGCGCAAAAACAACCTCGCCCAAATCATGCAAATCAAAATAAATAAGTAAATCAGATGTTTTAAAAATAAATGAGACTCAAATGCATGTCTGCCCTAGTCTCGTGCTCGTACCTTAGCGACCTGAGAAAACATGCTAAAATGTGTCAACACTAGGTTGGTGAGTTCACATGTTTCAAATGTAAGTAAAGATACTAGATAAAACAATTGCAATTATATCAATAGGTAGCTGGCCTATAAACATGTTACTAAAGCGTTTCGACATCAAAGCTGACTGTTTGTGTTTGATTTTCCTTCCACCATGTCTATCATGAAACAATGTTAAGATGTTAGGTCAACATTACACCCATTCGACCTCCAGTCGTGTTAGGGCGACTAACGCGGGTGGGGCTTGTCATGGGCAGTAGTACTACTCAAGATTAACTCGCTATTCCACATATTAAACGATTCGATATGTAAGGACTTGTATGATATGTTTGCGCTTAGTACAACAAGTGATATAAAAGAAATGTAAGATCTAACTGTTGGTGTTTATGTTTTCTCCCCCTAGTTTAAAACATAGAAAAAGGGGTCATGAAACTCACCCTAGAATGCGTGCAGATGAAAGCTAAGTAAAAACTGCTGGACTACTAACTGCCACCTATAAACATCGTTTTATAAGTGTGTGTTGGTGTAAGTTGACATGAACCCTAAGTATCCAAACAATCCCATTGTTTTAAGTGTTTAGAAAATATTTAATAGTTTGACCAAGATTGACCAATTTTGACCCGACGACCCGTTGGTGAACCGTTTAGTGATTTAATGTTTGGTTTGAATACTAACACGCATAGTACACAAGTAATTCAAGTTTCATGCTTCACAACTCACAACTAACTTGGCATGGCAAGTTATGTCTACACAATGCACGTTCATCAAAGTTCCTACTTTTAATAATGTATGAACACAAAGTTTGGTTTCAATAGATTACATCATCTATTACACATTTGAATAACCATAATCATGCTTATTTATACCTACTAATGCATGAATGATCATCACCACATACACATTAGGTCTAGATATCAAGTTTCAAATTCTAAAAGTTTCCAATTTTAGTAAGTTGTGATAAATGCATGTGATTTGTACCAAACGACAATCTAACAAGCTTTAATACGTTCATAATAACATGCTAGCATCATCCTATAACATTATGCACGTAAAACAACTCACATTCAACAAACACCTTTCAACAAAGTTTTCTCTTTAGGAAGGTCTACGATTTCTAGCTTTGTTTACAAGATTCAACGCAACAATTCAATTGCACACTACTTAACTAGCATAAATACAATCATAACAATCATCGTACATGTCTAGCACGCAATCCTACAACATCATTAATAAAAAATGTAGGTCCCGATTCGGACATGATGGATCTCTATACTCGCGGTACGACACGGTGAGAACGTGCGGAATCCATGATCAACGTGCAACGTGTAACTCAATCAACAACACGATTTATAGGGAAACCACAAAGGCCACTATTTATAGTGTAACTGAATCAACAACACGATCTATGCTCTCAACCCTACTAAAACTGACAAGTAAACCTCTATTTATAGGGAAACCACAAAGACCACAGGCGAACTTGTTAAGTTCGCCCCTAACAAGCTTAGGCGGACTTGACAGCTTCGCTAACTTACAACATAGAATTTCAGCGACAGTTACAAAACATGCTCTAACAGACTCCCCCTTAACTGTTGCTTACAATTCTAACACATTACAAGCAAAGACTCTAAGACTATGACTTAGAATCTTCAAGCTCGTTGTCACCAGAAATAGTTCCAACAGACTCCCCCTTGACAACAGCTTTAGAAGATTGTCATCAGTCCTCAGACAGGTCATAGTCTTTGTCTTGTACATCTGCACACTCTCTCTTTCTTTCTTAGAAGAAAACTTGGGAGAAGGACCCCTTGTCAACTTCTATATGCAAATTTTCATTTATGGCAGAGAAGAACAACCAAGTGTAATCAACAAGTAAAATTTCCATAGAAGCTGGAAAAATAAAATCTTTTTGGTTTTTCTAACACAAGAAACACAAAATCTTTTTGGTTTTTCTCTATACAAACTAAAATGTAAAATACAAAATCACATCTTTTTGGTCGAACATCACGAGTAAGAAGATCATATCAGTAAAAACAATGCATCAATCACACATTTTGGATAAGCAACCCTAAACATTCTAAGGGTATCCTATCCAGATTCATTATTTCATTTCTTTCTTTTCTTTATATCCGATAAGATCAAATCTTTTAAGCTTCAACCAAAACATGTAATGATACACGAAGAACTTCAAAGAAGATGGGATCAGATCATAACATGCTTATAATAAATTACATACGAATTTGCAACACATAACATGTCAATCTAAGTTGTCAATATTATAACATTTGAAACCATCAGTATCTTTGTCCCATGTTCTTGTGAATTAAGGTACCATTTATTTTTTAATACAACGTGTACCCCATAAATATGTCAACAGGAATTTAAATTGCACTATCTTCAGAACATATAAGAGCATTGCAAGATAATTTTCTGTCTCCAGAATGAAATTATACCGTTAAACACATGAAAAATTCAAGCAGAGAATCAGAATGATTCAGAATCGAATGATTCAGAATCGAATGATTCAGAATCGAGTGATTCAAATGTCTTGGTTTGGATGAAGTATCATGATTCATAATAACAGATTGATTGTACCGATACATTTTTTCAACATAAGATTGATCAAGGAATCGATTGATTCAATGACATAGGGTAACGTGATCCAACTGTTATCTTGATATATTCAATGGAATAGAGATAATTGATCCAAGGGCTAGTATATGTTTCAACAGATGTTTTCAGAAACTTATATTAGTTCAACATCACATTGCATGTTTTTCGGAGCATGGGCAGTGAAGTGAACTGAAAAATTATGTTTAACGACATAACCGATACTGGTCTAATGAAGTACTTTAGATCTTATATTCTTTTTCTGATAATGATCTTTTACACACACACCCAGCATACCATGGGTTCAAATCACAGTTGTCACAAAGTTCATTATGTTGTCACACTACTAATTGACCAAAGATACTCATAGCCTATTGATAATTCAGACTACATACTAATATCCAAATTAAAATATAAGCATCAAGCATCAATTTTTGTTCAATTTAAGCAGTTATGAAGCTATCATTTCCAAAACTGTGCAGTCTAAGAAGTTCTGATCAAAATATTTATCACAGATATATTAGATAAGGATCATAAAGTCCAACTAAGGTCATGTGTGACTGAACATATACTGATGTACTATCATTTCTCCTTATAACTTCAAGTAATGTCGATTTTAACTTTTTCAACTTGTTTGGATTTTTCAAAATCTTTTTCAAAGAAAGTAAAACAAACGAAAATAAAATCTTCCATGAAAACATTTTAAGAAAAACATTTTTCTTGGTTACTTGGAATTAAGCAATTCAATCAATTAAAAACTCAAACCGATGTAATCGAATGTAATTGAATGCCTTTGCCTTTGTCACCAACACAGTTCTGTACTCCCCTGACCTGTAGACTCCCTCTCAACTAGTCAAATGGTTGCATCAACGACTTTATGCTCACCATCATCACCATAAGTTTCAGGTTATCATTTGGTGTAGGTCCCTGGAGCCTCGTCGCGCAGCGGAATCACACGGATCTGTTCAGTGATTTGTGTGGGAACAAAGAAGAATGAGACAGAGAGAAACACGAACATAAAGAATAGAATCAACACAAAAATGATATGTAATCCATAACAACAAAGTCAGCTCACATTACATACCGAAGAAGTACACATCTCTCGTCTACGCTCACAGTCCGGGGGCGGGAGAGCTCATCCCGCCCGGACACCTCTTGACCTAGTTACAAGAAGTTCCACCTACAAATGAAGACAAGTCTTCTATTTATAGGGGCAGGAACACTACATGCGTACTTGGCTAAGTACGCAGGGCATTGGTCATGCATTCTTGCTAAGTACGCAAGGCAAAAGCCTTACGTACTTACTAAGTACGCATGACCAACTGGTGAACAAGCTAAGTACGCAGGAACACCCTCCTGCGTACTAGCCTAGTACACCGATACATAGAATTTAATCTATAGTTACTAAAACATGCTTCTACAGACTCCTTCTTAACTATAGTATCAAATTCTATCTATCACTAACACTGATAATCATCAGTTTACAAAGAATGTCCTAACAGACTCCCTCTAAACTAATGACATCACGTGTCTTCTAGTGAGACTTGATCTTCTGGCATTCCACTTGAGATCTTCAAATCTTCAAACTTCAGTCTTCAGTTGTCGAGTGATGAGAAACTCGACTCCTTCTTAACTGTAGCTTTCATTGTAGACCAAACCAACTGCTTCAATAAGAACCAACTAACCCAACACAACTCACTATAGTTCATCCTCTCAGCAGTAGCAACCTCCACCCTGACTTAGAATTCCACCAAATCAAACTAATCAAACTAATCAGCTCCCATAGGAATTCCAGTAAGATAAACTTTAGTCTTCACACCAGATGTGTCCAACTCTATCCTGTATCTTCACAAGTCAACCAAATTCCTGAAGATGTTCATTTCCAATTTCCCCTTTCAATGTAAGCTTCTCCTGATTAGAGCAGAAACAAGGGAACGTTTCCTATCCCGTCGGCAAATGATAAAAGGTTCCATCTTCAACTAATAATCCAACGAAAATCCAGCTTTATCTTAAAAACACACGAATAGAATCAAACACAAAATCATGCTTAGCAGTGATTATCCTGAATCCAAAGTCCAACATTCTTCAATTAAATCTTCATTCCTGGTTAACACCTCCTAATCTTTATATATTCACCATGGCGTGAAGTTCCATAACTAGGTTGTCTATCTGGCATTCCGCCCAAATCCCAAATGATAAATCCAATCATAACTAAATCACATCAAATCTTGAACACAGGCTTGACCAATGAGCACGAAAAATATAGTTTACACGAGAAATCATAGTTGAGATCCATGTTACGTTAAAGAGGTATATATATATAGGAAGTACCAACGGCTTTTCCACAACCTCTTTAATGTCTCATGAATACTAGATTTTATCCCCCTTATTTCTCTACAAACTATGACCAGCTTCATCACCGCTTCACTCAAATTTTCAAAACCACAACTAGTCAAATCTAGGATTTTATTCTTTTATTCCTTTGCAAAGATCCAAAACAACAAATCCTTGGGTTCAAGTTGTTCAAGTATTCATCCCCTATTAAAGAAGTGTCATAGACAATCGTAGCCTAAAAATTCAGGTTTTAATACCTAAACAATATGATTCTTTTTGCAAAAACCCAAAGCAGCAACATCTTCACAAATAAAACGAGACCTTTAACTGATGACGACCCAGTTACTCAACTTGATTCAGCATTCATTCCCTATTAAAGAAGTAACTTGTCGGATACTCGTAGCCCACATTTTCAGGTTTGAACACTTAAAAATGTATGACAATTGGTATCATCCAAGAAAAATCTCGTCCTTGTTTCGCCAAGCCACATCAAATTTCAGTATCGAAAAACCAAAATCACTATCTTCTCAAGAATGGCCCGAAACAAGCGTACAAACGATCACTAAATATTTTTATTTTTTTTAATCCCAGATGATAGTTCATGCGTACTTAGCAAATACGCAGATATAGGGTGTTCCTGCGTACTTAGTAAGTTCGCAAAGCCAAGTCTACATGCGTACTTGAAAAGTTCGCTAAGCCAAATGCCCATGCGTACATGCTAAGTTCGCAGAGCCAACTACTCATGCGTACTTAGCAAGTACGCAGGACAATTACTCTTGCGTACTTAGTAAGTACGCAGGGCAAAACCCATGCGTACTTAACAAAAAGTAGTAGCGTTCTTGACGGATCTTGAAGAGAATGCTCGAAAAGTGTTGGATCTGATAAATTGATGCTTCCAAAAGCTTAGAAATCATCTTCTAACAAACCCTCAGCCCTCCAAACACCAAATGAAGCGATAACAAAGACGAATCTAAGGATTTTTGACAGAAAAAGTAGCGAACTTTCATAACTCAGATCTGCTCCAAAAACCCTAAAACTTGAAACTGGAACACAAATCAACGAACACCGGGCTCTGATACCAGTTGTACGTCCCAGGAGCCTCGTTGCGCAGCGAAAATACACGGATCTGTTCAGTGATTTGTGTGGGAACAAAGAAGAACGAGACAGAGAGAAACACGAACATAAAGAAGAGAATCAACACAAAAACGATACGTAATCCATAACAACGAAGTCATCTCACATTACATACCGAAGAAGTACACATCTCTCGTCTACGCTCACGGTCGAAGGGCGGGAGAGCTCATCCCGCCCGGACATCTCTCGACCTAGTTCCCAGAAGTTCCACCTATAAATGAAGACAAGTCATCTATTTATAGGGGCAGGAACACTACCTGCGTACTTGGCTAAGTACGCAGGGCATTGGTCATGCATACTTGCTAAGTACGCAAGGCAAAAGCCTTTCGTACTTACTAAGTACGCAGGACCAACTGGCGCACAAGCTAAGTACGCAGGAACACCCTCTAGCGTACTAACCTAGTACACTTATACATTGAATTTAATCTATAGTTACTAAAACATGATTCTACATTTGGCCTTTGTAAAACTCTTTCCAAAACATTGTGTGTGACATATTCTCCCCCTGAGCATCAAGTCGTTGAATCAAATAGATTTACCAACTTCTATAACGACTCATTGCTCTTGCAGATGTCCTTCCCTGTCATGTGCTATGAACAACCGCCATCAACAAACCAAATATTATTAATATTTCCTCTTGGTTAATCCTGCACATCTAACAAGAAACATTAATTTGAAATTGGGACCCAAGCCATGGTAGTCATGCGTCGTCCATCTGTATCAAAATAATAAACTTCATTCCATTCATAATCGAATCTCTCATCGATTTTCGGTGATTGCTCCAATGAGTCCGAAACATAAACTTTTGATTTCCAAAAATACTTATGTTCATTAAGGTCTTTTTGCTTAAAATGTGAAGTGTTTGAACAATCTTGTTCATTTGAAAAATGTTTATATTCTGAAAGCTCTTGTTGGTCTAAAAGTTTACTCAATCTTCTGAATCTCCTCCGTCTTTAAGGTCTAGAAAGCCTAACCTCATATTTTGATTTACCCTTTGGTGTATCACGAGGTTTAACCACATTTGGTTTAACATAAGGCTTACCAGGAGTTCTCACCTTTTCTGGAGTAACAAGTCGGTTACCTTTGGCGTTGTGAGGAAAACTAATCTTAATGTGACCCACAAGAACACAGTAAAAGCAAGATCTCTTCTCACTATATTCTCTCATATAAGGAATCTTCAAATGATAAGATGCACTTGAAGAAGATTCTCCTACATGAACTTATTTTGGAGTTTGAGAATGAATAAACGTTTTCTCAATAGGTTTTGATTCAGGTTTCATCTTCTCAGGAAGTACATGTCTTTTCTTTTTATTTTTGTAAGGACAGTTCACCACAATGTGTCCCATCTCGTTACAATAAACACATGTATGCCTGTCTTTATAATCTCTGGCATATGGAACTCTTCTTGAGTTTGAAGAATTTCCAAATGTATTATTTCCAGACGAATCAGAATCAACCTTTGAGTCTTCTTTCTTAACCTCTTTCGGTATCCCCTCTACCTTAGCTTCATCAAAATATTCTTCATCACTCTCATCAGAATACACCATATCTTCACATGTGACTGTATTCACCTTCAACACAGTCTTAGGATCTAAATCCTCATCTTTTATAATCTCAGGTGTAACAGAATAATTTCCGTTGAATGGTGGAGGAACATAACCAATACCATTAGTTCCCTTCCCCTCTTCTATATTATTAAAATATCTCAGTAAGAATGATGAATATCCAAAGATTTCTAATTTTCTATGCAATCTAATCACCTCAACTTCAGATTTAGCAAGTTCCTTATCTTTCTCAGCAAGATCATTATTTCTTTTCTCAATTTCTGCAAAGGCCATATCCAGATGATATGCCTGCTCATTGATCTTCAAAGTCAGAGAACTTATATCCCTCTTCAGTGATTCTACTCTCTCAATACACACATTCTCATTATCCTTTAATTTCTGGTTTACCGTATGCATCGATTTCATATCACAAATGAGGTTTATATTGTCATCCATAGCTGTCACACTCCCAAAGTCCACTAATGGAGTTTTACCGTTAGGAATGTGACACACCAGGATCTCAGTCATTAGTTACATCAAACGACACTATATGGGACTTGAAATGTCATAACATAAAAGTTAAGAGTTAATACGGAAGCGTTTAAACAAGATAATTACCGGGCAAAACAAATGCGTAATAAGACCAAGTGAATTGTCTCAAAAGTTTGCATATGAATGAAATGACAGTAGGACTCCATGCATGCCCTAGATGTGCAACCTGTGCCTTAGCGACTTGAGAAACATGTAAGAAAAAGTGTCAACACAAGGTTGGTGAGTTCACATGTTTCAAGTTTGCAATAGGAGAGTGCTTGCCAGGTTATGTACATTCAATATGCATATCTGTAGGTAGCTAGCCTATGTTCATGTCTTTCTAAAGCGCTCACAACCGAAGCTGACAGTGTGTTTGTTTGTTTGCCTCCAGCCAGGTCTATCAACTCTGACTAATGTGTTAAGGTCAATATTTCACCCGTTCGACCTCCAATCGAGTTAGCGCGACTAACGCGGGTGGGGTTAGTCAAACCCAGTAGTATTACCAAAATTACCTCGCTAATTCCATATTAACGGTCCGAAGTGCGTGAGGACTTTCATGATAGTGTGTTACGCTTAGCCTCAACAGTGGTATCATATGAAGTACCATAATCAAAATAGTTTGCGTCATGTTTTCTCCCCCAACGGGAAAAAAACATGAAAAATGACGTTTGTTTGCGTACTTGTTTCTCCCCCATGGGGAAAACAAGTAAAAGTATGATGGTTCTTGTACATGTTTCTCCCCCCAACAGGAAAACGAGTAAAAAGGGCCGTGAAACTCACCTGCGTTACGTAGTAGGTAGTATCACACAAGTATGATATTTTGAACCTCAAGTGTTAGCCTTTACGGCTTACGTATGCCCTAGAATTATAAACACATAAGTTAGGGACATATGGGATTTGTGACGACACGGAATACTAGAACGTCGTAACACATCCTAAGGATCAATGAGTAGGCGAACGTGTCTACGGGAAAATAGATTTGTCTTAATACTATAATTAAGGTAAATGCGTTACGTGTCGAATGCTAATAACAAATAATAAATAAATAAATTCGTACGTTAGAGTCGTTTACAAAAGTTAGGAAAATAATATAATTTAATATAATATTTTTAGGTTCGTAGGATTAACCAAATAATCATTTGTGTGGAAAATAATAAATATATTATTTTTAATCGAGTATATAAACGTGGGTAAATAATATAACAATTATATTATTAATTAGTTTAAAACGTCTCACGAGGTAATTTAAACAAGGTGAAATAATATAAATTATATATTGATAAAAAAAACTGGAGCTCTCCATGGCGATGCACATGCGGAAAGTTCCGTCCTTCTTCTTGATAAACAAAACTGGAGCTCTCCATGGCGATGAGCTAGGTCTGATAAACCTCTTATCTAATAACTCGGGCAGTCATGTACATAACTGTTGTAACTCGCTAGGTGCAAGTCTGTACGGTGCCCGAGTAATAGGCGCTACTCCGGGTGCTAGGTCAATTTGAAATTTAACTTGGCGATGCGGTAGAAGACAAGACAGGTCTTCGAAAAATACCTCCGGATAATCGCGAATGATCGGGATATCGTCAATATTCTTCTCCTAGGATGGCTGCTCGGCGACGAGATCCAGAATGGCAGTATGACCTTTACGCAAGTACTTCTGTGCTCTTATAAAGGATATTATACCTATGACTGCATTACTCCTTTTGCCTTGGGCAGAAAGGATTCCTCCACTACGGAGAGGAAGGCGAACGATTTTCTCTCGACAGAAAATCTCAGCTTGGTTCTTAGATAACCAATCCATTCCGATAACTACGTCGAAACTGCCAAGTGTAACTGGCATAAGATCAATGTCAAGTTCATGATCAGCGAATCCTAGCTTACAACACTTAAGAACGTGGGTTGCTTCAATTATCTGTCCATCAGCTATTTCTATGGTGTACTTAGCTTCTAGTAGGGTTGGAGTATGACCGCATCAGTAAGAAATTTGTGAAGTCATACTGAGACTTCTAGTGAGACCCGTTCTTATAAGGAAAGCGTCGGTCAATGCAAAGGCTAAGGAAATAGGTTCACATGTAGGAAAAGAATTTTATGAGATACAGATTCCAGTAATACCAGGGATAGGTTGTCTGTTTAAGTAGTCACGTTCAATCGATGGTTAGTTAGGTTAAATCCCCTTTTTCTAATGTCATTAGAACAACTGGATCATTTTGTGAAGGAAGAAGCCCGTTTACAGAGTTGGATATCGTAGGGTATAAACCAAATTAATTTGAGGATTAATCACCGGATAATGCATTAGGGTCAAATGGAATTTATTGATAGAGTTTAAGGAATAACGTGTTAGTAGGAAGGAATTCTTTTAATCCCGCTTACACACTTGGAGTCGATGGGCTTTGTCATGAGGTTCTACCAGAGGTTCTACCAGAGGTTCAATCGAGTTGGTTTCTGTGATCACGTTTGGATGAGAGTCTTAAGTTCACTAAGGCTCTTACATGAGTGACATAAAATAATAGGTTCCATTGATGATAGCTCAGGGTCTCCGTAAGTCTCTTCAACCTGATAGTCACGTCTATCAACTGTTGAACAGGTTTAACAATACTAATTAGTCGTTGAGCGAGTTCACAAGAACTTCTACTGATAGTGGAAGCTTAAGTCTATAAATCACAAATTAGGACCATTTATCCACACACTAGGTTTCACCAAGACTTACATGCACCTCAAATTACTATTACGTGTGCTCCCGTAATGATAATTTTCTTTACATGCTCACCCTAGTTCTCCCTGTCATGTGTCAAAATGTTCTTTAGTTTGTATTGCCGAGTACAGAGTGTTGTCAGAAATGATAAGTCATCGAGAGGCTTAGTCATCAACCAAAAGTTGATCTACTATAACTCATATCAGGATGAGTAGTTGGGAATCGTTTGATCCGAGTATTCACTCGAGTTGAAATACACTACGACGGTCTAATCCAACGGATTTTAGATGGAATCACGCACGCGAAATGCGACTTCGAGAAGTGAAACTAGTTCATGGATATGTGTTACTAGAAGAGGAAAAGTAGCCGTCTTTCCAACTGAGTCATGATAGGGTTTTGGTATGCAATGAACAAGGCGTTCTCAACCTTGTGGTCAATCCTTCTTCAACAGAATATCAACCAAAGCGCGAGCCCACGGCTCGGGAAGTGATGACATCTATGTGTCAATGGATTCTGCAATGATGCGTGCAACAGTCTGCCTTCACACGACGTGTTGTTGCTAGTGGGTACAGTAGGGACTCGCCTCCAACGATCCCAACTCCCAAAGAGACATGTGCTACTGTTGAGTGTCATCCATAACATGGACTTGAGAAAGCCCACCATACCCGACAGATGATGGTGGTGTGAGTGACTCCTCCGAAGGCTCCGTCTCGCTACCCTCAGACGGGAGTGGATGTTGTTCTGATGATTCCCCGAGTGTCACCACTGGGAATGATGATTCCCCGAGTGTCACCACTGGGAATGATGATGCAATGCGAACGACTTGTTCCTCGTCAGCAGAGGGTGATATGAAAGATGTCAACATGCCTACAATACAATGTATGTGTAGATGCTACGTGTAGCATGTATGAGTGTATGTGTCATGTAACTAATGTGTGTGGGTTATAGTCTAGTATGCAATTCCTAGTTCTCTATAACCAATGGCTCTAATACCAATCTGTCACACCCCCAAAATCCACTAACGGAGTTTTACCGTTAGGAATGTGACACACCAGGATCTCAGTCATTAGTTACATCAAACGACACTATATGGGACTTGAAATGTCATAACATAAAAGTTCAGAGTTAATACGGAAGCGTTTAAACAAGATAATTACTGCACAAAACAAATGCGCTCAAGTTTAATTTAATAAGAGCAAGTGAATTGTCTCAAATGTTTGCATATGAATGAAATGACAGTAGGACTCCATGCATGCCCTAGATGTGTAACCTGTGCCTTAGCGACCTGAGAAACATGTAAGAAAAAGTGTCAACACAAATGTCACACCCCAACCGACGGCGGAAACATCGGGGCGTGAAGCGTGCAGACTGTTCATTGCTCATGGTTTACTAAATTTTAAATAATTAATAATCGTTTTCATTGCAATCAAACAAGTTCAACAAAACATAGATTCAATCCACCAAAAAATAATGAAAATTACATCAAAATATAACTGGTTCAATTAAAACTAGGTCAAAATCCTATGTGTAGCATATCTTGATCACTTCAAACATTGGTACCTGAAACATGGTTAAATGAGAGGGTCAACTACAAGAGTTGGTGAGAAAACATAGGTTTAATCGTGTGATAGCAAAATACGTGTTGTGTGCATACAGTTCAATACAATCATGACAATTAAGGCATTTATGGAGAGAAAACATCGTGTGACCTATACAATCAAACCTTTGTAACTTGCACTCAAAATTTGTGTTGTCAGTAACAGTCACCCTACCTGGGTGGGTTTGTCAGACTCAATAGATCTACCACTGTTTACTGTCGGCTGTTAGTTAATGATTGTACATGAAGAGCATAATAGTTGGTCTACAAAATGTACTCAAGCACAAAGCGCAAAACTGTAAACATGCATAGGATGGAACTGTATATGTGTATAATTGAAAACATGTAAATAGAACGCATGTTCCACCCCAAAACGTTTGTAAAATAGAGTAAAAGAGGGGCTATGTAACTCACGTGTTATGTAGCGTGTAGGTTGCACAAGCAAATGGAAAACAGCGATGTGTTGTAGATTGCTAAGTTCGACCTAATGAACAATGTATATGTGTTATTGATTTGCGTTATTTAATGACGGAAGTGAATTTGTCATTCTTAAACGTGTAGGGTTTGTCTTAAAATAATTATTTAAACTGTTATTTATTTATCAAATTAACAGAATAAAAATAAAAGTAAAGATTCTGTTTAAGGGATGAGCACGACCGTGCTTGTATATGGCATGACCGCGCCCGGCACGTACGCGACCGCGCTTGGTCGGTAACGCGCCCGTGGTTGGTCAGAAGTCAAAACAAGAGTCTGGTCCTGAGACACGACCGCGTCCGTATCCGGCACGACCGCGCCTAGGGTTTTGACTAGGTCAGGACTTGGTTTGATCGGTAACACGACCGGGCCTCTTACGGGGCACGACTGTGCTTGGTCAGGCACGACCGCGCTCATAGGCTGGCGCGACCGTGTCTGGTCAATTCCAGAAGCAATTCGCCTGATTCTTGTAACAAAACAGATTATAAACTTAGGGTTTTCATTGATATGATGTTTGCGAATCGAATTACACCATTTAATTAGGTTTATATCCTGTTTAACGTGTCGATCGTTTAAAACCATTTTTTATCAAAACTCAGATTCAGTTCTGTAAAATCATGTAATGTGGTTACGAATTAAGTTAGGGCTTTCGATTAGCTTGGAGAGACGATCCTAATGAACTATTACTAACCTGTTTTGAATGGGCAACAAGTGCAGACGGCTACGGGGAGACTTCGCGGCTTTTTCTTGATCGACAGACGAGATAGAGATGATGGAATGATGGATTTAGGGTTTAGGGAAGTTTATATATGTCTCGGGTAGGTATGGGCTTAACTTAATTCGTTTGATTCTTGCCCCAATTACTTGATTTGTTTTAAAAAAAAAGAGTCGGTTTAGAATTTGCGAGTATTGGGAGGATTGCATGTGTATTTGGTCGTGTTTTAGTCTCAGGTCGTGTTTTAGTCTCAATTAGCCGAATATCTTCTTCTGCAAGTTTCGCAAACTTCTAAACGTGTTTACAATCTATTTTTGGACAAGATTTGAGTCGGTTTGACTTTGCGGAGTCAAACTGTAAACGAGGCGCGACCGTGCTTAATGTTAAGCACGACCGTGGTCATGGCACAAGCGCGACCGTGACTAGGACTAGGCGCGACCGTGCTTGTGTTGGTTTTTGGAAGTTTCAAGACTAGTCCTTGTAGTTTTGTAATATTGATGTTGTTTTGAGTTTTGGTCAAGTTTGGTTCTCGAGGTTTGTAAGATTGTTTTTGTTAATATTGTATTATAATGAACGCGTGTATGCTTGTAAGTGTATATGAACAATAAATGTAAGGTTGAAATCTTTTATTGCACGGCATAAAATACATAGGAAAAACATGAAAATCAGAAAGGTTACAGTATCCCCATGTTGAGGGAATTTCGTCCCGAAATTCAACTGGTTGAGGCTACTGCTTCAGCAAAAAGATGTGGGTACTTGAGCTTCATTTGGTCTTCTCGTTCCCAAGTAAACTCGGGTCCTCGTTTAGATTCCCAACGAATCTTGACAATAGGAATACGGCTGCGCTTGAGTTGTTTTATCTCGCGATCCATAATCTCGACTGGTTTCTCAATGAAGTGCATCGTCTCATCAATGCGCACATCATCAAGAGGTATATGGAGGTTCTCATCAGCAAGACATTTCTTGAGGTTGGATACATGAAATGTGGGATGTATGTTGCCAAGTGACGGGGGTAACTCGAGCTTGTAAGCCACTTTCCCAATCCTTTCAAGGATCTTGAATGGACCCACATAGCGAGGTGCTAGCTTGCCTTTCTTCCCAAAACGGATCACCCCCTTCCAAGGAGACACCTTTAGAAGTACAAGATCACCAACTTGGAATTCCAAGGGTTTGCGTCGTTTGTCGGCATAGCTCTTTTGCCGACTCCTCGCAACTCGAATGTTGTCACGGATTTGGATAATCTTGTCGGAGGTTTCTTGAATTAACTCGGGACCGGTGATTTGTGCTTCACCAATCTCGTTCCAACAGATGGGAGAACGACACTTACGACCATAGAGAGCTTCAAACGGAGCCATGTCGATGCTGGTGTGGTAACTATTGTTGTAGGAAAATTCGATAAGTGTCAAATGTGAATCCCAATTGCCACCAAAGTCGATGACACAGGCTCTCAGCATGTCTTCCAGGGTTTGGATTGTTCGCTCGGTCTGACCATCAGTTTGGGGATGGTAGGTCGTGCTCAAATCCAATCGTGTACCAAGTGCCTTTTGGAGAGATTGCCAAAACCGAGAAGTGAAACGAGCATCTCTATCGGAGATTATGTTGAAAGGAACACCGTGACGACTCACGATCTCGTCAATGTAAATTCGGGCCAATTTCTCAACCTTATAGTCTTCACGGATAGGCAAGAAGTGTGCGGACTTAGTGAGACGGTCAATGATCACCCAGATGCTATCATAACCGCTGGAAGTGCGAGGGAGTTTAGTGATGAAATCCATAGCTAGATTCTCCCATTTCCACACGGGAATTTCCTATTGTTCAAGTAAACCAGAAGGATGTTGATGCTCAGCTTTGACTTTAGAACATGTGAGACATTTTGCTACGAACAAGGCAATGTCTTTCTTCATGCCGGGCCACCAATATTGTGGACGAAGGTTTTGGTACATTTTATCCGCACCAGGATGGATAGAATATCGAGACTTGTGTGCCTCGGTCATGATGAAAGCTCGGAGATCGTCACGATCGGGAACCCAAATACGATCTAGAAAATAAAGCAAGCCATTGGTTTTAGTCTCTAGTTGGAATTCAGCACCACAAGACATTTCCATATACATATTGCCCTCGGTAACCGAGACATGTTGAGCGGCTAGAATACGAACTTGAATATCGGAATGGATCTTGACACTTTGAAGCATGACATGTTCCTTGCGGCTTAGCGCATCGGCTACAACATTAGCCTTGCCGGGATGATAACGAATTTCGCAATCGTAATCGTTGAGGAGTTCAACCCAACGTCGTTGCCTCATGTTGAGTTCTTTTTGGTTGAAGATATGTTGGAGGCTTTTGTGGTCGGTGAACACCACACATTTCGTGCCATAGAGATAATGTCTCCAAATCTTCAATGCAAATACGACAGCACCCAACTCAAGATCGTGCGTCGTATAATTCTTCTCATGGATTTTGAGTTGTCTTGATGCATAAGCGATCACCTTGCCTCGTTGCATGAGAACGCAACCAAGACCTTGGTTTGAAGCATCACAGTAAACAACTAGATCATCTTCACCTTCAGGAAGGGTGAGGATAGGAGCATTGCACAACTTTCGCTTGAGAATTTGAAAAGCTTCTTCTTGTTTCGGTCCCCACTCATAGGGTTTACCTTTTTGGGTTAAGGCAGTGAGGGGAACAGCGATCTTGGAGAAATTAGAGATGAACCTTCGATAGTAACCTGCTAAGCCAAGAAACGAACGAACTTCGGTAGGGGTTTTAGGAGCTTTCCAATTCTTAACAGCTTCAATTTTGGCGTGGTCAACATGAATTCCCTTTTCATTGACAACGTGACCCAAAAATTGTACTTCCTTTAGCCAAAAATCACACTTGGAGAACTTGGCGTATAGCTGTTCGGTTTTCAAGAGATCCAAAATCAACCTAAGGTGTTGTTCATGATCTTCCTTGGTCTTGGAATAGATCAAGATGTCATCAATGAACACGATAACAAATTTATCAAGGTATGGTTTGCACATGCGATTCATGAGGTCCATGAAGACAGCAGGTGCATTGGTTAGCCCAAAAGGCATAACCATGAACTCGTAGTGACCATATCTCGTTCGAAAGGCAGTCTTGGGAATATCCTCCTCTTGCACACGGAGTTGATGATAACCAGATCGAAGATCAATCTTCGAGAAGTAGGTAGAACCTTGGAGTTGATCGAAGAGATCGTCAATCCTAGGTAAAGGGTAGCGGTTTTTGATTGTAAGCTTGTTGATTTCTCGATAGTCAATACACATGCGGAATGAACCATCCTTCTTTTTAACAAACAAGACTGGTGCACCCCACTGTGAATGACTCGGCCGTATGAAACCTTTGTCGGCGAGTTCTTGAAGTTGACTTGCAAGTTCTTGCATCTCGGAAGGTGCAAGCCGGTATGGAGCTTTAGCCACCGGGTTTGCTCCAGGTACAAGATCGATGCGAAATTCCACTTGCCGAACAGGTGGAAGACCTGGTAAGTCATCAGGAAAAACTTCAGGAAAATCCCGAACGATGGGGATGTCTTGTACACTCCTCTTCTTGTCTTCTTTTCGGATAACGTGGGCTAGGAAAACCATGCACTTCTTTCGTATATACTTTTGGACGGTAATGCATGACATTAGTTTGAGTCCTTTGCAAGGTTTCTCACCAAGGACCTTCAACGTTTCGCCGGATGGGAGTGGTATACGGATGCATTTTTCAAAGCACAAGACTTCGGCGTGGTGCTTCGACAACCAATCCATACCTACGATGACGTCAAAACTTCCTAATGGCATTGGTATGAGGTTGATTGGAAAGGTGTGTTTATTTAGTTCTAGGGAGCAATCATAAATGATGGTGTCAATTGCAACGGTGTTACCATCGGCTACCTCAACGGTAAAGGTTTTCTCTAGTTTAGACCGGGTTTTTGCAAGTAACGGTTCGAAGTCTAGTGACACAAAACTTTTATCGGCTCCAGTATCAAATAGTATAGAAGCATAATGATTATTCATAAGGAACGTACCGTTAACCACATCAGTGTTGGCCTGAGCCTCATTGGCGTTGATGTTGAAAGCACGCCCATGAGCTCCGCCTTGATTAACATTGATCAGTCTTGGGCACTGGTTACGGAAGTGGTTCGAGTCACCACATTCGAAGCAAGCACGTCCATTTGCAATGGCGGGGATGGCTTGGTTAGTTGCTTGATGATTGGCTTGATTTGCTGGGTTGGTTTGGTTGGCAAGTGCCTTGGCTCGACAAATATTGGCTGTGTGGCCATGTTTCCCGCAGTGGTTGCAAAGGCGACAAGGTATGTTTGGAGGGTGATGGTAGTTGCAGGTGTTGCAAAGTGGGTAGCTGCCCCCATAGGGTTTCTTTGCTGGGTTTTGAGCCATGGGTGTAACTTGATTCACCGGAGCAGCAGGAGTGATTACAGCACAGTTCTTGACCTTTCTCTTCCTAGTGTTGCGGTATGGTTCAGTTTGGACTTCTTTGACATGAGCGGGAAGTGTTGTTGTGTCAGAAACTTTCTTGGCCCTCTTTCTTGTAAGTGTACCCGCTTTAACATGGTTGTCAGTAAGTGTAGCTGACAAGCGGATAGCATCCTCCAGAGTAGCAGGATTTCCTCCTACCACAGTATCTTGAATTTGTCTAGGTAGACCACCAATGTACTTTTCAATACACCTAGATAGAGGTGTAACCATGTGTGGCACAAGTAGACTCAGCTCGTGAAAACGGGTGGTGTATGCTAAGCTTTCACCACTATCTTGAGCAAGATCCCAAAATTCCGCTTCTAGCTTTTTCATCTCATTTCGAGGACAGAATTCCTCAGTCATGATCCTTTTCAACTCATCCCACGGCAGTGCCATTGCTACATCCACTCCCCTAGTCCTTTTCTCACCATTCCACCAAGTAAGCGCCCTTTTTTGAAAGACACTAGTAGCATGACGAACACGGAGGTTGTCGGGACAGTCGCTATTGAGGAAAGTGCTCTCAATGCTTTCAAACCATTGAAGGAGTCCCGTGGCTCCTTCGCTGCCATAGAATTTGAGGGCATTACAGGAGTTGAAGTGTTTGAAGGTGCATTGTGGCGGGTTGGCACCACCACCACCTCCAGTAGCAGCACTTCCACTGGCATGGCCATTATTGTTGTTGTTGGCTTGGGTAATTTGGTTCACCAGCTGTGTGAGTAAAGCAGCCAGGTCAGTGTTATTGCTGTTGTTGCTGTTGACACGACGGGGAGGCATTCTACAGATTTAGACACAATAAGAGTTGTGAGAATTTCTTGGATTAAATAGAAGGATAAATAGATATAAGTAATTCATAGTTCGGATTGTACTCAAATAGTGACATAATCACTCGAGTACTATGACATATTAAGGTTAATTTAAACTCAGATAATTATCAAGAAGACGTGCTTTAGCCTATAAGTAAACACTCATCCCGGGGATTCCCAGGAAAGCATACGGATCCCTCGGTTGATTGGGATTTATATGAAATACTTTCCTAGACAGAAAACCCAGAATACAGGTGTCACTCTTCCAGATTGCACGTGTCCTTTAACAATTAAACAAAGTCTAAAAAGCCTTAACGGGTGTAAGAGAAAATTTTATAAACATGGAAGCAGGCAAGAAGGATGTGTGGCTTAGGATATGGGTAGGGATATTGTTTATTTTATATTTATATTTACATATAAAAACATATAGTATATATCATATAGCATGTAGCACATAGCATGTAAATCATGTAGCATGGCATAAGTGGGTATCCTAAAGTTATAGTCTAGGTCAAAGGTGTCTAATAACCTAATTCCCTATAACCAAGGCTCTGATACCAATCTGTCACACCCCAACCGACGGCGGAAACATCGGGGCGTGAAGCGTGCAGACTGTTCATTGCTCATGGTTGACTAAAGTTTAAATAATTAATAATCGTTTTCATTGCAATCAAACAAGTTCAACAAAACATAGATTCAATCCACCAAACAATAATGAAAATTACATCAAAATATAACTGGTTCAATTAAAACTAGGTCAAAATCCTATGTGTAGCATATCTTGATCACTTCAAACATTGGTACCTGAAACATGGTTAAATGAGAGGGTCAACTACAAGAGTTGGTGAGAAAACATAGGTTTAATCGTGTGATAGCAAAATACGTGTTGTGTGCATACAGTTCAATACAATCATGACAATTAAGGCATTTATGGAGAGAAAACATCGTGTGACCTATACAATCAAACCTTTGTAACTTGCACTCAAAATTTGTGTTGTCAGTAACAGTCACCCTACCTGGGTGGGTTTGTCAGACTCAATAGATCTACCACTGTTTACTGTCGGCTGTTAGTTAATGATTGTACATGAAGAGCATAATAGTTGGTCTACAAAATGTACTCAAGCACAAAGCGCAAAACTGTAAACATGCATAGGATGGAACTGTATATGTGTATAATTGAAAACATGTAAATAGAACGCATGTTCCACCCCAAAACGTTTGTAAAATAGAGTAAAAGAGGGGCTATGTAACTCACGTGTTATGTAGCGTGTAGGTTGCACAAGCAAATGGAAAACAGCGATGTGTTGTAGATTGCTAAGTTCGACCTAATGAACAATGTATATGTGTTATTGATTTGCGTTATTTAATGACGGAAGTGAATTTGTCATTCTTAAACGTGTAGGGTTTGTCTTAAAATAATTATTTAAACTGTTATTTATTTATCAAATTAACAGAATAAAAATAAAAGTAAAGATTCTGTTTAAGGGATGAGCACGACCGTGCTTGTATATGGCACGACCGCTCCCGGCACGTACGCGACCGCGCTTGGTCGGTAACGCGCCCGTGGTTGGTCAGAAGTCAAAACAAGAGTCTGGTCCTGAGACACGACCGCGTCCGTATCCGGCACGACCGCGCCTAGGGTTTTGACTAGGTCAGGACTTGGTTTGATCGGTAACACGACCGGGCCTCTTACAGGGCACGACTGTGCTTGGTCAGGCACGACCGCGCTCATAGGCTGGCGCGACCGTGTCTGGTCAATTTCAGAAGCAATTCGCCTGATTCTTGTAATAAAACAGAATATAAACTTAGGGTTTTCATTGATATGATGTTTGCGAATCGAATTACACCATTTAATTAGGTTTATATCCTGTTTAACGTGTCGATCGTTTAAAACCATTTTTTATCAAAACTCAGATTCAGTTCTGTAAAATCATGTAATGTGGTTACGAATTAAGTTAGGGCTTTCGATTAGCTTGGAGAGACGATCCTAATGAACTATTACTAACCTGTTTTGAATGGGCAACAAGTGCAGACGGCTACGGGGAGACTTCGCGGCTTTTTCTTGATCGACAGACGAGATAGAGATGATGGAATGATGGATTTAGGGTTTAGGGAAGTTTATATATGTCTCGGGTAGGTATGGGCTTAACTTAATTCGTTTGATTCTTGCCCCAATTACTTGATTTGTTTTAAAAAAAAAAAGAGTCGGTTTAGAATTTGCGAGTATTGGGACGATTGCATGTGTATTTGGTCGTGTTTTAGTCTCAATTAGCCGAATATCTTCTTCTGCAAGTTTCGCAAACTTCTAAACGTGTTTACAATCTATTTTTGGACAAGATTTGAGTCGGTTTGACTTTGCGGAGTCAAACTGTAAACGAGGCGCGACCGTGCTTAATGTTAAGCACGACCGTGGTCATGGCACAAGCGCGACCGTGACTAGGACTAGGCGCGACCGTGCTTGTGTTGGTTTTTGGAAGTTTCAAGACTAGTCCTTGTAGTTTTGTAATATTGATGTTGTTTTGAGTTTTGGTCAAGTTTGGTTCTCGAGGTTTGTAAGATTGTTTTCGTTAATATTGTATTATAATGAACGCGTGTATGCTTGTAAGTGTATATGAACAATAAATGTAAGGTTGAAATCTTTTATTGCACGGCATAAAATACATAGGAAAAACATGAAAATCAGAAAGGTTACAACAAAGTTGGTGAGTTCACAGGTTTAAAGTTTGCAATAAGAGAGTGCTTGCCAGATTATGTACATTCAATATGCATATCTGAAAGTAGCTAGCCTATGTTCATGTCTTACTAAAGCGCTCGCAACCGAAGCTGACAGTGTGTTTGTTTGTTTGCCTCCAGCCAGGTCTATCAACTCTGACTAATGTGTTAAGGTCAATATTTCACCCGTTCGACCTCCAATCGAGTTAGCGCGACTAACGCGGGTGGGGTTTGTCAAACCCAGTAGTACTACCAAAATTACCTCGCTAATTCCATATTAACGGTCCGAAGTGTGTGAGGACTTTCATGATAGTGTGTTACGCTTAGCCTCAACAGTGGTATCATATGAAGTACCATAATCAAAATAGTTTGCGTCATGTTTTCTCCCCCAACGGGAAAAAAACATGAAAAATGACGTTTGTTTGCGTACCTGTTTCTCCCCCACGGGGAAAACAAGTAAAAGTATGATGGTTCGTGTACATGTTTCTCCCCCAACATGAAAACGAGTAAAAAGGGCCGTGAAACTCACCTGCGTTGTGAAGTAGGTAGTATCACACAAGTATGATATTTTGAACCTCAATTGTTAGCATGTACGGCTTACGTATGCCCTAGAATTATAAACACATAAGTTATGGACATATGGGATTTGTGACGACGCGGAATACTAGAACGTGTTAACACATCCTAAGGATCAATGAGTAAGCGAACGTGTCTACGGGAAAATAGATTTGTCTTAATATAATAATTAAGGTAAATGCGTTACGTGTCGAACGTTAATAACGAATAATAAATAAATAAATAAATTCTTACGTTAGAGTCGTTTACAAACGTTAGGAAAATAATATAATTTAATATATTATTTTTAGGTTCGTAGGATTAACCAAATAATTATTTGTGTGAAAAATAATAAATATATTACTTTTAATCGAGTATATAAACGTGGGTAAATAATATAACAATTATATTATTAATTAGTTTAAAACGTCCCACGAGGTAATTAAAACGAGGTGAAATAATATAAATTATTAATTTATAACATGAGTCACAGGTTGAAAATAATATAAATATATTATTTTATACGAAGTTATGGTTTGAAAATAATATAAATATATTATTTTTAAAAGTGGGAATAATAATAAAATAGGTTATAAAACCAAACCCGAGTTTACGGGAGATTTACGGAGTTAAAACACTCTAATAGATTGTTATAGTGATATTGGAATTGATTTTGTATTAAAAATAATAACAGAAAATGGTTAAAAAAGAAAAGGGTGTGGAGAGACTCAAACCCCGGTCTCTCCCACACCAACACATAGCCTTAACCAGTCCCGCCCGCTAGGGTATCGCACAAGAACCCGGTTTCATTTGCTTTTAACATACAAGTCAAATGAACTCCCTCCCCATATGAACTCCCGATCGAACTCCCCTTCAAAACCACTGATTTTGATTTCGATTGAACCAGATAACTTGGGGGTTTTGTTAATCGGGGAATGGAGAATCTGGGGTTGATTTTAATTTGAAAAACATCAAGTTTTTAATCGTTAACTTGCAGATTCAACTACCAAAAACCCTAGTTTCTAGCATGGATTCAAATCATTAGATTTTGATAGTAGAATTGATTGGAATAATAGGGTTTTTAATAAACAAAGGGTTGCGAATCTAGCCATGTATGTTAATTTGATTTACAAATCTGCTAAGATCGAAAACCCCAAATCTTTTTAAGAACAAACCCTAGTATATGGATCTTGAACAATTTGATGTTTAAAGATTAATTAAGCATAGGGCTTTCGTCTGCCAAGGAATTGCGATTCTAATGGTATAGGTTAATTGGATTTAAACAAGGTCGAAGGTAGTGATCGAGTAAACCGGTTTCACATGAACCCTAGATTCTGGTTCATGTTTTATTCGGTAATGTAAGCCCTAAATAACATAGGGCTTTCAATCTGCAGATAAGAAAGAAACTGTAGATGTGATTTGTTACCTAAAATGTGATCGAATTGTTGGTGATCGACTAAAACCGCCGCCGACGATGATAGACTTGGTTCCCGGCGACTTCTGTTGTTTCTCCGATGAAACTGATGCGTACAGGAGCTTCGCAGTTGTTTGATTTAAGTGTGCAGGGTGTTCAATTGCGGAATTAACATTGGATTTAAACGAATTTGATATCTATTATGATCATGTCGACGGTTATGCCATAATTGGCTATCAATCTGATTAATTCGCTAATGATGATGATTATGTTGGTAGTTAAGGCTGTTAATGACATTATTCATGCGATATCAGTTTTAATTCCAACTGAAAACGATCATAGGATTCGAATTTGGATGAAATCGCGAGTTTGACTTTAGAAAGTCAAACAAAAATTGAATTTGAGTTAATTACAGAATTCGTCCCTCTATTTTCTGTGTTGGAGTTTGAGAAATGGCAGGAATAGTCTAATTTGGTTAGTTTGACTATTGAAAGTCAACATGAAGCAACTATAGGTAAATTTCAACTTTAGTCCCTCAAGTTTTGTGTATTTAGGTTTGAATATATGCATGATTAGTCCCTGGAGTTATAGATAGGGTTAACTAGGTAATGTTTTAACAAGATTTGGTTAACAAGGTTAACCCTAATTTGCCGGATGTCACAATAACCCTCATCATTTTATCCTTTACTAAAACACAGTTAGAACAAAACGTTTCAGAGTTAGAAACTACCGTATCCTTTTCTTCTGAAGAAGAAGCACCATGAGCCATGAAGACATCATCATTAGTTTTGCTCTTTTTGTCAACAATGACAGGCTCTGCATCAATATCTGATTCACTCAAATCATCTTCAACTGTCTGAAAACTTACTTCAGTCTCTACATCACTCCCGGTAGACTGAGTACTTTCACCAGATCTAATACTCTCACTATCACATAACTTCGCAGCCGAAATACTTTCAGAATCACTCTGCTTCTTTAATTCTTCTTTGATCAAGACCACAAATGCTTGAGGAGTTGCTTCACCCTTTTTTATTCAATGCTTCACATAGATCTATTGAAGTTGGACACTTCCCAATACTATGAATGAGTTCTTTTGGTAAAGACATTTTTAATGTTGCACACGTCTTCATCTCTTAATCAAACTTGTTCTTTTCTTCTTTAGTAAGAGCTGACACTGGTTTAGGAACATTATAATATCACATGAACTCATAAGTAGGATGTACATATCCTTCTATTATTGGTCTCGAAAAATTTTCATCAATTTCAGATACGAACTGTTGAAACCGGACTTTCAAGCTACTGTAATCTGATATGCACAAAAGCCTCGGTGGCATAGTTCCAATCTCATTATCATCACAAGAAATTGGCATTTTGAAATTTTTGCGAAAATATCCAGAAAAAATTTCCCGCCAAAGTACTCTTTTTAAAAATTTCAAAATTTCAAAAATGATTCAAAACAAGCATATAAACTTTCCCTAAAAATTTGGACAAAAACAAATTTCCTGCCAAAATACTCTTTTTTTGTTTTTTTTGTTTTTAAGAATACTAGCGAACTAGATATGTTCATCTGATACTGCCTGAGCGAACTTGATAAGCTCACCTGAACTTCACTGAGCAAACTTACTAAGTTCGCCTGATTCAGTTCGTCTCTAACAGATTGATCAAGTTCGCCTCGTTCAGCTATTCAACCAAAACACGAACCAAAAATTCCAAAAATCATCATATCTTGCTGAATTGATGGAATTTTATGTAATTGAACTGTAGGATTGAGTATAATCTGATATAGAACACTTCTAATGGATGAAATTCTTCAAATCAATCTAAAATCATTCCAAATTTGTCAAAATTTCTCCATTTTTGTCAAGAACACCAACAAGATGAAAAATTCTTCAAAATCACTTCAAATTTAGTGATTTTTTATGTTGATTGTACACGAAAACACCACGAATCTTCTGCTAATCAAGAGCAAAGGCTCTGATACCACTTTGTAGATCCCGATTCGGTGCGTGACGGATCTCTAGACTCGCGGTACAACACGGTGATAACGTGCGGAATCCATGATCAATGTACAATGTGTAACTCAATCAACAACACGATGTAAATAATCCTCTTTGTATTTCCACTCAGAATATCAGTTTACAAGTTCTCTCAGTTTATGTTCTGTTCTGATCTATGCTCTCAGCTCTCCTAAAACTGACAAGTAAACCTCTATTTATAGGTAAAACAAAAAGACCACAGGCGAACTTGTTAAGTTCGCCCCTAACAAGCTTAGGCGAACTTAGCAAGTTCGCCTATCAAGTTTGCTCTAAGTTCCTTAGGCGAACTTGACAGCTCCGCTAACCTACAACATAGAATTTCAGCAACAGTTACAAAACATGCTCTAACAAAAAAGTCTCCACTTTAGACAAGTTATGCACCATACGAAACTAGGGTTTTCTAAATAACAACATACTCATCAAATAGGAGCCTTAACGTTAATCAAATAACAAATTCACTAACTTTATTACAAAAACTCATGTTTGGATAAACTAGGGTTTCAATAAAAATCTAGGAATCATAAAGTAACGAAAACGGATGAAATAACGTACATAGAAGTGTTAGAAAAGCCTAGACTAGATCGATTACACTTCCAATTGCAAGATTGAAGATCAAAAGAGGTGTGTTTGGGTTGCTTTTGGTTTCGGCAATGGGGGGGGGTCATGGGTCGCGACGACTTCAAGGGGAGAAAAGGGTTTAGGGTTTTAATTTTTTTTTAATAAAATTCTATATATACTTGCATGCATGGGTTTAAAACTTGGATCAAGGATAATCCATGGGCTTATCTTTAAGGTCCATGGGAAATTTTAAAACAATAAATTACTAAAAACAATTAAAACTCTTGACTATTATTTTTATAAAAACTCCATATTATATAAAAATATTTAACATAATTAACATTCGATAAACATGCACGATATCAAGAAAATTTACATAATTCACGTAAATTCATATAACATTCAAAATCACATAATTTATATTAATCATAAATTATTAATTGTTCGAAATATTATTCTTGATTAATCACCAATGTTCCGGGTTAGACTCAAGTGTGATCCGGTAATTCTATGAGTTAACGCTATGTGAGTGTTAATTAAATGCAATGCACATGTGACTAAATGAGATGACAAGGTTTGTATGAACAATGCTTGAGATAACGATGTTTGTGTTAACGGGGTTAACCTAAAAAAGTCGGATGTCACAATCTAGGGGCACATCTATTTCTTAGCAACTCATACGTGAAAACAATATATATGAACTAAGTAATTTTGTGTCCTTTCTTGACCCAAACATAATGGGATGATCTATACGGACCATACGACGATTTAAGTAATTACGGGTACACACGTAATTATAAAAGTCAGCGCATGGAAAACATAGTGAATTCTGTTGTGTGTTATGACATAAAACCTAACGTGATATATAGTAACGAAACTAATGTCATATGACAATGGTATGGTGGATACACCACTGGTACTTCCTATATATAAGTGTTCCAGTCTTATTATCAGAGGTAGCGTTATTCGTGTCACGTGAAGTTTTATGTTATTTTGACCTTGACCAATGTTTGTGAAATCTCTTGTCTAGTAATGTACCTTGAACATATTAGGCTACATCCTAAAAAAGTTCTGATCATCAAATTCTCATCGCTTCCATTTCAAGTGATGCATTTCATCTTTGGAATCCAAAAGATTCTGTGACAGTTTTCTCCTTAATTCTCTATAAACTAAATGCTTCATGCCTGACCTTGAGTATCAAGCCTGAATCTTGTTATCAATCGTACTCCTCAAACTGAAAGTCAAAACTCGCTGAGAATCCAAACGTGGCCCAGAGCTTACTCGAGAACGTGAGGATCAAACGAAACTCAAGTACCCTCAACTCCTTCCTGATTCTGTAGCCTCCACCAGTTGAATTTCGGTATAAAATTCCCTCAACTCGGGGATACTGTAACATCCATGATTTTCTAGTATTATTTTATTTTATTATGACACTCCATTTCAATCCCGTACTTGTCCAAACGCAATATGTCACATTAATTATTATTTTAACATGTATCAATTCAAATTTTCAAACTCGCATTACATATTATTTCTTTATTATATATAACACATGTAAGTATACTTACATATATATATATATAAGTAGACATTTCGTTATAATAAAAATATATAAAGTAAACATGTGAGTTTTTTTACCAGGTAACTACACCCTTCATTCTTTTGTCATATATATATATATATAGGATTCAAATGCTTCACAATTTTAGATGCTAACCATGTAAATTAAATCCTACCCATTGATTTAGATTAATCTATGGCTAATAATGGATAGTGGCAAAATTGTAAATACTGATATTTTAAAATGAATTAAAAAGGGTAAAATCGGTATAGAACATTGTTTTAAAGCGTGTAACCGTAACAAACACAAACAAAATCAACCAAATCCTTGAAATTTCTCAAATCTAATTCAATCTTTTAGAAAAGTCGGAGATTTCATCAAGGATGGCATTAAAATCATTGATTATTCTTATTTTCTTGAAAGCTTTTCAAAATATCAGAGACTAGAAAAGGGACTGTCACGTCCGTAACACAGGATATCAATCTAACTAGAGTAGTACCTCCAACAGATATGTACACAGGTAAGAGCGACGGGTCTAGGAGAGATTTATACACCGCTCTTTCCTAGACAGAACATTCTGATTGTCAGATAACAACATACTAGTCAGAAGGTCACCTTCTAGTTACTGTGACGTTGATATAAAAAACACACAGCGGAAGAAAAATTCATAACTTCTATTAATATTAAAACATGGTTTACATTATGTTTAACAAGAAGTTACATCATTCGTTCCTAACTCGGGGCTTATAGTTCCTGGAATGCCCATCATCTCGATCGTTTATCAGTTCATTCTAGCCCTGGTATGCCCTGTCTAGTGACTACCTATGATGCGATCAAAACATTTGATAAAACACGGGTTAGCATAAAGCTGGTGAATACATAATCTAAAATAGTTTATTAAAATGACCCGCCAAAGTATCTTGAACAAATTCATGGGCTTCAACACCCAATGGGCTTCAACACCCAAATACAAAGATAACTATGAATAATTATTTAGTGTATATATAACCAAAGACCATTCCACGGGTCCTGTCCAACATGTCGTTCCACGGGCAAGTGAAATACAATAAGCACTTAGAATACGTTATATATAAACAATCGGTACAATCGTTTCAAGATACTTAAAATGTTTCATAAATCAATCATGCCAGACAAGGTCATGATTGGGTTCATGCATCACAGTTTAAGAACTCACCTCAACAGTATTTCAGCTTATCAATCAGTAATGTGACAAATACCTCGGGCAGAGTTCCTAGATAATCATAACATTTCTTAATCATATAATCCTAGCTTAATGGTTCTTATTCAAAGCTTAATGGGATGTTGGAACCTTACCTTAATACTCTCTACGACAAATTTGGAGTCGGAACGTGTAAGGCCCCTTTCCCGAGTAAACTCACTTGTTGGATTTACTCATAAACATAGTCATAAATACTGAATTTAAATTAAAAACATCCGGGAGTAACGAAAGCAAACATAATTCGAATACATAACATAACATAGCATAACATAACAGCGAAAATTTTATCAATTAAAACATAACATTGTCTTAACATTTATAAAAGTGGGATGTCAGTCGCATGCCGGGTAACCATCACACCTTCGCACGACCCTTCCTTTCTGTACCTGAAATATATACTAAAAGTCAGCTAACGCTGGTGAGTTCTAGTTTAAAAAAATCAGACATAACATTTATCTCATCGTGAAGTATTATATATATATATATATTTATAGAATACGTACATTTGCATATTATTTGCTTTACTGTTCTCTCATAACATTCATACTGAGTATATATATATATATGTACATACATACTTACTTTGGGGATAACATTCATTGGTCATACACATATGGGTGATCAACCCGTCATAGTTGTTGCTTGGGTCACAAAGACAAACGCCATAAGAACTATCGTTGTAGTCCGTTTCATAAACCGTCCGGCCCTAGAAACCGTCCGTCGTAGCATAAATCAGTCCGGGAACCTTTGTCCGTCTGCCTAAAACCCGTCCTACCGTCATAGTCCGTTCATTCGCCCATCTGCCCAAAGGCATCCGTTTCCCACGCGGCTATTGTTTATGCAACCATTCTATATATAATAAGGCAATTGCTTCGACCGTCTATTTATGCCTTTCATACATCCTAGCTGATGAAGGAGCGTATTTGTCCCGGTTGCAAAATAGTCACGTGGTCGTCCGTCTACCGAAGTAGCCGTTATTTATGAAGCGTCCATAACGTTTACATACATTCATGACAATCAATATATATATAATATAAAGCAAGATTTCATTTATTTACGTTATGCCATTCTTTCATTCATTCTTTGTAAACATACGTTTCATTCTTGGTTCGTAATTCACTTTAATATATATATGTACATATCACGTATGATCGCATTGACATTCATAACACTTATTCTTTTAGTGTATACACTTCAGCTCCAAAACATTTAACAAGGTTTGCACATAACATAAAGGGGCACATAGAACTCACCTGATAAGCTAGTCTCGTTCGGTCCTAACAACGGTCCGACGAACGTCACACATGATCTGAATTGGTTATTTACACATACATCTGACCTAATCTAAATTACACGCTTGTACTCATTCTAATATAGGCGAACTTAAGGCTAAGTTCGCTGCCCAAAGTCTAGGCAAACATATGGGCGAACTTGTCCTAAGTTCGCTTGACTTGACCAAGCGAACTTACCAGGCAAACATAACCAAGTTCGTCCCTTGATGCCATAAGTGAACTTACCAGGCGAGCATGACCAAGTTCGCCCCCCTAAGTTCGCTTACTTCATGCTCCAAGCAAACTTGTCAAGCGAACTTGGTAAGTTCATCCCAACCTTGCCAGGCGAACTTAATAAGTTCGCCTGTCGGGCTGTCTTCTTCCCCAAAAATCTGAAGTTCTTGCATGCGAATCTGATCATGCCAATATCCCAACTTTCTTTGCTCAAAATGTTCGGTTTACATTCTAGATGTTAGACCTAAGCTTATTATCAAGTTTCATCCATAAAAACGTTACCTTTTTACCCAAAACCCGAAAACCCAACATAAGCAAAAATCTCAAATCTAGCTCGAGTTGTTACATGAATCTAGATTCTGATTCGGAGGTCTTGCTCACAGGCTCAGTAGTAACACGCTTCTTCAATCTAGGGTCGATCCATCAACTTTCTCTCTCTACAGTTTCTCTCTCTAAAGTGCAAAAATGAGAGAATGTGTGAGTGTTAGGGTATGAATGGAGAGGAGGACTGCCTTGTCCTTCATATATCTGGGCTCCCTCGGCCCATTGAAGCCGAGCCCAAGCCCGCTCCCCTTCTCTTTTGTTTTTTTTTTGCTTTTGCATTTAAATATTTCGACTAAATCTCCGGCCTCACTATATTTATTCGTTTTATTATTTTTGGGATGTTATAGAACGCGGGAAACCAGACTCTCGTACGCAAACCGGGGCTCGGGATTGGAACACAAGAGAGTGTGTGTATGTGTGTATTTGAGTGTGTTTGTGTGTGCAAAAGAGTTGAAATCGTTCAACTATTTATAGGGTGAAAGTGGGACCCGTAGCGAACCGCTACGCTTGGTGGTGGCGGTCCGCCACCCCTTGAGCCGGCCTAACTGGCACCGTGCGCACGTAGCAGACCGTTAATGTCTGGCTAGCGGTCCGCCACCCCTTCCACGCGTCAATTTCTGATCAACTAGTCGCGGGGACACGTGTCAGCTCCCGAGGATTTTCTTAGTCCGCACATAGCGGACCGCTAAGGTCCTGGGTAGCGGTCCGCTACCCCTTTGAATTTCTGAAATTTCATTTTAAGTCCCTAAACTTTGAATATTCACATATTTACCCCTAAACTTTGAAAATTGACAAGTTTAATCCTTTATTTTCATAGGAATTTTCGAGGTGTTACAGGGACGATACTCAGACGCAAGGTATAACTTCGGATTTTGCATTTGGTATTCCGTTTTTGCTTGTAAATTAGTCGAATCGTTCACCAATGTGTACTCATAAATCTAATTTTATAGTTGCATGTGTTTTCGGAAGTCGATTTTTAGGTTATCGTTGATGAACATTTGGGTAAATAAGAATTTCGATACTTGTTCTTGATTTTTGGTACCCTAAGTTGTGTTTTTTTATAAGAATTTGATTTGGATTAGGTTTTTTTTATAGGAATATGCACGTGATAGTGTTGATGCATTGTTGTGATTGTTAAATGTGTTATTAGGTATGATACATATATGTATCAAATGGAATAATACCCAAGTATTTGGCTATTATTGTCCTTCTCAAATTGCAATATGCACCTGATAATGTTACTGCGTTGTTGTTATTGTTAAATGTGTTCATTACATTGATACATATATGTATCAATGGGAATAATACCCAAGTATTTTTGATCTGATACACTTAATATAGGATGGATAGAACATACAGATGTAAATGTTTCTGAATTTTAAAAATCATAGTAGCTTTGTTTCTTGTTAAATAAAATGTTAATTGATGATTGTTTGTAGCATATTTTTTTAATGCATTTTTGTATCAGGTGTTGATACGTATCTGCAGCTTGTAAGCGACAGAATACAAGATGTCTTCAAGTAAGTTTCAATGTTTATTTACATTAAATGATGCAATTATTGGCTTGTATATAATTGATAAAGTGATATTTTGTATTTTTTTTAGGGAGAAAAAGTGCAAGGATTGCGCCAAATACATCGTTTAGCAAATTTACTAACACTTATGATGAACCAATTGTAATTGGCAATATGGAAGACAGTGAGCCAAAAAAGCAGGTTAGTTATTGTAAATTTTTATAAAGGATTTTGTTTATAAAACACTAATAATGTATATATGTTTTTATACATATATGTAGCAGTTAAGAAAAATATTGATAGGAAACATCAGATTGAGGATGAGATGAAAGATGGTAGAAAGAAGAATATTTGTTTTTCTAAATAAAACAAATGGGAAGGGAAAAACAAGTATGTATATTAAAGGTTTTATGCATTATTTTAGATCTTACAGGTTTTGTTCTCTGATAATTTATAATTTGCGTATATGTAACAGTTGAAAAGAAAATGGGAAAGAAAGTAGAAGGCATGCAGTCTTATGATGAACGAAGAATGATTATATCTACAGATCAGGGGAAAAAGATGGTCGGGAAAAAAAGAGTACGTTACTATACATAACATTTCATTAGACATTAAGGCTTCTTTATTAAAACATCACGATATTAAATGATTATTATTTTTCATTTAAATTGAACTCAGAAATGAAGAAAACAGAGAAGGATGTTGAGGATAAAAGTGAAGCTGATATTAACAAAAAGAAAAGAAAGAGGGTTTGCATACCAAAAAAATGGTTTGGTATTAGGACTCGATCCTCACCACACCAACTTTGCTATGTTATATCTAAACTCACATAACGTCAAAGAGATTTAGTCAGGGATATGGGGTTTCGGCGGATGTTGGCATTAAAGGTTGATGGGATACCAGCAAAATTGGGTCATTTTATTGTAGGTTCATTGGACACCGAGAAGATGCAAATAATTTTAGGACAAAATCGCATCAATGTTAATAGTGAAAACATTCACAAGTTAACCGGGTTACCAAATGCTGGAAAGAGTATATTTAAGTTCGAAAGAATTGAAGAACATTCACTTACATACCTGGCATGGAGAGCTCGGTACAGTAAGTATTATATTGGAGCTACTGAGATTGTTGGTAACATTATAAAGGATCAGTATGAGGATTACACAATATTCAAGCTCGATTTTATTGTACTCTTCTATACAACTATGATTGAATGTTATCAGAATAGTACATGTAAGTTTGCGATATTAGATTTTTTGAAGCCAATTGATGATTTTAAGGGGTTCAATTGTTTACATATTAGAAACAATAAGATCCTGTAAAGACAAATGGATAAGGTGCTCCATCGACTCAGATTTTATTGGGCCACTCACCATATTAACAGTACACTCCGTATTTATTATAATGTATTTATTTGGCAAAAAATTATTTTATTTTAGCAACAACTATATTGTTTATAAATACTAATTTTAAATATTATTATTTGTATATACATACGTAACTGTTGTACGTCGACTGTACCACATGCACCGGAGTAAATGACGAAAGATCCCAGACTCCATTATCATTTTGGACAAAGGAGAATCTAAAGAGAAGGGAGGAATTGGAAATCAAAATTGGAGGATTTGGTATGGGCGGAATTAGTATGATGATGACACAAATTATGATTCAGATATCAATCTAAACACACCCGAAAATCAAGGATTGAAGAGGGAGGAAATGTTTAATGCGTGTGATAAAAGTAATTTGAAGGTACGTATAAAAATATTTGGTGCACAAACTTGAAATGTGTTTTTAAAGTTTATAGGTAGCTGTAAAATCATGTTGGTCATTTCATTGATACATATATGTATCACTAATTTTCCATTTGCATATGATTTTTATTTATTTCAATTTACTATGTAATTTAGGACAGTTATATATATACATTGTATGTTGTAAGGCCCCAAATCCCGGGAACCCGACACGTTGGCATACACGTAAGTACAGTAGTAACCAAACCAAACCAAACAGTCAAATAAACTCAACACATGCAGCGAAAAACAAACAGTCAACAGTGGTCAATGACCCAAATCTCAAACAAGTCAATCAAGTACTAATATCTAAATCGTTCAATATCATAACGGAAAATAAATGTCATCACAGCGATTACGGTAACCAAACGCCATCCAGAAGCCGGCAGCTCACACTTTCTCTTTACCTAAAATACATGCTAAAAGTCAGCTACGCTGAGTGAGTTCTATAATAATTCGTTCGGGGGTATTGAGTCTCGAACCTTTATTAAATACGATTTATGTTCCAAAGATTTTCTCATTTAATTCACCGTATATTCAAATAATATATTTTATCGACCTACACGAAATCATGTCAACTAGTCTAAAGACACGTGCGATCATGACTCGTTGACTGATCACCGTCAGTCATAACAACTCACCGACTAACACCGACTTACTATCAAGCTTGAGCGACTCATTTCATCTGATTAATGTCAGACTAATTCCCCGCCACAATATCAAATAACTCTAAATTAACAGTCACGATATTTAATTACGTGACACCAATTCTACGCATACAAATATAACTATTATTTCACAACACATATATTAACGTCAAACCCTTTTATCACGTGCATTCGCTATATCACACGTTGCAAGTATTCATGCCCAAAACTACAAAACATTTAAAAGTGGGCGATAGAAACTCACCTTTGCTAGACGTAACTTGATCTCTAGAACCCGCTAATACCTCGTACCCGCTCTTCGACTTCACACCTATATTACACACAAATTACGAGTCAATACGTAACCCGCCATTAAACTTTCACCTACACAACTTAACTCTATGTCGCGCAAGGCCATGCATATGTTCATGGCACCATGCATGGTGTTTATGCGCTGTGAGAACCTCTCGTCCACGTTCCTGACGTCCAAGTTTGCATTTTGTTTGACACTGGGTCCTCGAACTTGCTCTACACCACGTTCGCTTGTTACTAAGCACCATAATACCCCGTTGCGCGTCACCCGCCCTTGGTCGTCTTCGCCGTGACACCGCCCGGAACCACCACAGCCCCGTCGCCGCCACTTGGACCACCCGTCGCTCTCTCTCTCTCGTGTGTCCTCCGCCTTCGGCTGATCATGCAAGCGGCTCTCCTGCCTTCATGCTGCTGTCGTGCACCTAGTCGCGCTATCACAGCCGCACCCGGCCACCGCCGATTCACCACCACTCCACCACGCTGCTGTCATGGTCCGAACAGTCGTGAACAGCCCCTTCGGGACTGCCGTGTTCCCTTCGGGTCTCCACATTCGTCCGACCAAGTTCATGAGCCTCCCCGTCGGCTTCGCCATCCACCATTCCGGCCCTAGCCAAAGTCCTCTCCGATCCCGTACGCATGATAGCCACCCAAACGGGTTCGGCTGACACCCTCCTACTCGCAACACCCTCCTTAAATGAAAAACAATAACAAAACAAGATTGGGTTACGAGTTTATACCTTCTAACCGGATGATCCGTGCCTATCGAACCTCCGATTCACTCGTCTTTCCCAAACTAGCTCTTTGCGCAACCCTAACGTCACAACGTGTTAACCAATGGATTCATAATCAAAAATATTGAATGAAGGGGTAAGGGTTTCGAGTTTCTTACCTAGAGACCTTCACGAAGTCGCGAAATGCTCGTCTCCTCCTCTCTCCTTGCTCTCGATGGCCGCACACAACAAGTGGGGACTCCCCCTTTGCGCCGTGAACCTAAAGGGTTCACAATCAGTGGACCGGGCTTCGGCCCTTGCGCACACTTGGCCTGACTCAAACTTTTTATAACAACCCCTCTAAGTCTCGTTATTTACTCGATACCCCTTTTACATTTATTTATCAAACAATTTCCGTCAAGTCTCCTGTACCCGAGGTTCTTTATTTACAAAGTTTACAAACCTGTTTTCTAAATAAAAACCGGGATGTTACATATGTCTAACATTAGGTAAAATAAAATTTGATACATGAATGTACAATTATTTGTATAATGTTTTACTTAATATTTTATACATGTATGTTCAAGGTCTTTTAATTTTATAAACGGCGTTGTTAATACTTATTTTATACATAAACACCCTTTTTTATTAATATAAATAAAAATACTTTTAAATTATTTGATTGGTTAGGATTGCTTAGCATGGTTATCACATAAGATTGTGGATATATATATATATATATATATATATATATAATCGTGAATATATATGTAAACGTATACTGAAATAATCAATCATACAACTTTAATTTTATAAAAATAAAACTTATGAACTTGAATCATGTATTTACATCTTTTAAACATTTGATTTTTGTTAAATAAATCATTTTGTAATTTTATAAGAAATAAAATTTACTCCTTTATATGTATTTATAATCAAACAAATGATAATTAGAGTTTTATAAATTAAAAAAAAATCATTTTTTATAAACATTTGAAATGAATAAAAGTGAATTTAAAACAAATGAGTTTTGAAGCCCATTTATTTTGCCTTGAACTCATCCAATGCCCTTGAACCCTCACTACTCTCATTTGAACGCACCCATTTTTTTCTTCAGTTTTGGACCCTACTCTTTACCACTTCATGAACCCTGGAACAATATGAAACCGATTTTGACTTTGCTAGGGTCAAACTCGCCCAAATCTTTAATCAATTCATGTAACTACGAAATGCAAACTCTCCCAATCAGTTTCCTTTTCATTGACAACCGATAAGAACTTGAAATCGTGCAAATTAATTATGTAATCAAGAATTTAAGACCCAAAATAGAAGCTTTCGGTCATGGGTTTATAACCCACAAATCATGCCCCAAATACCGCTAATCCCGTGCTAATCATAATTGTAACGAGTATATTATCGTCCAATATAACTTCCCCATCTAATAGCAACTCGAAACGAGCCTCATTCTGTCATCCTCCTTCTCTCTAATCGCGATCGGCATAGGGTTCGAAATGATCAAATCCAAGATGAACAATATGGATACTATCAATCACACAATATGCATATAATCATGATGATTATCTTCATTAATCCAGCAATGTAATCAAGTATTAACAGCAAAAACACACAGAAGTTCTCTTTGATTAATTTGCAAATCACAATACAAAATGAGAATCGTTACTTGAAATACAAAAGACAAAACTATTTATACTAAAGAAGTTTCGATCGAAATCTTCTAATCGAAAAATGTTTTCGACCGAAAACTCTAAAGTTATACAAAACTAAATCTAATTGATTTCTATGGATTATTAGGTTCCAACAATCTCCCCCTAGTCTACAGAACATCAATTCTTCACATGTTGTCTTTTACAGATTTGGTTTTGGCTTTAACATTTAGCTTCTTAGCATCCAGAGCAGCAAGTCTCTTCTTGATCACTTCAGCTTCATGTCTTCTTGATAACCATCGAGCCACAACTCTCATATACATTTTTGCCTCAACTTTAATCTTCGTGCTCATATCACACCTGATAGGATTCTTGTACAAAATCTTCATATCTTCATCAGAAAAGATAAACAAATCAACCGGATCAAAAACTCTGACTTCTGGTAAATGATCCTGCATGATTACAGCTTCATGTCTTTTGCTGTCATACATCCACTTCTTGAAGCTTTTGATGAATGGCACTTTACGTGCTGGGATGTATACAGTTGAAATTGTATCAGCTGACTTCACAATGTATCTAAACCTTCTCTTGCCATCTTTGTCATTTCTTTTCAACTTTCTGCATTCAGGCACCTGTGGCTTGAACTTTTCAAACCTAGCTTTTCCACACTCTCTCTTTAAATACTCTTCAAAATTAGCAGCAAATGAATTATTCGATGGATTGATCATCGTCAAATGACTTAGCTCTCTAATATCCCAGTATGGTAATGTATTTAACTTTGAGCTTCTGTCAAAATACTGGATATTCCCATCACATCACTTTATTACATACATCTTCTTCCCACCATCATACATCCATGCTAATATTTCACTAGTCAAAGCTTGTTATGGACTCTTGATTGTCTGTGTAAGCCTTTCAACAATTGATGGCTTCTCAGTAACTGTCCACCAAGAGCTCTTATCAATCTTTGAAGTCTTTGACCTTTCAGATGGTGTTTCAATGTCTTCAGGAACACTAAATGGTTCTCTTTCATCTACAAGCTTATCCATTTTACCGATCACTGAACCATCTTTTTCAACATGTCTGTTGTGGTTCATATTCATACTTTTTGTATTCAGTGTTGGTTTGAGATTCTTGTTCAACATCTTCAGTTGTTCTTTAACTTCCACAAACACCTCTAGCACCACCACTATTATTATCGTCATCTAAAAAATGGTTATCATCTTTTCTTTAACCAGTAATCACCACTTCTTCATCATATTCTTCTTCTCCTTTCTCTGTTTCTTTTTGGTTTTCATCAGTTCTTTCCAATCCTTCACCTTCTTCATTCAAAAGCATATCCTCATTAAATAAAGTGTTGTCCTCATACATAGTTGCTTCAAAGACTGGAGTTTGAACTTGTTCGCTTGTAGAAGGAATTGGTTCAGTGGTTGCAACAATAATCCACACATTCAAAGAATTCTTCAGATTCGTCACTGACACAATCATCATCAGAAGTAAGATCACTTGGAATCTTCAGTTACACAAATGGCTCTGGAATGTATCGTTGAGGCATGTGTGAATAAAATCCATTTGTAGTAAATGGAGGAGAAACTCTCTTGTATCCCATCTTGCTATTCACCTTATCATTAACTTTAGCCTCAATACTTTCACCAATTCCTTTATATCCAAGCCTAGAAGTTACATTGTCATGAATTGGAACTTCAATGATTCCACTAGCCACTTTCCCAAAAATGTTTATTTTATCAACTTTAATTGTTGTATTTGCTATCTTTTCAATCATCAATTTCTTTTATGTTTCTCTTTCAGCAATCAATAGTTGAATCTCATAATTCTTTCTCTTTAACTGAAGCTTCACATGAGAATTTTCTTTGACACAGTCATCAATCTTTCTTTTATACTCTTTCTCATGATCTTTTAAAATTTTGTTTGCAGTATGTGCATGTTTCAATGCATCCATCAAAAGTTGATTTTGATTCTTGTAATCAACAATTTTCTCAAAACACTCCACAGAACACATATTTTCGTTGAGCAGTTCAGAATAACTTGTAAGTTTCTGTGACTCTTTCACTGCTTCAGCAACCAAATATGATTCTATACATTTACAATTTTCTTGATAATCATAACCGTATCCTCATTTGATCACTATTTTGTTCTGATCAGCTTTGAGTGCATACAACTGTAGCTTTGCACACAAATCCTCTAATGAGTTAAACTGTAATCATTTATTTCTGATATTAAGTTTATAAATCTCTCATTCCTGTCGTTGAGCATTTAGAAATTTATCCATGTGGTTGAGCATTTACAAATTTATCCATAACTTCTGATTTTTCGTATTCAATATCAACCTCCTTTAGATCATTGATCAATTTCTCATATCTGTGATACTGTTCAGTCAAAGATTCTCCTTCTGCACGTGTGAATACTTGATATCTTTTCTTTAATTGGTTTTGTCTGGCTTTTTCTTTCATATCTTCCTTAGACTGATCTGGATGAACATACCCCAATACATTTACAAAGACCTTATGCACACCCCCTTCGTCAGCAATTGAAAATCCTTATTTATTTATTTTTTGAACTTTCTCATTTTTTCAAAATCAGCGCCAAACATAGTTCCAAACATTCTCTAAAAATTTTGAACAAGAAAGTTTTTCCCGCCAAAAAACTCACACTTTTTGACCGAAAACTTTGAGAATTCGGGCAGGACTTTTCGACTGAAAAGTAAGATTTCGATCAGATGGGATTTCGGACAAAATTTGAGATTTCGATCAAAAAACTTGTAGAGGAGACTTTTCGACCCGAAAAACCTTGATATGAGACTTTTTGACCGAAAAACCTTGAGATGGGACTTTTCGACCGAAAACTTGAGATGAGACTTTCCGACCAAAAAGTCAAGATTTCGACCCCTTCAACAGAGATTTCGGGCGATTCAACTGAAACTCAAAAAATTTCGACCTGCAACTTCCGAACCTCAAATTAAGCCCCGAAAATCATCCCAAACTTCATCTCCACTGTTTTGCATGCTAAATACTCAAAAATGGCACTTGAAACGATCCAATTTGATAACGTTTGAATCTTGAAAAGTTGAAAACTTTGAAAAAAACTCAAACTTGCTTGAATCTGCTTGAATCTCCTAGAACCGAGCACCGAAAGCTCTGATACCACTTGTAACAACCTTTTATTCGTGCAAATCAAGCAATAGATTGGTAGAAACTAGAATCGAGTAGGATAAAAAAGATATGAGATTGGATCAAAAACACATAGTTAAAGGTGTAACTCTATCTATTGTATTGATATATCAAATGAAGTCCCACTTTACAAAAGTCAAACTAAACAAATATTTATACTAAGAAGACAAAGAATGAGTTCGTCTGAAATACATTTCGGTCGAAATGTATTTCGTCCGAAAATGATTTCGATCGAACCAGATTTCGGTCAAAATCTTTTAACTTCAAAGAATTCTTCCGTCTTCAGACTGTTTTATATACGATGGCCTAAAATTAGTTCCAACATAGGGGCAGAACGAGCTCTCCTTCTGCATCAAAATCAGTCTAATTTCAGGTAATATAACCATATTCCTACTTGATTTCATACTAAAATTCAAAACCCTAAGGTGTTGTTTCCGATCTCTGTGTAATCGTTGTGTATTTTGGGATTCTAGGGTTCTAAGGGCTGGGTCACATCTGATGTGTTGGGAAGAAGGGCTCGTGGGGCTGGTTAGTAAAACGTAAATGTTTCAAATCTTTAACAAGGACTTAGCCCATACCAACTGGTTAATACTCTCCCCTACCACACATCAGGTCGCAGGTTCTAAACCTAGTAGACCCGTTTTTGCTCCTCATTTTGTTGTTCTTCTTGTCTTACTTCCCTTATTCACCCACACACACACAATTATATACAATGTTAAGGTTTAAAAAACCAATTCTATTTAACCTATTCTTTTTATAAACTTTCAAGGGTTATTATTATCTTTTTACAATATACATAAATATATGGTTAATTATTCCCTAAAAACATTTTTTATTATCATTATTAATTAGGTATTAAATAATTTTCTAGAATTTCAAGATATTATGTATATTGTTATACACTATTAATCTTATAAATCTTAAGAATGAATATAGATACAAATCCTTTTTATAAAATAAAGTACTAATATGAATAATATTATCATTATCAAATTTATAATCTCATTCTTATTACTTTGACAATAGTAGTGATTTAATTTCTTAAAAATATGATTTATAAAGATAATTGTATGACTTGTTACTAATATATGATATTATTTTTACAAGTTCATAAGTAAATTGACTATTTTAATTAGTGTTTATCACGAAATGAATATGAGCATAATTATTTTGAGTACATATTATTTCGTTCATTACTACTATATATTTAAAAAAAAACATAATTAATGTTAGTGGATTTTCATAAGCCTTATTATTTTATATATCTCTTAAAAATTATAATAATAGTATTGTATCATCATGTAAACAAAAGGGTTAGTTATATATGCATATTTTACTTAAACCTTTAAAACATCACATTATTAATAATACGATTTTATTTACATTACTAACAATACAAAATGCTAATATTCGTTTTATATTTATCCTATTATTACATTCACAAATAGTGCAGTATAGGAAAAATTCTCGTTAAATAATCAAACTTATTAATCATAATTTTCATGAAAAGTAAACCCGCATAACTAATTTATTATTATCAAATAATATCCATACGAATATTATTATGTTCCAACATGATGACTATTTTAACCTAGTTATCTTAATAGGTTTTTTATTTAATTTAATTTACAATTAGTATTTATTGTTGACACAAAAAATCTCCTTTATAAATAAAACATATAAAACATTATTTCCTTGATATATTACCACTTTCATTCAACTTGATTCGTTCGTCCGTCCTTTCCAAACTCTAAAGTCTCAAATAGTTCTGTTCTTATTTCTTTTAATTGTTTCTAAATATTTATATGCATAAATATTTACTTAGGGCACGCTAAACCGGTTCACTTTTATTCAACTTGATTCGTACAATATTTTTTATTTTTATACATTTTGGGGTGAAACATGATTTGTATTGAAAACTATTTACAATTACAATATACAATTCCACATTATAACTATTGTGTAATTTGTGATTTTGTGCTTGAATGATATGAGTTGAACTACATATAAATGACACACTCGTGCAATCATTAACTCTATACAAGCCAACGGTAACATTGATAGATCTATTGTGTCTGACAAACCCACCCATGTAGGGTGATTGTTACCGACAATACATTAGGGTAACCTGCGTGTTATGCCTCATTCACAAGGTTTGATTGTGCACCTAGTTTAACTATAGATTTTTCATAAAATGCCTTATTTACCATGTTTTATATGAATTGTATAAAACATTTGAAAACTACCTGAGATATCTAAACCTATGTATGCTCACCAACTATTTATAGTTGACCCTCTCATTTTAAACATGTTTCAGGTGGAAATGTTGAATTACAAGTTTGTCACTCGGGAGCTTATGGACTAAGTGGCAAATAAATTGGATGTATTGCTAGCTTTTGTTGTTTGAACATTATGTATTTGTACCTTTAATTCAGTTTAATAATTTTTTTCAATTTAGTTTGATCATGAGCTTTTAAACATTCTACATGTCCCGCCCCGACGTATTCCTCCGTCGATTGGGGTGTGACAATCTGCGAGGGACATATGTATCTCATTTATGAGTAAGCCAGCGACGCCTGAGTTTTGAGAGATCATCGCTGGATAGCGATTAAAGTACAAAACAAGAAGGGCGACGAATGCTCCTCATTTCGAAAGGCAATGAGCCTTATTTGGGAATGATTGTCGGAATAACGAGATCGTCATAGCTATGCAAGGAGTAACAATATAGGTGCGGTGAGGGAATTGGGAAAATGGAACAAGTAAGCAGGTTCTTGATAATGTTGTGTCATAGAAGTGAAAGTTGGAGAACTAGTAATAACGAAATACGTAGATGATCCTATAGGTTAGAAAGTCAAAAGAGGGCAACGGGGAGACTTCCTTTGAACACCAAGAATGGTGACCGAGTTGTAAAGTAAAGTGACCGCGTTGATGCATACATTGAATGAAGGGCACCAAAGGATTTTGGATGTACCAGTATGTTGGTTCGTACCAACGCAGGACTGGAGGACGAATCATCTTTTAAGGGGGTAGACTTGTAACATCCCAGAGTTCGTAGACTAACAGGTCAGGTCGGTGAGTAAACCGAATCCCTTTTAAATGGCTCGGGTTGTACGGATTTTCACATAAAAACCCAAGAAACTAAGAGGACCCGATTAGCCACTATGTGAACGATTGGGATCAAAACACGCGTTAAGGCAATACCCGATTGTAACATGCAAAGGTTTAAAAACCTTGCTAAGAGAAACCCTAGGCCATTCGGCCTAGGTGTGAGCGACGACAAGGGACAAGCCGCAAGGAAGCAAACCCGACAGAGGAGGAGTACGGCGACGCGAGGTACGGTCCGGCATGGATGGCATCCGCATCACGTGAGGTAACATTGTTTTTCATTCTTTTTGGTTGTTGATCATTTTCGGTTGTGCGAAGGAGGACCCGATTAGGGTTTTGAGGGTGTCTTCATGGTTGGCAATGACGGGGACGACTACAAGGTGGCCGGCCTGTGGTGGCGGTTACCGCAAACAAAATGGTGGTCGGTGAGGAGAGCATGGCAAGGGAGTCGGGCAGTGATGGGGTTCGACGGATGTGGTGATGTGCTTGCGATAGAGAAGAGGACATCAAGTGCGGGAGCTCGCTGTGGCGGCTCGGTGGCGTGTGTAGGGTTGCGATGGCTTGCGAGTGGTGGCCGTCGGCATGATGGTCATTCCAGAAGACTATGGCATCCGGTGGTGGTACATGGCGGTGACGGGCTAGCGGTACATGGCGGTGACGGGCTAGCGGTACATGGTGGGGTTACGGAGAAGAAGATGGAGACGTATGACCGGCTGGAGCATTTCACGAGTAAGGTTCCCGCGGCTAGTGTTTGCATGGTAACATGCATGTGCGTGTGGACCCGATTCGAGCCCTCGAGATCTAATTAGGCCAAGGACGAGCCGGCATGAGCATGAGTAATGGTTGGCGATTAGGGCTTACATGGCAATGCCACGTGCATGCATGCACATTTAGGAACTGGTTCGGGTACTCAGTTTCCAGGAGGGTCAAGGACGATCCAATGTACGAGTTGGGGAGGTACGGTAATAAGGAGGGCAAGTAGTCAAGACCGAGTATTAGAGTTTATTTATTTATACGTTATGCAAAGTATGTTTAGAACGTGTTCTGATCCTGTGATCAAGCGTTTTTCAGGTTTGGGATTCGAAAGTGGATGGACGAGTTACAGAGCAAGGACTGAGACTCAGTATAACCGATGAGTTTCTAATCCCCAACTTTAAATGTTTTACTATTTTTGGGCTGATGTACATACTTTCAAGAGATGTTAATATATTTGATCGTGTTAAGGGTTTCGGGTTTTAACCCGATGGGTTTTGATATAAAATGTTTATTAAAGAGTCGTAGGGTCTCCGGTGTGTCTATAGGAATATGTGAGCTAGAGGTACGAGTCAATAATGTGTGACGTGTTAAGGGATGGTCGGGGAGAGTCGGGTTTTAAGCTAATTGCTTATAAATGTGTGACGTGAGATATAATGTTCTAAGGTTATATGTGAGGGTAAGGTGTAGTATGTGAATCATGGAAACGTAGATTGATACTGTGTGTTTATATTTGTGTTTTGTGTCGATGTGTTGTGACACGGCGGGTACTGCGTTTTTACCGTTGTCATTATGACACGACAAACGGGATTGTGAGGGACGAAGTCCTTCGGGAAGTCACCAACGTGAAATTTATTTAACAGGTAATGCCCTGACAAGGGTAACCCAGACGAGGGTGCGATGATGAGGTATGAATGGTATGCAACTATACATATGTGTTAAATTGCATGCAAGCGTTAAATTGTGTTATTTGTGCATGAGATATTATTATTATTATTATGTGTAGGTGGTAGTAAATGAGGTGAGTAGAGTTACACGGACCATTGTGTCAGAATTGTGACGTGGTGTGTGTGCTTGTTGTGTCAATTAATTCGTGTAAGCCTTGGTCAAGGCTGAGTAGGCAAAGGTCTAGGGAATTGTTGTGTAATTGGGTTTTGAGTTAATATGTGTAATAGGTTATGAGTTATTAACGTGAAATTTCAATTTATGTCGGTGAGACTCACTGAGTTATAATCGTGGGATGAGTCTTGGGAGGTGAATTTCTTGGGATATCATAAGATAACGAGGGTTGTCTATATGATTATAAAATTATACAACTATTTTATTAAGGACCGGAGGGTCCTGAGTGAAAATAAATTTTAAATATAACAAGATGACTTTTGTTTAAATCAAACTATTAGAACTCACTCAGCGTAGCTGACTTTGTGTGTACGTTAGATTGTTTTGCAGGTGAGCTTTGAGATTGATGTATCTTGGCTTGGGAAAGGTGTTACTCGGATTGGTGTGCATGCATTCGTGAGGTTGGTGAGATAACGTAATAAATAACGTTTTTAGAAAGACTTCCGTTGTAGTTTAATTGATAGCTTACACACTTTTAATATAATAGCCCGTTTTGAGAACCAACTGTTGGATGCCCGAGTCGGGGTCTTACAAGTTGGTATCAGAGCCGTGGTTTAAGAGAAAATCGGTGTTTTTTTATAAAATAATATACCTTAACTTAAACTGTAAATGGGACGAGGGTGAAATGAATGTCACCACGAGTAACCGTGAGCCAAGAGGTACATCTGTTGAGTCATGCATTAATTATTAGAGTATTAATGGTCTAGTGTAATATTACATGAAGTTGCGTGGTGTGATTAAGTGAGATTATGTGTGATTTAAATAATGTGGAGTAGCATTAATTGGGTTATGTGAGATAATTTGTGTTAGCATGATCTAAGTGTAAGTAACAAAAGGCTCTAATACCAATTGAAGATGATCTAGTTCGAGGAAGAAAGCAAAGCTATCTGAACAACTCCCGCAAAAGTCCACACCAATTATTAAACCAACTGTCACAAAGCAGCAGTATAAGGGCAAGGTAAAGGTAGTTAATCAACCAGCGCCTGTAGATGTCCAAGCCCTACAACAAAGAGTTTTTATTCTCGAACATAACATTGTCAGAGATCTCCTGAAAATTTCATAGACCAGTACTAGTTATGTTTATTTAGTTATTATTTAGGTGCTCAAAAGATCATGAGGAAAGGAAGGTTTATCCGATACGTTATGGGGTCCATTCAGTTCATCAAAAACTCATCTAATTCATAATAATATAAATAAAGGTTTCTAAGATGTGAGTGTGGGACCCACTAAAGCATGAATAACTATTACCCAAAAACATGATAACATCATTCACTGCTTGCTTGTCAATTAAGGTATAAAGCCTTGAGTTTACAAAGATAATATATTTGCAATCACTAAGACCTGTCTAAGAAAATGAGCGGCTGATAAGTATAGCGTAGTCTGCCCTAAAATGATATGATCCCATAACAGAGTTTCTCTCAAAAATATTATGTTTTATTGTTTCAAGACAGTCTAACATCTTTGAAAAGAACAAAAAGATTTTTTGTTTTTAGCTTAGTTTAATTTATTTTTTATCTTTTGTATTTCAAAAAAATGACCGTCCCTGCTTGACCCGACAATCCAAAGGACATAGTTTCTCAAAGGTTCGTGTTGACTCAAACGTATGAGGCCGCATACTTAAAGATTGCGGTGCCGCATATATGGTTTTGCTTATAAAAGGCTCGAAGTTTGCGGTTCAGGTTTTACATGAGCCACATACTTGACATTCTCTCTCAGCCGCATACATCTCCTCCGTCTCCAATATCAAATTTCTTTACCCAAGAGTGAAATTATTGTTTTGAGTGTGTTTGATAAGCATAGGCGACATCTAAGGTAAAAGGGTTAACCATGATTTCATGTTAATCAAGCGTGTATGATCCCTTGTATCCCATTGACCTCAAACAAGACTTTTTGACCGAATTAACTATCAAAAATCAAGTAAAAATTGAAATTGGTCCAATGGTTTTGGTCGCAATCATTTGGCGACCATGAATCACCTGAAAACCAAACTAAAAACATGTTAAAATCCATGAATTTTGAGTTTGTTAAAGTTTGTAGTTTGTTCAAAAGTTTGCGGTGTTGGTCTGAAGTTTGTGGTATCTTAAAAGTTTGCGGTTTTACGAAGTTTGCAGTATAATTTAAAAGTTTAGGGTTTTCTTAAGTTAGCGGTTGTGTTTTAAAGTTTGCGTTTGAATTCAAGTTTGCGGCTGTGTTTCAAAGTTTGCGGTTTAATACTTGTGACCAACAACTATGAATATGTTATTTTGGAATCTAACTTGATTTACTGATTGCAGTTATGGCAAACTTAAAACTTGTTAAGGATCATAATGAACTGGCATACTTGGAGGACCCACTACAAAATCACAGTGTATTCAGTGTAGGTCCCGGGAGTCTCGTCGCGCAGTGGAAATAACACAGATCTGTTCTGTGATTTGCGTGGGAACAAAGAAAACGAGACAGAGAATACATGAACAACAAAAAAGACAATGAAACGATACATAATCCATAACATAGAAGTCATCCCGTATTACAGACTACATACCGAAGGAGCACACATATCTCATCTAAGCTCACGGTCCAGGGGTCAGGAGAGCTCGTCCCGACCCGGACACCTTTCAACCTTGTTCCAGAGTTCCACCTACAAATGAAGACAAGTTTTCTATTTACAGGGGAAGAAAAATTACCTGCGTACTTGTCTAAGTATGCAGGGTTTAGTCATGCGTACTTGACAAGTACGCAAGGCAAAAGCCTTGCTTACTTACTAAGTACGCAAGGTAAAAGCCTTGCGTACTTACTAAGTACGCAGGACCAAACTGGTGTGCACGCTAAGTACTCAGGAACACCCTCCTGCGTACTAGCCACGTACACCGATACATAGATTTTTATATATAGTTACAAAAACATGCTTCTACAAACTCTCTCTTAACTATAGCATCAAATTCTATCTATCACTAACACTGATATACATCTGTTTACTAAGAATGTCCTAACAGACTCTCTCTAAACTAATGACATCAAGTGTTTTCTAGCGAGACTTGATCTTCTGGCATTCCACTTGATATCTTCAAATCTTCAAACTTTAGTCTTCAGTTGCCGAGTGATAACACACACGACTCCCTCTTAACTGTAACTTTCATTTAGGCCAAACCAAGTGCTTCAATAGGAACCAACTAACCCAATACACTTCATTGTAGTTCATCCTCTCAGCAGAAGCTTGCTCCACCCTGACTTAGAACTCTGAGTCTGACAATGTCTTCCAAAACAGGTAACAATAGTAGACTAAGACAACTCCAAATCAGCTGGCATGTGATAGAGAGTTTGATTTTCCAATAACCTTCATCAAACTAATTAGCTACCATAGGAATTCCAGTAAGATAAACTTAAGTCTTCAACCAGATTTGTCCAACTCTATCCTGTATCTTCACGAGTCAACCAAATTCCCGAAGATGTTCATTTCCAATATTCCCTTTCAGTTTAAGCTCCATCTGACTAGACAAGAAACAAGGGTATGTTTCCTATCCCATCGACCAATGATAAAAGGTTCCATCTTCAACTAATAATCCAATGGATATCCAGCTTCATCCTGAAAACACTTGATAGAATCAAACACAAAATCATGCTCAATAGTGATCACCTTATATCCAAAGTCCAACATTCTTCAATTAGATCTTCATTCCTGGTTCACACCTGCTAATCTGTATACATTCACCGCGTCCCAAATGAGAAATCCCATCATAATTGAATCACATCAAATCTTGAACACAAGCTTGACCAATGAGCACGAAAAATATAGTTTACACGAGAAATCACGGTTGATGATACATTTATTTTTATCCCCCTCATTTCTCTGTAACTATGACCAGCTTCATCATCACTTCACTCAAATCCTCAAAAAAAAACAACTAGCCAACTCCAGTATTTTATTCTTTTATTCATTTGCAAAGATCCAAAATAGCAAATCCTTGGGTTCAAGTTGTTCCAGTATTCATCCTCTATTAAAGAAGTATCCCGGATACTCGTAGCCTACATATTCAGGTTTGAATACCTAAACAAGATGATTCTTTTTTCGAAAGAGCCAAAACAACAACATATTCTCAAATAGAACGAGACCTTTAGCCGATGACGACCCAATTGATCCAATTAGTTCAACATTCATACCCTATTAAATAAATATCCCGGATACTCGTAGCCGACATTTTCAGGTATGAATACTTAAACAATGTATGACAAGTGGTATCATCCAACAAATATCTCGTCCGTGTTTCGCCACGCCACACCGTATAAAATTTTGGTCCAGAAAAACCAAAATTACTATTTTCTTCAAAATGGCCCGAAACAAGTGTACAAATGATCCCTAAAAAATTTAGCCAAGCAAATTTTCCCCGCCAAAAAACTTTTGAATACTTAAACTTTTTTTTTTGAATCCCAGATGCTAGTTCATGCGTACTTAGTAAATACGCACATAAAGGGTGTTCATGCATATTTAGTAAATACGCAAAGCTAAGTGCTCATGCGTATTTGATAAGTTCGCAAAGCCAACCCATGCGTACTTAACAAGTACACAGGACAACTACTCTTGCGTACTTAGTAAGTACGCAGGGCAAAACCCATGCGTACTTAGTAAGTACATAGAAAAGCTGAATTTGCGTACTTATCAAAAAGTAACAGCGTTCTTGACGGATTTTGAGGAGAATGCTCAAAAAGTGATGGATCTGAGAAATAAATGCTTCCGAAAGCTTAGAAAAAAACATCTAACAAACCCTTAGCCTTCCAAACACCAAAGGAAGTGATAAAAACTCGGATTTAAGGATTTTTGGTCTGAAAAAGTACGAACTCGTAAGAACATAGATCTGCTCAAAAACCCTAAAACTCGAAACTAGAACATAATTCAACGAACACCGAGGCTCTGATACCACTTGCAGGTCCAGGGAGCCTCGTCGCACAGCGAAAATAACACGGATCTGTTATGTGATTTGTGTGGGAACAAAGAAAGCGAGACAGAAAATACATGAACAACAAACAAGATATGAAACGATACGTAATCCATAACATAGAAGTCATCCCGTATTACAGACTACATACCGAAGGAGCACACATCTCTCATCTAAGCTCACAGTCCAGGGGTCGGGAGAGCTCGTCCCGACCTGGACACCTCTCAACCTTGTTCCAGAGTTCCACCTACAAATGAAGACAAGTCTTCTATTTATAGGGGAAGAAACATTATCTGCGTACTTGTCTAAGTTCGCAGGGTTTGGTCATGCGTACGTGACAAGTACGCATGACCAAACTGGTGTGCAGGCTAAGTACTCAGGAACACCCTCCTGCGTACTAGCCACATACATCGATACATAGAATTTTTATCTGTAGTTACAAAAACATGCTTCTACATTCAAGTCAATGATAGTGGGAGTAAGGGCATCCAGAGTCTTCCATGCTCTATCTCAACATCCAGATATATGTGAAGACTTTATTAGAGATTTCTGGAGTACAGCTGAAATAGTAACTGAGAAAAACATTGAAGGGACAGCTGGCACAGTTGCTGGAAAACGCATTGTTATCACTAAAGCAGTTAGCAAAACATGCTTGAACTTTGGTGATAATCCCGAATACCATACAAGTTTTACAGTGGGTCAGATGACTTAAACTTTCCAAAGAATGAGCTATGTAGGAGAGTTTGTTGAAGCACTTTCTTATGACAAACACTCTGGATAGATAGAGTCTTAGTTTGTAATTGTCTTTGTATGTAAGAGTCTTTATGTATTAGTTTATCGAGTTGTATTTACTTTTACATATTGAATATTGCAAAATTCTCTAAGTGTTTTGCGCACTTGTAAGTGCACAGGAGAAAGCTCCTGCGTACTTAGCAAGTACGTAAGAATACCTTTGCGTACTTGCTAAGTACGCAAGAGTATTTTGCCCTGCGCACTTGGTAAGTGCGCAGGCATTAGGTCTTGTATAAATAGGATAGGTTGACAGAAGTTAAGTACGTAGTCATAGTTGCAAATACGCAAAGTGTAATCAACTTTGTTTCTCTCTGTAACCTTCAAGTGTTTATAATACAAAGAACGTTTAAAGTGATTATCTTGTCGGTTTACTTTGTTTAGCTAGACTCTCCACCTAGTCACGGGTATTCCGCACCCGGTCCGACTAGTAGACCCACTTGCATGTGACGATCCGCCACACCTGAGGGACCTACAAGTGGTATCAGAGCTTTGCTCCTGATTTCGAGTGTTGTGAGTGAGTTTGGAGAGTTTCTACCGAGTTTTTACAAGCAAAAAGAGGTATTTTTGTTGTTTTTTGTGATAAAATAGGGGTAGCTCTTGAGCACTATTTTAGAAGCAAAAATCACTCAAAAACTAATTTTTGTTGTGTATTTGAGTGTTTTGAGCATCAAAGGTTGGTTAGAAACAAGTTTCTGACTCTTTGGCTCATTTGCATTGATCATCAGTCCAACTTTTACCATCTCCGGCGACTTTCCAGTGACCGGAATAGTTTGGTGAGAGTTGCTGAAAAGGTGTTGTGCGTACTTACCATTTCTGGCAAAAAGTACAGTTCTGTTGCGTACTTACTAAATATGCAAGACTAACCTCCTGCGTACTTAGAAGTGCGCAAGACTGATCTTCTGCGAACTTAAGTTATATCCTGCGTACTTATCATTTACTCCTGCGTACTTATCAAGTACGCAAGAGAAAATCTAAATACGCAAGACCATTTCTCAAGTGCGCAAGGCCAAAATCAAGTGTGTAACTGTGTCTGATTTTTCTGAAATTTGACTAAGTGTTCACTATGTCAAATCTTCAGAATCTTGGAAACCTGTTAAACTATGATAATGAGATCGGTACACCACAGAAACCGCCAAAGTTGTTGAACGGAAACGATTATTCCAATTGGAAAGCACGTTTTGAGCACTACATTTCTTATACCGACTCATCGCTATGGATACCAATCCTCGAGGGATATAAGCATCCCACACACATCTATCTTTATGAAACCATGCCCAAACCTATCTCTAAGCTTTCTGACGAAGAAAAGAAAGCTTATGATCGAGAAAAGAAGGCACTTGGTTCAATCACTATGGCATTAACTAGGGAATTGTTCCACAGTTTCCGAGGTTATGACAATTCTAAGGATCTTTGGAAAGCGTTACAGAAAAGATTCGAAGGAAATAGTGATATCATGTTGGATCGGGATCTACCTTGATCCAATGATTCAACACATTAACCGAACCAAATCGTGCGGAATCCGATTTGATTGGCAATCCAATATGTGACACGGATCGGGTCGAGAGAAATCAGCGGATTAGACTTTGAAACGAAAGTTTCTATCGACCCTTTGGTGTAGAGAAGTTGGATACAAGACTTGGAAACTCCCAACGGACAGAGATTCGACAATAAAGTTTCAGAGAGTTTGTCTCTGGTTTTTCTCTGTTCTCCGTTGTGTTGTATTATCAGTTGTGTGCTCATGAAGTGAAGGTTGTATATATAGTGCAGAGGCCATTCGTACGAATGAGCCATGTGAATGGACTCATTCGTGCGAATGAATCAGCAGAATGGTTCATTCGTACGAATGAATCATTCTCATGACTTATTCTAGCGAATGGATCATTCTCATGATCTATTCGTGCGAATGGATCATTCTCATGATCCATTCGTGCGAATGGGCCTTTCAATAGCACGATTGATCAACGTTATCGATATTTATCAGATCATTTAATACACAGTCTTTATATATGAGTAAACATTAAGGATAAACATGTAGTTTCATTAATATATCAAATAGTTACATTAAACATAGATGAAATACATATTACAAGGGATTAGGGACATAATATGCATCTACATACTCCCCCTTGGACCTAGATCCCTTTAAAATGACCTAACTAACATTAGTTGGTCTTCAACATCTCTTTTGTGCGAGTTTTCCAGTTGACCCCGGCGTGTATGTCAAAAGTAAAGCATATACGTATCACCTTCACATACTGCAACGCCTGGTCTATATCTTCAACATCAAAAAACGGTTGACACTTGTATAAAGTTGTAACATCTTGTTCAGACAAGTTGGTCAGCCACAAGGGATCAAAGACCCTGATGGTCTCCCATGTCCCTTCTTACAAAGCACTATAACAGCTTCACCAGTACGCCCATCATAGTACCACCATTTGAACTGATCTGAGAAGTCCTGGATCATTTTCCTTAAAGGAATCTTCTTCATGATAGTTGGAGGTTTCCACTTTAAGACAATTAAGGGCTTCTTGGTGATTGGATGAACCTTTTCCTTATGAATGTAACGTGTAGGCATTTGTGGCTTGAAGTTCACCCACTTCTTCTGGTATTCGTATTGTAATTGACGTTCAAACCATTCGGATAGACCGGAAGATTCGCTGTATAGAAGCTTTAGACGCGCCAATTGATTTACTTCAAATGCGGGCAACGTCTTGAAATCATGCGAATATCTGAAATATTGTATGCCCTTCTCTCTTTTTATAGCATAGCATCTTAAGTCGTTGAAGTATGCCCAACTGATTATACGACCATCAGACTTGTGTCCTTTGAGTCGATAAACTTTAGTGTACTTGGTTGGAGGAGAGGGCTTTGATTTCTTATTTAATTCGGCCATGTATTCCATCCACTGACTTTTACGTTCATTCAGTTCGTCAATGTCAATAGTGGAGGGACCGGCTTCATCACCTTTGTTGTCGATAATGCGGTTGACCTCCTCGTCGGACTGCTGATTGAATAAGTCCGCGAAGGAGGGAAGATCATCACCATCTACTGATGTGTACTTTGGATATTCTTGATCAGTGATGTCTTCGACTTCAACCTCATCAACGTCTTCTAGTTCGTCAGAAGAGGGATAATCAGTTGTGGAAACATATGCTTCTTCAGTAATGACTTCATCAGGATTCATTTGAAATAGCTCGGCAATCTGTTCTTTTGACAAGCAATGCACGATTTCCCCTTCTTCTTTGTCATAAATGACCGAATGCTGGATGATCCCTTGCATGTCAAGCACATAAGTTAACTTTGTAGGTTGTTGCTTGAGAGGCATCACATCCAAAACTATTTACATAAACAATCACAAAATAAACATGTGAGAATAAGAAATTTCATTGATTTAATCAAAATAAAACTGAAATTATTTACATAATAATCTAATATTTACAATAAGACAACAAAAAATTGTCAACCTTCAGTGTCCTTTGGTTTATCTGATGATGAGCCTTCTGATTTGTCTGATTTTTGCTTAGTTCGCGCCTCTGCTTCTGCTGTCTTTGTAGCACTTGAAGCAGCACCAGCATTGGCACCATCATCCTTATCATCGTCATTATTGTCCTCATCATCATCACTATCATCATCATCATCGTCACCATCATCATCATCGTCATCTTCATCGTCATCATCATCATCATCACCATCATCATCATCATTGCGAGCACCCTCAATTCTGGGTGTCGGGTCCCTTCTGCTTTCTAAGTCTTCCAACAGTCTTTTGTTTTCCTCCTCTAGCCTTTGTATCCTCTTAGCATGTGTATCAACAGTTGTAGACAACTGTTGATTCTTGTCTGTAGCAGTGAGAAGGAGGATTTGCTGATCATTACACCTGTTGGTGAGACTTGTGATGGCTTGGGCTTGATCAGTATTTTGCAGAGTCAACTGAGTGATCTACGAGCCCTGTTGTTCAATCTGCGAGCCTTGTTGATCTAGACGCTTAGATTGCTCTTCATTCTGAGCCAGTAAACGAAGTACCAAACTGTTTAAAGTACTGATTTGGTCGTTTAGAGAGACAGTTGGCAGTGACATTGAAGATTCAGCTCGAATAGTTGATGGCTATGATGTAGGAGCAGTCGTGTAGATAGGAGGAGGCACAGTTTGTGTCTGAGGCATAGATGTAGACATTGGAGCCTCGGACCTGGTGGCAGTTGCTGTAGTAGCAGAGGTGCTCTCCGTCCTTCTAACAAGCTTAAATTTTGGCGTTTGGCCATTCTCTTTCCTCTTCCTTTCTTGATTGGGGTAGATTGGGAAGAAGGAGCAACAGATACTTGTGGACAGTCAGGGATAAAATTAGCATCCCTGACGTCATCATCAACAACCCTTGAGCTTCCTTGATCTGCTCCCCTTTTTATTTTTGTTGCGACCAATCTAGCCCCTTGTTGACTGTATTCAAATTCATCTTCAGTGTCCTCAGAATCAGTAAACATGACAGTGTCCAAGTTAACGTCTTCTGGATTAGTTGGAATGGAAGAATCGATAGCAGCAACAGTGTGGGTGGTGGTAGCGGTAAATGGAACATTAGGAGCATTGCCACCATCTCCCTGACCATCTTGGTCGTCAGCTGGAGGTACAACAATATCCTCCCTGTCAGAATCACTGTTATCATGACGCCATTTTCGGTTTGCTGGAGCCATATAATCTTGATTTGCCAGATGTCCAATCAGTCATTTGTGAGGTGGCTTTGTTGGTCTTCCCCTGTAGGTCTGAACCCTGTTGAGAGTGACATCCGTCATGTGTTCTAACTTGATCATGTCGATGTCTGACCTTGGCAGAAGAGGAAGTTGGTCATCTATTATCATTTGTAGGAATCTGGGGTACATAAGATACGCATTGTCCCCTTTTAGATAGATGTTTTCCTTAAGGTGCGTGAACACCATCTCGGAAAAGTTCAACGGAATGTTCAACACCAGTGCAACGAATGCGCTTTGAATTGTTTCACGCATATCATCAAAACCGCCACGACGGGAACCAAGGCAATGTAGAAGAACATGTCCTAGATACTTGTACTGCGGACAGAGGTTCGCTTTGTTTAAGACCCCCTCGGCGACATTCCCGTCGTATTTTATTCTCATGAAGCATCCTCTAACCAGATATTTGTCCAGTGTCACTGGATCTTCAGGATTATCACCAAATTGACACAATCGGCGAATGTGAGCTGCCGATACAACAACATCTTGACCTGCGATCTTCCCTCGTATGACCGGTGGAGATACTTCGCAGTCAATCTAGGCGGAGGCCCAGAACTCCCTTTGATGCGTCATATATGGAGTGCAGTGATAGGATATGGCATGAGCAATCCTTGATCTTGAAAGAAACTCGATCATGCCGACAAATGGACGTGCATTCTTAGAAGTTGGAATCATGTATGCACATATGTTGCTTTTGATTGAAGCCTTAAGAACAACTGGAGCTCTGTGCGCCATAATGATCAGTCTGTAAACACAAAAACATTAAGCACATCAGATCAGTACAAGCAAGATTTTGGAAATATGAACTTTTTGGATCATTTTCCCTTTGTACGAATGAACCCTAAAAGTTGGTTCATTCGTGCGAATGGATCATTCTGCCTATTCATTCGTGCGAATGAGTTTCATTCATATGAATGAGCATTCATTCGTGCGAATGAGGGTTCATTCATGTGAATGAGCGTTCATTCGTGTGAATGAGCGTTCATTCGTGTGAATGAGCGTTCATTCGTGTGAATGAGCGTTCATTCGTGTGAATGAGCGTTCATTCGTGTGAATGAGCGTTCATTCGTGTGAATGAGCGTTCATTCGTGTGAATGAGCGTTCATTCGTGTGAATGAGTTCTCATTCGTACGAATGATCATGAAGAATGTGTCCATTCGTATGACAGACGATCTTCCCTCGTATGACCGGTGGAGATACTTCGCAGTCAATCTCGGCGGAGGCCCAGAACTCCCTTTGATGCGTCATATATGGAGTGCAGTGATAGGATATGGCATGAGCAATCCTTGATCTTGAAAGAAACTCGATCATGCCGACAAATGGACGTGCATTCTTAGAAGTTGGAATCATGTATGCACATATGTTGCTTTTGATTGAAGCCTTAAGAACAACTGGAGCTCTGTGCGCCATAATGATCAGTCTGTAAACACAAAAACATTAAGCACATCAGATCAGTACATGCAAGATTTTGGAAATATGAACTTTTTGGATCATTTTCCCTTTGTACGAATGAACCCTAAAAGTTGGTTCATTCGTGCGAATGGATCATTCTGCCTATTCATTCGTGCGAATGAGTTTCATTCATATGAATGAGCATTCATTCGTGCGAATGAGCGTTCATTCGTGTGAATGAGCGTTCATTCGTGTGAATGAGTGTTCATTCGTGTGAATGAGCGTTCATTCGTGTGAATCAGCATTCATTCGTGTGAATGAGTTCTCATTCGTACGAATGATCATGAAGAATGTGTCCATTCGTATGACAAACGGGTCGCGATCCAAATTGTCCAAAAATCAACCAACACATGAAAAGATTTGTCGAAAAAGACACCAATACACTCGACTATGGTTTTCAACCAATATTCGACATTTTAATTGGTTTATTAAGTCAGATTTTAAGATTTTAGGTTCGGTTTTCGTTTTGAGCCCTAAATCTAGTCGAACATCCTCGAATCGGTATACACTTGATGAATACTTGTAGGGTTATACCTGTAAAAAGAAATCGAATGATTAGATCGTGATTTGAAGGAGTTTTGTTCAAAATCAGAAATTTAATCGAACAGACGTGCGAATGCAGATTTTGAATTGTGCGAATGATTCTGCACATGCGAATGAATGGCATATTTATAGGATGGCCTGGTTCATTCATACGAATGGACTCTCATTCGTGCGAGTGGACTCTCATTCGTGTGAGTGGACTCTCATTCGTGCGAGTGAACTCTCATTCGTGCGAGTGAACCAGACTTGATTCATTCTGTCACTTATTCGTACGAGTGGACCATTCTGGTCAGTCCATTCGTGTGAATGAGCCATTCTCCTCATCCACGCGTATGAGTGAGCCATTTTGCTCATCCATTCGTACGAATGGATAACCTCATTTAGTAAATTAAACTTTTCACGTTAAATGAGGTATCCGACCACATTGGTCTTGACAACAATTTGATTATGAAGTGAGGGATCAATTATGAAGTTTTGGAATAGTTTATGAAGTAAAGGAACGATTTGATCAAACAGGAAGTCAAGCGGTTTTCAAATTTGGTTGATAACAGTCGTTCGAGTCTTATCAGATAATCTAAAATTCAGAAAAATTAAAATCTTTTTGGATTTTTGAATATGTAATACTGAAAATAATATCAACAAGATATATACACGCATGTCTTAGTAAGAATGATCCTTATGAGAAATCATACAGACTTAATGACTAATGATCTGAGACATTTTGAATTTGTAGATACAACTATACAATGGTATTTACACATCTTTTTGTGAGAAAGATCCGAACATGGGATCAGTACTAAACTCATAGCAATCAGCAACATTGCAAATTATTTGAGCTTTAAGTACACTTAATCAAAATACGATCATTGATATGTTTGTCCATCTTAAACTTATGCATACCTTTTCTCAACACTTACAAGATGATCTTGAAGGATTAAGTCCATTGTCTGTGTATCCCACACTAGTTAAGAATTGACTTGAATTACTTTTCAAAACATGTTAATGTTTCAAATCAGCACAACTTACTTAACCAGTCATCATAAGTTCATGAGATCTCGGATATTCCTTGTTACTTCTTTACTACACAATTTTTTTTTTTTTTTTTTTTTTTTTAAGTATTCACAGTGACAGCCATCAGCTCATGGACGGCTTCAGCCAGGTATTTACAAGGCAATATGGCACGTATGCAGCTAACGGTGTTTGTGTTCATCTTATCCCATGGATGGCTTCAACCAGGCTGCAACCCGGTAATATGGCACATATACGGATTCGGATTCATACTTTTATTTTATTCTTAATCGCATGGACGGCTTCAGCCAGGTATTTACAAGGCAATATGGCACGTATACGACTTCGGAATCTAATTTTTAATTTTATAACTACTTTCTGATATCTCATTAAACCGATGATAACTGGTGTGCACAAAATGAGAAACACTTTCAGTTTCTATTGTTGATTTTCGTCAATCCTTTCACCATTATGTGACTCACAAGACAATATCTAATATGGTATAGATTGATCATCAATGGTCGAGATTCAGTAAGATAAGCCTATCAATGCATCACATGTCGACTTAGTGTGACTATTCACTATGACATTAAATGCAATGTGCTTCATACATATGGTTAGTGTGCCATCACTTCCCAAAGGTTAGATACGATTTCTCATTTTTGAGTTTTTCAGATGTTTTTGGGTTTTAGACTGTACAAAAATGGAAATTGTTTTTTTTTTTTTTTTTTTTTTAATAAAGTAAACAAACTGTACACAATTATAAAATCTTTTTGGAGTCTCAGATAACTAGCGTCTGTGTACTATCATTTTTCTCAATGAGAGATCATTTTCTTACTGACATTTTCTCCCCCTAAAATTTTAAAATGAAAAATCTTTTTGAGTTTTTAAGATTTTTAATAAACGCAAGAAAGAAAATATATACAGGAACGTAATTGATAAAAATGATTATTGACTTGACTCTTGGTCCGGAACGACGTCATCCTTCTTTTTCATGCCGTTTACCTCTAACAAGAATAAAAATCTTGGTTTATCAAAGGCTTTTGCATAGAGGTCGGCCTTTTGGAAATCAGTGTTAATTTGAACCACATCAATAAGTTTCTTTTCATAACAATCACGAATGAAGTGATATTTTATACCGATGTGTTTGGTTTTTGAATGCTGAACCGGATTCTTAGCGATAGCTATGGCAGCAGAATTATCTACATAAATAGGAGTGTTAGAGAATTGCAAACCGTAGTCCCGAAGTTGTTGTTGAATCAAGATAATCTGAGAACAGCAACTGGCAGCGGCGATGTATTCAGCTTCACATGTAGATGTAGCCACTGAAGTCTGCTTTTTGCATTGCCATGTCACGAGACGGTTTCCAAAGAACTGACATCCTGCAGATGTAGACTTGAAGTCTGTTTTGCAACCACCATAATCAGAATCACTATATGCAGTAAGCTCAAAGTTATCATCATTAGAGTACCATAATCCAAGATCAGGAGTACCCTTCAAATAACGAAAAATCCTTTTGACAGTAATTAAGTGGGAGACTTTTGGTTTTGACTGATATCGGGCACAGAGACACGTGGCGAACATGATGTCTGGTCGAGATGCCGTGAGATACATGAGAGATCCGATCATGGCTCGATAGAGAGTAGCATCAATATACTCCCCCTTGTCATCAGGCGAAATCCCGTGATTGATCGCCAATGGAGTACCAGCAGGTTTGGCATCAGTCATACTGAATCGGCTCAGTATGTCTCCAACATAATTGGTTTGATGAAGGAAAATCCCTGTCTCAGATTGATCTACTTGTAGCCCTAGAAAGAACTTCATCTCTCCCATGGAACTCATCTCGAATTTGTCCTGCAAAACTCTTTCAAATTCTTTGCACAGAACATCATTCGTTGATCCGAAAATAATGTCATCCACGTATACCTGTTCCATTAAAAGTTCTCCACCCTTTTCTCGAATAAACAACGTGCAGTCGATGACACCTCTTCTAAAACCATTGTTCAGAAGATGAGTGGAAAGTGTCTCGTACCACGCTCGCGGAGCTTGGTGCAATCCGTACAGTGCCTTGTCCAATTTGTAGACACGGTCACGATGCATAGGATCTTCAAACCCGGGAGGTTGACTGACGTATACGACTTCACTGATTTCTCCATGAAGGAATGCACTCTTTACATCCATTTGATAAACTTTGAACCTTTTGTAGGATGCATAAGCAAGAAAAATTCGAATTGCTTCCAAACGAGCAACCGGTGCAAACACTTCATTGTAATCTATACCTTCAATTTGCCTAACTCCCTGAACGACCAAACGAGCCTTATTTCTTATGACTATTCCTTGATCATCCTTTTTGCAACGAAGAACCCATCGAGTACCAATCTTCTTAGCTCCTTTTGGTAAATCAACTAACTTCCAAACTCCGAGCTTCTGAAATTGGAGTAGTTCTTCCTGCATTGCATTTACCCAAGATTCTTCTTTTAAAGCATCTATTATAGACCGTGGTTCGATTTGCGAGACAAAACATGAGTGCGCACAATCGTTGACCACACCAGATTCCATGATTTCTGAGTAGACTCCAGAGTTGATTTGACTCCTAGTCTTGACACCAGATGTGGGATCACCAATAATATTCTGTTGAGGATGAATTCTATCAATCCTACCCACAGGATGAGCAGGAACCTCAACAGTTTGATCAAGGTTTGTGATACTCTGTTCAATTGCCACAGAATGTGAAACATCATCACTCAATTGTACAACATCATGGGAAGGATCTTCAATCTGCTGGTCTATTTCTTGTCGAGAACCCTCATACTCTGAAGAAGAAGAAGAATCATCATCCTGTGTGACTTGTGTGTTACTGGAGGACTCAGGAATGTCAGATGATGAGGGAGTAGGTTGCACATGTTCATCAGGTGCGTTTTGAGCATCATACATCATTTGAACAGCAACCTCCTCATCTGAACATTCTGGAGGAAGATTAAACGAGGCAAAAAGTTCTTCATAATCAAACATCCAAGGAAGACCTTTTCCAGCAGCAGGAGAGGTATACTTTTGAACATCAACATGGTACCATTCTTCTACATTCTCAGAAGCTTTGTTGTAAACTCTTTTATTGGGAGTGCTGTACCCTAAGAAGTAACCTTCCTCTACTTTCTCGTTAAACTTGCCATGAGCATCCTTTTTCAACATGGTACATGGAGCGCAGAACGGTTCAAGATACTGTAAGTTTGGTTTCCGTCGATGCAACAATTCAAAGCAAGTTTTATCGTGACGCTTGACAACTAGAACACGGTTGAGCGTGTAACATGCATTAGCAATAGCTTCATTCCAGAACTGCACAGGTAAGTGTCAGTCAGCGAGCATAGTCCTTGCCGCTTCTATCAAGGTCCGATTCTTCCTTTCAGCAACGCCGTTCATTTGTGGAACATATGACGCACTGAATTCATGGTGAATACCAAGTTTTTGACAGAAAGTTTCCATAAGGTGATTTTTAAATTCAGTACCATTGTCAGAACGGATCCTCCTAACCTTTAACCTATACAGAGACACCAACTTGGTAATCAGAATCTCCACATATTCAAAAGTTTCAGATTTTTCTTTTAAGAACATCACCCAAGAATATCTAGAATACTCATCCATCATAACCAAACAATATAAGTCTCCAGCAATGCTCTTCCGGTTGATAGGACCAAACAAGTCCATGTGTAAGAGCTCTAGTGGTATAGTGATGGAATGTTGAGATTTGGGTTTATGAGATTTCTTGGTTTGTTTGCCTTTCTTGCAAGAAACACACGAGTCAGGAAGATGAAAACTTTTCACAGTGACTCCTTCAACAAGATTTTTGTGCACCAAATGATTCATTTTTCTGAGACTGAGATGTCCCATTCTTTTGTGCCATAAAATAGAATCCTTCTCAGTGGCTTTTGAAACAAAACATGATGCTGTGGACACTGAGGATGATGCTTGTGACATGTCAAGAATATAGAGATCATTCACTCTTGGAGCAGACATAATCACCATGTCTTCTGGAATCATAAACTCCTTTTTCAAAATATAACAATGCTTGTCATCAAAAATAACCTTGAACTCCTTATCACAGATTTGAGAAACAGAAAGCAAGTTGTTATCCAACTGTTTGACAAAGTTGACCTTCTCAAATTTGACAACTCCATTAGACAGTGTTCCCTGAGCTAAGATAAAACCACCTTTATCGCCTGCAAATGAAACATAGCCCCCTTTGATATTTCTGACGTCGAAAAGGAGAGCTAAGTTCCCAGTCATGTGCCTGGATGCCCCACTATCAACAATCCAATTATTGCTAATAAGATTGTAAAGGACAACCTGCACAAGAAAGAAAATAATTAGTTTAGGTTAGGAACCCAAGCCTTTATGGTCTTGGGTTTCCCAGTCTCATCTACAACAGTACAATCCATCCATTGTCCTTGTGGATTTTTGGAACAACCACCTGACTTTGAAGTACCGTCGTCAGAAGCATCATCTGATTTTGCTTTCCACACATGTTCTACGACTGTTTGTGGTAAACAGTGGATTGCTTAACGATTTGTACAGGTGTGGAACTCGAATCAGAGACCAACAAGTCATGCATCTTTTGTTTAACTTTCTTTTGATGCACTTGTTGTTGGGTAAAAGAGTTAGATTTTGACTTTAAAACCTTTTGTTTATTTTCTGAAAAATTGTTAACTCTTTTACTTGGCTTCTGAAGATAAGGACAGTTGACAACAATGTGTCCTTTTGTACCGCACTCAAAACAGTATCTCCGCTCAACCATCCTCGGAGATCTGTATTGATTTTCACTTTGGTGAGATTTTGAACCACCAGCCTTAGTTTCTTTTTGTTCAGCTGAAGAGAGTGACTTGTTTGATTTAACAGACTCTCCAACTTTAACAAAATTAACCTTTTTGATTGAGGCTTTGGTTACTTGACTCTTCTGATTAGAAGTAGTGGGATAAGCTGGACGGCAATTGGTTTGTTTAATTTTAAAAACAGTTTTAGAAGCAGATTTTGAAATACCAATGCTGTCATTCTGAGGAGCAGACGAGCTATTGTGTCCCAAACCACGAGTAGGGCACTCATCGTCGTCTTCATCCCACTCTTCTACTATTCCATCAACACACTGGGACTTCGAGGTCGAAGCACCATTATCGTCAACCTTTTGTTGAGAAATTTTGTTTTCGGTTGGATCAACGACAAGTGGCGTTTTGACCTTAAAGTCAATGATTGGGTTATCATCCGGTGTGTTTACCATGGTATTCAACACCGGTGGAGGACAATTTTTATACCCAAACCCAGCATTTTTCTGTCCTGGAGTGGACCGTGAAATCATGTAATCAAGAAGGTAAGAAGAGTTTGAATAACTTTTCAACTTTTGATTTAGAGTTTCATAATCACACTCGACAAGCACCATCTTTTTCTTTGTTTCATCAATCGTGTTTAAATAAAAAGTGATGGCATTTTGTTTGTTGATAACACAGATTTCTAATTCATGAACTTGCCTGTTTAAAAGATCAATTTTGTTTTTGAAGGCAAGTTCGTTTCCCTTTAAAACACGGTTTGCTTCAAGACAATTAGTTAAATCAACAATTAAATCTGTGTTGTGACTTTTAAGTGTCTCAATTTTCTTTTCAAGTTCATCACAATTTAAACACGGTTGAGATTCAGACTCACTTTCAAAACTTTCAGAATTTACCTGAATGCCTGTGGATGTTTTTACCATAAAAGCACAGCTACAGGTAGATTCAGAAGAGGAATTGTTAGTATCCACATCAGCTGTTGATTGACCTGAAGAGACGACAGATGATTTATCTTCATTCTCAGGTGTGAAGCCAGAACTGTTTGAAGATGTGTCGTCTGCAGCTGATGAACTTTCTGAAGCAATCTCTTTCTCAGCATCAGAATCTGATTCTTCATTGATTTCTACAGTCTTTGCCATATAAGCTCCATCCCCTGAACTGCCATCAGTTCCAAATTTAAAAGACCAATCAACAGTCTCATCTGTTTGAACAACCATAGCTTTTGTTCCACTTGAAGTGCCTTTATCTTGTGTAAGAGTAACTGGAACAATGTTTGTTTCTGTATTTTGAGTTTGTGGCTTCGGTTGGCTTTGACGATTGTTGAAAGGGTTGCGGTTTCCAGTCTGTTTAGGCTTTTCACATTGCCTAGCAAAATGCCCTTTCTCACCACAGTTAAAACAAACAACAGCAGACAGATCAAATCCATAAGTAGTGTCTTTGTTCCCTTCGAGAGTTTTACCAGTCCTTTTTACATAATCTCTCGCTCTTCTGACTGCACTTGCAAGAGCCCACATTATATCAATTCGATCCATTTCATCCTTATCAATCTGAGCATAGTCTTCTGCTGTCAGATGACTGTTTCCAACCTGTCCAGCAACAAGACTGTCATATGAATTGACAACGGTAGACAACAGTGCCATGTGTTCCTTGGCCACTTCGATAGTAACTTTGTCGAAGTTGTCTGTTTGCAATTTAATGGGGCTTGGTTGAGGAGTACTAGCAGTATTTCCCTACTATGGAACCGAGCTTGAAGAAACTGAAGCGTGAGCTTTTGAAGACTGGCTGGCTGAAACATTTGACGTGTTTGATACAAACGCAGTCTGCAAAGGAGCATTTTGTTGAGTTCATGTAGAATAGTACAATGAAGGATCCTGAGCTTGTATGCCTCTCTTTAACTTCCACTTATTCATCACCTCTTGTTCTCTCAATTTCTGAAGAAATTCATTGATGTCAATGGTTTCAAGAGTATTGTTCTGTTTGAGAACCATCAAGAATGAATCCCATTTTGGTGGTAGTGCATCTGCCAAGCATTGAACCTTTTCTTCTTTTGTTGTTTTGACCCCATGGGCATGCAATTCACTCAACAAGTGATAGAATCTCTCAAATAGATCATCTAAGGACTCATTCCCAATATACATGAAATTTTCAAATTCCTTCTTAATGGCCTTAGCATTGATAGCCTTCAACGAAGCATTTCCTTCGTGACGTTGTTCAAAGGCATCCCACAGAGATTTTGAAGATGTAAACTGCCGGAATTGATGAAATATTTCTCTTGACGTGGCCTGAGATAGGATAGCATATGCCTTCTTTTCTAAGTCATAATCTTTCCTTTGTTTTTCACTTAAAAGGGAAAGAAAAATAGTACTTCCATCCTCATTCAACACCTTTTGATATCCACTCTCTATCATCATCCATAAGTTTGTATCAACTCCATTAATGTGTATCTCAAACCTGTTTTTCCAGTGATGATATTCGTCCATTGTCATGAGTTTTGGAGCCTTGTTAGCATTTCCAGCTTCATTATCGATTAATAACAAGTTTTGGATTTTGTTGTTCTGACTGGCAACAAAGGCTAAGTCCGACATTGTAAAAAATGAAGTTTTTCGACACTTGAAAAAATTTCAGAAGAGATTTATGCGAATGGGTCTATTCGTGCGAATGGAATTATCTATTCGTGCGAATGGAATTTTCTATTCGTGCGAATGGAATTTTCTATTCGTGCAAATGGAATTTTCTATTCGTTCGAATGGAATTTTCTATTCGTGCGAATGGAATTTCTATTCGTGCGAATGGAATTTCTATTCGTGCGATTGGAAGTTTGAACAATGAGCGGGAGACTTGATCTATTCGTGCGAATGGTAGGAGCCATTCGTGCGAATGAAGTTCATCATGGTAGCCATTCGTACGACAGAGAGCAGTTTGACTTTTTTGCACCAAAAAGCACCAATGATTGATCCTTTTATCAGATCTGGAAATTGAGATGATCAGATCACTCAGAAACAATAATCACAAAATTTAAATGTGGCTAAACAACGATCAAGTGATCTTTATAACATTCAAGAGGCTAGAAAAAGCAAGATTTAAAGGCAAGATCAGATTTTCTATGTTGAATCTAGAGCACACAGCTCTGATACCACTTTGTTGGATCGGGATCTACCTTGATCCAATGATTCAACACATTAACCGAACCAAATCGTGCGGAATCCGATTTGATTGGCAATCCAATCTGTGACACGGATCGGGTCGAGAGAAATTTAGACTTCGAAACGAAAGTTTCTATCGACCTTTTGGTGTAGAGAAGTTGGATACAAGACTTGGAAACTCCCAACGGACAGAGATTCGACAATAAAGTTTCAGAGAGTTTGTCTCTGGTTTTTCTCTGTTCTCCGTTGTGTTGTATTATCAGTTGTGTGCTCATGAAGTGAAGGTCGTATATATAGTGCAGAGGCCATTCGTACGAATGAGCCATGTGAATGGACTCATTCGTGCGAATGAATCAGCAGAATGGTTCATTCGTAAGAATGAATCATCAGAATGGTTCATTCGTACGAATGAATCATTCTCATGACTTATTCTAGCGAATGGATCATTCTCATGATCTATTCGTGCGAATGGATCATTCTCATGATCCATTCGTGCGAATGGGCCTTTCAATAGCACGATTGATCAACGTTATCGATATTTATCAGATCATTTAATACACAGTCTTTATATATGAGTAAACATTAAGGATAAACATGTAGTTTCATTAATATATCAAATAGTTACATTAAACATAGATGAAATACATATTACAAGGGATTAGGGACATAATATGCATCTACATATCAAGAAGAGTAAGAGGGATATTCTCAGGAAGCAGTATGAGTGCTTCATATTTTTAGAGAACGAATCTTTAGATGACCTCATCTCTAGATTCTATCATCTACAGACTGAGTTGAAGGATTTTTAACTCAGGTATCCAGATGAATAGATGGTGGAAAAGTTTTTGGATGCTTTGCCACCCAAATTTGAGATGTACATAACCCTGATGAGGGAAAATCCAAAGTTCTATGAGTTGACAGTGGATGAGGCAATAGGAAAGGTTCAAGCTCATGACATGAACCTAAAAAGAAAGGAGAACTCAGGAAGACCTCAGATACAAGACCCTTCTATGTATCATGTGACGACTTCTACATCCAAGTCGTCGGGCTCTGGAATTACCCTTTTCACTGGAAACTCTACTGATGAAGACCACTCAAATGGTTGTGGTGGTCATGCATGCTATGCATCTGGATCAGGGTTGGGGTCTCATCATCAACATACCTCAAGAAATCCTCCTGCTACGTCTTCAGCTAACCAATCAGCTATAGCCAGAATAGCTGAAGATCATGTAGCACTATTCTCATCTTGTATGCTTGCGTATGAGAATTTCATATGTGGCAAGCTTACAGATCCCGAGACGATTGAAGAAGATTTTAATCAAGTGGATCTTGATGACATGGAGGACATGGATATTCAATGGAATATGGCCATGCTATTGAGGAGAGCCAAGCGTTTCCTGAACAGAACAGGAAGAAAGTTTATTGGCGGGCATCCTAATGCCAAGGTCGGGTTTGACAAATCTAAGGCCAAATGCTATAAGTGTCTAAATTTTGGACACTTTACTCGTAAGTGTCAGAAAGACAGAGCACCGGCCTCTGGTTTTACCAGACCTAGCCAAGGAAACAGCCATGGCCACAACAACTCAAACCACCACAATCATAGCCAAGGTGGAACGTCTAATGCACTGGTAGCCCAACAGGACGAAAGCTTTGATTGGGGTGTTCATCTTGAGGATGACATCATCGCACAAACTCAGGTTGGTCTCATGGCTGAGATCATGGAGATGATGGAAGCGGAGTAAAAGGAAGCTTCTATGGCTGACCTAGAAGAGTCTACTACTGCTGCTACAAAGGAAGAGGAGGAAGCTTCTGTAGCTGAGAAAGAGGAATCAACTACTGATGTTGCTCTCATGGCCATTGGAGAAGCAACAAGTTCATCTTCTGAGATAGATTCTAATCCTTTCCTGTCATTTCATGTTCCAAATGTCTAGGGCTAAAACTTGAAAATTCTAGGCTTCAAGACAAAATCGAACCCCTAAGTATGGCAGCTCTAAACTATAAAGAAAACGAAAAACGTTTTAAAGATTCTATTGAAACGTTGAAAAAAAATGTGAATATTCTCTAAAAATAAGCAATCAACAGCTTCACTTAGATGTTGCATACAGGGGGTTGGAAAACGGAACAATGAAATCAACAAACTGCAAAATGAGATCTTGCAGTTAAAATGTTCTAATGAGAAGTTGAAAAACTCTCGTTTTGTGGTGGAACACTACGAATATGTAGTGAGACAAATGAATGGGCTAGGGCTGGGTACTAATGCCATTCCTCCACCAGTAAGCGGGAAGTTTGTCAATAGCTTAATGGACATTGATCTCACTTGTCTAGATGAGTCCTCTGATAAGGATGATTCCCCTAAAAAGGATGAATCCTCAAGTAAGGCTAACTCCACATCTAGTGAGGAGTTCGTTACTGCTTCTGAAGATGGGTCGGTTAACACTTACCCTGAAGGAGTAGTATCTGAGGAGTTGTTAACTGAACAGAAAGTAAAGAAAAACATTATCACTAATGGTGATAATTGTATTTTAACTGAACCCGGTATCATTGAAACAAATGATAAACTAAAGGTAATGCTTTATGGGGGTTATAAAAGTCTTAACCAAGTAAAGAAAGAGGCTTTTTCAGCTCACTATAGGCTTGGTTACAAAGAAAATTTGGAAAAATACAATACTCCCAAAACCCAAACTGTAAAGGTTCAGACTCCTGTTCATAAACCAACTCCTCCTGCTCATAATGATGAGTTATCTAAGGCCAGATCTAATGAGCCTTACAAGAGAACTTACATAGACAAGAGGAATTGCTTTCACTGTGGCTTGGTTGGTCACATTCTTGTGAACTGCCCTTCAAAGAACCAAGGGAAACGACATGTTGTTTCACAACCAGCTGTTATCCCTAAGTCGCCATCAGTGATCCCTCCCAAACATCCAAAGCAAAATGTGGTGAAACCACCAGTCAAACCGATGGTAAAGCCTAAGATCAAATCTGAAGCTAAACCATCAGTTTCAAGAAAGGTAACGCAACCTGCTGTACCTTGTGTATCTACCTCCGGTAGTACACGTACTAGTGAGAAACCTGTGGTGAGACTCTCTAAACCACAGAGAAGGAGAAGGAACAAGAGGTTGAGAAAGCTAGAACAACTGACTTCGGTTCAATCGGGTGAAGCTTCCACTAGTTCACCTGTTGTAGTTGTACCAAAGTCTCCTGTTCCGGTTAAGAAACAGAAGAGATCCTGGACTACCAAACCCAAAATTTCTCAATCTCCTAGTCCTAATTCTTTAAAAGATTCATCCATTTTGAATAGTCATCACAACTGTGAGTTAAAGGAAGTAGTTTATTTTGAAAAGGATGGATGACCCAAGACCACAATGGCTTGGGTCTCCAAATCTAACTAATTCTTTTGTTATTCGTGCAGGGACGTCCGAAGGGTACTATCTCTAACCGCTGGTATGTAGATAGTGGATGCTCCCGGCACATGACAAGAAACATGGCCTTGCTTCAAGATGTTAAACCATTCAGAGGCGGCTATGTGGCCTTTTCCGGAGAAAAAGGCGGCAGCATCACGTGTCAAGGTGTGGTTTCGAACGGTTGTGTCAGCTTTAACAATGTCAACTTTTGCGAGCAGCTGAAGCATAACATGTTGAGTGTCTCCCAAATGTGTGATAAGGAGTACTCGGTGATGTTTGACAAGTCAGAATGACTGATTCTCAAACCTGGTTTTGAAGTTCCCGAAAACTGGATCCTGATGAGAGCGCCAAGAACAAACGACACCTATCAGATCGATATGAGCGTGGCAACAACCACCTCATCAGTTGCTACCTGTTTGCTTACTAAAGCGACAAAGCTTGACTCTATCTTGTGGCATAGGAAACTCGGACATATTTCTTATCGTAAAATAATTTATCTTGTCCGAAACGGTTTGGTAACCGGGGTTCCTAAGCTGAGATTTACCGCTGCAGATGACTGTATGCGTTGTAAAAAGGGCAAACATCAACGGAAGTCTCACAAGCCTAAGCTCCAAAACTCTATTGATACCCCTTTGGAGCTATTACACATGGATCTGTTTGGCCCCATAAGTATCAGGAGTATTGGAGGTAAGTCGTTCTGTCTAGTAGTAACTGATGATTTCTCACGTTTTTCTTGGGTTCAATTTTTAGGTACTAAAGACGAGACTACTGATATTCTTCAATACTTGATCCTGAGCTTGGAATCTCTTTGCAAGCTGAAAGTTAGAAGGATAAGGAGTGACAACGGAACTTAGTTCAAGAATAATTTGATGGAGCTTTTCTGTCTCAAGAAAGGGATCCGTCACGAATTAAGCGCACCGTACACACCTCAGCAGAATGGAGTTGCTGAATGGAAGAACAGAACACTGATTGAGACTGCAAGGACTATGCTGTCGGATGCAAAGCTTCCTGTCACTTTCTGGGCAGAAGCCGTTAATACAGCTTGTCACGTCTTAAACCTAGTTCTGGTTGTGAAGAGGCACAACAAGACTTGCTACGAGTTGATCAACAATCGACTTCCCAATCTTGATTACCTAGTTCCTTTTGGTAGTCCTTGTTCCTTGTTGCTACAGTACAAAGACCGCCAGTCTAATTTTCATGCAAAAGCGGTGGAAGACATCTTCTTAGGATACGTTGCCAACTCGCCTTACAAGAGAGTGTACAACATAGGAAGTCGTACTGTCGAGGAATGGTTCGAAGTGGATTGTAGTAAACACAACATTCCACCCGAACCAACAGGTCCATCTTGGGGTTTCGATTATGATGCGCTATTCAAGTCATTCAATCTTCCGGATCTATCTGTAGTTGACGCCGCAAATGTTTATGAATTATTGGATGGCGACAATGACTCCAGCTTCTCTACTCGTGCTACTGTACCGATTATCACTTATGATTCCAATTTTGCATCTGGAACTCATGACAGTGATAACAGTGAAGATGTTCATGTTGTTGGAGATGATGCTCAAGCTAATCCTAACACAACTGTAGGAAATGAAGCTCCAGCTGATCCAATTAACATTGAATCTTTTTCCTCTTGACCACAGGAAATGGGGGAGTTAAGCCCGAATCTCGATTCAGAAATTCAGGAACCGATTGTACCGGAGACGAGAGTGCATAGGAATCATCCAATCGACAACAATATTGGTGATCCTTATGTCGGTGTTCAGACTCGTCATCGAACCATCACTGAGAACACTAGTCTTTACACAGAGATACTTGACACCGGTGTCATGGAAACATGTTTGCATGCTGCATTCGTGTCCCAGTTAGAGCCGAAGAATGTGAAGGAGGCTCTCACTGACAACTGCTGGATTGAGGCGATGCAAGATGAATTGTCTCAATTCCAAAAGTTGCACGTCTGGGATTTGGTTGACTTACCAAAAGGCTTTCAGCCAATTGGAACCAGATGGGTGTTCAAATGCAAGACGAATGATCGTCATGTTGTTGTGAAGAACGAAGCAAGATTGGTTATTCAGGGTTTTTATCAGCAAGAGGCCTTGGATTACACGAAAGTATATGCCCCAGTTGCTAGAATTGAGGCCATTCGACTGTTCTTGGCTTATGCCACATATGTCAGCTTCAAGGTCTATCAACTTGATGTGAAGAGTGCTTTCCTTTATGGTAAAGTTCATGAAGAGGTCTATGTCACTCAACCTCCCGGCTTTGAAGATCCACATAATATCAATAAAGTGTATAAGCTCGACAAAGCACTTTATGGTCTTCATCAAGCACCGCGGGCATGGTATGAGACATTATCTAAGCATTTACTGTCTAATGGTTTCGACCGTGGACAGATTGACTCGACTCTCTTCATTAGGAAAGCAGGAGGTGACATTCTTCTTGTACAAGTATACGTCGACGACTTTATTTTTGGATCTACCAATGAAGGGATGTGTAGGGAATTCGAGCAGGTGATGAAGTGCAAGTTTGAAATGAGTAATATGGGTGAATTGTTGTTCTTCCTGGGTCTGCAAGTCAGTCAAAGAGAGGATGGCATTTATCTATATCAAACCAAGTATGTGCAGGACATCTTGTCAAAATACAAGATGAATGATAGCAGTACTTATGGCACACCTATCTCAGTCAATCATGGTCTGCATCCTGACAAAGATGGAAAGGATGTAGATAGCAGATTGTACCATGGGATGATCGGATCACTTATGTATCTCACAGCTTCAAGACCCGATATAATGTTTGCTGTGTGCTTGTGCTCAAGGTTTCAGTTACAACCGAAGGAGTCATAAATGTTAGCCGTGAAGAGAATTTTCAGATACTTGAAAGGGAAACCCTGATTGGGTCTTTGGTAGTCTAAGCAGCAGTCATTCGACTTCAAAGCCTACACTGATTCAGACTATGGTGGTTGTAACCTTGACAGAAAGTCAACTTCTGGTGGTTGTCAATTCTTAGGAGACAGACTGGTCTCCTGGCAGTGCAAGAAGCAGTCAACGGTTTCTGTCTCAACTTGTGAAGCAGAATACATTGCTGCGGCGAGCGGTTGTTCTCAGATATTGTGGATTCAGCAGCAATTGAGAGACTACGACTTAAACTTCACTAGAACTCCTTTATTCATTGACAACAATGCCACCATGTCCATAAAAAATAACCCGGTGAAACATTCCAAAACAAAACATATAGAAATTCGCCATCATTTCATTCGTGATTGTGCTGAAAAGCATTTAATTGAACTTGTAAAAGTTCACACGGATAATAATCTTGCTGACCTTTTCACAAAGGCATTTGATCGATCCCGTTTTGAGCATCTTGTCAACTTGATAGGATTGTTCAATCCTGAGTGAAAATTAATTTTTCTTAAATCAATTCAATTCATGGAAGTTAAACTTTTTTTCTTTTAAATTTTCTGTACAGTTCTTTTAATTTTCAAAATATTTTACAAAATCAAAAACAAAATAGAAAATGGAGAAAATTTCAAAGTTAACTTGAGAAAAGAGAAAATGATAGTACATCAGAAATGATCTAAACATCACAGACTGCTCATATGGGAAATGATTGCGTCATGCTTACTTAATTGTTTAAATTATTATGTTTTTAATCTGCTTATTTACAAGTGTGATTTGAACCTATGTTTGCAAGTGTGTGTGCGTAAAAGAATAGAAAAGATCATTATCAGATAAATGATGTTAGATTTTGGCAATAATTTTCTTTTGAGATCAGTTTCGAGTTATGTCGTTAGCACAATTAATGCGGTTCATCGCACTGCCCATACTCACAAGTATACAAGGAGAGATTGAATCAAGACATGTCTCTACATCAACCGTTGTGCATTTATTCACCCTTGAATCACTCCTGATTCATTGAAATCAAATCCAGATAAAAGTTGGATCCCCTTACCTTATTCACATACCATACTCATTGTCCTGAATCATCATACCGATATTCAATGAAGAAAATCAAATGAAACCAAGACATATGAATCACTCGATTTTGAATCTTATGATTCCTGATAATCCTTATGGATTCTGCTTGATTTTTCCTGTGCTAATAGATGTAACTTCATTCTGAAAATTTAGAAAATCATTGGGAAAATCTTAGATGCCTTGAGATAATGCAATTTACATTAGTGTAGCATATCAGTGGGGTACACATTGTATATCATATAATTAATATCTTAATACACAAAAACGTGATACAAAGATGCTTATAGTTTCAAATCTTATAATATTGTCAACTTGAATTACTTGTTTTTATGCTTATTACGTATGAATAAATAGTAATCCACGACATGATCCCATATTCTTTGATGTTTATATTGTATCGTTTTTGCTAAAAGATAGCCTGATATGATCCTCTGCTCGTGTCTTTGATCAAAAATAGTTTGTGTGTATACTTGTATATTTCTATGAGAAAAGATCAAAAAGATTTTTAAGTTTATGCATAGTTCAATTTTATTCAGAAAAGTCAAAAACATTTGTGTTTAACCTTCCTGAATTGTATTTGAATCCTCCTGATTGAATATTCTTATCTTGTTCGTTATTTGACTTGAAAAACTTCATAAATTTGAGTTGAAAGTTTGCGCACTTAAGGATTTGTGCGTAGTTGCAAGTGCGCATGAAGTAAGACAACAAGTACGCAAGAGTTAAGTCTTGCGCACTTGTAAATACGCAAGAGTTAAGTCTTGCGCACTTGTAAGTACGCAAGAGTTAAAGCGTGCGCACTTAGCAAGTACGCACGACTGATTAGTGTTGGGTATAAATAGGGGACTTAGAAAATTTCTGAGTTTTCATCACATTCAAATCAAATTTTCCCTCTGCAAACTTTTACTCAAAATCCAAGTGTTCCTAAACCGTCTTTTCGTCTCATTACAAGTTTCATCATCTCATAACATCGATTTGGTGAGAATCTAGGCTCAATCCATCCGCAAAAACTCATGATTTTAGACCGATTCATCTTAGGGTTTTGTTCAAGATTTTTAGACAATTTTTGGGTTGTTTGGGTAAAACCTGTTAATTAAAACTTGTTAAGAATCATTAATCGATCACCTATGATACCTTAATCGTCCAATTTCGTCTTTAATTCTGACCCTGTGCTTGAATTTGAACCGACAGTGGTTCGGTCGACCGTTTTAGGTCAAAATGTGGCCAATGTAGCAGAGTGTTAGTGTGATGTTGGTCCCATAGGCTAGAATCATCGATTCCGACCTAGTGGCAACCTAATCGACCTAATTTACGAACTCCTGTTGAATTTCTCAATTTCTGGAATTTTTCACCAAGTGCGTTTCTTGCGCACTTAACAAGTACGCAAGAAGCAATTTATGTGTACTTGTTAAGTACGCAAGAGGAAATGCCTGCGTACTTGCTAAGTATGCAGGACCAACACTTGGCAAAAAATTCTATGTCTGAAATTTCAGTTCAAAGAGTAATTGCTATACTGAGTCATGTTTATCCATTTCCAATGATACGTGTTGTTCTGATTATGTTTTCTATGTGTTTTTGCAGATCATGGCTCGGGCGTTTACTAACGAATTCAACCTGTTAGCTAACACTGAACCAGAATGAAAGGGTGCAGCACTGCAGTATAGAGAAATAGTTGATTTCTTGAACCGTTCAAGAATCAGCTACACTATTTCTGCTGACCCGATCGTGTCAAGACCCTATCTGGAGCAGTTTTGGGGGACTGCGGAGCATGATTGCACGGTAACCCCCAACGTTATAAGGGCTACCGTTGCTGGTCATGCTATCGCTTTCTCTGAAGATACTATTAGAAGGGTCCTTCAATTCAGAGATCTCTCGACCGACCCTACAGCCTGTATAGACTACTTTGTGGACGGCTGCTGGAGGCAAAGAATGGGTTATGTCAGTGCGAGAGACTATGCTTCATATAAAAAGATGTGGGTGTTACACCAATGGAGATACTTCGCCCACATCATGATCATGTGCATCTCATCAAGGAAAGCTGGAAAAGATGCCATGGGTCATGACCTTGCAGCAGCCATGGTCGGCCTTTATCTCAATAAGGGCTATAACTTCTCCCGCTACATATTTAAAGCTATCAATGACCAGATCAACACAGCGGAGAGGTTTAGGTTCTTATTATACCCTTGGTTTGTGCAACTTTTGATTAACGACGCGTTGCCAAACCTACCTGCTATAGGGGAGAGACTGCAAGTGAAGAAGGTGGACAAAAGAGTGTTCGCAAAATTCTTAAAGCCAGGCAGTGTAGAACCTACCCCTGTGCATACATAACTCTTTGGCCACCTCATCAATGAAGCATACGTGGCACCAGGTGACTGGAGATGGTATAGTCACGATTCGGAGCCTGAATTGAGTGAACACTCTGATGAACAACAACAACAACAACAGGAGGAAGTGGACAGTGATGATGGATCGTCTGATGATGGAGACGAAGAAGAAGGAAATGATGGTGCTGAGGGATCCGACTCGGAAGAGACTGAGTCAGATTCTTCTGATTCCGATGATGCACCATCGCAGGTACACCCAAGGAGAACGGCAAAGGTAACCCTACCTGAGTCGTCCTCCAAGAGAAAGCGACAGTCTTCTAGCAGGGAATATGAGCCAGACTCTGACTCTGACGCTGCTATACAAAGACAAAGACGAGAAAGCATTCACAAGAATAGGGGCGATAGGCAACAGCCTTCTATCCCTAGTGAGGTGGAGGCTCAGCAGCAAGTACAAGTTTCAGCTGCTAGTTCTGATTCAGCCTCCACCCCACCTTCAGAGCAACTATACCGTAGGAGGAGAAGTCCACAGGTGCAACTTTACATGGCCGTCACTTCAATCACAGAGGAGATTCCTGTGATAGTGACCCTCCCTACCATAACTGCTCAGATGGCGGTGACTACTCCAATTCTCACGGAGTCAGTCACCATCACCCCTACCATAACTCCAACAACCCTCATCACATCCTCAATCCCAACCACCACCATTGAGCCTTTAAGTCAACCCTTCAATTATGGAGATTTCACACAAGGTTTTAACTTCGATACCATATTCTCCTCCCCAGTTCACAATGCCGAGGCATCATCATCTAGACATCCTGATCCAAATGATGCAAGGATAGATGTTCTGGAAACCCAAGCTGCTGGATTACTGGAGACTATTCGGAAATCAAAGGAGGAGTTTGACGCTCAACAAGCTCAGATCAATTCTTTGGTAGACGAAGTTAGAATCCTTCGTAGCTAGAGAACGAGGACTGATGAAAGACTGAAGAACGGCATGGCCCAGAACGAGCTCCTAATCAATACAATTGAAATGATTCTGGGTCACAAGTCGTCCTTGGAGCTGAGGTTTGATGTACAGAGGAAAGAGCATGAAGTGATGGTCAAACTAATTGCCAAACTGCCTAAGAAGCTTGATGCTCAGGGGGAGAAAGAGAAGGAGAAAGAGACAGAGAAGGAGAAAGAGAAAGAAAAGAGGACTACTGGTGATGAGGCTTGTCATCCTGTCGACTTGACTAAGGATGACGACAAAGACAAGGATCCCGAAGCCGGTCCTAGTCGAGGTGAGCACCAAGCTTTAGCAATTATGCCCATCTCTGCTATTCCAATGGCTCAGGGAGAGTTTACTCATCAAGAGGGTGGTGATACCTCTGGTGGTGGTGGTGGTGACAAAGGAAAGTCAGTGGCTGAAGTGCTTAAGGAGTTATCTGATGATGAGATCCTATACCTAGAGCATGACTATTCCAAGGAAGCACATATCGATGCTCTCTTTAATCTAGAAGAAGGAGAGATCGACTCTGGTGACGATTGGGATGATGATGATGAGGACGTTGTAATTGAAATTCCCAAGGGTGACAGGGAAGGAGAGTACGAGTTAGAAGATGGAGAGATATTTGAATTTCCATCCTTCGAAGCTTAGCTCAACACAGGTTCAGTCGAGCATGCTAGTAATGTGGAAGCATCAACTAAAGCCTCCCCAGTTGACCCCGCACCTGTGGACCCAGAGGCACCGAAAGATACATATATGCCTTCTACTTCATCAAAGGGTCCAGCTCATGTGTGGCAAAAGATGTCTATAATAGACAAACAAGGAGCAACAGGGATGATCTTGGCTGTAAGGTTTGAGGAGGATAAGCAGCTGTTCGCAATCAAAAGATCTGGCGGGGTTCAACACTTGAAACCCACCACTGAAGCGTTCAGCTCCTTACCCAAATACGACCTTGTGAACCTAGTAAACCGAGAGCTGCTGGGTCATTCTAATCACGCAGTGGCGATGGGTTTGTGGGTGGTTCTGCAGTGGGAAGCAAGATCTGGGAAATTCGAGATGTTCAAGCCTCAAGTGCCCAAGAGAGTCAAGGATAAGCACGCTAGACCTCCTGTGACTAAGAAGCACTTAAAGAAATTGGTATACAAGCCAGTGCGATGTGAAACTAAGATTCCCCTGAGCAAGTTATCTCAGGATATTCTTGGTGACATGTGGTACTGGTACGTAGATCCAAAGACGGGCGAGGCTGTGATCATGGGTAAGGTACGTTCAGAGAGTGGGAACATAGTGCCAAAGGAACTGATCAGAATATTTGATGAAGTCTGCTTCATCAACTTTTATGTGAAAGATCTGGAGGCACTAACAGACAGATACTGTGTGTACACTGATGAATGGACAAAGCTCCTTGCTTCTAAATATGACAAGGTGATTAAGTTCTGCCTTGATTACAAGAAGAAGATGGAAGCTAAAGATCAAGTGCTGTGAAGACTGAAGATGTGAAGACTGAAGATTATCCAGAGCTGTTGTTAAGGGGGAGTTTGTTGAAGCACTTTCCTATGACAAACACTCTGGATAGATAGAGTCTTAGTTTGTATTTTCTTGTTTGTAATTGTCTTTGTATGTAAGAGTCTTTATGTATTAGTTTATTGAGTTGTATTTACTTTTACATATTGAATGTTGCAAAATTCTCTAAGTGTTCTGCGCACTTGTAAGTGCGCAGGAGAAAGCTCCTACGTACTTAGCAAGTACGCAAGAATACCTTTGCGTACTTGCTAAGTACGCAAGAGTATTTTGCCCTGCGCACTTGGTAAGTGCGCAGGCATCAGGTCTTGTATAAATAGGATAGGTTGACATAAGTTAACTACGCAGTCATAGTTGCAAATACGCAAAGTGTAATCTCAGTACTTCTCTCTGTAACCTTCAAGTGTTTATAATACAAAGAACGTTTAAAGTGATTATCTTGTCGGTTTACTTTGTTTAGCTAGACTCTCCACCTAGTCACGGGTATTCCGCACCCGGTCTGACTAGTAGACCCACTTGCATGTGACGATCCGCCACACCCGAGGGACCTACAGAATTACCGTCATTGTTAAAGAGATATCTGCCACCGTACTGGAGATACTTGGCACACGTGGTGAATCAGTGCATCTCTAGAAGAAAAGGAGGATATGATGACCTGAGTGTCAATATGAAATCAATGGTTTATGCACTAGTTACGGGGGAGAACTTCAATTTCTCAAGAGTTGTGTTTGAAGAAATGAAAAGCAATCTGACACGAAAGAAGAAGTCTATTTTCTTGATGTACCCTCGATTCCTGCAAATGATCATAAATCAAGAACATCCGGAGCTAGTTATTACTCAAAGGAGGCTGCATGTTAAGGTGATGGATAAAAGCATTCTGTCCTACATGTGTATGAACAAGCATGGTTACTATGTTGGATTAACTCCATTGGAGAAATTTGGTTCCTTTCCTAACACTCAGCGTAGCTAACTTTGTGTGTACGTTAGATTGTTTTGCAGGTGAGCTTTGAGATTGATGTATCTTGGCTTGGGAAAGGTGCTACTCGGATTGGTGTGCATGCATTCGTGAGGTTGGTGAGATAACGTAATAAATAACGTTTTTAGAAAGACTTTCGTTGTAGTTTAATTGATAGCTTACACACTTTTAATATAATAGCCCGTTATGAGAACCAACTGTTGGATGCCCGAGTCGGGGTCTTACAAGTTGGTATCAGAGCCGTGGTTTAAGAGAAAATCGGTGTTTTTTTATAAAATAATATACCTTAACTTAAACTGTAAATGGGACGAGGGTGAAATGAATGCCACCACGAGTAACCGTGAGCCAAGAGGTACGTCTTTTGAGTCATGCATTAATTATTAGAGTATTAATGGTCTAGTGTAATATTACATGAAGTTGCGTGGTGTGATTAAGTGAGATTATGTGTGATTTAAATAATGCGGAGTAGCATTAATTGGGTTATGTGAGATAATTTGTGTTAGCATGATCTAAGGGTAAGTAACAAAAGGCTCTAATACCAATTGAAGATGATCTAGTTCGAGGAAGAAAGCAAAGCTATCTGAACAACTCCCGCAAAAGTCCACACCAATTATTAAACCAACTGTCACAAAGTAGCAGGATAAGGGCAAGGTAAAGGTAGTTAATCAACCTGCGCCTGTAGATGTCCAGGCCCTACAACAAAGATTTTTTATGCTGGAATAGAACTCTGTTGCATTAAGAGATCATCGTGAAGTTTAAAAGACGGCGTTTTGGAAGTATGCGGCCGCATACTTCATAGCCTAGCCGCACACTTGAAGTATGCGGTGCCTAACTGCATACTTGAAGTATGCGGCCCAGGCCCAAGCCAAACCTATTACTTGTGATTAATATAAATAGTTATTTTGTTTTCTGTAATCGGTTAGACGAGTTGTTGAGCGATATTGTATTGTTTTTCAGTGGTTTTATGAATATACGAATCGTTTAACATTTGATTGTGTCTCGTCCATAATGTTTTACCTACAAGTCACATGTCAAGTCTGTTTTCGCCAGGTTCAACACGCTGTTGAATCTGTTGATTGAAGATCCTTAGGATTTCGGACCTTACAATTGGTATTAGAGCCTTAGCGATCATTGGTGAAGTTTGAAATGGATTTCTTTGACTCATGAGGTATCAAAGTTACTGTTTTAGCATTTATTTGAACTGACTTGTGTGTTTGGGAGACTTTCTAGATAGTTTGACAGGTTTTAGATTTTGCTTCTGTCACAATTGTTGAAGTTTGCGGTCAATTAGTAGATCTCTTGGCCTAAAAAAAGTATTTAGTAAATTTCTTTATCTGGAAGATTGCGGATATCAACTTTGCGGTTCTGCAAGTTTGCAGTTTTCCATGTTTGCGGTTAGCAAGTTTGCGGCTATTTTGAATTTTGCGGCTATTTCAAAGTTTGCGTCTATTTCAAAGTTTGTGGTTACCTCAAAGTTTGTGGCTTTTTTGAAGTTTGCGTTTATCTCGAAGTTTGCGGTTACTTCGAAGTTTACGGTCATTATGAAGTTTGCGGTCTCTCTATGTCAAAAATTGTTAGTTTGTTGTCATGACTGATATGGATAATGAAAAGTGTCCTGAAATTTGGAAGTCTATTGAAAAGTGTCCTGAAATTCCTATGGTCAGAAATGAAAAGAATGAATTTGTTCTCAAGGATCGTGATCTCTATGTTGGTGAAGAAATACTTCATATTGAAAAGGATGAGAAGGCTTATGCTGGTTTGACCATGGCACTGTCTACAGAAATTGCTCAAGGTTTTAAAGAATACAAGACTGCAAAAAGTCTTTGGGATGCTTTGGTGGAATGGTTTGAAGGGAACATAGATATGCGAGAAAGTCTAAAAGACATGTTAAGACAAAAATTTAACATGTTCAAGTATGTGAAGGGAGAAAATCTAGAGTCTCAGATAAACAGGTTCACTCACTTGATGACTGAAATGAGTAATGCAGGCATTGAGATGACCAAAGGAGAGATAAACAAAAAGTTGCTCAACTCATTGCCATTAAATTGGAACTTTAACATCACCACTATCAAGAGAACAAAAGATATGTACACCACTTAACTCAGTGAATTAATCTCCATTCTAAGGTCATATGAGATGGATGATCAGCAAAGGCAGATGATGTTTACGTCAGAGACAGATCACTTAATGTCTCAGGGAAATGCCTTACTCTCCAGCATGTCTTCTGCATACACTCCAAATCTGTTTGCTATTTCAAACCAGACAGCTGTTGCTACATCTGCCCAACAAAGCAACTCTCCATGCTCAAATACTGTCAAGGCTGTTGAAATGAATGTTGCGTTGTTTAGTGTTTTGTTGAGTAGCTACAATGCAATGCTAGCCAGAAAACTCTATCCTGCTAATCTAATTCAAGATGACACTGATCAAATACATCCTGATGACTTGGAGGAAATGGATATCAAGTGGCACATGGCAATGGTTGTGCGTCATACTAAGAAATTTATCAAGAGGACTAGAAGAAATTCTTTTGATGGGATGGAGTCTTGTTCAAAGAAGATTGGTTTTGATACGTCCAACTTAAGGTTCTACAATTACAGCAAACCTGGTCATTTTGCTAGGGAATGCCTAGAGCTTAAAGTGGAGAAGGGAAGCTCATCAAGCAAATAAGAAGAAAAAGAAGCAACTATAGTTGGGGGTAGCAAAGCTTTAGTAAGTCAGCAGACTAAAGGTTACGATTGGGGAGATCAGATTCGTGAGCTGTCAATGAAGGTGTCAAATCATGCTCTCATGGCAAAAATTGAAGACTCTGAGGTACTTACTAATACATGTTCTCATAATTGTGTAGAGAAGATAAACATATATAAGTATGATAATGAAACGCTCATAAAAGAAATAACTCAACTTAGGTATGCCAATGCTGAGCACAAGCGTTCTGAGAAAATTTTTAAAGATAAAATTGATGCAAGTAAAAGTGATTTTTCAAAATTAAAAATGTATTTTAGCAATAAGAAATGTCTTTATCGTGATGCTTTAAAACGAATAGACGACCTTAGTTTGAAGTTGAATGACGCTGTGACTCAATTTGCAAACACTAAGCAATCAATCGAGAAAATTGACCACTCTCGATCTGTAGTTTATGACATGATAGATTATCAACTCAGAAAGAAAGGGAATCCAGGAATAGGCTATCATGCAGTTGAACACCCTTTTAATGGCAACTTCACTTCAATGTCAAGTGTTCAACATGAAGATGTTGAAATGGAGTATGGTATAGGACGTAAACCAGATCAATCTTCTTCATCCACATAGTCCACGCCCATGACTGGTGGCTCCTCGGTAGAACATGTGAATGTTACTAACCCATCTAAGTCGTGTTTTTAATTCAAAGTCTTTATCTTTTAAAAATACTTTGTCTGGTTTTTCAAACTTTGCTACTATTGTTGATTCTGGTTTGAATGTTGGTTTAATCAATGGTACTCTAAACAGAAAAATAAGTTAAAATCATATTTGAAATCCACTTTTGTAAAAGGTGGGACCTTACAAAAGGAAGAATCACAAATTGTTAACAGTAAAAATCATCAGTGTGTCAAAAACAAAAACCGTTCTTCAAATCATGAAAGCAGTAAACCATCAACAAGTCAGTCTGATGCAAAGAAATGCCTCAATGTTTTACCAAAACCGAATTTTATGCAAAGTTTGATAATCATCATTGTGCTTTTGAACAAAAAATGTTAGGAATTGTGCATGGCAGAAGGTTTTATAGGAATTGTGAAAATGCATGTTACTTCACAAGTTCTCCTCAAAGATCATCATCATGTGACACCGGATACTATGCCCCGTATCCGAAAAGGCAAACGTGCTATATCTGTGGGAATCCCGGACACTTAGCTCGAAACTGCGTTGACAATAGTGAACACTCTGGTAGATATCCGAACGTTTCTCTATGGGACAATGTCTATCAAAGGCCAGATATGTCTAAAAAACACTTGGCTCAAGGTCACAAAATGCCCAATGATAAACGATCGGATAAAATAACTAGTGTTGTGCATAAATCTCAACGCCATGTTAAAGAAAATAACGTTTTTATTTTCAAACATAAACAAAAGAAAGTTGAGAAACCCATAAAATCTGAAAAAGGGTAAAGAAAAGGTCATCACTCCAACAGTAAACTCATATTTTCAACAAAAAAAAAACCTATCTGGAAACGAAAACAAAATGCACAAACAGCACCAGTTGAGTTTAATGACAAAAGAGATATGAAATTGCAAGAAGTTTCATACTTTGAAGAGTTAGGGCAACCCAAGACAACCATGGCTTGGGTTCCAGTTACTAATTAATGCGCTCTACCGTGCAGGGGCAGCCAATGAGGCCTATCAACAACCTCTAGTATGTTGATAGTGGTTGTTCCTGACACATGACATGAGACATCTCTTAGCTTCACGACATTAAAATGTTTGATGGAGGGTATGTTTCCTTTGCAGGTGATAAAGGTGGGCAAATCACAATGAAAGGTACTTTCACTAATGGTACTCTCTGTTTTGAAGATGTGAATTATGTGTCTCAATTGAATCACAGCTTGTTAAGTGTGTCTCAAATTTTTAACAAAAAGTTTTCAACTCATTTTACTGATAAAGAGTGTTTGATTTTAAAACCAAGGTTTGTAGTCCCTGAGGAGTGGATTTTATTGAGAACAACGAGGTGTAAGGATCCATATTTGTTGGATATGAACAGTGAGTCAGCTTTAACAAATACTTTTTTTTTTCAAAAGCTTCTGAAAATGACTCCATGCTCTTGCATCGTCGTTTAGGTCACATAAACTTAAAAAACCTAAATCGTATTGCAAAAGGAGCACACGTGGTCGGTTTGCCTTTAAAAGAATTTTGTGAGGTTGAAAACTGTATTTCTTGTGCTAAAGGCAAACAACATAAACGACCACACAAACCAAAGCTGTTTAATTCAATAAAATTTGTTCTTCAGTTGCTTCATATGAATCTTTTTGGTCCTGTTAGTGTGATAAGTCTTGGGAAGAAATCATATTGTCTTGTTATTACTGATGACTACTCACGAATTTCTTGGGTGTTATTTTTAAGTAAGAAAAGTGAGACTGCAGACATTCTTAGACAGCTCATGACACTTGTGGAAAATCAACTGAACTTGAAGATTAAGATTATCAGAAGTGACAACGGTACGGAATTCCGGAATGAAGTTCTTGATAGCTTTTGTGGAGAAAAGGTAATTTCACGACAGTTCAACGCTGCTTGAACTGCTTAACAAAATGGAGTTGCTTAACGAAGAAATTGTACTCTAATGGACGCTGCAAGAACCATGATCTCCGACTCCAAATTACCTATATTTTTCTGGGTTGAAGTAATCAATACAGCATGTTATGTGCAAAATAGTGTGCTACTCAATAAGCATAAGAGGAAGACTCCGTATGAAATCATGTTTAACTAGAAGCCAAAGGTCGGTCATTTTAGAGCATTTGGATGCCTATGCAATCTGTTGCATAATGACACAGTTGGGTCCAAATTTGACGCAAAGGCCGATGAATGTTTCTTCGTTGGATATTCATCATGCAGGAGCTTACACGGTTTACAACAAGAGAACAAAGTAGATAGTCGAGTCTTACTACATTGACTGGCAGGAGTTTAACAAAACATATGCGGATTCTGGTACAAATTGGTTATTTGATTATGATTCTGTATTTAAAATGTTTAATGTTTATTCTGATGTTTCTGATGTGTCAGATGATGGTTTCTACAAGTACAGCACAGTCGATTATAAAATTGATGAAGACCCTGATCAAGCATCTTCTTCATCTTCCATAACTCTGAAATCTTCTTCTCAAGAAAGTGATCAACATACCGCTGATTCCATCAAGAACAAAACTGTTGCATCTGGCAGTGGTCATGCTTCACAGGAGATTGTTGCATCTGGGAGTGGTCATGGTTCACATGAGACTGTTGCATCTGGGAGTGGTCATGGTTCACAAGAGACTGTTGCATCTGGCAGCGGTCCTGCTTCACTGGAGACTGCTACATCTGATAGTTGTCAAGCATCATAGGATACAATTCCTGAACCAAATGTTATTGAGGAGCCGGTTCCCATAACAGAAGAAGCAAGTCGGCATATTACCAACTTACCTGAAACATTTCAAAAAGAAGATGTCCCATCATTGAGGATACATAAGAATCATCCCGTAGAGGATATCATCGGTCCTCTCTCTGACGGGGTGAATACTAGGAGTCAATCTGGTGTGATAAATATATGCTTGTACTCTGCTTTCATATCTCAATTAGAGCTAAAGAACATCAAAATGGCTTTAAGTGAGGCAAGCTGGGTGGAGGTTAAGCAGAAGAGCTGATGCAGTTTGAAAAGCTAAAGGCTTGGGAGCCTGTGCCACTACCACAAGGCAAGCTACCAATTGGAAATCCTTGGGTTACAGAAACAAGAAAAATGACAGCAGAGTTATTGTTCGAAACAATGCAAGATTAGTTGTGCAAGGATTTTTTGTGAGACTTGAGGCCATTAGAATCCTTCTAGCCTATGCCTCTTACATGAACTTCAAGGTATTTCAAATGGATGTGAAGACATCTTTTCTTTATGGAAAGGTTCAAAAAGAGATCTATGTGTGTCAACCACCGGGTTTGAAGACTCGAATCATCCACATCATGTCTACAAACTAGACAAAGCTCTGTATGGTTTACATCAAGCACCACGTGCATGGTATGCCACTCTGACAGAGCATCTGCTTGCAAATGGCTACATTCGGGGAGCCATAAATCATACATTGTTTCTTAAGAAGCTGGGAGACGGTCTTATTCTTGTCCAAATCTACGTTGATGACATTATATTTGGATCAACGAATGCTGCATTGTGCAAAGGGTTTGAAGAAGTAATGAAGAAAAAGTTTGAAATAAGCTCAATGGGAGAAATGTCTTTCTTTCTGGGGTTGCAGGTGAAGCAAAGTGATGACGGAATCCTAATTCATCAGGCTAAATATGTCAATGACATACTAATCAAGTTCAAATTTACTGATTCCAAACCGGCCTCGACTCCTATCGCGACTCGTCCTGTTCTTACTCCAGATCTAGGTGAGCCAGGAATTTACCAACATCTCTAGAGGTCAATGATTGGCTCGTTAATGTACCTGACTGCAAGCCTTCTAGACATCATGTTTGCCGTTTGTCAATGTGCACGATATCAGGCTAATCCGAAACTTTCTCACCTTAATGCTATCAATAGAATTTTTAAATACTAGAAGGGCAAGCCTTGACTAGGCCTTTGGTATCCAAAGGATTTAGATTTTAACTTGTTTTCTTTTACTGACAGTGATCATGGAGGTTGCAATCTAGACAGAAAATCAACAACTAGATGATGTCAGTTTCTGTGGGAGAGACTTGTATCATGGCAGTGCAAGAAACAGACCACCATTTCGACTTCTACTGCTGAAGCTGAATATGTCGCCGCATCCGCATGTTGTTCCCATTTTATATTGATGCAACACCAATTGTTGGATTACGGTTTGAATTTCATTGACTTTCCTATTTTCTGTGATAATGAAGTTGCTTTACAGATTGTTAAGAACCCTGTCCAACACTCTAAAACTAAGCACATAGACATAAGAGTGCATCACATTCATGAATGTTTTGAAAGAAAACTCACGCATCTTGAACAGGTATCTTCTGATAAGAATGTTGCTGTCATTTTTTACAAAAGCTTTCGATTTGGCAAGATTCAACTTTCTGGTTGAATGTCTGAAAATGATCTACTTTGATTAGAAGGTCGTAGGTTTGGTCACCAAAAATATTTTTCTTAGTTTTTAGCTTGTTTAAATTTTGATTTATTACATAAATGCAAAAGTTTAGGGGGAGAAATTTCCTAAAAACACCAAAAAGATTTTTGGATTAATCTTTTAGTTTCGTCTTTACTTAGTCAAAAAACAAAGTCAGAAAATTTAGAAAGATTGTGTTCCTTAGTTAAGTCGTTCAATTGAGAAAATCGGAGAACTCTGTCAATTGGGAAATGATAGTACATCATTCTAGAGGTTGGATCATCTTATGTAAGGCCTGTAGTTGAAAAGATCAGGATCTTATGGTGATATGTTGATAGGCTCTGCTAAAACTGAAAGGACAGCATGATAGTGTTTCATTTAAACATAAAGGTCATTGTCATAGTGGGGAACATCTGATATGTTGGTAAAATAATTATTTTCTGTTAATAAATTAACACTTAAACATAAAGGTCGATGAACTATTGATGAACATACTATCTCTGGATTGCACAAAACGAGACCCTTCACAAAGGGGTTGCGAGTTGACGTGATACAAGTCTGTATATATATGTATATAGATAAAAGACATACAATAGGTGAAAAGACACTCAATGATAGTGCAAAGCTACTCTGCAAAGAAGAAATTTGAGCAAAAAGACACACAATGTTAGTGTCGTGCTATAGGAAAATTCAAAAGGTATGCAAATGTCATACATCAAAAAGATATGTCTAAAGACGTACATATAAGTATACATGTAAATATTTTTCTCTTTGGGAATGTGTGACTGGGAAGGAATCTCTAATCAAGCCATATTGTCTATGAACATGTAAGCCCACTGTGCTGTGTTTTTAACCAACATTGTCAGAGATCTCCTGAGCAGTTCATAGACCCGTGCTAGTTATGCTCATTTAGTTATTATTTAGGTGCTCAAAAGATCATGAGGAAGGGAAGGTTTATCCGATAAGTTGTGGGGTCCATTCAGTTCATCAAAAACTCATCTAATTCATAATAATATAAATACAGGTTTCTAAGATGTGAGTGTGGGACCCACTAAAGCATGAATAACTATTACCCGAAAACATGATAACATCATTCACTGCTTGCTTGTCAATTAAGGTATAAATGCTTGAGTTTAGAAGGATAATATATCGACAATCACCAAGACCTGTTTAAGAAAATGAGCGGCTGATAAGTATAGCGTAGTCTGCCCTAAAATGATATGATTCCATAACAGAGTTTCTCTCAAAAATATTATGTTTTATTGTTTCAAGGCAGTCTAACATCTTTGAAAAGAACAAAAAGATTTTTTGTTTTTAGCTTAGTTTAATTTATTTTTTATCTTTTGTATTTCATAAAAATGATCGTCACTACTTGACCCGACAATCCAAAGGATAGAGTTTCTCAAAGGTTCGTGTTGACTCAAACGTATGAGGCCGCATACTTAAATATTGCGGTGCCGCATACTTGGTTTTGCCTATAAAAGGCTCGAAGTTTGTGGTTCAGGTGTTACACGAGCCGCATACTTGACATTCTCTCCCAGCCGCATACATCTCCTCCGTCTCCAAGATCAAATTTCTTGACCCAAGAGTGAAATTATTGTTTTGAGTGTGTTTGATAAGCATAGGCGACATCTAAGGTAAAAGGGTTAACCATGATTTCATGTTAATCAAGCGTGTATGATCCCTTGTATCCCACTTACCTCAAACAAGACTTTTTGACTGAATTAACTATCAAAAATCAAGTAAAAACTGAAATTGGTCCAATGGTTTTGGTCGCAATCATTTGGCGACCATGAATCACCTGAAAACCAAACTAAAAACATGTTAAAATCCATGAATTTTGAGTTTGTTAAAGTTTGCGGTGTTGTTCAAAAGTTTGCGGTTTTTCAAAAGTTAGCGGTGCTGGTCTCAAGTTTGTGGTATCTTAAAAGTTTGCGGTATAATTTAAAAGTTTAGGGTTTTCTTATGTTTGCGGTTGTGTTTTAAAGTTTTCGGTTGAATTCAAGTTTGCGGCTGTGTTTCAAAGTTTGCGGTTTAATTCTTGTGACCAACAACTATGAATGTGTTATTTTGGAATCTAACTTTATTTACTGATTGCAGTTATGGCAGACTTAAAATTTTTAAGGATCATAATGAACCGGCTTACTTGGAGGAACCACCACAAAATCAGTGTATTCAAGTTAATGATAGTGGGCTTAAGGGCATCCAGAGTCTTCTATACTTTATCTCAACATCCAGATATATGTGAAGACTTTATTAGAGATTTCTGGAGTACAACTGAAATACTAACTAAGAACAACATTGAAGGGATAGCTGGCACAGTTGCGGGAAAACGCATTGTTATCACTGAAGCAGTTAGCAGAACATGATTGAACTTTGGTGATAATCCCGAATACCCGACAAGTTTTACAGCAAATCGGATGACTGAAACTTTCCAAAGAATGAGCTATGAAGGAGAGTTACCGTCACTGTTAAAGAGATATATGCCACCGTACTGGAGATACCTGGCACACGTGGTGAATCCGTGCATCTCCAGAAGAAAAGGAGGACATGATGAGCTGAGTGACGATATGACATCAATGGTTTATGCACTAGTTACAGGGGAGAACTTCAATTTCTCAAGAGTTGTGTTAGAAGAAATGAAAAGCAATCGGACAAGAAAGAAAAAGACTGTTTTCTTGATGTACCCTCGATTCCTACAAATGATCATAAACAGAGAACATCCGGAGCTAGTTATGACTCAAAGGAGGCTGCATGTTAATGTGATGGATAAAAACTTTCTGTCCTACATGTGTATGAACAAGCATGGTTACTATGTTGGATTAACTCTATTGGAGAATTTTGGTTCCTTTCCTAACACTGATGATAACCAACCACCTCTACCACCACCACAACTCAACAACCACCACATCCACCACCTCCACACCCACAACAACCACCACCACCACCTCAACCACGTCGTAGACCTAGACGTGCACCTCGACAGGCTCAAAATCAGGCTGAGCTTCCGATTGTTAATGAGCCTGTTATTCCAAATGTATAGCTGGCCGGTGACATGAAGATGAATTCAATTATAACATTGAAGGGCCAGTGTACATCGAGAATGAAAAAAATGTACAAAATCTCGAGGATATAGCAGACTTGAATATGGTTGATTTAATATTTTCTGACACTGAAAATCTAAGTGTACACACTGAAAAGGGAGAAGAGATTCAGAGTTCAAGTGCTACGAATGTTGAAGGAAAAGTGAGTGAAGGAAAATCATAAAGTGAAGAGTTTGATTTATCCGAAACAGAAAGTGACAAAGAAGAAGTGCCCATCAACAAATATCAAAGAAGCTTATTGATTAAAAGAAAGGCTACTGGGAAACCTCCTCTCATCAACCCTTCTAAACACCAGAGTGATACTTCCGAGGAAGACTATAGTTATGAAGTTGATATAGTTCTAGGAAGAAATCAAAGCTATTTGAACAACTCTCGCAAAAGTCCACACCAATCATTAAACCAACCGTCACAAAGCAGCAAGATAAGGGCAAGGTAAAGGTAGTTAATCAACCTGCGCCTGTAGATGTCCAGGCCTACAACAAAGAGTTTTTATGCTGGAACAGAACTCTATTGCATTAAGAGATCACCGGGAAGTTTAGAAGACGGCGTTTTGGAAGTATGCGGCCACATACTTCATAGCCTAGCCGCAGACTTGAAGTATGCGGTGCCTAACCGCATACTTGAAGTATGCGGCCCAGTACTAAGCCAAACCTATTACTTGTGATTAATAAAGATATTTATTTTGTTTTCTGTAATCGGTTAGACGAGTTGTTGAGCGATATTGTATTGTTTTTCAGTGGTTTAATGAATATACGAATCATTTAATATTTGATTGTGTCTCGTCCTTACTATTTTACCTACAAGTCACGTGTCGAGTCTGTTTTCGCCAGGTTCAACACGTTGTTGAATCTGTTGATTGAAGATCCTTAGGATTTCGGACCTTACAATTGGTATTAGAGCCTTAGCGCTCATTGGTGAAGTTTGAAACGGATTTTTTTGACTCATGAGGTATCAAAGTTACCGTTTTAGCATTTATTTGAACTGACATGTGTGTTTGGGAGACTTTATGGATAGTTTGACAAGTTTCTGATCTTGTTTCTGTCACAATTGTTGAAGTTTTCGGTCAATTAGTAGATCGCTTGGCCTAAAAAAAGTATTCAGTAAATTTCTTCATCTGGAAGATTGCGGATATCAACTTTGCGGTTCTGCAAGTTTGCAGTTTTCCATGTTTGTGGTTAGCAAGTTTGCGGGTATTTCAAAGTTTGCGCCTATTTCAAAGTTTGTGGCTACCTCGAAGTTTGCGGCTTTTTCGAAGTTTGCGTTTATCTTGAAGTTTGCGGTTACTTCGAAGTTTGCGGTCATTCTGAAGTTTACGGTCTCTCTATGTCAGAACTTGTTAGTTTGTTCCTTTGTGATTAAGTCATGACTGATATGCATAATGAGATTGGTACCACAAATAGACCTTCACGTCTAACTAAGGCAGATGATTTTGATAACCGGAAGTACCGATATTAAAACTTTGCTAAATATAAGGATCCATCAATTTGGAAGTCTATTAAAAAGTGACCTTAAATTCCTATGGTCAGAAATGAAAAGAATGAATTTGTTCCCAAGGATCCTGATCTCTATGTTGGTGAAGAAATACTTCATATTGAGAAGGATGAGAAGGCTTATGCTGGTTTGACCATGGCATTGTCTACAGAAATTGCTCAAGGTTTTAAAGAATACAAGACTGCAAAAAGTCTTTGGGATGCTTTGGTGGAGAGGTTTGAAGGGAACATAGATATGCGAGAAAGTCGAAAAGACATGTTAAGACAAAAATGTTTGAGGCTGAAGATTTCTTTGATACAAATATGCCTACCTCTCCTATATACATCAGTGCTTAGGGAAAGGTGATTACCAGTATTGACAGCGATGTATTCGCCGAAGGTAATTCACCTCCCCATGTGGAGGAATCTACTGAACATGTTGCTGAATTTACAAGTATACTTGAAGCAACATCGTCTTTAGCCAGCCCATAGAAAAAAGAAAAGCATTTTCAGGATCATTCCTCCATGTGAAGTTCACTACGTCACATCATCCGACCAGCTATCCAAGAAGAATGATCGTTCTCCTATGTTAAGCTGGATGTACGACAATGAGAAGCATATTTTATCTGGTCAAGGGAAAGAATGGATGAATCAAGTACTTTGCAAATATGCATGACTTCGGATCATTTCCCAGATACGATATTAGAGCACTGAACAAGGCTCCATTCTACAACCCAGGAAATAATGGAGAGGCGAAGAACTTTGCTTTGTTTCTTGATAGAGAGTGCGACAGTGATTTTATGATAATGAGACCGCTAAATGCAAGAGGGTAAAGTCAAAGTACATAATTGATAGAAATACCAAGAAGCCCCTCATAATGGAAATCTATCCTCCTCCCAAGACAGTGGAATGTGTTCCAGTTCATCAAGCTCTACTTGAGAACTCACTGAGTAAACTTGAGTATTGGTCTTATAGTCCTATGACAGGATATCTGACATTCACTGTACAGACAGATAGTTCACCATTGTTGACCCTATGGATCTCTTGAAGTTCGGGAAGGAAGACATGCTGAGATTGTCCAAGTAACGGTTATTTGTGCCTGAAGAATGTGAAAAAGACACCAAGCCGTTTGTGAAAGTCTTGGCAACAACGATAGTTAAAGGCCTCTATGCGGGAGGTGGTGATCACTCAGCTGCTGTTGAAATATTTTGAGTTCCTTGAATGCATTAGCCTAGGGGGAGATTGTAAGGATCAAACCTAATAGGCTAACGCATCAAGAGATCACCGGGAAGTTCAGAAGACGGCTTTTTGGAAGTATGTTGTCGCATACTTCATAGCCTAGGGCATACTTGACGTATGTGGTTCCCAACCGCATACTTGAAGTATGCGGCCCAGGTCCAAGCCGAACCAATTACTTATGATTAGTATAAATAGTTATTTTGTTTCCTATAATCGGTTAGACGAGTTGTTGAGCGATATTGTATTGTTTTACAGTGGTTTTATGAATATACGAATCGTTTAACATTTGATTGTGTCTCGTCCTTACTTTTTTACCTACAAGTCACGTGTCGAGTCTGTTTTTTCCATGTTCAACACGTTGTTGAATCCGTTGATTGAAGATCCTCAGGATTTCGGACCTTACGGTAAGGAATTATGTGTAACCATATGTGGTGTGTAATTTTGATTATTATGATAATTTGATAGATTATTGTGTGGTTCTATGTGAGTTGCATGGGATGCATGTGCATCCGGTGTGCAGGAAGGTAGAAAGTTAGGGTGAGTATGATGAGAAGGTTTAGAATCTGAGAAGTGATGTGGACCACCAAATTGCATTTGATCACCGTGATTTGGGAATCTTTGATTACTCTCATATTTTGAACTTGTGCCGACATTAATCACTCTAACGTTCTATCTTGAGTAGGATTAGGTGGCTAAGACAAAGCATACGAGATTAGGCAAGCATGGAACTCCTACTAAGGGAATGCAGAGCACCAGGTCAAGCTGACGACTGCATAGATAGAGCTGACAGTGAGGTGGGGGTGGTGTTGGCACTTCTCGTGCCAAGTGTGATTAGAGCTTCAGTCGGCAACATACTCTGTGGAGCTATGATTGGAAAGACGGGATGGAAAAGGAGAGAAGCGCCAGCTGTACGTGATTTTCTTCCATAATGTGGACCTACACGGTTAGGAGAGCTTTGTTTCCGGAGGAACCAGAAGAGGACACGCCAGATGCACCTGATGTGGTCTAGCAGTAATCTTGTGGGCATTGTTAGGATGCTTGGTTGTTTGATATTAGATGATGTGGCTGTTGCCATGAGAGATCCAGGGTGATTGATGCTTTAATTCAATTAGAGGTTTACATGGTGGGATAACGTTTTCAAATATTGACTATTTAATTTTGACATTAACTGCAAGTTATACCGCGGGATGACTAGAACATGATTAATGATAATTGTGTTTGTGATAACATACTATTGTGGGTACAGTGTTAAATTTAGTGTGTTATTGTGTGATTATGTGATTATCATTTTGAACAACGTGAGTTAATATTAAATGTGATGTGTGATTACCTTTTTAACGTGAGTTCATATTAAATATGATTTTGCTATGGTGCTAGAGCATGGTTAATTAGATTGTATGAGTAGACTTGTATAGACAAGAGTTTTGAAATTGTCTTTGTCTACAATCTTAAGATAGTGTCACCTATGTGTTACTGATCAGGTGATGTTTGGAGTGCAATAGGTGTATTGCACTTGGTGTAAATGAGCAGGACGGGGTCGTGTGAGAAATTGTGGTTATATACCTTGTGTGTAGGTATAAGGGTTCGGGACAAGGTCCTGTGGGCAATAATGATTTATCTATATTGCGTGTATAAATGATTAGGATGATGTCTTGTGATTAGACCGAGTAATGTGTTGTCCTAAACCATGGGTACGACCCGTTGGGGGTAAATAGAAGATAGGGTTCAGGAGTTTGTGTGTCTATATACGACAAGGTCATACCGTATACGTGTAGTTTTGCTAAGGTCTAGCTAGTGGTGTGTGCCATTTGTGCGAGTTAGAGGGTTGGGAAACTATATTACTATATATACCTTAAATAGGATAGGTTTGTTATTGTGACTTGACGTTATGTGTCCTGGTAGTACGCGCGTAGTCATGCATTGGACGGGTGGTTGGGGGGACCAAGGATAGTGTTCCCATCTTGATAATTTTCACGACGATAATACATCGAGGTGATGCAAGGAGTATTGGACGTCTCTCTTGATGAATCGTTGAGGTGCTCTTATGAGATGCCTATGCTTATATCTCGAGAATTCGAAGCACGAAGCCAAGGGGTGAAGCTGTGAGGGATGACGATGAAAGCGTTACGTGCACCCTTCTCTAAACGAGACGAAGGGTAGCTGAGGCTTAAGATAGGACCGACTTAATGTTCGTATTTAATAAATGAGTCACGGCGAGGAAGGTAGAGCGAAAGAAGGATAAGTGCAGGTTGCACATAAGTGACTAAAAAGGGAATGCCTACACTTGTACGCTATGACTAATCTATAAGAGGCAAACTATTGCGGAACATCGGAGGAGATAACGTTGGAATTTTAGAACCAACGGGATACTGGTGTGCAAATTTTAAGATCATCGGAGGACGGTGATCGAGGCACTAGTAATGAGCGGTGCATGCTTCCCTATAAGACGTGAGGAACGCAAGGTAATGTAGTAAAGTGATATTGTAGTAAGGGAACCTAAAGGGAGATCAGTGATGCTTTGCACAAGCTCTTGGAGATCATCGGCAAGGGACATATGTATCTCATTTATGAGAAAGGCAGCGGTGCCAAAGTTTTGAGGGATCATCGCCGGATAGCGATTAAAGTACGGAACGAGAAGGGCGACGAATGATCCTGATTTCGAAAGGCAACGGGCCTTATTTGGGAATGATTTGATCATCATAGCTATGCAAGGAGTAATAATATAGGTGTTGTGAGCGAATTGGGAAAATGGAACAAGTAAGCAGGTACTTGATAATGTTGTGCCATAGAAGTGAAAGTCGGAGAACGAGTAATAACGAAATACGTAGATGATCCTACAGGTTATAAAGTCGAAAGCGGGAAATGGGAGACTTCCTTTGAACACCAAGAATGTTGACCGAGTTGTAGAGTAAAGTGACCGCGTTGATGCGTACATTGAATGAAGGGCACCAAAGTATTTTGGATGTACCAGTGGGAGCAGCAGAATGCGTTATGTTGGTTCGTACTAACACACGATTCGAGGACGAAAACTCTTTCAAGGGGGGTAGACCTGTAACATCCCAGAGTTTCGTAGACTAACGGGTCAGGTTGATGAGTAAACCGAATCCCTGTTAGCCACTATGTGAACGATAAAAAAACCATTCTAGAAACTAAGAGGACCCTGTTAGCCACTATGTGAACGATTGGGATCAAAACGCGCGTTAAGGGAAGACCCGATTGTAACATACAAAGGTTTAAAAACCTTGCTAAGAGAAACCCTAGGCCATTCGGCCTAGGTGGGAGCGACGACAGGGGACAAGCCGCAAGGAAGGGAACCCGGTGGAGGAGGAGGGCGACGCGAGGTACGGTCCGGCAGGGACGACATCCGCATCACGTGAGGTAACATTCGTGTTCATTCTTTTAGGTTCTTATTCGTTTTCGGTTGTGCGAGGGAGGACCCGATTAGGGTTTTGAGGGTGTGTTCATGGTTGGTGTTATGATGAAGTGACTAACGGTTATGAAGCTTGCTAGATTCTTTATTTTTAAATAGTTGGGGACACATAGTCCAAGTTATGAATTCAAGCAAGATTATGATTATTGATTATTCTTGTAACAAATGTTGAAACTTGCAATAACGGTCTGCGATAATAATTAACAAAGATGACCAACCTGGGCTTCATGTTATGCAAGAAAACACTTATTAAGATTCAAATTGCACAAGGCATTACATAGACATAATGCATGAACTTGTAAGAAGGGTAATCACAAAACAAGTAATCCGCCCGTGTTAACCTCACGATTCTAAACAACAAAAAAAGGAACACGTGCTAGGATGAGTTTGTAGTAAAAACCAATTCTTGTAATATGAGACTCAACAAATGATTGCTAAAAGACGGGTATGTAACAACCTAACGATGGACAATCGTCAATAAGTTCAACAAAAACGAATACTCTAGTCAAACACAATCCACATACACATCTAGATATCAAACAATATTAAATGAAAATCAGATAAAGATTCGTACCACAATCAGAAATCCAAGATAAACATAATGTCAACATTAACACTAGACCTGGGTCAATCAAAGAAAATTTCAGCCACACATGATAATAACGTACTTACACAAAATAATGATCATGGATCGATCAATCTTCCAATCGGTGATTAAAATCTTCAACAATGATGTTATGGAACCTTCAAAAGCCTCCTTGGTCGCCCAAAATCGTCACTGAGAAGAATTATGCGAATGTCACCTCAAACCCTAAATTAATTATGGTCAAATCCCGAAAATTTCTCAAACTAAACGAGCGTAGGGTACGCCTGATTATGATTTTCCAACTTATCTGCAACGTATAACAGTGACCAATGCACGTAGGCTACTTTTGGGGCGTACTGTACTCTGGAGGCAGTGTAGGGTACGCCCAGGCACAATTTCTGGCCAACTTTTGCTTTACGATCTCGGCTAGTAACGCGTGTATATCCCAACTTTTATGAAGCATTCCCGCGACTACCTGAAAAACACTAACTCATACATCATAGTTGCAAAGACACAATAATCAACATAATTGGGATGTTTTATCATTAACAATCATGGAAGTTTACCAACCCATCAATCATGAAAGTTTGCAAGAACCAAAGTTTGTATTTTTGATCGTATCATACAATAGACACTAGACTTATTATTTAGGAATAACACTTTCCATAATTGTGGTAATAGTAGTACATTAATCTAGTTATTAATTCACTAGGTCTTAACGAGATACCTTTTCTATCATCTCTGAAAATTTGGTGGATGTTACAAAACATATGCTTGAAGCTCTCATCATTCGCTCTCAAAAGACAATGAGGATTGGTAGCTTTTACTTAACTGAGTGAGGGAAGCACTACTTTCATTCAAATATTACTGTAGGTCCCCGGGTGTCTCAGATCGTTACGTGTGGGTGTGTGACTAGTCCGACCGGGTGCGGAATACCCGTGACTAGGTGGAGAATCAAGTAACACAAAGTAAAATGACAGCGAAAACACTTTCAAACTTCGTCTATTATAAAACTTGTAGGTTACAGAGATGTTACAAATGAGTGCGTACATAACTTCTGTCCCCACATCTATATATACTAGACCTGTTGCCTACGCACTTGCTAAGTGCGCAGGGGATTTGTTCCTGTGTACTTAACAAGTACGCAGACAATGTTCTTGCGTACTTGCTAAGTACGCAGGTTGAGCAACCTGCGCATTTGTTAAGTGCTCACAACACTTAACAACGGCGAATACAACGATAAGTACTTACGGACATGATTACAACTCGATAAACCAATACATACAAATGCTGATATAGAAATACAAATACATAAGGACAATACATAAGTAAAGACAATTGTTGAAGCACTTTCCTGTGACAACACTGTGGATAGAGTCTTAGTTTTTATTTTTATGTCTGTAATTGTCTTTGTATGTAAGAGTCTTTATGTATTAGTTTATCGAGTTGTATTTACGTTTACATATTGAATGTTGCATTTCTTTCTAAGTGTTTTATGCACTTACATGTGCGCAGAAGAAAGCTCCTGCGTACTTAGCAAGTACGCAAGAATACCTTTGCGTACTTGTTAAGTACGCAAGAGTATTTTGCCCTGCGTACTTGCTAAGTGCGCAGGCATCAGGTCAGGTATAAGTAGGATAGGTTGACAGAAGTTAAGTACGCAGACATTATAGCAAATACGCAAATTGTGATCTCAGTACTTCTCTCTGTAACCTTCAAGTGTTTATAATAGACGAACGTTTATAGTGATTGTCTTGTCGGTTTACTTTGTGTTGTTACTTGACTCTCCGCCTAGTCACGGGTATTCCGCACCCAGTCCGACTAGTAGACCCACTTGCATGTGACGATCCGACACACCCGAGGGACCTACAAGTGGTATCAGAGCATTTGCTCCTGATTTCGAGTGTTGTGAGTAAGTTTGGAGAGTTTTTACAAGCAAAAAGAGGTATTTTTGTTGAATTTTGTGATAAAATAGGGGTAGCTCTTGAGCAATATTTTAGAAGCAAAAATCACTCAAAAAAACTGTTTTTTGTTGTGTTTTTGAGTGTTTTGAGCATCAAAGGTTGGTTAAAAACAAGTTTCTGACCCTTTGGCTCATTTGCATTGATCATCAGACGAATTTTTACCATCTCCGGCGAGTTTTCAGGTGACCGGAAAAGTTTGGTGAAAGTTGCTGAAAAGGTATCCTGCGTATTTATCATTTCTGGCAAAAAGTACAGTTTTGTGCGTACTTACTAAATACGCAAGACTTATCTCCTGCGTACTTATAAGTGCGCAAGACTGAACTTGTGCGAACTTAAGTCATATCCTGCGTAGTTACATTTACTCTTGCGTACTTGCTAAGTACGCAAGAGGAAATCTAAATACGCAAGACTATTTCTCAAGTGCGCAAGGCCAAAACCAAGTGCGCAACTGTGTCTGACTTTTCTGAAATTTGACTAAGTGTTCACTATGTCGAATCTTCAGAATCTTGGAAACCTGCTGAATTATGATAATGAGATCGGTACACCACAGAAACCTCCAAAGTTGCTGAACATGAACGATTATTCTAATTGGAAAGCACGATTCGAGCACTACATTTCATATACCGACTAATCATTATGGATACCAATCCTTGCGGGATATAAGCATCCCACACACATATATCTTGATGAGGTGATGCCAAAGCCTATCTCTAAGCTTGATGAAGAAGAAAAGAAAGCTTATGATCGAGAAAAGAAGGCTCTTGGTTCAATCACTATGGCATTAACTCGGGAATTGTTCCACAGTTTCTGAGGGTATGAAAATTCTAAGGATCTCTGGAAAGCTTTACAGAATAGATTCGAAGGAAACAGTGACATCAAGAAGAGTAAGAGGGATCTTCTCAGGAAGCAGTATGAGTGCTTCAGATTTTTAGAGAACGAATCTTTAGATGACCTCATCTCTAGACTCTATCATTTACAGACTGAGTTGAAGGCTTTTGAACTCAGGTATCCAGATGAAGAGATGGTGGAAAAGTTTTTGGATGCTTTACCACCCAAATTTGAGATGTACACAACCCTATTGAGGGAAAATCCTAAATTCTATGAGCTGACAGTTGAAGAGGCAATAGGAAAGGTTCAAGCTCATGACATGAACCTAAGAAGAAAGGAGAGCTCTGGAAGACCCCAAATACAAGACCCTTCTATGTATCATGGGACGACTTCTACATCCAAGTCATCTGGCTCTGGAATTGCCCTCTTCACTGGAAATCCTACTGAAGAAGACCACACAACTGGGTGTGGTGGTCATGCTTGCTATGCTTCAGGATCAGGGTTGGGATCTCATCATCAAAATACCTTAAGAAATCCTCCTACTACCTCTTTAGCTAACAACTCAGCTATAGCCAGAATAGCTGAAGATCATGTAGCACTATTCTCATCTTGTATGCTTGCATATGAAAATTTCATAGGTGGCAAGCTTACTGATCCAGAGACGATTGAAGAAGATTTTAATCAAGTGGATCCTGATGACATGGATATTCAATGGAATATGGCCATGCTATTGAGGAGAGCCAAGCATTTCCTGAATAATACAGGAAGAAAGTTTATTGGCGAGCATCCTAATGCCAAGGTCGGGTTTGACAAATCCAAGGCCAAATGCTACAAGTGTCTGAACTATGGACACTATGCTCGTGAGTGTCAGAAAGACAGAGCACCTGCCTCTGGTTTCACCCGACCCAGCCAAGGAAACAGCCATGGCCACAACAATCCAAACCACCACAATCAAAGCCAAAGTGGAACATCCAATGCACTGGTAGCACAACAGGACGACAGCTTTGACTGGGGTGTTCATCTTGAGGATGCCTTCGTCGCACAAACCCAGGTTGGTCTCATGGCTGAGATTATGGAGATGATGGAAGCAGAGAAAAGGGAAGCTTCTATGGCTGACGTAGAAGAATCTACAACTGCTGCTATAGAGGAGGTGAATGAAGCTAAAAAATGGAAGCTCCTATAGCTGATGAAGAGGAATCAACCACTGCTGTTGCTCTCATGGCCATTGGAGAAGCAACAATTTCATGTTCTAAATGTCAAGTTTGGCAGCTCTAAACTATAAAGAAAATGAAAAACGTTTTAAAGATTCTATTGAAACGTTAAAAAAGGAAAAATCTGAATATTCTTTAAAAATAAGTGATCAACAGCTTCACTTAGATGTTGCATACAGGGGGTTAGAAAAACGGAATAATGAAATCAACAAACTGCAAAATGAGATCCTGCAGTTAAAATGCACTAATGAGAAGTTGAAAAACTCTCACTTTGTGATGGAACACTACGAGTCTGTGGTGAGACAACTAAATGGGTTAGGTTTGGGTACTAATGCCATTCCTCCACCAGTGAGCGGAAAGTTTGTCAATAGCTTAATAGACATTGATCTCACTTGTCTAGATGAGTCCTCTGATAAGGATGATTCCCCTAAAAAGGATGAATCCTCAAGTAAGGCTAACTCCACATCTAGTGAGGAGTTTGTTACTGCTTCTGAAGACGGGTCGATTAACTCTTGCCCTGAAGGAGTAGTATCTGAGGAGTTGTTGACTGAACAAAAGGTAAAGAAAAACGTTATCACTAATGGTGATAACTGCATTTTAACTGTACCCGACATCATTGAAACAAATGATAAACTAAAGGTAATGCTTTACGGGGGGTATAAAAGTCTTAACCATGTAAAGAAAGAAGCTTTTTCGGCTCATTATGGGCTTGGGTATAAAGAGAATTTGGAAAAATATTATACTCCCAAAAACCAAACTGGTAAGGTTCAGACTAATGTTCATAAACCAACTCCTCCTTCTCATAATGCTGAGTTATCTAAGGAAAGATCTAATGAGCCTTACAAGAGAACTTATGTAGACAAGAGGAACTGTTTTCACTGTAGCTTGGTTGGTCACATTCTTGTGAACTGTCCCTCTAAGAACCAAGGGAAACGGCCTGTTGTTTCACAACCAGCTGTTATCCCCAGGTCACCACCAGTGAAACCATCTCCCAAACATCCAAAGCAAAATGTGGTGAAACCACCAGTCAAACCGATGGTAAAGCCTAAGATCATATCTGAAGCTAAACCATCGGTTCCAAGAAAGGTAACGCAACCTGTTGTACCTCGTGTATCTACCTCTGGAAGTACACGTACTGGTGAGAAACCTGTGGCAAGACTATCTAAGCCTCAGAGGAGGAGACGGAACAAGAGGTTGAGAAAGCTTGAACATCTGACTTCAGTTCAATCAGGTGAAGCTTCCACAAGTTCACCTGCTGTAGTTGAACCAAAGTCTCCTGTTCCAGTTAAGAAACAGAAGAGATCCTGGACTGCCAAATCCAAAACTTCTCAATCTCCTAGTTCTATTTCTTCTAAAGATTCATCAATTTTGAACAGTCATCATGACTGTGAGTTAAAGGAAGTAGTTTATTTTGAAAAGGATGGACGACCCAAGACCACAATGGCTTGGGTCTCCAAATCTAACTAATTCTTTTGTGACTCATGCAGGGACGTCCGAAGGGTACTATCTCTAACCACTGGTATGTAGATAGTAGATGTTCCAGGCACATGACAGAAAACATGGCCCTGCTTCAAGATGTTAAACCATTCAGAGGCGGCTATGTGGCCTTTGACAGAGAAAAAGGCGGCAGCATTACGTGTCAAGGCATGGTTTTAAACGGTTGTGTCAGCTTTGACAATGTCAACTTCTGTGAGCAGCTGAAGCATAACCTGTTGAGTGTCTCCCAAATGTGTGACAAGGAGTACTCAGTGATGTTTGACAAGTCAGAACGCCTGATTCTCAAACCCGGTTTTGAAGTTCCGGAAGATTGGATCCGGATGAGAGCGCCAAGAATAAACGACACCTATCAGATCGATATGAGCGTGGCAACAACCACCTCATCAGTTCCTACCTGTTTGCTTTCTAAAGCGATAGAGCTTGACTCCATCTTGTGACATCGGAAACTCGAACATATTTCGTATCGTAAAATGAATCATCTTGTTCGAAACGGTTTGGTAACCGGGGTTCCTAAGCTGAGGTTTACCATTGCAGATGACTGTATGCCTTGTAAAAAGGGCAAACAGCAATGGAAGTCTCACAAGCCCAAGCTCCAAAACTCTATTGATACCCCTTTGGAGCTATTACACATGGATTTGTTTAGCCCCATAAGTATCAGGAGTATTGGAGGTAAGTCGTTCTGTCTAGTAGTAACTGATGATTTCTCACGTTTTTCTTGGGTGCATTTCTTAGGTACTAAAGACGAGACTGCTGATATTCTTCAATATTTGATCCTGAGCTTGGAATCTCTTTGCAAGCTGAAAGTTAGAAGAATTAGGAGTGACAACGGAACTGAGTTCAAGAATAATTTGATGGAGCTTTTCTGCCTCAAGAAAGGGATCCGTCACGAATTTAGCGCGCTGTACACGCCTCAGCATAATGGAGTTGCTGAACGGAAGAACAGAACACTGATTGAAACTGCAAGGACTATGCTGTCGGATGCAAAGCTTCCTATCACTTTTTGGGCAGAAGCCGTTAATACAGCTTGTCACGTCTTAAACAGAGTTCTGGTTGTGAAGAGGCACAACAAGACTTGTTACGAGTTGATCTACAATCAACTTCCCAATCTTGATTACCTAGTTCCTTTCGGTAGTCCTTGTTCCTTGTTGCTACAGTACAAAGACCGCCAGTCTAAGTTTCATGCAAAAGCGGTGGAAGGCATCTTCTTAGGATACGTTGCTAACTCGCCTTGCAAGAGAGTGTACAACATAGGAACTCGTACTGTCGAGGAATGGTTTGAAGTGGATTGTAGTGAACACAGCATTCCACCCGAACCAACAAGTCCAGCTTGGGGTTTTGATTATGATGCGCTATTTAAGACATTCAATCTTCCTGATTTATCTGCAGTTGACGCCGCAAACGTTTATGAATTATTGGGTGGCGGTGATGACTCCAGCTTCTCTACTCGTGCTACTGTACCAATTGTAACTCCTGATTCCAATGTTGCATCTGCATCTGGAACTCATGACAGTGATGACAGTGAGGATGTTCTTGTTGTTGGAAATGACGCTCAAGCCAATCCTAACACAACTATAGGAAATGAAGCTCCAGCTGATCCAATTAACATTGAATCTTCTTCCTCTGGAACACAGGAAATGGGGGAGTTAAGCACGAATCTTGATCAAGAAATTCAGGAACCGATTGTACCGGAGACGAGAGTGCATAGGAATCATCCAATCGACAACATTATTGGTGATCCTTATGCCGGTGTTCAGACTCGTCATCGAACTATCACTGAGAACACCAGTCTTTACACAGAGATATTTGACACTGGTGTCATGGAAACATGTCTGCATGCTGCATTCGTATCCCAGTTAGAGCTAAAGAATGTGAAGGAGGCTCTCACTGACAACTGTTGGATTGAGGCGATGCAAGATGAACTGTCTCAATTCCAAAAGTTGCACGTGTGGGATTTGGTTGACTTGCAAAAGGGCTTTCAACCAATTGGAACCAGATGGGTGTTCAAATGCAAGACGGATGATCGTCATGTTGTTGTGAAGAACAAAGCAAGATTGGTTGTTCAGGGTTTTTATCAGCAAGAGGGCTTGGATTACATAGAAGTATATGCCCCAGTTGCTAGAATTGAGGCCATTCGACTGTTCTTGGCGTATGCCACGTATGTCGGCTTCAAGGTCTATCAACTTTGATGTGAAGAGTGCTTTCCTTTATGGTAAAGTTCATGAAGAGGTCTATGTCACTCAACCTCCCGGTTTTGAAGATCCGCATAATATTAATAAATTGTATAAGCTCGACAAAGCACTTTATGGTCTTCATCAAGCGCCGCGGGCATGGTATGAGACATTATCTAAGCATTTACTGTCTAATGGTTTCGACCGTGGACAGATTGACTCGACCCTCTTCATTGGGAAAGCAGGAGGTGACATTCTTCTTGTACAAGTATACGTCGACGACATTATCTTTGGATCTACCAATGAAGGGATGTGTAGGGAATTCGAGCAGGTGATGAAGTCCAAATTTGAAATGAGTAATATGGGTGAATTGTTGTTCTTCCTGGGTCTGCAAGTCAGTCAAAGAGAGGATGGCATTTATCTATATCAAACCAAGTATGTGCAGGACATCTTATCAAATACAAGATGAATGATAGCAGTACTTATGGAACACCTATCCCAGTCAATCATGGTCTGCATCCTGACAAAGATGGAAAGGATGTAGACAGCAGATTGTACCGTGGGATGATCGGATCACTTATGTATCTCACAGCTTCAAGACCCGATATAATGTTTGTTGTGTGCTTGTGCTCAAGGTTTCAGTCTCAACCGAAGGAGTCACATATGATAGCCGTGAAGAGAATTTTCAGATACCTGAAAGGGAAACCCCGATTAGGTCTTTGGTACTCTAAGCAGCAGTCATTCGACTTCAAAGCCTACACTGATTCAGATTATGGCGGTTGTAACCTTGACAGAAAGTCAACTTCTGGTGGATGTCAATTCTTAGGAGACAGACTGGTCTTCTGGCAGTGTAAGAAGCAGTCAACGGTTTCTGTCTCAACTTGTGAAGCAGAATACATTGCTGCAGCGAGCGTTTGTTCTCAGATACTGTGGATTCAGTAGCAGTTAGGAGACTATGGCTTAAACTTCACTGGAACTCCTCTATTCATTGACAACAAAGCCACAATGTCCGTCACAAATAACCCGGTGAAACATTACAAAAATAAACATATAGAGATTCGCCATCATTTCATCCGTGATTGTGCTGAAAAGCATTTAATTGAACTTGTAAAAGTTCACACGGATGACAATCTTGCTGACCTTTTCACAAAGGCATTTGATCGATCCCGTTTTGAGCATCTTGTCAACTTGATAGGAATGTTCAATCCTGAGTGAAAATTAATTTTTCTTAATTCAATTCAATTCATGGAAGTTAAACTTTATTTCTTTTAAAATTTTCTGTATAGTTCTTTTAAGTTTCAAAATATTTTACAAAAACAAAAACAAAAATAGAAAATGGAGAAAATTTCAATGTTAACTTGAGAAAAGAGGAAATCATAGTACATCAGAAATTATCTAAACGTCATAGACTGCTCATATGGGAAATGATTGCGTCATGCTTACTTAATTGTTTAACTTATTATGTTTTTAATCTGCTTATTTACAAGTAATTTAAATTGTCAGTAGGCTGTATGCTTCTTTGAATCACTAGTAGTGTGGAAACTAAATCTAAATTACAACTGTGATTTGAACCCATGTTTGCAAGTGTGTGTGCGTAAAAGAATAGAAAAGATCATTATCAGATATAGGATGTTAGATTTTGACAATAGTTTTCTTTTGAGGTCAGTTTCGGGTTATGTCGTTAGCACAATTAATGCGATTCATCTCTCTACCCATACTCACAAGTATGCAAGGAGAGATTGAATCAAGACATGTCTCTACATTAACCGTTGAGCATGTATTCACCCTTAAATCATTCCTGATTCATTGAAATCAAATCCAGATAAAAGTTGGATCCCCTTACCTTATTCAATCACCATATATATTATCCTGAATCATCATTCCGATATTCAATGAAGAAAATCAAATGAAACCAAGACAACTGAATCACTCGATTCTGAATCTTATGATTCCTGATAATCCTTATGGATTCTGCTTGATTTTTCCTGTGCTAATAGATGTAGCTTCATTCTGAAAATTTAGAAAATCATTGGTAAAATCTTAGATGTCTTGAGATATTGCAAGTTAGAATAGCATATCAGTGGGGTACACGTTGTATATCTTATAATTAATACCTTAATACACAAGAATGTGATACAAAGATGCGTATAGTTTCAAATCTTATAATATTGTCAACTTGAATTACTTGTTTATGTGCTTATTACGTACGAATAAAGAGTAATCCATTACATGATCCCATATTCTTTGATGTTTATTTTGTATCATTTTTTGCTAAAAGATAGCCTGATATGATTTTCTGCTCGTGTCTTTGATCAAAAATAGTTTGTGTGAATACTTGTATATTTCTATGAGAAAAGATCAAAAATATTTTAAGTTTATGCATAGTTCAATTTTATTCAGAAAAGCCAAAATTATTTGTGTTTAACCTTCCTGAATTGTATTTGAAACCTCGTGATTGAATATTTTTTTCTTGTTCGTTATTTGACTTGAAATACTTCATAAATTCTGAGTTTAAAATTTGCGCACTTAAGGGTTGTGCGTACTTGTCAAGTTCGCACGAAGTAAGCCTTAAGTACTTAACAAGTACGCAAAAGTTAAAGCTTGCGCACTTGTAAGTACGCAAGAGTTAACTCGTGCGCATTTATCAAGTACGCACGACTGATTACTGAAGGGTATAAAAGTGGGACTTAGAAACTTTTCTCAGTTTCATCACATTCAAACCGATAGTTTCCCTCTGCAAATTTTTACTCAAAACCGAGTGTTCCTAAACCATCTTTTCGTCCCGTCTACTGTTTCATCATCTCATTTCATCAACTTGGTGAGATTCTAGGCTAAATCCATCCGTAATTTTGTGACTTTTGGAACGATTGTCGACTTGAAAAAATTTAGGGTTATTCTTGAATTTTTGGGTAAAATTGGGCATTGTTTGGGTAATTTCCTATCACTAATCCGGATTAGAAAACTTAATCGACTCCTAATCATCCCGTTTGGTCCTTGATTTGATCCGCCAGTTGAAGTTTAATCGTCAGTGGGTCGAGGGGCCGTTTTAGGTCAAAATTGGTCCTGGTTAGGTAGTTTGTGGTGTTGATACTGGTCCCATAGGTTAGAATCATTGATTCCGACCTAGTGGTGACCAATTCGACCCGCCTTTTGAACGATAAATCAAATTCTAAACTTTCTGAAATTTTTCTTAAGTGCTGTTCTTGCGCACTTAGCAAGTACGCAAGACGTAGTTCTTGCGTACTTGTTAAGTACGCAAGAAGAAAAAAAAGCTACGCATAAGTGCGCAGCACCAACACTTAGGAAATTTTCTAAGTCTGAAATTTCTGTTCAAAGAGTAACTACTATACCGTGTCATGTTTGTTCATTTCCAATGATACGTGTTGTTCTGATTGTGCTTTCTGTGTGATTTTGCAGATTATGGCTCGGGCGTTTACTAACGAATTCAACCTGTTAGCGAACACTCAACCCGAATGGAAAGGTGCAACATTTCAATATAGGGAGATAGTTGACTTCTTGAACCGCTCAAGAGTCAGCTATGCTATCTCAGCTTACCCGATCGTGTCAAGACCTTACTTGGATCAATTCTGGGAGACGGCGGAGCACGACTGCACGGTAACCCCCAATGTCATAAGGGCTACCGTTGCTGTTCAGGCTATCGCTTTTTTTGAAGATACCATAAGAAGGGTCCTGCAGTTCAGAGACCTTGCTACCGACCCGACAGCCTATCCAAACTACTTTGTGGATGGGTGTTGGAGGCAAAGAATGGGATACGTCGGAGCGAGGGACTATGCTTCTTATAAAAAGATGTGGGTATTAGACCAATGGCGGTATTTCGCCCACGTCATGATCGTGTGCATCTCGTTAAGGAAAGCTGGTAAAGATTCCATGGGTCATGACCTTGCAGCAGACATGGTGGGCTTGTCTCTTAATAGGAGCTACAACTTCTCGCGCTACATATTCAAAGCAATCAATGACCAGATCAACACAGCGGAGAAGTTTAGATTCTTATTGTACCCTAGGTTTGTGCAACTCTTGATTGATGATGCGTTGCCAAACCTTCCTGCTATAGGGGAGAGACTGCAAGTCAAGCGGGTGGACAAAAGAGTATTTGCTCAATTTCTTAAGCCAGGCAGTGTAGAACCTACCCCTGTGCACACAGAACTCTTTGGCCATCTTCTAAATGAAGCATATGTGGCACCTGAAGACTGGAGATGGTACAGCCACGACTCGGAACCTGAACTGAGTGAACATTCCGATGAACAGCAGGAACAACACGATGAGGAGAATGATAGTGATGATGGCTCGTCTGAGGATGGAGACGACGAAGGCGGTGATGGTGGTGCTGAGGAATCCGATTCAGAAGCAACAGAATCAGATTCTTCTGATTCCGATGACGCACCATCACAGGCACACCCCAGGAGATCGGCACATGTAACCCTACCTGAGTCGTCCTCCAAAATAAAGTGACAGAGCTCGAGCAGCGAATATGAGCCAACATCTGACTCTGACGCTGCTCTACAAAGACAAAGACGAGAGAGTGCTCATAAGAACAGGGTAGATAGGCAAGAGGTTGCTATCCCCAGTGTGGTAGAGGCCCCGGCTCAGCAGCAAGTACAAGTTTCAGCTGCCAGTCCGGATTCAGCCTCTACCCCACCTTCATAACAGTTATACCATAGGAGGAGAAGACCACAAGTTCAAACTGACGTGGTAGTCACGGCAGTCACAGAGGAAGTTCCTGTGACGGTGACCCTCCGTACAACATCAGTCCAAGTGGCGGTGACTACTCCAATTGTCACGGAGTCTGTCACCATCACCCCTACCATAACACCCACTCCCATCATCTCATCCCAAATCCCAACACCCACCATTGATCCTCCAAGTCAACCCTTCACTTATGAAGATTACTCACAAGGGTTTGACTTTGGTACCATCTTCTCCTCCCCTATCCATAATGCCGAAGCGTCATCGTCTAGACATCCTGATCCGAATGAGGCAAGGATCGATGTGCTAGAAACCCAACTTGCTGGACTGCTGAAGACTATTCAGAAGTCAAAGGAGGAATCTGATGTTCAACAAGCACAGATTAATTCACTGGTCGATGAAGTTAGGATTCTACATAGCCAGAGAACGGGGACTAATGAGCGACTGAAGAACGTAATGGCACAGAATGAGCTGTTAATGAAGACAAATGAAATGATTCTAGGCCACATAATGTCACTTGAGCTAAGGATGGATTTACAAAGAAAAGAGCACAAAGTGATGGTCAAATTAGTTGCAGAACTGACCAAGAAGCTTGATGCTCAGGGGGAGAAAGAGAAAGAGAAGGAGAAAAAGAAAGAAAATAAATCCACTGGTGCTGAGCCTTGTCATCCAGTCGACTTGACTAAGGATGACGATAAAGACAAGGATCCTGAAGCCGGTCCTAGTGGAGGTGAGCACCAAGCTTTGGCAATTATGCCCATCTCTGCTATTCCAATGGCTGAGGGGGAGTCTACTCAGCAAGAGGGTGGTGATACCTCTGGTGGTGGTGGTGATAAAAGGAAGTCAGCAGCCGATGTGCTCAAGGACTTATCTGATGATGAGATCCTTTATCTTGAGCCTGACTATTCCCAGGAAGCACAGATCCATGCTCTCCTTAATCTGGAAGAAGGAGAGATCGACTCTGGTGAACACTGGAATGATGATGATGAAGACGTGGTGATAGAGATTCCCAAGGGTGACGGGGAAGGAGAGTACGAGCTAGAAGATGGAGAGATCTTTGAAGTTCCATCCTTCGACGCTCTGCTCGACACAGGTTCAGTTGAGCAGGCCAGTAATATAGAAGCCTCGACTGAAGCCTCCCCAGTTGACTCTGAACCTGTGGACCCAAAGATACAGACATGCCTTCTACCTCATCAAAGGGTCCAGCTCCTGTGTGGCAAAAGACGTCGATCATAGACAATCACGGAGCAACAGGAATGATCTTAGCTGTAAGGTTCGAGGAGGACAAGCAGTTGTTTGCTATCAAAAGATCTGTGGGGGTTCAATACTTGAAACCCACCAGTGAAGCGTTCAGCTCCTTGCCCAAATACGACCTTGTGAACCTTGCAAACCGAGAGCTGCGGGGTCATTCCCATCATGCAGTAGCGATGGGTTTGTGGGTGGTTCTGCAGCGTGAAGCAAGATCTGGAAACTTTGAAATGTTCAAGCCTTAGGTGCCCAAGAGAGTCAAGGATAAGCACGATGTGCATCCTGTGAATAAGAAGCACTTAAAGAAATTGGTATACAAGCCAGTGCGATGTGAAACTAAGATTCCCCTGAGCAAGTTATCTCTGGATATTCTTGGTGACATGTGGTACTGGTACGTAGATCCAAAAACGGGCGAGGCTGTGATCATGGGAAAGGGACGTTCCGAAAGTGGGAACTTAGTGCCAAAAGAACTGATCAGAATATTTAATGAAGTCTGCTTCATCAACTTTTCTGTGAAAGATCTGGAGGTACTAGCTGATAGGTATTGTGTCCACACGGACGAATGGACAAAGATCCTTGCTTCTAAATATGACAAGGTGATCAAGTTCTGCCTTGAATACAAGAAGAAGATGGAAGCTAAGGATGGACAGCTGTGAGGACTGAAGATTGAAGACTGAAGACGATGAAGATCCCGAGCTGTTGTCAAGGGGGAGTTTGTTGAAGCACTTTCCTGTGAGAACACTCTGGATAGAGTCTTAGTTTGTATTTTCATGTCTGTAATTGTCTTTGTAAGTAAGAGTCTTTATGTATTAGTTTATCGAGTTGTATTTACTTTTACATATTGAATGTTGCATTTCTTTCTAAGTGTTTTACGCACTTACATGTGCGCAGGAGAAAGCTCCTACGTACTTAGCAAGTACGCAAGAATAACTTTGCGTACTTGTTAAGTACGCAAGAGCATTTTGCCCTGCGCACTTGCTAAGTGCGCAGGCATCAGGTCAGGTAAAAGTAGGATAGGTTGACAGAAGTTAAGTACGCAGACATTATAGCAAATACGCAAATTGTGATCTCAGTACTTCTCTCTGTAACCTTCAAGTGTTTATAATAGACGAACGCTTATAGTGATTGTCTTGTCGGTTTACTTTGTGTTGTTACTTGACTCTCCGCCTAGTCACGGGTATTCCGCACCCGGTCCGACTAGTAGACCCACTTGCATGTGACGATCCGACACACCCGAGGGACCTACAACAATCTTCAGAGTGCTTATCACAAGAATTGCTTCAACAAACTCCCCCTTGACAGCAGCTCTGGAGATGTCTACACAGCTTTAGAGTAAACAGCTTCAGAGTGATTGTCACAACAATTGCTCCAACAAACTCCCCCTTGACAGCAGCTCTGGAGTTGTCTGCAGTCTCTATCATCTGTATGCAAGTAGTATTTGTCTAACAACATCGTATCAGAGGTTCCCCAAGGTCAAAATCCGTGAGCTAAAGAATGACTATGTCAAATTTGAGCTCCGTGACCAGAGGTTCCCTAAGGTCAAAATCCGTGAGCTAAAGGATGACTATGTCAAATTTAAGCTCCGTGACCGGAGCTTCCCCAAGGTCAAAATTTGTGAGCTCAAGGACAACTATGTCAAATTTGAGCTCCGTGAAACAGACGCCAACATGGCTAACGTGCTTCACGTCAGTAACTCAAAATGACGTATATAGAAAGATTCAGGAAGGAATCCCTGAATAGTCCTATTCTTCCTCCTCTTAGTCTCATGTTCAGCAACATACTTATTGTATGAATTCTTTCATCTTTGTCTTTTGGAGGATGACTCAGGAAGGGAAACCTTCGCCATTCTCTGTGGGTGTGTTTGGTCTGGTGCATCATCAGAGTCAGATGAATCAGATTCAATCGCCTCAGAATCTGACTCATCAGCACCATTTCCTCCTTCTTCTTCATCACCTCCATCACCAGTCATCTCTGCAAGAACATAAGAGAAACAACATTAGATCAAACAGAATCATTGGAATAGAACAAGCATGACATGGTATGGCACATGCACGATGAACTGAATTTCAGACTTAGAAAAATTCTGAGTGGCCCTTCCTGCGTACTTAACAAATACGCAGAAAATTGTTCTTGCGTACTTAGTAAGTTCGCAAGAATTAGCTCTTGCGTACTTAATAAGTGCGCAGGAACTAACACTTAGAAATTTTACAAAATCCAAAATCAAGAGATTTAAAGTTTTAGATGATGATAGTGGTCACCACAAGGTCGAAAAAACCTGTTTAAGACCTATGCGACCAAGACTAACACCAATGCAATGCTAAAACCCGGTCAATTGGACCTAACCTAGGTCCGACGCAAAACCACGGACACCAAGGGGTCAAACCCAAAATCAAGAGTAGTTAAGGATGAATTTAGAATACAAGAGCTTCGATTGATGATCATAAACTAGTTTTAGGGGTTAATTTCACTTAAAAACACCCAAAACCGGTCTAAATTTACACACCAAAACCCTAATCTCGCAAGTTCAAGAAATCGCTCCTTAACAAGAGATTTTGTGGATGAAATGCTCTAAGATTCTCACCAAGGATTGTTTAACTGAAGATGAAACAATGATCGAGACGAAAAACGAGTTTGGGATCACACAAAATTTGAGTGAAAATCGAACAGAGGATGCAAACGGTGATAAGACGATTAAATGAGATGAAACTTAGAAAAAATTCCAACACTTTTTTATATACCCGGACCACAACAGTCGTGCGTACTTATTAAGTGCGCTGGACTTAACTCATGCGTACTTACTAAGTACGCATGACTTAAGTCTTGCGTACATGATAAGTACGCAGGGTTTAACTCTTGTGCACTTGTTAAGTACGCAGAGACTTATATGAAGTTAATTTTCAACTCAAATTATGAAGAAGACAAAGTCAAATAACGAACATGATAAGCACATTCAATCAAGAGGATTCAAAGTCAATTCATGATGGTTAAACACAAATATTTTTGGATTTCTGATTGGAATTTGAACTATACACAAACTTAAAATCTTTTTGATCTTTTCAGAGTAACGATATAAACATATTCACACACAAGCTATTTTTGTTCAATGACACGAGTAGAGGATCATATCAGGCTAAATTATAGCAATAATGATACAAGATAAACATCAAAAAATATGGGATCAGGTCATGGATTACAATTTATTCATACGTAATAAGCACATAAACAAGTAATTCAAGTTGGTAATATTGTAAGATTTGAAACCATAAGCATCTTTGTATCACGTTCTTGTGTGTTAAGGTACTTCATTATAAGATATACAACGTGTACCCCACGGTTATGCTATGACCTTACTTTGCACGTATCTCAAGGGATCTAAGATTTTCCCAAAGATTTTCAAATCTCCAGAATGAAGTTACATCGTTTAGCACAGAAAAATCAAGCGGAATCCATAAGGATTATCAAGAATCATAAGATTCAGAATCGAGTAATTCATATGTCTTGGTTTGATTGGTTTTTCTTCTGTGAATATCATATGATGATTCAGGTTAATAGATATGGAGTCTGAGGATATAGGTAAGGGATCCAACTTTTATCTGGATTTGATTTCAATGAATCAGGTATGATTCAAGGGTGAATATAAGCTTAACGGCTGATGTCAAGACATATCTTCACCCAACTTCCCATTGCATACTTGTGAGTATGGGTAGTGAAGTGAACCAAAAATTGTGCTAAAGACATAACCCGAAACTGGCCTCAAAGGAAAATATTTGCTAAAATCTTACATCCTTTATCTGATAATGATCTTTTTGTATTCTTTTACACACACACACTAGTAAACATGGGTTCAAATCACAGTTGTAGTATAGATTTAGTTCCTACCCTACTAATGATTCAAAGATGCCTACATCCTACAGACAATTCAAATTACTTGTAAATAAGCAGATTAAAAACACAACAATTTAAACAATCAAGTAAGCATGCCGCAATCATTTCCCATATGTGCAGTCTAGGACGTTTAGATCTTTTCTGATGTACTATCATTTCCTCTTTTCTAAAGATAACTTTGAAATTTTCTCCATTTTCTATTTTGTTTGGATTTTTGTAAAATATTTAAAAATTAAAAGAACTATAAAGAAGAAATTTAAAAGAAATAAAATTTAACTTTCATGAATTGAATTGATTTAAGAAAAACAAGTTTTCACTCTAGATTGAACATTCCTATCATGTTGACAAGATGTTCAAAACGGGTTCGATCAAACGCCTTGACAAGTAATACTGCCGCCATTCTCGCCTGCAAAGGCCACATAGCCTCCTCTGAATGGTTTTACATCTTGAAGCAGGGCCATGATGCATGTCATGTGCCGGGAGCATCCACTATCTACATACCAACGATTAGAGATAGTTCCCTTCGGATGTCCCTGCACGAGTCACGAGAAATTAATTAGATTTTGAGACCCAAGCCATAGTGGTCTTGGGTCGTCCGTCTTTCTCAAAATAAACAACCTCAATTAATTCACAGTCGTGACTGTCAAAAATGGATGAATCTTTAGAAGACTTGGGACCAGGAGATTGAGAGCTGTTAGATTTCTTATTCCATGACCTTTTCTTTTTTTTTACTGGAACAATCGGCTTGCATTCAGAAGCACCAGGTGAACTAGTAGAAGCTTCACCTCATTGAATTCCAGCCAACTGTTCCAGCTTCCTCAATCTCTTGTTCCTTCTTCTCCTATGTGGCTTAGAAAGCTTAACCACAGGTTTCTCATCAGTAGGTGCACTACCAGAGGTAGAAGCACAAGGTTTAGCAGAAAGATTTTCTGTAGAAATAAAGACTGATGGCTACAAAACTTTCTAAGTACAAATGCTGCGGATAATCTTATCTGCAGCGGATACTTGTTCTTCTGCTGAAGAACAAATCTGCTGCGGATAGCCTTATCTACTGAAGACCAGAGTTGTTGCGGATAGGCTTCTCAGCAGCATCAACACTTGATGCTGCTGATAGGCAAATCATCAGCAGCTTTGGATGGTTGCATCTTGCTGCTGATCTCTAACTTTGCTGCTGATAGCCATTCCACATTGAAGATCAAACGTTGCAGCTGACTGGCTTCGATAAAGCAACCATTACCACTGACAACTTTATGTTGCAACACTGACACACTCCACGTAGAAAGAATATCACTGGTGCAGACAATAAAGAACAACAACGCCCTTCTCCAAGCATGCAAGCAATGATGCCTAAGAAGATGTTTGAGTAAAGTTAACTTTTGTAGTGTTTATTGTCATTATATGTAGAATAGCTTCAATACAAGATCAACGGCTTGTGTTAGATCTGATCCTTAGAATCAAGGGTCTGTCTTGATTCTAAGTTACTATATAAGTAGTACTTAGAGTCATTGTATCTTAGTGCTTTACTTAGAGTTTTCTCTGTAATCTTGTAACCATTAAAGCTTATTACAAATTGCATTTATCAGTACTTCTTGTGTTTACTTGTTTACATTGCTTAGTTGTGATTGTTTTCGCCAATCTCAACTAGAATAGAACCATCTTGTATTTACCGATCCTACAAGTGGTATCAGAGCTTTGGCTCACAGATTAAACAAACTCACACTTGTTTAATCATTCTCCGGTTCTATTCTAAACTATCTCTTTGCTAAAGTCTCTCATTATCAAAAATCAAAATAAAATGGCACAAAACAATGGATTTGAAGATATTGGAAGCATCTCCAGACTACCAAGACTGGTGTCTGGAGAAGACTATGATATGTGGAAGAACATAATGGAAAGCTTCTGCTATCAAGAATATGGGATGTGGAAATCCATTAAAAATGGACCATACATACCCATGGTGGCCTCAGCTGATTTCGGAGGTACACTGGTTCCCAAAGAATCCCCCAAGTACTCTGATGAAGACATCAAGAAAATGGAGGTAGATTTCAAAGCCTTGGGAGCCATCCAGATGTGCTTACCAAATGAAGTTTTTCATAACTTTAGAGGTTATAAAACTGCAAAGGAGCTATGGGAGGCTCTTGAGAAGATGTTTGCTGGTTCAGAAGAAGTCAAAGAAAACACGAGAGACATCCTGAAGCAACAATATGAAAACTTCGTTTGGAAGGAAGGTGAGTCTCTAACTGTTTTATATAACAGATATACCTATCTTGTAGGTGAGCTGCAGTGCTCAAAGGTGAAGCTGGAGAATCAAGATATTCTCAAGAAGTTCATCAGGTCTCTACCAAGTTGCTGGAAATTCTACACAGTGTCCATCAGAAGAACTGAGAATCTGAAGACTCTCCAGATGACTGAGCTCTTCGGAATGCTAAAAACCTATGAGCTGGAGATGATTCAGGCAAAAGAAAGAAGCTCAAGCTACCAAACAGCCTCAACATCCACCAATACATAATTCTGCCCTCCACTCTGACCACTCAGGTCCTAGTTCAAGCAACTATTATCCTCCCATCGTCACTCATCCCCAAACTCCAACCTCTCAAACAAACACATCACCATTTCTCCTAGAAGCTCCTCCTCAAACAACAGCAACAAGCTACTCCTCCAGCTCAAACTGCAGCTTGTGCAGCTGTTAGAACTTCTGACTTTGACTAGAGCTTCCAGTATGAAGATCTGCCTGCTAACAACCAAGCTCTTATGGCAGACACAACTGAGATACCGCCTCAGGTATATGAACATCTCTGTTCCCAAGCTTGTATTGATAAGGTGTTAGGCTACAGAAAGCATAATCAAAACCTTATAGATCAAAATGAAGAGTTTCATCAAATGAAATCTGAATTCACAAAACTCGAAAACAGTTATAAAGATAAAATTAACTGCCTAAAGAAAGAGATTTCATTACTATAACATGAACAAACCAATCTTGAAACTCAGATTGATGATCTACTAGCTAGATTAAAAGCTACTAGAGCAGAATTGGCAGAATAGAAAGTTCATGTTGACAAATATGAATTTGCATCCAAAAAGCTGCAAAGACTTTTGGATGCTCAAATTCATGACAAGGTAAAACCTGGTCTGGGGTATCATGCTGAACAATACCAAGCCGTTGCATCTCCTACTGACTACGTTGCCATCCATTAACCAAGCTTCAATCTCTTAAATCTTGAAAAGGCCAACCAAAATCTTGATCCTTCAAGGCATGAACCATTGGTGCAAGAATGCACTACCTTGTCAGAGTCTGAGTCAATTTGCTCAGAGTCCACTAAAACTGAGGAGGCCTCATCACCAGTACAAGTACCAGCACCGCCTGTTCTTTAAGTCATTCAAACAAGTGCTCCTGTCCCTTTACCAGCTGTTCCGGTTCCTATTCCTTTCAACCAAATCAAAATCAGCTATCCCCCAGAAGGAAGAAAGCTAACTGTTGAAAAGGGACAGTCTTCAACCTCCACCAACTCAAAGCCTCAAAGAAAGGTGTTTGACATATGTCATGCGCCTGGAGAAAGAGTTCCATTTGTTCAAAACACATTAGAAGAAGCCACCTTTGAGCACAACAAAGCTCACCCCTGGAACTTCAAAGACTTGTTCAAAAGAAAGGACTATGTTTACCTTTCAAGGGACAAACTGGCTAAATCATGCTTTGTCTGTGGCAAATACAACCACACTGCCAGCACCTGCTTCTACTACCTTCAGCAGCAAAGAAAGCTCAAACAACATGCTTTTGAGAAGACAAACAAGAACAGAAAGGTAAGGAGTTCTGAAGCCAAGGAAACTCATTTCAGAAACTCTCTTTCCCCACCAAGGAAGCAGCTGCCAAAGCCTCAACAATCTTGAATCATATGTGGTGAATCAGACCACTTTGTTGCAAATTGTGAATTTAATCCCTTCAACCAGATCCTTCATCAAGCCCCTCCTAAACAAAAGCCCATCAGCATGAGAAATTCTACAGAGAAGCTCTCCGTCAACAAGGTAAAGAAGGATAAGCATACATTGGTTGTTGAACCATCAGCAGCCAGCAAAAATGTTGGTAATCAAGCCAAGCCTAAGAAACCAAAGGACAAGCCTTCGGCAGCAACCAAGTCTGCTGCTGCTCAAGAAAAACCATCAGCAGCAAAAAAATCTACTACTTATAAGCCGAAGTCCTCAGCAGCAACAAAATCGGCTGCTGATAAGCTAAAGTCACCAGCAACAAAATCTCCTGCTGATAAAGCAAATCCATCAGCTGCTGACAGAGCAAAGAGAACTGAAAAACCATCTCCTCGGAAATGGAAATCCAAGATCCCACCTTCTATCCCTCCAATAATCATCATTGGCTTTGTTGAATGCACACATGCTGAATCTGATATTCCGAGAACCCTTTTCTTCAAGGATGCAAGATCTTGGATTCCTCCCACTAACTAGATCTCTCTCATGTACAGGGGCAGCCAGGTCACAAGAATAACACCTAGGTGGTAGACAGTGGTTGTTCGAGGAACATGACAGGCAACAGATCCATCATCTCCAACTTCAGACACTTCAATGGAGGATATGTTTCCTTTGGAAGTGACTCAAAAGGAGGATCTAATACTGGACAAGGGACTATGTCAAATGAAAGAATGAGTATTGATAAGGTGAATTATGTCAAAGAATTGGACTTCAATCTCATGAGTGTTTCCCAGGTCTGTGATCAAAAGCATTGGATGCTATTCACAGACAAAGAATGCTTTGTACTACCTCCTGGCTTATCCAAACCTCCTCGAGAAAAGATTTTATTAATTGCTCAGAGAAAAGAAAATCTTTATGTGCATGACATGAATGAGGTCACTCCATCTGGCAGTGTATCCTGTTTTCTGTCAAAAGCTTAAGTTGATGAATTAGCTCTCTGGCATAGGAGATTAAGTCATGTTAACATCAAAACCATCAACAAATTGGGGAAGGATAATCTTGTCAGATGGCTTCCTGATAAAGAATTCCAGCTAGAAGATCATTCCATTGCTTGTTTGAAGGGGAAGCAACACAAGAGTTCTCGCAACCCCAAGACTTTGAATACAAATGATACTTCACTACAGCTGATGCATATGGATCTCTTTGGTCTTACAAATATTATGTCAATGGGTAAGAAGTCATATTGTCTGGTGATAACTGATGACTACACCAGATTCTCATGGGTATACTTCTTGAGAACAAAAGATGAAACTGCTGAAATTCTCAAATCCTACATCCTTAGGGTAGAGAATCAAAGCAATCAGAAGGTAAAGATAATAAGGTGTGATCAGGGCACAGAGTTCAAGAACCACACTTTGAACTGTTTCTGTGAGAGCAAGGGAATAGAAAGGCAATACAGTGCTCCAAAAACTCCTCAACAAAATGGAGTTGCTGAAAGAAGAAACAGAACTCTAATTGAGTCAGCAAGATCTGTGTTGGCTGACTCAAAATTGCCTCTCACATTTTGAGCAGAAGCAGTAAGCATAGCCTGCTATGTGCAAAATAGAGTTCTCATAGTCAAGTCTCTCAACAAGACACCTTATGAACTATGGTTCCAAAGAGTTCCATACATTGGATTTCAAAAACCCTTTGGATGTCCATACATAATTTTGATCACACATGGGGTTCTTCCTAAGCTTGGTGCCAAATATGATGAAGGATATTTTGTGGGCTATTCCTCTCAATCCAAGGCCTACAGAGTATTCAACTCAAGAACAAGAATTATGGAAGAATCAGTCAATATGGAATGCAGAGAACACACTGTCTGTGAAAAGGGAAAAGTCCCAAACTGGCTTTTTGACATAGACTCCTTCACCCAAATATTTGAGCCTCTCATCTTCTCAAATAAGGAGTCTTAGTCAAAATTCTGAACACTAAGTCAAAAATTCTGAAAATAGAACCCTAAACCCTTTTTGACATAGACTCCTTTCTAGCCATTTTACAATCACACTTGAACACTTAGTCAAAATTCTAAAAATCTTCCAACTCAGGAGTTTTCGATCGAAAACTTTTTCGACCGGAAACTATTTCGGACATGACTTTTTGGTCAAAAAGTCAAACACTAGAGATTTCCTTCTGATAATTAGGACAATACTTTTCGGTCGAAAACAATTGACCAAAAAGACTTTTCGGTCGAAAAGAGATTTCGTCTCCTTCAACAGTAACTTTTCGATAGATTCTTCCCAAGAACACCAAAATCAGCCGGCAACAATCCGAATGCAAAATCAAGTCACCAAATCGATTGTAAACTTCATCTCCATCAATTTTGACTCTGAAAACACAAAAATGTCATGTAATAACTCTTTTATTCGATCGAAATTGATGAAAAACCGCTTGAATAACAAGAGCTTTAACCAACAGCTCTGATACCACTTGTGAATCCCTCTGATCCTTTGATAATCAAGCCTCTGGTATTCAAACAACTTATGGGAAGGCGGAATCAATCCAGAATGCTCCTATAACCGAGTAGATCGAATCAAACATGAATAACAAAGAAACCCGCCAAACAAACGAGATGCAATACCAAACTCATGATCTTCATTGATGAAAAGCTTGCAAATACAATATGATAGAACAAGATACAATGACTAATTTCACTAAACACATATATGATCTCAAAAGTACAAAGTGAAAATCTAATTACAAATTCAAAAGACAACACTATATATACACTAAAGATTTTGATAGAAATCTTCTGATTGAAAACATTTTCAACCGAAAACTTTAGAGTTGTACAATTTAGCCTAAAGATTGACTTATATGGACTAGTAGGTTCTAACACATGCTTCCTTCAGTGTCAATAACCTGACTCTCGGTTCCCTGAATAGCAAATTGTCTTAGGAGGGTAGCAGGACCGATAGAGCCAGTGCTAATGATGATCTTTCTCAGTACCTCATTCTTTTCCTTTTTAACCAGACTTGCTTCCATCTCGTGAACCACAAACTGAGCAGATGAAGTGTTTGCTACTAAAGCCTTGCACACATCAACATGAGCTTCTTCAATTTCATTGCTCCAGTCAAAGTCATTCACTACCTATGCATTATCCGGATCTTTAGTCTTTTCAGCTTGTTCTTTGCCATCGGTAATTGCAAAAACGGTAGGAAGAGTTAGGGCATCGATAATAAGATAGGGACATTCCCTCTTAAAGTGCCCAAGTTGCTTACAGTTGTAGCATCTCAGTTTAGATTTATCAAAACCTGCAAACTTTCCACCAAGACGTTTCTTTCCAGTCCTATATTGCCTTCTGCCATTGCAAATCAACTTCTTCCATGTCATCCAGGTCAACTTGAAATACATCTTCAAAATGGCTTACTCCTACCTTTAATTCACCTGAAAAAAGGGCTTGAAGTTGTTCACAAATAAACCGAATAGAGCTATGTGTTCACTTGATGGATTTGGAGTAGAGGATCTCTTTTGATTGGTGTTTGGCTCATTGCTTAACACGGTTTGCTGAGAGATAGAAGGAGCGGACACCATAGTAGGAATGGTTCTAGAAGAACCAGCAGAATTGTTTGATGAAGATGGAGCAATAAAAGCAGCATTAGTTGGTGTCATGGTTTTGGTGTAGCCAGATTGATTCATTTGACGCTTTTCAATGTCCATTTCGAAGGACTTCAGGGTATTAATTATATCAGATAAGGTTGAAGCTTCATTCACATATTGTCGGTTGATCAACATACACTGTATACTCCATTCTTGAGGCAGAGAGTCTAACAGTTTCTTGATAAGATCTGAATTTCTGATAACCATCCCGGCTTGCTTTAGCTTGCTTGAAATTTCCTTGAACCTTAAGATATGCTTGGACAGACCTTCACCTTTGATACTACCGAAGGTATCATATTGTTTTTGGAGCATGTCTTTCTTTCCTTCTTTCAAGTCCGAGTTTCCCTCATAGAAATCACACAAGACTTGCCAAAGGGTTTGAGAGGTCTTGTATTCTTCAAACATATTCATGATGTCGGCTGGAAGAGCCATGTTAATAGCACCGAAGGCTTTATAGTCTCTTAGAATCAGAAGTTTATGATTCTCAGTATAAGCAGCGGGATCAGTCTTGGTAGCAACACCGTCAGCTCCAGTGGTCATGGGATAATGAGGACCGTTTGTGGTTGAGATCCATTGACCAAAGTCAGTCACATAAAAGTAAGCCTTCATGCGGTTCTTGCAATTAGGGAAATCATCGGTGGATAAGAGCTTATGAGGTCTAGACATCGAGCTGGTCTCCAAATCAACTTAGGTGAAAGAGGTAAAAGACATCTTGAATTATGGGAATCACAGAGGAACAAAGTAAATTAGAAAGACAGAGAATCGGCTCAAAAGAGTCAGCTTCAAGAGAGGGGACAAGCGGCACCACCACAAGGTGATTAGGAAAAAAACTCACGTGAAGAGTCGACTAGGAGAGCCGCTTCCTAACAATGGTGAGTTGTAAACTTCCATTTACTAAAAGAATCGCTAGAAGACTAAGAATCGGCTCAAACAATCGGCCAAATTAAGTGACAATTGGCCAGAATAGATAACAATCGTCTCAGAAAAGACACTCGACAATCGGCTCATGAACATCATCATACTCTTTTCACAAAGCAACACAAAATCAATTACCAAATGCTCAGATTTAACCAAAATGACAATCAAATCGGTCAAACTTTGACAAACATAATTTCTAAGTGAATTTTAATAACTGTAGGTCCTAGGAGCCTCGTCGCGCAGCGAAACTAACATGGATATGTTCTGTGATTCGTGTGGGAACAAAGAAAATGAGATAGAGAATACACGAACATAAACAAGAGAATGAAACGATACGTAATCCATAACATAGAAGTCATCCCGTATTACAGACTACATACCGAAGGAGCACACATCTCTCCTCTAAGCTCACGGTCCAGGGGTCGGGAGAGCTCGTCCCGACCCTGACACCTCTCAACCTTGTTCTAGAAGTTTCACCTACAAATAAGGCCATCATCTCATATTTATATGGGATGGAACATTACCTGTGTGCTTGTCTAAGTACGCAGGGTTTGGTCATGCATACTTGACAAGTACGTAGGGCAAAAGCCTTGCGTACTTACTAAGAACGCAGGACCAAACTGGTGTGCAGGCTAAGTACTCATGAACACTCTCCTGCGTACTAGAAACGTACACCGATACATAGAATTTTATCTATAATTACAAAAACATGGTTCTAGAATAACAATTTCTGATCTTGACACAAATCTAGCCAAAAATCAAAGAAATTCACGTTTAAACAAAAACCCCAGAAACTTTTCACAAATCACTAGAATCAAGAGCACAAAAGGCTCTGATACCAAATTGTAGGTCCTGATGATACCCTGTGCTAGAATGATTCTAAACCGGAAACAATCAACAATTTAGCTATAGCGAAGCTAATTTGTTGATGATCAAGATAAACACAAGATGAAGAGAAACATAAATAAGAACATAAAAGACACGATTTGATTAGATCCATGATGAAAACGATTATAGATTAGATCCTGGATACAAAGAACACCACCACTATCCCTACTGGCTCTCAAATTGACTATAATAACGACGTATTGTGCAAGAGCTGTAAATTAGGTTTTTGGGTTTACTATTTATAGACATATAGCAAGAGTCGACATGCATATAGCCGATTGTTAAACAGTTTTACAATCGACCTATCAACTCATCAAGAGTCGACTCTTGACCCAGAAACCTAGTTACAAAAATTACAATCGAGACCCTATAGTTTATCAGCAATACAACGATTTCTTAGGTTCCAACAGTTTTGGACAATTGACAAGAGTCACAAGTGACAGGTTTAGGTAAAACAAAAGTAACAGATAAGTGTCCACATTGTTTCAAAATATTAATAGTATCAAAAGATATCTGCCCCAAACGTTGATGCCATGTTTCATAAGAGGCTTGGACTGATGAGGAAGCATGAAAGTCTCCATGGATCACATATAATACAATTTCACATTTACCCCGAGCCAGAGCCTGACCTGTTTCCCGATCCTGAATAGTAACAATGGTTGAGAAAAAAGCACATGGACCTTATTATCAGTGGTTAGGTTGCTTACTGATAGAAGGTTCTTAGTAAGGCGTGGAACAATCAAAATATCATTCATCTGAATGTCTCTAGAAAGATGAGTACAACCTGTATGAGAAACGTCTAGAGTGTTATCATTACCAAATATTACTTTCACAATACCTGTATATGGCTTAGCATTGGTCAGGTTTTCAAGAGAATTCTTCAAGTGATTGGAGGCACCAGAATCTGCTACATACCAATCAGGAGAATAGTCGGTCACATGGCAGTTAGCATGAAATTCTTGAGCAAGATTGGCATCTAGAGAAACCGCCTTAGAAGCATTGGAGGCAAGGGTGGGAAACTGTGACGTTTCGGATTTTCATTCACGCACTTGTGTTATATTTATCGTGTAATCATCTCCTATTTTAATAAAGTGTAAGAGTTTTATTTAGTTTTATACGATTAGGTATTTTATTTCACGGATATAAATTAATTAAAATTTTATAAGTTTTAAAAACTTATATAAAATTTTATATAAAAATCTAAAAAGTTGCATATTTAATAAAATAATCTATTTAAATAAGATAAATAACTTTTATAAAAATTATTTATATTAATAATAATAAAATAGTTTTATAAAAAACATTTAAAATATAAATAAATTAAATTGATTTAAAAGAAATTAAATTTATTTATTTAATAAAGAAAAACTTTAGGGGTTGTTTGGTAATTCATTAAACTAGAAGGTTTTAAAACTGAAATCTATTGAGGGACCATTCCTGGACAAAGCAAACTAAAAGGTTTAATCCGAAGTTATTCCAAGGACTAAATTTAAGTCAACCCAAACTTCAGGGACTAAAACTGCCAATACCCGATTCGTTTATCCGGTCACCCCCAACCATGGTCCGGCGGTCCAAGGCTTTCTCCGGCGAACACCCCGACAGGGCTGTTCCCTACACCTCAACAGCCGAAAAAAGCTTCTCTGGCCTCGTCGTCCCCACCCGAACAAAAGCCCTCGACAAATTTGTCGATTAAACATAGGGATCGACTGATCCTGTTGGTGGCCGAAAAACCCTCGATCGAATTCGCGCTCGACAGGCCACCTCCACGCGTGTCAATTGTCTGGTTAGTTTCGTCTCGTTCAAAACAATGTCGGGACATGCCCAATTGCACGTTCTAACATAGAAATCAAGCTCGCCTATAAATGACCATTGTCGGCCCTGTACGAGCTCGCTACCATCCTTCCACCTGCTCTCACTCCAAATTGAGAATTTCATCACTTTCGTCTTCCCTGAGAGAAGCTGTGACCAAGAATTCAGGAGCTGATTCCATCCATAAGTTTGATTCCTGTTTTGGACATTTACGGTTCAAGGCTTCTGCCGACCAGGCCCTTCGCGACTAGGTTCGAGTCTCGAATCGATTCCTTTACCTTCTGTTATCACCTTGTAAGCATTTCCAATCGAAAACTCGACCATCGCCCGAGAGTTACCGGGCAAACCCTGTGTCCTCGGACACGGTTTGCCGGTCACCGAGGACCAGCGACCAACTTTTCCTTTGTGTACTTAAATTATTCGATACACACATAACCAGCGATGGGCAGTAGCCCGGCTGGTTATACGTGTGTGTGTTCGAGTTACAGGTCGCGGGTTCGAATCCGGTTGGCCTTTGGCCCATTTTTTTTACTTTTGTTTTCATTCCATTTATTCTATTTAATTAACCTAACTTATTTTAATATCATTTTTATACAATAAATACTAAAACGAGTCGGTTTACTCGCTCGTTTATTTTAAAATCGATTAAACTATATTTTTATAAACCATCCCATTTTTTGTAATATTTTTTATAAACTTATTAAAATACATTATAATATATAAAATGTCCTATTTTTATAAACCGTGTAATATTTTTATAAACTTATTAAAATACATTATAATATACAAAATGTCCTATTTTTATAAACTTTGTAACAATTTTATAAAACTTATCAAAATACCGTTTTCACATATACAATGTCCCACCTTTATAAGTCTTGCAATATTTTTTTTTATAAACTTGTTAAAACAAATTTTAATATATATATATAATATGATTAGTCAAATAAAGAATTTTCTTTTATTTGTTATTGTTATATATAAATGCGTTAAACATAATAAATATTTGTTTAAAACAATATATATATATATATATAAATATATTTTTATGAGTTAAAGTTCTACAAAACCGTTATCATTTTCTATCATATTTTATACAAATAATTATTTAGGATATTATTATAAAGTCTATACTCATTAAATACGAATACGCTCATAAACATACAATAATACTTATCCATCCACATAAGGTTTCATCGTGCCTAGGTTTCAACATCCTTATCACCCGCACTCGTGGATTAACATATCCGCTAGCCAGGTGAGTTACATAGCCCCTATTTTACATTTTTATACGTTTTGGGGTGAAACATTATACATGCTACTCACATTGTTTATACGTGTTATACATGAGACTATATGCTTATTCTTTGGATGTACATACATTTATACACAAGACAACCAACTGTAATATTAATAGATCTATTGTGCCTGACCAGCCCACCCGGTTAGGGTGTTTATTACTGCATACTCGGATATAACCGCGTGTTATATTCAATCATATCGGATATAGTGGGTAACTATATTCAAACATACCGGACTTAGCTGTTGTGCTCTGTTCAAGCGCGTCAAACTCGGTTTGAATTGTGATTAAATAAATGATACATCATATACTATGTTTAACAATATAAACAATGAGTTGCAAAACGATTTACGACTACTATTTACAGGAAATACTAAACCTATGTACTCACCAACTTTTTAGTTGACACTTGATTTAAATAATGTTTCAGGTTTGGATATGTGACTGCTTGCCGAAGATCTCTCCACTTAGGAACTATGGACCTAGTTAAATAAATTAATGTTTTGAACTAGACTAGGTTATTTGAAATGTATTGTACTTGGAACTTGTTGTATTTAAATTAAATTAGTGAATTATGCAACCTTTAGTTATCATGTGCTTTTGAACAATCATCACATTGTCCGACTCGATGATTCCGCCATCGGTCGGGGTGTGACAGATTGGTATCAGAGCCATGGTTATAGGGAATTAGGTTATTAGACACGATGACCTAGACTATAACCCTAGGACTCCCTTTTATGTGCTATGTGCTAAATGATTAAATGCTATGTGAATTATTTGTAGTTAGGTAATATTTGAATTTTCCCAAGTTTGGTACATGAGACTTATACACATACATGCAAGACCTTAATACATGATACATACTTTACATACACATTTGACAAACAAACTTATGCAAACAAATACACTACCCATCCTTATCCATACTCTTTCCTAATCCCTATTAATTGCAACAATTCCTACACATTTTGTACTCGTAAGTATATCAAAGTCTTAAAAATCTCGTCAACGACTTAATTTCTTGAGACCAGTAAAGGACACGTGCAATATGGAAGGGTGACACCTATACATTGGGTTTTCTGTCTAGGAAAGCATTTCGTATAAATCCAAATAAACGGACCCGTATGCTTTCCTGGGAATTCCTGAAGTGAGTGTTTACCTATAGGCTAAAGCATGTCTCTTTGAAAGTTTCGGGAAATTAAATAACGTTGGTAAATCAATGTATTCGCAAGGATACAATCCGAACTTAAACTTAAAATTTGGGGACATTATAGCAAGATAGGAAGAACTAGACAAACATGCAAAACAAATCATTATTACGGGTGCACACGTAATAACGATTTGTAATGCATGCAAGTCCCGGCAATTCCTATTATGCAAATAATGATCTATAACATCATGTCCCACCCGGAAAAGATGACTTAGTTTCCCCTATCAACTTAGAATAAATACACATGCACTGGCACGCGTCATGATGAATCTCGTATTTCTGCTTACATTATTTCCCGCTATAACTCATATTATTCCGCCTTATCTAAAATATCATTGTCTTTTCTTATGGTGTTAGAATACCTCCTCGACGTGCAAACTCTAGCACTTCCAACCCGGATCTTGCTACTCTCCTTGCCCAGCTAGTAGGGCAAATGACCCAAGCAAATAACAACAGTGACGGGTCTCACAACATCCAAGGGAACGGTGGTACCAACCCGCCTCATTGCACGTTTAAGCACTTTAACTCGTGCAATCCTACTAAATTCTTCGGGACTGAAGGTGCTACCGGCCTACTTCAATGGTTTGAAAGCATGGAAAGCACATTCCTAAACAGCGACTGTCCCGATAATCTTCGGGTTCGTTATGCCACAAGTGTACTCCAAAAGAGAGCCCTCACCTGGTGGAACGGTGAGAAACGCACTCGTGTTGCTGAGGTTGCTACATCCTTATCATGGGATGATCTGAAGAAGGCCATGACTGATGAATTCTGTCCTCGGAATGAAATGAGGAAGCTCGAGGCTGAATTTTGGGATCTTGCCCAAGACAACGGGGATAATCTGGCTTACACCACCCGGTTTCAAGAGCTAAGTCTGTTGGTGCCTCATATGATCACTCCCCTTGCTCGGGGAATTGAAAAATACATAGGCGGCCTGCCTATGCAAATTCAAGATGCTGTGCTAGGAAGCAATCCTCCTACTCTTGAAGCTGCTATCCGTCTATCTGCTACACTATCCGACAACCATGTCAAAGCCGGAACCTTAACAAGAAAGGGTTCCAAGAAGGTTGTGTCTACTCTTGCAGCTGTCAAAGATGTAAGACCCGAGTCTTCTAACCGCAACAAGAAACGAAAGGGTCGAAACTTCGCAGCCGTAACTCCTGCTGTACCTGCTCTTCAAGTGGCCCCTTTGGGTCAAAACCCGAAACCTTATTTGGGTCCAAATCCCCAATGTCAGACCTGCAAGTACCATAATCCTGCCAACCTACCATGCCGATTGTGTTCAAGCTGCGGACGATATGGACACGTGGTCACTACCTGCCGTACCCGTCCTCCCGTCCACCAAGCTGCTCTAGCCAACCGTCCAAACTATCCGGCACTTCTCAATGGTCGGGCATGTTACGAATGTGGAGACCCAAACCACTTCCGTGACCGATGCCCAAAACTTCATCATCAAGGTGGTCCCCAAGGACGAGCGTTTAATATAAACGCTAATGAGGCACAAGCAAACAACGACGTGATAAACGGTACGTTCCTCGTAAACAATCATTATGCATCCATTTTATTTGATACCGGTGCCGATAGGAGTTTCGTGTCTCTTACCTTTGAATCTCAACTTGCTAAACAAAGAACGAAACTTAACAATCCTTATTCCGTGGAGATAGCAAACGGGAAATCTATTGCTATAAACTCTGTTATCCGCAACTGCAATCTCGAGCTTAATAATCATGAATTCTCTGTTGATCTCCTTCCAATGCAATTGGGAAGCTTCGATATTATAATTGGCATGGACTGGTTATCCAAGCACCGTGCCGAGGTTATTTGCTACGAAAAGTGTATTCGTATACCACTCTCTTCGGGCGACACGTTAGTTATTTTCGGTGAAAAACCGTGTCGTGGTCTTCAAATCATGTCTTGCACATTGGCACAAAAGTACTTGCGGAAAAAGTACGTTGCATTCTTGGCCCACATAATTGACACGAAAGACAAGGGTAAGAAATTGCAAGACATTCCAATCATCCGAGATTTTCCCGAGGTATTCCCCGAGGATTTACCTGGTCTTCCTCCCACTAGACAAGTGGAGTTTCGTATCGACCTTGTGCCCGGGGCAACTCCCGTGGCAAAAGCCCCCTATCGTCTTGCACCTTTCGAGATGCAAGACCTTGCAAGTTAGTTACAAGAACTCTCATCCAAAGGATTCATCCGCCCGAGCCTTTCACCTTGGGGTGCTCCCGTGCTGTTTGTAAAGAAAAAGGATGGATCATTTTGAATGTGCATTGATTATCGTGAACTCAACAAACTTACAATTAAGAACCGATATCCTTTACCCCGTATCGACGATCTTTTCGATCAGCTTCAAGGTTCAACATGTTTCTCCAAGATTGACCTTCGTTCCGGATACCATCAACTTCGTGTTCTCGATGAAGACATTTCGAACACTGCCTTTCGAACTAGATATGGTCACTACGAGTTCATGGTCATGCCCTTCGGTTTGACTAATGCACCTGCGGTCTTCATGGACCTCATGAACCGTGTATGCAAACCTTATTTGGACAAGTTCGTGATCGTTTTCATTGACGACATTCTTATCTATTCTAAGACGAAAGCGGAGCATGAACAACATCTTCGTTTGATTTTAGAACTCTTGAAGAAAGAACAACTATACGCCAAGTTCTCCAAGTGTGAATTCTGGCTAAAGGAAGTTCAATTTTTGGGACACATAGTCAACGATAAGGGAATTCATGTGGACCCGGCAAAAATCAAAGCGGTAAAGAATTGGAGTACTCCTAAGACTCCTACCGAGATTCGTTCCTTCCTTGGACTAGCGGGTTACTATCGTCGCTTCATCTCAAATTCTCCAAGATTGCGGTTCCGCTCACTGCCTTGACTCATAAAGGTAAATCTTACGAGTGGGGACCCAAGCAAGAGGAAGCTTTTCAAACTCTCAAGCACAAGCTCTGCAATGCTCCTATTCTAACTCTTCCTAGTGGTAATGACGACTTTGTCGTTTATTGTGATGCATCCAACCAAGGTCTTGGTTGTGTCCTTATGCAACGTGGCCAAGTAATTGCATATGCATCACGTCAACTCAAAATTCATGAGAAGAAATATACGACCCATGATCTCGAGCTTGGTGCTGTCGTCTTCGCCTTGAAAATTTGGAGACACTATTTATATGGTACCAAATGCGTGGTTTTCACCGACCACAAAAGTCTCCAACATATTTTTAATCAAAAAGAGCTTAATATGAGGCAACGACGATGGGTCGAACTTCTTAACGACTACGACTGCGAGATTCGCTACCACCCCGGCAAAGCAAATGTTGTAGCCGACGCTTTGAGTCGTAAAGAACGTATCATGCTTCATAGTGTTCGTATTCATAATGATATCCAAGCCCGCATTCTCCAAGCACAACATACCTCGGTTACCGAGGGAAACATGTATCAAGAAATGGCATGTGGTGTAGAACTCTTGCTAGAAACCAAAGCCAACGGCCTATTGTATTACTTGGATCGTATCTGGATTCCCGATCGCGACGATCTTCGTATGTTTTTGATGAATGAATCCCATAAGACTCGATATTCGGTACATCCTGGAGCTGATAAAATGTACATGGGTCTTCGTCAGCAATATTGGTGGCCCGGCATGAAAAAGGATATTGCCCTCTTTGTGGCAAAATGCCTAACTTGTTCTAAAGTGAAGGCCGAACACCAAAAACCTTCCGGACTCCTCGAACAACCTGAAATTCCCGTATGGAAGTGGGAGAACCTTGCTATGGATTTCATCACCAAACTTCCACGCACTTCTAGTGGGCACGATAGTATCTGGGTTATTATCGACCGACATACAAAGTCTGCTCATTTATTACCTATTCGTGAGGACTATCGAGTCGAGAAATTGGCTCGAATCTACATTGATGAGATCGTAAGTCGTCACGGAATCCCTTTGAACATCATCTCCGATCGTGATTCGCGTTTTACTTCCCGATTTTGGCAATCATTACAATCAGCACTTGGTACTCGTTTGAATTTAAGTACGGCCTACCATCCTCAAACTGATGGACAAACCGAGCGAACAATCCAAACTCTCGAGGATATGCTTAGAGCTTGTGTCATTGACTTTGGTGGCAGTTGGGATTCTCACCTAGCACTGATTGAATTCTCCTATAACAACAGCTATCACACAAGTATTAACATAGCACCGTTTGAAGCTCTTTATGGACGAAAATGTCGTTCACCAATTTGTTGGAATAAAATTGGCGAAGCACAAATCACCGGTCCCGAGCTTATCCAAGAAACCACCGATAAAGTCTCTCTTATCCGTGACAACATTCGGGTAGCAAGAAGTCGGCAAAAGAGCTATGCCGACAAGATACTCGAAAGGTATCACCTTGGCAAGAAGTTGGAGATATGGTCCTTCTAAAGGTATCACCTTGGAAAGGCGTAGTACGATTTGGAAAGAAAGGAAAACTTGAACCTCGATATGTGGGTCCATTCAAGATACTCGAAAGGGTAGGAAAAGTGGCCTACAAACTCGATCTTCCTTCAGAACTCAGCAACGTCCATCCGACTTTTCATGTGTCTAATTTGAAAAAGTGTCTACCCGATGAGAACCTCCACATCTTTGTTGAGAAACCCATGGAAATCATGGATCGAGAAGTCAAGAAACTCAAGCGTAGCCGCATCCCCATTGTCAAGGTCCGTTGGGAGTCTAAACATGGACCCGAGTTCACTTCGGAACGTGAAGACCAAATAAAGACCAAGTATCCGCATCTTTTTTCATAGCCTCCACTAGTTGAATTTCGGGGCGAAATTCCTCTAACATGGGGAGACTGTGACGTTTCGGATTTTCATTCACGCACTTGTGTTATATTTATCGTGTAATCATCTCCTATTTTAATAAAGTGTAAGAGTTTTATTTAGTTTTATACGATTAGGTATTTTATTTCACGGATATAAATTAATTAAAATTTTATAAGTTTTAAAAACTTATATAAAAATCTAAAAAGTTGAATATTTAATAAAATAATCTATTTAAATAAGATAAATAACTTTTATAAAAATTATTTATAATAATAATAATAAAATAGTTTTATAAAAACATTTAAAATATAAATAAATTAAATTGATTTAAAAGAAATTAAATTTATGTATTTAATAAAGAAAAACTTTAGGGGTTGTTTGTTAATTCATCAAACTAGAAGGTTTTAAAACTGAAATCTATTGAGGGACCATTCCTGGACAAAGAAAACTAAAAGGTTTAATCCGAAGTTATTCCAGGGACTAAATTTAAGTCAAACCAAACTTCAGGGACTAAAACTGCCAATACCCGATTCGTTTATCCGGTCACCCCTAACCATGGTCCGGCGGTTCACGGCTTTCTCCGGCGAACACCCCGACAGGGCTGTTCCCTACACCTCAACAGCCGAAAAAAGCTTCTCTCGCCTCGTCGTCCCCACGCGAACAAAAGCCCTCGACAAATTTGTCGATTAAACATAGGGATCGACTGATCCTGTTGGTGGCCGAAAAACCCTCGATCGAATTCGCGCTCGACAGGCCACCTCCACGCGTGTCGATTGTCTGGTTAGTTTCGTCTCGTTCAGAACAATGTCGGGACATGCCCAATTGCACGTTCTAACATAGAAATCAAGCTCGCATATAAATGACCATTGTCGGCCCTGTACGAGCTCGCTACCATCCTTCCACCTGCTCTCACTCCAAATTGAGAATTTCATCACTTTCGTCTTCCCTGAGAGAAGCTGTGACCAAGAATTCAGGAGCTAATTCCATCCAGAAGTTTGATTCCTGTTTTGGACATTTACGGTTCAAGGCTTCTGCCGACCAGGCCCTTCGCGACTAGGTTCGAGTCTCGAATCGATTCCTTTACCTTATGTTATCACCTGGTAAGCATTTCCAATCGAAAACTCGACCATCGCCCGAGAGTTACCTGGCAAACCCTGTGTCCTCGGACACGGTTTGCCGGTCACCGAGGACCAGCGACCAACTTTTCCTTTGTGTACTTAAATTATTCGATACACACATAACCAGCGATGGGCAGTAGCCCGGCTGGTTATGCGTGTGTGTGTTCGAGTTACAGGTCGCGGGTTCGAATCCGGTTGTGTAACATCCCAAATAATGACAAGACAAATAGAAAAGGGAAATAAAGTGGGCTTGGCCAAAATTTCGGCCCATGGGCCGAAAAGAAAAGGGGGAAACCCCATTACAAAACAGCAGCTTCAACCCAAACCCCTCTCATTTCATCTTCCTGCGCAAGAATACTAGAGAGAGAGAGAGAGAGCGATCGGCTTGTGAAGAAAACTGCAAGGAGAAGACTCAAGGGCTCGGGAATCATCCGACTCCACCATTTCAACGCATAGCAACAGAAATCGGGCCTGTTGAGGTAAGCATCGCCTCTGATTATGAGTCTTTGCATGTCTCGGGTTTAAATCAAATAAAGATACGATTTTTGCATACGAAACTTGAAACAAATCACGTATTTGAACTCAAGAACGATAAAGGAAGGTGTTTAACGTAAAATGCTCAAGGTTTAATCGATTGGAAATAAGTTGGCTGGAGCAAGGTTCTGGTCAGGGAAGATGCAGACCCATGACTCGAAACTATAGTTTCGATACATACAGACCCGTCGAAACTACTCTAGTTTCGATAGTCATGTTTGACTCGAAACTATCTAGTTTCGATAGCAGCCAATGACTCGAAACTACCATAGTTTCGATAGGAACTCAGGACTCGAAACTACCTAGTTTCGAGTGTCACCTTGAACCTAAACTAAGATTTTTCATAAGTTAATGACTCGAAACTACCATAGTTTCGATAGGATCTCATGACTCGAAACTACCTAGTTTCGATAGAAGGATTATGACTCGAAACTACCTAGTTTCGAGTGTAAGACCATAGCTCGAAACTACCATAGTTTCGATGCGACCCACCTCCCGAAACTACTGAGTTCAAGCATAGTAATGTCTAGTGTCATCTAGGAGCACCATCTTATGTGTATGACTTTATTATACAGATCGTGAGTGACATTAGTGAAGCCCAGTAGCCAGCTTAGTGTATTACAGAAACTACTCATCAGGTGAGTTCTATGTGCCCCTTTTTATGTTATGTGCAAATGTTTTCAAATGTTTTGGGGCTGAAGTGTATACACTAAGTGAATAAAGTTTATGAATGTTAATGTGATCATAGGTGTTATACAAGTATATATATATATACCTATACACGAAAGAGAAATTATGAATAAAGAATGAAAAGCATGATTATAAAGAATGAACGAAAGTATAACACAAAATGAAAGAATGAAATCCTGCTTTATATCCATGTATATATTGCTTGCAAAGAATGAAATGAATGAATGTCATAACATATAAGAATGAAATCTTGCTTTATATCCATGTATATATTGCTTGCAAAGTACAGAAAATGTTATGGACGCTTCGATGATAACGGCTACTTCGGTAGACGGACGACCATGTGACTATTTTACAACCGGGACAAGTGCGTTCCTTCATCAGCTAGGACGTACGAATGCCATTAAAGGACGGTCGAAGCAATTGGCATATTATAGTAGAACGGTTGTATAAATAATAGTCGCATGGGAAACGGATACCTTCGGGTAGACGGGCGAATTACGGCCTACGACGGTAGGGCGGTTGTAAGTCATGACGGACGGACAAAGGTTGCCGGACGGTTGTAAGAATAAAATGACGGACGGCACTTGTTGCCGGACGGTTGTAAGTATAGGTGGGCCATGACGATGGACCACGGCGATTGTCTTCGTGACATTCGTAAGCAAATGACGGGTTGATCACCCTTATATAGTATGACCCATGAAATTAAAGAAAGAAAGAAAAGAAAAGAAAAAGGGTGAATGCATATATATATATATGAAATCACAAAAATACAGAAAAGAAAATACAGAAAAGAAAGAAGAAAGAAAGGCAAAAGTTATGAATACGTATTTATATGAATGATTATACAGTAATGCATACTTATACCTATAAAGAAAAGAATGTTTACAGTAAATTGCATTAAACTAGAACTCACCAGCGTTAGCTGACTTTTAGTATACATTTCAGGTAAAGGAAGAAAAGGTCGTGCGATGGCGTGAAGGTTACCCGGCACAAGACTGACATCCCACTTTTGTTTGTTAAGAATATGTTATGTTTTATTCGTAAAGACTTCCGCTGTTTTGATTATGTAATTGAATGATGAATGTTTTAAATTTAAGTTCAGTATTTATGACTATGTTTATGAGTAAATCCAACAAGTGAGGTCACCCGGGAAAGGGGCCTTACAAGTTGGTATCAGAGCAATAGTTTGAGAGATTCAGACATCCCTAAATGTCTGGACTCAAACTGATTATGGGACCAACGCACGGATGTCAGTATGGGTAACCAACGCCAACGCAGCACGGTAAGTAAGTACTAAAGCTAATGCTCTAAATAAGGATAGATACCTTAACTTAGAACAAATAGATGTCAATGTCACAACCGATTTGAAGAGTTTTGAACCCGAAAAGCAATGTAAATTAGTAATCACAAACCGGTCACTGTAATTAAAAATTTACCTTGCTCGTACTGTTCCAAACTATGATCTGAAGTAATGACATTGATGTATTCCCTTTTTAACTATCAGGAAATTAAGAACTATGGCTGGTGGAGGAAGAACAGGACCTCGAGGCGGTCGCACTGGCCGACGAGGTAGACCTCCGTTGAACCCAAGATTTGAAGAAGAAGAGAGTGTGCACGCAGAGCACACCGAAAGTGTGCACGAAACAGAAGTGACCCCAATTATGAACGACAGTCCAGGGCCTATACAGTTGGAACCTGAAGTCAGGGATGCTATTGCCCGTGAAGTTGTGCTCACTTTGAAAAAGGTATTGCCTGATCTACTATCCGAGGCAATAAAGAAAAGTAAGGAGGAGGATGAAGGAGACAATGAAGAGAAAGTATATGACAGTGATGGGGATGAAATAAAGATTGGATCGAGCAATCGTGGGTGCACTTACAAAGGTTTCAAGGACGGAGACCCACCCAAGTTCGATGGGAGCAAAGATTCAGTGGCAACGCTTGAATGGATTGAGAGGATGAGTGCTGTAATCAACATCAGCGAGTGTCGACCAGACCAGGCTGTTAAATATGTTGCTCATTCTTTCACCAACGAAGCCTTAGGTTGGTGGAGGAACATTCAGAGGACAAAGTCCCCAAACGCTCTTGCAAGAATGACATGGGAAGAACTGAAAAAGCTGGTAATTCAAAAGTTCTGTCCCCAGAACGAAATTGATCGAGTGGAAAATGAATTCCTAAACCTTAAAGCTGGCAACAAGACACACCGCCAGTATACTTCTAGATTCAATGAGTTGGCACAGCTGGTACCCCACCTGGTGGAAACTGAAGATCGTTTGATCAAGTACTATGTTAAGGGATTGCCACAACGGGTCCGTGTTCATGTAAAAGCTAACCTACCCTCGACCTTCGAGTCGGTAGTGAATCTGAGCGGAATTGTCTACGACGATTATGCCAATGAGGACCCACCAACAGAAACCCAAAAGAGAAAGTGGGAGAACCCGTCTAGAGGCACCGGAAGAGGGAACGTAATAACTGAAAATAAGAAACCAAGGTCGGACAAATATGAAACCTGCAAGAAATGCGGAAGGCAACATTTTGGCGAGTGCCGGGTCGGCTCCACCACATGTTACAGGTGTGGGAAGGCGGGGCACTACTCTCGTGACTGCTTGAGAGACACTAAATGCCAAGTATGTGGACTGTTTGGTCACCTGGCTAAGGATTGCAGAAAAGCCAGACAATCTGGTTCGGGAAAAGAAAAGGAACAGGAACAACCAAAGACTAGGACTCGAGCTTACGCCCTGACTGAGGAGGAAGCAAGGGGAAATCCTGATGTTGTGTCAGGTACGTTCCTAGTTAATGATGAACGTGCGGCTATATTATTTGACTCGGGTGCTAGTAAAAGCTTTATATCAAATGCCTTTAGTCGAAAACTGAATTGCACTATCAACACAGTAGTAAAGGCCTTTAGTGTACAAACTGCCGTTGGTAAAAATTCGGCAGTATTCCAAGTAACAGAGGATTGCATAATAGAAATAGAGGGTCATAAATTTCCTTCTAGATTATTCCTTCTCACCTTAGGAGGATTCGATATAGTATTGGGTATGGATTGGCTAGCTGCCAACGAAGCTCAAATCATATGTAAACGTAAGAGGATACACCTCAAAGGTCCTAGCGGCAGTCCAATTACGGTTTATGGGGATTGGAATTGCACAATGCCGAACGTCATCTCGATGATTAAGGCCGAAAGTTACATGAGGCGCGGCTGCGAAGCTTATCTGGCATATGTTATAGATGATAGAGTGAAAACGAAAGAACTCAAGAATGTACCCGTGGTGTGCAATTTTCTGGAAGTATTCCCTGAGGATCTACCTGGGTTGCCACCCGATCGGGAAATAGAATTTCAGATTGACTTACTGCCAGGAGCTGAGCCCGTTGCCAAGGCACCATACCGATTGGCTCCGTCAGAAATGAAAGAATTAATGTCCCAACTTGAAGAATTAACAGAGAAAGGATTTATCAGACCGAGCATCTCACCATGGGGCGCTCCGGTATTATTTGTAAAGAAAAAGGACGGCAGCATGCGCATGTGCATCGACTACCGTGAATTGAACAAGGGAACAGTAAAGAACAAATACCCACTGCCTAGAATAGACGACCTCTTTGATCAATTACAAGGCGCGAGTTGGTTCTCAAAGATTGATCTCAGGTCGGGTTACCATCAATTGAAAGTAAGAGAGGAAGATGTACCGAAAACTGCGTTTCGTACGCGTTATGGGCATTATGAATTTCTCGTGATGTCCTTCGGATTAACTAACGCACCAGCAGCATTTATGGATTTAATGAACAGAGTATGCCGACCCATGTTGGATCGATCAGTAATAGTTTTTATAGATGACATCCTCATATATTCAAAGAATGAAGGTGATCACCACTGTCACCTAAGAGAAGTATTGGAGGTGCTAAAGCAGGAAAAGTTGTACGCAAAATTCTCCAAATGCGCGTTCTGGCTTAGGGAAGTCCAATTCCTAGGTCATGTAATAAACCCAAACGGCATCATGGTGGATCCTGCAAAGATCGAGACAGTAAAGGAATGGAACATCCCAAAGACACCAACAGAGATACGAAGCTTTCTAGGGTTGGCAGGCTACTATCGAAGGTTCATCCAAGATTTCTCAAGAATTGCCTCGCCGCTAACCAAACTGACACGGAAGGAAGTAAAGTATGAATGGGGTCCAACCCAAAACAACGCGTTTGAGGAACTTAAGACACGATTAACTCAAGCTCCAGTATTAACACTACCTGAGGGAAATGAAGACTTAGTAGTCTACTCTGACGCTTCAGGGCAAGGATTAGGGTGCGTACTCATGCAACGAGGAAAGGTAATTGCTTATGCATCGCGGCAACTAAAGGTTCATGAAGTTAACTACCCAACACATGATCTAGAATTAGCGGTAGTAGTTTTCGCGTTGAAAATATGGAGACACTACTTGTATGGAGTTAAATGCACCATCTACTCCGATCACAAAAGCTTGAAATACTTTTTCGAACAAAAGGAACTAAACATGAGGCAAAGAAGATGGTTAGAGCTACTGAAAGACTATGACTGTGAGATATTGTACCATCCAGGCAAGGCAAACGTAGTGGCTGACGCTTTAAGTAGAAAGGAAGAATCGGCACCTATCCGGATCAAAGCGTGTCAGTTAATTATAACGCCAGACTTAATGGGTGAAATATCAAAGGCACAAGATGAAGCATTGTTAGAAAGAAATGTGAAACGGGAAAGAATAGTAGGACAACAAGGGAACTTAGATGCGAATGCATACGGAGTACGAACTAGGTTTGGCCGGATGTGGATACCTAAGATTGGTGAGCTTAGAGCCAAAATACTCGATGAGGCCCATAAGTCTCGCTATTCTATCCACCCCGGGACAAACAAAATGTATCAAGACTTGAAGAAAGAATACTGGTGGCCTGGCATGAAGAATGATGTGACAGAATATGTGAGCAAGTGCCTAACGTGTTCTCTAGTTAAGGCCGAGCACCAGAAACCATGCGGTAAAATGCAACCTTTACCAATACCGGAATGGAAGTGGGAAGAGATCACAATGGACTTCATTACCAAGCTACCGCGAACAGCTAAAGGCAATGATACCATTTGGGTGATCGTCGACCGCTTGACAAAGAGTGCTCACTTCTTGCCAATACGAGAAACTTCTTCTTCTGAAAAGCTAGCAGAAGTATTTATCAAGGAAATTGTGAGCAGACATGGTATGCCGCTGTCGATTGTGTCTGACAGGGATACTAGATTCACGTCAAGGTTTTGGAAGAAATTCAATGAAGCAATGGGCACTAGACTGAACATCAGCACCGCTTACCACCCCCAAACCGATGGACAATCGGAAAGGACCATTCAGACCTTGGAGGACATGCTCCGGGCTTGTATCATTGACTTCGGTGGGAGTTGGGACAGCCATCTACCATTGGCAGAATTTTCATATAACAACAGCTATCACTCGACTATTGGCATGCCGCCATTTGAAATGTTGTATGGGAGGAAATGTAGGACCCCGGTTTGTTGGGGGGAAATTGGACAGAAGGATTTTGCAAGTCTCGAAGTGGTCAAAGCTACTTCTGAGAAATTTGATCAAATCAAGGCTCGTATGAAAGCCGCAAAAGACAGACAGAAATCATACGCGGATAAGAGAAGGAGGGATTTAGAGTTTCAAGTAGGGGACATGGTACTGTTGAAAGTATCACCGTGGAAAGGAATCATTCGGTTCAGAAAGCGTGGCAAACTAAGTCCAAGGTTTGTCGGACCTTTCAAGATTGTAGCAAGAGTGGGTCAAGTTGCTTACAGACTCGACCTACCCGTCGAGCTTAGTGGAATACACCCTACGTTCCACGTGTCGCACTTACGCAAGTGCCTAGCTGACGACACAGCTCACATACCTTACGACGAGATCGAAGTGGATAACAGTCTAAATTATGAAGAGGAACCAATAGCCATTCTTGACCGAGCTGAGAAACGATTACGCAATAAGTCGATTCCTTTAGTCAAAATACAATGGAAACACAGAAAGGGGTCCGAGGCTACTTGGGAGAAAGAAGACGAGATGAAGGAACTGTATCCCCAGTTGTTTAACGTGTAACAGGTTTCGAGGACGAAACCTCATTAAGGAGGGTAGACTTGTAACATCCCAAATAATGACAAGACAAATAGAAAAGGGAAATAAAGTGGGCTTGGCCAAAATTTCGGCCCATGGGCCGAAAAGAAAAGGGGGAAACCCCATTACAAAACAGCAGCTTCAACCCAAACCCCTCTCATTTCATCTTCCTGCGCAAGAATACTAGAGAGAGAGAGAGAGAGCGATCGGCTTGTGAAGAAAACCGCAAGGAGAAGACTCAAGGGCTCGGGAATCATCCGACTCCACCATTTCAACGCATAGCAACAGAAATCGGGCCTGTTGAGGTAAGCATCGCCTCTGATTATGAGTCTTTGCATGTCTCGGGTTTAAATCAAATAAAGATACGATTTTTGCATACGAAACTTGAAACAAATCACGTATTTGAACTCAAGAACGATAAAGGAAGGTGTTTAACGTAAAATGCTCAAGGTTTAATCGATTGGAAATAAGTTGGCTGGAGCAAGGTTCTGGTCAGGGAAGATGCAGACCCATGACTCGAAACTATAGTTTCGATACATACAGACCCGTCGAAACTACTCTAGTTTCGATAGTCATGTTTGACTCGAAACTATCTAGTTTCGATAGCAGCCAATGACTCGAAACTACCATAGTTTCGATAGGAACTCAGGACTCGAAACTACCTAGTTTCGAGTGTCACCGTGAACCTAAACTAAGATTTTTCATAAGTTAATGACTCGAAACTACCATAGTTTCGATAGGATCTCATGACTCGAAACTACCTAGTTTCGATAGAAGGATTATGACTCGAAACTACCTAGTTTCGAGTGTAAGACCATAGCTCGAAACTACCATAGTTTCGATGCGACCCACCTCCCGAAACTACTGAGTTCAAGCATAGTAATGTCTAGTGTCATCTAGGAGCACCATCTTATGTGTATGACTTTATTATACAGATCGTGAGTGACATTAGTGAAGCCCAGTAGCCAGCTTAGTGTATTACAGAAACTACTCATCAGGTGAGTTCTATGTGCCCCTTTTTATGTTATGTGCAAATGTTTTCAAATGTTTTGGGGCTGAAGTGTATACACTAAGTGAATAAAGTTTATGAATGTTAATGTGATCATAGGTGTTATACAAGTATATATATATATACCTATACACGAAAGAGAAATTATGAATAAAGAATGAAAAGCATGATTATAAAGAATGAACGAAAGTATAACACAAAATGAAAGAATGAAATCCTGCTTTATATCCATGTATATATTGCTTTCAAAGAATGAAATGAATGAATGTCATAACATATAAGAATGAAATCTTGCTTTATATCCATGTATATATTGCTTGCAAAGTACAGAAAATGTTATGGACGCTTCGATGATAACGGCTACTTCGGTAGACGGACGACCATGTGACTATTTTACAACCGGGACAAGTGCGTTCCTTCATCAGCTAGGACGTACGAATGCCATTAAAGGACGGTCGAAGCAATTGGCATATTATAGTAGAACGGTTGTATAAATAATAGTCGCATGGGAAACGGATACCTTCGGGTAGACGGGCGAATTACGGCCTACGACGGTAGGACGGTTGTAAGTCATGACGGACGGACAAAGGTTGCCGGACGGTTGTAAGAATAAAATGACGGACGGCACTTGTTGCCGGACGGTTGTAAGTATAGGTGGGCCATGACGATGGACCACGGCGATTGTCTTCGTGACATTCGTAAGCAAATGACGGGTTGATCACCCTTATATAGTATGACCCATGAAATTAAAGAAAGAAAGAAAAGAAAAGAAAAAGGGTGAATGCATATATATATATATGAAATCACAAAAATACAGAAAAGAAAATACAGAAAAGAAAGAAGAAAGAAAGGCAAAAGTTATGAATACGTATTTATATGAATGATTATACAGTAATGCATACTTATACCTATAAAGAAAAGAATGTTTACAGTAAATTGCATTAAACTAGAACTCACCAGCGTTAGCTGACTTTTAGTATACATTTCAGGTAAAGGAAGAAAAGGTCGTGCGATGGCGTGAAGGTTACCCGGCACAAGACTGACATCCCACTTTTGTTTGTTAAGAATATGTTATGTTTTATTCGTAAAGACTTCCGCTGTTTTGATTATGTAATTGAATGATGAATGTTTTAAATTTAAGTTCAGTATTTATGACTATGTTTATGAGTAAATCCAACAAGTGAGGTCACCCGGGAAAGGGGCCTTACAGGTTGGCCTTCGGCCCATTTTTTTTACTTCTGTTTTAATTCCATTTATTCTATTTAATTAACCTAACTTATTTTAATATCATTTTTATACAATAAATACTAAAACGAGTCGGTTTACTCGCTCGTTTATTTTAAAATCGATTAAACTATATTTTTATAAACCATCCCATTTTTTGTAATATTTTTTATAAACTTATTAAAATATATTATAATATATAAAATGTCCTATTTTTATAAACCGTGTAATATTTTTATGAACTTATTAAAATACATTATAATATACAAAATGTCCTATTTTTATAAACTTTGTAACAATTTTATAAAACTTATCAAAATACCCTTTTCACATATACAATGTCCCACCTTTATAGGTCTTGCAATATTTTTTTTATAAACTTGTTAAAACAAATTTTAATATATATATAATATATGATTAGTCAAATAAAGAATTTTCTTTTATTTGTTATTGTTATATATAAATGCGTTAAACATAATAAATATTTGTTTAAAACAATATATATATATATATATATATATATATATAAATATATTTTTATGAGTTAAAGTTCTACAAAACCGTTATCATTTTCTATCCTGTTTTATACAAATAATTATTTAGGATATTATTATAAAGTCTATACTCATTAAATACGAATACGCTCATAAACATACAATAATACTTATCCATCCACATAGGGTTTCATCGTGCCTAGGTTTCAACATCCTTATCACCCGCACTCGTGGATTAACAAATCCGCTAGCCAGGTGAGTTACAAAGCCCCTATTTTACATTGTTATACGTTTTGGGGTGAAACATTATACATGCTACTCACATTGTTTATACGTGTTATACATGAGACTATATGTTTATTCTTTGGATGTACATACATTTATACACAAGACAACCAACTGTAATATTGATAGATCTATTGTGCCTGACCAGCCCACCCGGTTAGGGTGTTTATTACTGCATACTCAGATATAACCGCGTGTTATATTCAATCATATTGGATATAGTGGGTAACTATATTCAAACATACCGGACTTAGCTGTTGTGCTATGTTCAAGCGCGTCAAACTCGGTTTGAATTGTGATTAAATAAATGATACATCATATACTATGTTTAACAATATAAACAATGAGTTGCAAAACGATTTATGACTACTATTTACAGGAAATACTAAACCTATGTACTCACCAACTTTTTAGTTGACACTTGATTTAAATAATGTTTCAGGTTTGGATATGTGACTGCTTGCCGAAGATCTCTCCACTTAGGAACTATGGACCTAGTTAAATAAATTAATGTTTTGAACTAGACTAGGTTATTTGAAATGTATTGTACTTGGAACTTATTGTCTTTAAATTAAATTAATAAATTATGCAACCTTTAGTTATCATGTGCTTTTGAACAATCATCACATTGTCCGCCTCGATGATTCCGCCATCGGTCGGGGTGTGACAGAAACTGAGGTGAATAGTGACAATCATTCCTACAAAATTGGCAATGTGGAGACCGACGTCCACGCCCTCGATCATTGCCACGAGAAAATATTTTATGTTCCCTAGCAGAATATGGAGACCAGGCATGAATTGTAGTGAAGGCAGTAGTATGTAAAGCACTCGTGCCATGAAGAGACTTCAAAAATAATTCATGATTTTTAGCCTAGGACATTGAATCCCTAAAGGGCATATTTGGTTTGCTAGCCTGCATAGTAGTAGAAAAAGTGTCAAATGGGGCACCAAGACCATAAAGGAACAGGTGAATCTTGTCCGATTCCTCAACCGGTTGACCAATCGTAGACCATTGGTCACATAATCCTTTAAATTTATGGCTGAATTCAACAACAGATAGCGAACCTTTAACCAGATGCCTAAGTTGATCCCGGAGGCCATGAACCCGCTCAACAGAGGAGTGACTGAAAGCATTGCCTCAGAGCTGTCATGATGTGGGATGAAAGGGATAGGCCAAGTATTTTTGAAGCAGCTTCTTCAAAAAGAGGCACATTCAACAAAAGGATAGCTCGTTGATTTAATTCTAACCAGGCAAGATGGGTAGGATTGGGGGTTGATTTGTAACCAGCAGTGAGCGTAGGGGTAGGCTGGACAACAATCCCAGTGACAATTGGAAGCAATTTTTGTTAAGTGAGGAGAGGCACCATCTGATTATGCCATAGAAGATAGTTGCTAGAGTTGGAGGAGGAAGGAGACATCATAAGTGTTGGAGGAGGAAGCCATAGTAGGGCGCCTAATTATCGGCATGCACCATCGTGCGTTCTTGAGGCACAAGCGTGCCTCATGATGAACATCCTAGAAAACCTGTTCTTCTAACATGATTTCAATCAAAATCGATTATTTGACCATGCATTAATAAAGCCAATGATTATTATGTGATTCAAACCTTATGTTGTTATAATTAAACCTCCAATTTACAGTAATTATCTTGCATGTCAATACAATTGGTTAAAATCCCAATTGTTCATATTCTAATTTCCAAAACCATGATCAAAACTTAATCCAAAATTAGATGGACTTACCTACACGTAATGGATAGTCAAAGAGGATGATAAGAATTCGGTAAAGTTCCTATCTTTTGGGTTTATGCCTCTTTCAATATCAAGACCTGTTAGAATAAACAAAATCATAATTCCTTTGAGTATTGAGGTTAGATCTGCTTACCAATACATAGATAGGGATGATTTCGGCTGAAACGCTTTAGAATTTTTCTTTACATCTCGATCCTTCATCGTCTACATCTTTAATCTGATCATCAATTGGGTTCGCAAGAGTTCAGGGTAAGAGATGCATGGGTTTAGTGGATTCTAGATGTTTAAGAGTCGAATAAGGTGGACAATAGGTGTAACAACACGTCATTAAGCACGTTAATGGATGCCTGATTTTTACACTGCACACGGGCTAACATATCCACGAGTGTGCTCCTCCTGTCATGGACGTGTCAAATTTCTAGGTGTTACATCACGTTATCACTTATTTGATTAAAGATTTTTTGTACCCATGAAATAATTTAATCTAAAAGTAACTTCATACACTATTCAAAAAGCCATCCTATGAAATTGTGAAATCTAGAAAGCCTACAAAACAAAGATCACAGATGTAAATATATTATATTTTCTTGTATTCTTGGATTAGTAAGTCTCTTGGTGGCCAATAATTGTTGATACATATTATTGTATACACATAGTATTCATGATCATATGATACCATACTCAAATACACGTAGAAGAGTTTCACTTTTAGGGGTATGTGTCCAAGCTATAGTTTGTTTAAGTTTTACCTTATATTGATCAATTCTTTAAGATGTTATGAAAAACAAGAAAATAAATAAATGTGTACATGTTAATCCAGTAACGGTAGAAAGGGAAGTCGTCATGATCTTAATGATGGTCGGGTTCCAGTTTAGGGTATATCGTAATGATGGTTTAGGTGAGTAGGGATCTCAAGAATTATGAGAGAGAGAGATAGACGAATTCTTTAGTTGGTGTAGGCAATTAACCATTAGTCTTTATTCACTCTAATAAGCTTTATGTATATACACCCAAGGGGAAACCCTAATTATGTTAGTAAGGGTAATTATGTCGAGCGAATAATTACAAATTAACTTATAGGAGTATTTAAGTCAATGATCAATATAATTAAAAAAAATGGAAATAAAGGCCACATAATTAAAGTGAGTCTTACATTCTCCTACTTCGCCGAATAATCATTTATGATGAGCATTTGGTAAATCTGGCCATATATTTAATACTCATTTTAGTTCTAAACTGAAACTGTAGCGGATAATTACAGTCATTGAATCAACATTCAAGTCAAGACCCCCATTAATAATACTACAATACCAAATTTAAAACTTAAGTTATCTTAGGATCAAATTGATAATTAAGCCCTTAACGTTGATTTATCTAATTACTGTCTATATGTCTTTAGCCATGCATAGAAATATTTAGAGACAAACAAATTCAAATAGCAAAGTCAAAATCAGAATAACCAACTACTTCCAAATTATCACTTCTTCTATATGTCAGTTTACAGTCTTTCGTCCCTTTCAGACATCGAAGCACTTTCTTAGTTGCTTTCCAATGATCAAGACAAGAATTAGTCTGATAACGGCCTAGCATTCCAACAACATAAGCGCTATTTGGATGAGTACAGACGAGCATACATAAGGCTTCTAACTACTGATGCATAAGGTATCATTCTTATTTGCTCCTTTTCAACCTCTGTTTTGGGACATTGGAATAAACCGAAATCATTTTATGTAACTACTAGAGCTACAGAAGGAGAGTAGTGGTGCATGTTATAACTTGCGAGAACACGCTCAATGTAATACTTTTGAGATAATCCTAAGATCCTATTGACTCTATCTAGATGTATTCCGATGCCAATAAGATAAGAAGCCTCTCCGAGATCCTTCATGTCAAAATTACGCGAGAGTAAATGCTCCGCCTCATGCAACATGTCTAAACTATTACTTAATAATGGTATGTCATCTACGTAAATGACCAGTATAGTAAAGTTAACCCCACTTATCTATAGGTAGGTGCAGTGATCCACTTGATTCTTAATGAAATCTTGTTTCTTCATGGTCTCATCAAACTTTTGGTACCAATTACATGATGCCTGTGTCAACCCGTATATGGATTTCTTCAACTTACAGACTAAATGTTCTTGACCTTCAGGTTTAAAGCCCTCATGTTGTCTCTAGAACACGTCTTCACTCAAGTCGTCGTTGAGGAAAGTGGTTTTAATGTCCATCTGATTAGCACAAGATTAAAGTGAGCTACTAGGGCCATCACGATCTTTAAAGAATCTATTCAAGAAATAGGAGAAAAGGTCTCTTGATAGTTGATTCCTTCTTTCTGAGTAAAGCCCTTTGCAACCAATCTCGCTTTATAATGTTCAATGTTTCCATTTAGATCTAGTTTAGTTTTGAAGACCCATTTACATCCTACGGGTTTAACATCGTTGGGCAATTAAAAAAATCCCAAACATCATATTTTTTCATGGACTCAAGCTCGTCGATCATGGCATTATTCCATTCAGAAGACTGATCACTCCTAATGGCTTCATTGTAAGAAGTATGATCGGTAAACTTTCCGGCATCCATTTTAGCTTTAGTCAGGTAGGTTACTTCATCAAAGTTAGTAGGCATTTTGGACCTAGAAGACCTCCTGAGTTGATTATCGGGTTCGACATTGTCTTGTTGTCGGTAGTTTGATGTGACTTCATTCTCAGGTATAAACGAAGTAACATTAAATTCTGAGTGCGTAGGAGGTGGTGCAGTGACAAGAGGAGTAATCAGAGGTAAAGTAAGTGACAAATCTCTCCCCCCGCGTCTTGTACTTTTTGCAAATCATGATAAGGATTTTCACTTCTCCCACTGACCATAAAATCCTCAAGGAATTCAGCACGCTTGGCTTCTACAATACGAGTGATAGATTTTGAATTCAGCACGTTTCTTCATCTCCATAGTTCATAAGGAGTTTTGGGGACAGATTTTGAAGGAACTCTATTGAGTATATGAACGGATGCTTTTAAGGCTTCGGTCTAAAGGAATGAAGGTAAGGCTGAGTTGGCTAACATACTGCGTACCAAGTTCATTAGGGTCCTATTTCTTCTCTCAGCAACACCATTCTGCTGAGGAGTACTGGGCATAGTGTACTGGTTCACTATCCCTGGCCTTTACAAAACTCATAAAATGGACTAGGAGCCTGACCCACATCAGTACATCTAACATAATATTCACCTCCATTATCTGATCTCACAACTTTTATTTGACGAACAAGTTGTTTTTCAACTTCAGTTTTATAATCTTTAAAAGTTGCAAGTGATTCAGATTTTTCTTTAATAAAATACAAGTACATATAACGAGAATAATTATCGATAAAAGTGATAAATGAAGTATGTCCAGTTATTCCATGGATGGGATAAGGACCACTAATGTTAGTGTGAATGAGTTCTAATAAATTAGAGCTCCTAGTAGCACATTTCGTATTCGTTGTTGTCACTTTAACTTTAAAGTATTTGACACAAGTTCCAAAGTCATTGAAATTGAGAGATGGTAACACTTCATCCTTCACGAGCCTCAATAATCCTTCTCTAGAAATGTGGCATAAACGTTGATGCCACAACATGGATGAAGTTTCTAAGTCTCGTTTTCCTTTAGTCTTTGTTAAGTTCTCATTGATATTATATGATAACCAATACTTGGAAAAATCATCATCTAGTTCTAACTTATAGAGACCACCATCCAAAAAACCACGTACAAACACTTGAAAACTTAAAGTAAGTTGTAAATTTTCCATGACCATGATAAACAACAAAACCGTCTATGTCTAACTTTGGTCCTGATATTAGATTCCTAGTAATCTCAGGAATATATAAGGTATCATGAAGTTTAATACATAAACCAGTTTTCATTATTATTTCTAAGGTTCCCACGACTTCAACAATTAGCTCCTTTCCATTCCCCAATTTAAGTGTTCTTCATTTTTTTTTAATCCCAGATGCTAGTTCATACGTACTTAGTAAATACGCACATTAAGGGTGTTCATGCGTATTTAGTAAATACGCAAAGTCAAGTACCCATGCGTACTTGTTAAGTGCGCAGAGAAATGATCTTTCGTACTTAGCTAAGTACGCAGGTCACTTTTCATGCGTACTTACTAAGTACGCAGTGCTAACCCATGCGTACTTAGCAAGTACGCAAAAAAGGTAATTCTGCGTACTTGTTCAGTACAACAGTGTTCTTGACGGGTCTTGAGGAGAATGCTCGAAATGTGATGGATCTAAGAAATTTTTGCTTCCAAAAGCTTAGAAAATATCATCTAACAAACCCTTAGCCTTCCAAACACCAAATGAAGTGATAACAAACTCGATTTTAAGGATTGTGGGTCTGAAAAAGTACGAAATCGTATCTGCTCAAAACCCTAAAAAATCAAAACTGGAACACAAATCAACGAGCACCGAGGCTCTGATACCACTTGTAGGTCCCGGGAAAGACTCGTCGCGCAGCGGAGATAACACGGACATGTTCTGTGATTTGTGTGGGAACAAAGAAAACGAGACAGAGAATACACGAAGATAAACAAGAGAATGAAACGATACGTAATCCATAACATAGAAGTCATCCCGTATTACAGACTACATACTAAAGGAGCACACATCTCTCATCTAAGCTCACGGTCCAGGGGTCGGGAGAGCTCGTCCCGACCCGGACACCTCTCAACCTTGTTCCAGAAGTTCCACCTATGAATGAGGCCATTATCTCATATTTATAGGGGAAGGAACACTACCTGCGTACTTGTCTAAGTATGTAGGGTTTGGTCATGCGTACTTGACAAGTACGCAAGGCAAAAGCCTTGCGTGCTTACTAAGTACGCAGAACCAAGCTGGTGTGCAGGCTAAGTACTCAGGAACACCCTCCTACATACTATCCACATACACCGATACATAGAATTTTATCTATAGTTACAAAAACATGCTCCTACAATAACAATTTCTGATCTTGACACAAATCTAGCCAAAAATCAAATAAATTCACATTTAAACAAAAACCCCCAGAAACTTTTCACAAATCACTAGAATCAAGAGCACAGAAGGCTCTAATACCAAATTGTAGGTCCTGATGATAGGGTCCCTGTGCTAGAATGATTCTAAACCGAAAACAATCAGCAATTCAGCTATAGCGAAGCTAATTTGTTGATGATCAAGATAAACACAAGATGAAGAGCAACATAAATAAGAACATAAAAGACACGATTTGATTAGATCCATGATGAAAACGATTATAGATAAGATCCTGGATACAAAGAACACCACCATTATCCCAACTGGCTCTCAAATTGACTATAATAACGACGTATTATGCAAGAGCGGTAAATTAGGATTTTGGGTTTACTATTTATAGACATATAGCAAGAGTCGACATGTAGATAGCCGATTGTTTGTTAAACAATCGGCTGACAACCGACCTATTGACTCATCAAGATTCGACTCTTGACCCAAAAACCTAGTTACAAAAATTACAATCTAGACCCTATAGTTTATCAGGAATACAACGATTTCTTAGATTCCAACAGTTTTGGACAATTGACAAGAGTCACAAGTGACAGGTTTAGGTAAAACAAAAGTAACAGATAAGTGTCCACATTGTTTCAAAATATTAATAGTATCAAAAGAAATCTGCCCCAAACGTTGATGCCATGTTTTATAGGAAGCCATGAAAGCCTGAAAGTCTCCATGGATCACATATAATCCAATTTCACATTTACCCCGTGCCAGAGCCTGACCTGTTTCCCGACCATGAATAGTAAAAATGGTTGAGAAAAAAGCACATGGACCTTATTATCAGTGGTTAGGTTGCTTACTGATAGAAGGTTTTTAGTAAGGCGTGGAATAATCAAAAATATCATTCATCTGAATGTCTTTAGAAAGATAAGTATGACCTGTATGAGAAACGTCTAGAGTGTTATCATTACCAAATATTACTTTCGCATTACCTGTATATGGCTTAGCATTGGTCAGGTTTTCAAGAGAATTCTTCAAGTGATTGGAGGCACCAGAATATGCTACATACCAATCAGGAGAATAGTTGGACACATGGCAGTAGCATAAAAATATTGAGCAATATTGGCATCTAGAGAAACCGCCTTAGAAGCATTGGAGGCAAGGGTGGGACACTGAGGTGAATAATGACAATCATTCCTACAAAATTTGCAATGTGGAGGCCGACGTCCACGCCCTCGATCATTGCCACGAGAAAATATTCTATGTTCCCTAGTAGAAGATGGAGACCGGGTGTGAATGGCAGTGAAGGCAGCAGTATGTAAAGCACTCGTGCCATGAAAAGACTTCAAAAATAATTCATGATTTTCAGCCAAGGACATCGAATCCGTGAAGGGCATATTTGGTTTGCTAGCCCGCATAGTAGTAGAAAAAGTGTCAAATGGGGCACCAAGACCAAAAAGGAACAGGTGAATCTTGTCCGATTCCTCAACCGGTTGACCAATCGTAGACCATTGGTCACATAATCCTTTAAATTTACGGCTGAATTCAACAACAGATAACGAACCTTTAACCAGATGCCTAAGTTGATCCCGGAGGCCATGAACCCGCTCAACAGAGGAGTGACTGAAAGCATTGCCTCAGAGCTGTCATGATGTGGGATGATTGGGATAGGTCAAGTATTTTTCAAGCAGCTTCTTCAGAAAGAGACACATTCAACAAAAGGATAGCTCATTGATTTAGTTCTAACTAGGCAAGATGGGCAGGACTGGGGTTTGATTTGTCACCAACAGTGAGCGTAGGGGTAGGCTGGACAACAGTCCTACTGACAATTGGGAGCAATTTTTGTTAAGTGAGGAGAGGCACCATCTGATTATGCCATAGAAGATAGTTGCTAGAATTGGAGGAGGAAGGAGACATCATAAGTGTTGGAGGAGGAAGCCATGGTAGGGCGCCTAATTATCGGCATGCACCACCGTGCGTTCTTGAGGCACAAGCGTGCCTCATGATGAACATCCTAGAAAACCTGTTCTTCTAACATTATTTCAATCAAAATCGATTATTTGACCATGCATTAATAAAGCCAATGATTATTACGTCATTCAAACCTTATGTTGTTATAATTAAACCTCCAATTTACAGTAATTATCTTGCATGTCAATACAATTGGTTAAAATCCCAATTGTTCATATTCTAATTTCCAAAACCATGATCAAAACTTAATCCAAAATTAGATGGACTTACCTACACGTAATGGATAGTCAAAGAGGATGATAAGACTTCGCTAAAGTTCCTATCTTTTGGGTTTATGCCTCTTTCAATATCAAGACCTGTTAGAATACCCAAAATCATAATTCCTTTGAGTATTGAGGTTAGATTTGCTTACCAATACATAGATAGGGATGATTTTGGCTGAAACGCTTTAGAATTTGTCTTTACATCTCGATCCTTCATCATCTACATCTTTAATCTGATCATCAATTGGGTTCACAAGAGTTCTGGGTAAGAGATGCATGGGTTTAGTGAGTTCCAGATGTTTAATAGTCGAATAAGGTGGACAATAGGTGTAACAACACGTCATTAAGCACGTTAATGGATGCCTGATTTTTACACTGCACACGGGCTAACATATCCACGAGTGTGCTCCTCCTGTCATGGACGTGTCAAATTTCTAGGTGTTACATCATGTTATCACTTATTTGATTAAAGATTTTTTGTACCCATGAAATAATTTAATCTAAAAGTAACTTCATACACTATTCAGAAAGCCATCCAGTGAAATTGTGAAATCTAGAAAGCCTACAAAACAAAGATCACAGATGTAAATATATTATATTTTCTTGTATTCTCGGATTAGTAAGTCTCTTGGTGGCCAATAATTGTTGATACATATTATTGTATACACATAGTATTCATGATCATATGATACCATACTCAAATACACGTAGAAGAGTTTCACTTTTAGGGGTATGTGTCCAAGCTATAGTTTGTTTAAGTTTTACCTTATAACCAAAATATTGATCAATTCTTTAAGATGTTATGGAAAACAAGAAAATAAATAAATGTATACATGTTAATCCAGTAACAGTAGAAAGGGAAGTCGTCATGATCTTGATGATGGTCGGGTTCCTGTTTAGGGTGTATCGTAATGATGGTTTAAGTGAGAATGGATCTCAAGAATTATGAGAGAGACAGACGAATTCTTTAGTTGGTGTAGGCAATTAACCATTAGTCTTTATTCACTCTAATAAGCTTTATATATATATACACCCATGGGGAAACCCTAATTATTTCAGTAAGTGTAATTATGTCCAGCGAATAATTACAAATTAACTTATACGTAAGTCAATGATCAATATAATTAAAAAAAAATTGAAATAAAGGCCACATAATTAAAGTAGGTCTTACATTCTCCCACTTCGCCGAGTAATCATTTATGATGAGCATTTGGTAAGTCTGGCCATATATTTAATACTCATTTTAATTCTAAACTGAAACTATAGCGGATAATTACAGTCATTGAATCAACATTCAACTCAACACCCCCATTAATCATACTACAATACCAAATTTAAAACTTAAGTTATCTTAGGATCAAATTGATAATTAAGCCCTTAACGTTGATTTATCTAATTAATGTCCATATGTCTTTAGCCATGCATAGACATATTTAAAGACAAACACATTCAAATAACAAAGTCAAATCAGAATAACCAACTACTTCCAAATTATCACTTATTCTATATGTCAGTTTATAGTCTTTCGTCCCTTACAGACATCGAAACACTTTCTTAGTTGCTTTCCAATGATCAAGACCAGAATTAGTCTGATAACGGCCTAGCATTCCAACAACATAAGCGATATTTAGATGAGTATAGACGAGCATACATGAGGCTTCTAACTACTGATGCATAAGGTATTATTCTTATTTGCTCCTTTTCAACCTCTGTTTTGGGATATTGGAATAAACCGAAATCATTTCAATTAACTACTAGAGCTACAGAAGGAGAGTAGTGGTGCATGTTATAACGTGCGAGAACTGGCTCAATGTAAGATTTTTTAGATAATCCTAAGATCCTATTGACTCTATCTCGATGTATTCCGATGCCAATAACATAAGTAGCCTCTCCGAGATCCTTCATGTCAAAATTACGCGAGAGTAAACGCTCTGACTCATGCAACATGTCTAAACTATTACTTATCAATGGTATGTCATCTACGTAAATGACCAATATAGTAAAGTTGACCCCACTTATCTATAGGTAGGTGTAGTGATCCACTTGATTCCTAATGAAATCTTGTTTCTTCATGGTCTCATCAAACTTTTGGTACCATTTACATGATGCCTGTGTCAACCCGTATATGGATTTCTTCAACTTACAAACTAAATATTCCTGACCTTCAGGTTTAAAGCCCTCATGTTGTCTCTAGAACACGTCTTCATTCAAGTCGTCGTTGAGGAAAGCGGTTTTGATGTCCATCTGATTAGCACAAGATTAAAGTGAGCTACTAGGGCCATCACGATCTTTAAAGAATCCTTTCGAGAAATAGGAGAAAAGGTCTCTTGATAGTCGATTCCTTCGTTCTGAGTGAAGCCCTTTGCAACCAATCTCGCTTTATAACGTTCAATGTTTCCATTCAGATCTAGTTTAGTTTTGAAGACCCATTTACATCCTACGGGTTTATCGTCTTTGGGTAATTAAAAAAATCCCAAACATCATTTTTCTTCATGGACTCAAGCTCGTCGATCATGGCTTTATTCCATTCAAAAGACTGATCACTGCTAATGGCTTCATTGTAAGAAGTATGATCGGTAAACTTTCCGGCATCCATTTTAGCTTTAGTCAGGTAGGTTACTTCATCAAAGTTAGTAGGCATTTTGGACCTAGAAGACCTCCTAAGTTGATTATCGGGTTCGACATTGTCTTGATGTCGGTAGTTTGATGTGACTTCATTCTCAAGTATAAACGAAGTAACATTAAGTTCTGAGTGTGTAGGAGGTGGTGCAGTGACAAAAGGAGTAATCAGAGGTAAAGTAAGTGACGAATCTCTCCCCCCGCGTCTTGTACTTTTTTGCAAATCATGATAAGGATTTTCACTTCTCCCACTGACCTTAAAATCCTCAAGGAATTCAGCACGCTTGGCTTCTACAATACGAGTGATAGATTTTGAATTCAGCACGTTTCCTTCATGTCCATAGTTCATAATGAGTTTTGGGGACAGATTTTGAAGGAACTCTATTTAGTATATGAACGGATGATTTTAAGGCCTCGGTCTAAAGAAATGAAGGTAAACCTGAGTTGGCTAACATACTGCATACCAAGTCCATTAGGGTCCTATTTCTTCTCTCAGTAACACCATTCTGTTGTGGAGTACTGGGCATAGTGTATTGGTTCACTATCCCTGGCCTTTACAAAACTCATAAAATGGATCAGGAGCCTGACCCACATCTGTATATCTAACATAATATTCACCTCCACTATCTGATCTCACAACTTTTATTTGACGATCAGGTTGTTTTTCATCTTCAGTTTTATAATCTTTAAAAGTTGCAAGTGATTCAGATATTTCTTTAATAAGATATAAGTACATATAACGAAAATAATTATCGATAAATGTGATAAATGAAGTATGTCCAGTTATTCCATGGATGGGATAAGGACCACTAATGTCAGTGTGAATGAGTTCTAATAAATTAGAGCTCCTAGTAGCACCTTTCTTATTCGTTGCTGTCACTTTAACTTTAAAGCACTTGACACATGTTCCAAAATCATTGAAATCGAGAGATGGTAACACTTCATCCTTCACGAGCCTCAATAATCCTTCTCTAGAAATGTGGCATAAACGTTGATGCCACAACATGGATGAAGTTTCTAAGTATCGTTTTCCTTTAGTCTTTGTTAAGTTCTCATTGATATTATATGATAACCAATACTTGGAAAATTCAGCATCTAGTTCTAACTTATAGAGACCACCATATAAAAAACCACGTACAAACACTTGAGAACTTAAAGTAATTAGTAAGTTTGCCATGACCATGAGAAACAACAAAACCGTCTATCTCTAACTTTGGTCCTGATATTAGATTTCAAGTAATCTCAGGAATATATAAGGTATCATGAAGTTTAATACATAAACCAGTTTTCATTATTATTTCTAAAGTTCCCACGACTTCAACAACTAGCTCCTTTCCATTCCCCAATTTAAGTGTTCTTCGGTTTCTTTCCAGCTTCTAGATTGTAAGAAATTCCTTAGTTGAGTTGCTTACATGAACCGTAGAACTAGAGTCAAACCGCCATGTGTTAGTTGGAACATTTAACTTACAGGACTTATGTATCATATAAAGATAATTAACTCTCTTAGTCAACCACTCCTTGAATTCTGGGCAATCTTTCTGTCTATGTCCAGCCTTATGGCAGATGCTGCGGTTAAACTTCCCTTTGGAGTTCTTAAAGCTGGAAGCAGCACATTGAATCTTGCTTTTAGACCTTAGAAAATTCCTTTTTATGTATATTTCCTATCCTCTTTTTAGAATCACCGGTCCTGAGGTAAGCCACATCAGGTTTCTCTAGCTTTAGGCGCTCTTCCTCTTGCACACACATAGCAATCAACTCACTCATCATGCATTTATCTTTTTGAGTGTTGTAGTTGATCTTGAATGCTTTGAAAGACGCTGGTAGAGAAGTCATAATAAAGTGCACCAGGAAACCATCATTGATATCCATTTCTAGTCCCTTAAACTTATGGGCCATCTTGTGCATCATCATGATATGTTCACGAACACCACTGATCCCGTCATACTTTGTAGTCACCATATTTAGAATAAGGGTGCTAGCATGCACCTTAGAAGTTCATTTGAATTGTTCCTCCACATAATCCAGATAAGTCTTAGCATTAGTTGAATCTGGAATTGCTCCCCTGATGATGACATTGATGGAGTTCATGATAAGCCTAAGAGACATTCAGTTGCACCTATTCCATTTCTCATGGAGTATCTTTTCATCAGCAGTACTCTTTTCGGTGAGAGAAGGAGGGGCATCCTCTCTCAGTGCGTAGTCAAAATCCAACATAGCGAGATTCAACACCAGAGAATCTTTCTAAGGGTGAAAGTTAGAACCATTAAGAGTTTCAATTCCCACATTGGAAGCTGTAGTGGATTTAGATGAGTAGATTAAGATACATATATAATAGAAGAACTTAGAGTGAACTATGGGGTAACTTAGACTAAGGCAGATGGAAAAAAAAGGACCATTATTCTAATGAAGCTTTGATAAAGTGTATTATAATGCCAAAAAAATAGACTAAGTAAGGCTCTACTTAAACAATTAGCTTTTGCTTTGGCTATAACCAATTATTTAAGAATTATGAACAAATAAGTTAATCAAGTTGAATGTAACAAATCACTTTTGAGCAGAAGTGAAACATTTCATTTAGTTTTTTTACATATTTCCCCTTACTAAACTTCTAAATTACATATATCCCCAACCCTTAACTTTAATTACATATTTCCCCAATTAACTTAAAATTACCCAATTGCCCCTCACAAATATATAAGAATGGGAAATATGTAAATAGTACATTAATTAGTTCATTAAGGGTAAAATGGTAATAAAATAAATTATTTTAAATGAATTGGATAAATGTGTAATTTATATAGGTTTTAGGAAGGGGAAATATGTAATTAAATTTTAGGATTGTGTAAATATGTAATAAATGAACTTAGGAAGGGGATACATGTAAATGCCCCTTTAATTTACACATATTAAGTTTCCATGACACAAATGTGACACATCATCTTTGAACAGAAGTGAAACATTTATGCATTTAAGACGGATGTCATGTGAATATCTAATAGTTTAAGGATATGCACTAAGTGACAATGTTTTAATTAGACTTGAATAAATTTACACATGTATCACATTACCTTTGGTCATGAGTGAAACTTTTAGATGTTATTCAAGTAAGTTTAAGGTTTGTAAAATATTTAAATTTAAGGTTTCACAAAATATAAAAGCAATGGTTTATAGCAAAACCACCTGTTTGCGCGGTGAGTTCGCTGACGTGGGGCAGTGCGCCCCCGCCCGAATTTTTTATATGGATCTGAGTACTTCTAAGGGCCTGAAAAATTGAGGTGCCATTAGGATCCGAAAACTAGAGGGGCCGAGTAATTTTAATGACCCAAGAAGTTTAAAGGGCCGAGTACCTTTTATGACCCGAGTACTTAATGAAACCGTGAACTTAGGGTCCGAGTACTTAGAAAACCGTGAACTTAGGGATCGAAGTACTTAAGGGATCTGTGAACATAGGGTTCCGAGAACTTATGGAATCCGAGAACTTATGGATTCCAAGAACTTATGGAATCCGAGAACTTATAGATTCCGAGAACTTAGGGAATCGAGTACTCTGATGGATCCAAAAAATAAGGGACAGATTTTAGAGATTAATCTGATTTCGAAATTTAAGCTGTTAATTTCTATCCAAGATTTACCAGTTCGTAAAAATTTGAAATTTAAATATTTTTATACGAAACTTGGAGGTAAAGCAATTTTAGGAAACATATTTTAACCCAGATCTATTACCAAAATAAGCGGATTTCATCGAAAATTAGGATGAATCCTCAAGAACAATTATGATAATCTTGAGATTGTTCTTGATTAATAAGGATTTAGAAAAAAAAATCTCACCCGAGAACTTTATATCATCAGAAACAGTTTAACCAGATCCGAATTAGGGATCAAAACAAGTTCTAAAAAATGTTTAATCATATCAGAAAAACATAATTTCAGGTCCTAGAACTTTTATAAAAACGATTTTCAATAAAAAAAAAACTTGTTTTTCCTATTAAATTCCAGTTAAGAGAATGAAAAAAGAACTGATTAATCAACATACGCTCTGATACCACATGTTGTTCAATTCTTTAACATGTTATGGAAAACAAAATAATAAATAAACGTGTACCTGTTAATCAAGTAATAGTAGAGAGGGAACTCGTCCTAATCTTGATGATGATCGGGTTCCCATTTAGGATGTATCGTAAGGATGGTCTAGCTAGAAGTGAGCTCAAGAATTATGAGAGAGGGGGACAAATCCTTTAGTTGGTGTAGGCAATTAACCATTAGCCTTTATTTTTTCTAATAAGCTATATATATATACATACAACTGGAAACCCTATTTATGTCAGTAAGGGTAATTATGTCCGTCGAATAATTATCAAGTAACTTATAGGGGTATTTATGTCAATAATCAATATAACTAAATAAATAATGATAAAGACCACGTAGCTAAAGTGAATCTTACACAAAATTGTTCAGTTTTCAAAAATATAAAACCGATTGGTTCAATTATTTTTGGTTATTGGTTAATCATTCAACGTGATTTGATTGTTGGTCGATTAATCGAGGGGCCTCCATCAATTCAATAATGATTTGAGTCAGTGTTTTGAAACTCGGACCGGACCGGCCGGTCGAACCGGGAACCGGTGGTCTGGGCGGTCCGGTTTTGCATGTTGAAACGGTCCTGCAGAGACCCAGTGGTCGAACCGGACAAACCGGAGAAGATGATACATGAGGTTGTTGGATCTGGGAGCAGTGAAGATGAAGAAGAACGCAAGAGCATAAGCAACAATGTTTTGTGCGAGATCTGGAACGAATCGGAAAAAAAGATTAGATGTTGAATGGAAGATAAAAGACAAGAGATGATCGTCGTGTTCAACGTCGTTGGTAGGGTTCCGTTTCTCGTTTCACCGGCGAGAGTTTGTTGCATGCCGAAGTGAATATTCAACAAGAGAGTGAAGGAGAAAATGGAAAAATGGAACCGAAAAAGACAAAAGAATAAAAATGAAATTTGACTTTTTAAATTGTCCTTTCAATATATTTTTATTTTATCTTTATTTTATCATTTTACGTTTTTTTCTTTTACCATGAGTTGTTATTTATTATTTAGTTTTATTGTATTTTTATATTAAAAATAATGTCACCCAGATTTTTGTATAATTAAAAACATTAATATATGTATTTTGTAACCCGGTTTTTAAATCTGGTTCAACCGGTCTGACCGGTCCGACTAGTGGACCGGTGAAATGACCGGTCCGATGTCCGATCCGGTTCTGAAAACATTGATTTGAGTACAACAAAAATAAAAGATTTTAATAAATTAAATATGTATTTAGACCTGAATTTTTCCTATTTTAATTTCATCACTTAAAAAATTCCTAACATAAAGAAAACATTAAACCATAAATAAGAATTGGTTTTCGCTAAAAAAATATAACAAATGACAAAAATTTTAAAAAACGATATCAAACGAACTTTGATTGAGCTCATTACAGCGGCGTTGGAACCATATCGTTGAACTCTACCATCTTAGATTTTAGGGTTTAGATTTTAGCCTTAGGGTTTAGGTATTTTTGGGGGGTGGGGGTTTAGGTGTTTAGGGGGTGAGGTGGTGGTTTTAGGCTTTTCGCGGTGGGGTTGAAGGGGGAGTTTAGGTTTTGGGGGGTGCGGGTGGAGGGGGTTTAGGTTTTTGGATCCGGGTTAGAGTTCGATGAGACGGTTCTAACGCCGCTGGAATGAGCTCAATCGGAGTTCATTTGACCCACTTCTTAGGATTTTTTAGTGAAAAAGCACTTTTTAGTTGAACATTCCCCTATATATGTATATACTAGGTTAAACCTTATATTTTTACACAGTTTGATTAAATACAAATTTTATAAAATAATATTTACTAGTCACCATGAAATAAGAAAATAATGAAATAAGCTATTTTTAAAAAAAATAAAAAATGTTTTACAAAAATAATTATAGAAAATCATTATTATTTGATAAGAGAGAGAAGCGGGAAATAAAAATTATCAAAAAATTAAAGAAATTTTTATAATTAATAGGAGAGAGAGGTGGGGAAAAATATTGAGAATGAACATGAGAGTGACAAGTGTCCACTAAAACCTATTTATATGGGAAGAATCATGAGAAAACTCTTTGTTCGTGAGAAAACCTACCCAAAGCAACTCCGACTGAACTCATGTTAGCGGCGTTGAAACTGGCTCGGCGTTTAGGTTTTTGGGGGTTTAGGTTTTTGGGGGTGGGGGTTTTAGGTTTTTGGAGGTGGGGTTTGTAGGTCCCCTGGGGGTGTTACGGAACTTCTAGATTCACGGTATGACACGGTGATAACGTACGGAATCCATGATCAACGTGCAACATGAAATACAATCAACAACACGGTGTAAATTAACCTTCTTTGTATTTCACCACAAACACTGTTTACAAACTCTCTCAGATCTGTTCTTCACTTCTAATCTCTAAGGTCTAATCTTTAAGACTTGTAAACACATATTTATAGGAAAACACAAATGCCCAGATCACCATAGGCGAGCGTAACAAGTTCGCTCCTAAATATGCTTAGGTGAACTTGTTAAGTTCGCCTATCTAAGAACTTATACAAAATTTTTGCTACAGTTATAAATTCATGCTCTAACAGACTCCCTCTTAACTGTTGCAAACAATTCTATCAATTACAAGTCAAAGACTCTAAGACTAAGACATAGAATCTTCAAGCTCGTTGTCACTAGAATATGCTCCAACAGACTCCCCCTTGACAACAGCTTCAGAAGATTGTCATCCGTCTTCAAGATCATCAATACAAATTGTAGTCTTCGTCTTGTTCATCTGCACACTCTCTCTTTCTTTCTAGAAGAAAACTTGGGAGAAGGACCCCTTGTCAACTTCTGTCTGCAATATTCAGTTTTTGCAAAGGAGAACAACCAAGTATAAACAACAATTAAGATTTCCATGGAAGCTGGAAAAATAAAATCTTTTTGGTTTTTCAAACATAAGAAACATAAAATATTTTTGGTTTTTATTTGTAAAAACTAACGTGTAAATACTAAAACACATCTTTTTAGTCAAACATCACGAGTAAGAAGATCATATCAGTATAAACAATGCATCAATCACATATCTTGGATAAACATCCCTAAACTTTCTATGAGTATCCTATCCAGATTCATTCCTTCATTTCTTTCAATTTTCAATTCTAAAAGAATATCAACATGAATCCACTTGCAGCCAACTTTCATTATATCAGATAAGATCAAATCTTTTAAGCTTCAACCAAAACATGTAATGATACGTGAAGAACTTCAAATAAGATGGGATCAGATCATAACATGCTTATAATAAATTACATACGAATTTGCAACACATAACATGTCAATCTAAGTTGTCAATATTATAAAAATTGAAACCATTAGTATCTTTGTGCCATGTTCTTGAGAATTAAGGTACCATTTATTTTGTAACACAACGTGTACCCTACAAATATGCCAACAGAAAAATAAATGTGCATTATCTTCAAGACATATAAAATCGTTGCAAGATAATTTTCAATCTCCATGATGAAATTATACCGTTAAACACACGAAAAAATAAAGCAGAGAATAAGAATGATTAAGAATCGAATGATTCAAATGTCTTGGTTTGGATGTAGTATCATGATTCATAGTAACAAAAAGATTGTACCGATTGAATTCTTAAACATAAGAATGATCAAGGAATCGATTGATTCAATGACAAAGGGTAGCGTGATCCAACTGTTATCTGGATGTATTCAATGGAATCAAGATATTGATCCAAGGGTTATTATATGTTCCAACAGATGTTGTCAGAAACATATTTTAGTTCAACATCACATTGCATGTTTTTCGGGGCATAAGCAGTGAAATAAACTAAAAAATTGTGTTTAACGATATAACAGATACTGGTCTAATGAAGTACTTTAGACCTTATATTCTATATCTGATAATAATCTTTTACACACACCCGACATATCATGGGTTCAAATCACAATTGTCACAAAGATCGTTATGTTGTCACACTACTAATGGACCAAAGATACTCATAGCCTATTGACAATTCAGACTACATGCTAGTATCCAAATTAAAAATATAATCATCAAGCATCAATTTTTGTTAAGCAAAAGTAGTTATGAAGCTATCGTTTCCCATACTGTGCAGTCTAAGAAGTTCTGATCACCACATTTATCACTGATATATTAGATAAGCAATCATAAAGGACAACTAAGGTCATGTGTGACTAAACACCTAATGATGTACTATCATTTCTCCTTATAACTTCAAGTAATGTCGATTTTAACATTTTCAATTTGTTTGGCTTTTCCAAAATCTTTTTGAAAGAAAGTAAAACAAAAGAAAATAAAAAACTTCCACGTAAACATTTTAAGAAAAACATTTTACTTGGTCACTTGGAAATTAGCAATTCAATCAATTAAAAAACACAAACCGATGTAATCGAATGTAATTGAATGTCTTTATCACCAAAACAGTTCTGTACTCCCCATCTCCTGTAGACTCCCCCTCAACTAGTCAAATGGTTGCATCAACGACTTTAAGCTCACCATCGTCATCTTAAGTTTCAGGTTGTCTTTTGGACTTGGTAAAACTCTTTCCAAAACAACATTGTGTGTGACTCCTAAGTAATAAAAGGAATAACTATGAACTAAACCGCAATGACAGGCAAGTGTACCTATCGAGTGTAACACATCTTAATGGTAAACTAGAATATCGAACCCTAGAGACACTATGTAACAAAACTAGACTCTGACTCGGACTAAGATTGATGATTGGGGGTTTTACTACACTACTGATTATCACTAGTAATTCAATAAACAAGATCGACTCAACTATCAAGACAAGAACAAAGGTGAAATCAAGAGATGGGAAGAATACTACCTAGGTCGGAATCCTACACGCAAAGCACAACTTCTACCGGTTCTAGAAACTAAGATGGATCTGGTTTTCTAAGGAAACAGCTCTAGACAACCTAGTGGATCCCTAATCACTCTCAGGGTGTCACCAACTACGGTACCTACAGATGTAAGAACTCACCAGATTGTTGAGTCACTTCTCAAGTATTTCCAACTATGACAAAGTACCGTAATTGACAGATTACCTCTTAGTCTCACCGTCCACAATACATTCAATGAATGCACGGGGTAATCTTAGAAGAATAACTATGATTCAAAATAGCTACATGTCACCAGACACCTAAACCAACTTCCTCTCAGACAGTTGACACTCGAATTCCTAATGATGAAGACTAAACGACTAATTCTCACCTCTCGGGTATTGAACTAGGACACACACTAACCTCTAATCAGTAGTCAAATCACAACTCCTATGGCTACTACGTCTAGCAAACCACCAAAATTATAAACCCTAAGATATATAATCAAGATACGCTAATTGAACTGGCAGAAAACCACAATCAACATATGGAATTGAATTCAATCCCACATTCAAAATTTAGCATGCATATTAATCACTATTATTAACTAAGATCATTACAAAATCATAAAACATCATTCAATATCTAAAAACCAATAAAAATCGTAACGTTAACAAATATTCATCTTTGACCTAGGCAGTATCAACGAGTTTAGCCTATAATCATGCTCGAAACAAGAATAACAGAAGTAATCAAGCAACACATGATCCAAAACAACCCAATTTTAAACAAAGATTGCAACTTTAATACCGAGAAAGCTAATCTAGACAAACCCGGAATCAAAAGCCTTGATCTTGCTCTTCAATTGACTCCCCTGCTCCTAAAATCGCCTCTTGAACTTCTCTAGACGGCTAATAATCGAACTCCTATGATAATCAAATTCTATTTAATTAAAAATTAGGGGTTTTTTTCACGGAATTCATGTTTCTCGCGTACCGCGAGAAAGTTGATCAGGTCCCTCGCGTACCGCGAGGGCCAAATTAGTCAGGTTGCTTTCTAGATTCCCTCGCGTACCGCGAGGGATCTTTCTCTGATCTTCACGTACCGCGGGAGCAAGAAATTTCATCGTTTTCACTTTTGAACCCTGGACTTTATTCTCGTGCTCGGTTTCTTCGGGTTTTCACTAGTACTTATCAAGAGCACCTGAAATCATAACAACGACTCAAATGTATACAAAAACGACTCTAAACAAATATAAAACTAATTAAAATGACACGAAAACCTAGGAATAAAGATGTGTGCTTTGCACTACATCAAACATCCCCACACTTAACCTTTTTTCATCCTTGAAAAAGTCTGCAATGGAATCTTAACTGAGATCTAACTTTAATAATCAATTACTAATTAGCATTTCAATATACTCACACGTTAAAAAGCAACAATCAATATTTATGTCCGATTAAACCTAAGCATCAACTATCTAGCCCCCGTTTTGTGTTCTAATTCCATTTTATACAACACACAATCAATCTATGTGACTCACACTTAGAAGCTACAGCTCTACCTAATCCCGTCTCACGGTCATGTTTAGGCACGGGTTAAACCATATAGATTTTCCCACCACGTTAAACTAAGATTTACATGTTTTTAGAAATCAATGGATTATGGATCGATTGGAATGAGTATTATTAACTGTATATGAATCAACCTCACCTAGAGGTGCATCTCCCAAGTCACTATCCCAAAAGGTAGCACATAGGCTGCAGTCTATCAATTAAGCACATAAGCATCTAACTTAGAGGCGTATCCACCAAGTCACTATCCCCGTGGGTAACACATAAATCAGAACTTCTTTATCCAAACACTGATCACTCAAATCCCAATCCATGAGTGTATCAACCAAGTCGCTATCCTGGAGGGTAACACGTAGGTCAAGACTCAAGCCTTCAGTTTATTAATTAGACTAATTATTAGATGGAATTATGGATGCGAGCGCCACCAAACTCAGATTTATTCTCATAAAAAGAGAATGGTGTGCCAAGAAATTTTCAAAAACCTCTAAATTTTAACTTAACGTGCTACCTATCACCCTATATTGACAGTTTCAGTATTACCGACACCCTAAGATGAGTACCCACAAGATTTCATGAACTTATTACGTGATTAATCCTAAGTAACACTCACAAGTTATTTAAGTTATTCAAGCTGGCTGGGTCTACCAAAACATCACTAATTAGACGCGTTTTCTATTATTTAAATCATTTAAACTCAACAAGCAGATCCAGTTGTACTATCATTTTCTATTTATTATGCAAAACTTTTGATTTCAAAGGACTTTTTTTTCAAAATTTTTAATTTTTTTGTATTTTTGGATTTTTATTAAGACACAAACTAGACTAGACACTCACATCCTCACACTTGAAAGACACATTGTCCTCAATGTGAAGCAAGACACAACTAAAAATAAAAATCCAAAAATAAAACACGAAGCGACTTAGCTGGTAATGCATTTGCAAAAAAATGTGCAGCTTTGTTCTTCCGTGTGTGCACCGTATAGCATTTCGGTCGTGGTTGCACATCTTGTCGGGTTGCCTGTACAAAGTAATAGAAGCATCGGTCCCGCCCGAATGGAGATTGAGTACGGGCAAGACGATCAATACCTGCAAAAGAAACCTCACAACAAACCCGCAGCATTAAACTGACACAATTAAGGACTCAAATTAACTAAAAGACACGACTGACTCAACTGACTCTGGATAGAATGCATGGATACGTACCCGATGGGTGACAAACACATAGACATGAATGTCACAGCAAGTAAGTTAGGTCATCGGTTACGAAACGATTCTCGTTTCCATGGTCGGTGCTCGTGAATGAGAAGATGATGGTATGGATGATGGGTATGATAGATGATATGAATGGCGAATGGTAGGATATATGGTGTTAAATGTGGTTCAAAATGGTGGAAGAATGGTGGTGAGTGGTGATCGGGGAAACCATGGGAAACAAGGGATAAAGGCAATTCCAGACACCCCTCACGTACCGCGAAGAACCAGGGGCCGTTTCTCACGTATCGCGAGGGATTGAGAAACCAGCCAGTCAGAACTTTTGTCTACCGCGTACCGCGAGAGAACTGGGTACATTCTTCGCATACCGCGAGGAGGGGTTGTTCACAAAAAGTTAAGAAAAAATTTCAATTTTATACTTAAAATATTTTAGACCCCTAAAAATCCTTCTTCACCCAAATTCCTTAAAAACTCATTCAATGCATAAAAACATATGTAAACATACTTGGAACTTTGTTCCCGATGATTTTCCTCACCAAATTAAGCGCGAATCCCTACAAGACACGACACACACAAAACACAATACCGAAAAACACAGAAAAGACACGGACTCATACCAAGAAAAGCATACAAACTCTACATCCCAGGCACTTGCCTGAGAATCAAACAAGCCTATTAGGGGGCTTCTCTTTGATCCTAACCGGTACTGCCTTCATCCTCCGCGGCCTCCCGGTCTTGCACCAACTCAGCAACTTCACACTCTTATCAAACCATGAACTCAGAACATATTTTGCACACAGATCCTTCTACCACAGCCTAAATCTATCCAGGTCCAAATATAACACTGCTCAAATATCGTAGCAAGTTTTCATCCTTAAACATGCCCACACTTGGGGTTTGAATTCTCCCTAAACCAGATGAATCTATCAAAGTACGGGTTCTCTTACGAGGTGGCCTAGACCTATGGACACTTGAACTAGTGGTCGGCTCAACACTCACCCTCTCAAAATGCACGACGGTGTTGTGTAGCGGTTCAGGAATGGGATTTTCTATATGTGGGACCTCTAAACATTCCCCCGGACCTTCGGGATCCTCTACAACTTAATCTGACTTCCCCACACTTGCGGTTATGCCTATGATCTCATCTAACTCTGCCATCATCTTCAGCAGATCATCAGGCACATCATTGCCGTATCCGTCCGGCTCTTTCAGCAACTTCTCTAATTCTACTACCCAATCAGATGGTTCTTCTAAATTCGGGGCTGGTTCACCTACTTCTAACACCGGATCAGAGTCCTGATGGTAGTCCACGAAGGAATCAAGCATGCCCATGGAGTGGCTATGCTCGCCAACATCCTTCACGGACTACGTAGCATTGAATGTGGCTGACTCATCTCCCACACGAAGTGTGAGCTTTTCGTCAAAGACATTGATTACTGCCTTGGCGGTGCACAAGAATGGGCGCCCAAGGATGAGTGGGACTCTATCATCCACTTCCATATCTAAAATAACGAAATCCACGGGGAAAACAAATTTGCCTATTTTCACTAACAGGTTCTCCACAATTCCCCATGGCTACTTGACTGAACGGTCAGCCAAGAATATACTCATGCGCGTCGGCTGAGGTTCACCTAGGTCTAGCTGGTTATATAAGGAATATGGCATCAAATTGATGCTAGCACCTAAGTCGGCCAACGCGTGGTGCAAGGGCAAACTGCCTAGGAGACACGGGATTGTGAAACGCCCTGAATCTCCAAATTTCTCGGGCAGTTTGTTCTGTACCACAGCAGAACTTTGCTCACTAAGTGAGACTTTAGAGACCTCCTCGAGTTTCTTCTTGTTGGAAAGAAGATATTTAAGGAATTTGCCATACTTTGGCATGCGCTGGAGGGTCTCACTGAGCGGAAGATTGACCTTGAGTTGTTTGAACATATCAAGAAATTTACTGTGTTCCCAAACTTGCTTGAATGGCAGCAAACGTGCTGGGTAGGGAACACGAGTCAGGTCAATCTCAGGGGTTTGCATCTCCGCCCCCTTCTTCTTCTCCTCTGCCTTCTCGGCAAGCACCTCAACTATTTTCTCCTCGTCAACCTTTTCCTCGGCCATCTTAGCATCGATCTTAGCAAATCTAGCTCTCCAGTCTATCTTCTTGACCTCCTCATGTGACGGAATATTGTACACACTGGAGTGGGGTCATCCTCAACAACCTCTTTCTCCCCCACACTCCTAACTGACACGGCCATCACTGAAACGTTAGAGCTTGAAGATGGACCTCCCTGTCGATCTTTCAAGCTCTTAGCGATGTCCTCAACCGTGCATTGCAGATCATGGAATGCCGACTATTGATTCTTCAATAGAGTGTCGTGGCTATGCAATCTCTACCTAGCATCCCTGTCCTGCTGGACTAAGTGGGCAAGCATTTGTGTCTGAGTCTCAAGCATCTCTTTTATCATAATCGTGTCGACACTACTTCCCGTGCTAGCTACTGTATCTCCTCCTCCATGCTGCTATTGACGACCATTAAACCCAGGCGGGTTGTTTCCAGATATCCACCCCGAGCCAAAAGAATTATAGTTGTTGTACCCTCGGTTCTGGTATTGGTTGCCAGCAAAACTCACATGCTCTTAATTATTTACTGGGCAATCACGGGTTTCGTGGCCTCCCCTGCACACTTGACACTGCTGAGCACTGAGTTTCAGCTCTTTGATTTCATTAACCATATAGGCGAGGGCAGCAGCCATGCTAGAATCAAGAGTGACCTGATGCACAACTCTAGGAGATGTGGTGGATGATCTAGCACTAGGAATAGAAGTCTTAGTAGATGGGTACTACTGTTCGGCCTGAGCGAAGCTCTCGAACATCTCCTCGCACTCAGCAGGCTCAAATCTTTCCATAATACGGCCACCCGCAACTGTATTGAACATATGCTGCTTCTCGAAGGTAAGGCCATTATAGAACTTCTCCACTATCGCCCAGTCTGAAAGACCATGCTAGGGACATCGGCTCAACAGCGCGTTGAACCACTCCCAGGCCATGTGATAGGGCTCGTCGGGATCCTTCCGGAAGGAGTGGATTTGGTCCCGAAGGCGAGCGGCCCTGGATGGTGGATAGTACTTCTTGTCGAACTTGGCTTGAAGATCCTCCCAAGTGGTAACAGAGTTATCCGGGAGGGTGTCAAGCCAAGTAGATGCACGCCCAAAGAGCGAGAATGGAAAGAGACGCAAGTAGATAGCGTCCTCAGATACATCCGTGTTATTAAATGTATCACATATACGAACGAAACGGGACAAGTGTCCGTGTGCATCCTCATCCTCAAGGCCATGGAACTGAGTAGCATGAGTGATCATACTCATGACATGTGATGGGATCTGCTAAGAATTGGCGTTTGGAATAGCGGGGCGGGTGATCAAAGATCTCGCGCCGTGACCCCATCACTGGCCCTCTAGTGTACAGTATGCCTCGCTGGTGGATCAGCGTCGCCCATTTTAGGAAATGGAATTGGGCTAGTAGGATGTACATGGTTGTTGCACAGCTCTTTTAAACGCTCCCGAAAGTCGCGGGTGCGCTCGTGAAGCTCTCGCTCGGGCTCTAAGAAAGCAGAATACGGTGGTCATCCCTACGAGCGAGTATGGTGCATAAACAGAAAGACTCAATAGGTAAAAGAAAACAGAGACTCAAGAACATAACGACTCAATCTTATACTAGACACACAAGTAAGCACAGAAGACAAACACACAGAACAGACTCAAAGAAAACAAAACACACCAAAAATCAAAAAAAGAACTAACTAGAGTTAATATTGCTATTACTAAGTGTCCCCGGCAACGGCGCCAAAAACTTGATGTCGTCCAGACAGTCTATAAAACAAATAACAAAACCTAACCTAGACTCCTAAGTAATAAAAGGAATACCTATGAACTAAACCGCACTGACAGGCAAGCGTACCTATCGAGTGTAGCACAACTTAATGGTAAACCAGATTATCGAACCCTATAGAAACTATGTAACAAAACTAGACTCTGACTCGGACTAAGATTGATAATTGGGGGGGTTACTACACTACTGATTATCACTAGTTATTCAATAAACAAGATTGTCTCAACTATCAAGACAAGAACAAAGGTGAAATCAAGATATGGGAAGAATACTACCTAAGTCATAATCCTACTCGTAAAGCACAACTTCTACCGGTTCTGGAAACTATGATGGATCTGGGTTTCTTAGGAAACAGCTCTAGACAACCTAGTGGATCCCTAATCACTCTCAGGGTGTCACCAACTAAGGTACCTACAGATGTAATAACTCACCAGATTGTTGGATCACTTCTCAAGTATTTCCAACCATGAAAAAGTACCCTAATGGACAGAATACCTCTTAGTTTCACCGTCTACAATACATTCAAGGAATGCACGAGGTAATCTTATAAGAATAACTATGATTCAGAATAGCAACAGGTCACTAGACACCTAAACCAACTTCCTCTCAAACAGTTGACACTCGAATTCCTAATGATGAAGACTAAACGACAAATTCTCACCTCTCGTGTATTGAACTAGGACACACACTAACCTCTAATCAGTAGTCAAATCACAACTCCTATGGCTACTACGTCTAGCAAACCACCAAAATCATAAACCCTAAGATCTACAATTAAGATACGCTAATTGAATTGGCAGACAACCACAATCAACATATGGAATTAAATTCAATCACATATTCAGAATTTAGCATGCATATTCATCACAATTATTAACTAAGATCGTTACAAAATCATAAAACATCATTCAATATCCAAAAACCGATAAAATCACAACTTTAACAAATATTCATCTTTAACCTAGGCAGTATCAATGAGTTTAGCCTAGAATCATGCTCGAAACAAGAATAACAGAAGTAATCAAGCAACACATGATCCAAAACAACCTAATTTTAAACAAAGATTGCAACTTTAATACCGAGAAAGCTAATTTAGACAAACCCGGAATCAAAAGCCTTGATCTTGCTCTTCAATTGACTCCCCTGCTCCCAAAATCGTCTTTGGAACTTCTCTAGACGACTAATAATCGAACTCCTATGATAATGGGAATCAAATTCTATTTAATTCAAAATTAGGGTTTTTTTCACGAAATTCCTGTTTCTCGCGTACCGTGAGAATGTTGATCAGGTCCTCGCGTACCGCGAGGGCCAAATTAGTCGGGCTACTTTCTGGATTCCCTCACGTACCGCGAGGGATCTTTCTCTGATCTTCGCGTGAGCAAGAAATTTCATCTTTTTCACTTTTGAACCCTGGACTTTATTCTCGTGCTCGGTTTCTTCAGGTTTTCACTAGTACTTATCACGAGCACCTGAAATCATAACAATGACTCAAATGTATACAAAAAAGACTCAAAACAAATATAAAACTAATTAAAAAGACATGAAAACCTAGGAATAAAGATATGTGTTTTGCACTACATCAATCTTCTCAGGAACAACATTCTTCTTCCCTTTATTTTTGTAAGGACAATTCACCACAATGTGTCCCATCTCATTACAATGAAAGCATGTACGCCTGTCTTTGTAATCTCTGATATTTGTAACTCTCCTTGAGTTTGAAGAACTTCCAAATGTATAATTTCCAGATGATTTAGAATCAACACATTTGTGGTTCTTCTTCACATCCTTTGAGTCTTCTTTCTTAACCTATTTCGGTATCCCTTCTACCATAGCTTCATCAAAATATTCATCATCACTCTTATCAGAATACACCATATATTCACCTATGACTGGATTCACCTTCAACACAGTCTTAGGATCTAAATCCACATCTTTTATAATCTCAGGTGCAACAGAATAGTTCCCGTTGAATGGTGGAGGAACATAACCAATACCACTGGTTCCCTTCCGCTCTTCAGTATTATTGTTATAATATCCAAGTAAGAATGATGAATTTCCAAAGCTTTCTAACTTTCTGTGGAGTGTGATCACCTATGCTTTAGATTTAGCAAGTTCCTTATCATTCTCAGAAAGAACAGTATTTCTTTTCTCAACTTCTGCATAGGCCATATCCAAGTGATATGCCTGCTCTTTGATCTTCAAAGTAAGAGAATTAATGTCTCTCTTCAGTGATTCTATCCTTTCAACACACACATTCTCATTATCTTTTAATTTATGATTTACCGTGTGCATCGATTTCATATCACAAATGAGGTTTACGTTTTCATCCATAATCCTCATTATTTATCCTTCACTGAAACACATTTAGAACAAAAAGTTTCAAAGTTAGAAACTACCTCAGCTTTTACTTCTAAAGAAGATGCACCGGGAGCCATGAAAACGTCACTATCAGCTTCACTCTGTTGGTTAACATTGACTGGCTTTGCATCAATTTTCGATTCACTCATATCATCTTCAACTGCCTGGAAGCTTTCTTCAGTCTCCACATCACTCTCGGTAGACTGATTACTTTCACCAGAACGAATACTCTTAGTATCACTTAAACCAGGAGAAGAATCACTCTCAGAATCACTCTGCTTCTCTAATTCTTCTTTGATCAAGGTCACGAACGCTTGAGTAGTAACTTCACCTTTTTTCTTCAAAGTTTCCCATAGATCTCTTGAAGTTGAACACTTCCCGAGACTATGAAAGATTTGTTTTGGTAAAGACATTTGTAAAGTCGCACGCGTATTCAACTCTTGATCAAATAAAATATTTTATGTTTTAGTAAGAGCTGACACTGGTTTAGGAGCATCATAATATTCCATAAACGCATAAGTAGGATGCTTATATCCTTCCAAGATAGGTATCCAAAAACTTTCATCAGTGTCTGACACGAAGTGTTCGAACCGGACTTTCCAACTAGAGTATTCTGGTACGCACAAAAGCCTTGGTGGTATAGTTCCAATCTCATTATCATCACAAGAATTTGATATTTTGAAAATTTTGTGAAAATAACCGGAAAATTTTTCCCGCCAAAATACTTTTTTTTAATCAACACTAGCGAACTTAGTAAGTTCGCCTAGCTAGGTTCGCCTGAAACTGCCTAAGCGAGCTGGATAAGTTCGCCTGAACTACACTGAGTGAACTTGATAAGTTCGCCTATTTAAGGTCGCATGTAACTGAATGATCAAGTTCGCCTGCAACAGCTGAAACTTCAGGAAAAACAAAAGGCACGAACTCAGACTTCTGATAATCATGATTTCAGATATATATGATTAAATTGGACAAATCTGAACCGTAGCAATGTGTAGGAACTGATTTGGAACATTTCTATCGGATCAAATTCTTCAAATCAATCAAAATTTCTCCATTTTTATCAAGAACACGAACAAGATGAAAAAGTCTTCAAAATCCCTGAATTTTGTTGTTGATTGTACACGAAAACACTACGAATCTTTTGTAATCAAGAGCAAAGGCTCTGATACCAATTGTAGGTCCCCTAGGGTGTTACGGATCTTCTAGATTCACGGTACGATACGGTGATAATGTTGCGGAATCCATGATCAACGTGTAATACAATCAACAACACGGTGTAAATTAACCTTCTTTGTATTTCTTAAGAAACACTGTTTACAAACTCTCTTAGATCTGTTCTTGACCTCTAATCTCTAAGGTCTAATCTTTAAGACTTGCAAACACCTATTTATAGGAAAACACAAATGCCCACAGCACCATAGGCGAACTTAACAAGTTCGCTCCTAAACATGCTTAGGCGAACTTGTTAAGTTCACCGATATAAGAACTTATTCAAAATTTGTGCTACAGTTATAAATTCATGCTCTAACAGACTCCCTCTTAACTCTTGCAAACAATTATATCAATTACAAGTCAAAGACTCTAAGACTAAGACATAGAATCTTCAAGCTCGTTGAAACCGGCTCGGCGTTTAGGTTTTTGGGGGGTGGGGTAGGGGAGTTTAGGTTTTTGGGGGTGGGGTTTGTAGGTCCTCTAGGGGTGTTAAGGATCTTCTAGATTCACGGTACGACACGGTGATAACGTGCGGAATCCATGATCAACGTGTAATACAATCAACAACACGGTGTAAATTAACCTTCTTTGTATTTCACCACAAACACTGTTTACAAACTCTTTCAGATATGTTCTTGACTTCTAATCTCTAAGGTTTAATCTTTAAGACTTGTAAGCACCTATTTATACGAAAACACAAATGTCCACGGCACCATAGGCGAACTTAACAAGTTCGCTCCTAAAGATGCTTAGGCAAACTTTGTTAAGTTCGCCTATCTAAGAACTTATACAAAATTTTTACTAAAGTTACAAATTCATGCTCTAACAGGGTTTAGCTTTTAGGGTTTAGCTTTAGGCTTTACATCAAGTTTGATGAGCCGGTTCTAACGCCGCTGGAATGAGTTCAATCGGAGTTCGTTTGGGTCGGTTTTCACGAGTTTTCTCACGAAGAGAAGTTTTCTCATAAACTCAACCCTATATATATTAAAAATTTCCCAAAAAACGTGTTTTTACATGTTTTTAAAAAAAATTGAAATCATTCTATGCAACTTTTATAAGATTTTTATCAAAAAATATACAAAAAACGCCAAGCGGTTTTTTTTATAAAAAAATGGACAAAAATCCCCATTTTTTGTTTAAAAAATTATGTTACTTAAGTAACATAACATGTTACATATGTAAAATAACTGGCTAGGATTTTTAAATTTTTTTTTTTTATAAAAACATTTGGTCGGTGCTTTTTTGATTTTTTTTATAAAAAGTTTTGAAATTACATATAAAAGGTTTTCCAAAAAAAACCTTGGAAAAATCCGTTTTTTGGAGAGTTTTCTATGTTTTCATAACTTGGAGAGATTTTCATCCTATACATTCTCTATATATATACATATATATACATAGGGTTGGGTTCCAGAGAAAACCAATAGTTAGGCAAAAACTGAAAAAACCAATCGTAATTGTTGATTATTAGTGATCAATGGTCTATGTTATCGAGTAGTTTGAGTGTAAATATAAATAATTAAAAAACTAGATTTTAATGCTTTAAGGGTAAATATGATATTTCATACACTCTTAATACGGGAATCCTTATTTTACAAAATCACAATCCCTTACTATTCTCGTTTCTCTCTTTGACCCTTTAAGACTCAAAAGGTATAATATTTGGGTTTATTCAAAATCAAAAAATGTTGTTGACGTAATTTGTATGTGTGTAAAAAAATCGTGTGCATGTTATACCAGTTTAATATAATTCCTAAATGTGAATTTTTTAATTTTTTTTTAAAGTTATATGGATTACAAGGACAATTAGGCTATTAGTATTTGATTCTTCATATAATTATTGAATTACGTATGAGTAATACAAAGAACCATATTATTTTTTATTGGTTACGTATATGTATTCAACGAAAACAGAAGATAGCAGTGTTAATATCCAACATTAGTATCTATTGTTTACGTGTACGTATTCAAGGATTAACAAATATTATAAATTGTGTTTTTGGTAATATTTTTTATTGGTTACGTATACGTATTCAACTAAACATAAGATAGGTGTGTTAATATCTCACATTAGTACCTACTGTTTACGTATATGTATTCAAGGATAGGCGAACCGAGAGAAGTTGCAAGAACAATAAGGTATGTATAATATGTTATATACATTATGTTCTTTTATTATTATAGTACATAATTTGTATTATATACGTATATGTACTTTAGGTAATTATTCATTACCTTTTTATTAGAGTATTGTCTTAAGTTTTAGCCATATATATAGGAAGTATATATAAAATACTTATATGTAAATTTGTATGTGTAATTTTTATTACAGTATTGTCTTTGTTTGTTTATGAGTTATTTAATCTTCCCAATGAAGTCAAAATGATATAATATACCCAGAGTTCTTTGTTTTTATTCGTATGATCAAATTATGTTAGATCATTTGAATATTCAACAAAAAAGAAAATAATTATGGATTAGAGAGAATCAAGGGATTCAATACTAAAAATATATAATTACCTGAAATAGTGGAGGTTGAATTTTACTTAAATACCCTTTTAAAAATAAAAATAGAAAATTAATTACAAATTACGTGATTGGTGGATATTGGTTTTCTTGTTTTTCGTCTAACTTTATGGTTTTCTCTTGATCCCCTATATATATAGGGAAAATGTGGAAAAGAAACCCTCTTGAGATAAAGAAACCCTATAAAAAAAATTAGTAATTTTTTTTAAAAATTTGGGATTGATTATTTATATAAAAAAAGCCCCGGTCGCAAAAAAAAATTTAAAAAAGCGCCGAAAAAAAATAAAAATAAAAAACATGTAAAAAATAACTAAAATCTGCGTTTTTTTCTTACGTCAGCAATTACATATGTAAAAACGTCAGATTTTTAAAAAAAAAAATTTTTTAAAAAACCACTCGGCGCTTTTTATATTTTTTTCACCAAAAGTGATAAAATTGAATTATAAAATTGAATGTAGAATCCATTTAAAAAATAAAAAAAGTTTTTTTTTACATATGTAAAACAGGGTTTCGTGGGTTTCTTCATCTCAATTGGGTTTTCATTATAACTATCCCCTATATATATATATATATATATATATATATATATATATATATAGGGTTGAGTTCCAGAGAAAACCAATACTTAGGCGAAAACCGAGAAACCACTAAAAAAACAATTTTAACCAATAATATTGATTTTTTATTTTTTTATAAGAGTATCAGTGTAACATTACAAATTTTTACCAAAAAATTATTTAAATATTGGTTTACATATACATAACCCATACTGTTATGTATACGTAAACAGAAAACAAAAAAATTCAAAAAAATTACGGTTACGTATACGTAACCTATAGTATTAATCATTCTTTTAGTGGTTTTCTCGGTTTTCGCCTAACTTTGTGGTTTTCTCGGGATCTCTCCCCTATATATATATATATATATATATATATATATATATATATATATATATATATATATATATATATATATATATATATATATATATAGTTAGACCCCAGGATGATATAAAATCCATAATACATTACTAAAAACATTTAAGAATTATGGACCAATAGAATATTTTACAAAGATAGTTTAGAGCGATAAGATAGGATTTGTAAAGGTCAGACCATAAAACCTTTTACGTCGATTCTGGCATTAGCGGCTAAAAGGTCCTCAAGAAGTCAACCACCACCTTATTATTTTAGACTGTCCGCAACCTGTTCATAATCTATTCTTAAAATATTTTTAATTTTTACTTTTTTATTTTAATTTTTTATTTTTTTATAGGGGGTTTGTTCAGAGCATCGTGGTATTCCAACACTTAAAAATTTAGCCTCTGATGGAGGCGATCATAAATAGAAAGAGTAAATAAAATGCGAAGTAAATAAAATATACCAGACTATTGCTGTAGAGTGTAGAAACTTCAAACACTTTTATTTTTAGAGAGAGTATTTTAGAAGAGATTTTTAGAGTTGTGCTCCGAGGATGTCTATTCTAAGATAAGTGATCCCTTTATATAGAAGGGATTTTACATGCGTTGGTCTCAATATGGGATCACAAAGACACATTTGTCAAAAAGAAAATAGTAATTAGCAATTATTATTGCTTTCTTTTTCAAAAAGTAAATAGTAACTAACAATTATTTTGCTAGAATGCGTAATTGTGTCTGCTATGCAAACTATTATTAGAGTCTTCTGATCATGCTCTTGTGGGGCCTATTGTGACATCTTGTTTTTGAGTTTTCCAGATAAATCTTCTGGGTTGAATTCTTGCTTGTATTCATCAAGAATATGGCTGATGTATTCTTCATCTAAAGGTTCATTAGTATCATCTTGCCCTTCGTGAAAATTTTTCTCTGTTTCTTCTTCTTCAGTCTGTGATGAGGTTGACATTGTTGAAGGAGATCCTCCTTTCTTAAAATTTTTAATGAGTTCTTTCTTCATTTCAGCTAAATAATAATCCATAATTTCTTTATTACTGATATGATCAGTGCTCTTGATTGTTTGAATTTTTCTAACAATATGTCTGAACGGGCTAGGAGCCTCCTTCTGTGGTTGGCTATGTGCCTGTTCTCCATAGTTCTTAATTGTGTTTTTTTAATTTTTTCTATGGTATCATGGATTTCTATGATACTATTTGTGACCATTGTCATCTTTTTCCAGAATTTTGTAAAGGAAATGCTATGAAGACAAAGAATATTTTGGCTGGTATAACCAACCTCTAGAGACTATTTCCAAATCCATGGAATACTAAATTGGACAAAGAAATGAGATGCAGACATCTCTTTGATGAAATTTTCATTTTGTTGTGCTTCTATTAAAGCTGGAGATACCTCTGCCCATTGGATACACAGATTTTTATATAAATCTGGTAGAATATTTATGGATGGACCAAAAGATTGCCATCATTTGTAAAACCAGACTGGAATTTTCTGTCCGTAAATATGAGAACAAATTTTTATGAACAACGAATGTTTCTGCTTCGGGTTCTCATATAAGAATGTGTTATAAAAGGCATTCATATAATCCCAATAATTATATTTAATTGGAACTTTTGTTTATGGGTGTATAACCTCTCTTTCTCTTGAGGGAGAAGTTCCCCAAGTTTCTACAGATATGATCTGTTTGATAACAATTTTGCTGAAACTGTAAACATTGGAGTTTCCTCCATGATAATGCTCAATTTCATAATTTTCTTCTTTTAGAATATATTCATAATATTGTCTATGCTTATATGCCTCTACAGTATAGGATCATGTATCCATGTATCTGTGTATTAACAACCATGAGTTATTCTTCCATTTTAGATCTTTATTTTCCAAAAAGAGTATAACCTCTTTATGTGGACTTTGAGCCCAATTTTTGATATCATCTTATGTTTTATCAGAAACAGCTTTAGCATATGATGCTTCTGTGTCTTTTGACTTTTGAGAGGCCTTGTAGGCTAAAAACTCCTTATAAAGAGTCTCATCAGATGCTGATGTAGATCCTACAGAAGAAATGTTCTCTTTAACCAGTTTTTTGTTACCAAATTGGGATATAACCCTTTGGTTATGGCTGTGACTTCCTCTTACTCTATGAGAGGGAGATCGACCCCTTCCTCTTCCTTGCTCCCAAGGAAGCATCTCTGAAATATTTATCCACATGAAATATTTTTTTCTTTTTTACGTAATAAATGTTTCTTTTCTTCTAAATAAGAAATTCGGATATTAATATTAGTGTTCATATATCCTTTTGTTTTTGGTTCCAGAAATTCATTTTCCTGGATTTCCTCTTTGTGGATTTCGTCAAGCCTTATCTGGAGAGTATAAGTTTCTACTTTCTCTCGAATCTCGAGGAGAGCCTTATTTATTGGACCTTTTGAATAAGCCATTAATTTAAATATTCTCTGATATGAAAATCAGGAAGACTATTATCACTACATTTTTTATAGAGAATATCAAAATCAAATGGAGCTAAATGTGACTGTCATCTTGCAAACATCTGTTTAGAAACATCATATTTGAAGTCTTTAGAAAACATAAATTTTGCTGCTTGGCAATCAGTTTTAATAATAATTATTTTATTATATAAATCGTCTTGGAATTTTAAAACATATTTTACTATAGCTATAATTTCTTTTGCTGTAGTAGCATAATTTTTTTGACTGTTATTCCATTTTCCTGAATGGAATCGAACCAAATTTTCTTGGTTATTCCATTTTCTTTTGCTATAGGAGAAATTTGTTTGAGAATTCCTCCATAGCCTATATCAGAGGCATCTGTTTCTACAACATTTTCCCAATTTGGGTTGGCAATCATCAAGTAGGGAAAGTTTTCTACCTTTTGCTTAATCTTTTGGACTGTTTTTGTATGATTTTCAGACCATGGCTAAAGGTTCTTTTTTAATCTATCATATAGGATAGATGTATCTTCTGCCAAATTTTTATAATAAGGGAGAATATATTTGAGACTTACCAAAAATCTTTGTAATTGTGTTTTTTCGAGTATTTCATCTCGGAATTTTGATCCAAATTGAATACTTCAATTAATCGGAATTATATTTCCGGTTTCAATATTATGACCTAAAAATATAATATTTGTTTGGAAAAACATCATTTTTAGTCTAGAGATAACTAGTCCATTTTTTATGATAATATTCTTGAATATATCAAGATGTTTAAAATGAGATTCAATATCTTTTGAAAATACTAGGATGTCATCAATGTAGACTATTATAAACTCAATATAAGGAATGAAAATATCATTCATAATATTTTAAAATTTTGATGGGGCATTTTTTAAACCAAATGGCATAACATTCCATTCATAATTCCCAGAAGGTACCACAAAAGCGGTTTTGTACCTATCTTTTTCATCAATTTGAATTTGTCAATATCTAGATTTTAAATCAAATTTTGAAAATATAATTGCATTATGTAATTTGTCTAATAAATCTTTTTTATTAGGTATATGATACCTAATCCATTTTAAAACTTTATTAAGATGTTTATAATTTATAACCAATCTTGTAATACCTTTTTCTTGTTCTGAATATTTATTGACATAAAAAGCGGTACATGACCACAAAGATTTTGAGCTTTTAATAATGTTTTTATCTAAAAGGGATTTGATCTCCTTTTTGCATAATTCCATATATTCAGAATTCATCTAGCATGGTCTTGCTTTAGTTGAAATCTGATTTTCTTTAAAATCATTTTCATAAGGAAGAGAAATAATATGTTTCTTCCTATCTCATAAACATTAGGATGATCATTACATATTTGTAAGGTAAATTGGTTTTCAACTAGTTTAATTTTTTCTTGTAATTTTGGATTGTTTATTCTATCTTGGATTTTTAGAGAAAATAACTCTTTTTTGTAAAAAATCAATTTGATTTACCTTTGCTTGTAAAAGAGATTCTTTTATATCATTTAAAGTCCTGGAAAAATTTCATTTATTCCTTTTGCGTCAACATTTTTTAAGGGAAATATTTTGTTTAAAAATGGAGTTCCAAGTATTACTTGGCTTGTAAGGTTTTTAACTAGTAGAAAACTAGTTAGAATACAAACCTTGTTTCTACAAGCATAAGCATGAGGTAATTTTATTCTATTTTTAATTTTTCACTATTAGCATAGCTTAATGAATTAGAAGTTTTATGAAAATATTTTGTAGGGATTAATCCTTCTTGAATACAGTTTAAATCAGCACCACTATCTACTAGTGCCGTTATTTCTATCAAGAAATTTTCTTCTATCAAGAGTTTTATTTTGATGTGCCATTTTTGGGTGGTTATTATGGCCATAATACTTTCTATCAAAAAACCATTTGAATTTGTTTCTGGCTGAGGAGTATTTATTACAACCTTATTTTTTTCAAGATTTATAATTTTTTTTCTTCTAGATTTCTATTATCTTTTTGAAGTACTTTTACTTCTATTTTTAAATTATCAGTTTCTATCTTTAGATCTTGTATACCATCTGGCTTTGGAATTTGATTTCTCTCACCTAGTTGTTTTTTAATTCTAATAGAGAAAAAGGTTTTAAATCTTTTTGAGGATTAGAAGTAGATGCTCCTTCTGAATCCTTTTGTTTTCTTAAATATTCATGAATTAATTTTTCTTTAATTTCTGGATCATCTACTACTTTTAATAGATCTAATATTTCATTTGAGATTTAATCTCTTAATTCTCTATCTTCTAGCTTGTTAAGCTTCTTCCTAACCCAGCAGGTTTTTGTTTTGTGACCTAATTTGCCACATTTCCTACATTTTATAATTTTTTTAAATTCATTTGAAAACTTATTTTCTTTATATTTTCTTTTTCTATCAAATTTTCTTTCTTCTCTTTTTATTTTTCTTTTATAATGCTTCCTAGGAGAAGATGTTTTTAATCTATTTGTTCAAGATATATTTTCTAGTTTATTTTCTATGTCAAATTGGCTACAGAATTCGCCTAATTGTCTCTTTTCATTAAGAGAGTGTTCCTTGATTTGTTGATTAAATTTTATTTTATTATATACGCTTAAACCTTCTTGTACACATGTACCTATAAGTTTTTCATATGTATAAGCATCATAATTTATGACCCCGTCTTTTCTTAATTTATTTTTTATTCTTTCAGCAAATAAGTGAGGAAGACCGTCTATAAACTTAGACTTCCAATGAGAACTATTTACCTCAGGTAGTTCCATGACTCTACATAGAAAAGTATCTTTATACCATCTAAAAGACGTAAGAGTTCTACATCTAAGGTTTTGTAATAAAGTTATGATATTTTCAGAATCTTCAGACCATCTGCCTGTAAAATGTTCTATAATATTGATGATTAATGTGTAAACAACATTACTTTCTGTGTCACCTTCTTCTTGTTTTACACTATTAAGGATTTTATCCTTATCAGGCTGAGATAAATAATTATCCCACCAGCTTTTTAGCTGTCCTGTAAAACCTGATACAATCATGTTTGCTACTGTCTTAATGGAATTACCATTGTTTTGACATATTGTGCCATACATAAGCATTCTATGAACTGTATTATAGATCTGTCCTTCAGTTTGACCATCTATATTTCATTCATACATCATTTTACCACTGTATGAGTTATTAACTATATATTCTTGTTCTTCTATTAGAACATCTTGTGGAGTTAGCCTAGGATAGTAATATTTTCTTTGTGTTGGCTTATCTGCCCATTTAGATAATTTTAAGATTTCATCATTAATTTTTTCTTGATAATTTTCTCTGAGAAATCAGTTAATGTGTTAATTTTTATATTTTTTAAAGTGTTAATTTTTTTTTTTTTTTTTTTTTGTTAATTGTCTCATTTAAAGTTTTTATTAAATTATCTTCAAACCTTATCTTAAAGTCTGTAACCTTAGGAGATAATTGTATACTAGGGGTAGCCATAATTTAGTTGGACCCTTTACTTATCAAATATATATGTTTATCTTGAAAATATGACAATATTTTATCATTTTTGTTGATAAATTTTGTAATTGTTCTCCAAGAATTACCAAATATAAATTTGTATAATTTTCTTGTTTTATTAAATCATTTATATGTGAGATGGTTACTGGTAGAGTATTTTCTTCCAGTAATTTTTGAAAGATTTGGTAATATCTAATCTCATTCTCTTTTTCAATTATAAATGATTGTGTAGGGGAAAAATTTTTGAAATAATTTCTCCATTAACATTAAATTTTCTTTCAACTACTGAAATGATACTTTCAGTATAAGTTTCTATAAACCAAGGTACAAAAGGTATAACTTTATTTTTTTAGTTAGGTCTTTATAATATTCATTTTTAAAGAATATAGTGTCTGGTTCTTGAAAATGTTTGAAAAACCAGTTTCTAAATAATTCTCATTTGGGTAATTGGAATTCTTTACCAATTTCTTGTCTTACCAGAGATCCCGGTGTAAAATCTATTTTTTCTTTAAAATCCATAGATCACATCAATTCTATTTCTGATTCGGTCATTTCCGGATCTACTTGAATCCCTTCGGTAACTATATTGTCAGGGTTTATTCTTAATTTATTCATATTTGCCAATTTTTCTATTCTGGCAGGAAATTCTTTTCTTATTCTGGAGGTCGAAGCCCTAGAGGGACTTCTAACGGTATATTCTACCGGAGATATGTGGTAGTGGGATGACACTGACCTAGACAAAGAAGATTCATTTCTTATTTTTTTCAAATTGTATTTGAACTGATCCTTCTTTTGTTTGAATAATATCAATGGGATTATTATCTATATATTGTTGTGATGTGGTTGCTTCATCTAGAACCTAATTTTCTGGAAAGTTGATTTCTTCCTATTTAATTTTTCTTCTGATGGTTATATTAGATTTTTCAAAATTAGTTTCTATTACTATTGTTTTATTTAATGGTTTATCTACCATTCTACACTGGGGATTAAGAGTGTATAAATGTTTATAATAGATCCTATAACAGACACAGATAACTTCTGAGCCTGGAGCATAATTATAACCATGAGTTTTAACATTTAGAGTTAAAGCATATGAGATATTAACATCAGACAATGATAGTTGTAAGCTTGGATGAACATTAAAATAAACTGGACCATGTGCTAAGCTGGTCTGAACAATCCCTATAAGAGATTGTTTTCAGTCCAAATTTCTAGCATCTTTGATAGCTGCTATAAAACTTTCAGGTAAACCTTCTAATGTTAGTGGATTAAATGCAATTTGCACAAGACCTATGTGTAAAAACTTAGTCTTTCTTATATTTATTTAAATCTTTATTTGTTAATAGTTTAATAACCATATCTTCTTTATTTAAAGAAATTTTTTCTTTAGTTGTTTTAATTTCAAACCTAATTTTTCAAAGGTTCCTAATTTATAAATTAACTTGTAATCCATTTTTGAAATTGTGCATTTGTTTAATAAATCTAAATTATGAGGAATTTCATACTCATGTTCAATACTGTTTTTAATAGTATTGTTGCTCTTTAAGATATTCATCTAAAGAGGTAAGTGTTGAAATACACACACATACTTTTTGAACAAACCTTGATTATTAATCACTTGGTTCTGATACCACTTGGTGTCGTTAGACCCCAGGATGATATAAAATCCATAATATATTATTAAAAACATTTATTAAAAACATTTAAGAATTATGGACCAATAGGATATTTTACGAAGATAGTTTAGAACGATAAGATGGGGCTAGTAAAGGTCAGACCATAAAAGCCTTTTGCGTCAATTCTGGCATTACCGGCTACAAGGTCCCTAAGAATTCAACCACCACCTTATTATTCTAGACTGTCCGCAACCTGTCCATAATATATTCTTAAAATATTTTTAATTTTTACTTTTTTTTTATTTTTTATAAGGGGTTTGTTCAGAGCATGGTGGTATTCCAACACTTAGAAATTTAGCCTCTGATGGAGGCAATCATAATTAGAAAGAGTAAATAAAATGCGAAGTAAATAAAATATACCAGACTATTGCTGCAGAGTGTAGAAACATCAAAAACTTTTATTTTTAAAGAGAGTATATATATATATATATAGGGTGAAGGTCATAAGAAAACTAACATTTAGGGAAAGAAACTAGAGAACTTATTATTAAAGGCAAAAACAAATAATAAAAAATCATAACTCAAAATATAAATCAAAAGCTAAAAAAGTGGTTCGGAGATCTTGTTTCCCACGTCGTCCTCGTTCAAAAAAAACTCGAAAAATAGTCGATTTTGCTTTAGGGTTTAGTTTTTTGGGTTTAGTTTATCTTTTAGTTTGTGAGGGTTTAGGTTTTTGGGAGGTGGATTAGGTTTTTTCGGTGATACTACACATATGCAGTATTACATGTGGGTTGGGTTAGGTTTTTTTTTTTTTGAACGAGGACGATGTGGGAAACATTGTCACCAAACCACTTTTTTAGTTTTTGATTTATATTTTGAGTTATGATTTTTTTATTATATTTTTCCCTTTAATGAGGAGTTCTGTAGATCTCTCATTAAAGTTAGTTCTCTCACGAACTCAACCCTATATATATATATATAGGGGTCGGTTCCCCTAAGAAGCCTTATTATGCTAAGAAGTCTAAGAAATAATCTAAGTCTTTTATTCCTTTAATCAATGGATGAGTTTCCCCTTGTTAATTTTAATGACAAAAACTTAACTTTAGGGGTATTATTGTTAAAGTTACAAATCAAACAATCTTACTTCCCCCGTCTTTCTTCCACTTCCTTCTAGAGTTTCAAAAACGAACGCAACTCAGTGCCCCTTCCTCCTAGGGTTTCAATTGCGAGGCCGAATACAATCTCCCATCCTCTTAAAGTTTCAATCGGGAAAACAGTGCAGAAAACAAACCGAATCAATGATAGGAATCCAAAAAACGGAGGCAAAAAATCCAAAAGCAACTACGAAAGCCTCCAATCGTGAGTTCTTAATCTACATTGTGCTGCTACTTTACAATATGGTTCTAAATCGTCTGTTTTACATGCTTTTTTTACAGGTAAAGAACTAATTAGCTGGAAAAAAACGTGAAAGTCTCGCCAAAGGCAAAGGCATGTTGGAATCCAAGAAACAACAGAACGGTATGTGGTGGATAATATTGTTTGCGAATGCAAAATTGATATTAAACACAAAAAAAGCGCTAGAAATTGAGTTCGTGTCCTGTGTTTTCATAATAATATGATTATTTTTAAGTGGTTATGTACTGATATGGTATGTTTTGATGATGTGCTGGATTGTGTGATATTAAACTATAACATCATATTTTTAAGTGGCTTGTTCAGTTGTTTATGTGTGTTCTCAAATTGTGTTGGATATGATGTGCTGTTTTTTTGTAGGATTTTAATGTATAGATCTCATTTTGTACTAGATATGATGTGCTTTTTATGTGCTGATATTTAATATATCTCATTCTGTACTGTTCTACTATATTGTGCCATGTTCATACTGATCTACTAAATTGTCATATGCTATGTTTTTAGGTGCTTTTATACTTCATAATATGTTGTTATAGTTTTTAAGTGTTTAGTGTGCTGTTCTGACATGTTCCAACTGCGGAAACAGTTGTTTAGTTTTTAATGGAACGAGTTTTAATATGATTTTTTTATGTGCAAATACACACATTATTTAATATAATTTGTTTAGTGTGTGTGTGTGAGTTTATGCACTTGTTATGCGTTGATATTGTGCTATGTTCATATGTGGTTATGAGTTTATTTGGTATGTCTTTAAGTGCTTTTATAACTCATAATATGTTGTTATTGTTTTTTGTTTTAGAACTGGTTATGTGCTGATATGGTATGTTTTGAGGATATTCGTATTTCAAAATGCATCGGGTACAAATATTTCAAGAATTTGTGTGGAATCTTTTCATCCAAATGAGTATCTACAAGTTAATGACATTACTTGTTGGTCTTTAGTCCTCAACATCGAGGAAATATAAAGAAGCAGAGGTGCACCAACAACGTTTTTCTGCCCATATAATATGTTGGTATGTTTTCAAATATATTTGCTGGGTTGAATAAACCTTTGATTTAATTGTGTTCAACACATTTAACAAAAACACTCTTGTTTTACATGCTTGTCATCCAAAAATATGTGCTGGGTTGAATAAACATAAACCTTTGATATATTGTTTCTTTGTGTACAGGTAGAAAACAATTTCAAAAGAAGAACAAAAAATGAAACTCATTTAGAGAATTTTGAAATGAACCTCAAACAAAATCTAATTAATTCAGAATTTGATAGCATAAAGAAAGTAGACATGTTGTTTATACTGATGCTGCAAGATACACACTTCTATGTGATCTGTTTTGATTTTAAAAGAAGTGACATTGAGGTTATGAAAAACATGAGTGGCAAATTGAAGTCAACAAAGATGGCTAGGGTCAAAATAGTGGTAATATATCTATATTTGTGTTGTGGTAATATATCTATATTTAATAACAGCAAATTTATGTTTCATGTTTTTAGGTGCTTTTGTACTTAATAATATGTTGTTATACTTTATAATATGTTCATACTGATATACTATATTGTCATATTTGTATGTGTTGTTTACTGATTTTGGAATGTTTTGATTTCTGAAAGACATACTATGTGAATTATTTGAAACAGAAGAACCATCCATGACACAGATTATAAAAAAAAGCACCATTTGTGCTAAATATGCCATGGAGGAGTTCAGATAATTTTTTAGGATTATGATATATTTGCAATAAGGCACATGGAAACTTACATTGTTCAGCCTCTAAATCAATGGGTCAGTGGATTGTAAAAAGAAACGGAAGGACAAAAGCAAGAACTGAATGACCTAAGATACAAGTATTTGAAAAAAAAATACTTTTATCCGACATCAACATTCGTAAAGATGAAGTGCTAGAAATGTTGGAATATTATGAAGAATTAGAGAAATCCAAAAGAGAAGAGTTGAAGAAAGATGCTGAAACCAGAATCAGTGAAAGATTGAAAAGTTGTGTAGGGTTGAAAGATGAAAATCAGTGAAAGATTGAAAACCAGAATCAGTACAAGTTGTTTATTTGGTTTGGTATGAAACAGTAAATTTTGATGTTTATTTGGTATGGTATGAAACACTTCAATTTTGATGTTATTATGGTATGTTGGGTATTATTTTGAGACTGATGTTGTCAATAGAAACTACAGTATCGAAATTAGTAGTTTCGGTTGAACATTTGTTCAATCAAAACTAGTTAGTTTCGATACCTGTTTTTCAGGCCTCTTTGGCGGTGGCTTGGAAAACAAGGCACATGAGGCCTCCTATATATAATAGAATACCCATTAGGAGTGAGTGTGTCTGTAGAGGGAATCACCACCCCAGGGGGAGCTCACCCTAGGGTGAGACTAATTGTTAGTATATGATGAGCTTTTATTTTCATTTCAATCAAAAAATCATACGTTTTATGCTTTCAATTATCTGTTCTTTTTCACTTTTATATATTTTTCTTCGTGTGTGTGATTCCCGCACCCGTCTCTACCATTTCTCGATTCAAGAGTGATACCGGATCCATAGATTCCGCCTATCGATCCGGATTGTTTGAAGGATTTCAACCCAGATTTGGGTATGAAAATTTGGTGTTTTGGTTTAATCATTGTTAAAATTGTGTGGGTTTATGATACAAATTGTGCTTGTATAATTAGTGTTAAAACTGTGCTGGGAACTACAGATATATGATACAAATTGTGCGGGTTTATGAAACAGTTCAATTTAATAATTGACTTACATAATTAGTGTTAAAACGGTGCTAGGAACTACACATATATTGCACGTGATAAGATGTATTTTATACATAATGGTTTATAAAAAACATAAGGAGATGAAAATTTTAATGGTACTCGATTGTAACATAAATACCATCAAATCGTCAAGATAATGCAATAAAAAGTACCACAAACCACCAAGTATATGTAAATCTTATAAACATCCAAGCATATGTAAATCATGTAAATCTTATAAACATCTTTAATCGTATGCAATAAAAAGTACCACAAGCCACCAAGTATATGTAAATCTATGTAACGTAAAGATCGAATAAGTAAATATTATAAATTCTTGGAAACAGCACCAGTTGACCTCTTAGAACCAGCACCAACTGCTCTCCTAGAACTAGTACCAAGTGAACCAGTTGTAGTGAACCAGTAACAACTACTCTTCGAGAAATAGCACCAGTTGCTCTCATAGAATCAGCACCAGGTGCTGTATGAGAACCAAAACCAGGTGAACCACCAACAGCAGAACCAGCAACAAGTAAACCAGAACAAGAACCAGCACCACCTGCATTCTGGGAATTAGCACCAGAAGCAACCTTCTTCGAAAACGGATATGTGCCTTATATCCAATACGTTTAGAAGGTCTCCTCCTTCGATCTTTTGATTTTGTAGCAGAACCAGTACCATCATTAACCTTTTCATCAAATAATTGAAAACCCTCTTTTGCAAAAACTGTATACTTAATAGTTATAACCCCTTTTGTTGAGCATTGAGTATGCTTTCGTGCCTCAAAACCCGCTAACTTAGCATAATTCTTGTAGAAAACATAAGCTTCATCAATTGACTAAAACAACATACCAACACTAGGCTCGGATGAAGATGCAACAATAGGAGTATAGTACATCTTACCAGTACTAGGACATATACGCACACTTGAAATAACAAAAATAAAACAACAATTTATCAAACACATATACTAGCATAAAAAGAGCACATTAAAACAGAAACTCGCACAACTTATAAACCAACACATAGAAGATGACATGTGGTATTTGATAATAGTAAACAAGAACAATTTATAAAACAGTACATAACAATTTGAACAATTTAAACCACCATAATTTGAACTCTGTTTTCATAAAACCAGCACAAACGTAATTGTATCACATTCAACATATTAAACCAGCACTAAACTAGAACAATCTATAAAACAATACATATAAATTTTATGTAATAACAATAAACCAGAACAATAAGAATGTAAACCACAACACTTTGAACTCTGATTTTATTAAAACAACACAAACATAATTGTATCACATTCAAACAGAACATTCACTCAGAACATTCAAACAAACATAAAAAGAGCACATTAAAACAGAAACTCGCACAAGTTATAAACCAGCACATAGAAGATGATATGTGGTATTTGATAGTAGTAAACAAGAACAATTTATAAAACAATACATAACAGTTTCAACAATTTAAACCACCACAATTTGAAATTTGTTCTCATAAAACCAGCACAAATGTAATTGTATCACATTCAACACTTTCAACAATTTAAACGAGCACTAAAGCAGAACAATCTATAAAACAATACATACAAATTTTATGTAATAACAATAAACCAAAACAATAACAATGTAAACCACAACACTTTGAACTCTGATTTCATTCAAACAGCACAAACGTAATTGTATCACATTCAAACAGAACATTCACACAGAACATTCAAACAAACACAAAAATAAAACACCAAAAACCTAATCAAAATTGAGAGTGAATCGTGTGCCTACTATCGCCGCTGCAGGAATTGTAACACATAACCGACTGTCGTCGAAGAAACAAAACCTAGCCTCACGAACAAACCCTAGCCTTAGATGATCAGAATGAAGATGAACGAAGCCTCAAACGATGATGTTTTAATGATTGAGATAATGACTCTGGATTTGATTGAAGAAGAAGATTGCGAATTTCGTGTGACGAATTGAACCACCTTGCGTGAGCAGGCCCTATGGTGGATTTGTGTTTGAAGATGGCTTGCGTGAACAGGCCTATGGTGGATTTGGGTTTGAAGATGACTCTTTACTACCAAAAATACCTCTCCTCATAAAATAAGGAGATTGCCACATGTCAAGCTCAAATTGTTTCTTAGTTTTCTTAGCCTAATGGGGCTTCTTAGTTGATCCTCCTCACATATATATATAGAGGGAGGTTCAAATAAGAAGTAGTTTTTCGCTAAGAAATCTAAGAAATGACAAATACGCTAAGAAACGATATCAAACGAACTCCGATTGATCTCATTTCAGCGGCATTTGAACGGTCTCGTCGAACTCTACCATCTTAGATTTTAGGGTTTAGCATGTAAGGTTTAGATTTTATGTTTGAATTTTAGGGTTTAGCTTTTTGGTTTAGATTTTATGATTTAAGTGTTTTTTAGGGGGGGTGGGGGTGGAGGGGTTTAGGTTTTTGGGGGTGGGCGAGGGTGGGTTTAGGTTTTTTTTTAGGGGGGGGGGGGGTTAGGTTTTTAGGGGGTGAGGGTGGTGCCTAAAACCACCACCCTCAACCCCCAAAAACCTAAACCCTCCACCTCAAAAAACCTAAACCCACCCTCAAAAACCCAAACCCCCCACCCCACCCCACCCCACCCAAAAAAAAACCTAAACCATAAAATCTAAACTCTAAGACTAAACCATAAGGCTAAAACCATAAAATTTAAACCTAAAATCTAAACCGTAAAATCTAAGATGGTAGAGTTCGCCGAGACGGTTCCAACGCCGCTTAAATGAGCTCAATCGGAGTTCGTTTGATATCGTTTCTAAGCGTTTTGGTCATTTTTTAGATTTCTTAGCGAAAACCTACTTTTTATTTGATCCTCCCTATATATATATATATATATATATATATATATATATATATATATATATATATGGAAAGGTTCCGCTAAGAAGTGGTTTTTCGCTAAGAAACGCCCACTTCTTAGATTTCTTAGCCGAAAACAACTTCTTATTTGATCATCTCTATATATATATATATATTAAATTAAAGAAAATAAACTGTGGTTTGATTTGGTTAATGCGATTTGAGTTGGTTAACACCGTTAGATGACCCCTAATAGCAAAAAGTTTTTGCTTCATATTTTTCATTTCTACCATATCATTTTGTCTAGCTACAAATTTAAATACAATATCAAAATGCACAAATTCGACACCATTCCCATTTCGTAGATCAATTTGACACGTCAAATAATATTCATGTCTGATGAGAGCTTGGTTGCATCCAATATTAGGGTTTATGAATATATCTGCCTGCAAGAATTGCAGTATCCATAACAGCACTAATGGTGTTGGTGACGTCATCAACGTCACATGTGTTACCCTTAAATGTCTTGCTTCTTGCTTTCTTAAACCTTTCTACACATCCCAGCAGACCCTGGTTGCAAAACTCACTCAAGTAGTTGTCTGCAAAAGAATTAAAAGTGATTTCTTTTCTTATGATTTATTAACATATGAAAAAATAGAATTATGGCTATAAGACTAGGTGTAGTGGGTTGATGCCCCTCTCCACCTCAGATTTTGGGGTCCGTAGCCGTGAAACCATTTCTCGTATACATGTGGAGAGCGTGAGTTGGGCCCGTGCTCTCTTTCTAAATACCCATTTAATTTTCTAAACCAATAATAAACTTACACCTCACATCTTTATGTGTTAATTTATTTTTTGTTTATTTAATTTAAACATTATTTTTATAAAGTGACTAGTTAAATCATTACACACTTTTGAAAGTTTAGTTAGTGAGAGCCCCACTGCCTATGTGATGGTGACGTGGCAATCACTTTTTCATTTTTTTTCGTTAAACCACTACACATATTTTAAACGTGCCGACAAAAAATTCACATTTATATTTAAAAAAGGACCTATAAAAAATTGTAAATTTGTAATATGATTATAAATACTACTTAGTTTTTGTACATTTTGTTCATGTAAAAAATGTTTTACTAGCACGTAAGTGCACTCCCTCCCTAATGGGTTTCCTATCACCATCCATATTATTTAGTCAAAAATCATTTTATCTCTAAATTTTGATAATTCTTTTAAAAACATCTCCGTCTTATTCTACGTTTTCGAATTAAGTAATAGTTTTTTATTAGTTATACTTATAAAATACTAGCTTAGGGTCCGTGTACTACACACGAAGTGAAAAATATCAATACATAAAATTCTTAAATCTTCATGTATTTATTTTCCAGGTGTAAAAATGTATTACATATATTAAGGATGCAAAACAAAATTAAAAATATGTAAAAATTAATATATATAATTAGGTTTCAAAAATACGTTAATTACTATTTAATATAATTTGACTTTCAGTTACTATTTGATTGAAAATAAAAGTTATAAAGTTAGATTTCAAAATTATAATAAGAGAAATTTAAAATTAATTTTTTTATTAGTATAATTAGTATTTTATTTAAAAATATATTATTATTAAAAGATAGAGGTGTATTTAATATAAGAGAAAGACGAAAAAAAATAATATGAATGAATATAGAGGCGACACGTAATATGAAATTTTATTTATTTATTAGATAGTAAATATATAAATGGGAAAAAAGTCATAAGTAGTGAACTGTGACTCTCTAAGTATAGGGAATAAAAAGTTAATCCCTAAACTTCAACCCTAGTTTAAGAGAATAGGATGTGAGTGTTCTAATTATACAATGAAAATATAATATGTGGATTTGATGCTATAATAAAACAAATATCAATAATGAGAGATGCCTAAATGTAATAATTAAAACACAAATAAACGTTTTTTAAAAAGGATTTAAAAAAAATAGAGAGATGCTTAGAAGAACGAACGGTTATAAATAGGTGTTAAACAACGTAGCTTATATAAAATGTTCAGAAAATATGAACGGGTTAAAAAAACGTTTGGAAAAAGCTAACGGCGTTAAATATATATATATATATATGTATATAAAGAAAACGAGCAGTTTTATAAAAGAAAAAGTTATTAGAGTAGTTAAAAATACGAAAATAAAGAAAAATACTTATTTTGGTAAATAAGTTTCCAAGTATATCTATTTGCTAAATATTTTTTTAGAGTTAGTTGTCTAAATGGCCCATGTGGTTTGATCAAGTTGCATGTTTAACCCTTAGGTTTTAAAAACATTAAATTTATCTCAAACTTTTAAGACATGTCTGTGTCTTTAGGCCCTGATGTTAACACGAGTTAGTTTTTGACAAAAAGTTTTCCAATGTGTCATCCACGTGATTTACGTTTGCAAACTTAACCTAAAAATGAGTTTAAATAATAAAAACCATTAAAAAAAATCCAGAGACCAAGCATACAATTTAATCAAAACATATAAATCAATTATGCAATTAACTCATTTTTTTAACTACACTCTTTTAGATTAAAAAGATAAAAAAAAACCTCCATCATGCTATAATAAAACAAACACCAATAAGGCAATAATGACCGATGCCTAAATGTCATAATTAAAACGCAAATTGAGCCGAAGATAACATGCAGAACTCACATGCCGCACATGTCGTTGTATTTATGCATCAGAATTTATGATACACGAGATCAATAATTAATTTTTTCGATTGAAAAGGATTATTTCGGTGTTTATTATTTATTTTTAGTTTTAATTATTTACATAAAACTTTCGTTGGCCTAAACTTTGTTCAACATGTTGGACAACTTTTCTAATTTCCAGCCATTTTTCCGAGGTTTCATTTTCATCACAAGGTTTAGCAACGACGCAAGGGAAAATAGGACACAATGACTAGGTTTTTAAGTACAAGGGGCCACATATTGTCGAGGAATGTGACATCACTTCACCAGGAACACATAAACATGACAAAAGAACAAGGATTTAAGATGGGAGGCGGGACTACAAACGAAAGAGTTGGTGGTGGAAGACGATGTGACACTAGTTGTGGAGAGTAGTAATGTATTTCCCCCACCCTAATGAATACGCTAAAATATGCGACCATCCACATATGACGTATTCAACAACAAATACACCAAACTAAGTTTGAGAACATAGATAGTACCAAAATAAAATTTGATCGGTGAATACTTTAAGGTTCAGAAATCTATAAATACTGAATACACTAAAATGCACATCTAGTGCATTGACAATGTATTCAATAGTTTATAGACCAAAAATCGATGAATACGCTAACAAAATTATTCGAACCATTTACATATATTGTACTGAGCAGTAAATATATCAAACTATGTTTCAGAATATCAGTAGCATAACCACCGGTGATACACTAATTAAAAATTCTAAAATCATCGTACTCATCGTTGGATACACTAAGGGGTTGTTTGGTTCATGGAATTTAGTGGAATTGCAACTGAAAAACATTCCATCAAAAATCATGTTTGGTTAGTTAAGGAATGAATTGGAATTGGAATTAATTTCTTTAAATTCCACCAACATAAGGAATTCAAGAATCCTTCATGTAAGGGATCGAATTCTAAACATTCCAACGGAATGCTTAAAGATTACAAAAACACCCTCACCCCTTCTCAAAACCATATTCTCACAGTCGTTCTAAATCAAAGAACAAAATTAGCTGGAACAAAATTGAAAACATTCAAGAAATTGAATAACACAATTCTAAACATTCCAGAAACTGAAGAAGAAAAAAACGCGAACAAATTCACTAGAACAAAACCCCATTATCAGATTCTTTTGGTCAATTTCTTCTTCAAACCAGACTTATTAGTTCTTACGTCAATACCAAAAGAATTGCATAAATAGAACCATATGAATTCCGAAACCCGAACTAGAAATTTACGACAAAAAAGAAGAAAATCAAACCGTAAATCAGTTTCGATGAAATTCTGGAACCCGTTAATTTTGTTGAGGTACTTTACCTCGCCGGTGAAGTGGTGTGGTGAAGATGGTGCAGATTTCATTTTCATTTTGTTAAATCTTTGGTTTGCAGACTTCATGGTGAGAAAATAAGATGAGACATAGGGAGGAATGGAAAATTGGTAGTGACGATGGATAATGGGAGGGATGTTGGGTAATTGGGTAATTTCATATTTTTAGAATTTCAATTCTATTCACATTTCTACTAACCAAAAACGATACAAAATTTCAATGGAATTAATTCCAATTCAATCGAATTCCAATTCCTTAAAAACTTACCAATTCCAATATAAACATTATGTGAACCAAACGACCCCTAAGATTTAAATAATCCTTAAATAGTGTATTCACCGGTGGATACAATCATGAGCCGAATCGATCCTATTAGGGCCAACTCGAGCTTGGCTTTATCGAGTTTTGAAAGAGTCAGCTCGGCTTGGCACGTAATACTCAACCAAGCTTAATGCTTGACCTCGAACCATGGAACTTTATGTGGGCCAGAGCGCCCCCCCCCCCCCCCCTCCCTCCACACACACTTTTTGCTCATAAGTGTTGATTTCGGGCCACTATATTTATTTTATATTAGTTATAGTGTTTGGGCCTCTCTTAATATAGACCAAATATATAATCCACTAAAAAATTTGTTTTTCCCCACTTTTTTCTTAGAAATATTGATTTCGATTCACTAGGTTTATGATATGTGCCCACTCTTCAACCCATCACTCGAGGTGCACAAAACGGTTTTTTAACCCGAACCGGTTCAAAACCGAACCGAACCGGTTTGGTCAACAAAAAGTCAAAACCGGTTTGAAACCGGTTTGAGATGGTCCGTTGACCGGGTTTGACCGGTTTAAAAAACGGTTTGAAACCAGTTTTTAATCGGTTCGGTTCGGGTTAAACCGGTTTCAAACCGGTATAAATGTATAGGTTTCAAACCGGTTTTAAACCGGCGGTTTGAACCAGTTTGAAACCGGTTTGGTATAAACCGGTTCACGGCCGGTTCGGTTTTCGGTTTGAAACCGGTTTGGTTTTTCAAACCGGTTTTTTTGTGCTTCTCTACCCATCACCATGTCACCACATCATGCAACCACAACTTGGACGTGAGCTATCTTGTATTTTTATTTAGTGTTAGTTATTTTCTGAAGTAGTGGGTTTTAGAGGTTTCCAATGTTTATGGTAATTTAATATTGTTTGTAAACCTATAAAAGGGTCTTTTATTTACGTATGAATTAAAATTCCACTCTTGTTCTTCTCTAATTTTTTGGAGTCTAACCCGCTAAAGGGTCTCGATTTTAGAGGTCAACCCGCTCAACGGGTCTCTATCAGTGTATTTCATATTAGTTTGGATCCCACCTAATTCAGACCAAAAGCCAAATTTGTTTCACAAATTCATTAAAAATTTGTTTTTTATATGTAATATATTTGGTCTTACAATTTAATTGTTTAAGTTCCGCCCGCCACTCGTTTATTAAGGCAGAAGCGACGGTGATTTGCTCATGTACGTGGATATGAACAATAAACAAAAGAATTTGCAGTGGTGGTTTGCGATTGTGGATGTGAACGGAAAAGAAGAATGGTGGTGTTGTAGATTGAAGAAGAAATAAGAAGAGGAGTGGGTCTAGTTTGCGAAGGCTGTGAGGGACACAAAGGGTGGCGAAAGGATACTATTCTACATGTAGAAGTAGTGAAGGTCTGTCAGTATCGATTCCTGAAAATCGGTACAAATGCACCTTTGACTCGGCAGAAAATGGTGGGCTTGAATTGATGTTGGGTTTTAATAATTGGTCTAAAATTTAAATTAAAGTTATAGTTAAAATTGAATTATTTGAGCAAGTCAACACAACCAACCTAGGGGATGTAAACGAGCCGAGCTCGGCTTGATTCGAGCTCTATTTCTAAAGCTCGGGCTCGACTCGTGAGTAGTTTTTAAAGCTCGAGCTCGGCTCTTTTATTATTTATTAATCAATTTTTATATATATTTACGACTATTTTTATATATTTTTTATTATATTTTTTATAAATAACATAATATATATAATTTAGTTATTTTTTCATAATTTTATATATAGTAATTAGTATTTTATAAACATATATTTAATATATTAATTAAAACGATTTATATATAACAGGCTCGTTCCGACTCGAGAGCCGGCTCGAGCTCGATAAGTGAAGCTCGGGTTCGAGCTTGTTTAATAAACAAGCTTATTTTTAGGCTCGGGCTCGTTTAATCTCGGCTCGATTTGAGCTTTTAGCGAGCCGATCTCAAGTAACTCGCGAGCCGGCTTGGCTGGTTTACACCCCTAATTTGAAGAACCCTAAGATACATTGTAACACTAACACAAATGTACACCAAGTCTTTCACACCTATCTCTCTCTCTCTCTATATATATTTGGGAATGATCTCTTGAGAACTTATAAATATTTAAGGCCGTAAAAACTCATGTAAAAAACAATCAAAATCATATTTTTTTATTATTGGATTTTAATAATTCAAACTTTTACCAATTGCCCAATAATAATCGTAAATGATAATATTATTACCAATAATCGCTACTTTCAAACTATTTACATTTGACCCACTGTTAAAAAAACTTAACACCCGTTAGATTTTATATGACGTGGACATATGCAAACAGTCGGAAAGTCGAGCCTGGTCTCTTGGTGAGTTTTGAAATTGGCTCAGGTGGTGTTTAGTTGGTCTCGTTAAACACCACCGTTGTCTCTGTTTGGACTTGCTGGAAGAACGAGACCAGTTAAACACCACCACAACCAATTTCAAAACCCACCACGAGACCACTGCTAGCTTAACTCGACTTTCCGGCGGTTTGCAGATGTCCACGTCATATAAAATCTAACGACATTAAGTTTTTTTTAACGGGGGTCCAATGTAAGAAAATAGTTTGAAAGCAGAGACTGGTGGTAAGAATATTCTCAGTTGGAATTATTATTAGCCAATTGGTAAATGTGAGATTATTAAAATCCAATAATATTTTTTTTACTACCTTTATTATTAAAATATAAAACAAAAAAATAGTTATCTCTCCAATTAATTATTTTCTCTTCTCTAAATTATTATTAAAAAACTTTGTACACGTGTATAAATGGTAAACTTACTTAAACATGTGTATATTTTTTTAATATAAAAATACATGTAAATTTATATATAAAAATTTATTTTTTATATTATATTCTAATAATAAATATAATAAAAATGACTTTGATTAGTTTTTTCATAAAGTTGTACTGAGTTCTTGGAATACTTAAACCTCTCAAATGATTAATCCCTATACATATGAGTCCTTTCTACGTAATTTATTTTTATTGTTTTATCTTGTGTGTGTCTCGGTGTAGTTTTGAACGTGAGCATGGTGACATTAATTTTTTTTTTAACAGCGAACGTTATTTTTACTCTACTTTTATACCAATAATTCTAAATTACATCACTGTCTATGTTTGAACATGATCTCTCATCTAAAAGACATATACCTCTACAAAATAATCTAGCCCCACATTGACAACATGGTCAAATTAATATCTCAACAACCAAACCACAACAAAAACCAATTAGGTGGATTTTATTATTGTATTTGGTCAAATCTCATTGTCAAGGGATTAAAGGAACAAACAAAAAAATTACTGGGCTTTGGTCTAGTGGTTATGGCGATGAAGACTCAACCTGCTCACGCAGGTTCGAGTCCGAGCCAACCCGGGTTTTAGTCCGGAGTGCGTTACGCTAGCAGGGTTTGGCCCGTGTAGCGGCGCAACTGTTGTCAAGTGGCAGCAGACTCCATGGTTTCCCGGTGATAGCCTAAGCCTCTCGTTCTAAACCCGCGGGCCCGGTTCAGACAACGTAGTGGTCAGGTTGAGGGATATCGGATCTCCGATTCGGAGATGTGACTGCCACTTAAAAATGAAAGTCGTCTATCAAAAAAAAAAGGAACAAACAAAAAGCTTATATTTAAGAAACAATTGTCCATAATTTGGTGTTGAGAAATATTAAAAGATAAAGTTAAAAAAATTATAGTTGGAATTTATTATTTAGCAATATGTTTGTTATAAATGATTAACAGTAACAGTCCAAAATATAAATTATTGTTTTTAAGCAAAAATCATAAAAGTAAATATATATGTTTTGTATGTTAGATGATACAAAAATCGAATTATGTAACTCGTATAATTTCAAAAATCGACTTAAGTTTACATATTAATCATGTTTTGAATGTATATATAAAGCCAGCCTGCTTTTTAAGAAAATACATTGAATGCATGAATATAAAATAGGTCAGTGACAAATAAATTGAATAAAAAAAGTACATAATCGATAAAAAAAATAATCGTATAAACAAAATAAATAAAAGGTTAATTTATCAGCTTATACATATTGAAAATATTAATTTCTTATTATATGCAAACATAAAATAGCTTAATTACCTGAACATGAAATGCATATGCAAAATAAATTAACGTGTTTTTTAATTATATATATATATAAACAAGTTTGATATAAACCCGTGTAAATAAATTAAAAATAAATAAGTATTTTATTTCTCAATGTTATTCGTGATGAATTCTCACTGATTTTTTCGACTAAAGGAGATTAAATAGACTTTTTTTTATTTAACTACTTTATTTTTCAAGATATATAAGCATAATAGGTTAGAAACCCATGTATAACATGGATTAAATAAATCTAACATGTTCTAAATCAGTAGTTTCTATGACGATTTTATGTTGGATGTAATCAGTTATTGGTGAAATAATGAAAATTTAAAAATTATAAATAACAAATAATAAAGATTGAAAAATTATAAATAACAAATAATGAAGATTTAAGAATTAAATTGATATTTTAATATAATTAAAATATTTTAATGATTTAGTATATTTTCATAAAATATTGAATAAATTTTGAATATCTAATCATTTAATAAGAGAAAGAGGCCGAGAAACAAAAGTGTAGAATTTATCAGAAGTTGCCATGTTTAAGATAAAGTTATTTATTTGTTATATAACTAGGTTAGATTCTCGTGTGTTACACGGACTGAATCATGAAAACAATACAATAAGTAAATATTTTAAATGTTGATAGATTATTATTAAATTTTATAGTGTCACGGTTAACAGATAACTTATAAAACAATTACATAGTAACAATTCATAATATATTCTATAAAATTAAAAATTAACACAACTAAATCTTATGAATTATAATAAATTAGTTAAATTTAATTATAAATATTGTATTTAAAAAAAGAAGTTATTAGTTAACCAAAAGTTATTCTACATTTAATATTTAAAACTTAAAATCATAAGAAATATGGAGACATTTAAATGTTATTTAATGAATTTAGGAGTTTAAAAAAATTTAAATAAATAATTGAAAAATATTTAGACGAGAAAACAAATATCTAGAGGATCTAGAATAATAAAACGTGTCATCTCAAAATCTTTATTTGTTATATAGTATAGATAAGATGATAAAATTATGACCAATCGTTAGAAATAAAACAAATATTTTGAATAAGAACAAACAACAATTATTGCATAAATTGAATGTAGTGTACTAGTGTCCAGCATGAGACCCAATTATTAGAAAGCTTGTAACATGTAAAAAGACCACTCAAACGTAAATTATTTACGGAAAATACGAAAATGAACATTTGATCAAAAAAATACTTAAAAATGGATATTCTTATTTATCCTACTGTTTCATGGACATTGTTCTTGCGAAAAGACTAAAGACGGCTAAGCTAGCCGGTTAAAATTTCCGTGCCAACATTCCATTTGTCAGAGTACGAGCCAATAAACATGTGACACGTGGCAGGCTTAGCCGTCTACGTCTAAATAAACAGTTTTAGCCGTCTAATGCATTTAGCCGTCTAAATAAACAGTTATAGCCGTCTAAATAAACATTTTTAGCCGTCTAATGCATTTAGCCGTCTAAATAAACAGTTTTAGCCGTTTAAATAAGCAGTTTTAGCCGTCTAAATAAACAGTTATAGCCGTCTATTTGACAGCTTAGCCTTCGAAATTTTTTTGAGGCTAAGCCATCTAATAGACGGCTATAACTGTTTATTTAGACGGCTAAATGCATTAGACGGCTAAAACTGTTTATTTAGACGGCTAAGCCTGCCACGTGTCGCCATATTATTGGTTCGTACTCTGACAAATGGAATGTTGACACGGAAATTTTAGCCGGCTAGCTTAGCCGTGTTTAGCCTTTTCGCAAGAACAATGTGCATGAAAAAGTAAGGTAAATAAGAATGTTCATTTTTAAATATTTTTTTGATCAAATGTCCATTTTCGTATTTTTCCCAATTATTTATCCTTTGGCCATTAATCAAGATTCCATTTGTTATATTTTCTTTTACTCTCTCCGACTTATGTGACGATGATAATTTAGGGTCAAACTAAAAGAAAACGAGACGATAAATACCTCTACTAATAAAAATATAGGCCGGCCGAGGACCCTTTAGACCCCTCTAGCTCCGTCAATGACCGTAATAGTTAATAGTCAGAAAACGACTACTTAACAGAAACTTAGCATTAAATTCGGTAATGGTTATATTTTAAATGATTATTTTAAACAATAAAAAGAATGTGATGATATATACTCACTATTGTTGGCTGCAATGCAGGCATCATGCTTCATACAACACGCATCAAGTTCATCACAAGGCTTCTCTCCTGGGCAACCACTGTATAATATCCCACAATACTTTCCATATCTTAACAATGGAGGCACTGTCAATACAATTAATTTTATGCATTATTATTTCTTTTCTTTTTTTCAAAAATTAAACAATTATTTACTTTTATTTTTAAGCCATTATGTACCTTTGCAGAAGGTTGATTCACATATTTTGCTGCATTCTTTAGACTAAATATTTAAAATTAAAGATATGGATTAAAAAAACAAAAATATAGAGTTAATAAATCAGTAAATAAAAACGAAGCATACCAAACTAACGCCTGTATCTGCACCAACATGAACTTTAAGGGCAAAAAGGGAAATAGCAGAAAAATTGAGGGTAAGAACGGAAATCAAGAGAAGGAAGGGCGAAGCCATTGACGAAGTAAATAGAACTAAAAGATGAAGCATGGTTTTGCTTAAAGCTCTTACTTATAGAGAGAGATGGTTGGATGATAGGGGTAGAGGGGTGGGCAGGGTAGGGTGGGGGAGGTGAGGTGGGTATAAAACTCATTAAAAGTGCTTGGTTTTCTTTTTGTGTATAGTATAATAGTAATAAGTCTCGTGACAATTTTTCGGATATGTAGTGTCACGTGTGTAGTTTACATTTCTTACTACACTGACAACTTGTATGAGGATTTGAATTTTGGACTTATAAGTATATATTTATTAGAGCATCCATTCATCAAACCAAACATGTCACATCAGCTGTCATATCAAATTTTTACTTATTTTTTAAAAACTTATCTTTTTATTCTAAACATAAATCTACTTTCAAACACCCCTATATTTTCACATTATCACCTACTTTTACATTTACTTTCTATATATTAAATTATTTTTATAATAATCTTATTTTTTATATTTCATAAAATATTATAATAATCTTAAATAAAAAATTCAAATATAATTTTATTTTATAATAATCTTATTTTTTATATTTCTCTAAATAAACAATATAATCTTATTTTATATAAAAGAAAACATTTAAAAATTGGTTTATATGGAGATGATCAATTGATTAAGTTTATATGAACAATGTGGCCCACCATATTCTTGTTCAGATGCATCTGCAGAACCGAACGTAAAACTGGACAAGCTTAACCGGATGAAGCCTCCAAAACGCATACGTGTATGTCCGCTTTTGCCACGCGAGAATCGGATGAGCATTTCTCACTGCGTTGGAGATGCTCTTATATAGATATTTATATGCAGAGGTAGTTGAGTCATCAAACCAAACACGCCACATCAGCTGTCACATCAGATTTTCACTCATCTTTCAAAAACCCACTTTTTTACTCCAACCATTCATCCACTTTCATGTATACCCATATATTTTCATATCATCACATACTTTTACATTTATATTTTATATACCAATAAACTTATTTATTGTAATCTTATTTTTTATATTTTGTATTATTTTAAATAATATAATATTCCAAAATAAATAAAAATAAACGAAAATAAAAAAATTTCATAAAAAATAAAATTTTCATAACATAAAAATTAAAAATTACACAACCCAGTAAATTTGAAGTTACATAACCTAAAAATAAAATATTGCATAACCCAAAAATTAAAAATTACATATCCTAAAAATTAAAAAAATACATAACCTAAAAATTAAAAATTTAACAACTTAAAAACTAGAAATTACATAAACTAAATATGCTCGAATGAATCAAACGAGTTATCTGAATCCCACGAGCGCTCGTCTTCCCATGGATTATGGTACCTGTGACGCTCGTCATCCAGTAGGAATACATTATGAATTTATATCCAGTAGAACATAGCCGTTGGAAAAGTAACCGTTTGAAAACTAGCAGTTAGAAATTATAATATATTTTAAAAAAACATTTAAAAAAATTAACATAAAAAAATAATATTTAAAAAAATTTCATAAAAATTAAAAATCGTTTTATAAATAAATAAAAAACCATTTCTTAATTAACTTAGAAAACCATTTTTAATTAAATATATAAAACCAATCTGAAAATGTATACAATTTTAAAAAATAAAAACATTTAAATCAAAAATGCATATATCACTTGGTGGCCCACTCCCTTCGTCCACTTTCATCTGCAGAACCGAACGAGCTTCACGCCGGACAACCCCTCCAATGCAGCCATCATCCGCCATATCCGTCCGGTTTCGCCACATCAGAACCGGATGCCCCTAAAACACCCAATTGGATGTGCTCTTATATATAATAGCTATAGTTAAATAGTCAACTTTTTAATTGATCCTTTCTCTTCTTTTGAGTTACTTTTTAGTTGATCCTTTCTCTTGAGTTATATACTTATATTAGCTGTAGTTAAATCAACTTTTTATTTGATCGTTTCTTTTGCGTTACATTATATTTGATCCTTTCTCTTTAGTTATATTAGCTATAGTTAAATCTTAACTCTAAAAATTATATATAATGCATGTCCTATTTTTGACAAGCCACAAGTTTTCAAATACAAATGTATTACTCATGTTAACTTTTTGTGTGTAAGTAGCCTGTAAAATATGAGATTATATGTTTTCAAAAAGAAACTTACACCATTAGATGTGTTGCGTCCGACTCAAAGGGTGTACACAGTCGGACTCAGCTTGTTTAACTAAAGAAAGTTCGAGCTCGACTTGTAACTAGTCTTTTAAGCTGAAGTTTGTTTTGTTTCAAACTTTATTTTTAAAGTTCAAGCTCAGTTCGAGATCACTCGTTTATTATTTATAAATTTTCTTAACTATTTTATTTATATCCATTTATAATTATCTATATATATATATGGGAAGGTTCCGCTAAAAGTGAATTTACGCAAAAAAAAAACCTAAGAAACTGTGTCAAACGAAATCCGATTGAACTAATTCCAGTGGCGTTGGAATCAGCTTGTCGAAATAAAGCCTAGAGCTACCCCCTAAAACTAAACCCTTAAATCTAAACCCTAAAAGCTAAACGCTAAAGTTAAACCCTAAATCTAAACCTTAAAAGCTAAACCCAAAAAGCTAACCACCCCACCCCGTACAAAAACCTAAATCCTTCAGCCCCCACCCCCCAAAAAACTAAACCTACCCACCCCACCCCCCAAAAAACTAAACCTACCCACCCCCCCCCCCCCAAAAAAAAAACCTAAATCCCCCCACCCCCGAAAAACCTCAATCCCCCCACCACCCAAAAACCTCAACGAGCCGGTTTCAACGCCGCTTGAATGAGCGCAATTTGAGTTTGTTTGACCCGGTTTCGGTTAAAAAAAAATCATTTCTTAGGTATTTTTGCGAAAATTCATTTCTTATTTGAAGCTCCCCTATATATACATACATATATATAATTATGTAAATTTATATCAAACATAGTATATACTTTTTACTTATTTTTATCAGAAATTTATATATAATAATGATTTTTACAACATATATTAAATAAAAGTTATATAAATAATATATTCGTAAGGCGACCTCAAAATTTGAAGCTCCGGGAAGCTCGTTTTTTGAATGAGTTCCAATATATATATATATATATATATATAGCGGAGGGTTCCAGAAGAAACCACATAGTTTGGCGAAAACCGAGAAAACCACTAAAAAAATCAATTTTAACCAATAATATAATAATATTTATTATTTATTTTATTTAATTTTTGTTTTTTATAAGAGTATCAATGTAATATTACACATATTTACCAAAAAATTATTTAAATATTGGCTTACGTATACGTAACCCATACTGTTACGTATACGTAAACAGAATACAAAAAAAATTACGGTTACGTATACGTAACCAATAGTATTACACATTGTTTTAGTGCTTTTCTCGGTTTTCGCCTAACTTTGTAGTTTTCTCTTGATCCTTCACCTATATATATATATATATATATATATATATATATATATATATATATATATATATATATATATATATATATAAAGGGTTGAGTTCATGAGACAACTCACATTAATGAGAGAACGATAGAACTAGAGAATCATTAAGAAAATAAGTGGTGGAATTTTAAAGAGAAAGGGTAAAATTGGAACTTAAAATATATAAATCTTTAAATATTTCTATCTTTTGTATACATTATTACTTTTTTTTAAAAATTGCACCATTAAATCAAGAATTGTTGAAGCACTTTTGTGTAACAGACACTCTGGATAGTGTCTTAGCTTTAGTACTTGTCTTGTATGTATTAGTCTTTGTATGTTAGTGTCTGTATGTATTAGTTATCGAGTTGTAATTTCTAATGCATGTTATTGTTGTATAATTTCTCTAAGTGTTTTGCGCACTTAGCATGTGCGCAGGAATTACTTTCTGCGTACTTAGCAAGTACGCAAGAACACTCTGCGTACTTGCTAAGTACGCATGAACAATCTGCCCTGCGCACTTGTTAAGTGCGCAGAGGTCAGGTCTAGTATAAATAGAATAGGTTGACAGAATTTATGTACGCAGACATTTTGCACTCAATATATTCTCTCTGTAACCCTTCAAGTTTATAATAGACGGAGTTTGAAAGTGATTTCGTTGTCGGTTTACTTTGTGTTGCTTGATTCTCCACCTAGTCACAGGCATTCCGCACCCGGTCCGACTAGTCACACACCCACACGTAACGATCCGAGTGGTATTAGAGCGTAGCTCTTGATTTCGAGTGTTGTGAGTGTGTTATGAGCATCTTCTACACATCCTACAGAGATTTTGCAAGCAAAAGTGGGTGTTTTGTTGATTTTTGTGATAAAATAGGGGTAGCTCTTGAGCACTATTTTAGAAGCAAAAATCACTCAAAAACCGACTTTTGTTGTGTATTTGAGTGTTTTGATCATCAAAGGTTGGTTAGAAACGAGTTTCTGACCCTTTGGCTCATTTTGTTTGGTCATATCTTCGATTTCTTCTGTCTTCGGTGAGATTCCAGTGACCGAAAAAAGTTGGTGAGGGTTGTTGAAAAAGTAACATGCGTACTTACCTTATTTGGCAAAAAGTACAGTCTTGCTGCGTACTTACCAAGTACGCAAGACCATATTTGCTACGTACTTAAGTCATCTCCTGCGTACTTATCATTTTCTCATGCGTACTTGTCAAGTACACAAGAGCAAATTCTAAATACGCAAGACCAGATTTTTTAAGTGCGCAAGGCTAGAGTCAAGTGCGCAAGTTGTTTTGACTTTTCTGAAATTTGACTAAGTGTTACACTATGACAAATTTTCAGAACCTCGGTAACCTACTTAATTATGACAATGAAATTGGAACCCCGCAAAAACCGCCAAAGCTGCTTAATGTAAATGATTATTCAAATTGGAAAGCACGCTTTGAACATTATATCTCATATACTGATTCCTCTTTGTAGATACCTATACTTGAGGGGTATAAGCATCCAACTTCTACATATCTTGATGATGTTGTCCCCAAGCCTATTTCTAAGCTAGACGAAGAAGAAAAGAAAGTCTATGATAGAGAAAAGAAAGCACATGGATCTATCACAATGGCCCTAACTAGAGAACTCTTTCACAGCTTCAGTGGTTATGATAATTCGAAAGATCTCTGGAAGGCATTGCAGAAAAGATTTGAAGGGAACAGTGACATCAAGAAGAACAAGAGAGATCTTCTGAGAAAGCAGTATGAGTGCTTCAGATATCTGGAGAATGAATCTACAAATGAACTTATATCTAGATTCTATCATCTTCAAACTGAAAAGCTTTGGAGCTAAAGTATCCTGATGAGGAATTAGTTGAAAAATTTCTGGATGCTTTACCACCAAAGTTTGAGATGTATACCACTCTGCTGAGAGAAAACCCGAAGTTCTATGAGATGACGATTGAAGAAGCAATCGGTAAGGTTCAAGCTCACGATATGAACCTGAAAAGAAAGGAAAGCTTAGGAAGACCTCAAATCCAAGACCCTTCTCTATATTATGGGACGTCTTACACAGCTAAATCATCTGGTTCTTGTATCGCCTTATTCTCAGGGAACTCTAATGAAGAAGATAACTCGAATGGTTATGGTGATCATACTTGTTTTACAGCATCTGGATCTGGTTCTCACCACCAACATCCTTAAAGAAATCCTCCCTCTACATCTTCAGCTAACCAGACTGCTATAGCCAAGATAGCTGAAGATCATGTAGCATTATTTTCATCGTGTATGCTTGCCTATGAGAACTTCATTGGTGGCAAGCTTACAGATCCTGAGACAATTGAAGAAGATTTTAATCAGGTGGATCCAGATGACATGGAGGACATGGATATTCAGTGGAATATGGCGATGATCTTGAGAAGGGCCAAGCGTTTCTTGAACAGAACTTGCCGAAAGTTTATTGGTGGGCATTCAAATGCCAAGGATGGTTTTGACAAATCCAAGGCCAAGTGCTACAAGTGTCTGAACTTTGGACACTTTGCTCGTGAATGTCAGAAGGACAAAGCACCTGCCTCAAGATTCACAAGACCAAACCAGGGAAACAACCAAGGAAACAATCAAGGGTACAACTCTAACAACCACAATCAAAGTCAAGGTGGAACGTCCAATGCTTTGGTGGCTCAACAGGACGAAAGCTTTGATTGGGGTGCACTTGGAGGATGCCCTTATTGCACAAACACATGTTGGGCTAATGGATAAGATGATGGAGATGATGGAAGCAGAAAAACGGGAAGCGTCTGTAGCTGACCAAGAGGAGTCTACAACTGCTTTTGCCCTCATGGCCATTGGGGAAGCATCAAGTTCGTCAACTGAGGTAGACTCTAATTCTTTTGCTGTTATTTCATGTTCCAAATGTCTTGGTTTGAAAGAAGAAAACTCAAGGCTTAAGGACAAAGTCGAACCCCTTCGTATTGCAGCGTTAAGCTACAAGGAAAATGAAAAACGTTACAAAGATTCAATTGAAACTTTAAAGAAAGAAAAACGTGATTTTTCACTTAAAATCAGCGAACAACAGTTTTATTTGGATGTTGCATACAAGGGGTTAGAAAAGAGAAATAATGAAATTACCAAGCTGCAGAATGAGGTCTTACAATTAAATGGTAAAATTGAGAAGTTGAAAAATTCTCGCTTTGTGGTGGAACACTACGAATCAGTAGTAAGGCAAGTGAATGGCTTAGGGCTGGATACTAATGCCATTCCTCCACCAGTTAGCGGGAAATTTGTCAACGGATTAATTGACATTGATTTGTCTTGCCTTGATGAGTCCTCAAGTCAGGATGATTCCTCTAACAAGGATGATTCCTCAAGTAAGGCTGACTCTGCATCTAATGAAGAGTTCTTTACTGCTTCTGATTATGGGCCTGAGAACACCTGCCCTGAATGAGTAGTCTCTGAGGAGTTGCTAGGTGAACAAAAAGTCAAGAAAATTTTCAAAAATGTTATATTCCCAAAATCCAATCATCATCGGGTCAAACTACTCTTCACCAAACAACTTCTCCTGCTCAACATGCTGAGTCATCTAATGCCAGATCTAATGAGCCTTACAGGAGGACTTACAAAGAAAAGAGAACTTGCTTTCACTGTGGTATGGTTGGTCACATTCTTGTGAACTGTCCTGCTAAGAACTAAAAGAAGCGGCCAATTGTTTCACAACCGGTTGTTATCCCTAAGTCAACACTAGTGAGGCATTCCAAAAGTCCAAAAGAAAATGTGGTGAAACCACCAGTAAAACCTATGGTAAAGCCAAATATCACATCTGAGGCTAAACCAGCTGTTTCAAAAAGGGGAAAGCTACCTGCTAAACCTTGTGCATCTACCTCTGGTAGTGCACCAACTGGTGAGAAACTCTCTAAGCCACAGAGGAGAAGAAGGAACAAGAGATTGAGAAAGCTGGAACAGCTGGCTGGAATTCAATCAGGTGAAGCTTCCATTAGTTCACCTGTTGATGTTGAATCTAAGTCTATTGTTCTAGTTAAGAAAAAGAAGAGGTCCTGGAATAATAAATCCAAAAGTTCTCAATCTCCTGGTCCCAAATCTTTTAAAGATTCATCTATTTTTGACAGTCACACCTGTGAATTAATTGAGGTTGTTCATTTTAAGAAAGACGGACGACCCAAGACCACTATGGCTTGGGTCTCCAAATTTAATTAATTTCTTGTGACTCGTGCAGGGACATCCGAAGGGTACTATCTCTAATCGTTGGTATGTAGATAGTGGATGCTCCCGGCACATGACAGGTAACATGGCCCTGCTTCAAGATGTGAAACCATTCAGAAGCGGCTATGTGGCCTTTGCTGGAGAGAAAGGCGGTAGTATCACGTGTCAAGGCGTGGTTTCAAATGGTTGTGTCAGCTTCGTCAACGTAAACTATTGCGAGCAGCTGAAGCATAACCTGTTGAGTGTCTCCAAGATGTGCGAAAAGGAGTACTCGGTTATGTTTGACAAGACCGAATGCTTGATTCTCAAACTTGGTTTTGAGGTTCCTGAAGACTGGATTCTGATGCGAGCGCCAAGGACAAATGATACCTATCAGATCGACATGAACGTGGCGAAAACCACCTCATCAGTTGCTACTTGTTTGCTTACCAAAGCGACAGAGCTTGACTCTATCTTGTGGCATAGGAAACTCGGACACATTTCTTATCGAAAAATGAATCATCTTGTCCGAAACGGTTTGGTAACCGGTGTTCCTAAGCTGAGATTTACCGTCGCAGATGATTGTATGCCTTATAAAAAGGGCAAACAACAATGGAAGTCTCACAAGCCCAAGCTCCAAAACTCCATCGATACCCCTTTGGAGCTATTACATATGGATCTGTTTGGCCCCATAAAAATCAGGAGTATTGGAGGTAAGTTATACTTTCTGGTTATAACTGGTGATTTCTCACGTTTTTCTTGGGTGCATTTTTTAGGTACAAAGGACGAAACTGCTTACATTCTTCAATACCTGATCATGAGTTTGAAATCTCTTTGCAAGTTGAAGGTTAGAAGAATAAGGAGTGACAACGGAACTGAATTCAAGAATAATTTGATGGAACTTTTCTGCCTCAATAAGGGAATCCGTCACGAATTTAGTGCCCCGTACACACCTCAGCAGAATGGAGTCGCAGAACGGAAGAACAGAACCTTGATTGAGACTGCAAGGACAATGCTGTCAGATGCAAAGCTTCCTGTCACTTTCTGGGCAGAAGTAGTTAATACAACTTTTCACGTCTTGAACAGAGTTCTGGTTGTGAAGAGGCACAACAAGACTTGCTATGAGTTGATCAATAATTGACCTCCCAATCTTGACTATCTAGTTCCTTTTGGTAGTCCCTGTTCCTTATTGCTACAATACAAAGACCGAAAGTCTAAGTTTCATGTAAAAGCGGTGGAAGGCATCTTCTTAGGATATGTTGCCAACTCGCCTTGCAAGAGAGTGTACAATATAGGAACTCGTACTGTCGAGGAATGGTTTGAAGTGGATTGTAGTAAACATAACATTCCACCAGAACCAACTGGTCCAGCTTGGGGTTTTGATTATGATGCGATATTCAAATCTTTCAACCTTCCTGATCTGTCTGCCGATGATGCCGCAAATGTGTATGAATTATTTGGTGGCGGTGATGAATCCAGTTTCTCAACACGTGCTACTGTACCGATTGTAACTCATGATTCCAATGCTGCATCTTCATCTGGAACTCATGACGGTGATAACATTGAAGATGTTCATGTTGATGGAAATGACGCTCAAGCTAATCCTAACACTCGTGTAGGAAATGAAGCTCTAGCTGATCCAATCAACATTGAATCTTCTTCTTCTGGAACACAGGATATGGGGGAGTTGAGCATGAACCTCGATTCATAAATTCAGGAACCGGAAAAACCAGAGACGAGAGTGCATAAGAATCATCCAATTGACAACATTATTGGTGATCCTCATGCCGGTGTTCAAACTCGTCATAGAACCATTGCTGAGAACACTAGTTTGTACTCTGAGATCCTTGACACGGTGTCATGGAAACATGTCTGCATGCTGCATTCGTGTCCCAGTTAGAGCCAAAGAATGTGAAGGAGGCTCTCGCTGACAACTGCTGGATTGAGGCAATGCAAGAAGAACTGTCTCAATTCCAAAAGTTGCATGTGTGGTATTTTTTAAAATATATACACACACAACGACTGTGTTTAAAATATTTGTATGAGAAGCATCGAGTATTGTACTCCATGCAATGTGGTATATACAAACAATAAACATAAAAATTATCAAAAAGGTCATGTGCAATTAAATGGATGTGAGTGTACATGCAGGCCCGGCCTCTTAATGCACGTATTTAATTTATTCGGAGCTATTAAAGCAGGATCCATTTTTGGGGAATAGGAGTCGAAGCAATAACAAGAATATTTCTAGTTTCATAATCCCTGGAGAGAAGGTTCACTAATAGACCTAGTGAGAAGTAATTTGACTCATTCACATCCAGATCATGAATGTTTGGAATCCATATTATGCAAGGAGATATTGCTTTAGCTAATTCGAGTTGAAGGGTGATATAAAGTCGGTCTTCATCTTCAGGCATCATATTCATAGTTAGCACATTCATGCTAGTTCTCATAGAAAAGATAAGAGAAAATGCTCCTTATTCTTTCTAGGGGGTCGCGGAAAGAATTGGGTTCGAGTCCTAGAGCCCCTAATGTGACAAGGCGAAGCCTGTGTTAAGATAAATGTTGATTTGAAATATGATATTTTTCTATCTTTTCTACTAGCAAAATTGGGGGAGTGGATGAGTTCTATAGATGCTTAAGAATGGCTATTCCTCACAATTGCTCCAACAGAATGGGATTAGCCTTCACTTTTAAGACTTTACTTCGCTCCGCTTCATTCGTTCCATGGTTCTTGGACAATGATTCGTTTGTAATAGAATAGTATCTCGGGGAAAGAAGAAATGGCATATTGACATTTCGAAAGGCTTTGAGAAGAGGGGAAACAGTGAAGATGCCGAGAATGGCCGTGTCTATGGGGATTACCGGTCTTAGTAAGAATCTGTTGCAAATGCTTTTGGATTGACAGTGCCAAAATACTTTGATTTATTCTCTTTGTGATAACATGATCATATCTTTCGTGACAGACATGCTAATTTAAATTAATTTATGAAAATTATAATTTAGAAAATTATAATTTATATGATAATATTACTTATTCAATAAATTCGATTGATTTATACGAGTTGATTTTCTATTACGATAAATTGATGAAACAATCGCGAGTCCAATAGCGGCTTTGGCAGCTGCAATAGCTATAACAAAAATAGAAAAGATGGCTCCTTTTAATTGACGACTATCAAAAAAATCAGAAAATGTTACAAAGTTGAGATTAACCGCATTTAATATAAGTTCAAGACACATAAGAGCCCTAACCATATTTCTACTTTTAATCAATCCATATAGACCGACAGAAAACAAATAGGCACTCAAAACAAGTACATGTCCAAGCATCATTAACCAACTCCTTATCAATCTCGATTCATTTCAATATGAACAACAACCCGTGAAATCATTTCATAGAAGTTCATTGAGGTCTTCTTTTTATAAAGGAAATCAACTTCGATTATTGAATAATCCACATCAATTCTGCTTCTATTGTAACAAAAGATTCCCCTTTTATGTGGAAAATGCCCATATCAATAATTATGATTTTACGTATGGACAATTCCTCAATATCTTGTTCATTCGCAACAAAATATTTTCTTTGTGCGTCCGTAAAAAAAACATGATTTTTGGGGGAGAGATACTATTTCAGCAATCGAGTCACATGTATCTAACATATTCATACCTAAGGCTTTTTCACAAAGTGATGACGAAACGTATAACTTGTACAAATATTTCCATTTTCCAAGTCGAGCCAATCCATTCGTTTTTTGTATACTAAATTACTAAGCTTTGTATATTTCTTTTTCTTTGTTAGAAAAGAGATAGTTTCCAATTTTTTACTTCACTTCAATACTTAATACAATAACAATCTTCAATAAAATAAATAGGAGATTGGAAACGAGAGTATTTATCCCGCATCCATTCTTCATACGATTGTCAGAACAAAACTATTAGATGCAACGAAATGGAAATTTTTGGTACATCAAGCCGCGATCTAATAGCTATAAATCTAAATAGAAATATTATATTATATAGATATAAATTAATCTTGATCCCGTAATCAAATAAATATACTGAATTCTTATCTTGTGACTTAGAAAAAAATGGTTCTATGTGAAGGAACCAAATGACAATTTATTCCTATAGAACAAGACGATTGAATTGGAAATATCGACAAATTCTTGCGGTGTCCAAAGAAATGAAAATTGTAGTTCCCCGGGTGTCTCGGATCGTTACGTGTGAGTGTGACTAGTCGGATCGGGTGTGGAATACCCGTGACAAGGTGGAGAAACAAGCAACATAAAGTAACCGACAACGAAATCACTTTCAAACTCCATCTATTATAAAACTTGAAGGTTACAGAGAGAATACAACTGAGTACAAAATGACGGCATACATAATCTCTGTTAACCTAGCCTATTTATACTAGACCTGGGCTCTGCGCACTTAGCAAGCGCAGGGCAAAATGCTCATGCGTACTTAGCAAGTACGCAGAGAGTTACGCAGGAGATAACTCTTGCGCACATGCTAAGTGCACAAAACACTTAAAGAATTTAGACAACGAGTACATACAACAGTAAATACAAATCGATAACTAATACATACAGACACTAAGATACAAAGACTAATACATATAAGACAAGTACAAAAGCTAAGACAGTATCCAGAGTGTTTGTCACACAAAAGTGCTTCAACAAACTCCCCCTTGACAACAGCTCTGGATTGTCTTCGGTTTTCACTGCTCCTCAGCTTTAGCTTCCATCTTCTTCTTATAATCAAGGCAGAACTTGACCACCTTGTCGTATTTAGAAGCAAGGAACTTAGTCCACTCGTCTGTGTACATGCAGTACTTGTCAGCTAGCGCCTCCAAATCTTTCACAGAAAAGTTTATGAAGCAGACTTCATCAAACACTCTGATCAGTTCCCTTGGCACTAAGCTTCCACTCTTGGACCACACCTTTCCAATCACCACTGCCTCGCCCGACTTAGGATCTACGTACCAGTACCATATCTTACCGAGGATATTCTGAGATAACTTGCTCAGGAGAATCCTGGTTTCACACAACACTGACTTGTATACTAGTTTCTTTAAGATTTTATGAGTCACGAGATGTCTAACGTTCTTGTCCCTGACTCGCTTGGGCACTTGAGGCTTAAACACCTCAAATTTCCCTGATCTTCCTTCTCGCTGCAGAACCTGCCACAAACCCATCGCTACTGCGTGAATTGAGTGACCCAACAACTCTCAGTTTGCTAGGTTCACGAGGTCGTATCTTGGCAATGAGTTGAAAGCTTCGCTGGTTTGTTTCAAATATTGAACCCCCTAGCTCGCATGATTGCAAACAACTTCTTGTCATCCTCGAACCTCACAACTAAGATCATACCTATCGCTCCATGTTTGTCTATGATTGATGTCTTCTGCCAGACAGGAACCGGATCCTTTGATGAACTTGCAGGCGTATGTTTGCTTTTCTTTGCCTCTGGATCCACAGGTGTAGGGTCGGTAGGAGAGGCTTCAGTCGACGCCTCAACAATACTTACAGGCTCGACTGAACCTGTATCAAGATTAGTTTCAAAGGATGGAGCTTCGAATATCTCTCCATCCTCAAACTCATATTCTCCTTCCCCGTCACCCTTGGGAACTTCAATCACAACATCCTCATCCTCCTCATCCCAATCATCACTAGACTCGATCTCTCCCTCTTCCAGATTGCAGAGAGCATCGATCTGTGCTTCCTTGGAATAGTCTGGCTCTAATAATAAGATCACATCATCCGACACGTCATTAGATAGATCTTTCAATGCATCAACCACAGATTTTCCTTTATCACCACCTGAAGCATCACTTCCACCTTCACTCCGAGAAGACTCCCCCTCAGCCATGGCACGGCAGAAATGGGAACAATCGCCAAAGCCGACGATTGCTGCTCACTTCCACTCGGTCCGGCTTCAGGATCCTTGTCCTGGTCATCATTCTTAGTTAGATCAACTAAGTGACAAGCCTCTTCACTAGCGCACTTAGAAAGTGTGCATGGCAAAATGCTCATGCGTACTTAGCAAGTACGCAGAGAGTTCTTGCGTACTTGCTAAGTACGCAGGAGATAACTCCTGCGCACATGCTAAGTGCGCAAAACACTTAGAGAATTTAGACAACGAGTACTACAATAGTAAATACAACTCGATAACTAATACATACAGACACTAAGATACAAAGACTAATACATACAAGACAAGTACAAAATCTAAGACAATATCCAGAGTGTTTGTCACACAAAAGTGCTCAACAAAAATAAATAAAATAAAAAGGGGTCAACTTGTTCCAATTTCATCTCTACTGAATTTGAATATCAGAATAGCGGATATAGTCATAATTCAATGGGTCAGGTCCACTTATTTTTCCTTTATTGATTTCTAATCTTTACAATGAATTTCATTGGCCTAATTGAAAATAGGAATATTCGGGCCCGGTCTTTCGAGAGGCCCGAAGTTTTTTAAAATTTTGTATATGTTTTAAATATTATATTTAGTTTATACATCTATTTTGTGTACATCAAAATTTCCTTAGTGCAACTGGAAAAACCATTGGAAGAAAATTTAAAACGACACTATTTATTTTTCATGTGTCATATTTTTTCTTTTCTCTCTTTAAAAGGTTGTCCCACAAAAATCCATAATTGTTTAAACTATTAAAACAAACCAAAAAAAGACACAAAAATGTATATATTTAAACCCATTACATATAAAAAAAATTATTGAGGCCTTGTTTTTTATTATTTGTCCCGAGCCCAAAACGTTTCGAGAATTCTTGGGGCCGGTCCTGTGTACATGTGTTGCACAATGCACACACTGAATAATGAAGAACGAGAAAATGAGCCCCATGCTCCACGACGATAGGCGCCTGCGTCATGCGGTGTGAGGCACTTCTTAAACGGCTGAGGCGGTGGCATTACGATGAATCGGTTGTGGAGTTCGAAAGATAAATAAAAAAACAATTATATAACGGAACCGATGTTTTTCACTCGGTGTCGGTCTCGTTCTTCACGGTACCAGTACGTTATCGTTAGTCGATATAACCCACGACAGCTAAAAAATACCCTACATTTAATACGACTTTGTTTTTAATGAAATTTATACCGGGGCGATAAGAAAAAAAAATTAATGAACAAATGTTATTATATATACTACAATGTTTGTTCATTAAAGATATTTATATATTTAGCTTTTTTTATATCTTATATATTTTAATTATTATTAAACATGAGGGTGTCAAAGTGGCTTTTTATAAAGTCAGGGTGAGTTATGCTATTTTAAATAGTGAAGGGTGAGAATTGCATTTATAAATAGTGAAGGGTGAAATTTGCATTTATAAAAGTTTTACCGACACTTCAGATTATTAATTGTTGTAATGGTTTTGTAGGGATCCCTTGCAGTAGACACTTGTACTTTAAGCGATTAATGTTAAACTTAAAAGGCTCATGCGCTAATTACAATTGTTTGTAATCAATTGTGCCATTTGGTTAGTATGTAGCTGTTGTTCCTTCCTTTAGATTGACTCATTTCATACGATGAGTTATTTAAAACTTAAATATAATAATTTTACCTATAATATTCATATCAACTATAGCTCGAGAGACTTTAAACTCTTATTTAGTATAATAGCACATAACACACGTCTCATGGAATATCATATCTCACTTTGTCATAGAAGTTTTATCCTGGTGGTAAAGGAGCTTTTCATATAGTGGTTTATTATTTAGGTGTCGGGTTCGAGTCCATGATGTTATAACTCATATGTAAAGACAGCCATGACTCATAGAAATCACTCGGGCTGCATAAAAAGAGAGAGTGATTTAAGAAAGTCGCATTTCAAAAACAAAAAAAATTGATGAATTGTTTAAAGTTTATCAAAATTGAAAAAATTAAAAAAATATCAAAAGGCAAGTTTTTGGTGTGGGTAGATTTCACTGTAGAAATGATACAAGTGAGTGTGCATTGTGTACAAAACATGTTGATGTATGCTTTAGTAAAAAAATGATTTCCTTACAATCATTTTTTCTTTAAAACTTTGCAGCAGAAAATGTAAACCAAAACTTTGCTTTTTCAGCGAAGCAGTTGACGCGGGTTCGAAACCCACAGTCTCAACCGTTTTTTTTCTTGCGTTTTTTTCTGGATGGTTTTAAAGCTTGCCAAAAAAATCTGGAGTTTTAATTTATAACCATAAAATCTTATACGCTCATCTCACGCAGGGTGAGTTTACCCAAAGGTTTTGGCTTTAATTTATATGCTTTTGAGAACATTCTTCCACGGTTTAAACGCAAAACGCGTGGGTAAAAGCTAACACTTTCGCTCTGAAACCGCCGCAACTCGTGTCCTAGTTTTATTTAAAAATAAATGATACTTTCTTACATATTTTAACCACATCATCAAAATACTTCCCTTGTTTTGGCATTAATATTCATTTATTCTGTTATTTACTTTTTTTATATTTCTTTTGTTATTTTATATAGAGAAGCTTTGGATTTTATGCCATTGAGGTCCAATGAATGTTGAACACAAACATATACTTTTTATGCCATATTACCTGCAAACATTATCACACAGAAAAAAAAATACTACACAATATATTTAAAACAAATTTTAGAAAAAAAAATCAACCACTAATTGATTACTCAATTTCATTCTTCAGGCAAGCCACTCCCCATCCATTGCTTCAATTTCATCTATATCCATGCTACATTTTTCAAAATCAAAATTATCAATATTCTTCCCATATACAGAATAAATACATAGCATGTTTGTGTTAAAATCGTATAATTCACTTGTACATAAAAGATTATCACAAATAGTAGAAGTGAAAACAGGACGGTTACATAACCGTCTTATGTATCACACTTAAAGCAATAAAAGAAAATACATTATATGGTTCTCACAAGTTTTAAGGGGGGTGAGAGTGGTACCCTCCCACTTCAAAGTACCCTCCCAAATCCATCAATCATAAGATGTCACCTCATTTTGAAAAACTACCCTCCCAAACTACCCTCTTAGGTGAGAGTGGTACCCTCCAACCCTCTTATTTAAAAAAAATTAAAAAAAATAAATTTAATAAACTAAAACTTTAATTAATTAATTAAAAATACATAATAAATTAAAAGACAATAAATAAAAAGTGGCGATTGTTGGAGAACATTTATGTCGAGCGATTCGTCAGATGATTCGGGTGGGTAGTATAACGTACGATTCATATTTTGGTTGAGTGGATACAAAAGAAATGGTTTATATTTAGAAAGAATGTATTTTTTTGTGAAGTGAATAAAATGATTGGGTATGTATTTATAGGGGTAAAAAAATAAATATTTTTTTTAAACGGCTATATTCAAACAAAATCAACGGCTAAAAATGGGATTTCTAGCGGGTATATATACCCGCTGAGTGAAGCCGCTGGCAACTACCCTCCGAAGCCGTTGAGGATGCGGCGGTGTCCCACCCAACCCGCCAACTACCCGCCTTCCACTCCCACCCCCCTAACATATATATTACGACTCTCAACAGATGAGACCCGACAAGATAATCGGAATCTAAAATATGATCATATCAATATCATAGAATGTAAATGTCTTATCTATACTATATAATAAAGGAAAACCATGGGGGATACGTGTCACTCTCTGGTTACTTATCATCTTTATTTTTTCGCCCCTCTCTCCTATTAAATATTAAATTTTCTATTTCTCTCTCAAATAAATAATAATATTTATATTAATAAATTTATTTACGGATACTTATTATTTAATTATAAATAGTTATTATATCATCAATCAAATGAACTTAATATAAACTAACATTTATCAATTAAATTAAAAAATTAATCCTCAGTTGAAAAAAAATGTTTTAAAAACTAACTTAACAGATCTTATAACTGTCACGACAAATTACATTTTTTAAAAACATATGTTGACGAGTATGTTTGTTAACAAATTACATAATATTTTATTAAACCGATATAATATACTGGTTTATTCAACCCGTGTATTACACGGGTTTTTAAAAATATAAAATCTTTATTACTAAATATATAACATTTTATTTATTCAACCCGTGTATTACACGGGTTTTTAAAAATATAAAATTTTTATTACTAAATATATAACATTTTATTTATTCAAGCCGTGTAATACACGGGATTTTAACCTAGTAGTCTTATATATAAACTCTAATACATACACACATATATGCATGTGCATACATGATGCATGCATGGCAAGTTTGTGCACATAGACACTTGACTATCTTACAAATGCTTAAACTTACTATTAAATCTTAATAAAGGCCGGTGTTTAAACAAAAGAAAAATAAACATAAGACATCTAGGTGGGGGACCTGTCCTGTGTGGTCTCACTGCCATGTTTTTAAAGTCTCATCACTGCAACTATTCTGAGATGACTATAATGTTTGCTAAAACTACAGTAACAGCATCAACCACTGCAAGTCTCTCCTAAAACTACAATGGCTAAAACAGTAAAAAAATTATAAAATATAATAAACGCAAATTCAATTTTATTAATCCAAATTATCAACCACTTGTCAATAATAATCCATTCCAACAATTTAAACAATGATATTCTTAACTTTCTTTTTCATTTTCAAGGACAGTTCCGTAACAAAATCACCGAAGATTTGATTTCAATACAATTTCGCTCACAATGATCATTATGAACGAAATATTTTACGTACAACCGAAATCGAGTAAAAATCAAGTGCAAATCGAGCGTAAGTCTATGATAATTATGTTACTAGAACTGTCTTTAGCAACAAAAGTGAAAGTTAGGATTGTCATTGATTATATCGTGAGTATGAATTATTATCGGCCAATGGATAATAGTATTAGATTTATTAAAATACAATTCACCAAAAATAAAATACAAAAAAGCTAACCATTTTGAGTCAAATGGGTTGAGAGTAGTGTATTTTATAGCACACTTAACGTATTAATTAATAAATGGATTAAAAAAGACCTTTATTAAAAATGACACATTTCAAAGCGACCCGTTTTGATCTGTTACCACCTTACCCACCCATCTTGTTAACTTTGCTAGAGTTGGGTGGAGTCCGATTTTGTGGGTAAAATTTAAATTTCTGCATTTTGCAATCAAATTTGTTTCTTAAATTTTTTTTTCATACATGACCTTCTGGTTACAAAAGAGGGGACATTACTGTTGCACTAAGCAAATGCCAACATAAAACATTTCCAATTTTTTTTAAAAGAAATTAAATATATTTTCAAAATAAATGAACAAGATGGAGAATCTTACCAAGGCAAAGCAGGATCTTGAAAGTATGCAACAGAGAAATGATCATCAAAGTGTTGGCTTTCATTTGCATTGATCAGCCATGGTGGGAACTTCATAATTTGGTCAAATTCATCCACTTCCTCTGCTTCAACTTTCATGGTATTCATGAAACTACACCATTGATCCGAAGTCACTAAATTGATCGTATCATTCCACTCGATTTGGTGTTGTTCGCCTAATGATCTAATCTCATCCATCTCCTCACCATCCATGGCATGATGCAGATCACCTGAGGAATTGTGTGGGGTGGATGATGATTGTGGTGAGTCAACTGACATTGGTTTTTGATAAATGCAAGTATCTAAATTGCTAAAACTTTGATAATTGAGATTCAGCCCCAGGCTTTGAGTAGGGAATATGAAATTCTGGTTGCCATCATATGACAACTGTGGTGGTGGTGGAGGGACAAATGGTGGCATATGCCAATAGGAGGTGGAAGATTGTGGTGGAGATTGAAGGCCATGATTATTGGCTGCTTGTTGTTTCATTGAAGCTCGATGAAACTTAAGCGCAGCGACGATTTCTCTACGTGCTTCTGCCATATTTAGAAGCCTTGATAAGGTTTACTGGTGTGGAGTCTTCTTCTAACTTGTTTTTCTGTTGTGTTTCGGTTGGTGACTGTTGCGGTTTTTGTGTATCGCTATAACATACACTATTTTCACTTACATCTAACGAGTCGTTGGAGGTCAAATGGTTGGCCACGCTACGAATGTAAGCACCGGAGAGGCGTGGTTCTTCTTTATCTTCAGTAACTTTATCTGCTTCCATTTGTTTTGAAGATGATCTACACCTCATCACAACCCTATCTATAAATCTAAATTCACTTGCAAAGAAAAGGGTTTTGAATTTGATTGGAAAAGCAAGAATTACACAATGAAAACGGCAGAGATCTGCAGTGTCTCATGAATGATATAAATAGTTGTCTAGCAGTTCCCTTTAGGGCTGTAAACGAAACGAGCCGAGCCGAGCCAGGCTTGGCTCGAGCTCGAGCTCGAAATTAAACGAGCCAGCTCGGCTCGGCTCGATTTTTTTTCCGAGCTGAAAAGTTGAGCTCGAGCTCGGCTCGTAAAAAGCTCGAGCCAGCTCGTGGCTCGTCGAGCTAGCTCGTTTTTTTTTTTTTTTTTTTTAAATTTTTTTTTACATATTAATATATATATAAACAACAAAAAAAAATATTTTATTCTCGGTTTGAAGTTGATTGTCTTCAAAAAACTAAATAGATGGAAGGGACAATATATAAAATACAAAAAAAAACATAGATAACCCAAAACTTACAAAGTAGAGAGTAAATACAATTGTAGATAAAGTAAAATTTTAGTCCAAAACTCAGAGTTCTTGAAAACAAATTAACTTAAAAAATCAAAACATCATATTTCAAATATAACACATATATAACATATATATATATATATATATATATATATATATATATATATATATATATATATATATATATATATTAGTTATTTAGACGAGCCGAGCCACGAGCCGAGCCCACGAGCCGAGCCACGAGCCGAGCCCGAGCCGAGCCAACCCTAGCTCGAGCTCGGCTCGTTTAGAATTCGAGCCAGCTCGGCTCGGCTCGTTTAAAACCGAGCTTTTCCCGAGCCGAGCTTTTTCCGAGCTTTTTTCGAGCGAACTTCGAGCGAGCCACGAGTCACGGGTTTTTTGAACAGCCCTAGTTCCCTTATTGTTTATTATATTATATTCTGTAATTTAAAACCAATGTTTTAAAAACCGGACTGGCCACCAAACTGCCTTCTCTACCTCACTGGTTGGAACCGGGTTATTTGTTCAACCAGAACTCGCTAAAACCTGGGTGGCCGAAAACAGAGCGGTTTATATGTACCGAACCGGGTTATTTGTTCAACCAGAACTCGCTAAAACCATTTAGACTCTTAACCCGTTCATTTTGCCACATCTAACGACAAGAGTAGACTCAACTAATACGCTTAAAGGCACACAAATCTAACACCATCTTCATTTCAACCAGATATAAGTCCCCGTGTGATATTAGATCATAACGAAATGTTGTTTTCAGCCTTGATACATCTTAAAAAATAATTACGAGTCAAACCAACCGCCACTATGGACCATAAATTACTTGCTAATGCACATAGTTTACTTCTATAGCCACTCAAAATTTAGATCAGAATCAATCTTCACTGTGAGGTTTTGATATTGTAATAGGGCCATGTATGTTGTATTTCTTTAAAACTATGTGTTCATCAAACATTGCAATCTCCACATAACTCAAGGGACACAAACAATTTATTTAAATTTAAATTTGTCACCTCCTTAAATAATAGAGTAAACTTCTATTTTCATTCATATGTTTCAGTCATTTTTGTCAGTTTCATTCAAAAGGTTTATTTTTCTCTTATGTATTCCCATGGTTTGTTTATAAAACTTGTCATTTTCATCCACTCATTTAACTCCATACATATTTTAACGTTAAATTAGGAGCAATTGTGTATTTTTATATATTTCTTTATTTTATCAAATTTTTAAACCCTTAATTATTCCCTCATTCCCCTTTTTAAACCGTAAAAACCCTAATTCATCAATTATGATCGTCTTTTATGAATTAAGGTTTTACGGTTTAAAAGGGGGAGCGGGGATAATTAAGGGTTTAAAAATTGATAAAAGAAAAGAAATATATAAAAAGACACAGTTATCTCTTAATATAAATCAACGTTAAAATATTGAATGAGTTAACTGATTGGATGAAAATGACGAATTTTGTAAACCACGAGGATGCATAAGAGAAAAATAAACTTTTTGGATGAAACTAACAAAAGAACTAAACCACACAGGAACGAAAATGATTATTTACTCTTATTATTATTATTATTATTGATATTACATTTATCAAACTTCCCACACCATTATGAATAGTATAGTTTCTATATTTTTTTAAAGACAAATTTCTTAATTCATGTTAGAAGTGGGACTTGAACCCATAACCTACTCAAACCTTGGTGTTCTTAGAGGCTTTTCCTCTACCATTGGGCCACAAACCAAATGGTTAAATACATTTTATCAACCTTACCACAAACACATTTTTTCAAAATGATCACAAAACTTTTCCGCTTTTAAGTTTGGCCACCAACTATTTTTATTTATATTAGTATTTTATTTTTTAATATTTATAATTAATTTAATACAGATTTTATTTTTCTCTTATAATTTTTCAAATATTGGGTTTTCATACACTCCGAATATAGCATTGCGACGTGCTTATTTTTATCCACGTTTCGGTGAAAAATTTATCCAGAACCGAACCGGTCTACTTTTCGACGTAAATTTTATTCAAAACCGAGTTAAGTCAAATATGATATTTTTACTTTTTTTAAATAAGATTTCGTGTTTATACTATTTTTTACGACGACGTAACTTTTTATTAGTTTTAGGATATACCATCGCGACGTGAGAATCGGACCGCTGCAAAGAGCGTTAAACTTACTAGTATGGGTACAAAAGGTAAGTAGTGCTCCCACAACAACCATGCAGCTTCAGTTTTTACTGTGTTAGAAGTAATACTAAACAATCAAAACAAGCAATATAAATTTTATATTATTGGGAATATGTTGGTTTATTAAATCAAAAAAATTAACGAGCATCTTGTAAGAGGGGACCATCCTCTTAAACGTAGGCAGGAGGCAATGGAAACTGAATACATTGCTGTTTTGATCATTCTATATTTTCAATTTTCAAATAAATACATATGTGCAAGTGTGTATACATGATTTGTATATAAAGCCAAATTTTCTGATAATAATTGACCAGTATCATTAGTATCTCATACAAGGAAGGAGAACCTGGACATTTTTCTAAGGACGCAAAACAAATAGCCTATTAAAGACAATTTCTCCATACCATCCTTTCACTTATTCCTGCTGCAGTTTTCAATTAACAATTTTCTATTTTTCGAAAAAAAAAATTTCACACCAAATCATAGTAGTCAAACGCTTAAGGCGCAAATAGTGAGCCTTGGGCCTAGGCGCAAGCCATTTAAAAAAAACGAGGGCTTACTTTAAGTAAGGCGTATGTATAAGCATATCACTTTTAGGGTTTTTAGGCATGTTTTAGACTTGTTTTAAAGTTGGTTTAGACATGTTCCAACCCATTTTAGATATTTTAAGCCATTTTCAGATGTTTCATACCAGTTTTAGCCAGAATCTTGGCATGAGCGCCCAGATGGACGCCAGTCAAGGATTATGGTATCTTCATTAATCAATTGGAAACTATACATGAAGCCCTATATATACAAATGGAGAATACAAGACTAATAACTAAGTCCTTATACAATGAAATATATCAAAATACACACATACATATATCCTCTAAAATACCCCCTTAGTTCGAGCGGGTGTGGAACATATGCTCAAACTAGTCCGGAAAGACTGAAAAAGGTGTCGAGGAAGGCCCTTAGTCAATGGTACATGAAGCACTTGGACGTGCCCAATGTGAACCTTTTTCCTAACAAAATGAATGTCTATCTTCACGTGTCGTCCGCTGGTGTTGAGCTGGGTTTCGGACGAGTAAACGACGGACACGTTATCACAATAAACCTCTGTAGCTCGACGAAGTGGAACACGAAGCTCAAGTAAGGGGTTGCGGATCCAACTGGCTTCAACAACCGCATTTGAAATACCCTTGTATTCTGCTTTTGTGCTATAATGAGATACGGTGTTTTAACGTTTGGATGACCACGAAATCAAGTTATCCCCGGGGTAAATGAAATATCTAGAGATCGATCTATGCGATCCCCCCCCCCCCAATCGGCATCCAAATAAGCTGTAAGTAAGTGACTGGGGTTCGCTATGATACGGAAACCGTAGTTCGTCGTTCCCTAAACATATCTCAATATATGTGTTTAAGTAGTGAAGATGTGGCTCCGAGAAGCATGCATAAACAAACAAACATGTTGAACCGCATAGGAAATATATGTTCGAGTAAACGTAAGGTACTGAAGTACACCAGCGAGGGACCTGTAAAGGGTGCCATTAGGAAGAAGTTCACCATCCGAAACACTTAGTTTGGATAATGTATCGAGAGGGGTGGCCGCATGGTTTGCAGTTAGACATGGAAGCCCGCTGCAATATTTATTTAGCATGTTGATTTTAAGAAAGAAACAAACCATGTTTGTCACGGGTGACGGTGATGCCAAGAAAATGGAGAGGTCCCAAACAGTCATGGCGAATTCTCGGGATAAAGTGGCAATGATAGTTTGCAGAAAACTTGTATCTAATTTAAAATGATATCATCAACATATAACAAAACTAGGTTAAAATCGTGTATTACACGAGTTAAATAAAAATAATATTATATATTAAGCAATAAAAAATTTATTTTTTAAAAACTCGTGTTTTATATGGGTTGAATAAACTCTTGAAATACAATATAATCCGTTAATACATATACTCGTCAAAATATGTTAGAAGCTTTTTAATTTAAAAATTAGTATTTTCTTTAAAAGTATATTATTATTAGATAGTGTTGTAATTAATAGGAGAGAAGCGGGGAAAAAAATGATGAGAATTAATATGAAGGCGACACGTGACATTTAAAACCTTAGTGTGGTCCCCTTTATGATAAACAAATAGAGATGTGTCGGAGATGCTACTTTTAAACCCGTTGGATTGAATAAAAGAAGAAAACTGATTGTACCACGCGCCGAGGCGCCTGTTTAAGCCCATAAAGCAACTTTTTAAGCCGACATGCAAAATTAGAGATATCTTTGTTCACGAAACCCAGAGGCTGGTGCATAAATACCGTCTCTTGAAGTTCACCGTGTAGAAGGCATTTTTAAAATCCATTTGGTGAGGACTTCGAGACTCCTAAAGTAAGAACGATCTGAATAGTTGTCGGTTTGAAACCGGGCTAAATGTTTATGTATAATTGTGCGTTATGGCGTTCAAGTGTTCCATCTGATTTGAAATTGTGGAAAAACAACCACATGCAATTTATTATCAGTTGATTACGTGGTATTGGCACCAATTCCCAAGTTTCGTTTTCCTGCAAAACATTATATTCATCGGTCATACATGTAGCCAATTCGAGTAGGACATGTCTTTCATATAGGACGAGGGTAAAGAAGGTATGAAATTTATGTGAGTAACATTTAAGTTGAATATTGGGTTTGGTTTGACTATACCGACTTTAGATCTCGTCCGCATGGGATGTGTAGGGGTGGCGATATGGGTAAAGGTGGTGGAGTAGGAGGTTTTGGAATAGGGGACGGTTGGTTGAGGGTTTGTATGTGAAGAGTGGAAGGCTAGTCAAGGAAGGGTGATAAAGAGGTGTGGCCAGGTATCGAGTGGCAGGTGGGTGGTGGACGAATTGGAGGTGGTGGTTGTGAGCTTTACAGTGAAGGAGGAGGGGGGCGGTGGGTGGAGTAAAAAATGAAGGTGGGATGGGATCATCTTCAAGGAATGTGTAGGAGGATAGTGTGGTAGACATGGAAGGAAAAGTGTCCTCATCAAATATTACGCGACGAGACGGATGCACCCGGCCGATGGTAGGATCTAAACAACGATAACCCCAAAAATTGCTAGCATACCCAAGAAATATGCACCTAATAGAACAAGGGTGTAATTTATGAGTTTGAGTGGCCAAGAGATTTGTGTAACACGCCCACCCGAGACCCAAAGGCGGTGGTAAGATGGATGTCTGAGATATAAGGCATAGGTAGGAGTGAAAAAAATTAAGTCGTTTAGTGGGTAATATGTTGTGGAGATAAGAGGTGGTAAGAGACCCGAAAAGACGGTGGGAGATTCTCATCCATAAGTAGGGCTCGTATGATTTCACTGAGACGTTGAATCATAAGTTCGGCTTTGCCATTTTGGGAAGGGGTTTGAGGACATGCGAATCAGAAAACATGACCATCGTTATTTGCAAATGACTTGAACTCATGGTTCTCAAATTCACCACCCAAATCACATTGAAAAGACTTTATGGGTCTATTGAATTGGGTGCATACAAGTTTGTGAAACTTGACAGAAGTTGGGATTGTATCCGACTTGAATTTTAGTGGGTACACCCACACATATTGTGTAAAATTGTCAATTAAAACAATGTAATACTTATACTCGGATTTACTTGATGCAATTGAAGTCCATAAATCAGAATGAATGATGTCAATATTGGAAATTAAACTAAATTTATAAAGTATAGGGTTGTAGATGTCATTGTTTTATAGTATGTTTAGGGTTAATATGTAAACTATGTAACTGGGAGGGTCCTTTGTATCAAAACCTGAAACTTGGCAAAGGGACGCGATAATTTTTGAAGCGTTGCGTCGTTTGGGATTAGGGTTATAAAACCCCACGCAACCTACTCATGGGACACCTTTCCAAACCAATTCGTTTTAGTGTCTGATCTAGCTTCTCATTCAAGGCTCTTGAAGCTTGTCGTAAGCCATATAGGGCTTTATGTAATCGATAAACCAAGTGCTATTTCCCGGGAATAATAAAACCGCCAGGTTGTTTCATGTAAACTACTTCCTTCAAGTCTCCATTAAGAAAAGTTGATTTCACCTCGAGATGGTATACAGACCACCCCTGTTTTGTTGTAATGGATAATATGAGACGTATAGATTCCATCCTAGCAATCGGGGAGAATACTTCATCTAAGTCTATACCCGGTTGTTGGATGTACCCTTTAGCAACCTACCTCGCCTTATACTTTTGTTTTGGGTAAAAATTATGCAAACTAATTTTGTAACCAAATTTCGCAAGTGAGGTAATGTGCTTGTCAAATTCATGATGAATGAAGTAAACAAAGCTGTAAATCGACACAAGTGTTTACGAGGAAAGCCCTTAATCCCAAAGGATCGCCGACATAAAACCTCGGGAAGTGACCGAAAGTCACTTGCCTCCTGTTCTTGTATAAATCGATAAAAAAGAGTACAAATGTGGTAGTGAATTATCGAAATCTAAGTGTTCTAGAGGTGTTTGCGAGTGTGTTGTGAATTATGAATTGTTTTTCCTCTTCGATCTTCCAACTATAACTAACTCTCCGAGAATCCCGAAGATTACTTGGTCTTCAAATATGACCATTGTAGACTCTTTCCTGCATCTTTCACACGTTTTTCTTAACTCCCTGACCGATTTTCCAGGGATGAGGTTGACTCCACACGTTCTACCCGCGAATAAATCAAGATGGGAGAAGGATACAACGGGTAGCGTTATAAATGTTAAGGATCGCCAGAGACTCAGGATCCATAATTCCATCTAATAAACGAGTATAATTAATCAATTGAAAGCTTTAGTTTTGACCTACGTGTTACCCTCCGGGATAGAGACTTGGTTGATACACCCATGGGTCGGAACTTGAGTGGTCAATAATTTGGATAAATAATTTTGATTTATGTGTTTCACACCGGGATAGTGACTTGGTGGATAAGCCTCTAAGTTGAATTCTTATGTGCTTAATTGATAAAACTACATCCTATGTGCTACCTTCTGGGATGGTGACTGATAAGCGACCACAGTGTTATGCATTAAAGGGTGTAACATATTATATTTATGTAAATTAACATGTGTAATACAAAAGTTTTGTGTAGATGTGCATGTGCAGGTGTTGAAAGCTTAAAGTATGATTTTGGGAGGTATTAGGTGAGAGATGCAAAAGTCGGAAGAGACACGGAAGAAACGGGGCAGAAACCCAGGATCCAGCGTAAGCCTACGCCACATAGCGTAAGCCTACGCCATGCAGCGTAAGCTTACGCCGACCAGCGTAGGCCTACGCCTAACCAGTTTATTCACATCATGCTTCAGCGTTGCGGCGTAAGCTTACGCCATACCAGCGTAAGCTTACGCTGGTTACATTTTCTGGACGCGAATTTTCGGGAAACAGCCGATTTTGGTGTTTAATTGGGGGTTTCTTCCCCAAAATTGAGAGCCATCTTTTGCTACACACTCCTAGGGAGATTTTGGATGATTCTAACATCCACTTGAAGATTGAAGATGATCTCCATCACCATGGGCGAGTAATTCACTTGTGGCTTCCTCCAGGCGGACGGTTCATATAGGTTTCATGTTTTGATTCAGTTTATTTATGTTTTTTGATCTATTTAGTTTCTGAAAATAACTGAGTAGATTGATGTATTAGTTATGTTAAACAGTTTATTTGAGTGCTTTGAGTTTGCTTGCTTTACGATCTTGTTCGGTTGATGACAAAACCTAGTAGCAGGGTCGGGTGACTAAAGGGGGTAACTTGGCATTCATAAATTGGGTGATTGAATTATACTGGTTTGTGACGGAACTGGTTGTATAGGTTGCTGACAACAGCCTGTCTTCAATTACTATTTTAACTAATTTTCCAACACTATGTCTATGTGGTGTCCAATTAAATAACTGAGTTTTGCATAAACCTAGAATCTGAAGTTTGGAGGAGGTTGCATTTTTATTTGATCTGTGTCTTCATTCCAACTATCAAACTAAGCAATTCCACTAACCAATGATTCCTCGTGGATACGATACTCTTCTTACCCTTACTAGTTAAGTGTTTAAGGATTGTTTTTGACCGACCTAACGACATCGATCAGTGACCTAGGAGATGCACCACTAGGTGAGGTTGATTCACACATTTAATAATGCTCATTCCATCCATTTAAGTAAGGCGTATGGTATAAGCACTTGGAGCATGATGCACTTGGACGTGCCCAATGTGAACCTTTTTCCTAACAAAATGAATGTCTATCTCCACGAGTCGTCCGCTGGTGTTGAGCTGGGTTTCGGACGAGTAAACGACGGACATGTTATCACAATAAACCTCTGTAGCTCGACGAAGTTGAACACGAATCTCAAGTAAGGGGTTGCGGATCCAACTGGCTTCAACAACCGCATTTGCAATACCCTTGTATTATGCTTCTGTGCTATAATGAGATACAGTGTTTTAACGTTTGGATGACCACGAAATCAAGTTATCCCCGGGGTAAATGAAATATCTAGAGATCGATCTATGCGAGTCCGGGCAAACCCCCCCCCCCCAATCGGCATCCAAATAAGCTGTAAGCGAGTGACTGGGGTTCGCTATGATACGGAAACCGTAGTTCGTCATTCCCTAAACATATCTCAATATATGTGTTTAAGTAGTGAAGATGTGGCTCCGAGAAGCATGCATAAACAAACAAACATGTTGAACCGCATAGGAAATATATGTTCGAGTAAACGTAAGGTTCTGAAGTACACCAGCGAGGGACCTGTAAAGGGTGCCATCAGGAAGAAGTTCACCATCCGAAACACTTAGTTTGGATGATGTATCGAGAGGGGTGGCCGCATGGTTTGTATAGACATGGAAGCCCGCTGCAATATTTCTTTATCATGTTGATTTTAAGAAAGAAACAAACCATGTTTGTCACGGGTGACGGTGATGCTAAGAAAATGGAGAGGTCCCAAACAGTCATGGCAAATTCTCGGGATAAAGTGGCAATGATAGTTTGCAGAAAACTTGTATTTAATTTAAAATGATATCATCAACATATAACAAAACTAGGTTAAAATTGTGTATTACACGAGTTAAATAAAAATAATATTATATATTAAGCAATAAAAAAATTATTTTTTAAAAACTTGTGTTTTACATGGGTTGAATAAACTCTTGAAATACAATATAATCCGTTAATACATATACTCGTCAAAATATGTTAGAAGCTTTTTAATTTAAAAATTAGTATTTTATTTAAAAGTATATTATTATTATTAGATAGTGGTGTAATTAATAGGAGAGAAGCGGGGAAAAAATGATGAGAATGAATATGAAGGTGACACGTGACATTTAAAACCTTAGTGTGGTCCCCTTTATGATAAACAAATAGAGATGTGTCGGAGATGCTACTTATAAACCCGTTGGATTGAATAAAAGTAGAAAACTGATTGTACCACGCGCTGAGGCACCTGTTTAAGGCCATAAAGCAACTTTTTAAGCCGACGTGCAAAATAAGAGATATCTTTGTTCACGAAACCCAGAGGCTGGTGCATAAATACCGTCTCTTGAAGTTCACTGTGTAGAAGGCATTTTTAACATCCATTTGGTGAGGACTTCGAGACTGCTAAAGTAAGAACGATCTGAATAGTTGTTGGTTTGAAACCGGGCTAAATGTTTCTGTATAATTGTGCGTTATGGCGTTCAAGTGTTCCATCTGATTTGAAATTGTGGAAAAACAACCACATGCAATTTATTATCAGTTGATTACGTGGTATTAGCACCAATTCCCAAGTTTCGTTTTCCTGCAAAGCATTATATTCATCGGTCATTGCATGTAGCCAATTCAGGTAGGACATGTCTTTCATATAGGACGAGGGTAAAGAAGAAATGAACTTTATGTGAGTAACATTTAAGTTGAATATTGGGTTTGGTTTGTGTCACAACCCGACCAGGGGGCTAGGCGTGATGATCGAATACTAAAATAAAACACTACGGAAATAACGTGACATATAATTTATAAATGTCATTGGTCCAACTAAGTCAAAATATACATTTACAAAGGTTCATATCATCTATACACTAACTAAAAATAAAATAATGGATTCTATCTTCTCATCAAAGCTTTCTCAGGTGGAATCTATGGCTCGGCATAAGTCTTCTAAAGTAGTCATCTATCTTCAAGCAAGCTCTTACCTAAGTTGCTAATTTCCAAACTCGAGGAGGTACCTGAATACATGCTTAAAAATATTGTGCCAACTAAAAAGTTGGTGAGTTCACGAGTTTAAATAATAGAGAATTTATATTGAGTATCCAAATATGTATAGTGCAAATTAAACAAGTTCACAATCAACGCTGTGCCCACAACCTGTGGACATTTAGAAATAATAATATTCCCCTAACCCATACCCCTTATTGTTATGGGTCTAATTACCCATACATGACAACATAAGTTCAAAACTATTAAACGAATATATGTCACAAGATAATTATCATCATCATATGATTATCATTCCATTGGAGGTTGTCCCGGTTAGTCGGGCCCATGGTGTGCGGGGGTTTCACCAGATAGTTCTACCCATATATTCGCTGGCTCCAAAAGAGTTAATGATTGTGTGCTAAAGTTCGGGGATTCGTTATGGCATCTAAAAAATGGCCTTATTTAATTAATACACCAATATGTAAACAAAATAGAAGCATGTAATCAACCCAAAAAGGTTTAAGTAAAAGAGGGGAAAAAACACATAAACTCACCCGGTAATCTTGTATGTGTCCAAACAATATGCTAAAGTTGCGAGCTTGCTATCGTTTGTGTAGACTTTAAGACTATCCTCTCCACTCGTACATGACCCCGCTCATTTAAAGACCCGTTTAGAGAACCCGCTCGTTTCTGCGTCTTTAACCCGAGTTGACTTTTGTTGACTGAAACCGAGACGGCCGGGAAAGACCCAAGCAGTCCCGCCTATCCAGGTGGCGTGCCGCCTTCATCATAACAGGAAAGACGGCCTCGCCGGAAGACGTGATCGGAACCCTAATCTTACCGGAAGAACAAGCTAGAACTCTAGCCACATCCGGTTTCTATGGCTCAGACCACAGAAATCCGGCTACAATGTCGTTGTTGTACCTTTGCCGGAAAATCAAGGACGCCAGAAGTCGCGTCTGCAGCCATAGCGGCTCCTTCCCTGGTCTACTTGCCGACCGGACAGCAAAACGGCTCCTTCGCCATCGCCGCAGGTGCCACCGCCTTCCTTCTCTCCCTCTTCATCCAAATGCTGCCGTTCATAGACTCGTCGCCACCACCGGTGTCTGCCTGAGCAAGAGAGCTCTCCTCTCTCTTTCTCTCTCTCTAGATTTAGGGTTTGCTTGGGTTGGGTTTTGTGGAGTAAAAATATGAATTGGAGAAAACAAAGAGGACGGCTAAAGATGAAGGAGGCTGTCATGACACCGCCGGAGCAGAGGGGCTGCTCCTCCTCCCTCTCGTGCTCTCTCTCATTTACACACAGATGTGTGTGTTTGGTGTTTTTTGAAAACAAAGAAAATCGAATAAGAAATTTGTAGCATAAATCCAATGTCTTGGTTTTTGAAAGATTTTACACAGAGAATCAAATATTTGGAGAAAATGTGAATTCAAAGATGATTTTACAAGATCTCTGTAAAGTCAAATATGGATTTGAATTTTGCAAAATATTTTTTTGGATTTACCAAGATCTCATCAGATTGAAAATGGTGTAAGCAAATAACTAAATCGTTAAATGATATTAATAAATATTATGGTGCCTGAAAGTGGTAGGCAAAAAGAAAGTATAAATTTAACTGGTTTTCACAAATCACTTGTTCACTTAAATCTCCGACGCAATAGATAAATTCATATTTAATTTAAATATTTGTCTTATAAGATTTCCTGTCCGACTGCTGTCCAATTCGATATGTGTCGACACCGCGTGTCTCATACGCGTTCGCCTAAATAAACATCTCGTGCTTTGATTAAATAATATTATTAGTAATAATAACTAATAAATATAAATAATGATTTAATTTATCTACTTAATCGTTTAGTTCTAAAATAGTCGGATGACGTTCCTGTACCGCGTGTCTAACCGCGTATGTCAAATTAAACGTTTCACATTCCGCAAGTAGTTATTAATTCCTAAATTATATTATAATAATACTAATATATTAGTACAATAGATATAAAACAAATACTTGTTTATATTGTTTAGTTATACAGGGTTTAGCATAACACGCTGATGTTTACACCGGTGTTTGTCGCAGTCTCGCATCCAACATCGCATATCTCGCACATAAATTTCTAATCAGTCACCCGGATTAAGTATTAGTATTTATTAATTTTATTTATTAGGTATTTGACGTCTAAATATTTTATCGCGTCGGTGACCGGTAATAACCCGTACGAGCGCGTTAATCGTTCCAACAGTTCTCCGCGTACACGGTTTAGTTCGTAACCATTATAAATTATATTGAATCGTGCAACGATCCGTCAAACAAAGGTTAATTATATTGTTTTGGATTGGGTTCGTATACTAGGCCTTAAGTTGGGTCGTTAATGGGTCGAGTTCATTTATTTACAGTTGGGCCAGTTTAATGGGTCTAGCCCATTAGTGTGATCACAATGTGTTTATTGGGTTCTAAACGGTAGCCCAAAGTGTTTGAATTTGCTATTCAATAGTTCAAGTATCCACGTAATTAAATAATAAAAAAATCAGGCCCCAAATTTGGGGTTGTTACAGTCTCCCCTTGTTAAAGAAATTTCGTACTCGGAATTTAAGTTTGGTTATTTTTCTAAAATTTTATTTTGAATTTAGACAGTAGTGTAAGTTTTCAACCACTTGACGAATTTAAAGGGAAAATAAGGTTTTTTTTTTTAAATCGGTTTTTCAAAGGTAAAGAATGGCAATCATAACTCAAGAATTGACTAGACATAACATGGATGACATTTCGGGATATCCGATAATTGGAGGACGCAATTTCAATGTCTTGTGAAACAAACGGTTTAATTTCAATTTTAATAACTTGAGAATTAGAGGAAACAATTTCAATGACTTGTTGAAAAGGAAACAAACGGTTGGATGAAGTCAGTATTCTGGCTAAGGTGCTCAAGGAGATTTCATAGTGTAAGTTTAGGTAATTCTAATGAAATAACAATTGATCTTAAAATAAAATATGATATGGAATGTAAGTGAGTGGTTATTTCTATATAAGGAGAAATAAGTATGACAAAGGATGTCGTAAATGATCCATACACGGGGGGGGGGTAGTACGTATTCATCGGGTTAGCTCAGACGGTTGATATCATCGTCATAGCTAAGAAAAGAAAATAATGCAAGTATGTGTGGGAACTCTTGGCAAGAGATCACACACATAATTCTTATTATTTAATGATTATTTCTCCTAGATATAGGTTATAGGAAGGTTTCAGAATAGGAGCTAGAGAAGGGTCTAAAAGGGATTAAACAGAAAATTTACTTAAAAGACAATGCAGCAGATCGAAATCAAGTAGAGGAATGTTTATCACAAGAAGGTTTAAAAGGAGATTGATTGGGTAGATTACTTGGAGGGCTATATATAATAGTTCAAAATCAGGCAATGGGTCATTTGTCGCAAGGAATTGGCGTCTTGAAACGTTCGTATTTGCAGAACATGGAAATCTTGTTATTATAGAACAAGAGATTGTCACTGAAGTGTAGTTTGTTGATAGTGTTCATTGTTTCAATCGAAATTCGTCGAGGGTAGTGATGATATTTTCTTTTACAGTTTCATTGGTGTTAAGTGGAAAGGCTTGAGGTGTGTTGATAGTAGTTGTCTATGTAGTGAAGTAGACGGCTATGACATGGAAGGAAGTTTCATGGAAACAGGGTTTCCTAGAATTGATTATGGGCTTGCTAAGTCTGTTTCGCTGATAACCTTTGGCATAACATTGTAGTCGATCGACCCGTGGCTAGATCTTCACGGGGTAGATGTCGATTAGTCAACATGGAGATAATAAACTTTAATGAAGTCGACGATTGTGGAGTCGTCGGCTTCTGAGGTTTCTTTGAATGGATGCATATTTATTCAAATAGGATGAGAAAAAAATTGAAAATGGGTTTGAAAATGGATTTGTTTGCTGGAAATTCCTAATGGTCGAAAGGGTTTATAAGCTTACCCGAAAACCGTACGTTTATAAGCGTTTATTTTATTATTTTACACCTTTGTTGGCACATATGACCTCCTATATGTTCAAACCATTAAATATACTAAATTTACAAATTATTAAGTTCATAAAACTGACTCATAACAACTTATGGCTCAAAACTTGAAAGAAAATAGCAAAAACCATCGAAAAACCGTGGAAAACGGATTTCACAATCTTGTTTACTCAAAAATGATATTTTTACCAACCAATTTATGAACTCATTATTCTCCAAAGGACATAAGTCCTAAATAAAGAGTTTCCCAAAAAGAATCACCCAAAAACGTTTTTCTAAACAACCGCACGATTTAAAACGAGTTTAAAAGCCATAAATTAGGAAAAATAGTTAAACACCTCAGAAAATTATGAAACTTTACAGGGAACCTTCTAATACTAATATAAACCTAGGAAAAATATTGATTTAGGTGCAGATCTCCAATTAATATGAAACATGTTTAACGCATGTCAAATAAATCGAGAACTATTTGAATTTTTAATAAATAGTGAATCTCATCAAAATATGAGTTTTATAAATTTTTGGACTTACATATAATGTATTAAGACTATATAAAATATAAAATCGAATTTCTAAGTTTATTTAATAATTATTAGAAATTTAGGTCATTTTTAGACAATTAAATGCACTAAAAATATAAAAATACAGAAAATAATTATATAAAAATTATTTTTTTATACCTTATGAATTATAACCTACTGTAGAAAAATATAACTTAGAAATGTTGAGGTGATTTTAATTATTTAAGAATATATATCATTTAAACGCGTTAAAACAATAGTTAATTAAGTAAAGTAACAAAATAATATAATAGTTATAAACTTTAAATTTTTTTCAGAAAATTTTGTCTTATATAGATTAAGTAGTATGGCTTCCAATGGGAGTGAAAATGTTAATTTTATCAAGATTTGGGTAATAGATTTGATGTACATGGTCCTAGTTGTTGGATTTGGGCTTTTGTAAAGAGATATTTCTTGCACCAAGTCTTAGGTTTATAATAGGAATTCGAGGTCAAGAAGGGTTTTGGCATTCCCATTGTGAAGAGTTGATAGAAAGGTTGTATTAAGGGTGACTGCTTCATAAGGTGTGGTCTAAAGACATGAGAGACGAGAATAATCTTCGTTGTTCCAGGTTAACTGATGTTTTCACCAGGCTTAGTCCAAATTTCTTCATCTTATTCAAGACAATAGGAACTTAGATAGAGAATCTAATTAGTGAAGTAATGAAGTTAGAATATATGACTAGCGTTTGATAATGGGTCAACAAATGTGTTGTTAAGGATAATATAGTTGATATATGAGGATGTGAAATTGAAACAACGTGGTTGCAGCAATGTTATTCATGAGTGATCTATGATAACTTGTATAAGAGAGTCAAAGGAATTAAAAGAAGAAGTTGCTCAGTTATCATGAAATAGCACAGTTGAGTCGAGTTTCTAAGGAAAGTGTTGAATTTAGAAAGATACAATGATGAATTTAGTTGATGAATGTCTCCTCGTCAAGGTTTGTTTGTTTTTTTTAAGAAGAGTTTTTATGTTTGCGGCTTACGCATATGGAGACCCAATAGGATTTCCTAGAATTCACATGTGCGTGTAAGCTCTCAATTACGTGATATCAAGTGTAATTGTCAACTTACTCACATGATCACTCTAGTAGTCTCCTAGCATAGTCATATTGTATGTGTGCACCAATGTTATTCAAGTGTCGATGTAGAAGTGACCATCCTAAAGTGTACTTATCAGTCAAGGTCCTTAAAGTCATGTCTCGGGGTACTTAGGTTTTCCTAATGTACTAGAATGTAATTAAAGCCATAGTAGTTTCAGTCCTAAGGGTGAGGATCCTTAAGGTATTCTCGGTTAGAGCCTAGGAATCTTAAGGGAAACCTAATTCGCTAAAACCGCTAGCTCTGATACCAATCTGTCACAACCCGACCAGGGGGCTAGGCATGATGATCGAATACCAAAACAAAACACAGCGGAAATAACGTGACATATAATTTATAAATGTCATTGGTCCAACTAAGTCAAAATATACATTTTCAAAGGTTCATATCATCTATACACTAACTAAAAATAAAATAATGGATTCTATCTTCTCATCAAAGCTTTCTCGGGTGGAATCTATGGCTCGGTATAAGTCTTCTAAAGGAGTCATCTATCTTCAAGCAAGCTCTTGCCTAAGTTGCTAATTTCCAAAATCGAGAAGGTACCTGAATACATGCTTAAAAATATTGTGTCAACTAAAAAGTTGGTGAGTTCATGAGTTTAAATAATAGAGAATTTATATTGAGTATCCAAATATGTATGGTGCAAATTAAACAAGATCACAATCAACCCTGTGCCCACAACCTGTGGACATCTAGAAATAATAATATTCCCTAACCCATACCCTTTATTGTTATGGGTCTAATTACTCATGTCTGCCAACATAAGTTCAAAACTGTTAAACGAATATATGTCACAAGATATTTATCATCATCATATGATTATCATTCCATGGGAGGTTGTCCTGGTTACGTCGGGCCCATGGTGTGCGGGGGTGTTACCAGATAATACTACCCATATATTCGCTGGCTCCAAAGGAGTTAATAATTGCGTGCTAAAGTTCGGGGATTCGTTATGGCAGCTAAAAATGGCCTTATTTAATTAATACACCAATATGTAAACAAAATAGAAGCATGTAATCACCCCAAAAGGTTTTAAGTAAAAGAGGGAAAAAACACATAAACTCACCTGGTAATCTTGTATGTGTCCAAACAATATGCTAAAGTTGCGAGCTTGCTATCGTTTGTGTAGACTTTAAGACTATCCTCTCCACTCGTACATGACCCCGCTCATTTAAAGACCCGTTTAGAGAACCCGCTCGTTGTTTCTGCGTCTTTAACCCGAGTTGACTTTTGTTGACTGAAACCGAGACCGCCGGGAAAGACCCAAGCAGTCCCGCCTATCCAGGTGGCGTGCCGCCTTCATCATAACAGGAAAGACGGCCTCGCCGGAAGACGTGATCGGAACCCTAATCTTACCGGAAGAACAAGCTAGAACTCTAGCCACATCCGGTTTCTATGGCTCAGACCACAGAAATCCGGCTACAATGTCGTTGTTGTACCTTTGCCGGAAAATCAAGGACGCCAGAAGTCGCGTCTGCAGCCATAGCGGCTCCTTCCCTGGTCTACTTGCCGACCGGACAGCAAAACGGCTCCTTCGCCATCGCCGCAGGTGCCACCGCCTTCCTTCTCTCCCTCTTCATCCAAATGCTGCCGTCCATAGACTCGTCGCCAACACCGGTGTCTGCCTGAGCAAGAGAGCTCTCCTCTCTCTTTCTCTCTCTCTAGATTTAGGGTTTGCTTGGGTTGGGTTTTGTGGAGTAAAAATATGAAGTGGAGAAAACAAAGAGGACGGTTAAAGATGAAGGAGGTTGTCATGACACCGCCGGAGCAGAGGGGCTGCTCCTCCTCCCTCTCGTGCTCTCTCTCATTTACACACAGATGTGTGTGTTTGGTGTTTTTTGAAAACAAAGAAAATCAAATAAGAAATATGTAGCATAAATCCAATGTCTTGGTTTTTGAAAGATTTTACACAGAGAATCAAATATTTGGAGAAAATGTGAATTCAAAGATGATTTTACAAGATCTCTGTAAAGTCAAATATGGATTTGAATTTTGCAAAATATTTTCTTGGATTTACCAAGATCTCATCAGATTGAAAATGGTGTAAGCAAATAACTAAATCGTTAAATGATATTAATAAATATTATGGTGCCTGAAAGTGGTAGGCAAAAAGAAAGTATAAATTTAACTGGTTTTCACATATCACATGTTCACTTAAATCTCCGACACAATAGATAAATTCAAATTTTAATTCCATAAATCTTATAAATATATGACGCAGTAATAACTTTAATTTAAATATTTGACTTATAAGATTTCCAGTCCGACTGCTGTCCAATTCAGTATGTGTCGACACCGCGTGTCTCATACGCGTTCGCCTAAATAAACCTCTCGTGCTTTGGTTAAATAATAATATTAGTAATAATAACTAATAAATATAAATAATGATTTAATTTATCTACTTAATTGTTTAGTTCTAAAATAGTCGGATGAAGTTCATGTACCGCGTGTCTAACCGCGTATGCTCAAATTAAACGTTTCACATTCCGCAAGTAGTTATTAATTCCTAAAATATATTATAATAATAATATATTAGTACAATAGATATAAACAAATACTTGTTTAGTTATGCAGGGTTTAGCATAACACGCTGATGTTTACACCGGTGTTTGTTACAGTCTCGCATCCAACATCGCATATCTCGCACATAAATTTCTAATTAGTCACCCGGATTAAGTATTAGTATTTATTAATATTATTTATTAGGTATTTGACGTCTAAATATTTTATCGCGTCGGTGACCGGTAATAACCCGTACGAGCGCGTTAATCGTTCCAACAGTTCTCCGCGTACACGGTTTAGTTCGTAAGCATTATAAATTATATCGAATCGTGCAACGATCTATCAAACAAAGGTTTATTATATTGTTTTGGATTGGGTTCGTATACTAGGCCTTAAGTTGGGTCGTTAATGGGTCGAGTTCGTTTATCTATAGTTGGGCATGTTTAATGGGCCTAGCCCATTAGTGTGATCACAATGTGTTTATTGGGTTCTAAACGGTAGCCCAAAGTGTTTGAATTTGCTATTCAATAGTTCAAGTATCCAAGTAAGTAGCACGTAATTAAATAATAAAAAAAAACCAGGCCCCAAATTTGGGGTTGTTACAGTTTGACTATACCGGCTTTAGATCTCGTCCGCATGGGATGTGTAGGGGTGGCGATATTGGTAATGGTGGTGGAGTAGGAGGTTGTGGAATTGGGGACGGTTGGTTGAGGGTTTATATGTGAAGAGTGGAAGGCTATTCAAGGAAGAGTGATGAAGAGGTGTGGCCGGGTATCGGGTGGCATGTGGGTGGTGGACGAATTTGGAGGTGGTGGTTGTGAGCTTTACAGTGAAGGAGGAGGGGGCGGTGGGTGGAGTAAAAAATGAAGGTGGGATGGGATCATCTTCAAGGAATGTGTAGGAGGATGGTGTGGTAGACATGGAAGGAAAAGTGTCCTCATCAAATATTACGCGACGAGACGGATGCACCCGGCCGATGGTAGGATCTAAACAACGATAACCCCAGAAATTGCTAGCATACCCAAGAAATATGCACCTAATAGAACAAGGGTGTAATTTGTGAGTTTAAGTGGCCAATAGATTTGTGTAACACGCCCACCCGAGACCCAAAGGCGGTGGTAAGATGGATGTCTGAGATATAAGGCATAGGTAGGAGGGAAAAAAATTAAGTCGTTTGGTGGGTAATATGTTGTGGAGATAAGAGGCGGTAAGAGACCCAAAAAGACGGTGGGAGATTCTCATCCATAAGTAGGGCTCGTATGATTTCACTGAGACGTCGAATCATACGTTCGACTTTGCCATTTTGGGAAGGGGTTTGAGGACATGCGAATCAGAAAACATGACCATGGTTATTTGCAAGTGACTTGAATTCATGGTTATCAAATTCACCACCCAAATCACATTGGAAAGACTTTATGGGTCTATTGAATTGGGTGCATACAAGTTTGTGAAACTTGACAGAAGTTGGGATTGTATCCGACTTGAATTTTAGTGGGTACACCCACACATATTGTGTAAAATTGTCAATTAAAACAATGTAATACTTATACCCGGATTTACTTGATGCAAGTGAAGTCCATAAATCAGAATGAATGATGTCAATATTGGAAATTAAACTAAATTTATAAAGTATAGGGTTATAGATGTCATTGTTTTATAGTATGTTTAGGGTTAATATGTAAACTATGTAACTGAGAGGGTCCTTTGTATCAAAACCTGAAACTTGGCAAAGGGACGCGATAAGTTTTGAAGCGTTGCGTTTTTTGGGATTAGGGTTATAAAACCCCACGCAACCTACTCATGGGAACACCTTTCCAAACCAGTTCGTTTTAGTGTCTGATCTAGCTTCTCATTCCAGGCTCTTGAAGCTTGTCGTAAGCCATAGAGGGCTTTATGTAATCGATAAACCAAGTGCTCTTTCCCGGGAATAATAAAACCGTCTGGTTGTTTCATGTAAACTACTTCCTTCAAGTCTCCATTAAGAAAAGTTGATTTCACCTCGAGATGGTATACGGACCACCCCTGTTTTGTTGTAATGGATAATATGAGACGTATAGATTCCATCCTAGCAACCGGGGCGAATACTTCATCGAAGTCTATACCTGGTTGTTGGACGTACCCTTTAGCAACCTACCTCGCCTTATACTTTTGTTTTGGGTAAAAATTATGCAAACTAATTTTGTAACCAAACTTCGCAAGTGATGTAGTGTTCTTGTCAAATTCATGATGAATGAAGTAAACAAAGCTATAAATCGACACAAGTGTTTACGAGGAAAGCCCTTAATCCCAAAGGATCGCCGACATAAAACCTCGGGAAGTGACCGAAAGTCACTTGCCTCCTGTTCTTGTATAAATCGATAAAAAAGAGTACAAATGTGGTAGTGAATGATCGAAATCTAAGTGTTCTAGAGGTGTTTGCGAGTGTGTTGTGAATTATGAATTGTTTTTCCTCTTCGATCTTCCAGGTATAACTAACTCTCCGAGAATCCCGAAGATTACTTGGTCTTCAAATATGACCATTGTAGACTCTTTCCTGCATCTTTCACATGTTTTTCTTAACTCCCTGACCGATTTTCCAGGGATGAGGTTGACTCCACACGTTCTACCCGCGAATAAATCAAGATGGGAGAAGGATACAACGGTTAGCGTTATAAATGTTAAGGATCGCCAGAGACTTAGGATCCATAATTCCATCTAATCAACGAGTATAATTAATCAATTGAAAGCTCGAGTTTTGACCTACGTGTTACCCTCCGGGATAGAGACTTGGTTGATACACCCATGGGTCGGAACTTGAGTGGTCAATAATTTGGATAAATAATTTTGATTTATGTGTTTCACACTGGGATAGTGACTTGGTGGATACGCCTCTAAGTTGAATTCTTATGTGCTTAATTGATAAAACTACATCCTATGTGCTACCTTCTGGGATGGTGACATGGGAGATGCACCACTAGGTGAGGTTGATTCACATATTTAATAATGCTCATTCCATCCATTTATTAATCTCAATTTCTAAAACATGTAAATCTTAGTTTAACGTGGTGGGAAATCTAAATGGTTTAACTCGTGCCTAGACATGACCTTTAGATGGTATTAGGTAGAGCTGTCGCTTTTGAGTGTGAGACCCATAGTGTCACAACCTGAAATTCAACAGTGGGTTACCCGCGGGTTGTGACTGTCAAGGATCATAAGTCCCGGTCATTTCGAACGACCTCTAAATGGTTTTCGAAAAGACTTCCCGATTTGAACATCATACAAAAATAATTAAGTGATACAGAGTTTGAAAATACGGAAAGTAAAGTGCGGAAGCTAAAGTAAATGTATCAAAATTATAGAAGCCAAAATAAATAGGTTCCCAAAAACCTATGCTTCTAATGAAAAACAAGCAATGAGACTCCATATATGCAAATCCTAGCCCTTGTGCAAATGCTTAGCGACCTAAGATAAACATGCTTAAAGTGTCAACACAGGGTTGGTGGGTTTAAGTAACAGAAACAGTATAGAAAACAGTTGACAGTACATATGTATACCATTGAATTCGATTGTTGATCAAACAAAAAACATTAAAATATATAAGCGACACCGAAACCGAAGCTCAACGTTGAATGCAGAAAGTAGCATTTTCCCTCTTACGTGCCCAGCAAGCAATGGATCAGGTCAATTTATGCACCCGTTTGACTCCTAGTCAGAGTTAGCGCGACTAACCCTGGTGGGGGTTGTTAAACCCAATAGTACTATTCATGAATCATCTCGCTTGTGAACTAATTAACGGTTCGAATATGAGAGGACTTTGTGTGCGGGAAATTCACCCACTTATATATAATAAAGCAAAAACAAAGTAATGTCATACGACTAATGAAACGAAAATGTTTTAGCATGTATCTCCCCCAAAAGGAAAAGCAGTTTAAAATGGGGCCGTGAAAACTCCCCTGGGAATGAGGTGATGTGGTATGAAAGTAATACGAGAAATCTAACAAGTCTTGACAGCCGACCTAACCGAGCCCTAGGAATAGTAAGGCTATAAGGTCTATGAAAGTAAACACGGTTTATGTAACCACATTCATCCAAACGACTCAACGTTGAAAGATTACATTGACGTTTTGAAAAGGTTTGACCAAGTTTGGCTAAAGTTGACCAATGTTGACCAAGTTTCACTAAAGTTGACCAATGTTGACTAAGTTTGACTAATGTTGACCAATGTTGACCAGTGTTGACTAATGTTGACTCATATTGACCAAGTTTGACCAATGTTGACCAATGTTGACTAATGTGACTCTTAGTGAATGCATGTTTAAGTAGCACATAAGTAACATATAAGTAACACATGAGTATCACATAAGTAACATATAAGTACTACCTAAGTGACACACAAGTAATACCTAAGTAGCATATGAGTAATACCTTATGACACACTATACATGCTTCAAGTAATTTGCATAAGTAGGTAACATGTCATAAGTAATCTAGTTTGAAATGTTCATATCATAAGTAGTAACATATAACCCCATGTAATTGGATAAGTAACTTGTAACAAGTAGCATGACATTTGTGCATACTTATGGTATATTTCATACTTGTTAACCAATCATCCACATAGGTTATGTCATTACACTAATAACCTATCAACATTATTTCAACTCATTTGTACAAGTAACATAACATGTCATTTCTATACCATACTTCTTATCATAACAAAGTTTCCCTTTTTGGACACTTGGGGTTTTAACATACTTTAGGTGTCATAGCTCATATAAATAAACCAAACATGGAATCATACTAGTAATATGCTATAAACATGGTTCTACACTTACATTTCCCCTTTAAAGCAAAAGTGAAGGTTCCAAACTAATAAAGTTTCCTTTATTAGTAAGGCCTCCCAAAATATCACATAGCACAACTTTAAACCATGAAATCTTGCATAATTCATCTATACATATAGTAATAAATCCATTAAACACACTTTAGACATTTATAGATTACACATACACATTTTTCTAAATATTAAAGTTTCCTTTTTAGGAAAGTGGTCTATATGACCTCCTACACATGTGCAACTTTCAATAACTCTTTCTAATACTTTAATAGATGTTATAGAACCATTTTAGCATGCTATCATTCATTATAACTCAATAACTCAAAATACCAAACAATAAAGTTTCTATTTATAGAATGACCTAAAATGATGCAAACCAACCATTTCAACAAAAATCTCATCTTTCCTACACAATCTAACAATATATATAACATTCAATCCAACAAATACATCATATCCACATTTCTACAAAATCATAAACAATAAAGTTTCTATATATATGTGTCAACAACTTTATTTTATGAAAACCTTTAGTTAAAAACATGTATTATAACACGTGTAACAAAGAAAATCGTTTGGATGGTTGGGGTATCATACTTGGCTGAAATAATGAAAGAATTATGGTATAGATGCTTACAAAACGGAGCTATGAGGTTGATGTAGTCTTGAACAAGCTTGAATCTTCCTTGTATCACCTTGAAAGATTCAGTTTGTGATTAACAGGAATTGGAGTTTTGAAAGCTGAAGCATTTGTCATATCAAACTTCTTGAGAATATCTGCAACATATTTTGTTTGATGAATGTAAAAACCATCTTCCTTTTGATCAACTTGAACACCCAAAAAGAACGATAATTCTCCCATGCTGCTCATCTCGAATTTCAACTTCATCACTCTTTCAAAGTCTTTACACATATCGACATTCGTCAATCCAAAGATTATATCATCCACATAGATTTGAACAAGTAATATATCTCCCCCTGCTTTTCTGATGAAAAGGGTAGAGGCAATTTGAACAAGTAATAATATCCGGACGTCACGCTGTCAATTTGGCCATGCTCAAATCCATTTTCAAGTAGATGCACCGACAAAGTTTCGTAGCATGGACGAGGAGCCTGATGAAGACCATATAACGCTTTATCCAACTTAAACACTTTTTCAGGATACATGGGATCTTCAAAACCAAGCGATTGTTTCACATAAACTTCTTCCTTTACCTTTCCATACAGAAAATCACTTTTGACATCCAACTGAAAAACTTTGAAACTCTTGAAAGAAGCATATGCAAGAAACAATTTGATCGCCTCAATCCTCGCAACTGGAGCGTAAACTTCGGTGTAATCAACTCACTCTTGTTGATTAAATCCCTTGACAACAAGCCTTGCCTTATTACTAGCACAACACCACGATCATCATGTTTGCATTTGAATACCCACTTTGTGTCAATAGATCTTGAGCCTTTGGGTAAATCAACTAAATCCCAAACATGTAATTTATCAAATTGAGTCAATTCTTCTTGCATGGCATCAATCCAACAATCATCATCTAAAGCCTCAACCACCTTTTTAGGTTCTGTTTGAGAAATAAAGCAAGCATGCAAACACGTCTCCAAGATACATGTATCCACAATTTGAGCATACAAACATGAATTTTCAGCAAGTGTACGATGTCTCGTTTGAACACCCGCATTCAAATAACCAATAATATTGTCAGTGGGATGATTCTGAAGCTTGAATTACAGCATCAAGATTTGAAGGCAACTCCCCCTCAACTGATGCCGATGTTGATGAATCATCAACTATGTTCTGTATATCGTTAGACGATTCCTGAAACACATCTTCATCATCTTCATTGTCACCAACTTGTGTTGTACCCGATGTTGAAGCGTCGGGTCAACTGGAGGAGTATCCACAATCGGAATAACCGAACGAGGATCGACAGTTGAATCATCATTGCAGTAGGACTGGTAAAACATTTAAGCTTCAGTTGGAGAAATTGTAGGTGGAACATTGAAAGATCTGAATAATGCATCATAATCAAACGCCCAAGAAGGACTTTTGCATCTTGAGGAACAGAACGGTTATCACAGTCAACATGAAACCATTCCTCAATTTGACGTGATTCTTTGTTAAAGACTCTCTTGTTATGATAATTGGAAACGTATCCCAAGAAAATACCTTCAATTGCTTTGGAGCTGAATTTAGTAGGAACATCGAGAGTCTTCAATAAGGTACAAGGATTTCCAAAGGGCAAAAGATACACCAAATTAGGTTTTCGATTGTTCAGCAATTCATAGCAAGTTTTGTTGTGTTTCTTCACGATCAAAACTCTATTGAGAACATGAGAAGCTGTATTCACCACCTCGGCCCAAAAAGTAACGGGCAGCTTTGAATCAGATAACATAGTACAAGCCGTATCAATAAGAGTTTGATTCTTTCGCTCAGCAACACCATTTTGCTGAGGAACATAAGGAGCACTGATCTCATGATGGATTCCTTTTGTAAACAAAATAAACCCATATTTCCATTCTTGAACTCTGTGCCATTATCACTCTGAATCCTCCTGATTTTCAATTTGAATAAAGTCTCAAGCCCCACAATCAGGAACTTAATAATTTCAGTTGTTTCATCCTTAGAAGAAAGAAACTTGACCCAAAAAAACCTTGAGTAATCATCAGTCACTACCAAACAATAAGATTTGCCGCCTTCACTTCTGACACTAATAGGTCTGAATAAATCCATATGCAACAACTCTAAAGGAGTCGCAATAGAATTAATCAACTTTGATGGATGAGATTTCCTGTGCTGCTTCCCCTTATTGCAAGGAATATAGTCTTCATCCACATGAAACCTCATGGTAGGGACACCAGAAACCAACCCATGTTTTACAGGATAATTCGTTTTTCAAAAAGTTATATGAGCCATTTTCTGGTGCCATAAAGTTGAATCGAATTCAGAAGCTTTTGAAAAAAGACAAGTTGGAACGGACGAAGTTGTCTTCGTAGTGCTCATGTCGAGCATATAAGTATCATTCTTTCGAGAAGCTCGCATAAGTATCCAATCTTCAGGTATCAAAAATCCCGGCTTCAAGACCAAACATTCTGACTTATTAAAGTGAAATGAGAAATCTTTATCACAAACTTGCGAAACAGATAACAGATTGTGTTCAAGGTGCTCCACATAGTTAACTTTCCCAAAGCTCAATCTCCCATTTGTCACAGTTCCTTGGCCAGAAATATTTCCTCCCTTCTTTCCTGCAAAAGCAACATAGCCTCCTTGGATTTCTTTCACATTCTCCAATAAGTTAAGATTTCCTGTCATGTGTCGAAAGCATCCACTATCAACATACCAATGGTTGCCAATAGTCCTCCTTGGAGTTCCCTACGTACAAACAGAAATGATTAGTTAGTAATAGAGGCCCAAGCCAATGTGGTCTTAGGTCGTCCTGATTCATCAAAATAAACAGTCTCTCTTAAAACACAATCAAATTTCTCCTCTACTTTAGGAGATTGTTTCTTAGAAACAGAAACATGAGACTTTGGTATCCATTTTGATTGAACCTTAACCATTTCACTCTCCTTTGATGACTTATCAATTTCAACATCGTCATTGACCACAGGTTGTTCCAAAAGATTTTTCAACCGTCTATTTCGTCATCGGCGTTGTGGTCTTGACAATTTCACCTTTGCTTGTGTAAGTTCACCAGAGGAATCAACCTTCTCAACTGTCTTCACTGAATCATCAATATTCTTGACAACTAGCCTCTTTCTACCTTTCTCCACATTATGAGTCAAATCAACATGATTTACTACTGGTTTCACTGGCGGATTTACAAATGGTCTTGCCAACTTTGGGTTCTCTAGACACTTTCCCAAATTCTTGTTTGGACAGTCTTTTAGAATATGACCAACATTACCGCAATGAAAGCAAGCACGTCTTTCTTTGTATACTCTTACATACCTCTCTCTCTTAACCTTGTTTGGACTGGATAATGAACACTGAGAAGTAGTGTTTGAAGATTGAACAACCTCTTTATTTTCTTTTTCAACTTTCTTTTTACAAAATTCAAGAGTTGAGAGTTTCTCAATCTTGTTGGTTTCTTGAGAATCAAAACCACCACTTACAAAAGGTTTAACTGGTTTATAAGTAGATTCAGATTTTGGTTGTTCAACTTTCTCATCCGGTTCAGTCAAGATGCATCTATCTCTGTTCACCTTTTTCACTATAACTGGTTCCACATACTTACACTCTCTCACAACACCTTCAGACTTGTTTGGATCAAAAACTTCTTCATCGGTTGAATCATCATATATCATATACTCACCAGTAATAGGATTGATATTCAACACAATTTTTGGTTCCAAATCTTCATCTGAAACAACCTCTGTCAGACATGGAGTATAGTTTCCATTGAAAGGTGGACAATATCTAACACCTCCCCCAATGTCTGTGTCATCAACTGACGGACAAGAACCAACACCTCCAATAACATTTTCACCTGAAGCTTTCTCATTATAATATTCCAAAAGAAAACTGGAATTCTTATAACCCTCAAGCTTTCGTAACAATTTTGTTACTTCAGTCTGTGACATGGTAAGTTCATTGATTTTATTTTCATACTCTGAGTATGACACATCGTGATGAAATGCTTGTTCATTAACTTTGATTTGCAAAACTTTAATGTCATCTTTTAAAGATTCAATTTTAGCTTTCAAAATTGTTTCGTTTTCTTTCAAAGTTTGGTTCGATGTGTACATTGCCTTCATGTCACAGATGAGATTCGTGTTGTCATCACACAATCTCGTAATTTTGAATTCAGAATCAATACATTTCAAACAAGAATTAACATGTTGTACCTGTTTAGTATCTGCCATGAATGCATTCCCCTCAGCTAGTATCTCAATAATCTTTTTTGTAACCTTTCCAGCAACTCCATCACTGAGCAAATCTTCATTTGAAAACTTCGGTTCACTTTTCTGAGGAACTGACTCTTCACTTTCATTAAAACTCCCAGAATCTGTAGAGCCACTATCAGAAGAACTGCTTTCACTTCCATCTTCAGTATAGACTTCAGCTAGAAAAACTTGACTAACATGAGCAACAATATCCTCCAAATGAATACCCCAATCATAATTTTCATCCTATAGAGATTAAGGCTGTGGAAGTATTCTGCTTGTTTTGATTGCCTTGAGTATTTGAGGAGCCTTGATTCTGAGTTCTTGGTTTTGTACATTCCCCAGCAAAATGACCAAACTCTTGACAATTATAACACTTGACTTTAGATTTATCCAACCCCATCTTAGTCTTACTTGATGCTCCAATGAACTTCTTTCCAGTTCTCTTCAAATGGTCTTTACCTTGTCTCATCCAAAGAGCAATATTCCACTGAATATTCATTTCTTCCAAGGCATCTTTATCAAGTTGTTTAAAATCTTCTTCAATCATGTCAGGATCAATGATTTTGCCACGAATAAAATTCTCATATGAAGTTAAAAATGATGCAATCATAGTCATCATATCATCAGCTGCTGAAGAAGACACCTTTGTAGAACATGAATGACTTTCATTCTTACTATTCTTCGAACATCCAGAATTAGAAGCAACAAATCATACACCATCTTGACAAGAACTTTATTTAGAGCTTTCAGAAGATTCACCAAAAAATAATGCAACACCACCAGATTTCTGTGCAGATGTACCTTTTCCAAAATAAATGCTTGGATCTTGATAGACTGTATCTTTCTTCTGTTTGTTTAAATCATAAGATTGAATCTTTCCCATTAAATCTTCACGACTCAGATCATCAAATCAGTTTGTTCTTTGATCACAATAGTGTACATCTCAAAATGTGCAGGTAGTGCATCTAAAAACTTCTTGTTTTTGTAAGTAATGTCATTGTTGACCATTTTACTTAAAAGATGATAATATCTTGACATAAGTTCATCCACAGATTCACCATCAAAGTGTTTAAAAACACTAAACTGTTTCTTTAACAATTCTCTTCTACTCTTCTCGATGTCAATGCTCACATCTCTTAGCTAAACCTTCCCAAAGTTCACGAGAAATCTTAAACTTCTTGAAAGTATGATAGATGTCTAATGGTAAACACATTGTTAAAGCTGCAAGAGCTTTCTTTTCACAATCATATAGTTTCTTTTCCTCATCACTAAGAGCTAACACTGGCTTTGGTGTATCCGACACACCCATATGATAATGAACATGATGCTCATAACCCTCACTAATAGGAATCCATAAGCTTGTGTCATTGATATTAACATAATTCTCAAAACGACTCTTCCAATTTGAATAATCTTTGAGGTTCATAAGCCTCGGTGGCTTGGTTGGAGTACTAATTTTATTATCATGATTCAACAAATGATTCATGTTGTTCACACTCACATGATTAGAAGTAGACATTTTTCAAATCTTTGTAACACTTCAACACTTAGAAAATTTGACAACTTTCAGCCAGTAGCGAACTTAACAAGCGAATTTAACAAGTTCGTCTGAAGGAAATCAAGCGAACTTAACAAGTTCGCCTGCTTCAGCTGAAGAACAAGGAGGAGAGTTCTATCACCCAAACGCACGAACAGGTCCAAAAATTTTCATATTTCACGATTTTGAAGGAACTAGACAAATTATTTCCGTAGGAATCTTCAAATGATGATTTAGAAGACGTCTATCAGATCAATTTTGGTAAAACAACTCTATAAACGAAGAAATCAATCAAAATTCTCTTCCAAAATCGCTAACTACTTCAAGAACACAGAAAATTCAAAAATCTTCATCTTTTGTGTGAAATCGATTGAAACGGTTTCAAACAACAATAGCAAATCAATAGCAATGGCTCTGATACCACACGAAATGCGGAATCCTAATGTATACGTACGTCTCGAATACTCACACACACGATACAATCACACGCAAGACAAGATATCATAAAAATCTTCTTGTATTCACTCTGTAAACAGTACACACATAGTTGTTCCAGAATTACAGATCATTATAAATGAGAACAACTACTGTACTATTTATAGGCAACACATACTTGTATAGGCGAACTTATCATGTTCGCCAACTTTAGTTTAAGTTCGCCTCAACTAGATCAGACGAACATGTTAAGTTCGCCTGTGCAAACTTAACTAATTACAAGACAAAACATACAAAATATAAACATACAAACTAATCTATTACAAAGGCTAGTTGTCACATAAAATGCTCCAACATCGACGAAGTGAAGCTAATCGTCTATTTGAATTTCCTCCAATGGTATGACTAGTGTCTCATCTGACAAGCACTTCTTCAGATTTGACAGGTGAAACACGTCATGCACGCCACTGAGGGTTTCTGGTAAGTTGAGTTTGTAAGCAACGGGACCAATCCTTTTTAGAATCTCAAAAGGTCCAATGTATCGAGGGTTCATTTTTCCTCTCTTGTCGAAACGTATCACCCTTTTTCCATGGCGAGACCTTTAATAGTACTTTGTCTCCCACTTGAAATTCCAATGGTTTGCGTCTCACGTCAGCGTAACTTTTCTAACGATCACGTGCGGCCGTGATACGTTCGCGTATCTGTGCGATCTTTTCTGTGGTCTCATGAATTATTTCTGGACCAGTGAGTTGACTATCTCCCACTTCTGTCCAGCAAATTGGCGATCTACACTTTCGTCCATAAAGTGCTTCGAACGGTGCGGCTTTGATGCTAGTATGGTAGCTGTTATTGTATAAAAATTCGACCAACGGTAGGTGGGCATCCCAACCGTTACCAAAGTCAACCACACAAGGTCTAAGCATGTCCTCGAGATTTTGGAGAGTCCTTTCACTTTGACAGTCCGTTTGTGGATGATAGGCTGTACTCATGTCCAATCGAGTACCCAAAGCTTTCTGTAATGATTTCCAGAATCGGTACGTGAATCGACTATCCCTATCTGAAATGATAGAGACTGGCACTCCATGCCTCGAGACTACTTCCTTTAATTAAATTCGGGTCAGTCTCTCTAACTTGTCGGTTTCTTTAATAGGAAGGAAGTGTGCTGATTTTGTCAACCTGTTGACATTTACCCAGATCGTGTCACAATCGTTGGATGCTCTGGACAATTTTGTGATGAATGCTATTGAAATATGTTACCACTTCCACTGTGGAATCTCTGGTTGTTGGAGTAACCCTGACAGTTTCTGATACTCCACTTTGACCTTAGCAAAGGTCAGACATTTACTGACATAAGTAGCAATTTTGGCTTTCATATTAGGCCACCAATAATGCTCCTTGAGGTCATGGTACATTTTTTCGGCACCGGGGTGAATCGAGTATCTGAACTTGTGTGCTTCGTCCATCACTAGATCCCTTAGGTTCCCAAAGTTCAGTACCCAAATCCGATCCATAATGTAACGGATGTTATCGGATCTGACCTAAAATTACTTGTCCATACCATGCAGGGACTCGTGGCACAAGTTCACCTCTTTGATTGCTTCAAGTTGAGCGTCACGGATTTGGATGGGTAAATTGGTATGGATGGTCAGCTGTAACGCTCGTACTCATCACGGTTTTGGTTGTTCTTTCCTGCTCAAGGCGTCCTCAACGACATTAGCCTTTCCATGATGATAACGGATGGCGCAGTCGTAGTCGTTTAGTAATTCGACCCAACGACGTTGTCTCATGTTGAGTTCCTTCTGATCATAGATGTGTTGGAGACTCTTGTGGTCCGTGAATATTGTACATTTCGTGCCGTATAAATAGTGTCTCCAGATTTTGAGTGCAATTACCACAGCTCCCAACTCCAGGTCATGGGTAGTGTAGTTTTTCTCGTGCACTTTGAGTTATCGAGAAGCATAAGCAATGACCTTCTACCTTTGCATCATCACGCATCCAAGTCCTTGATGGGATGCATCGCAGTACACCATGAAATTGTTTGTTCCCTCTAGTAATTATCGGATTGGTGCGCTGCAAAGTTTCTGTTCGGGTAATTGAAAGGCGGTTTCTATCTTGTCGTTCCATTCGTATTTCTATTCCTTGTGAGTCAGAGCAGTGAGAGGTTGGGCTATTCTAGATAAATTTTCGGTAAACCGTCGATAGTAGCCCGCAAGACCTAAAACTTATCGCGCCCGCAAGACCTAAGAATTATCACACCTCGGTTGGAGTCTTAGGTGAATCCCAATTCTTTATCGCGTCATATTTGGATGGGTCAACATGTATGCCTTTCTCGTTGACCACGTGTCCAAGAAATTGCACTTCTCGAATCCAGAAGTCACACTTTGAGAACATGGCGTACAATTTCTCTTCTTTCAACAATTCCATGATTAACTAAAGACGTTCGTCATGCTCCTCTTTACTCCAGAAGTAGATTAAGATTTTGTCAATGAATACAATCACAAATTTATCCAGATAGGGTTTTCACACTCGGTTCATGAGGTCTATTAATATCGTTGGCGCTTTGTTTAACCTAAATGGTATGACCATGAACTCGTAGTGCCTGTAACGAGTAGAAAGGCAGTCTTTGGAATGTCATCTGCTGGATTCTGAGCTGGTGGTATCCTGACCGCAGATCGATCTTTGAGTAACAGCTCGACCCATGTAATTGGTCGAATAGGTCATCGATCATTGGTAGCGGATATCGGTTCTTGATCGTCACTTTGTTCAATTCTCTAAAGTCGATGCACATACAGTATGATCCATCTTTCTTCTTGACACACAACACTGGTGCTTCCCAAGGTGAGAAGCTTGGTCTGATGAAAACCTTGTCTAACAGCTCCGATGGCGCTAGTCGGTAAGGTGACCTTGCTATCGAAGCAACACTTGGTGTAAGATCAATCCATAACTTGACTTGCCGCTGCGGTGGAAGTCGGGGCAAATCTTCGGGAAATACTTCCGGATATTCTCGGACGGTCAGTATGTCTTCAATATTTCTCTCTTCTGCTTTCTTTTTCATCACGTGCGCTAGGATCGCATGGTAACCCTTTTCGTATGTACTTCTGGACTATTATGCAAGTGTTGTGTCACTCTGTTCTCCTTGAATTGCCAGTGTTCCTCAGTTTAGCAGTGGAATTGCAAACGATTTTCTCGTGACATGTAATCTAATGTAGACGAGGAAATACCAAGTAGTGAGCTAAACTTAATAGGAACACAGTTGTTATCGGTACTTGTATCAAATAGAATGAAGACTTAATGATTGTTCATAAGGACATGTGGGTGACAAATCTTAGACTTTATCGAGCTCCTCCAGCTCCTACAATGAACTCTACACCACGTACATTGTTCTCACCATGTCTTCTAGACTTTGGGCAATCCTTGGGGAAATGTTCGAGTTTACTATACTCGAAGCATCCATGGTTCTCTTCTATGTTTGTGGTTTGATCAACAGTCCTCCAATTGTGGGTAGCATGGCCAAAACGCTTGTATTTCTGGCACTTGGAGTCTTCACATGAACTCATGTGGTGAAAACCTCACTTGTTACGTATCGGCAGTTCGTAGTGTATACATCTCTGGTTTCCTTATTTGGTTGGCGTGCGGCAAGGCCTTAACTGTTTTCTGTCTCCACAGGGCTGGTGGTGTAAGGGATTTATTGGAAACACGTCTCATTTTTTTTTGCTACCAAATGACTTCAAAAGAGGTCCAATCCTGAATAGTACACCTTGCCGAACCGCTTGGCCAGACAGATCGAGTGCAAGTCTTGATGCGTTTCGAATGGTGATAGGTCCAGTGAACGTCACTATACTTTGGAAGATTCTTCTTTCATAATTTCCTAATTCTTCTCATAGGATTGCGTCAGCAGCTCCTAAACTTAGAGTGTGGTCATGTGAGTTTCAACATGTGAGGGCTTGCAATTCGAATGCGTTGGTGGCGAATCCATTTGGCAATACCCCCGACTCCTCCATTACCTTGGGAACTTCGGGGTTTGTATGCAAGAACAACCTTATATGAACCACTCTTCTGGAGGTTCTTCGTTTCAGGCTAAGTTTGATTCAAATACGTAGATGAGAAAAGATTATTAATGATTCTATGCCATCGAAGGTAGCGTGTTGTGTCAGGTGGTATTCTGTGACTCGATCCATTCGTAGCGTTCTACATGATCAAAAATCGGGCAACTAAGATTTAGAAAAATAGAAGTACGGTTCGTACAAGAAAGTCAACTCGGATTGTAGGGTGTTCATTAGATTTACCATCGGGTAAGGAATGTTCCGAGTCTAAGGACATAGTAGAATTTAGCCATGTACTAAGGCTGAGGGTTTTAGAGTCATACTGAATAGATTTGAAAGAAGAAATTTCAGTTACGAACTTCCTTGAGTTAGGACATATGAGTAGTGTTCAGTTCGCAACCCGAAGTAACAGTCCATGGTTTCCCTGAGTCATTTCAATCCTCCTCGGACGGACTATGTCTCTCTGTGTGAATCTCCACCTCGAACTCCTTGTGGTCCGGGTAATGTGTTGATGTAGATGGTGTGGAAGCATGACGAGGCAGTGTGACCCTCTTAGGGTTAGCAAAGTAGTGCTTCTCCTGAATGCGCAAGGTACGGGGACGTGATGGGGGTGTGGTACCACCTCCGGGTGTCCTCCCTAGTACTCGTGTCCAGGAGAGCCTCAAGCTCCTTGTCGAATACAGTCTTAGGAACCTCTTCGGCTCCTCCTCATCATCCTTGTAGTTTTCAGCCATTTGCTGCCCCGAATACTTGCTCGGGTTCTCCTCGTCGTTAGTCATTGAGATAATGTCGTCACTAGATGCGCGAGGGAGTAGTGGTGTGGACGGTGCGGGAATTAACGATTCAACTAATGATGATGCCGACGGTGTATACTCGTACTTCTCCTTGGAGTCAAAGATGATAATCGGGTGAGATGCGGAAGACATACTCATGATAGTAACACTATCTAAGTATTAGGTGATATGGATCATGTGAATGTATATGCAATGCAAATGATGTGATGTGAACTATGTGAGCCTATAGTTATAGTCTAAGCATAGTAAATGCAACTTACTTGTCTATAACTAGGGCTCTGATACCAATCTGTCACACCCTAAAATTCCACAACGGGTTACCCGCAGGTTGTGACTGTCAAGGATCATAAGACCCGGACATTTCGAACGACGTCTAAATGGTTTTCGAAAAAGACTTCCCGTTTTGAACATCATACAAAAATAATTAAGTGATACAGAGTTTGAAAATACGTAAAGTAAAGTGCGGAAGCTAAAGTAAATGTATCAAAATTACAGAAGCCAAAATAAATAGGTTCCCATAAACCTATGCTTCTAATGAAAAACAAGCAATGAGACTCCAGATATGCAAATCCTAGCCCTTGTGCAAATGCTTAGCGACCTGAGATAAACATGCTTAAAGTGTCAACACAGGGTTGGTGGGTTTAAGTAACAGAAACAGTATAGAAAATAGTTGACAGTACATATGTATACCATTGAATTCGATCGTTGATCAAATAACATTAAAATATATAAGCGACACCGAAACCGAAGCTCAACGATTGAATGCAGAAAGTAGCATTTTGCCTCTTACGTGCCCAGCAAGCAATGGATCAGGTCAACTTATCCACCCGTTTGACTCCTAGTCAGAGTTAGCGCGACTAACCCGGGTGGGGGTTGTTAAACCCAATAGTACTATTCATGAATCACCTCGCTTGTGAATTAATTAACGGTTCGAATATGAGAGGACTTTGTGTGCGGGAAATTCACCGCTTACATATGATAAAGCGAAAAATAAAGTAATGTCATACGACTAATGAAAGGAAAATGTTTTAGCATGTATCTCCCCCAAAAGGAAAAGTTGTTAAAATGGGGCCGTAAAAACTCACCTGGGAATGAGGTGATGTGGTATGAAAGTAATACGAGAAATCTAGCAAGTCTTGACAGCCGACCTAACCGATCCCTAGGAATAGTAAGGCTATAAGGTCTATGAAAGTAAACACGGTTTATGTAAGCACATTCATTCAAACGACTCAACGTTGAAAGATTACATTGACGTTTTGAAAAGGTTTGACCAAGTTCGACTAAAATTGACCAATGTTGACCAAGTTTGACTAAAGTTGACCAAGTTTGACTAAATTTGACCAAGTTTGACTAATGTTGACTCATATTGACCAAGTTTGACTAATGTTGACCAGTGTTGACTAATGTTGATTCATATTGACCAAGTTTAACTAATGTTTACCAATGTTGACCAATGTTGACTAATGTGACTCTTAGTGAATGCATGTTCAAGTAGCACATAAGTAACATATAAGTAACACATGAGTATCACATAAGTAACATATAAGTACTACCTAAGTGACACACAAGTAATACCTAAGTAGCATATGAGTAATACCTTATGACACACTATACATGCTTCAAGTAATTTGCATAAGTAGGTAACATGTCATAAGTAATCTAGTTTGAAATGTTCATGTCATAAGTAGTAACATATAACCCCATGTAATTGGATAAGTAACTTGTAACAAGTAACATGGCATTTGTGCATACTTATGGTATATTTCATACATGTTAACCAATCATCCACATAGGTTATGTCATTACACTAATAACCTATCAAAATTATTTCAACTCATTTGTACAAGTTACAAAACATGTAATTTCTATACAATAGTTCTTATCATAACAAAGTTTCCCTTTTTGGACACTTAGGGTTTTAACATACATTAGGTGTCATAGCTCATATAAACAAACCAAACATGGAATCATACTAGTAATATGCTATAAACATGGTTCTACACTTACATTTCCCCTTTAAAGCAAAAGTGAAGGTTCCAAACTAATAAAGTTTCCTTTATTAGTAAGGCCTCCCAACATAGCACAACTTTAAACCATGAAATATTACATATTCATCTATACATATAGTAATAAAGCCATTAAACACACTTTAGATATTTATAGATTACACATACACATTTGTCCAAATATTAAAGTTTCCTTTTTAGGAAAGTGGCTATATGACCTCCTACACATGTGCAACTCTCAATAACTATTTCTAATACTTTAATAGATGTTATAGAATCATTTTAGCATGCTATAATTCATTATAACTCAATAACTTAAAATATCAAACAATAAAGTTTCTATTTATAGAATGACCTAAAATGATGCAAACCAACCATTTCAACAAAAATCTCATCTTTCCTACATAATCTAACAATATATATAACATTCAATCCTACAAATACATCATATCCACATTTCTACAAAATCATAAACAATAAAGTTTCTATATATAGAAACGAGCAATAATCGTCCTAAACAAGTATTTCAAACCATAACAAATGCCAATATGTGTCAACAACTTTATTTTATGAAAACCTTTAGTTAAAAACATGTATTATAACACTTGTAACAAAGAAAATCGTTTGGATGGTTGGGGTACCATACTTGGCCAAAATAATGAAAGAAATATGGTATAGATGCTTACAAAACCGCGCTATGAGGTTGATGTAGTCTTGAACAAGCTTGAATCTTCCTTGTATCACCTTGAAACACCTTGAATTGAAATGAAATGAATGGACTTGCTATATGAAATATATACTTAATTACTCTATAATTAAGTATGATGCACGTGTAATCATATGAATTTAAGTAATGGCCGTATATGGATATTAACCTGAAATTGTCGGGTGTCACACATAGATTGAATGATAGTTGTATAAAATGGAATTAGAACATAATTGGGGGCTTGATAGTTGGTGCTTGGGTTTAATAGGATCGAAATACTAACTGTTCACTTTAACACGTGATTATATTTGTGCTAACGAACTAATAAGAATGTTAAAGTATGTTTTCCAGTTATGATTTCATTGCAGACTTTTTCGAGGATGAAAAAAGATTAAGTGTGGGGATGTTTGATGTGTTGCAAAGCACACCTCTAATTCCTTGTGTTTTAGTAGCGTTTTAGTATAGTTTTAGAGTCGTTTTGAGTTGTTTATAGTTGTTATTGAGTTAAGTCTATGTCTTGTAGGTGTTCGGGGGTAATTGGAGCTTAAATGATCAAGAGTTGTGAAAGCACGAACACACGAGAACACAGGACGAGAAACGAAAAGAGTCTAAACTTAAAAGGGGCATATCTCGGGCTAGAAAATGAGTTACAGATCCATAATATATCTATTTGGGGTATCTCGACAAGCTGAGTTCAAATATCTGGTAGGTCTCTCGCGGTAGGCGAGGTATGAGGCCCAAATTGTCACGGTACGCGAGGGAACAAGAAACCAGAAAAGTTTCACGACTCTTTTGTCTTTGGCGGTAAGCGAGGGAAGGGCCATCTGGGCTTCGCGGTATGCGAGAAACCCCAGTTACGAGGATTTTAACCTAATTTCATGTTTTAATAGTTTAGAACCTTCCCGTGTGATTATTATTCGGTTCCCTGCCGTTTCAAGAGAAGAAAGGGGCGATTTTGAGAGGGGAAGAAGAAACTAGAGCAAAAGATTGGAGTTTTATCAATATGGTTGGTTCGTTCTTGCTCGTAGGGTTACGATATTTGGTTTCTTGTTTACTTTGGTTTGTGTTGGATTATGCTTAAGACTTGTGAGATTTGTTTTCTGAGTTTGAACATGTATCTTGGCTAGACTATAGTAGCTATCTAGGTTTTCGATGATTATTTGATTGAATTGTTGGATTTCTTTCGGTTTATGTTGATTGTGATGGATTCGAGTTAAAGTAAAGAACTTGATTTCATTTTGTATGATGTTTTTGCATGGTTAATTCTTATTTGCAATTGACTTGTGTTTCACATTCGTTTTGTTGAATGTCTTTCAAATAATAGATGCATGTTAGGTTGCTTACTTTGTGTTTGTAACTAGTTTGTGGATAATTGATATCATCGTCCATAGAAATGCATATTGAGAGTATTTTAGGGTTAAATGTTCTACCTACTTCAACAGCTGAAAGGTGCGAAGTTGTCGGGTATTCCTTGGTGTTAGGGTTCTTAGGTAGATTGCTCTGAAAGGAGGGTTTTGCTAAGATTTCTTAGCATATTTGATATATCGTGAGTTTCTAGGTTACCCCGTATGTCCTAGGGCCTATTGAGATATTGAGACTGAGAGGTAATATATCTTTAGGGTACTTTCGCATTGTCAGAAATAGCGGAGAGGTGGTACGACCAACCGGTGAGTTTACACGTTCCTTAGGGTTTCCTATTAGGTCACACCCGGAGAATGATATGGGATCCTTCGGTTGTCATAGGGTTTCTTATTCAAATATCCCGGATCCATCATAATTGTCATAACCGAGAGAAGTGCATGTTTAGCAAACAGGATTCATTCCTAGATAGTGCTTTCTCCATTATTGATCTCATCCGTTTCGTTTGTTTGATAGTTGGTGTCGTTAGTTAGATGTTCCATTAGTTAGTCAGTTTAGAATCTCAGTTACACACAATTTCCCCCAATATATTTCAGTTTAGTTAGTTGAGTATCTCAGTTACACACAATTTCCCCCAATATATTTCAGTTTAGTTAGTTGAGTCAGAGTCTAGGTAGAGTTATGTCACACCCCGTCGAAGGCGGAAACACGGAGGTGAGACGAGAGCGGTGCATCGAACACTTAGTCTCAAGAGAATGCTAATCGGTACATTGCAAATTACAAAAGAACCATTACTAAAAACCAAAGTTAAAACATGTCATACAACATCCAAATTCAAACAACAAAAAGAGAGTCTAACAAACAACCAAAAGCCAAAAGTACTAAGTTTGATCCAACGTGAAACCACAAAATCTAAACAAAAGCTTACCCCCGTGAACCTTATCTTCATTTCTATTTACCTGAAAGCATGTTTCAAAAACGGGTCAACTATATAAATAGTTGGTGAGTATCGCAGGTTTTACGAATCTATAAAAGTTTATAAAAATCCAAATTTAGTACACATGTATTAGACAACATATTACAATGACCCGGAATCAAAGCCTAGACAAAATAAAAATAAAGTTACCCATACGGAAGTTTTATGCAAACAACCGTCTAAAAATTGGCTAACTTTGCGCCCACATGACCCTACAAGTCTGGTTGGCATGACCAAACCATGAGCGGGAGTGTCAACCCAAGTAGTACTACTCAAAATTCACAACGGCTACGCTCAGCTGATTTATTACCCAAAATTAGGGACTTTAATGCATAAATATAAAAATAACTCATGTAATCAATGTATCCTGTAACATGTGACTAAATAAAAATAAAACAGCTTTCGCCCAAAAACAGTAAAACAGTAAGTAAAAAGGGGACGCGAAAACTCACCTGAACGAAGCGGGTGAGATGTGCGACAAAATCGACAAATACAGACAAATATCGAGTCCTATCCAAGTCCTACTAAGTAAATATACATAAAACACATTTTAGGACTCCTAAAATATGTGACTAGTTCAGCCAAGCTAAAGTGGCAATTTAATCTAGTGCATACTGAAAAACCAGTGCATACGCGTATTAACCGCTTAAAAGTATAAAACCGGCTTTTATATAAATTCGCGACTTTAAAACTTTAAAATTAATATCTTATTAAAGTATATCAGTAGTTATAAAGTTTATTATATAAATTATTAAGTCACGGTGTCGCTTTGCCCAAAAACGTCGTTACCAGCGTAAAGTCCGGTCTACGGTTTAAAATACGATTCGTCCAAAATTAGGGTTTTAGTGTGATATTAAGCACCTATTTTAAATGACCAAATTTAAGGTTTAATTATGCATATACTTCTGTCCAAAATCCTTAAAAACCTTTATAAAAATATTTTTATACAAAAATTTCCAAAATAGTAGTTTTATAAAGTTTTAATGGACCATAACTATATAATCATACTTAGACATAACATTAATATGTAAAACTTTTACCAACTGTTCATATATATAAATAACAATTTCTGACCAAGTTTCATAATATTTCAAAATCCAGATTATTTAATATGAATATAATATTGTTATATTTTAACAAATTAGGGAAAAATAGTTAAACTTATCCACACTTTACGAAATTTTTACCAGATCAGTTGTAGGTCCATTTGAGATTTCATTAAAAATTTCAATTCCAAAGGTTGTCCAGAAGTATAAGATCTCTAATTCATTTGGTTAAACTTTAAAAATACCAAAAACCTACTTAAACAACTCCAAAAATCACGAACGTTTTACAGGAGTCTTATTTTATCATATACTAACTACTAACCAAATTCCAGAATTTTATAAAATCAAGAGGTATTTTTCCCAATTTCCATGTAATAAACTTGTGTGAATTTTAATAAAGAATCTATAAAGAGTTTAGTTGCCAAACTTTCCAGATTTTCATTTTAGATCATAAACTACTGTTAAAAACCACTTTTGGGTGCCGGATCAACAATTTTTAAAAATCCATCAAGAACATGTTTGTTCTTGAACATTTAAACAAACTAACAAGTTTTATCAAGGATTATACCTTCTAAATTCAGCAAATGATGATGAAATTTGATGTTGAAAGATGCTAATACCCTGTGATTTCTTGATATTTTACCTACAATCACAATGTGGTTCAATCCAAAGACCAAAAATTCAAAATCCTTTTTTTTAAATCAAGATGAACACTTTTATGAACACCAAGTGTTCATACACTTTCATCAACAATTTTTTGAAGAATCAAACTCATGCAACTCATGGTGGATGTTCAAAAATGATTATAATCCACCAATCCTTGTTAAAATCACAAGATTCAAACTTTAAAAACATCAAAAACATAAAATCTTAAAAATCAAAGTGAGTGTGTGTGTGTTCTTGGTGTTCTTGATAACACATGCAAGATTAAAACAGAAAATCAAAGTTTAAAATCTTGTTGTTTTACCTTCAAATCACTGGAATGAGGATCACCAATAAGCTACAACCAAGATTCAAATGAAAAACATGGAGTTATTTTGAGAGAAAATGAAAAAAAAAATGAAATTTGTGTGTGTGTGCGCGCTTGTGACGACAAGAGAGGGGGGCATGGGAAGGGTTGGGTTGACGTATAAAGAAAAACAAAATGCATGCATTCAATAAAAAAACTTATTTTGTAAAACTAACCCCTTCTTTTTATAAATTTTAAACTTCTAAAGTACTTAAATAATCATTTTTATTCAGATAATTAAATCGTGTACCTAAAATACTGAATTTTAGTAGTATTTAAAGAATTAAAACTCAAAAGTTTTTAAAAAATTATACCGGGTGAACCACCTGTGATCGTTATTTAAATCAAGAATCACAAAAGTTAGCACATATAAAATTTTAAAATATCATACTTAACTAAAATATAAATATAAAAATTATTTTCGAGAATTTAAATTTTGTCATTTATTTAGCGCGAATGCGGTATACGCGGTGATGCACTTAACCGGGCTTTCTAGTTCGGACCTTAATGTTTGTCTAAGGAAAAGTTCCTATAATCCATAGAAACACTTATTAATATATAAAGCCATAAAATTTATAAATATAAATGTATAAAAGTCGAGAAACGGTAAGGACCTGAAAACCGCAATTGTTACATTATCCCCTAGTTGAAACTGGTGACAGTAGTAACCGCTTCCTTCTCAAAGAAATGAGGATATTTTTGCTTCATTTGGTCCTCACGTTCCCATGTAAATTCGGGTCCACGCTTCGAGTTCCAACGGACCTTCATGATAGGGATACGATTGTGTTTAAGCGTCTTGATCTCGCGATCCAAAATCTCAACCGGTTCCTCGATAAAATGAAGCTTCTTGTCAATACGGACTTCCTCAGGTGGTATCACTAAGGACCCGTCAGCTAAACACTTTTTGTGATTTGATACATGGAAAGTATCATGTATACCGCTGAGTTCCTGAGGCAATTTCAATTTGTACGCCACGAGGCCGATTCTATCAACAATTTTATACGGCCCAATATACCTCAGATTGAGTTTACTTCTCTTTCCGAACCGTTTAACACCCTTCCAAGGTGAAACTTTTAAAAATACTTTGTCACCAATTTGAAATTCCAAAGGCTTTCTTCGATTATCGGCATAGCTTTTCTGTCTCTCCCGTGCGGCTTTTAGTCTATCATGAATCTTAAAAATCTCTTCCGTAGTTTCCTGAATTATCTCAGGGCTCGTCAAACGATTATCACCAACTTCGGCCCAACAAAGTGGTGATCGACACTTACGCCCATACAAAGCTTCAAACGGTGCACATCTGAGGCTAGTGTGATAACTATTATTATAAGAAAATTCGATTAACGGTAAATGTGTATCCCAGTTACCACCAAAATCTATTACACACGCCCTTAACATATCCTCCGTGGTCTGAATCGTCCGTTCACTTTGACCATCAGTCTGAGGATGATAAGTCGTGCTCATATCCAAGCGTGTTCCCAAAGCTCGTTGTAGTGTCTGCCAAAATCGGGAAGTAAAACGACTATCCCTATCCGATATGATGGAAACGGGCACTCCATGCCAAGAAACGATCTCACCAATGTACAAAAGGGCTAACTTTTCCATCTTATAATCCTCTCGGATGGGAATAAAGTGGGCATATTTCGTCAGCCGGTCAACAATGACCCAAATTGAATCATAACTGTTGGAAGTTCGGGGTAATTTGGTGACGAAATTCATAGCAATCTGCTCCCATTTCCACTGAGATATGTCGGGTTGCTGCAAAAGTCCCGACGGTTTCTGGTATTCCGCCTTGACCTTAGAACATGTCAAGCATCTCCCAACATAACTTGCAATCTCTTTCTTCATTCCGGGCCACCAATAAAATTCTTTCAAGTCTTTGTACATCTTGTCGGCTCCGGGATGTATGGAATACCTCGACTTGTGAGCTTCATTAAAAATCAGTTCCCTCAAGTTATGGGAATCCGGAATCCACATTCGATCCAAGAAATAAATCAACTCATCAGTTTTCTGTTCGAATTTTCTCTCAGCACCACATAAAAGTTCATCTTTCAAATTATTTCTCTGTAGTGCTTCCTTTTGTGCCTCGAGAATTTGAGCTTCAAGCTCGTTTGGATTGTCATCCCCAAAGCACGAACTCGAATAGGTTTTATTCTTTCCTTCCTACTCAGAGCATATGCCACCACATTTTCTTTCTCAGGGTGATAACGGATCTCACAGTCATAGTCATTAAGAAGCTCAACCCATCGCCTTTGTCTAATATTTAACATCTTTTGATCAAATATATGTTGGAGGCTTTTGTGGTCGGTAAAAACAGTACACTTGGTGCCATAAAGATAGTGCCTCCAAATTTTGAGTGCAAAGACAACAGCACCCAGCTTCGGGTCATGAGTGGTGTAATTCTTTTTGTGCACTTTCAATTGTCGGGATGCGTAGGCAATAACCTTATCCTTTTGCATCAACACACAACCAAGACCCTGGTGAGATGCATCACAATATACAACAGAGCCATCCGTACCTTCAGGAAGAGTTAGAATCGGAGCGTTACATAATTTCTACTTTAATAACTAAAATGACTCTTCCTGCTTGTCACCCCATTCAAACTTTCTATCTTTCTGAGTCAATAGGGTTAAAGACTTAGCTATCTTCGAGAAATTTTCTATAAATCGTCTATAGTAACCCGCCAAACCAAGAAATTGACGGATCTCGGTTGGGGTCTTAGGCGTTTCCCACTTCTTTATCGCCTCAGTTTTGGCTGGATCCACATGAAAGCCTTTCTCATTAATCACATGTCCTAGAAAGTGAACTTATCAAATCCAAAACTCACACTTAGAAAACTTGGCGAATAGTTTCTCGTTCCGAAGCAATTCCAAAATCAACCGCAAGTGTTGCTCGTGCTCATGTTTACTTCGAGAATATATCAGGATATCGTCGATAAAGACTATCCCGAATTGTCTAAATAGAGTTTACACACCCTATTCATCATATCCATAAATACCGTCGGGGCATTGGTTAGCCCTAAAGGCATAACCAAAAACTCGTAGTGACCGTACCGAGTCCTGAATGTTGTCTTTGGTATGTCATCCTCCTGGACCCTTAATTGATGATAACCAGATCTGAGGTCGATCTTAGAAAAATGAGTCGATCCTTGTAACTGGTCAAACAAATCATCGATCCTCGGGAGTGGATATCGGTTCTTAATCGTCAATTTATTCAACTCCCGGTAGTCAATACACATTCGAAATGATGCATCCTTCTTTTTCACGAATAAGACCGGAGCTCCCCAAGGTGAGAAACTCGGTCTAATAACTCTTGTAATTCAGACGGTGCAAGACGGTATGGGGATCTAGAAATAGGTGCGGCACCGGGTACCAAGTCAATCCGAGACTCAACTTGTCATGGAGGGGGTAATCCAGGCAAATCCTCGGGAAAAACTCTCGAGTACTCGAGTACAACTGGAATATCCTGAATCTTAACCTCCTTTGATTTCTTCTCAATGATATTAGCAAGAAACGCGTAACTTCCCTTTTTAAGGTATTTCCATGCCTTCATGCAAGACACAATATTCAAACTCCTTCCGGGATTATCGCCTTGGACAATAAGGACTTCACCGTTTGAAAGCAGAATTCGAACTATCTTTTCTGAGCAAACAATTTCGGCTCTGTTTTCGGATAATCAATCCATGCCAATAACAACATGAAAACTACCGAGCTCTATTGGGATAAGGTCTACATTAAATTGGTGATTATTTAGGTTCATAGTGCAACCTCGAATAATGTCACTAGCTTTAATCAATTTACCATTAGCTAGTTTTGTAGTATAGGTCTCTTTCAATTTATGTGATTTTAAACTAATCAATGATCTAAATTCAGTAGATATAAAACTTCTATCAGCCCCTGTATCAAAAAGTATAGATGCAAAAAGATCAATGACGAGAAACGTACCCGTCGTCACATTCGGGTCCTGACGTGCATCTGCAGCCCCAATCACAAAAGCTCTACCCTTAGCTTCATTCGCTGCGTTCCCACCATTTCTGCCTAATTTGGGACATTTTTTCCTGAAGTGATCATTTTCCCCACATTCATAACAACCCCTTGGTGCACTAGGGTCGAATCTGTAGTAGTTCGCTGTATGCCCCACTCGTTTACATTTTGCACACACGAACTGCTCGCAAGCCCCAAAGTGTTGAGAATTGCACTTAGCGCAAAGAGGTGGATTTCCAGTGTTTGCCCTTTTCTGTGGTGTCACAGCCACATAATTCTTTACAAACTTACGCTTCTTACTTGGACCGCCAGTAGTTTTCTTCATAGCCTTGTCCTCTAGTTTCTTTCTAATTGTTCCTTTCTTAACCAAGATTCCATTTCTCACCATCTCATTAGTTAATTCACTCGCCAATTGGATCGCACTTTGCATAGTAGAAGGTTTGGCTGAAGTAACCATTCCCCGAATCTGGGGCACCATTCCCCATATATACCTTTCAATCCTCTTAGATTCGGTGTCACCAGATGTGGCACCAAACAGGACAACTCTTGGAATCGAGTTGTGTAAACCAAGATTTCAGCTCCTTCCATTTATAGGTTCCAAAACTCAACTTCAATCTTCTTTATTTCATTTCGAGGACATTACTCCTCAATCAACATTTTCTTAAACTCGTCCCAAGTCAGGTTATCAGTAACATGTTCTCCTAACGCATCAACTTGAGAATTCCACCATGTTAGGGCTTCGCCCTGTAGAAAGCAAGGAGCATACTTAACCTTCTGATTATCTAAGCAGTTACTGATTTTTATGACATGCTCCATCTTTTCTATCCAACGAACAATCCCAACTGCTCCCTCACTACCATAAAAATCCAAAGGTTTTCCCGCAGAGAAGTCTTTAAAAATGCATCCGCGGTTGGTGTTACCAGTATTTGTGCCACCACCAGCACCACCACCGGCTCCACCGCTGCCAGAAGCACCATCACTAGTGCCGCCAGCACTCCTGATTAACCCTGCGGTGATCTGTGCCAGTATTCTTGGTATAGCCGCATCTATCCCTTGATTTATCAGCTGTGCCAAATCCGGCTGAGTATTCTCTGTCTCATTATGCTGAGGATCCCTCCTCGGCGGCATTTTCTAAAAACAGAAACGAACAGGAATTTGAGTAAATGAAGATACTTGATTAGAAATCACTCAAAACATAGTAAATACCCATATATAAAAGACATGTTTTTGAGAATGACAATAAAATTTTTAACCGAATCATGTACACAAGGTAACGAATAAGGATGATAACAATACAAAAATAATAACCAAATGAAGTTTATGGCATATAAAGAATCATCCAAAATATTGTTTCATTCCATCATCAAAAGATTTACAAAAATGCTTCATAAAGCATAGATAATAGCTAGGGTTTATAAGAGTTAGTAATTAGAACTAAGCCAATACCCCAAAAATAAAGATTTTGTAACCCATCAAAAGGACCTGAGCACATGTCGCTCAATGACCGAAATAGTAGCCTAGAACCACAGCAATGAATGCGACAATGAAAATCACTTGTACAATCAATCCCAAGTAGGACCTCTTATCAACACGGTCGACACGTAGGTTCCTGTTTAGCTCTGACGCCTGAAGAGTAGTAATGAACTGATATAACTCGGGTATCTGCTCTAGAATACCCTCAACCACAGAATGGAAATGATGAAGTCGCATCTCATGTCCGTAAGAGGACTCCGCTAACTCATCAACCTGCACCTCCAACAAACTCCGAGTGTCCTCGGGCTCCAGTTCTTCTTCCTCTTCATCTAAAGAGATCTCGATAATGGTAGGGGCAACCCTAGAAGACGATCCCCCGACCTCAAAGGTCAATCCTGGAAATCACGGATGTCCACTAGCAGAAGCAGCAGGGTGAAGAACAACAGTCACTGGTGCTCTCCTGGGAGGGGGTAGGGCCGAAGTAGGTGAGGATAGGCGGCTCCCTAAATCCTCTGAGCTGGTCGCGTAGCTAGACTCACCGGGCACATAGGGCTCCGACGGATCCTCCTCTGACGTAGGACTTGGCTCGGGCGCACTCCAATCACCAAATGTTGTAGGGACAGGTATAAGAGGGAAGCTGTTGAGGCTATCCGCCTCATTGTCTGTAGAGTACTGTTGATGTGAAGATGATGATGATAAAGACATGATGTGACAAAGAACGTACAGCTAGTAAGAATAAATAATATAAAATGATATGCAATGCACACATAATTCCTAAGGTTCTTTGCAATGCTTCCTAAGGTCATAGTCTAGGTTCAAGTCTCAGGAAAACCAAATTCTCTATAACCAGTGCTCTGATACCAAGTCTGTCACACCCCGCCGAGGCGTAAACACGGAGGTGAGACGAAAGCAGTGCATCAAACATTTAGGCGCAAGAGAATGCTAATGGGTACATTGCAAATTACAAAAGAACCATTACTAAAAACCCAAAATTAAAACATGTCATACAACATCTAAATTCAAACAACAAAAAAAGAGTCTAACAAACAACCAAAATCCAAAAGTACTAAGTTTGATCCAACGTGAAACCACAAAATCTAAACAAAAGCGTGCCCCCATGAACCTTATCTTCATTTTTGTTTACCTAAAAGCATGTTTCAAAAACGGGTCAACTATATAAATAGTTGGTGAGTATCGCAGGTTTTACGACTCTATAAAAGTTTATAATAATCCAAAGTTAGTACACATGTATCAGACAACATATTACCATGAGCCGTAATCAAAGCCTAGACAAAATAAAAATAAAGTACCTCATACGAAATTTTTATGCAAAGAACCGCCTAAAAATTGGCTAACTTTGCACCCACATGACCCTACAAGTCTGGTTGGCGTGGCCAAACCATGAGCGAGGGTGTCAACCCAAGTAGTACTACTCAAAATTCCCTACGTCTATGCTCAGCTAATTGATTACCCAAAATTAGGGACTTTAATGCATAAATATAAAAATAACTCATGTAATCAATGTATCCTGTAACATGTGACTAAATAAAAATGAAACAGCTTTCCCCCAAAAACAGTAAAACAGTAAGTAAATAGGGCCCGTGAAAACTCACCTGAACGAAGCGGGTGAGATGTGCGACGAAATCGATAAATACAGACAAATATCGAGTCCTATCCAAGTCCTACTAAGAAAATGGAAATAAAATACATTTTAGGACTCCTAAAATATGTGACTAGTTCAGCCAAGCTAAAGTGACAATTTAATCTAGTGCATACTGAAAAACCAGTGCATACGTGTATTAACCGCTTAAAAGTATAAAACCGGCTTTTATATAATATCATGACTTTAAAACTTTAAAATTAATATCTTATTAAAGTATATCAGTGGTTATAAAGTTTATTATATAAAATTTTAAGTCACGGTGTCGCTTTGCCCCAAAACGCCGTTACGCGCGTAAAGTCCGGTCTACGGTTTAAAATATGATTCATCCAAAATTAGGGTTTTAGTGTGATATTAAGCACCTAATTTAAATGAACAAATTTAAGTTTTAATTATGCATATACTTCTGTCCAAAATCCTTAAAAACCTTTATAAAAATATTTTTATACAAAAATTTACAAAATAGTAGTTTTTATAAAGTTTTAATGGACCATAACTATATCATCATACTTAGACATACAATTTGTTGAAGCACTTTTGTGTGACAAACACTCTTGATAGAGTCTTAGTTTTGTACTTTCATTGTATGTATTTGTTTTTGTTTGTAAGTGTCTGTATGTATTAGTTATCGAGTTGTATTTACTAATGCATATTGATTGTTGCTAAAATCTCTAAGTGTTTTGCGCACTTAGTAAGTGCGCAGGAATTAGTTCCTGCGTACTTAGAAAGTACGCAAGAATACCTTGTGTACTTGCTAAGTGCGTATGAGCAATTTGCCCTGCGCACTTGCTAAGTGCGCAGAGATCAGGTTGTGTATAAATATGATAGGTTGACAGTACACAAGTATGCAGTCGTATACGCAGACATTGTATACTCAGTATTTCTCTCTGTAACCTTCAAGTGTTTATAATAGATGAAAGATTAAAGTGATTCTCTTGTCGGTTTACTTTGTGTTGTAAGATTCTCCACCTAGTCACGGGTATTCCGCACCCGGTCCGACTCAGGAACACACTTGCATGTGACGATCCACCATACCCGAGGGACCTACAAGTGGTATCAGAGCATTGCTCTTGATTTCGAGTGTTGTGAGTGTGTTTGAAGAGTTTTCTACAGAGATTTTACAAGCAAAAGTGGGTATTTTTGTTGATTTTTGTGATAAAATAGGGGTAGCTCTTGAGCACTATTTTAGAAGCAAAAATCACTCAAAAACCGACTTTTGTTGTGTATTTGAGTGTTTTGAGCAACAAAGGTTGGTTAGAAACAAGTTTCTGACCCTTTGGCTCATTTTGTTTGTTCAATTGTCCGATTTTTGCCATCTCCGGTGAGATTCCAGTAACCGGAAAAGTTTGGTGAGGGTTGGTGAAAAGGTTATCTGTGTACTTACCTTTTCTGGCAAAAAGTTCAATCTTGCTGCGTACTTATCAATTGCGCAAGACTAATCTTTCAGCGTACTTAAGTTAACTCATGCGTACTTATCTTCTACTCCTGCATACTTATCAAGTACGCAAGAGCAAATCATAAGTGCGCAAGACCATTTCTCTAAGTGCGCAAGGCCAGTATCAAGTGCGCAAGTGTCTTTGACCTTTCTGAAATTTGACTAAGTGTTCACCATGTCGAATCTTCAGAATCTCGGTAACCTTCTAAACTATGACAACGAGATCGGAACACCTCAGAAACCGCCAAAGTTGCTAAATGTAAATGATTATTCTAACTAGAAAGCACGCTTTGAGCATTACATTTCTTATACCGATTCTTCGTTATGGATACCAATTCTAGAGGGATATAAGCATCCCACACACATTTACCTTGATGAAGTAATGCCCAAGCCTATCTCTAAACTCGATGAAGAACAAAAGAAAGTTTATGATCGAGAGAAGAAGGCTCACGGTTCTATCACTATGGCTAGGGAGTTATTCCATAGTTTCAGAGGATATGATAACTCCAAGGATCTTTGGAAGGCGTTATATAAAAGATTCGAGGGCAATAGTGACATCAAGAAAAGTAAACGGGATCTCCTCAGGAAGCAGTATGAGTGCTTCAGATTTCTGGAGAACGAATCTATAGACGAGCTCATCCCTAGATTCTATCATCTGCAGACCGAGTTGAAAGCTTTTGAGCTAAAGTATCCTGATGATGAATTAGTTGAAAAGTTTCTGGATGCTTTGCCTCCCAAGTTTGAGATGTATACAACCCTGATGAGAGAGAATTCTAAGTTCTATGAAATGGCAATTGATGAGGCAATTGGAAAGGTTCAAGATCATGACATGAACCTAAAAAGGAAGGAGAGCTCAGGAAGACCTCAAATACAAGACCCTTCTATGTATCATGGGACGTCTTCTACAACAAAGTCATAGGGCTCTAAAATTGCCCTTTTCTCAGGAAACTCTCATGAGGAAGAAACTGTAAGGCTTGTGGTGATCAAGCATGCTATGCAGCATCTGGTTCTGGATCTCATCATTAGAACTCCTCAAGAAATCCTTCTCCCACATCTTCAGCTAACCAATCAGCAATAGCCAAGATAGCTGAAGATCATGTGGCTTCTCATCTTGCATGCTTGCCTATGAGAACTTAATTGGAGGTAAGCTAACGGATCCTGAAACTATCGAAGAAGACTTTAATCAGGTGGATCCGGATGATATGGAGGATATGGATATTCAATGGAATATGGCCATGATCTTGAGGATGGCAAAGCGTTTCCTGAACAGAACTGGCCAAAAGTTCATTGGCGGCCATTCCAATGCCAAGGTTGGTTTTGACAAATCCAAGGCCAAGTGCTACAAGTGTCTGAACTATGGACACTTTGCTCGTGAATGTCAAAAAGACAGAGCACCGGCTTTGGGTTTCACCAGACCTAGCCAAAGAAACAACCAAGGGTACAACAACTCAAACAACCACAATCAAAGCCAAGGTGGATCGTCCAATGCATTGGTAGCTCAACAGGACGAAAGCTTTGATTGGGGCGTTCATCTGGAGGATGCTCTTATTGCACAAACTCAGGTTGGTCTCATGGCTGAGATTATGTAGATGATGGAAGCTGAGGAACGGGAAGCTTCTGTGGCTGACCGAGAAGAGTCTACAACTGCTGTTGCCCTCATGGCTATCGAAGAGGCATCACATTCATCGAATGAGGTAGATTCTAATCCTTTTACTGTCATTTCTTGTTCCAAATGTCTAGGCTTAAAAATTGAAAACTCTAAGCTTCAAGACAAAGTCGAACCCCTTCGTATTGCAGCTTTAAGCTACAAAGAAAACGAAAAACGATTTAAAGATTCAATTGAAACGTTGAAGAAAGAAAAACGTGATTATTCACTTAAAATGAGCGATCGACAGCTTCACTTGGTTAGAGAAAAGGAACAATGAGATCAACAAGCTACAAAATGAGATCTTACAGTTGAAATGTACTAATGTGAAGTTGAAAAATTCTCGTTTTGTGGTGGAACACTACGAATCTGTAGTGAGACAAATGAATGGCTTAGGGCTGGGTACTAATGCTATTCCTCCACCAGTTAGCGGGAAATTTGTCAACGGCTTAGTAGACATTGATCTAATTTGCCTTGATGAGTCCTCAGGTAAGGATGATTCCTCTAACAAGGATGATTCCTCAAGTAAGGCTGACTCCGCATCTAATGAGGAGTTCTTTACTGCTTCCGATGATGGGTCGGTTAACTCCTGCCCTGAAGGAGTAGTATCTGAGGAGTTGTTATCTGAACAGAAAGTCAAGAAAAACATTATTACTAATAGTGACAATTGTATTTTAACTGAACCCGATATCATTGAATCAAATGATAAATTAAAGGTAATGCTTTATGGGGGTATAAAAATCTTAATCAAGTTAAGAAAGAAGCTTTTTCAGCTTACTATGGGCTTGGTTATAAAGAAAATTTGTAAAAATACTATACTCCCAAAAACCAATCTATATCGGGTCAAACTCCTGTTCACAAACCAACTCCTCCTGCTCATAATGCAGAGTCATCTAATGCCAGATCTAATGAGCCTTATAGGAGGACTTACACAGACAAGAGGACTTGCATTCACTGTGGTCTGGTAGGTCACATTATTGTGAACTGCCCTTCTAAGAACCATGGGAAACGGCCAATTGTTTCATAACCGGCCGTCATCCCTAAGTCACCACAAGTGAAGCATCCCAAAAGTCCAAAGACAAATGTGGTGAAACCTCTAGTAAAACCGATGGTAAAGCTAAAGATAACCTCTGAAGCTAAACCATCTGTTTCAAGAAAGGGAAAGCAACCTGCTATACCTTGTGTATCTACCTCTGGTAGTACACCTACTAATGAGAAATCTATGGTGAAACTCTCTAAGCCACAGAGGAGGAGAAGGAATAAGAGGTTGAGAAAGCTAGAACAGCTGACTGGAGTTCAATCAGGTGAAGCTTTCATTAGTTCACCGGCTGTTGTTGAACCTAAGTCTACTGTTCCAGTTAAGAAATAGAAGAGGTCCTGGACTGCCAAATCTAAAAGTTCTCAATCTCCTAGTCCTAATTCTTCTAAAGATTCATCCATTTTGAACAGTCACGACTGTTAGTTAAAAGAGGTTGTTTATTTTGAAAAAAGACGGACGACCCAAGACCACTATGGCTTGGGTCTCCAAATCAAACTAACTCTTTTTGTGACTCGTGCAGGGACATCCGAAGGGTACTATCTCTAACTATTGGTATGTAGATAGTGGGTGCTCCCGGCACATGACAGGAAACATGGCCTTGCTTCAAGACGTGAAACCATTCAGAGGCGGCTATGTGGCCTTTGCTGGAGAGAAAGGCGGTAGTATCACGTGTCAAGGCGTGGTGTCAAATGGTTGTGTGAGCTTTGACAATGTCAACTACTGCGAGCAGCTGAAGCATAACTTGTTTAGTGTCTCCCAAATGTGCGACAAGGAGTACTCAGTGATGTTTGATAAGAATGAATGCTTGATACTCAAACCTGGTTTTGAGGTTCCTGAAGATTGGATTCTGATGAGAGCGCCAAGGACAAACGACACCTATCAGATTGATATGAGCATGGAAACAACCACCTCATCAGTTGCTACTTGTTTGCTTACCAAAGCGACAGAACTTGACTCTATCTTGTGTCATAGGAAACTCGGACATATTTCTTATCGTAAAATGAATCATCTTGTCCGAAACGGTTTGGTAACCAGTGTTCCTAAGCTGACATTTACCATTGCAGATGACTGTATGCCTTGTAAAAAGGGCAAATAGCAACGGAAGTCTCACAAGCCTAAGCTCCAAAACTCCATCGATACCCCTTTGGAGCTACTACATATGGATCTGTTTGGCCCTATAAGTATCAGGAGTGCTGGAGGTAAGTCATTCTGTCTTGTTGTAACTGATGATTTCTCACGTTTTTCTTGGGTGCATTTTTTAGGTACGAAGGACGAAACTACTGACATTCTTCAATACCTGATCCTGAGCTTGGAATCTCTGTGCAAGCTGAAGGTTAGAAGAATAAGAAGTGACAATGGAACTGAGTTCAAGAATAATTTTATGGAACTTTTCTGTCTCAAGAAGGGTATCCGTCACGAATTTAGTGCCCCGTACACAGCTCAGCAGAACGGAGTTGCAGAACGGAAGAACAAAACATTGGTTGAGACTGCAAGGACAATGCTGTCAGATGCAAAGCTTCCTGTCACTTTCTGGGCAGAAGCAGTTAATACAGCTTGTCACGTTTTGAACAGGGTTCTGGTTGTGAAGAGGCACAACAAGACTTGTTATGTGTTGATCAATAATCGACTTCTAAATCTTGATTACCTAATTCCTTTTGGTAGTCCCTGTTCCTTGTTGCTGTAGTACAAAGACTGCAAGTCTAAGTTTCATGCAAAAGTGGTGGAAGGCATCTTCTTAGGATACGTTGCCAACTCGCGTTGCAAGAGAGTGTACAACATAGGAACTCGTACTGTCGAAGAATGGTTTGAAGTGGATTGTAGTAAGCACAGCATTCCACCAGAACCAACAGGTCCAGCTTGGGGTTTTGATTATGATGCGCTATTCAAATCTTTCAATCTTCCAGATTTGTCTGCAAATGATGCCGCAAATGTATATAAATTATTTGGTGGCGGTGATGACTCCAGTTTTTCAACACGTGCTCCTGTACCAATTGTAACTCCTGATTCCAATGTTGCATCTGCATCTAGAACTCTTAATGGTGAAAACAGTGAAGATGTTCATGTTGACGGAAGTGACGCTCAAGCTAATCCTAACACCAGTGTAGGAAATGAAGCTCCAGCTGATCCAATTAACATTGAATATTCTTCTTCTGGAACACAGGATATGGGGGAGTTAAGCACGAACCTTGATTCGGAAATTCAGGAACCAAATGTACCAGAGAAGAGAGTGCATAAGAATCATCCAATTGACAACATTATTGGTGATCCTCATGCCGGTGTTCAGACTCGTCATCGAACCATTACTGAGAACACTAGTCTCTACTCTGAGATACTTGACACTGGTGTCATGGAAACATGTCTGCATGCTGCATTCGTGTCCCAGTTAGAGCCGAAGAATGTGAAGGAGGCTCTCGCTGACAACTGCTGGATTGAGGCGATGCAAGATGAATTGTGTCAATTCCAAAAGTTGCATGTGTGGGATTTGGTTGACTTGCCAATAGGTGTATAACCAATTGGCACCAGATGGGTGTTCAAATGCAAGATGAGTGATCATCATGTTGTGGTGAAGAACAAAGCAAGGTTGGTTGTTCAGGGTTTTTATCAACAAGAGGGCTCGGATTACACAGAAGTATATGCCCCAGTTGCTAGACTTGAAGCCATTCGACTATTTCTGGCTTATGTCTCATATGTTGGCTTCAAGGTCTATCAAATTGATGTTAAGAGTGCTTTCCTGTATGGAAAAGTACATGAAGAGGTCTATGTCACTCAACCTCCCGGCTTTGAAGATCCGCATAATATCAATAAAGTGTACAAGCTCGACAAAGCACTTTATGGTCTTCATCAAGCACCACGGGCATGGTATGAGACATTATCTAAACATCTACTGTCAAATGGTTTCGACCGTGGACCGATTGACTCGACCCTCTTCATTAGGAAAGTAGGAGGTGACATTCTTCTTGTACAAGTGTATGTCGATGACATTATCTTCGGGTCTACAAATGATGAGATGTGTAGGGAATTCGAATAGGTGATGAAGTCCAAGTTTGAAATGAGTAACATGGGTGAACTGTCTTTCTTCTTGGGTCTGCAAGTCAGTCAAAGAGAGAATGGCATTTATCTGCATCAAACAAAGTATGTGTAGGACATCTTCTCAAAATAGATGAATGATAGCAGTACTTATGGCACACCTATCCCAGTCAATCATGGTATGCATCCTGACAGAGATGGAAAGGATGTGGATTGCAAATTGTACCGTGGGATGATCGGATCTCTTATGTATCTCACAGATTCAAGGCCAGATATAATGTTTGTTGTATGCTTGTGCTCAAGGTTTTAGTCACAGCCGAAGGAGTCCCATATGATAGTTGTAAAGAGGATTTTCAGATACTTGAAAGGGAAACCCCGATTGGGTCTTTGGTACTCTAAACAGCAGTTATTTGACTTCAAATCCTACACTGATTTAGATTATGACGGTTGTAACCTTGAAAGAAAGTCAACTTCTGGTGGATGTCAATTCTTGGGAGACAGACTGTTTTCCTGGCAGTGTAAGAAGCAGTCAACGGTTTCTGTCTCAACTTGTTAAGCAAAATACATTGCTGCGGCGAGCGGTTGTTCTCAGATATTGTGGATTCAGCAACAATTGAGAGACTATGGCTTAAACTTCACTGGAACTCCTCTGTTCATTGACAACAATGCCACCATGTCCATCACAAATAACCCGGTGAAACATTCCAAAACTAAACATATTGAAATTCACCATCATTTCATACGTGATTGTGTTGAAAAGCATCTCATTAAACTTGTAAAGGTTTACATGGATGACAATCTTGCAGACCTTTTCACTAAGACATTTGATCGATCCCGTTTTGAGCATCTTGTCAACTTGATAGGAATGTTCAATCCTGAGTGAAAACTTATTTTCTTAAATCAATTCATGAAAGTTAAATTTTATTTCCTTTAAATTTTCTGTATAGTTCTTTTAATCTTCAAAATATTTTACAAAATCAAAAACAAAATAGAAAATGGAGAAAATTTCAAAGTTAACTTGAGAAAAGAGGAAATGATAGTACATCAGAAATTATCTAAACATCATAAACTGCTCATATGGGAAATGATTGCGTCATGCTTACTTAATTGTTTAAATTATTATGTTTTTTTAATCTGTTTATTTACATGTAATTTGAATTGTCAGTAGGCTGTATGCGTTTTTGAATCACTAGTAGTGTGGAAACTAAATCTAGACTACAACTGTGATTTGAACCCATGTATGCTAGTGTGTGTGCGTAAAAGAATGCAAAAGATCATTATCAGATAAAGGATGTTAGCTTTTGGCAATAATTTCTTTTGAGATCAGTTTCGGGTTATGTCTTTAGCACAATTAATGCGGTTCATCTCACTACCCATACTCACAAGTATGCAATGAGATTTTGAATCAAGACATGTCTATACATCAACCGTGGAGCGTGTATTCACCCTTGAATCACTCATGATTTATTGAAATCAAATCTAGATAAAAGTTGGATTCCCCTACCCTAATACTCAAACACCATATTCATTATCTTGAATCATCATACCGATATTCACTGAAGAAATCAAATGAAACCAAGACAAATGAATCACTCGATTCTGAATCTTATGATTCCTGATAATCCTTATGGATTCTGCTTGATTTTTCCTGTGCTAATAGATGTAGCCTCATTCTGGAAATTTAGAAAATCATTGGGAAAATCTTAGATGCCTTGAGATAGTGCAACTTACATTACTGTAGCATATCAGTGGGGTACATGTTGTATATCTTATAATTAATACCTTAACACACAAGAACGTGATACAAAGATGCTTATAGTTTCAAATCTTATAATATTGTCAACTTGAATTACTTGTTTATGTGCTTATTACGTATGAATAAATAGTAATCCATGACATGATCCCATATTCTTTGATGCTTATATTGTATCGTTTTTGCTATATGTTAGCCTGATATGATCCTCTTCTCGTGTCTTTGATCAAAAATAGTTTGTGTGAATATGTGTATATTTCTATCTTGAAAAGATCAAAAAAGATTTTAAGTTTGCGTATAGTTCAATTTTATTTAGAAAAGCCAAAAATATTTGTGTTTAACCTTCTTGAATTGACTTTGAATCCTCTTGATTGAATGCTTTTATCTTGTTCGTTATTTGGATTGAAATCTTCATAATTTGAGTTGAAAGTTTGAGCACACAAGGGTCTCTGCGTACTTGATAAGTGTGCATGAGGTAAACCCTGCGTACTTAACAAGTACGCAAGACTTAAGTCATGCGTACTTAGTAAGTACGCGGGAGTTAAGTCCTGCGCACTTAGCAAGTACGCAAGACCATTTTGTGTTGGGTATATATACAGGACTTAGAAAAATTTCAGAATTTTATCTCATTCAAATCATTTTCGACTGTTGTATTCCCTCTGCCACTTTTACTCAAAAACTTCAAGTGTCCTAACCGGTTTTTCGTCCCGTTTCTAGTTCCATCATCGTACTACAATCACTTGGTGAGAATCTAAGGGCATTCCATCCACAAAATCGTGAATTATGGACCGATTTAGACTATAAAAGTTTTAGGGTTGAATCTTGATTTTTGTCAATATTTTAGTTGTTTTGGTAACACACTATAATTAAAACTTGCTTAGAATCAATAATTGATCCTTATTTAGTCCCTAATCGTCCTTATCGACTCTTAATTTTGACTTTGGCTTGGATTTTGACCGTAGCGGCTATTTGGTGTTGATATTGGTCCCATAGGCTATAATCACGGTTTTCGGTCTTGTGGGGACCTAATCCATATCAATGTTCATCATCAGTTGAAAAATTGGATTTCTGAAAATTTGAACAAGTGCAATTCTTGCGCACTTAACAAGTACGCAAGAAGTAATTCATGCGTACTTGTTAAGTACGCAGGAACAAATTCATGCGTACTTGCTAACTACGCAGGACCAACACTTGTGAAATTTTCTAAGTCTGAAATTTCAGTTCAATGAGTAACTGCTATACTAAGTCATGTGTATTCAATTCCAATGAAAATTCTTGTTCTTATTATTTTTTCAGTGTGTTTTTGCAGTGATGACTCGAGCGTTTACAAGTGAGTTCAACCTCCTAGCATATACTGAACCAGAATGGAAGGGTGCTGCACTACAATACCAAGAGATAGTTGACTTCTTGAACCGTTCAAATATCAGCTATGCTATATCAGCAGACCCGATAGTATCAAGACCGTATCTGGAGCAGTTGTGACAATCCGGACTTTTCAGTTTAACTTCGTTATTTAAATCCAGTTAAAGTTAACCTAATTAACTTAATTCAAACTTCGGGGATTGTTTCTGTCATTTCTTCAAACCCTAACTACAAGGAATAATTTTGTAATTAACCTAAACCTAATTCTATTTGACTTTGTAAATTCAAAATCCAATTATTTAAGCCATGTTGACTTTTACAAGTTAACTAACCTTGCATTTAACCCAATTACAAACTCAAGGACCAGTTCTGACAATTTCTAAACTTGTATTCATGATATCAGAGGGACCAATTCTGTAATTATCTCAAATTTGATTTTTGTTTGACTTTCTAAAAGTCAAACTCACGATTTCATCCAAATTCGAATCCTATGATCGTTTTCAGTTGGAACTGAAACTAGTATCGCATGAATAAGGTCATTAACAGCCTTAACTACCAACATAAATCATCATCATTAGCGAATTAATCAGATTAATAGCCAATTATGGCATAACCGTCGACATAATCACAATAGACATCAAATTCGTTTAAAGCCTATGTTAATTCCGCAATTGAACACCCTGCATACTTAAATCAAACAACTGCAAAGCTCCTGTACGCATCAGTTTCATCGGAGAAACAGCAGAAGTCACCAGAATCTAAACTGTAGGCCGTCAGCACTCAGTGTAGTCGATCACCATCAATCTGTCAACGTTTCTGGTAACTAATTGCATCCTTAGTTTCGTTTGAGTCAGTTAATTGAAAGCCCTATGAGTATTGGGGCTCATATCATCAATTTGATAGAAACCTAGAATCTAGGGTTCATGTAGAACCGGTTTACTCGATCACTACCTTAGACCCTGTTTTAATCCAATTAACTTGTATCATCAGACTCGAAATCTTCTGTTTAATAAAAGCCCTATGTTAATTTAATGGTATAACATCGAATTGATCATCATCTTGATTCTAGGGTTCTTGAGAAAACGTTTTAATCAAACTCAAACCTAAATACGATTTAAATCCAATTAACTTATACGAGTAGTTTCACAATCAGTCACTCACTAAAATCCCTATGATAATTTGGATCCATAACACTGAATTAAACAAGAACCTATATCTAGGGTTCATACGTTTTTGACTTGATCGAACTCCAATCCAATCACCATCTCAATCAAATTAAACCACAGGGATTGACTCGCAACACTTTTTTTGTCAATAGCCCTATGATTCCAACATGTTTTACCATCTGAATTGTTCAGATCGAATCCATGCTAAGAACCTAGGGTTCGGTTTTTCAAACTGGAATTTAACTATCTAAAACTTGATGATTTCGAAATTGACTACACCTACAGGTTCGAAATACCTCAATCATCAAAACCCCTATGTCTTTTGGTTCAATCGAAATCGAATTCAGTGGATTCAGGGGGGGGGGGAGTTCGATCAGACTTGAGTAAAGGGGAAGAACACAAGGGTGTTGAGGATTAAAACACATTTGATCTGAATTCTTGTGCGAATCCCTAGCGGGCAGAGTTGGTTAAAGCTTAGTGCCTATACGCAGGAGACCCGGGTTCGAAACCGGTCTCCTGCAATTACATTTTTGGGGGCTTTTTCATGAAATTCTTGTTATAAAGACTAACTCTTATATTATATTATTAACATATTAATATGTTTTGAACCCGGAAACCACCCGTAGGCTCGGGTGTGGTTGTATAACCCGTTTGTAATAAAATTCCCACTTTTAAAATAATAGATTTTATATTATTTTCAACCCGTAACTCCAATTATAAATAATATTTATATATTATTTTAGCCATGTTTATAAACTCTACGAAACGTTTCAAATTAATTAAATAATATAAATACTTATATTAGTTACCCACGGTTTCATAATCATATTAAAAATAATGCATTTATTATTTTTCCACACAAATGATTATTTTATTAATCATACAAACTAAAAATAATATATTAAGTTATGATATTTCTCTAGATCGTTTAAAATGGTACAAACACACGAATAAATATATTTATTAATATTATTCGTATTAGAGACATTCGACACGTAGCGCTTTGATCTTAATATTTATATTAAGAAATTTATATAATTCCGTAGACACGTTCGTCTACTCTTAAATCCTTAGAAAGCGTTAAGATGTTCTAACTTCCGTGTTGTCGTCACAAATCCCATATGTCCCTAACTTATGTGTTTATAATTCTAGGGCATACGTAAGCCGTGCAGGCTAACACTTGAGATTTCAAATCTCATACTTTTGTGAGACTACCTACTACGCAACGCAGGTGAGTTTCACGGCCCCTTTAACTGTTTTTATTTGGGGGAGAAAACATGTCACAACCCTTTTTGGGTTATTGTAATTCATATGATATCACTGTTGAGGCTAAGCGCAACACACTATCATGAAAAGTCCTCACACACATCGGACCGTTAATATGGTATGAACGAGGTAATTTTGGTAGTACTATTGGGTTTGACAAACCCCACCCGCGTTAGTCGCGCTAACTCGATTGGAGGTCGAACGGGTGTTATATTGACCTTAACACATTAGTCAGAGTTGATAGACCTGGCTGGAGGCAAACAAACAAACACGCAGTCAGTTTCGGTTGCGAGCGCTTTAGCAAAACATGAATATAGGCATGCAACCTATTGATATATATATATTGAATGTACATAATCCGTAAACGCTTTACTTTAAATGATTGAAACCTGTGAACTCACCAACCTAGTGTTGACTCGTTTTCTTACATGTTTTCTCAGGTTGGCAATCAGGATCACGTTAAGTCATGCATGTGTCTTGGACTTCAATTGAAATAATTATCTATTGAATAATATTTATGTTTTGTTTGTAACTGGACTTGGGCGCGTTGTTTTGAGCATTTACTTTCGTTTAACGCTTCCGCATATACACTCTGAACTTTGATCTTTTATGTTATTACATTTCAAGTCCCATATAGTGTCGTTTGAAGTAACTGATGTCTGAGATCCTGGTTTGTCACCTTCCAAAATGGTAAAACTCCGTTAGTGAAATTTGGGGGTGTGACAGATTGGTATCAGAGCCATTGGTTATAGAGAACTAGGACTGCATTCTAGACTATAGCCACACACATTAGTTACTTGGCATAGACACTTACTCCTTATGTTTCAGGAGTTATGTCTACACCACCATCTTCACCACCTACCAATCAGGAACATGACATTCCTGCCATTGCATCACCGGAGCCCAAGAGGCGTAGGCTTGAGCCCATTGATAACTCTATTGTGTATGGAGAGCCCATGTATATCCGGAATGGGAGTGACTGGGATTGGTACCCCGGTTTACTGAGCAAATGGGTTAGACAGGAACGAGTTCCATCACCATACTTTGGAGCTTCATCATCATCAGGACCACGTTTACCATTGCTACCTTGTCACTTGGAGCAAGCCTTTGTAGCATTTGTAGCAACTATGGATCGAGAGATCCAGAATATGAGAGACGCAGCAGGAGCGATCACAGGTCTATTAAGAGGAGAGAAACAAACGGATCACAGGATAGATCTGCTGGTAGCAGAACTGGCAGGCACCGACCGCTTGCATAATGCATTAGTGGACGAAGTAAGGGCATTACAGGCTAGAGTGAATGTACTCGAGCAGACTGAAGTAGAATCTCAGGAAAGAATTGGAGAGTTAGAGATACAACTTGCAGCAGCTCTAGAGCCAGCTGAAGTACCCGATTTTGAGCCTGAAGATGAGCCCGAGGAAGTAGAGGAGGATGATGCTGAGTCAGTCATCTCATCCACCGGCAGTGAAGCTTGATATTCCATTCTATTCTATCTTATCTTACTTTGTCATTTCTTTATGTTTTAAATAAAAGCCTAAATGGGTAAGGATGTTCCCATTCTAATAAAATCTTAGTGATCTGTTTGAGTTGAACTATTTATTCTATGGCCTTATGATTTAAGTTAACCTTGTACTAAAATCATAAACCTGCATGTCTTTACACATCTCCTTCTGTTTGCTTACACTTGAGTGATGTCAATATGCGATGTATTTACTCATTTCTTGTGTTTGTGAATATGAAGAATCATGGTCGGACGTGGACGTGGCGGTCGCAACGGTGGTCGTGGAAATATAAACCTGACACCAGCCGAACTGGCTGCGTTAATTAATGACAGTGTCGCTGAAGCCTTAGCAGCACATATTGCAGGTAAACCTGTTAACCATTAACCCTACACAACCAACTGTACACATTTATTCCACTCTTTCCTAAACCCAACCTACTCTTTCTAATCCAGGGCAAGCGAACAATCAGCATGTGTGTACCTTCAAGACATTTATGGACTGCAAGCCCCACACATTCAGTGGAGCTGAGGGAGCTGTCGGATTACTCTGATGATTTGAAAAGATTGAATCTGTGTTCTCCATGTGTAACTGCCCTGTGGCCGACCGAGTCAAATTTTCATCGGGAACTCTAGAGGGTCCTGCCCTCACATGGTGGAATGCACAGGTCCAGATGCTAGGTCTGGACATGGCCAATGCATCACCATGGGAAGACTTCAATATTCTGATGAAGGAAGAGTACTGTCCCAGGGATGAAATTCAGAAACTCGAGGGAGAATTCTGGAATCTGAAAATGGAGGGTTCTGAAATAGAACTCTACACTACTCGCTCGCATGAGCTAGCGGGGATGTGTCCTCACATGGTTACGCCATCCTACAAGCGGATAGAAATGTTTATCAGTGGATTAGTACCACAAATCCAGAGAATGGTTACTTCATCCAACCCCACTACCATCCAACAAACCATCCGTCTTTCTCACAGACTGACGAACCAAGCCCTTACCCAAGGGACACTACCTCCCAGGAAGTCAGCATCCAAGTCTACTGACAACAACAAGAGGAAGTTTGACAGTAGCAATAACAACATGGGATTTCAGTCAAATCAGCCACAACAACAACATCGTAGGTTTGAACCTACGAAGAACTTCAACCAGTCGACCTCTTCGAGTCAGCATCAAAGTGGTTATATTGGGATACACCCCAGGTGTAACAAATGTAATTACCACCACCTCGGTTCTTGTGACAAAAACTGTTGCCAGCGGTGTGGCAAGGTGGGGCATGCTGCCAAAGACTGCAGAGGGGAATTACAAGCCAAACAGCCTTTCCAACAACCGGGTCTTACCAAGGGTTGTTTTGAATGTGGAAAAGAGGGACACTTCCGAAAGGATTGTCCACAATTAAAGAAGGGTGGAAACGACAACAACAACAACCACCAAGGCAATAATAACAACCAGGGAAATAATGTAGGGAATGGTGCAAAGGGGAGAGCCTTTGTGCTAGGATCCGGAGAAGCTCGTTATGACCACAACGTGGTTACTGGTAAGTTCCTTTTTTAAACAACTATTTTGCTTCTGTACTATTTGACACTAGTGCTGATAGGAATTTTATGACTAATAAACTTTGTAACCTACTAAGAAAAATCCCAACCCTTTTAGAGGACAAATACACCATAGAAATAGCCGACAGACAAATAATAGAAGCAACCTATGTTCTTAAGGGTTGTAAACTTGAACTGACTAGTCATAAATTTGACTTTGATCTCATGCCGGTCACACTCGGTAGTTTCGAAGTAATTGTCAGAATGGGCTAATTATCTAAGAACTAAGCTGAGATTATCTGTCGCGAGAAAATCGTTCGCCTTCCTCTTCCTAATGGAGAAACCCTCTCCGTCCAAGGCGAAAGGAGTGGTACTGTTATGGGCATCATATCCTTCATGAAGGCACAAATAATAGTCTCACTTACCTCTAGTGGAGTCCTCCTACATTAATGGTTATCACACTATTATCAAGGCGACACCATTCGAAGCATTGTATGGACGTAAATGTCGATCCCTTATCTGTTGGACTGGAGTTGGGGATAGCCAACTTACAAGTCCCGAACTTGTATTCGAAACCTCTGAAAAGATCGTTCAAATCCGAAACCGTATGGCGGTAGTTCGTGATCGTCAAAAGGGCTATGCCGATAAGCGTCGTGAACCGTTAGAGTTTCAAATAGGCGACATGTTTCTATTCAAAGTCTCACCTTGGAAGGGTGTAATTCACTTCGGGAAACGAGGCAAACTGAATTCTCGTTATGTTGGACCGTTCAAGATAGTGAAGAGAATTGGCCTAGTAGCGTATCAGCTGGACCTACCTGAAGGACCTAGTGGTGTACACAATGTCTTTCATGTCTCGAACTTGAAGAAATGTCTAGCAAACGAAACACTCGCAGTTCCTCTTGAGGAACTGCACATCGATGAACAACTGCGGTTCGTTGAAGAACTGGTGGAAATCATGGATAGGGAAATCAAAACGCTGAAACACAGTAAAATCCCTATTGTCAGAGTTCATTGGAACTCGAAACGCGGACCAGAATTCATGTGGGCGCGAGGATCAGATGATACGTAAGTATCCGCATCTGTTCAAGCAATCCACTTAAAACTCTTAAAGTACTATCCTAATTTTCGGGACGAAAATTCTTTCAACTAGGGGATGATGTGACACCTCTGAATTTTTTTTATTTTAATTTTCGGGACGAAAAGTCTTTCAACTAGGTGATGATGTGATAATCCGGACTTTTCAGTTTAACATCGTTATTTAAATCCAGTTAAAGTTAACCTAATTAACTTAATTCAAACTTCGGGGATTGTTTCTGTCATTTCTTCAAACCCTAACTACAAGGACTAATTATGTAATTAACCTAAACCTAATTATATTTGACTTTGTAAATTCAAAATCCAATTATTTAAGCCATGTTGACTTTTACAAGTTAACTAACCTTGCATTTAACCCAATTACAAACTCAAGGACCAGTTCTGACAATTTCTAAACTTGTATTCATGATATCAGAGGGACCAATTCTGTAATTATCTCAAATTTGATTTTTGTTTGATTTTCTAAAAGTCAAACTCACGATTTCATCCAAATTCGAATCCTATGATCGTTTTCAGTTGGAACTGAAACTAGTATCGCATGAATAAGGTCATTAACAGCTATAACTACCAACATAAATCATCATCATTAGCGAATTAATCAGATTAATAGCCAATTATGGCATAACCGTCGACATGATCACAATAGACATCAAATTCGTTTAAATCCTATGTTAATTCCGCAATTGAACACCCTGCATACTTAAATCAAACAACTGCAAAGCTCCTGTACGCATCAGTTTCATCGGAGAAACAGCAGAAGTCGCCAGAATCTAAACTGCAGGCCGTCAGTACTCAGTGTAGTCGATCACCATCAATCTGTTAAGGTTTCTGGTAACTAATTGCATCCTTAGTTTCGTTTGAGTCAGTTAATTGAAAGCCCTATGAGTATTGGGGCTCATATCATCAATTTGATAGAAACCTAGAATCTAGGGTTCATGTAGAACCGGTTTACTCGATCACTACCTTAGACCCTGTTTTAATCCAATTAACTTGTATCATCAGACTCGAAATCTTCTGTTTAATAAAAGCCCTATGTTAATTTAATGGTATAACATCGAATTGATCATCATCTTGATTCCAGGGTTCTTGAGAAAACGTTTTAATCAAACTCAAACCTAAATACGATTTAAATCTAATTAACTTATACGAGTAGTTTAGCAATCAGTCACTCACTAAAAGCCCTATGATAATTTGGATCCATAACACTGAATTAAACAAGAACCCATATCTAGGGTTCATACGTTTTTGGCTTGATCGAACTCCAGTCCAGTCACCATCTCAATCAAATTAAACCACAGGGATTGACTCGCAACACTTTTTTTGTCAATAGCCCTATGATTCCAACATGTTTTACCATCTAAATTGTTCAGATCGAATCCATGCTAAGAACCTAGGGTTCGGCTTTTCAAACTGGAATTTAACTATCTAAAACTTGATGATTTCGAAATTGACTACACCTACAGGTTCGAAATACCTCGATCATGAAAACCCCTATGTCTTTTGGTTCAATCGAAATCGAATTCAGTGGATTCATGGGGGGGGGTTTCGATCGGACTTGAGTAAAGGGGAAGAACACAGGGGTGTTGAGGATTAAAACACATTTGATCTGAATTCATGTGCGAATCCCTAGCGGGCGGAGTTGGTTAAAGCTTAGTGCCTACACGCAGGAGACCCGGGTTCGAAACCGGTCTCCAACAATTATATTTTTGGGGGCTTTTTCATGAAATTCTTGTTATAAAAACTAACTCTTATATTATATTATTAACATATTAATATGTTTAGAACCCGGAAACCACCCGTAGGCTCGGGTGTGGTTGTATAGCCCGTTTGTAATAAAAAATTCCCACTTTTAAAATAATAGATTTTATATTATTTTCAACCCGTAACTCCAATTATAAATAATATTTATATATTATTTTAGCCATGTTTATAAACTCTACGAAACGTTTCAAATTAATTAAATAATATAAATACTTATATTAGTTACCCACGGTTTCATAATCAAACTAAAAATAATATATTTATTATTTTTCCACACAAATGATTATTTTATTAATCATACAAACTAAAAATAATATATTAAGTTATGATATTTCTCTAGATCGTTTAAAATGGTACAAACACACGAATAAATATATTTATTAATATTATTCGTATTAGAGACATTCGACACGTAGCGCTTTGTTCTTAATAGTTATATTAAGAAATTTATATAATTCCGTAGACACGTTCGTCTACTCTTAAATCCTTAGAAAGCGTTAAGATGTTCTAACTTTCGTGTTGTCGTCACAAATCCCATATGTCCCTAACTTATGTGTTTATAATTCTAGGGCATACGTAAGCCGTGCAGGCTAACACTTGAGATTTCAAATCTCATACTTTTGTGAGACTACCTACTACGCAACGCAGGTGAGTTTCACGGTCCCTTTAACTGTTTTTATTTGGGGGAGAAAACATGTCACAACCATTTTTGGGTTATTGTAATTCATATGATATCACTGTTGAGGCTAAGCGCAACACACTATCATGAAAAGTCCTCACACACATCGGACCGTTAATATGGTATGAACGAGGTAATTTTGGTAGTACTACTGGGTTTGACAAACCCCACCCGCGTTAGTCGCGCTAACTCGATTGGAGGTCGAACGGGTGTTATATTGACCTTAACACATTAGTCAGAGTTGATAGACCTGGCTGGAGGCAAACAAACAAACACGCAGTCAGTTTCGGTTGCGAGCGCTTTAGCAAAACATGAATATAGGCATGCAACCTATTGATATATATATTGAATGTACATAATCCATAAACGCTTTACTTTAAATGATTGAAACCTGTGAACTCACCAACCTAGTGTTGACTCGTTTTCTTACATGTTTTCTCAGGTTGGCAATCAGGATCACGTTAAGTCATGCATGTGTCTTGGACTTCAATTGAAATAATTATCAATTGAATAATATTTATGTTTTGTTTGTAATTGGACCTGGGCGCGTTGTTTTGCGCAATTACTTTCGTTTAACGCTTCCGCATATACACTCTGAACTTTGATCTTTTATGTTATTATATTTCAAGTCCCATATTGTGTCGTTTGAAGTAACTAATGTCTGAGATCCTGGTTTGTCACCTTCCAAAATGGTAAAACTCCGTTAGTGGAATTTGGGGGTGTGACAGCAGTTTTAGGAGACCACAGAACATGACTGCACGGTAACCCCCAATGTTATACGGGCTACCGTGGTGGGTCATGACATCGCCTTTTTTGAGGACACCATTAGACGGGTCTTGCAATTCCGAGATCTCTCGACCGACCCAACAGCTTATCCTGGCTACTTTGTGGATGGATGTTGGAGGCAACGTATGGGATACGTCGGTGCAATAGATTATGCTTCATATAAGAAAATGTGGGTGCTCGATCAATGGAGATACTTTGCCCATGTCATGATCATGTGCATCTCTTCAAGAAAGGCAGGAAAGGATGCAATGGGTCATGATCTTGCTGTAGCCATGGTTGGCTTGTCTCTCAACAGGGGCTACAACTTCTCAAGATACATCTTCAAAGCCATAAATGATCAGATAAATACGGCTGAGAGGTTTAGGTTCTTGTTATACCCAAGATTTTACAACTACTGATTGATGATGCATTGTCAAATCTACCTGCTATTAGGGAGAGATTGCAAGTCAAGCGGGTGGACAAGAGGGTGTTTGCACAATTCTTAAAACCAGGCAGTGTAGAACCTACCCCTGAGCATACAGCACTCTTTGGCCACCTGATAAACGAAGCGTATGTGGCACCGGATGACTGGAGATGGTTTAGCCACAACTCGGAGCCAGAACTAAGTGAACATTCGAATGAACAACAAGAAGAGGAGGAAGTTGAAAGTGTGGATGAATCGTCTGAAAGTGGAGACGAAGAAGCAGTTCATAATGGTGCTGAAGGATCCGACTTCGAAGCTACAGAGTCTGATTCCTCTGATTCTGATGATGCACCATCACACACACACCTGAGAAGAACGACGAAGGTGACCCTTCCTGATTCATCTTCTAAGAGAAAGCGACAGTCAACAAGCAGTGAATACGAGCCAGATTCTGACTTTGACGCTGCTATTCAAAGACAAAGACGTGAAAGTGTAAACAAACGTAGGGGGGATAGGCAGCAACATGCTATTCCCAGTGAGGTAGAGGTTAGTGCTCAGCAGCAACTACAAGTATCAGCTGCGAGTATTGATTCAGCTTCTACCCTACCTTCATAGCAACTATACCGCGACAGCAGAGAAGGCCACAGGTACAACCTGATGTGGCAGTCACTTCTATCACAGAGGAGGTTCCTGTGATAGTGACCCTCCCTGTACCATCTGTCTCTATGGAGGTGACTACTCCTGTTCTTACAGAGTCCGTCACCATCACACCTCCCATCACTTCTACAACCATCATCACATCCACAATCCCTACTACCACCATTAAGCACATCAGTCAACCCTACAACTATGGAGATTTTACTCAGGGGTTTGACTTTGATACTATCTTCTCATCCCCACTTCATAATGCTGAAGCGTCTTCGTCCAGGAATCCTGATCCTAATGATGCAAGGATAGAAACTCTGGAAAACCAAGTGGCTGCTCTACTGGAAACTGTTCGGAAATCAAAGGAGGAATCTGATGCCCAACAGGCTCAGATAAACTCGTTGGTGGATGAAGTTACAATTCTGAAAAGCCAAAGGACGGGGACTAAAGAGAGACTGAAAAATGTGATGGCCCAGAACGAGCTACTGAACAAGACAAACAATATGATTCTGGGACACAGGTCATCTCTCGAGCTTCGGTTTGATCTGCAGCGAAAAGAGCATGACATGATGGTCAAATTAATTGCTGATCTGACCAATAAGCTAGATGCTTAGGGGGAGAAAGATAAGGAGAAAGAGAAAGAGAAAGAGAAGGAGAAGACATCCAAACCTACTGGTGATGAGCCTTGTCATCCTGTTGATTTGACGAAGGATGATGACAAAGACAAGGATCCCGAAGTCGGTCCTAGTGGAAGTGAGCATCAAGCTTTGGCAATCGTGCCCATTTATGCTATTCCAATGGCTGAGGGGGAGTCTACTCATCAGGAAGGTGGTGATACTTCTGGTGGTGATAAAGGAAAGTCAGCGGCTGATGTTCTAAAGGATCTATCTGACGATGAGATCTTATACTTATAGCCTGACTATTCCAAGGAAGCACAGATCGATGCTCTCTACAATCTTGAAGAAGGAGAGATCGACTCTTGTGATGATTGGGATGAAGATGATGTTGTAGTTATTGAAGTTCCCAAGGGTGACGGGGAAGGAGAATATGAGTTCGAAGATGGATAGATCTTTAAAGTTCCATCCTTTGAATCTCAGCTCGACACAGGTTCAGTCGAGTCTGCTAGTAATGTTGAAGCATCGACTGAAGCCTCCCCGGACGACCCTACACCTGTGGATCCAGAGGCACAGAAAGATAAAGATATGCCTGCTAGTTCATCAAAGGATCCGGCTCCTGTTTGGCAAAAGACGTCTATCATAGACAAATAAGGAGCAACAGGGATGATCTTAGCTGTAAGGTTCGAGGAAGATAAGCAGTTGTTCGCAATCTCTTTCTTCATTCCGGGCCACCAATAAAATTCTTTCAAGTCTTTGTACATCTTGTCGGCTCCGGGATGTATGGAATACCTCGACTTGTGAGCTTCATTAAAAATCAGTTCCCTCAAGTTATGGGAATCCGGAATCCACATTCGATCCAAATAATAAATCAACTCATCAGTTTTCTGTTCGAATTTTCTCTCAGCACCACATAAAACTTCGTCCTTCAAATTATTTCTCTGTAGTGCTTCCTTTTGTGCCTCGAGAATTTGAGCTTTCAAGCTCGTTTGGATTGTCATCCCCAAAGCATGAACTCGAATAGGTTTTATTCTTTCCTTCCTACTCAGAGCATCTACCACCACATTTGCTTTCCTAGGGTGATAACAGATCTCACAATCATAGTCATTAAGAAGCTCAACCCATCGCCTTTGTCTCATATTTAACATCTTTTGATCAAATATATGTTGGAGGCTTTTGTGGTCGGTAAAAATAGTACACTTGGTGCCAGAAAGATAGTGCCTCCAAATTTTGAGTGCAAAGACAACAGCACCCAACTCCGGGTCATGAGTGGTGTAATTCTTTTCGTGCACTTTCAATTGTCGGGATGCGTAAGCAATAACCTTATCCTTTTGCATCAACACACAACCAAGACCCTGGTGAGATGCATCACAATATACAACAAAGCCATCCGTACCTTTAGGAAGAGTTAGAATCGGAGCGTTACATAATTTCTGCTTTAATAACTGAAATGACTCTTCCTGCTTGTCACCCCGTTCAAACTTTCTATCTTTCTGAGTCAAGAGGGTTAAAGACTGAGCTATCTTCGAGAAATTTTCTATAAATCGTCTATAGTAACCCGCCAAACCAAGAAATTGACGGATCTCGGTTGGGGTCTTAGGCGTTTCCCACTTCTTTATCGCCTCAGTTTTGGCTGGATCCACATGAAAGCCTTTCTCATTAATCACATGTCCTAGAAAGTGAACTTATCAAATCCAAAACTCACACTTAGAAAACTTGGCGAATAGTTTCTCGTTCCGAAGCAATTCCAAAATCAACCGCAAGTGTTGCTCGTGCTCATGTTTACTTCGAGAATATATCAGGATATCGTCGATAAAGACTATCCCGAATTGTCTAAATAGAGTTTACACACCCTATTCATCATATCCATAAATACTGTCGGGGCATTGGTTAGCCCTAAAGGCATAACCAAAAACTCGTAGTGACCGTACCGAGTCCTGAATGCTATCTTTGGTACGTCATCCTCCTGGACCCTTAATTGATGATAACCAGATCTGAGGTCAATCTTAGAAAAATTAGTCGATCCTTGTAACTGGTCAAACAAATCATCGATCCTCGGGAATGGATATCGGTGCTTAATCATCAATTTATTCAACTCCCGGTAGTCAATACACATTCGAAATGATCCATCCTTATTTTTCACGAATAAGACCGGAGCTCCCCCAAGGTGAGAAACTCGGTCTAATAAATCCCTTCTCTAAAAGTTACTATAACTGATTCGACAACTCTTGTAATTCAGACAGTGCCAGAAGGTATGGGGATCTAGAAATAGGTGCGGCACCGGTTACCAAGTCAATCTGGGACTCAACTTGTCGTGGAGGGGGTAATCCAGGCAAATCCTCGGGAAAAACTCTCGGGTACTCGCGTACAACTGGAATATCCTAAATCTTAACCTCCTTTGATTTCTTTTCAATGACATTAGCAAGAAACGCGTAACTTCCATTTTTAAGGTATTTCCATGCCTTCATGCAAGACACAATGTTCAAACTCCTTCCGGGATTATCGCCTTGGACAATAAGGACTTCACCGTTTGAAAGCGGAATTCGAACTATATTTTCTGAGCAAACAATTTCGGCTCGGTTTTCGGATAATCAATCCATGCCAATAACAACATCAAAACTATAGAGCTCTATTGGGATAAGGTCTACATTAAATTGGTGATTATTTAGGTTCATAGTGCAACCTCGGATAATGTCACTAGCTTTAATCAATTTACCATTAGCTAGTTCTATAGTATAGGTCTCTTTCAATTTCTGTGAATTTAAATTAATCAATGATCTAAATTCAGTAGATATAAAACTTCTATCAGCCCCTGTATCAAAAAGTATAGATGCATAAAGATCATTGACTAGAAACGTACCCGTCGTCACATTCGGGTCCTGACGTGCATCTGCAGCCCCAATCACAAAAGCTCTACCCTTAGCTTGATTCACTGCGTTCCCACCATTTCTGCCTAATTTGGAACATTTTTTCCTGAAGTGATCATTTGCCCCACATTCATAACAACCTCTTGGTGCATTAGGGTCGAATCAGCAGTAGTTCGCTGTATGCCCCACTCGTTTACATTTTGCACACACGAACTACTCGCAAGCCCCAAAGTGTTGAGAATTGCACTTGGCGCAAAGAGGTGGATTTCCAGTGTTTGCCCTTTTCTGTGGTGTCACAGCCACATAATTCTTTACAAACTTACGCTTCTTACTTGGACCGCCAGTAGTTTTCTTCATAACCTTGTCCTTTAGTTTCTTTCCAATTGTTCCTTTCTTAACCAAGATTCCATTTCTCACCATCTCATTAGTTAATTCACTCGCCAATTGGATCGCACTTTGCATAGTAGAAGGTTTAGCTGAAGTAACCATTCCCCAAATCTGGGGCACCAATCCCCATATATACCTTTCAATCCTCTTAGATTCGGGTGTCACCAGATGTGGCACCAAACGGGACAAATCTTGGAATCGAGTTGTGTAAACCAATATTTCAGCTCCTTCCATTTCTAGGTTCCAAAACTCAACTTCAATCTTGTTTATTTCATTTCGAGGACAGTACTCCTCAATCAACATTTTCTTAAACTCGTCCCAAGTCAGGTTATCAGTAACTTGTTCTCCTAACGCATCAACTTGAGAATTCCACCATGTTAAGGCTTCGCCCTGCAGAGAGCAAGCAGCATACTTAACCTTCTGATTATCCAAGCAGTTACTGATTTTTATGACATACTCCATCTTTTCTATCCAACGAACAATCCCAACTGCTCCCTCACTACCATAAAAATCCAAAGGTTTTCCCGCAGAGAAGACTTTAAAAGTGCATCCGCGGTTGGTGTTACCAGTATTTGTGCCACCACCACCGGCTCCACCGCTACTAGAAGCACCACGACTAGTGCCGCCAGCACTCCTGATTAACCCTGCGGTAATCTGTGCCAGTATTCTTGGTATAGCCGCATCTATCCCTTGATTTATCAGCTGTGCCAAATCCAGCTGAGTATTCTCTGTCTCATTATACTGAGGATACCTCCTCGGTGGAATTTTCTAAAAACAGAGACGGACAGGAATTTGATGAGAGTTTGAGTAAATGAAGATACTTGATTAGAAATCACTCAAAACATAGTAAATAACCCATATATAAAAGACATGTTTTTGAGAATGACAATAAAAATTTTAACCGAATCATGTACACAAGGTAACAAATAAGGATTATAACAATACACAAATAATAACCAAATGAAATTTATGGCATATAAAGAATCATCCAAAATATTGTTTCATTCCATCATCAAAAGATTTACAAAAATGCTTCATAAAGCATAGATAGTAGCTAGGGGGACAGGTACAAGAGGGAAGCTGTTGAGGCTATCCGCCTCATCGTCTGCAGAGTACTGCTAATGTGAAGATGATGATGATAAAGATATGCTGTGACGAAGAACGTAAAGCTAGTAAGAATAAATAATATAAAATGATATGCAATGCACACATAATTCCTAAGGTTCTTTGCAATGCTTCCTAAGGTCATAGTCTAGATTCAAGTCTCAGGAAAACCTAATTCTGTATAACCAGTGCTCTGATACCAAGTCTGTCACACCCCGCCGAAGACGGAAACACGGAGGTGAGACGAGAGCGGTGCATTAGGCGTAAGAGAATGCTAATGGGTACATTGTAAATTACAAAAGAACCATTACTAAAAACCCAAAATTAAAACATGTCATACAACATCCAAATTCAAACAACAAAAAGAGAGTCTAACAAACAACCAAAAGCAAAAGTACTAAGTTTGATCCAACGTGAAACCACAAAATCTAAACAAAAGCGTGCCCCCATGAACCTTATCTTCATTTCTGTTTACCTAAAAGCATGTTCCAAAAAAGGGTCAACTATATAAATAGTTGGTGAGTGTCGCAGGTTTTACGACTCTATAAAAGTTTATAATAATCCAAAGTTAGTACACATGTATTATACAACATATTACCATGAGCCGTAATCAAAGCCTAGACAAAATAAAAATAAAGTACCCCATACGGAAGTCTTATGCAAACGAACGCCTAAAAATTGGCTAACTTTGCACCCACGTGACCCTACAAGTCTGGTTGGCACGACCAAACCATGAGCGGGGGTGTCAACCCAAGTAGTACTACTCAAAATTCTCAACGTCTACGCTCAGCTAATTGATTACCCAAAATTAGGGACTTTAATGCATAAATTTAAAAATAACCCATGTAATCAATGTATCTTGTAACATGTGACTAAATAAAAATGAAACAGCTTTCCCCCAAAAACAGTAAACCAGTAAGTAAAATGGGCCTGTGAAAACTCACCTGAACGAAGCGGGTGAGATGTGCGACGAAATCGATAAATACAGACAAATATCGAGTCCTATCCAAGTCCTACTAAGAAAATGGACATAAAATGCATTTTAGGACTCCTAAAATATGTGACTAGTTCAGCCAAGCTAAAGTGGCAAATTAATCTAGTGCATACTAAAAAATCAGTGCATACGCGTATTAACCGCTTAAAAGTATAAAACCGGCTTTTATATAAATTTGTGACTTTAAAATTTTTAAATTAATATCTTATTAAAGTATATCAGTGGTTATAAAGTTTATTATATAAAAACTTAAGTCACGGTGTCGCTTTGCCCAAAAACGTCGTTACGCGCGTAAAGTCCGGTCTACGGTTTAAAATATGATTCGTCCAAATTAGGGTTTTAGTGTGATATTAAGAACCTAATTTGAATGACCAAATTTAAGTTTTAATTATGCATATACTTCTGTCCAAAATCCTTAAAAATCTTTATAAAAATATTTTTATACAAAAATTTCTAAAATAGTAGTTTTTATAAAGTTTTAATGGACCATAACTATATAATCATACTTAGACATACAATTAATATTTGAAACTTTTACCAACTGTTCATATATATAAATAACAACTTCTGACCAAGTTTCATAATTTTCTAAAATCCAGATTATTTATTATGAATATAATATTCTTATATATTAACAAATTTAGGAAAAATAGTTAAACTTGTCCAAACTTTACGATATTTTTATCAAGTCAGGTATAGATCCATATGAGATTCCATTAAAAATTTCAAGTTCAAAGGTTGTCCAGAAGTATAAGATCTCTAATTCATTTGGTTAAACTTTAAAAATATCAAAAACCTACTTAAACAACTCCAAAAATCAAGAAATTTTTACAGAAGTCTTATTTTATTATATAATAACTACTGAAAAAAATCCAGAATTTTATAAAATCCAGAGGTATTTTTCAAAATTTCCATGTAATAAACTTGTGTGAATTTTAATAACAAATATTTAAAGAGTTTAGTTGCCAAACTTTCCATATTTTCATTTTAGATCATAAACTACTGTTTAAAACCACTTTTGGGTGTTGGATCAACAGTTTTTAAAAATCTATCAAGAACATGCTTGTTCTTGAACATTTAAACAAACTAACAAGTTTTATCAATTCTAAATTCAGCAAATGATTATGAAATTTGATGTTGAAAGATGCTAATACCCTGTGATTTCTTAATATTGTACTTACAATCACAATGTGGTTCAATCCAAATACCAAAAACTCAAAATCTTTTTTTTAAATCAAAATGAACACTTTTATAAACACCAAGTGTTCATACACTTTCATCAACAAATTTTTGAAGAATCAAACTCATGCAACTCATGGTGGATGTTCAAAAATGATTATAATCCACCAATCCTTGTTAAAATCACAAGATTCAAACTTTAAAAACATCAAAAACATAAAATCTTAAAAATCAAAGTGAGTGTGTGTGTTCTTGGTGTTCTTGAGAACACATGCAAGATTAAAACAGAAAATCAAAGTTTAAAATCATATTGTTTTACCTTCAAATCACTGGAATGAGGATCACCAACAAACTACAACCAAGATTCAAATGAAAAACATGGAGTTATTTTGAGAGAAAATTAAAAAAAATGAAATTTGTGTGTGTGTGCTTGTGACGGCAAGAAAGGGGGGAATGGGAAGGGTTGGGTTGACTTATAAAGAAAAACAAAATGCACGCATTCAATAAAAAAATTATTTTATAAAACTAACTCCTTTTTTATAAAATTTAAACTTCTAAAGTACTTAAATAAATATTTTTATTCAGATAATTAAATCTTGTACCTAAAATACTGAATTTTAGTAGTATTTAAAGAATTAAAACTCAAAAGTTTTTAAAAAATTATACCGGGTAAATACCATGTGAACCACCTGTGATCGTTAGTTTAAATCAAGAATCACAAAAGTTAGCACATATAAAATTATAAAATATCATACTTAACTAAAATATAAATATAAAAATTATTTTCAAGAATTTAAACGTATAAAAGTCGAGAAACGGTAAGGATCTGAAAAACCGCAATTGTCACAAGTTATCACTAGTTTCTCGTGGGTTCGATATCCGGACTTACAGTAGACTTTACTACATTGATCGGTACACTTGCCGATTATGTGGTCTAGTATTAGGTTAAGTATAGATTTATAAATTTAAATATAGAGTGTGTAGGTTACGTTTCATAGTTAGTTTTTTATAGAACGTCCAGCACACATCAAGTTTTTTATCGCTTGAAAGCAGCCCAAGACAGACAAAAGAGCTACGCTGATAACAGACGAAAACCATTAGAATTTCAGATTGGAGACCGAGTAATGTTAAAAGTCTCGTCGTGGAAAGGCGTTGCAAGGTTTGGTAACCGTGGTCAACCCTAGATACATTGGACCGTTTGAAATACTAGCTAGGGTTGGCCATGTAGCTTACAAGCTCAAGCTACCGCAAGAGCTGAGCAACGTACATGATACATTTCACTTGTCAAATCTCAAAAAGTGCTTGTTAGATGAGACCTTGATCATACCACCATATGAAATTCATATTGATGATAAACTTCATTTCATCGAAGAACCAATTAAGATCGCAGATTGGAAAGTTCAAAGGCTGAGATGTAGTCGTGTCAAACTGGTTAAAGTACGATGGAATTCAAAACATGGTCCCAAGTATACATGGGAACGAGAGGATCAAATGAAAAACATGTATCCCTCCTTGTTTAAGGATACACCAGTTCAAAATGGCACGAATTAAATTTTGGGACGAAATTCTTTTAACATGGGGAGAATACCCGACCTTTCAGGTCAATATCCGTACCGATCATAAACGCTTTACATTATTTATGTTTCCTAGTCCACTTAATTTCATAAATTAGAACATTGAAAGTCTAGCAAATACCATACGTTGATTATTTCATATTTTGGTAATTTTAAGAGTTACCGATTCACGTACCCATATAACCATCTAATATGAACGTTAGTGATTAAATTAATTAACCAGATAAATAATTAGATGTCTTTAGCACACCAACTTTACGTTGGACAATAATTTATTTTTTTTAGACTAAAACTTATAATACACGTAAAGGTAAATAACGAACCCTTTCGAAAATGTTACCGCGTAGCGTCACCTTTAGGCACTATACCTACAAATAATCACATCTACGAATTATACAACCTTAGAATTGAGTGTTCTTAGGCTTTAACTAATTAAATTAAAATTCTTGCATCATTAAGAATCTAAACCAAATTAAGTTACAACTTAGAACTCTAATTATGATTAATACACTTAATATCTAATTAGTTAATGCCTAAACTTAATTACTAAAGTAATTAACCCAACCCGAAAAACACTTCTCGGCCGAGAGCCCCCTTGTGGGCCATTCCACAATTTAAAAAAAAAATAATAAAAAAAACCTTATATTTTTTTATTGTTGTTGCAAGACATGCTCAATCACCTACTTGAACACTCCAAGTTCCTTTCATTTCTCCATACCCATCCATCAAATCCCACTTACAATATCACACCCCAACCCATTCTTTTTTCTTGCTCTCCTTACGGCAACAACAACAAGCACTCATTTCCAAAAAAATGTCTTCAAAAGATCACCTATTTTTCAAGACTAAAGTTCTCCATTTTTGGTGATTCAAGAATTTTATAAGAAATTCCTTAAGGATTCAAGCTAAGGAATCCAAGATCTTGCTTTTTCTCTCAAAAATCATCATCTAGCTTCTTGTTGGTATAACATTCCTTCCACTTCCTCTTTTCTTAAAATCATGGTTTAGAAATGCATAATGTTCACCCAAAGTAGGATGTTTTCGTGAAACCTTTAAAAAAACATGTAAACTAATACATGAAATGAGTTTGTTTAAAAGTTTAATACATGTATTATGGGTGTGTGCATGGTCATAGATATGTATCTATACATATGTGTTGTTTTGGTTCATGAAAATTACTAAAAGATAATGTATGGAAACATGTGTAGAGTTTTTATAAAACTTTGTTAGTTATGAAATATGAACCACTAAACATATGAAAGAAATGCATGGATCTATGTATGTTTGAAACCATGAGCATGAATATATGTTTGTATATGAATATGTTAATTAAAGATGTCATAATAAAACTCTAGGTCTAGGCACGTGACACCCCAACCGACGGCGGAAACGTCGGGGCGGGACATGTAGACTGTTCGTAAGCTCATGGTTTGCTAAAGTTGAAATAATTAAACAGTAAATTTTTCATTTCATAACTCAAGTAATCATTTACATCATTTACAAGAATTTAAGAATACATGAATCTCCGTATTAAAATTTAAGACTAGGTCCTCAACCCTAAGTGATGTAGCCAAATAACTGTACCTGAAACATGATAAAATGAGATGGTCAACTATAAATAGTTGGTGAGCATACATAGGTTTTGACACCACGAGTAAAGTTCAAATGTTTTGTGTACAATTCATATGATGCATGGTTTATAAAGCATTTATGGAGAATCTAAGTTAAGCTAAATGCACAAAAGAGACCTTGTAATTGAAGGGCATAACAACACATGTTATCCTAATGTAGGGCATAACAACACATGTTATCCTAATGTAAATGTAGGGCATAACAACACATGTTATCCTAATGTAGGGCATAACAACACATGTTAGCCTGAAGTTATGTATTTGTATTTACACGTGTACATCATGTATATGTAGCCTTAACAATTAGCATTCAAGCATAAAGCACAAATAAACACATATGATCATATTGTAGAATTGTACGTATATAATTGAAAATAGTGTTTGAATGTAATCATGTTTCATCCCAAATGTGTAAATAAGAAAAAGGGGCTATGTAAACTCACCTGTATCAAAGATGTTGCTAATACAAGTGTCTAGGTAGCAAGGTGTTCCTTGTAATTTACAACGTTAACCTAGAGTGTAATATATATGAATCTATATTAATAACATGTATAATAGTCTAAAGTCAAGTCTAGGGTTGCAATGAAAGTGTGTACAAAGGGTTTGTGTTGCATTATATAACGGAACGTGTAGGTGGTTGTGGTTTGTACTTGAATAAACGTTTTATAAAATGAAAGTTGAAATGAATAGTTTTAAAATAAACGATTTAAGGTTTACTTTGAATGTCTAAATAAATTAAATAAATAAATTCCATTTATTTATTTATAAAAAAAATATAGCGTGGAATTATGTTTGTTTCAAATTTAAATTAAATAAATAAGTTTATTTTTATTTATTTATCTAGTTATGAAAATGTGTCCAATTATGGTAATTATACATTAGTTTATAAAAACTAAAGTTAAATACAATCTAACACTAAGTGGGTTGTAAATGTTAATTATATAAATAATAAATAAATTCATTTATTTATTCATCATTTAAATAGGTGTGTTCTTTTTAAGAAATATGAAAAATTATATATTTTATAAAATTATATTTGTTTACATAAGTTTTAACTCTAATAAATTAATAGAAATTTGTCTTTATAAAGTTGTTTTATAACATGTTAGTGTGTAATAACCACTTCGTTAAAAATATATTTTTAAATGAATAAAATGAGTTTTTAAACGATATAAATATGTAAAATAGATGTTTTATGTTAAAATTGTAACCTATTGTTTTATTCTGATCTAAATAATGTCGGATTTATAAAAATGATTTTATATAATTTTTAAAGCATCAAAAACGGTTTCTAAAAATTAAATGCAGGCCACCCGGTTCGAACCCGGGTGGTTCCTGTGGGGGTCACGAGTGCTACCACTGGACCAGGTACATTACTCGCGATACAGAACCGATACAAATGGTTTTAACAGGGTGATGCAGCGGACTCGGGTTTGGGTTTCAGGTTCGCGCAAAAAGGTTGGGCTTGTGGGTTTCGAACCCACGCCACTCAGTCCAATGGCGCAATGTCTTAACAAGTTGGGCCGAATTAAAATAATTTAAATTCGTTTAATTAACCCCAAATCCGAATCGCATACACAGGTCAAGAACTTTGATTGTAATTGAATCCGAAGCGAACTGATGATACAAATTGATAAGGGGCTAATGGAATGCACTTCATAACGAATAAAATGAAATAATTCTTACGTGATATGGTAGGGTACTGAGTGCGGTCGACTAAGTCAAAGGATCGTCTGTTCTTGATACCCGATCGGCAAGCAGATGTGGAGTGTGATTCAATTGAGGATTGGGAGAGGTTATATGAGGTTGTGTGATGGTGAGTGAGTGCCTTTCATCGTCGCATTCCACTAAAATTATAGAATTTGATGAAAGGTTTGACTGTGACGGGTGTTAACCTCAAAAACGCGTTAATTAGTCGATTGAGCGATGGATTGGGTCGCAAATCAGGACTGTATTCATGATTGGATTGATTGTGCATGATTTCAGGGTTTCAAAAAGCGTTAATTGCTTGATTTTATGATTGAATTGGCTCGGTTGACCTTGAATAAGTCAAATCATTTGAATTTCAAATAAAACGCGTAATAGTTTGAATTGGGTTGATACAAGGGTTGAACATTGGTCGATACTCGTTCATGTATTTAGGGAGAGTCCGAATCATTCGGGTTTGATTGATTTTGGCTTTGAATTGCAAAGGATTTGATGTTGATTGACTTTCTGAAGGTCAAAATAGTTTAAATAGGTTAAAATGTAGTGAATGGGGTCAAACGGTTCAATTTCAAATGTGGGGGTTCAAGGTGGGAGTTCACGTGTGTCAAATCGGTTGAAAACAAGTTCGTAAATATTTATATTTAGGTATTCAAAATTTGATTCTTTTGTTTTAAAACTATAAAACTTTATAAAAATATTTATATTAGAAACTTTATGATGAATAAAAAAAAATATTGAATATATATATATTTTTTTTGTTTAACGCTATCTCAGTATTATCATGTGGTTTGATAAACCTAAGTGTATAAACATATTTGCATGCATACTTTATAAAAATCATGCATATATTTATATATATATATATACACAAAATGTGTTATGGAAATCAATTTATATAACACAAAGTCTAAATTTTGAATAGCAATATTAATTAAAATAAACATGTATGTGACATAATGTACTTGAACAAATACATGATTTAATGTAGTGTTACTATTGTAATAATATAAAATAAACTAAAATATGATTGGAAAATTATGGATGTGACAGTCTCCCCATGTTAAGAAAATTTCGTCACGAAATTTAACTAGTGGAGGCTTACTGAATCAGGAAGGAGGTGAGTTTGGATTCTCAACGAGCTTTGATTGTTGGTTTGAGGTGTAAAACATTCGGGTCTGTTTCTTAAGGTCAGGCACAAATGATGATAGTGGATTTAGTTTAAGAGATTTAAGGAGAAAATTGTCGTAGAATATTTTAGACTCTAAAAGGTGATATGCATTACTTGGAATGGATTTGATGGTAACTGGATGATCAAGGTTTGTTTAATATAGTATAGATATAAAAATTATAACTATAAATATATATAAAATAATTATAAAAATATATGATTAAAATAAATAATAAATGAGCCGAGCTCGAGCTTGGGCTTGGCTCGGCTCCTTACACCTGATGACTTTATTAGTCTTATCTGTCATTTTCCATTATATGTTCTGAAGCATTAATCAAGAAACAAAAGAATTAATTAAAATCTACAAAACTAAGGGCCAAAAGTATGTATTGGATGCAAAATTAAGTCATCAAAGAAGAAACAGCCTGGCATTCTGATGAAGACATTGCTCCAAAGAAAAAACTAAAAAAAAAATGCAAGGAGAGTTTAGGCAGCAATATTAAAGCTAGAAGCACCAAGGTGAACATAATGGTTGTGAATAATTTTATACCGTTCTAGAACTAGAAAGGGTCCCTTCAGAAAGATACCATCTACATTAAACTGTGTAAGCTAAATCAATTGGACCCACAAGATGTAAAAGAAAGATATACCTCAAGCTGCGTAAGCATCTCAATTGTCAAACTTAAGTCACATCCATTAGCATAATAAACCTCCGTAAGACTTTCAGCTGCAAAACCTGGAAACTGAGAAGCTTAAAATTCAAGAGAATTTACTTCCATGGCCTCTATCTGCTGCTCGGTAAGCAAGTCATCTAGGTACCCTTGCCCAGGATCACCATTGTATGGAGGCTCATCAATAATATCAGTAAGCAACTGGTCGCCATGCATATCCCAGGGTTTAGAAGCCATTTGTTGAAAATTAGCAGCAGACGGATATCTCTTCTTCTCATGTTGCTTTGTTGACATTAACATACCACCCGTTGGTGCATGGAACCTTGAGGTTCCATTGACATCTGCTATTGACAAATTGGAAAAATCAGGAGCAATGTCATCATTAAAATCGGGAGTAATGTCATCAGGCAACTGGTGCCTCCAGAACTGATGGGCCTCGTCATCAGAATTATTTGACACGGATGACTCTGATCTATTGAGTATTGAATTCCCTGTTGTAGAAGCGCCAAAATTGCCAAAACTTGAAGATGTGTCTGCAGCACTAGTGTTTCCAGAAGATGACCTCAGAGCAAATGAAACGAATTCTGCAGCGTCTGGATTTAAACTTTTTGCCTTTCCTGTTGTTATGCTAAGCGTTTGCCAATGGCGGAAGCCCCTCTATTGAGTAGGCTCATTTTTTTACAGTAAGAAATTGAAATGGATCTTAGGGCATATGAAAGAACTCTAAAACGAAATCTTCCAGTTGCAGCTGGCATTACCCGTATCCTGTAAAACAGATATTTTAGACTGAAGACTAACTCAACGAATTGTTGACAAGCAATGAGCATCGGACACAAAAAAATTATAATAAATAGAAGAACTCATTTAAAACATATCCTGTACGAGCTGCTACAAACTTGTGAGGCTCTCCGAGGTGTTTTGTTCCCAAAAATTGAAGCGCTGGCACGCGCATCACATATGTGAGGCGCGCGTCTATGTACAACCAAATAAGGTTTATTTACAACAAGTTGTGCCTCTCTCATATGTTTAACATATCAACCTATTTATCAAGTAAATCTTTCATAATTTCTTCATCTCTTTGGTTGTTTTTACACATAAACCTCCTACAGACCCTAATTTTGGCCACTTTTGACCCAAACAACATGAGGCGTCTTTTTGACCTTGATGCGTTTTCCTGAGCGCCCCCGCACACCTTTTTAAACCAGATAACCGGATTAATTAAGAAATAATTTTTCTTACTGCAACACGAAAAGATAGCATTGGAGTAGTTGCATACAAATTACAATTCCTTTCGAGTCGATATATTGTTAACTTCTGTATTCTTGGTAGTGTACAAGAAAGAAATCGAATTCATAAACTAGTAAATTGCATCAATAGTCTTGGATTATTGCCTGTAAAACGACAATCACTGCCTGCCCCAAGTCCTAAATATGTGTGAAACTAAAAAGAGAAATCACTTTAAATATGTGTGATGAGTCCTTACAACTATCATTATAATAGTGGGGCGTTCTTTTCGGAACCAACAGTATATTGAGAACTGTGAGAATCACATTAACGCTTACATTATTTATTATATAAATTGACTAAAATACATGTAGAATTCAATATATTTAAGATTTATTTTTAAAAGATAGTCTTTTATCTAAGCACATATGCATATACAATATATGTCCATGTATATGTGCAGTGGCGAGTCTAGGAAAAAAATTCAGGGGTATCGGGCCAAAAAAAAATTCCGTGCATTCAAGTAAATGAAGCAAAAAAAAATTCTCCATTCATTCAAGTAAATGAAACAAATTTATTTTTTGGTATTGAAGTAAATGAAACATTTTTTTTATGGGTATTGAAGTAAGTGAAACAAAAAAAATTCATTACATTCAAGTAAATGAAACAAAATTTTTTTCGTACTCATCTACTTGATTAGGGTGATAATTAGCAATAGATGGCTTCATCTTCCCTTTAATCAAAATATCAAATACACAATAACAACTAAAAAAACAATTAAACTCTATTCTAAAGTCCAATTTCACTCAATTGCACCTATAAACCCTAAATAAAAAATTGCATTTTTTTAAGCCGATGATGAATATAGATGGTGATATAGATGGATCAACAATTTAGGCTTTCGGTTAACAAATGTTTAATTTGGTCTTTATAAAGTGTTATAATTTTCATTTTAACATTTGGGCTTTAAATTAAACCCAAATGTTTAATTAAAGCCCAAATACCAAGTTTGATTAGTAGAATAATGTTTTTATTAAAATTTCTTAGGTTTTTATAAAGTGTTATGATTTTTATAAAATTTAAAGGTTTGTGTTGGGATTTGTTTGTAAGAAATTTTAGGGGTATCTAAAATTTCATTCAGGGGCATCGGAAAACATAAAACGGTTAAAAAAAATCCACTACGCGTCGAAATTTGAGGGGTAGCGGCAGGTACCCCTGCCCCTATGCTAGATCCGTCCATGTATATGCGCATGTGCACATTTTTATACTTTTCTAAAAAAAAATTTATGTACCCGTTTTATGCGGCTTTTACGGTTCTCAACATAATAGCCCTCCATTATCATATATAGTAAATAATAAAAATATATGTATACTAAAGTTATATACTTATTTGTTGCTTTTCACAACATGATAAACCTATATATCATGTAAATTAGCAAAGCACAGGCATAACTATCCAAATTGCAATAACAGATGTGTAAACATCCCGAAAACTTATCTATCTAAATGGGTCGGGTCAATGAATGAGCAGGGCCTTATTTTACAACTCGGACTATAACGGTTTCACGAGAGGCTTGATGTATTATGGTTAAGGGACCTATTTGGAAACGCGCCAAAGGAGTTTAGAGGGACCCGAAACGAAACTAGTCGCCGTATAAAAACCACTCTAAGCGCAAACCCTAGGCCATTTGGCCTAGGTGTGGGCGACGGCAGCCGTGGACAAGAGGAGGGACGTCGGATGTTTGACGGCCGGCGACGGGTGGTTTGGCGACGGTTCTGAGCGAGAGACTCCGCATTCAACAAAGGTAATCCCGTTTACATTAGTTTTCGTTGTTTACGATCGTTTTTGGCTTGAGCTGTGATTAAGGTTGGGAGTAGGGGCTGTTTCGATGGTAATAGGTATCGGTCGGGCTGAATGACAGGTGGTGGTCATGAGCGGGTCATGTAAATGAAGGAAACGAGCGAAAACGGAAATCCGGCGAGGAGAAAGGTTTGGTGACACCGTCGCGTGGATATATTATTTGTCCAATTCCGAATCCGTTTGATAGGGATTCGAGCAACGCAAAGGTGGACGCACGGAAGAGGCGATTCCGGCGACTGTTTCGTTTTCCGGAAACGGAGGCGACACTTTCCGGTGACGGAGACTGGTTCGCCTGAAAGGGATCGGTGATACGGACGCGTGGATATATGATTCGTCTAAAACGGAGTTCATTTCGGTCAGTTTTAAGCTACTCGTATTTTGACGAGCAAAACTGAACGCTATGAAAGACAAATTCGCGTTCTGGCAGCAGAGGTGGTGGCGACGGCCGACACCAATAATTTTCTGAGGTCGGGCATGTTGAGACGAACGCGTGGATAGGTGGTTCGCGCGAAACGGAGCTCGTATGGTCGAGATATGAGCAAAGCAAGTTTTCCTCTCGCGTGGTGCTCAGCAGTTTTGTACAAAACCGCTTAGAAAAGCTTGTACGCAAAGGTATGACCCCATAGGACTTTATTTTCATTGTTGGGGAGTACTTTGGGATATGGGAAAAATGTCGAGAACGACTTTCGGGAACGTTTTTCGGTAACGTTAATTTAAGGGTTTTTGTACGCGAGCGAGCGCGTCGGTTGTACGGTTTGGGACGACTTAGACCGAGCTTGTAGCTGCTGGTCCAGAATAGATGCGTTAGTGTTATTGTGGTAATAGGATTGATCTGGGTAGTTCATTTGACGACAGGTTCGCATTGGACTACGAGTTTACGGGTATGCGACTTTGGAAGGAAAGCTTCGCAACCGGTGAGTTTCTAATCCCCATCTTTTAAACGTTTTACTGTTTTTGGGGCTATCGTACACACTTTCTTGAGACATTAATATAATTAATCGTGTTAAGGGTTTCGGGTTCTAACCCGACATGCTTTGAAAATAAAATAAGTATTAAGGGATCGTAGGGTCTAGGGTGTGGTTACGTGAACGCGACATCTAGGGTCGCTAGCAATGAATGAGTGATGTGTTAAGGGTTGGACAGGGAGAGTCGGTCTTAAAGTTAAATGGTTATGATTGCATGTATGATATGTTGTGTTAGTGTCGTGCGTAAGGGCAGGTGTAGTTAGTGAGCCCTATATATGATGTGCGTTATAATATGTTTATATTTGTGTTGTATGTGTGGTGCCATCGTCTTGTGGCATGGCGGGTATTGTGTTTGTATCGTTGTCATCACGACACGACAAACGGGATCGTGGAGGACGAGGTCCTTCGTGAAGTCAACAGGGGTGACACTTATTTATCAGTTTAATGCCCTGACGAGGGTGCAGTGATGAGGTATGTGTTTGCATGCATATGCGTATATGTGTCAATTTGCATGCTAGTAATAAGTTATATTTATCGTGTATGAGATAGTGTTAATGTAACGTGTTGAATGTGACGTGTAGAGTTAGACTGACCGTTGATTCAGGACTTGTGATGTGACGTGTATAAGGGTTGCGTCTGTTAATTGTGAGAGCCTTGATTAAGGTCGGATGTGTTAAGGTCTAGGGTAGGTTGTGTTAACCCAGAGTCGAGTTAATGTGTATTCTTGGATGCGAGTTGCTAGCATAGTATGTTGAGTCTATGCTGTTGAGATTGTAAGGTCGTTATTATTTATATTGGTAGTACGGGTCGAGTCTCGGGTGATAAACGCTTATGGGATGTCGTGAGATGACAGGGGATTAGTCATTCGTTAATAAAACGTAATTATATTTTATAAGGACCGGGGGTCCTGAGTGAATTAAACCGAAGAACTTGACGTGATCGTTTTATTTAAATTAAACTATTAGAGCTCACTCAGCATAGCTGACTTTGTGTGTACGTTAGATTGTTTGCAGGTAAGCAGTGTAATGACGTATCTTGGGTTGGAAGCAGCGTTACTTGGATCGGTGTGCAGGTATTCGTAAGGTAAACCTAATAACATTAAATGGTCATAAATGAGTTTTGAAAGACTTCCGTTGTAGTTTGAATTGCAATAAATGTGTTTTTAATGAAAACGACCCGTTATGAGAACCAACTGTAGGATGTTCGGGTTGGGCTCTTACAAGATGTTAATAAATTAAACCATAAACAATTAAAAAAATACAAACTCAGTGGCAAAATATAACTTTTAGCAACCAATTATAAGTCAAATCCACAATCTCCAATTCATCGAGATCTCGAAATTGAAAGTTAATCAACAAAATTCATAAGATCTGAAGCTGTATGTGCTGAATTGTTACCTTTTCGTAGCTCTGTGACTGACCAAACCATACAAAATCGATTCATTTCCGGAGATATGTAGATATAATAATTAGAACGATTATATATGTCAATTGAAAACAAAAGTACGAACAGAAGATTTTGGGTGTGTGTGTTGACGAGTGTTTGCGGGTTTCTTTGGTTTAGAAGAAAGCCTCATGACCATCCACCACAAATAAAGATTAAAGAGAGAAGGGGAACCTCAGCAGCATCTATCCATGTACCGGCACCTCCACATAAACGCACGTTCACATGGTGCCACTTGCACCAAGTAATACTTGGCAACTATTGTTATTTGTCCATGACCCTTCAAGGGTATTTGGAGGTGCGTTTGTTTTTTATTTTTTTAGTTTATTGTATTTTGGTACAACTTGCATAACTATATACTACGGGAGATTGACACAACTCACGGTAAACATGTTCATATGTTAATGGCACGACTAAAAACGTATTTAAATCGGTTCAATTCGTTTATAGTACGCGTAACTTATCGTGTTAAATAGGTTAACAGAGTGACACGACACGTTTACCAGAATGACACAATTTTATTGTTTTATAAATAATTAAATATGGATTGTATTTTTTGTAGCTTTTGTTTTATGGTGTTGATTTGTTAAATGTGTATTATTATTTCTTAACCGTGTTTAAATCGTACTAAGATATCGTGTTATTATAAAAATATTTTTATTTAATCGTATTAAATGTATCATTCATGTATTGAACTGGGTGCATTTAATTGTGTTTAATATGGTGTGTTGTGTTATTATACATATTTGTGTTAAGTGTTTAAGAAAATGCCAGGTTTAGTTAACTGTATCATGTTTAGGTTCACTAATCATATTAAACGTGTTGTTTCAAACATGGCTCGTTTAATATTACACAACAAGTTTTGCTAGATCTATACATATGTAAAAAGAAGCTAGTAAACAGTGCTATTTGTGTCATCGGTAGTTTTATGTATTTTTAAACTTATAAAAGATTAAAGAGATTATATAAAGCTCTAATACGGATGGTAGGTGAAAAATGCATACTTGTATAAATTGATCTAACTCCATGCATATATACAAAGTTTTGAGCTAGTAAATGGTGATTTTTAGATTCCCACCACACGTCTTGGACATAACACCATTCAGGGAGTAACCAATTTCTTACACTTTACATGTGCATTGTCTTTAATTATGTTCATGTCTGTATTTAGCACATTAAGGACAGCGTTTAATTCAAGTGTAGGGAGGGACTTTAATATTTTGACTTGTCTCTCAAGCCTTACACAAAACTCATTTATAAGCACACACCTCGATCTATAAAAAATAAAAAACTAAAAATCAAACAAAAGTTTGAATAATTTTCAAAATTTCCAAAAATATTTCAAAAAAATTCATCTTTTGTCGTTTTTAAACTTTGTGTCATAGACATGTTTTGAGGCCCAATAATTGAAGCATCAAATCAAATCAAATAAAATATCTAGGAGTAACAAGTAGAAATAGAAAACATTTCACACATTATCATATCTATCCATTTCCAAGTGAAAATTTTGAGTCTTATTTGAGCATAACAACACTAATACACAATGCTCTTTTCATTTGAAACTTGTGTGATGGCATAAACGATGTTTTGTAAATTCGAACTTGATTAGACAATACATTCTGAGATCATGAACTGGACTTATGCATTTAAATGATTGAGTCGCTGGGATTTAACCCTTTAACTAGTCTTTTCTATTTTGTTTACCCAAAACCAGATATTCCACTAGTTACTCACTTTGAGTCTTTCCCATTCATTTCATTACCTGCATTTAATGCAAATTTAGCCACTTAGCCAAATAACTTTTTTTTAAAATTTTAACATGTTTTTAGCAAACACTCGGTTTTAAAAAACACTTGTCATTTTTTTTTTATAAGAATCCTTAAGTACGAGATTTGCTGTAGATATACTTGATTGAAAAAGATATATATATGCATTCTCTATTTTCCAAAAAGGGAAAGATTATATATAGAACGAGGGGTGATACCCGCGATACGCGACGGGGTATTAAAAGAAAACTTTAAAACAAGCGGGAAAAGGTTGCCAAATGAAAAAGTAAAAAACAATGTTAAAAAAATTTCAAACCAAGGATTGGACCCAGGTTGAATAATCAAATAGGGTTTTTGATAGTGCACTCATGACCAAGCCAACCAAAGCTCTTTTGTGTTTTGTTTCGAAACATTATATTTTTAATCTAAAGAATGGAATCCATTTTAATAAATAAAAAATAATTCTTGCAATCAGAAACCTACACTTCACTTTTGCCGGTGGCATAAACCAATAAGATGCTTGTTTTTAAAATAATGACTAAAAATCCCTCAAAGCACTGTAGAACCCATTCTATTTTAGTATAGGTTAATAATATTGTAACATCGGGTAGCTCATTAACTTTTGTATACTTGGTTGGATTTTGGGATAAAATAAGCGATAAATCAAAACCGTTGTTTTACAACTTTTAGCCATTTTTTCCAAACATTCCTCGTCGTTAGCCCAACCATACACTACAAGCCATAAAAGCCCTCATGATACTTGTTTAAGTTTATGTTAGTTGATGAAGGTTTTATTCCATTTCAAACCTATTATTTTGCATATTTCATTTATGACATGAGTGATCCACTAAATACTTGTATATCTTTATCCATATATTCATCGAATGTTGGGTGATCATTTATCAGGGTTGTGAAGTGTTAACTTGTCACACCCCAATTCCCATTTACTGGTTACGGTAACGTTGATACCAAAAAAACAGACAACGAAAGACTAAACCACAATCTTTTATTATAAACATCACATTGTTTTACAATCTAGAATTGACTGGATACAAAATATGATTCCCAACAAGAACCTATAACACTGGACTTATTGTTCAAGAACATGCCACCAACTCAGCCTTATGGTTCCACACGAACCTACACTCGGTCAATCTTAGTCATCAAAACATAGCACACGTACATCCCTAGAATGCCAGACTATAAGCCTCTAGCTAGTGTTCACCTGTGCTAAAAAACATTTAAAAATATTTGGATCATCACAAAGCTGGTGAGCTCATAGACAAATCATGTTTTACAATCATATTCACAATACGAAACGACCATCCATCCCAATCCCCACCCAGTGGCCACACAAGGTCCCTGGACTTTTATTATATATGTACTGAGACTTTCCAGGCCATTGGCATCACAAGTACCAATCAGTAACGAGAAGATCAGTCTCGTCCGTCAGTCTCATCCCTACTCGACTGTAATAAGCGTTATTCACGGGTATATATACATGGAATTCAAATAGGGATCCGACTCGTTTCGATAAAAATCATTTTAAAATATTTATTCTAAGTGAAGTTGTTTGATCGATATTACTTTTGTTGTGTGGTCCACTATGATATGTTGTAATGATAACGTCTGTTGTTAGTGTTATTGAGTTATTCACCGTTTTACCAAGTGTTTAAGCTAACCACCCATAGTATGGGAAAATTGTTTGGTCAATATTGCTTTTGTTGCGCGGTCGACTATGATATGTTGTAATTAGGGGTGAGCAAATAACCGAATTAATCGAACCGTAACCGAATTAACCGAGTTAACCGAACCGAATAAATAACCGATGGTTCGGTTAACCAATAACCGATTAACCGAAATTTACGGTTCGGTTTCGGTTTAGGTGTTTGAAATAACCGAACCGACCCAATTATATATATACACACACAATTAACCCAACAGAAATCACCAACTCTAAATTCAAACAAAATGTAGGTGGATGAAATCCACTTCACAAATTAAAATACAGACATTATAAACAACAGTTAGTGATTAACTTCACAATTATTCTTGGATTTTTGTTGATCTGATTTATGAGAAAGTAATAACAATTTCAAATGAAACTAATTAATTCATATGTATGTTTTTCATCAAATATGTTGGTTAGTCTGAACAAGGAATTTCGTTTACAGACAACAACGGCTTTATGGTTTAGCGAGGACCCCACCATCAAGAATAAAACGAACAGATACAAACACATACCGAGACCCAATCGAAACAAACAAACTACAAAATAGAATCAGAAGAAAGTAGATAGTGAGTACCCGAGAAGTCAATCACACACACTACAGTCGATGGAAGAGCACATACACATACGAAGCTAATTTAACGAAACAACATACCTCTATTACCACTGTTGGACCTCGGAAGTCTACAAAAGGCAGAACAACGGTGGAGCAGGAGGCGGTGGTGGTCTCGTCATCGCCTTTGGGAGCACTGTTAATCTCTTTGTTGAAGGCCTAGAAATCCAACGATGGTGGAAGCTATTATTTGTGGTGGAACCCTATCTGAGAGAAAAAAGGAAGGGATAATACGAAGGCGGCTGAGATATATACATACACTTTAATGTATGTATAATTTATGTGAGAAAGTACTGCTCAACCAACATGCCGTGTGAAAGTACTACTCTAACTTGGGATAAAAGTAAAGGTCACGATAGAGGAAATAAAAGTTCAAGGATTTGGGCACGGATGCAGTCTCTAACTTGGAATCAATGGAGGAGGTTAGGTCAATATTCGACCGGGAGGTTGGAGGCATCGATTGGGATTTACTTGTTCAGATTGTTGTCTGTTTGCTTTTTTGAAATTATATTGTATATCCTGGGGTTTTCATGACTAGCTTCTAGCTTGCCTTGATGATAATAAAAGTTTTTGTTAGCCGTTCAAAAAAAAAGTACTACTCACCGACATGGCCTTTTGTTATAGTTAAAAATTATAATTTAGTAGGCTTTATATATTTACTCTGCAAACATCAAACTCAGTTTTTTCAACTAAAATTATTTAATGAAGTTACAAGTTTCAATACACAAATAATAAAATTGTGTTACTTTACGTAAATGTTCTACTTTACGAGCGTTTTTTACCTTTAATTCGAGTATAGTATTGCTATATTTTTTTGTAAAAACAAAATCGACACTTAATGAAATTGTGCTACTTTACGTAAATGTGCCGTTTTCTTGAAAAACAACACAATTAACTGTGTTGTATTGTAAAACATCACAATTAAATGTGTTGCTTTATCATAAAACAACACCAGACATAGCAATTAATTGTGCTGTTTTACAATAAAATAACACGGTTAATTGTGTAATTTACTCTTCTTAGCTAACCAATCACAAACAAAACCAATACAACAAAACTAGTATATCAAACCAACACAAAACAACATTTTGATGCATAAGTTTTTTGTTGCCTACCACTGAACCGTTTGTTGGTGTAAGGATGCTTTAAATTTTTATTTATAAAAAAATGCTACCAAATTAAGCACATAATAATTGACTAAAAATAACACACCATAAAAAACCAACACATTTACATAAATTGTGTTGTTTTACAAGAAACCAGCAAATTTTTAATGTGCTAAGTTGTGCTGTTTTACTAGAAACCAACACATTTACGTAAAGTAGCACAATTTCATTAAGTGTCGCTTTTGTTTGCAAAAAAATATAGCAAATATTATACTCAAATTAAAGATAAAAAAAACTCGATTTTATGGTGTAATTTTTTTTTAAAATAATGTCATATGAAAAAGTTATGAACGTTTAAAAAAGTGAAGAAAATTTAAAAAAATCAACAAAAGTGATTATTACTTAAATACCCTCCCACCCCTTATTTTTCCTACCTTTAAATCTTTACTTAAATACCCTTCTAACCCTTGTTTTTCTTACATTTAAATCTTTACCCTTGATTATCAAACTAAATAAATGAGATTACTTATTAAACTTCATAGTCAAATTAAATTTCTTATTAACTTCTCCGATATAGGTGAATAACAGAAAAAGCTTAAGGTATAATAACATTAAAGGTAATACTATTAGTAAAGAAGGAAATATTAATTGAATAAAAAAGAAATTTATTCATTTAAATATTCATATCCATGGAAATTTTGAGCATCTCATACGGTAATTATCAGTCAACGGCAGGCGTTTGACCCCACAAGTGACGACAACCTGTAGCAGTGGAATTCTCCGGCTGACCGGGCGACATGGAGAATCTAAGCTTCTGATAAGAAGTTGTTTGACAGCGGATATGAGATCCTCCGTCGGATTCGACGACCGGAAGTTCTTGCAGAATCTCATGTGCCGATCCAGCGCTTCCTCCTCCGAATCCGAGCAAGATCTCTCCATCTCATCCTTCACAGCCTCCACACACAGCCCACAGATCCAACGGCCTTGGTTACTCTCCCTCACCGCCGTGATGTACGTGGTCGTACACTCCTCCGTCAAACCACAACACTCGCATCTCACAAACTCCACGTCACCACCACCACCGGACGTGAATTTCGCTTCCGTACCAGACATTGTAACCGTATCCTTCACCATTACCAGAATTCAGTTAGTAACCTTGTAGCTCTATAACATTGAAAAATTAATTAATGCCAATTTTTGGAATTAACAAAAATTAAAAACTCACTTTTTCCGTGACCGGAAAAAACGTTCCAAATCCCGTTTGTTCAACAGCCTCTCCACCGGTCAACAACAGCTTCAAAGATAACAGTTTCATATACATTTCAGAGCCCTTTTTTGGCTCGAAAATAAAATAGGAATGCAGAATTTGGTTTGAAGTGAGAGAAGAAGGTTCAGGGTTTTTGTGTTTAATGGGGATGAAGTGAACAGAGGGGTGCCAGCTCTAATCATTTGGCTGCTTTGGGAACTGTACGTTTCAGTACACGTCAGCCTGAAGGAAATTCACATGGCTAATCATGCCATCCCGCCATTGATTTTGGACTACTGCGCAATAGATAAAGATGATTTTGTTAACGTTTTGTGTTTATCCTTCTTTTTTTGTGTTTACTTTAATATTACACGTAAAGAAAAAGAATTTTGTTTTGAAAAGTTCTTTTGTTTTAAGTTGAGATAGGAAATAATAATACAATTTGAAATTTTGATTATAACGGAATTGTACGGTGATATTAATGTGTTTAACTGCATAATTAAAATCCGTATGATACGTTGGGTTTGCGAACCTCGTTACGTGCATTACGATAGTGACAATAACGTGACTAATTATATAAAATAAACGTATAAAGTTGTCGTGTCACGGTTATAGAGATTGAAAAATAGATAGATTGCGACGCAAATAAGAGTTAATATTGAAAAGAAAAATTCGTTAAAGACATTAGTAACAAAATTAAAATAATTTTTATAAACGAATATAAAAAGAGTAAGAAAAAAAACGAATTTTGAAGGGTAGAGTTGACGCTAGCGTGCTTAAGTACATAAAAAACGTACGAACTTAATCTGAATCGATTTTGGAGATTGAACCAAATATAGGAAAAAGTATTATAACTCGCACATTACGGCCTAATAATTTTAAAAAAAAATAAAAAGAAAAGAACGAAGAAATATAAAAAGAAAAAGAATGAAATAAACATAAAAACCCAAAAAAAAAATTATTTGTTGGGCGGAGGGTTTAAACCTGTGTCCCAATACCCACTTAAAAACTTAACAAAATTTCCTTTAACCAACACGCCGAAGCTTGCAATTGAGTAAATAATGATAATTCAAATACAAAGGAGAGAAGGATGGTTTTGTTGGTGAACATTACCTTTTAAGGTTATTAGAAATGTGTTTGTTATTACAAGAGGAAGCGGTATACTATGTGTGAAAGGGCCATGAGCGGTCTAAGGCCGTGATTTTGATGAAACACCGTCCCCTTATTGGCATGAGGGGGAGAGTGAGCAGTTCGTGTAAGAAATCTCACGGGTGTGGCTTGGTCTATATAGCCGTTGGGTTGGTCAACATAGCCATTGCACACATTAAAAAAATATGTTTTGACCTTTATAATATACATTTTTAACATGCTAAAAACACATAACTCATACAACAACCCTAACACATCTTATACTACAATTGTCAAATCTCTTAGGTGTCCCGAATGTATTATGCGTACTACATATAAAGCAGCTCATGACGCATCAAAAAAGACGTCGAACGAGTGTTTGGTCTTTTGAAGAATAAGTGGCGTATCGTGAGACGACCGAGACGATCTTGGTCTCAAAATCAAACCAGAACATAATGCATGCTTGTGTAATTTTGCATAATATGATTCTAGAGGACGAAGAAGTAGCAATTTGTGAATACAAATCCAAATGAAGTGAAGTCAACGTTCTATAACTTGATGAAGATGGAAAGCGAACAACCGTCAAGAAATACGCGACCGAGAAATTTATAACAAACTAAAGGCGGACTTGATTGAGCTTATTTACTAGTTTTGTTTATTTATAATTGATATCTATTTATTTTTTATGTTTTTTAATTAATATTAATTTATTCATGATTTTTTAATTAATGTTAAATTATTTATGTTTATTTTTAATTAATATTAAAATAAAAAATTAATTAATACTCACACAACTTTCACTCGCTTGGATATACCACTTACCATGTGAGAGTAGTGTGAGCAACCACCTAGGTGACATGACGTCCACATGACAGAAATATTGCCATCACTTAAGCAGTGGTGGCTCGACTATACCAAAAAAACAGCGTTCGCTTAGACCCCCATACCAAGGGCCCCCCAATTTTTAAGATTTAACTTCGTTTAGTTTTCAGGTTTTGACAAACAGAACAAAAAACTAGTATACTTGAAAAGTTTTATTTTTACTAAAACTTATTTTAACTTTAATACGAGTGATTTTGTGACTTTAAGAAACTATATAAAAAATATGTATCGTCATATTCCATGCGTTAGGATTCTAAAAAAATTGTATTTTTTTTATAAAAAATACCCCAGTTTTATAATTCGCTTTGAACCGAATAAAGATTGAACCGACCCTACACTTAAGTCTCACTCGCTTACATACAGCACATACCCTAAAGTAGTTATATCTTCCCTGTGTTATGCATATTATAAAATGAAATAAACTAGAGTTAAGTGTTTTTTACGTCCCTATGGTTTTGGACTAATTTCACTATGCGTCTCTAATTCAAAATAATAGCACTGAAAGCCCTAAACTTGTCTTTCAAATCAAAGTCCCTTCATCCAAATTGAGTTAACATTCTGTTAGAAAAGTGTAAAAAGACAATTTTGCCCTCCAGACTCAATTTTGCCCCTGAAAAACAATAAACCTTTACATTTTTTCGATTAGAGTCCCATCAAATTAACCCTCTTCTTCATCTTCATCAGATCAATATGTTGGGTCGGCAACAATCCGTTCGTTTACGCCAGTATTAATATCGAGTCAAACTCGAGCTCAAAATCTTTTAAGTTAAACGAGTGCAAGCTCGGCTTGTTTACGCCCGTATTAATATCGAGATCAAGTTACCTGAAAGCATGCCCCGCAACCTGACCCGGATTTGTAAATGGTAGAAACCGCAGCAGCAAGGTGGCTACCATAGAAGGTTGTAGCCGATGAACCATACCCACATGCTCCAACTGCATTAAAAAATACCCATTAATGTCAATTCAACAATCAATTGTGTGTAATCTGGTTGATGGTAAATTAAGATTTGTTACAAGAAAGAGAAGAAGCCATGGAGAAAAAGGCAACTTTGGATTGATGAAGACATCTATCCTAACCAGATTTACTGTTGACTTTTCTTCTCCATAACCAGATTCAGTTCCTTCTCCAAACCACCGATCTTCACCACCATCGCAACCCTCTCCCGGCGATAAACCTCCGCCATTTCAACCACCTGAATTTCAACAAACCTAGATGTAACTCCGCTCTCGATCTCTGACTTAACCGCTCGTTCAGTTAACGCATTCAAATCGGATTTCAATGAAAAATTATCAGATATACACCGATTTAACTCGGATTCGAGAGACATGTTAGCCTGAGTTAGAGAATCTACTTGTTGACGGCCCTCGACGGTCTCTTTGAGCAACATCGCGTTGAGTGATTTTAGACTGTGGAGTTTGTCGTTAGCGGCGTTATCCGTGGGGGTTTCATGTTGAGTTTTAGTGAGTTTGCTGGTCTCGGATTGTGGATTTGCTTTCGTTTTGGCCATGGATTAGGGTTTAGTGGTTGAGATTGAAAATGAGAGGGTTTCTAGGGTTTATTAGAATATTAGGGTTCATACTCAATTTGGAGGGAACGAAGATGGAGTGAATGAAGGGGTTGTTTTGGTTGAGAAGAAAAAAAAATTATATATTTGTTTTTAAAATAACCATTATACCCATGAAGTTAATAGGGTTGACTAACCCCTTAAGTCAGATTGACTCAATTGGACACAAAGGGACTATAATTTGAAGTGAATGACTACTTCACGGTTTCTGGTACTATTATTTTGAATTAGGGACGAATAATGAAATTAGCCCTAAACCATCTAACTCAATAAACTATTTATATTAGTATTTGATTTAAAAAAAATTAAAACCATAGCACACATATAAAAAGTACCTAGACTTTCGTTGATGGAACGATAGTAATAATAATAATAATTTTTACCATTTAAAAAATAACTAGAAGGAGGCCCTGTGCATTGCGACGGCTTCCGGGCGAGATGCGCTGCAGTGTGTTAAACCGTAAAATAAATTAACGTCCTAAAAATCGTAGAAAATAAAGTCAAAATCTTTAGGTAGTGTTTGATATGCAGAAATGGGAGGTGGAATGGAATGAACGATTACGAGGGAATGAAAAAAATGGTGTTTGGTTGGACGATGGAATGGAATCATCCATTCCATAAGAAATGTCATTCCCTCTAAATCCCTTAAATTCATTCCATCCACCCCCTTGTTTTTTTCATTTCATCCCCTCTTTTACCGTTCATCACCACCACACCCTCCTACTACCACGACTAACTACCCACCACCACCCACCACCGCCGCCGCCTCCACCACCCACCGCCACCACCCACTACCACCGCCACCACCAACTCCTACCACCGCCTCCACCACCACCTCCACCACCACCTCCCACCACCTCCCACCACCGCCTCCACCACCCACCGCTATCTCTAGCCACCACCACCACCACCGCCACCACCCACCCCCACCTCCCACCGCCGCAACCACCGCCGCCACCACCACCGCCGCCGTCACCACCACGCATCGCCACTTCCCACCACCACCACTGTCACCTTCTCCTCCTCCTCCACCCACCACCACCTCCTACCACCCCCACCCACAACCACTCACCACCACCACCTCCTACCACCCCCACCCCACCCACAATCACCCACCACCGCCATCACCCACCACCGATTTTATTCCTTCGTCTTTTCTAGCCTACCAAACAACATAAAGTAATGATTTATTTCATTCCCTCATGATAACCAAACAAGACAATGGAATGGAATGATCCATTTCATTCATTTGTCCATTTCATTACCTCGTTCATTCCATTCTCTCGTCCATTCCATTATCCCATACCAAACATACCCTTAGGTACTCATCATGCCCAAGAAAAACATATAAGCTTTATGGTTATAAATTAAAACGCAAGAAAAAGAATTACATTAAAGCCAAAAAAAAGGCCAAAGGGTGAACCAAGTAACAGACAAAAAGGCAAACTGGGAAAGAAGGCCTGTGGGTTTTGAACCCAGGTCTACTGATAGTATGCAAACGATCTAAACCACTGCGCCTGATACATGTCTGTGTTTTAGTTCACTGCAGCTATTTGTTAAAAAATATATTTACCTAAGAAAAATAAAAAAAAATAAAAAAATCATACAACAAAGACTTGTACCATTTGCAAACTAACTTGTAAAGTTTCTACAGTAACTTCCCTCACAATGAGAAGTTACCTTTTAATATTATTTAAATAATGATAATTGTAAAATTAATACACAAATAAAAATAAAAATGACATCAAAAGTAATAATAATAATAATAATAATAAACTATTAAAAAAAAATAAAAAAAATTTACTCTAAAAATAACAATAATATACCCTAATCCCTATTCTTTAAATTTTTTCGCTTGATATCATCACAATCATTCTTAACTCTCTTTTCCCTCCAAACCACATTTACATCTTCTATTTAATCTTTCTATATTTCGCTCATTTTTTTTTTGAAAATTACATAAATAAACATTTTAGCTAATCAATTTACTATTATTACAATTAACTCACATTTGTTTTTAAATTATCATCAAAAGTGAATACTTAAAGAAAATCAAGAATTAAAAAAATAGGAGATTTAAAAAAATAAGTTTTTAAAGTTTTATTATTAAAAAACGAGTTTTTAAAATTTCATTATTAAGAAAACAAAGTTTTAATTCTACATATAAAAATTGAAAATACTAATTTTGTATTTTAAATAGATACTAGAAGGAGGTTCTGCGCGTTGCGACGAATTCCGAGAGATAGTGCTAGCTTTTATCCACGTGCGTTGCCCCGTGTTAAACCACGGAATAAATTAACGTCCTCGAAAACTTAAAAAATAAAGTAAAAAACTTTAGATAAACTCACCCTGCGCAGGAAGAGCATATAAGATTTATGTATATAAATTAAAACGAAAGAAGAAAATGGCATTAAAGCCTTTAAAACCGTGAAAGGAGTGTGGCTGCGTACGCTTCAACGTAAATCATAAACATCACTACACAAAAGCCATCTTTTGTTTAGCATTTTTAAATCCATATTCTAATAAAAGAATAAATTTTCTGTATACAATGCTATATTTTTTTATAAAAAATTTTAATTTAATTTTGATACATAAATTTAATTACAACTTAAATATTTGTAAATAGGTTACAACATCAAGGTTAAAGTTTCTACAAAGATTTTGATAAAGTTTCAAGAAGCTAATAAAATGAAGAAACAATGTATGCAAGAAAATCGTTAACGAATTTGATTATCTTCGATTTCTGTCTCCTTCCTGGCTTCAATCAGGTTTGCACCGTCTGTGACCTTTATTTCGATCGGTTTTGATTATTTTGTGTTTTCAGTCATTGAGGAAAAGAAACTCTATTTTTGTTGCATTTAGTGGGTGTTAATATTTTTTTGCATTTCAATTCGGTTTTGGTATTTAAATTACAAAACACTTAAGTGTATATAGCAATCTTTAATTTCGTTAGGTTGTGTTCTTCATCTTTATGTTCTAATATGTGGGATGTGTTCATTTTTGTGTTTAAAGACTCTCCTTTTGCATATTTGAGTTCTGTTGCTGTAGAATTTTAATAAATTATTATGCTTCTAAAGCTGTAATCGTTGAATAGGAACTGTCATTCTCTAAATATGTTTGATGAATCAAGTTCCTTAGATCAAGAAAATCACACGTAAAATTCAAGATTTTTTTCATTGTATAAAGATTCGAGATTTTTGATTCTGCTGATGTTTTTGTATGTTTATATAGTGTTATGTCAAGATCATGGTTTTAATTTTTATTTTTATGTATAAAATGTATAAGTTTATGATTATGTTTAGAAAACAAAACACATTAATCTTTACTTTATTGATTCTTTTTATCTAGATATAATTTCTTTGTTTATTTATGTTATGATGAACAAAATATTGTACAATAAACGGATGTTCTTCTTTAGAAATTACATTTGCACAACACAACATATAAAAAAGGTGTTTCTATTGGTAAAATCTACTTTGTCTCTACTTCTCTTGGTGAAGCGTATTTTTTTAAAAATTCTTTTAATCAAAATTAAAGGTCCAAGATCATTTGAAGAAGTTCGTACAGTTAAATGGCGTATATTAGCTATCTTTAGAGATGCATGTTATTCTCTTAGACTATTAATCTTTGATAAAATATTAATATGGAAAAGTTACCACCACTACGTCTGATGTTATATACAATGAAGTATTTTTAAATTTATAAATTATTATTGTAAGGTTTCATATGACATGTAATTTAATGTATGAAATGTATTTTCAAGTATTTTATTTTTTATGTTTTGATTACTCTAATACATACAATCTTAACATTTAACAAAATGAAAAAGTTACCAATACAATATTAATTTTTTGTAAAAAGATATGTTCAGATATTTATCAATATAATCTTAACATTTCATCCAGTGTAACACACATGTTTAAAGCTAGTCTATCATAATAAAGCAATATCTTGGTGTGACACCCGACAAATTCCGGTTAACCCTGTTACAAACCACGAGGACCAATTCTGCCAAAAACCCAAACTTATACACATAAAACACAGGGATTATTTCTGTAAATACCCCAAACTTAATTGGGTTGACTTTTAAAAGTCAAAATTGGATGTTCTTGATCCAATTCCAACTGAATTCTCCAAGTCTGTTCGGATTCATGACTGTTGTGCTAGCCTTTAGTAATTTCGATCGTTTCCCATTCATTTACACGCATTATTGATCCATAATGGTTGCGAATTAAAGTCCACAAACCGTAACAGTCGACACCTTCATCGATTACCATCAAACTCGTCCAATTCGTTTATCATTCCACAATCAAACCCTCTACGCACTTTGTTCGAACCTCTGTTAAGCAATTGCACACATCAATTTGGTCGGAGACGAAGCCAGAGACGCTGGACACTAAACCATTCGAAGTCGGAACTCCATTTAGTCTAGCACTATCAATTCGATATCGTTTGAGGAAATTGAACATATCCTTAGCTTCGTTTTCATCTCTTGAACAAAAGCCCTAAGCTAATTCGGGCTTACAACATCGATTTAAACATGAATCGATTCTAGGGTTCATAGCATTTCGGGTTTAATCGAACACCAATCTAGACTCGATCTCAATCAAATTAAATTACATGGTCAGGTTCGCAATCCATCACTCTTTGAAAGCCCTATGATCTTAACTGTTAATCTTATCTAAATTGATCAATTGATTCGTGATTCAAACCTAGGGTTTTTGGCTTTTCAAAACAATAATTAACGACTTTAAACTTGATTATTTTGCAATTAAATGCACCTACAGATTCGCAATTCACTGATGAACAAAAACCCTATGATCTTTTGGACAATCGCGATCGAATTCAGTGGATTCAGGGAGGAGTTTGGGTTTGGGTTTGCAAGGGGGAAGAACACAGTGTCCCTGAATGTTAAAACCAATTTAACCCGGCTTCAGACGGGCAGGGTTGTTCCCATCCAACAGATATTTCTGGATTTTGATGTTTGGTTGATTTATTTTGTAGCCTTTATAATTTATCTAATCAAGGATTATTATTGAAATATTAGATGTTGTGGTTTAGTTTTCATTTGTTTGCTCGTACTTGTATGATGATAATATGCGATATATTTTCTCATTATTGTATTTGTGAATGTGAAGAATCATGTCTGGACGCGGTCGCGGACGTAATGGTGGTCGCGGTAATATTAACATGTTTGCAGCCGAGCTTACGACTCTCATTAATGAACGTGTGGCAGAGGCTGTGGCAGCAAGCCAAGCTGCACAGAATGTTGCAGGTAAATTCGACATCCGTTGACTCTAGCAAGTTAATTAATCACTCCAAACTCGTTTTCAAATCTTGTATCCTCAATTGTGTAATTGTTTTTTATTCAGGCCAGCAAAATAACTAGCAGGCTTGCACCTTCAAGACTTTCATGGACTGCAAGCCCCACACTTTTAGTGGAGCTGAAGGAGCTGTTGGTTTGCTCCGTTGGTTTGAGAAAGTTGAGTCGGTATTCGCTATGTGCAACTGCCCTCAAGCCAATTAGGTCAAATATGCATCTGCTACTCTCGAGGGTTCTGCCCTCACATGGTGGAACTTTCAAGTTCAGATATTGGGTCTGGACATGGCTAACACTCTACCGTGGGAAGAGTTCAAAACTATGTTGCGGGAGGAGTACTGTCCTCAGGATGAAATTCAAAAGTTGGAGGGTGAATTTTGGAACTTGAAGATGGAGGGTTCCGAGATTGAGCTCTATACTACTCACTCGCATGAGTATGCAATCATGTGTCCACATATGGTGACACCAGCATACAAAAGGATCGAGAGGTACATAGATGGTGTGGTACCCAAAATTCAAAGCACGGTTACTTCCTCTAACCCTACCACCATTCAACAGACCATCCGACTTGCTCATAGGTTGACCGATCATGCTGAAACTCAAGGTACCCTACCCCCGAGGGGCACATCTACCAAAGCTACTAACAGTAACAAACGTAAGTTTGATAACAACACCAACCTTAAGAGTTTTCAGTCTAACCCACCTCAACAATAACAGCGTAGGGTTGAGCCTACCAAAACCTTCAATCAATCAACCTCTTCAAGTCAGAACCAGGGTAATTATGCTGGAAAATACCCTAAGTGTAATAAGTGTGGTTTTCACCACAATAGTACTTGTGATAAGCATCTTTGCCAGCGGCGTGGTAAAATGGGCCACGCTGCAAAAGAATGTAGGGGTGAACTTCAGCCTAAGCAACCTTTTCAACAACAGGGATCTACCAGAGGTTGCTATGAATGTGGCAAAGAAGGACACTTCAGGAAAGATTGCCCTATATTGAAGAAGAATGGAAATGGTAATGGAATTGACAACAACCAGGGCAACAACAACGGTAACAACAATAATGGTAACAACAACGAAAACGGTGTGAAGGGACGAGCCTTCGTGATTGGATCAGAAGAAGCAAGAAATGACTACAACGTGGTTACTAGTAAGTTCCTCATGAATGACTGTTTTGCTATTGTCCTTTTTTATACTGGTGCTGATAGGAGTTTCATATCTAAGACTCTTAGTAATCTGTTAAATGAGACTCCAACTCTGTTAGAAACTAAGTATACTATAGAGATAGCAGACGGTTAGATAATCGAAGCAACGTACATCCTTAATGGATGTAAACTAGGATTGGCTAGTCATAAGCTTGACATCGATCTCATACCAGTTACACTCGGCAGCTTCGACATAATTGTCGGCATGGATTGGTTATCCAAAAACCGAGCCGAGATCATCTGCCGTGATAAAATTTTTCGCCTTCCTCTCCCTAGTGGAGAAGCCCTTCCTATTCAAGGCGAAAAGAGTGGTGTAGTCATAGGTATCATATCCTTCATGAAAGCACACAAGTGTTTGCATAAGGGCCATACTGTTATTCTGGCTCTTGTCGCCGAGCAACCATCCGAAGAGAAGAAGATTGATGACATTCCGATCGTTCGTGACTTTCCATAAGTATTTCCCGAACACCTGCCTGCCCTTCCGCCTTATCGTCAAGTCGAATTTCAGATTGATTTAGCACCCGGAGCAACGGCTATTGCTCGAGCACCGTATATACTTGCGCCTAGTGAGTTACAAGAATTATCTACACAACTGCAAGAGTTGTTGGATAAGGGTTTCATCCGACCTAACTCATCACCTTAGGGAGCTCCAGTCTTATTCGTCAAGAAGAAAGATGGGACTTTCTGTATGTGCATCGATTATCGTGAGCTAAACAAAGTGACTATCAAGAATCGTTACCCACTACCCCGTATTGATGATTTATTTGATCAACTTCAAGGATCAAGCTTCTATTTAAAGATCGATCTTAGATCCGGTTATCATCAGCTGAGAGTCCGAGATGAAGATATCTCTAAAACTGCACTCAGAACCCAGTACGACCATTACGAGTTTTTGGTTATGCCATTCAGACTAACCAACGCACCGGTGTTCATGGATATCATGAACCGTGTGTGTAAACCCTACCTCGATCAGTTCATCATCGTGTTCATTGATAACATCCTCATCTATTCTAAGTGCTAGGAAGAACATGATGAGCACCTACGTTTAATTCTTGAACTACTGAAACCAGAGCAATTATATGCCAAATTTTCCAAATGCGAATTTTGGATTCGCGAAGTTCAATTCCTAGGGCATGTAGTCAACGAGAAAGGAATACATGTCGATCCAGCTAAAGTAGAAGCCATCAAGAATTGGGCAGCACCAACAACTCCAACAGAGGTACGACAATTTTTGGGATTGGCTGGCTACTACCATCGATGTATCGAGGGATTTTCAAAGATTGCCCAACCTCTCACTGCCCTAACCCAAAAGGGTAAGCCCTATAACTGGAATGAAATTTAGGAATCAACATTCCAACTGTTAAAGCAGAAACTCTGTAATGCACCTATCCTATCTCTTCTAGAGGTAACAAACGAATTTGTAGTGTATTGCGATGCCTCCATTAAAGGTCTCGGTTGTGTGCTGATGCAACACCAGAAGGTTATCGCATACGCTCCCCGTCACCTGAAAGTTCATGAGAAGAACTACATGTAGGTCCCTCGGGGTGGGTGTTTCAGATCAATATCGTGTGAGAATGTAGCCTAGTAAACAGGTGCGGAATGTCCGTTACTAGGTGGAACAATGTAAGAATGATCGTATGACAATCAACATGAGATGATACTAATAAATACACGGTCTATTGATTTCATAGTGTTTCAAACAAGTACAAAAACAAATTGAATGACTCCTGGAGTGATACAATACTGATATGTGCGTACTTGTGTGTGCAAAAGTACATCTATGTGTAAAATGAAACAACCTATGGTATTTATAGACTTGGTCCATGCGTACTTGGCAAGTACGCATGACCATCCTTCACGCGTACTTGCTAAGTACGCATGACCATTCTTCATGCGTACTTGCTAAGTATGCATGACCATTGTACTTAGCAAATACGCAGGAACTCATCCTTGCGTATTTGTTTAGTACAATATCAAAATACAACACGTTCAGACATAAAAATACATAATACAACTCGATAAACAAAATACAACAAATACTACATACATACAAGACTGAACTAAATAATAACAAAAGCTTCAGCTCTATCCAGAGTGCCTGTCACAAAACATACATCAACAGACTCCCCCTTGACAGCATCTCTGGATGTCTTCAGTCTTCACGAGCTACCTGCTTGACTACCATCGCTGACCTTGGATTTGTATCTAAGACAAAACTTCACTAGCTTATCATACTTGGTGGCCATCATCTTAGTCCACTCTTCCGTGTGCAAACAGTTTTTGTTGACGAGGACCTCCAAATCTTTTACAGAAAAGTTGATGAACACAATCTCATCAAATACCCTAATGATCTCCTTCAAGCTCTCTTTCTCAATCATGACAACCTCTCAAGTTAGTGGATCTATGTACCAGTACCACATGTTTCCCAAGATATCTTGAGGTATTATCCTCAAGGGTATCCGAGTTTCACATAGAACATGTTCATAAATGAGTCTTTTCAAGAACTTACGTGTCAACAGATGTATCATTGTTTTGTCCTTGACACGCCTCGGAACTTGAGGACAAAAGATCTCAAACTTACCCGATCTGCCTTCTCGCTGCAGCATTCCCCACAAACCTCTAGCAATTTCGTTTGATGTTTCACTACATAACTCACGGTGTGCAAGGTTGACTAAGTTGTATTTGGGTAAGGAATTAAATGCTCCTGTTGTTGGCTTCAAGTATTGAACCCCCCCGGTCTTTTGATAGCAAATAATCCTTTGTCGTCTTCGAAACGTACCGACAAAATCATCTCAGCAGCCCCATGTTGGTCTGTGTACTGAGGTTTGTACCAAGGCGCTTCAGCTTCCTTGATCAACCATTCCTGAGGAATCTTCCTCGAGGAAGTACCACTGGTGCCATCTTCTCTATTGGGTTCAGAAACTTTAGCTGAAGTTTCATTGACATCTTCAACTTGAATGGTCGGTTCAGCTTGTTCCCTAATAGCTGGGGCCTCAAAAATTTCACCATCATCCAACTCATAAATACCCTCTTCATCTCCTTTCGGGAATTCCACAATAACATCATTCCCGTATTCGTCCCAATCATCACCGCTGTCTATTTCTCCTTCTTCAATCTCTGCTAAAGCCCCTATCATGATTTCATCATTTAGGTTGGGACTTGTAGCCAAATCTTCTAACACCTCGGTAGGTGTTTTTCCCTTACCAGCATCACCGCCCTGTTTTTGTTGCTGGGTGGACTACCCCTGAGCCATAGGTGTGGCTTATGTTGGCAAGACATCTTGGGTCTCACCACCACCAGCACCTGAAGGCCCAACATTTGGATCATCGTCCTGGTCTTTATCTTTTGTAAGGTCGACATGGTGGCAAGTTTCTTCTTGAACTTTGTTGCTTGTCTCCCCCTGAGACTCAAGCTGCTTTGTCAACTTAGCCACCAAGTCTACCATCACCTGATGTTCACCCCTTTGTATCTACATTTTATTCTCCATGGCTGTATGGGCGGTGAAGAAGGACTCATTGAGATTGAATTGCACCCTTTGAAGCTCAAAGAATGATTTCATTTGTTCCTCCATGGCCTACCACTGATGTGTTAATCTCGTGTTAGACTCAACAAGCAGATTAATCTGCGTTTGTTGTGTGGCAACCTGTGTCTCCAAGGATGCAATCCTTTGATCCCTAGGATCAACTACCCTGGCTGTAGAGGGCTCTCCAGTCTCATGAATAGTATCAAAAAACAGTTCTGACAGGTCAAAGTGATGTCCCATGTCTCCAAACTCAAGTGAGTGTGTCATTGGTGGTAGAGTACTAGTCGTGACAGTGAATGGTAAGGTTGTCATTTGGAGAACTGTGGGTGCTATGGTTGTGGAAACAAGGACTGGCTCAGTCAAGATGGGAAGATCTGTGGAAGTTATGAGCGGAACTGTTGTAGCTGGGAGAGAGACGACTGTTGGAATAGGTGCTTCACTGGTTGGAACAATAACATGTGTTATCGTTCTACATCTTCGTCGGCTATACATCCGTGTTTGTTGAGTGGGAGCCTGTGTTTCTTGATCGATAGCTTGCTGTGCTTGTACCCTGGCATTTATTTCATCCATTATTTCTTGTCACGTGCGATCATTTCTTGTTTTCTTTCTTCTTTCAACCATATGAGGTGCCTCATGGTCTGTGTCTGAACTTTCAAGTTGAAAGTCCGAGTCTGAACTTTTTCTTCGTCTTCGCCTAGACGATGATTCAGGAAGTGATTCCTGGATATTCTTTCTTAGATGCCTTTGGTCTGGTGTGGGTTTAGAATCAGATGAATCGGTTATAGTTCGTTCTGATTCACTGGTATCTTGCCTTTGAGCATAGCCAGCACCACCATCATCCTCATTACCTTCATCATCATCACCATCATCACTATCATCATCACCATCATCACCTTTTTCCCCTTCATCTGAGTGTTCACTTAACTCATGTTCACTCTCAGGATGGTACCACCTATCTCCTTGGGGTGTAATATAGGCTTCATCAATCAAGTGGCCAAATAAAGGTGTGTGCATGGGAATTGGTTCATCTGTACCAGCAGTAAGGAATTGCACAAACACCCTTTTTGCTATTCGTTTGACTTGTAGCTGCTGATCTATTTGAGGTAGATTTGGCAGGAAATGATTGATCATCAGCTGAATGAAGCGGGGGTATAGGAGGAAGCTGTGTCTGTGAGCAGCATTTATCTGATCACGGATTGCGTTGTAGATATATCATGAAAAATTGTAACCCTTGTTCAATGACAATCCAACCATAGCTGATGCTAAGTCGTGTCCCATGGCATCCTTTCCTGACTTTCGTGCTGATATGCACATGATCATAACATGTGCGAGGTACCTCCATTGATCTAGAAGCCACATTTTCTTGTAAGATGGGTAATCTCTTCGACCAACATACCCCATTCTCTGTCGCCAACATCCATCTATCATGTATTCCGGATATTGGACTGGATCAGTGTCTCTATCATGAAACTGCAATACTTGTCTTATAGTATCCTCTGAGATTGCTATCCGATGATCAGCAATGGTAGCAGTAATCACATTAGGATTTTGTCTGCAATCCAACTCAGCGGTATCCTAAAATTGTTCCAAGTAAGGTCGTGATACTACTGGGTCGGCCGAGATAGCATATGAAATCTTTGATCGGTTCAAGAATGTGATTATCTCTTGATAGTTAAGAGCTGAACCTCGCCATTCCGGGTCTGTTAGTGCTAACAGATTGAATTCTGGAGTGAACGCACGTCTATCCATATCTGCAACACAAAACAAAACAAGATTAGAACTGATTAAGTATAACATCAAGTATCATAGACAATGAATTAAAAATTTTGGACTTAGAAAAATGTACAAGGCTGCCTCGTGCGTACTTAGCTAAATACGCACACACAGAATTTGTCATGCGTAGTTAGAAGAATTTTGGTCGCATCAGTCTAGGGGGAGTTTGTGAAACCAAAGACTGATTGCTTCTAAATTATTCTAAGTACAAATGTTGCTGATAGGCTTATCAGCAGCATTCAACACATGTTGCTGCTGATAGGCTTATCAACAGCATTCAACACTTGTTACTGCTGATAGGCTTATCAGCAGCATCATTCTCATTCTTGCTGCTGATAGCTGTGTTCCTTGAAGACAAATCATTGCAGCTGACTATCCATGCCAAGCGTCACTGACAACCTTCTGCAAAAGTGACTGACACACTCAAAGCAGAAGGAACCTCAATGGTGCAACCAATGACGGACGACAATGCTCTTCTCCCGACATGCAAGCAATTATGCATAAAGAAGACGCTTCAATAAAGTTAACTAGATATAGACAAAACGTGTAATAGTTAGCTATTTTCATCAGATCAACGGTCTGTGTTAGATCTGATACTTAGAATCAAGGGTCTGTCCTGATTCTAAGTTAGTCTAAATACTGTGTAAACACTTCATTGTAAGTGTGCTTCTTCACTGAGTTTTCATTTGTAATCGTTTATTCACAAAGCTTAATACAACAGTGTTCTTATTAGTATTCATTCTGTTTACTCGATTATACTTGTGTAGTTGTTATTGTTTCCGCCAATCTCAACTAAGAACAGAACCATCTTGTACTTTCACGATCCTACAAGTGGTATCAGAGCTTTGGCTCAGATTAAACAAACTAACACTTGTTTAATCACTTCTGGTTCTATTCTAAACTCTCTCTCTTTGATCAAGTCACCCAAAATCACGAAACAAAAATGGCACAAAGCAATGGTTTTGAAGACATAGGCAGGATCAACCGACCACCAAGATTGGTGTCTGGAGAAGACTACGACTTGTGGAAAAATCACATGGAAAGTTTTTTCTGCTATCAGGAGTACGGAATGTGGAAATCCATCAGGGATGGACCCTACATTCCCATGGTGGCATCTGCTGACTCTGGAGGACCATCAGTTCCAAAGGATCCCTCCAAGTACTCGGAAGAGGATATAAAAAAGATGGAGGTGGACTTCAAGGCACTAGGAGCTATCCAAATGTGCCTTCCAAATGAAGTTTTTCATAACTTCAGAAGCTACAAAACCGCCAAAGAGCTCTGGGAGGCTCTTGAGAAGATGTTTGCTGGCTCAGAAGAAGTCAAAGAAAACAGAAGGGTCATCCTGAAGCAGTAGTACGAAAACTTCGTCTGGAAGGAAGGTGAGTCCCTAACGGTTTTATATAACATATTTACTTATCTTGTAGGTGAGCTGCAGTGCTCAAAGGTGAAATTGGAGAATGAGGATATTCTCAAAAAGTTCATCAGGTCTTTACCTAGCTGCTGGACACTCTACACGGTGTCCATTAAAAGAACTGAGAAGCTGAAGACTCTCCAAATGACTGAGCTCTTCGGTATGCTGAAGACTTATGAGCTAGAGATGATTCAGGCAAAAGAACGAAGCTCAAGATCAGGCAAAAGAACGAAGCTCAAGCTACCAAACAGCTTCAACATCCACCACCACCTCTTCTGCTTTTCACTCTGAGCACTCAGGTCCTAGTACGAGCAATTACTATCCTCCCATAGTCACACATCCTCAAACTCCTACCTCTAAAACAAACACATCACCATTTCTTCTTGAAGCTCCTTCTCAAGCCTCAACCTCCGCTGCTTTTGTTTCTGAAAACTCAAGCAACATGTACTTTATCAAGGAGGATCTTGAGTGCTTCCATCCAGATGATCTAGAAGAAATGGATATACAACACTCCTATGCCATGCTCTCTATAAGAGCAAAAAGGTTCTACTCTAGAACCGGAAGACCCATTCCAAGCAACAGCTCCAACACCAGAGTTGGTTTAGATAAAAGTAAATTGAGATGTTACAACTGTAATCAACTAGGTCATTTTTGTAATCTCCAGGAAAATTCCGGCCTATATTTTTACTTTTTCGACACTTGTAATTTCATTATTATATGATTTCACCTATTCATTCCAAAGAAGGTTATCCTATTTATCTATTACATTTCATAAGTACACCTACATACATACACTTAATTTGTTTCAGAAATAACAAATATTAGGGTAAAGAGTTATGAAATTAAAGGTTTAAAGTTCAAGGAAATAAATACCAACGTAGATATATATACATATAGAGTTATTTCAAAAGTCTACATACATGCTCATTAAATTTTCTAAATAAAACTAGGGTTATTAAAATTATATTAATTAATTACCAATAAAATAATTTCTAAATAGAAGTAAATTCTATTTAGTAAGTTACAACTTTTTTTCCCTCTCATTTATAACATTTAATTATACCATATTAAATTATTAGATGTTATAAAAATTTATAAGATTTAAAGATTTTATTTTTTTATAAAAGTCCAGGGTTGTTTGTGTAATTTTTGAAACTTGATTCTCAATTTAAAATAAACTTTAAACATATAATGATAAAGCTTTTAAACCCCAAGGACCTGTTTTGCCAATTCCCAAACCTCCCTTTTCCCAATCCAGTTGCGGGTTCGAGACCCTCTACCACCGGTTCTCACCCGGTTATCACCCGGTTAATCCCAAACTCACAATCTGGATATTTTCACTCGAAACTGAAAACGACTATGCAATTAAACTCACTAATCGACTCATTATGCGAAGTTAATTGAGTTTTGATTAGCTAATCATGGGTGAACTCGTAACCGACCATCCCACTAACGAGCATTCAAGCAATCAATCAATGTAGTCGGAATCCACTATAAATAGGGACTCGTAGGCATTAGCAAGACACACTACAAACTCCCTACACTCGAAATTTCATCGCATGCCACCTCTAGAACCCGATTTGTAGCCGGAAAAGCTCGCTCCTGTTCATTCAATCGTTCTCCCAACTATCATAACAATTACAGGTAATTTTAGTGTCTTTAGGTTCGTATTGATACGAGGATCAAAAGCCCCTTGGTTTCGGGTTCGATCATCTGCTCGATTGTGAGTATTGAATGGGTTAGGGTTACGGGTTCATACAGGGAAGAAGATGACTCTAGGCTTGCGTGTTTTAATCAAAACGAAACCAAACCAGACACGGCTTCGTGCTCTGGTCTGATGGTTAGTATGTTTGTGTTTGTGAACCGGTTAGAGGCACGGGTTCGAGTCCCGGTCACCAGTTTTGTGTCTAAATTAATCCTGTTATCATTTTAAACACATTGTATCTTATTTAAAACTTTCAAATTTATTTATATAAATTACATAAATATATGTTTTAAAATTTATAAAAACCAGAGGTATAAATTAGTGTTCTTAACTGTTTAATTTTATTAAAAACCCTCATAAAACCTTATAAATTCTTAAATGAATAATATAAAGGTTTTGCATGGACAAATTAATTATGTTGTATTTATACATTATTTTACAAGTTTTAATTACAATGTTTTGGACATTATAAAATTCTTTCGAATTCTTAACTAATTATTTTTGTAAGGATAGTTATCTAAAAATACCTATAAACTTATAAATACTCAAATAATTATTTTAAATAATTATTTTATACAAAATTCCATTAAATCTATTTAAAAACCTATTTAGTCTTTATAATTTATTTATAATGAATTTATTAATTGACTGACTAACCAATTTATTTAAATTTACTAAAAGATTAATTAATTACATTAATTACATTTATTAGTAATCAACCATTTTATTTACATTAATAGCTTAAATAATTATCTTATTTACATAAAAATTATTTACTTAAATCTCTTTTAATTCATAATTTATTTATAAGTTACTTTATAAATAAATCCAAATGCATCATTTTTAAACTTATTACATTTCATGATTTTATGTATTATCTTTGGAATAATTACATAAATTAAATTACTAAATTAACTTTACAAACTATTTTATTACCATTAAATCTTTAGTAAGTCAAAGAACTTATATTTTCTACAAAACAACCAAGCAAGTTCATCTTCAACCCAAACCCTATCAAACCCTAAAACCTTAAATTTCCTTATCTTATTCATCATACTTTAAAGCTAGAGAAACATTATCTATGTAGGTGTTTTGTGAGAAATCCTCACAAGGCCTATCAATCTCTACCAATCCATACCAATTCTAGCTGTGATTCAAGTGAGTTTACATAGCCCCTTTTTCATTTTTATATTTTTGGGGTGAAACATGTCTACAATTACATTATTTACACAATTCAATACCCTGTGTTCTTATGCCTTGGTCTTTATGCTTTATGTCTTAAACTGCTTGGCGACCAAAACGTGTGTTCATGTTAGTACAATCATTAACTTGCGTGGCAAGCCTAAGGTAGTACCTTTTATGATCATTTATACGGGAATCCGATATATTACTTAACACGAACCTTGGCGGGTTAGTGTTTACATTTAGAACTCCACGCAATCCGGGGGATTGTGCATACATATAACATGGCTTGATTGTACGCTTGGAACCCTGCATGTTATCACATTTATGCTCTAGACGTGCTTTGAACATATTGAATTGTAAACTTATACTTAACTTTTGTTTGGTGTCAAAACCTATGTTACTCACCAACTACTTGTAGTTGACATTTACTCACATGTTTCAGGTGCACCAGTTTGAGGACACTACTTGATCACTTAGGACTTTGGACCTAGCTTTAGTAAAGATTAAACTCAAATTATGTTATGTTTTGAACGTTTCGTTTTCCATTTCCTATGTAACGGATGATTTTAAGTTGATGAATAAATATTGTCATTTAATAATAGATGATCATGTGCTTATGAACAACCGTGTCAGCCCCGGCGTATAATCCTCCACCGGTCGGGGTGTGACAATTTTGCTAGAGAATGCAAGGCACCTAGAGCAAACCCTGCTGAGGATCGAACAAGACAAAGCCAACCTAGACCACAACAACAAGCTACTCTTCCAGCTCAAACTGCAGCTTGTCCAGCTGTTGGAACATCTGAATTTGACTGGAGCTTCCAGTATGAAGATCTGCCTGCTAACAACCAAGCTCTTATGGCAGACACAACTGAGATACCGCCTCAGGTATATGAACATCTATGTTCCCAAGCCTGCATTGATAAGGTTTTAGGCTACAGAAAGCATAATCAAAACCTCATAGATCAAAATGAAGAGTTTCATCAAATGAAATCTGAATTCAAAAAGGTCGAAGACAGTTATAAAGAAAAAATTAACTGCCTAAAGAAAGAGATTTCATCATTAAGACATGAACAAACCAATCTTGAAACTCAGATTGATGATCTACTGGCCAGATTAAAAGCTACCAGAGCAGAATTGGCAGAACAAAAAGTTCATGTCGACAAATATGAATTTGCATCCAAAAAGCTGCAAAGACTGTTGGATGCTCAAATTCATGAAAAAGTAAAAACTGGTCTGGGGTATCATGCTGAACAATATCAAGCTGTTGCACCTCCTGCTGACTACGTTGCCATCTATGAACCAAGCTTCAATCTTGCAAATCTTGATATGGCCAACAGAAATCTTGATCCTTCTAAGGATGAACCTTTGGTACAAGAATGCACTACCTCATCAGAGTCTAATTCAACTTGCTCAGACTCCACTGAAACAAGTGAAGCTTCATATTTGGTACAAGAATCCACTACTTCATCTCCCCCTGCCGCTAAAGTCATTCTGACTAAAGATGAAGTCCTCATTATCCATTCAGCACCAGTACCAGCCATTTCAGTACCAGTTCCTACACCATTCAAACAAATCAAAATTAGCTATCCTCCAGAAGGTAGGAAGCTAAATACTGAAAAGGGCCAGTCCTCATCTTCAGTCCAGCCAAGGAAGGTGTTTGACATATGTCATGCGCCTGGAGAAAGGGTTCCATATGTTCAAAAGATATTGGAAGAAGCTACTTTTGAGCACAACAAAGCTCACCCTTGGAATTTCAAAGACCTTTTCAAAAGAAAGGATTATGTGTATCTTTCAAGGGATAAACTGGCAAAATCATGTTTTGTATGTGGAAAATATAACCACACTGCCAGCACCTGCTTCTACTACCTTCAGCAGCAAAGAAACCTCAAGCAACATGCTTTTGAGAAGACAAAGAAGAACAAACAGGTAAGAAGTTTTGAAGATAAGACAACTCAATTCAGAAAATTTCTTTCTCCACTAAGGGAACAGTTGTCAAAACCTCAACAATCTTGCATCATCTGTGGAGAATCAGACCACTCTGCTGCAAATTGTAAGTCTAATCCTTTCAATCAGATTCTTCTTCCAACCCCAGTTATACAAAAACCTATCAATAAGGTGAAGAAGGATAAGCATACATCTGTTTCTAAGCCATCAGCAGCCAAAATAACTGCTGCTGATCGAGTAAAGCCCAAGCAACCAAAAGGAAAGTTTTCAGCAGCAACAAAGTCTGCAGCTGCTCAAGTAAAACCATCAGCAGCAACAAAATCTGCTGCTGATAAGCCAAAATCCTCAGATACAACGTCTGCTGCTGAAAAGACAAAGAGAGCTGGAAAACCACCAACTTAACAATGGAAGGTAAAGAAACCACCAAGCATCATCATCAGTTCAGTTGAGTGCGTCTATCCTTTGTTGTAAATATGTCTGTCTTATGTTGTAAATAAAAGTTATAACTCAGCAGCATCCTTTTTGGCTGCTGACAGGTCTGATCTTCAGCAGCAAAGAATTTGCCCATGACTGCTTTAACTTATCAGAAGGAACAAGTTTCCTGAGGATAGCTTTAAGGCTTTCAGCAACAACATCCTTGCTGCAGATCATTGCATCTATCAGCAGCAATTAAGTTTACTGCTGAAAAACTTAACCTTCCGCAGCAACCAAAGTTGCAGCGGACAGGCTTATTCATCCACAGCAACCAAGTTTGCTGCTGATGGGTAAACTTAGGTTCAAATTAACCTTTACCCGCTGTAAAAGATATTAACGTCAGTCTTTACCATGACTGCCTCGGTGTATTACAGCTGTAACAATAAAAAGTAAATAAGGTTGTACTGTACAAGTCATTTTGCTTTTTCTCTCCTCTGCCGTTATAAGAACAAATCAAATTTTCTTTACCACCTCTTCACATTCAATTCAACCCTAAGTCCCCACCACATTCAAAGCTCTCCATATTCTCAAGTCTCCACCATACTCAAACCATCCCTCCAAAATCAAACGGCTATGGCAGATATCAACAACCCAGATGACAAGTTTTCCCCATACCATAACCTAACAGCATACCTCACCAAAGGAAAGAAATCTGAAGGATTTGATGATATGATCGATTTCTTATGTCGATCAAAGATCTACTTTGCACTCACCACCAACCCTACCATATATATCCTTCATATGGAGGATTTCTTGAGTACCGCCGTCTACTCTACCGAACAGGGGATTCCCCAAATCAAAGCCAAAGTAGACGGCAAGGATATCACCATCTTGGAAGCCACACTCAGAAAACATCTTAAGCTTCAAGATGAGGGAGCAGCGATCTCATACTCGAAGGACGAATATATGAGGACCTTTGTCTCCATTGGATACACTGGAAATCAGGCTGAGTATACGATCGAGAAGGCGCTGATGGGCCCTCCATGGAAGTATCTCTGCCACACTCTTCTTCAATGCATATCTCAGAAGAGGAGTGGATGGCATCAGGTGAGCTCTGCACTTGCCTCCGCCTTCCATGGTATGGTCACTAACCAAGGCTTCAACTTTGCACACCTCATCTCTGAGGGTTTGAGATATAACCTTCAAGAGGGTGCAAAGCAGCAATTCTTTATGCACCCAAGATTCTTACAGGAAGTTTTCAATCAAGAACTAAAAGAACTTTCAAAACCTACAAGAATCTACATCATGTTGGGTCATAAAAATAACATTTTTCAAAGCATGAGGACTGTTTCCAAAAAGTTCTCGGGGGTCAATGTTCCATTGTTATCTACAATGCTGAACATGCAAAGAACCCCGGGTGACAGTTCAGCAATCCCAGCTGATACTGATCCCACACCCTCCACCTCACATCCTGAACAACAATCTGCTTCTACCATTCGAACCCCTGTGCATACTACTAAGGATGCACAGGCACAAAAATTACTTACACCTCTTTTGGATGTTATCGTTCAACCGGAACACAGGGCCCCGGTTGCAACGACATATACTAGGAAAAGGGGCAAAAGAACTCCTTCTTCTCTTGCCTCCAAGGCCTAAACCCAACCTGACAGCCCTCACTCAGAATCACAACATTCTGGTGAGAATAACATAAGGGAAAGCCACATTATTAGGGAGACTTCTTTGGATGTCTCTCTATTAGGATCAGGATCACTTCCCGGATCTGTTGAACAGCCCACTGAGCCCTTCCTTTCTCTTCTGAACTTAAGTGATGAGGAACCTGATCAAGATGATGTACCTTCTCCAACTACCACTATCTCGGAGGTACTGATTGATCTTGCTTCCAACACACCCAACCCAAGTTCTTCTACCCTGAAGGACCACTCTAGGAGTTATGAAAGAGTGGATGTGGAAGAGGCTGTCACTACTGCTGGTCCATCAAATGACCAGGAGGACAGTGACAACATTGCTAAGACCTCAACCACGGCAACTCACAGTGAGGATGCTTCCTTGGAAACTCCCCTCACTTAGAGGAATCCCAGGCGCCAAGAAACCATGGGTGATGGGGATGAATAGGCTAGTCCTAAGGCCCCATCTGGATCCAAGGATTCCACAACTGTGGATGAGGACAGACTGAAACTTCATAACCTGGAATTGACGGCCAGGGTGGCTATGCTAGAGGCTGAAGTGTCCAACCTAAGACACCAAGTCTCTATGCATGAATCAATGCCCATCTGTACCTTCTCCCTCTCTTGTATCAGTGGGCACCCAAACTGATGCTTATTTGTCCACTGATGCAACCAAAAATGGGGAGATGGTCCCAATGGAGGAAGACATAGACAGTCTTGACGACTGGATTCAAGAGCAGGCTGTTTTTCAAAGTACACTTTTCAAGCCAGCTTTTGTACAGGTCCATGACTTGCCATCTTCAGATAACGAAGAAGAAGAAACAACCAAAGACTGGAAGTTAGTCGTCAGGGCTGTTGATGAGGTGCTGAATGAAGCTGAAGACAAAGAACAAAAATATACAGCTTTCAGCATCCTCCCTGTAGCAGCAGCCATCATAAGTCAATCCATTACCCCCAACTCTTTAAAACTTCACAGAAGCTAGAATTTGACTCCATTCTAGCTTGGGGGTATGATGGATCAGCTGAGAGATTTTGGATTGGATGCGAGTTTAGTGGAGTAGAAGAGCTAAACTGGAACTCTCTGAATGCCCTCCAAGTCCTACAACTGTATTTAACTAACTGCATCAACACTTCATCAGATCTCTCAGCAGAACTTGCCATTGGCAGGTTCTATGACTTGATGGAGGATAATCTACCCATCTTCGAAAGACTCATACAAACAGCAAAACGGGTAGCTTATTCTGAATCTTCGGCAGTAGCAGAAAGAAGATTGACTCATAGAAGACTTGAAATTATAAGGAGCAGTCTTCTCACTAAAGAAGAAGTTTGCTGCTTAAGAAGATTTCTGTACTCCTTCATTGTCAAAGACTTAGATGTGTTGGGATAGATAAGCACTAAGTCTCTTGACCACACCTTCTTACTGAGCAACAACTCCCTTGAAGAAATCCAAACCCACACCTAAACCTGAAGACTCAAGAGACATAGTTGATTGGGTCTATAATCCACAGGATTAAAGGTTTGAGATCTTCAGGGGGAGAACTGAAAGAAGAAGATCTATCCACAGATCTGTTGATGAAGTTCTGCAATTGCCAGATTCAGATCTTGGCAGAATTTTGGAGCTGAGTAAAGCTCATGAGCCTGCAAATGAGGGTGAGAAACTTCTTGTGCTAGCCATCAAACACTATTTCAACCCTAGCAAAGATGTGATCATTGACATCAAACCACTCAAGTCCCACTCTCCATTTGTAAGTTGGTCCTATAATGCTGATTTGGACGAGTTCACTTTAACTGATGTAAGGAAGCAGAAGATGAAATGTTCAAGCAAAACTATCTACAAAATGCCACACAAAGACATCAAGACTCTGTCTGCACTTCCACTGAACAATCACAGCAAGGATCCAAGAGGCTATGAAGTTGAAAGGATAGTCAGCCACATGCAAAAGCTTCAGCAGCAAAGTGATTAGAAGAATTTTGGTCGCATAAGTCTAGGGGGAGTTTGTAGAACCAAAGACTGATTGCTTCTAAATTATTCTAAGTACAATTGCTGCTGATAGGCTTATCAGCAGCATTCAACACATGTTGCTGCTGATAGGCTTATCAACAGCATTCAACACATGTTGCTGCTGATAGGCTTATCAGCAGCATTCAACACTTGTTGTTGCTGATAGGCTTATCAGCAGCATCATTCTCATTCTTGCTACTGATAGTTGTGTTCCTTAAAGACAAATCGTTGCAGCTGACTATCCATGCCAAGCGTCACTGACAACCTTCTGCAAAAGCGACTGACACACTCAAAGCAGAAGGAACCTCAATGGTGCAACCAATGACGGACGACAATGCTCTTCTCCAGACATGCAAGCAATTATGCATAAAGAAGACGCTTCAATAAAGTTAACTAGATATAGACAAAACGTGTAACAGTTAGCTATTTTCATCAGATCAACGGTCTGTGTTAGATCTGATACTTAGAATCAAGGGTCTGTCCTGATTCTAAGTTAGTATAAATACTGTGTAAACACTTCATTGTATGTGTGCTTCTTCACCGAGTTTTCATTTGTAATCGTTTATTCACAAAGCTTAATACAACAGTGTTCTTATTAGTATTCATTCTGTTTACTCGATTATACTTGTGTAGTTGTTATTGTTTCCACCAATCTCAACTAAGAACAGAACCATCTTGTACTTTCATGATCCTACATGCACCTCGCCATTCCGAGTCTGTTAGTGCTAATATATTGAATTCTGGAGTGAACGCACGTCTATCCATATCTGCAACACAAAACAAAACAAGATTAGAACTGATTAAGTATAACATCAAGTATCATAGACAATGAAATAAAAATTTTGGACTTAAAAAAATGTACAAGGCTGCCTCGTGCGTACTTAGCTAAATACGCACACCCAGAATTTGTCATGCGTAGTTAGCAAGTACGCATGAACAAAACCCTTCATGCGTACTTGCTAAGTACGCATGGTCTGAGTAAGTGCTCAATTTTTTTAACAAGTCTGAAATCAAAATTCACGGTCTAAAGTCCTTTTAGAGTGTTCTAATGATGTCGAAAATGGCATAGGGACTCAATGTGATATTGGAAAGAGTTGGTATCGTTCAATACAAGACCCATTTTGTGCCTACAGGGGCCGACGCCACTTAGGCTCAAACCCAAGATCAAAAAATCCAATTTTTGCAAATTAAAATGATAGATTTTGTATTAAACGACTTAGAATGATGATTAGAAACTTGAATGGTTGCTCAATTTCACATGCAAACACCATTTGATCTTAAAAATTTGTTCATCCAACCCTAGCTTCAAGAACACCAAAAAATCTCCGAATTTTGGATGTTTTAATGGTTGAAATCGGCCAATATTCTCACCAAATGATCATTGAGTGATGTTGTAACAGAAATCGTGATGAAAAAGAGGGTTGGTAACACAAAGATTTTAGAGCGAAAATAATCAATTGGCGGTCTGTAAAGTGAAGAGTTTGAATGAGGAGTAAATGCATGTTGCCGTTTTATATACCCCGCCCTACAGGTAGTGCGTACTTAATTAAGTGCGCATGAACTACTTCATGCGTACTTAACAAGTACGTATGAGTTAAGTCGTGCGCACTTAATTAAGTACGCATGGCTTAACTCACTTGCCTTTTCAAACTCAAAAATCCCTGTTGTTTATGAAGATTTCTAAGACGAACATGATAGATACGTTCAATTGTTGTTTGTAACAAAAATGTTTCTGGAAGTTTAAAATATTTTTGACTTTTCTAAGTGTTTGGAAATGAAATGTACATGAAATCTTTTTGTCATTTTGTAAAGTTTATGTTAAAACACACGGAAAATCTTTTTGCTTTTTTTCTAGAGTAAACAGAATACAGAGTAATTGAATACTTACAGTGAATGTCTTTTTGGTCTAGTCATAATCAGAGGATCATATCAGGCTAACATGTAGCAATAGTGATACCGGTAAACATTCAAAGAATTTGGGATCATATCATGACATACTTATTTGAAATTAATTTTGAAAGTCATATCATAGTAATTCAAATTGTCAATATTATATGAATTGAAACTATAAGCATTCTTCGACCAAATTCATGTGAGTTGTGGTACCATTTAGAGTTCTACAATGTGTACCCCACAGTTGTGTAGACGGAAAAGTAAATGCATTATCTCAAGATATCTAAGATTTTCACAAGGATTATCAATATCACCAGGTTGAGGTAATATCGTTTAGCACATAGAAATCAAGCAGAGTCCATACAGATTAACAAGAATCAATTGATTCATTTGTCTTGACTCGTGAGTATTTTGTGAGTATTTTTGTGATTTTTCAGGCTAATATATATGGAATCCGAAGATTCTTGGGTAGCGGGATCCAACTGTTATCTGGATGTCTTCAATGGAACAGATGTGATCCAAGGCGAATATATGCTTGACGGTTGTTGTCAAGACATATCTTAGCTTGACTTCCCATTGCATACTTGTGAGTATGGGCAGTGACGTGATCTGAAAATTGTGCTAAAGACATCACCCGAAATTGGTCTCAACAGATAATACTAGCCAAAATCTTACATTCTATTTCTGATAATGATCTTTTGTTAATCTTATACACACACACACACCTCATATCATGGATTCAAATCACGCTTGTAGAAAAGATATTTAGTTTTCACATTACTAATGATTTAGCGAATGCTTCTAGCTGACTGGCAATTTAACAAAGAATATTTGAAGTATATCAAGGTACAATCATCTCCCTGGTAAGAAATTTAGATCACTAACTAATGTGCAATCAATTCCTCTAATTTTAAATGACATTGAAGTTTTGAAAGTTTTATATTTTGTTTGTATTTTTCTTAAAAACAAATTTAACAGAAAATAAATTAAATGTAAAACAAAAATAAATGTAACTTCCAAGAAATAAGTTTGTTTTGAAAACGTTTATCATTCAGGATTGAACATTCCGACCATGTTGACAAGATGTTCAAAACGAGTACGATCAAAAGCTTTGGTGAAAAGATCAACAAAATTATCATCCGTGTGAACTTTTACAAGTTCAATTAGATGCTTTTCAGCATAGTCACGGATGAAATGGTGACAAATTTCAATATGCTTAGTTTTGGAATGTTTCACCGGGTTGTTTGTGATACATGGTGGCTGTGTTGTTAATGAACATAGGAGTGCTAGTGTAATTTAAGCCGTAATATCTCAATTGCTGTTGAATCCATAAGATCTGAGAGCAACATCTTGCAGCAGCAATGTACTCTGCTTCGCATGTTGAGATAGAAACTGTTGACTGCTTCTTACACTGCCATGAAACCAGCCTGTCTCCTAGGAATTGACATCCACCTGAGGTTGATTTTCTATCGAGATTACAACTGCCATAATCAGAATCAGTGTAAGCTTTAAAATCAAACGGCTGATGTTTTGAATACCATAGACCTAATCAGGGTTTTCCTTTCAGGTATCTGAATATTCTCTTTACAGCGATCATATGTGATTCCTTCGGTTGTGACTGAAACCTTGAACACAAGCAGGCGACAAACATAATGTCGGGTCTTGAAGCTGTGAGATACATAAGGGATCCAATCATTCCTTGGTACAATCTACAATCCACATCCTTTCCTTCTTTATCAGGATGTAAACCATGATTGACTGGAATAGGTGTGCCATAAGATGTACAATCATTTATTTTGTATTTGGACAAAATGTCTTGGACATACTTAGTTTGATGCAGATAAATGCCATCTTCCCTTTGACTGACTTGCAGTCCAAAGAAAAAGGACATTTCACCCATGTTGCTCATTTCAAACTTGGACTTCATCACCTGCTCAAATTCCTTACACATCTCTTTATTGGTAGACCCAAAAATGATATCATCAACGTATACTTGTACCAGTAGAATATCACCTCATGCTTTTCGTATGAAGAAAGTCGAGTCAATTTGTCCTCGATCGAAACCATTGGACAATAGATGCTTTGACAGAGTCTCATACCACGCTCTTGGTGCTTGATGAAGACCATAAAGTGCTTTGTCAAGCTTATATACTTTATCCTAGTATAACGGGTCTTCAAAACTAGGTGGTTGAGTGACATAGACTTCTTCATGTACTTTACCATACAGAGAGGCACTTTTTACATCTAGTTGAAAGACCTTGAAGCCGACAAAAGATGCATAAGCCATAAATAATCAGATGGCCTCAAGTCTAGCAACTGGTGCATAGACTTCTGTATAATCCAGACCTTCTTGTTGGTAAAAACGTTGAATAACCAACCTTGCTTTATTTTTCACTACAATGTGTCTATCGTCAGTTTTGCACTTGAACACCCATCTGGTTCCAATTGGATGTACACCTCTTGGTAAATCAACTAGATCCCAAACATGTAGTTTTCTGAATTGAGACAGTTCTTCTTGCATATCCTCAATCCAACAATTTCCAGTTAGAGCCTCTTTGATATTCTTAGGCTCTATTTAGGATACGAAGACAACCTTTAAATATGTTTCTAAGATACCCGTGTTAAGAGTCTCAGCATAAAGACTGGTGTTTTTAGTTACAGTTCTGTGACGAGTTTGAACACCGACATTAGGATCACCAATAATGTTTTCAATTGGATGATTCTTATGAATTCTTGTCTCTGGTGCAATGGTTTCTTGAATATTTGTTTCAAGATTCGTGCCTATCTCCCCCATATCATTTACGCCTGAAGATGTTTCATTGTAAATAGGATCAACTGGAACTTCGTTTATGAATTGAACTCCGTCTTGTTTAGTATGAGTATCTTCTTCAGTGTCACTTTCATGTGTTCCTGATGTAGATGCAACATCGGAACAAGGGCTTGGAATAGGTACAGTTGTTCTTGTTAAGAAATTGGAGTTGTCTTCGCCACTACAATATTGATACAGCATTGCAGCATCGTCAGCAGATAAATCATGAAGATTGAAAGACTTGAAAAGATTATCATAATCAAAACCCCAAGCTGGACCTACAGGTTCTGGTGGACTGCTGTATTTACTGTAATCCACTTCGAACCATTCTTCGACAGTACGAATTTCAGTATTGTACACTCTTTTGCAAGGTGAGTTGGCAACATATCCTAAGAAGATGCCTTCTACTGATTTAGCATGAAACTTTGATTGTCGATCTTTGTGTTGTAACAATAGAGAACATGGACTACCAAAAGGAATTAGGTAGTCAACCTTAGGAGGTCGATTATTGATTTGTTCATAGCTTGTTTTGTTGTGTCTTTTCACTACCAGAACTCTATTCAATACGTGACAAACTGTATTAATAGCTTCTGCCCAAAATGTGATTGGAAGCTTGGCATCTGACAGCATTGTACGTGTAGTGTCAATTATCAATTAGAGTTCTGTTCTTCCGTTCTGCAACTCCACTCTGCTGAGGAGTGTATGGTGCACTAAATTCTTGATGAATACCTTTCTTGAGACAGAAAATAACCATCAAATTATTTTTAAATTCGGTGCCATTGTCACTCTGAATTCTTCTGACCTTTAGTTTGCATAAGGATTCTAGATTCAGAATCAAATATTGAAGAATTTCAGCAGTCTCATCTTTAGTACCTAAGAAATGTACCCAAGAAAAACGTGAGTAATCATCAGTAACAACCAAACAATATGACTTTCCTCCAATACTCTTTATGCTTATGGGCCCAAAAAAATCCATATGTAAGAGCTCCAAAGGGGTATCAATAGAGTTTTGGGTCTTTGGCTTATGAGATTTCCGTTTTTGTTTTCCCTTTTTGCAAGACATACAATCATCTACAACGGAAAATCTGAATTTAGGAACACCAATTACCAAACCATTTCGGACAAGATGATTAATTTTTCTATATGACAGGTGTCCGAGTTTCCTATGCCATAAGATTGAGTCAATTTCAGTTGCTTTAGATATTAAACAAGTTGCAACTGAGGAAGTGGTTGTTGCCACACTCATATCGATCTGGTACGTGTCGTTTGTTCTTGGTGCACGCATCAAAATCCATTCTTTTGGAATCACGAAACCAGCCTTGAGAACCAGACATTCAAATTTGTTGAACATCACTAAGTACTCTTTGTCACACATATGAGAAACACTTAACAAATTGTGTTTTAACTGCTCACAGTAGTTGACATTGTCAAAACTAATACACCCATTAGTAACCACGCCTTGACGTGTGATACTTCCACCTTTCTCGCCTGCAAAGGCCACATAACCACCTATGAATGGTTTAATGTCTTGTAGAAGGGCCATGTTGCCTGTCATGTGCCGGGAACAACCACTATCAACATACCAACGATTAGAAACCGATCCCCTAGGTTGTCCCTGCACATATCACACAAATTTGTTAGATTTGGAGACCCAAGCCATTGTGGTATTGGGTCGTCCATTTTTCTCAAAGTACACAACTCAATTAATTCACAGTCATGGTGATAAAAAATGGGTGACTCTTTTGGTGAGTCAGAATTAGAATCTTGAGAACCAACTATTTTCTTTCTCCAAATTTGTTTTTGTTGATCAACAAGTGTTCTAAGGTTAGAAAAAGTTTTTCTTAGTTGATTACCTGTTAGCTGTTGTCCTAATTTTCTCAAACTTTTATTCCTTCTCCTCATCTGTGGTCTACACAATCTTACCTCATAAGATCGTGTATTACCAAAGATAGATACACGCGGAACCACAGACTCTTTGTTCCTTCTCTCAGTAAATGGCTTAGACTTAACCATATACTGGACTGAAGTTTTTGAAACTTGAGTTTTGAATTGTTTTCTTGGTGGAGTTTTCAAGGATACGACCAGTTTTGGAACAACGGGTCGTTTCTCTTGATTCTTATAAGGACAATTCATCAGAATATGTCCAAATGTTTCACAATGAAAACAATTCCTTCTTTCTTTGAAAGGTCTCCTTTAAGGCTCACTGTTTTGGATGTAGAAGGTTTATTCTGACCAGTGTTAGAATTAGTTTGATGAACCACAGGTGAAGTTTTACCAGATGTTAATTGAATTTTAGGAGTGTAGTGCTTATCAATGTTTTCTTGAAAATTCTTTCCAAGTTTGTTAGCAAATGTCTCCTTTTTGGCTTGCTTTATGGTTTTGAAATCTCCATAAAGCATCTTTTTCAATTTATCATTTGATTCAATTAAACCAGGTTCAGTGAAAATACAATTGTCTCGATTGTTGACAACGTTTTTGTTGATTTTAGGTTCAATAAACAATTCTTCTGAAACAATACCACCAATTTTGTTATTTTCTGAACATTCGTCAGAATAAAACTCTTCATCTGAAGATGTGTTATCCTTACTTGAGGATTCATCAAGAAAGGATAGATCAATGTCGACTGGCCCATTGATAAATGTCCCATTAACTGGTGGTGGAATGGCATTAGTACCTAAACCTATATCATTTACTTGTCGTACAACCGATTCATAATGTTCCACCACGAAACGAGAATTTCTCAATTTTTCCACTTAACTTCAGAATTTCATTATGATGTTTGGCTATTTCGACATTCTTTTTCTCTAACTCTTTGTAGGCAACATCTAAATGAAATTGTTGTTCACTTAGTTTTATGGAAAAATCATGTTTGTCTTTTCTGAGATTTTCAATTGATTCTTTAAAACGTTTTTCATTTTCTTTATAGCTTAGAGCTGCACTACGTAGAGGTTCGAGTTGATCTTGAATTTTATCATTTTCACCTTTTAGTTTTAAACAATTATTACAGAGAATGACAATAAAAGAATTAGAATCTACCTCAGTTGATGAACTGGATGCTTCTCCAATAGCCATCAAAGCCAATGATGATCCCTGTTGCTCTGCAGCAGCAACTGTTTCCCTCTCTACAGCTTTGATCATCTCTATGATTTCTACCATCAAACCCATGTGAGTGTGTGCAACAATGGCATCTTCAAGATGAACTCCCCAGTCGTAACTATCGTCTTGTTGAGCTACCAGTGCATTAGATGAAGTTCCTTGATTTTGACTTCGGTTGTTACCAAAGCTCTATTTGTTGTAATTCTGGTTGCTTCCTGAACTTGGTTGAATGAAACCAGAAGCTGGTGCCTTGTATTTGTAGGTCCCCCGGTGTTAGATCGATTGACGTATAGGAGATGAAACCAATCAACAGAGTGCGGAATCCTCTGTGATTAGCTTGAACAAGATGACTAGATACGATGAGAACAAACACAAGTATATAAAACTTTGTCTATTAGCATCAAACAACCGATTACAAAGGGTTTTCTCTCAAGAACTTGTTCAGACCTAGTTTCTACAAGAACCCTAACAGCTATTTATACTCACAGACTCAGGTTGCGTACTTGCTAAGTACGCAGGACAAACTCTCCCTGCGTACTTGCTAAGTACGCATCCACTAAAACAACCGAAAACACACATGAACAAAGACTCGACTATACAGCTCGATCAGATACAAACGACTCTCATAAACTACAAACAATCTTCAAGCTGCTTGTCACAAAACATGCTCCAACAAACTCCCCCTTGACAACAGCTCTGAAGATGTTTGTCACATGCTTCCAAATAAGCTCTAACAGACTCCCCCTTGACAACAGCTTCAGAAGTCTTCAGAAGTTGTGTTCAAGTCTGCTCACATCATGAAGTCCAGTCTGTATCTTCAGTCCTTGCCTAGTATATCTGCACTTAATCTCGAACAAGACATAAGAAAGAGAACTAATTGTCTACATTCAAGGATTCTCAAACACTTAATTTCCCAAGTCATAAAAAATGTGAACTTCATGGAAGTTTAGAATATATATATATATATATATATTTTTTAAATAAATGAGAAAGAGATTAGAATATACAGGAAAATAACAAAGTTATTTACAGAAAGCTATTTACCAAGCAACTTCTTTTTGTTCAAGAGTCGCGAGAAAGGGGATCATACCAGATACAAATTGAATGACACACACATTGAACTAACTTCTATGGGTTCTAGTATCAATTTCAGCCTTAATCATGAACTGCAAACAGTTAGATAATTCATTATATTTCATTATTTCAAGATTAAATAGCAATGATACTATAGACATCATAGAAAATGGGATCATATCATGAATTTCCAAGGTGTTGCAATTTAAACCCCATAGCATATAATTTAAGTTGCCGATATTATAAGACTTGAAACTAAAATCATGTTTAGTCCCTAATTTCGTGTGATTATGGTACTTTTAGTAGATATCATCGTGTTACCCACAATCTAAGTCTTTATCTATCCTCAAGACATGCTAGACTTCATTCAGACATTCAATCTTTACAGTGATGAAGCTGTTTTAGCACAGGAAAATATCCAAGTGGATGACACCTTAATATATGTATTTTTTTTATCTTTCAAATACTTTGCATTTGCAAAGATTGACTCATGTTTTGATCACTTGATCAACACATTTATTTAGGTGAGATGAACACTCCAGGTCATTGCGTAAACAAAGCAGAGGAGGTCATCTCTGAATTAAATTCCAATTCTATGCTTGTGGCATATGCATGAAATCAATCCAATTGTGCTAAAACTTCTTCATGACGGTAATCTCATAAAATATCTAAGATTCATCACACAATCTATATCTGATAGAGCTCACCATAGATGTTAAACATACTTAGACGTGGGTTTACGTCACAGATGAATCATGTTAATTATATTTTCACACTACTCAAGTTATAAACACGCTTATAGCCTATCAACAATCCAAATTACACACCTTTATTCTATTTTAGTAATTTTCTAATAAATCAGGTAATCATGAGACAATCATTTCCCATTTGTGCAGTCTTAGATGTTTAGATCAACATAAACTTCAATTAAACACTTAAATTACCATTTCAGTCAAATCCTATGGTCTAGTGTGTCAAACAATCACCTGATGTACTATCATTTCCCCTAAAACTTCAAACGACCTTGATTTTTTTCAAAATTTTCTATATATATGTATATATATTTTTTATAGATTTTTGTTTTAAGATCTGTACAAAATTAAAAGAAATGTACCAAATAAAAGGAACTGTAGATATGAAAGTAAATTAAATTAAAAAGACCTTAAATGAAAGAAAAATAAAAAATAAAAAATAAACACTTCCATGAAATTTTTTTTTTCTTTTTAACTTGGGCAAAATGTTCAAGATGAGATAGAAGATATCATCAGAAGTTACCAATAACAGTGATATGTCAACACAATAAAAATTAAAATTTTATCACCTGAGTGGTAGACTCCCCCTGTCCAGATGACTCCCCTTGAACACTAGAACTAGGTACAACATCAAAAGCTTGATGCCCACTCACCTACTTCTTGTGTCAAGATTCATTGTCATCTTAGACTCATCTACTGTGTGACCTCAAAATCCAGATACCTTCTTCAACTTCTCCCTCTAAGCATCAAGTCGTTGAAATATCTCAACAACTCATTTAGTGCAATGGTTATGCCATGTCGCCACATCCAACTGATTTTTGACATTTTGTAGAAGTGTGACATGCCTATTATGTGCCATGAAACAACCACTATCGACCTACATCAAATCAATGTTAATAAAGAAAAATTTCAGGTAATAGTTCTCTTTGGTTGACCCTGCACATACCAAAACAAACACATTAATTTGAAATAGAAACCCAAGCCATCGTTGTCTTGGGTCGTCCATCTTTACCAATATAACTCACTTCTCTAAGTTCACAATCAAGCCCGTCATCAAGTTGTGGTGATTGTAACTTAGAGTTAGAATCAGAATCAGAGACTGGATCTTTTCTTTTCCAAACCTTCTTGTTTTGAACCTCTTTCTTTTGAAAACTTTGGTGTTTTGAAAACTCAGGTACAACCGTTTTGTGGCTATACTCTGTAAAATCAGGTTTTGAAAAATTTGGTCTTTCACCAGTTAGCTTTCCAGAAACAGGTTTTTGATCAAACTTACCCTCAAGAAATTCTCTTTCTAATTTTCTCAAACGTTTGTTCAGTCTCCGTTTTTGTGGTTTAGAAAGCTTCACCACAGGTGTCTCAAATGTTGTTCACCAACTGATTTGGGCACATTTAGACTAGCCTTTGGTATTCTACCAGGCTGTCTTTTTGAGATACCTTTCTTCTGAACTGGTGGTCTTTTATCTTTCTGAACCCGTGGAGCAACAAATCTGTCCACTAGTTTGACCGGTGGCTTCACAGATGATTTAACTTGTTGTGGATCAACTGGTTTCTTACTCTGGTTCTTGTGAGGACACTTCACCACAATGTGTCCTACAATACCACAATGAAAACAAGCTCTCTTCTCTTTGTAAGTCCTCCTGTAAGGCTCATTTGATATGCTATTTGAGGACTCGACATGATGAACAGGAGAATTTGTTTGGTGAACATTTGGTTTACCCGATGGTAATTGGCTTTTGGGAGTGTAGTATTTTTGCAAATTTTCTTTATAGCCAAGCCCGTAGTAAGCTGAAAAAGCTTCCTTTTTAACTTGATTAATGTTTTTATAACCCCCGTAAAGCATTACCTTAAGTTTATCATTTGTTTCAATGACACAGGTTCAGTTAAAATGCAGTTATCACCATTAGTGATAATGTTTTTGTGGACTTTCTGTTCAGTCAGCAACTCCTCAGAGACTACTCCTTCAGGGCAAGTGTCAACCGACCCATCTTCAGAGGCAGTAACATACTCCTCACTAGATGTAGAGTTAGCCTTACTTGAGGATTCATCCTTTCTAGGGGAATCATCCTTATCAGAGGACTCATCTAGACAAGTGAGATCAATGTCTATCAAGCTATTGACAAACTTTCCACTTATTGGTGGAGGAATGGCATTGGTACCAAGACCTATACCCTTCATTTTCCTCACTACTGATTCGTAGTGCTCCACCACAAAGCGAGAGTTTTTCAACTTCTCATTTGTACATTTTAATTGTAGGATCTCATTTTGCAGTTTGTTGATTTCATTGTTCCGTTTTTCTAACCCCCTATACGCAATATCCAAGTGAACTTGTTGCTCACTTATTTGTAAAGAATATTCACATTTTTCCTTTTTTAATGTTTCAACAGATTCTTTAAAACGTTTTTCGTTTGCTTTGTAATTATGAGCTGCCATAGTTAGGGGTTCGATTTTGTCTTGGAGCTTAGAAATTTCATGCTTTAGCTCTAGACATTTAGAACAAGAAATAACAGCAAAAGAGTTAGAATCTACCTCATTTGACAAACAAGATGCCTCTCCAATCGCCATGAGAGCAACAGCAGTGACAGACTCTTCTTGGTCAGCTACAGAAGCTTCCCTTTCTTCTTCAAGAGGAATTTCACATTCATTTTTTTATCCTTTTGAGCAACCGAAGATTTTGGTGAATCCACATAATTCATTGTCTTTACTTTCTCGTTCAAGCATCCTTCACACTTCATTTGAACTGCTTCCCATAAGCTTTTTGAAGTGTAGTAACTGCTAAATTTATAGTTGAATTCTTGTGAAAAAGCCATTTCAAGAACCTCTCTAGTCTTCTTTTCTCTATCAAATTCTTTCTTTTCTTTCACCGTGAACTTTGATGGAGGTTTTGGAGTGTTCGGATCACCCAAGAAAGTGTAAGTAGGAGGGGTATATTCTTCCTCTATTGGTTTCCAAAAACCTTCATCGGTCAAAGAAACGTACTTAGAAAGCCGAGCTTTCCAAGTAGTATAATCATTTAGAGATACGAGTCTAGGAGGCGGGGGCCATGTTCCAAACTCATTCTTATAACACAACATCATTGTAACACTTAAACTTAGTAAAATTTTTTTTTTTTTTTTTTTTTTTACTAAGTACGCAGGAACAAATATAAGTACGCAGGAACAAAATTAAGTACGCAGGTGATAGGGTGCGAAAGCACACGTCTTTATTCCTTTGTTTTAATGTGTTCTAAGTAGTTTTATATTAGTTTTGAGTCAATTTTATGTACATTTGAGTCGTTGGTCTTATTTGTAGGAGCCCGGGAATATTAATGAAGAATACGTGAAGAAAACGAGCGAAGAAACGAAGCCCGGAAAAGTCCAAAGATCAAAAGACAATTTTCTGAAATTTAGGTCTCTCGCGGTACGCGAGAGACGAGTGTAATAATTCTCGCGGTACGCGGGAAACTCCAGGAATCCGCCCGACTATTTTGGTCCTCGCGGTATGCGAGGATCCAGTCAACCTTCTCTCGCGGTACGCGAGAGGGCCGTTTTCCGCAAAACCCTAATTTTCTAAATTAAAAAGATTTAAACGGCCATTATGAGGTAGTTCGATTCTAAGCCGTTCCAGGAAAGAAAAGAGGCGATTTTGGGAGTTTGGAAGAAGATTGAAGCTTAAAGATTAAAGCTTTGGATTCCGGGTTCGTAGTTATACGTTCTAGGTTTTAAAGACTTGATTTTTATCTTTGATTTTATGTTTTGAACCTATGGATCTTGCTATTTGCTTCTGTGTAGATGTTCTTAGTATGATTCTAGGCTAGATCCTTGATCTACCTAGGTCAATATGATGATTATGTGTTAAAGTTTCGATTTTTATTCGGTTTTTGGATTTGAATGTTGGATTTATGATGTAGTAAAGGTTTGAGTTTGTTTATGTGTGATGTTAGTGCATGTTTAATTCTGATTATGTGGTTGATTATGCTTTTCTGCGTTGATTGTGGTTGTCTGCCAGTTTGATCTTCGTTTCTGGTTCATAGACTTTAGGGTTTGTGAGTTAGAGTGGTGTCTAGACGTAGTAGCCATAGAAAACCTAGTTAATTACTGATTAGAAGTGAATGTGTGTCCTAGTTCAATACCCGAGAGGTGAGAATTAGTCGTTTAGTCTTCGTCATTAGGAATCCGAGTGTCAGCTGTCTGAGAGGAAGTTGGTATTAGGTGTCTAGTGATAGTTGCTATCCGAATCATAGTATCCATTCTAGAACTACCCCATGCATTCCTTGAGTGTATGGTAAGCGGTGAGACTGAGAGGTAATCCGTTTATTAGGGTACTTGTCATAGTAGGAAATACCCGAGAGGTGATCCGATCATCTGGTGAGTTAATATCCTTAGGTTGTCTTCTGGTCACATCCCGAGACCGAGAGTGATCGGGAATCCACTAGATATCTTTTAGGTGTTATATCTTTAGAAACCCAGATCCAACCTAGTTCCAAAACCGATAGAAGTTGAGCTTTACACATAGGATTCCGACCTAGGTAGTGACCTCTCCATTCTTGATTTCATCTTTAGTTTACTCTTGATAGCTTGAATTGTCCTTAGTTTATTGCATTCTTAGTTAATCTTTAGTGTAGTAAACCCCCCAATCAATTAATCATATTAAGTCCTAGTTAGAGTCTAATTTAGTTATTCAGTGTCTTTTGGGTTCGATATCCGGACTTCGTTAGGCTATATTGCATTGATCGGTACACTTGCCGGTTGTGTGGTCTAGTTTTAGGTCTAGTCTAGGTTTTATAAATTTAAAGCTAGAGAGTCTAGATTAGGTTTTATTTGATAGTTTTTATAGACCGTCTGGACGACATCATGTTTTTGGCGCCGTTGCCGGGGACACTTGGCAATAGCAATATTAGCTTTGACTAGTTCTTTGTTTGATTTTTGGTTTATTTGAGTCTTTTGTTTTCTTTTAAGTCTTGTGTGCTACTTGTGAGTCTTTATTCTGTTTCCTTCTTAGAGTCTTTCTGTTTATGCCCAATACTCGTTTGCAAGGATCACCATCTTTTGCAGCTTTTCAAGAGCCCGAACGAGAGCTTCACGAGCGCACCCGCGACTTTCGGGAGCGTTTAGAGGAGCTGGTTAAACCAAAGGTACGTCCTACTAGCCCAGTTCCATTTCCTACTATGGGTGACGCTAACCCACCGGCTAGACGTACGGTGCACCAGAGGGCCAGTGAGGGGGTCACGGGCGCGAGATCTTCGATCACACGCCCCACTATACCGAACACCAATTCTTGGCAGATCCCATCACATGTCATGAGTACGATCACTCATGCCACTCAATTCCATGGCCTCGAGGATGAGGATGCACCCGGACATTTGTCCCGCTTCGCGCGGATATGTGATACATTTAATATCACGGGTGTATCTAAGGACGCAATCTACTTGCGTCTCTTTCCATTCTCTCTTTCTGGGCGTGCATCTACTTGGCTCGACACTCTTCCCGACAATTCTATCACCACATGGGAGGATCTCGAAGCCAAGTTCTTCAAGAAATACTTTCCACCTTCCAGGGCCGCTCGCCTTCGGGACCAGATCCATTCGTTTCGGATGGATCCCGACGAGCCTTACCATATGGCCTGGGAGCGGTTCAACGCGCTGTTGAGCCGATGTCCCCAGCACGGTCTCCCCGACTGGGCACTAGTGGAGAAGTTCTATAATGGCCTCACCTTCGAGACGCAGCAAATGTTCAACACAGCTGCAGGAGGCCATATCATGGATAGACTCGAGCCTGAGGAGTGCGAGGATATGTTCGAGAGCTTCGCTCAAGCCGAACAGCAGCACCCACGTTCTGTTAGGGATTCCATCCCTACTGCTAGGTCACACGCCTCTTCTCCTAGAGGTGTGCATCAGGTCACTCCTGATACTAGCGTGGCTGCTGCCCTCGCCTCGATGGCGAATGAGATAAAGGAGCTCAAGCTCAGTGCTTTGAGGTGTCAGGTGTGCAGGGGAGGACACGACACCCGAGATTGCCCGGTAAATAATCAAGAGCATGTGAGCTATGCTGGCAACCAATACCAGAACCGAAATTACAACAATTCTAATACTTTTGGTTCGGGATGGAGATCTGGATTCACTGGTCGTCAGCAACAGTATGGAGGAGCAGAAGAAGGAGCGAGTTCTGGGAGCACTGTTGGGTCACGAAGGATTGAGGAGATGATGGAGACTCAGACACAGTTGCTTGCCCAGCTGGTGCAGAATAACAAGGATGCTCGGCTAAGACTGGATAGCCATGACACTTTGATGAAGAATCAGCAATCGGCGTTCCAGGATTTGCAACGCACGGTAGGAGACATTGCTAGGAGCATACATGATAGACAAGGAAGCCCTTCTACGGGCCCGAACGCTTCAGTGATGGCCGTGTCTATAGAGAGTGTGGAGAGTAAAGTGGTTGAAGAGGTTGACCCCCACTCTAAGGAGCATAATATTCCCTCAGTGGAGGAGGTGAATAAGATTGACTGGGAAGCTCGATTTGCTGAGATCGATGCTAGGATGCTAAAAGAGACCGAGTCGAATGCTGTTTCGACGAGGAGCATGATAGAGAAGGAGGATGAGAGCCCACCGGTAGTAGTAGAAGAAGAGCCGGTGGAGGAGGAGATAGTGGTTGAGGTGCCTACCAAGAAGGCACAGGAGAAGAAGAAGGGGGTGGAGATGAAGTCCCCCGAGATTGACTTGAGTCGTATTCCTTATCCCGCACGTGTGTTGCCACATAAACACGCTAAGGAATACGGTCACTTCCTTGATATGTTCACACAACTCAAGGTCAATCTCCCGTTTGTAGAGGTCCTCCAGCATATGCCCAAATATGCTAAGTTCTTAAAAGGCCTTCTTTCCAACAAGAAAAAACTTGAGGAGGTCTCTGGAGTCTCACTTGGTGAGCAGTGCTCGGCTGTGGTGCAAAATCATTTGCCAGAAAAGTTGTCTGATTCGGGTCGGTTCACGATCCCTTGCTTGTTGGGCAACCTACCATTACACCACGCGTTGGCCGACCTAGGCGCTAGCATCAATTTGATGCCCTATTCATTGTACAAGCAGCTGGACCTAGGTGAACCACAACCAACGCGCATGAGCATTTCCTTGGCTGACCGCTCAGTCAAGTATCCACGGGGAATAGTGGAAAATCTATTAGTGAAAGTGGGCAATTTTGTTTTCCCCGTGGATTTTGTGATTCTAGATATGGAGGTGGATGACAAGGTCCCACTCATCTTAGGACGCCCGTTCCTACGAACCGCAAAGGCGATGATTGATGTCTTTGACGGGAAGCTCACACTTCGTGTGGGGGATGAGGTCCTTACATTCAATGCTGTAGAGTCCGGGAAGGATGTTGGCGAGCACAGCCACTCCGTGTGCATGCTCGATTCTTTCATGGACCACCATTGGGACCCCGATCCGGTGATAGAAGTAGGTGAACCCGCCCCGAATATAGAAGAACCATATGATTGGGCGTTGGAGTTAGAAGGATTGCTAGATGAGCCAGACGATTATGGAGATGAGGTGCCTGATGATTTGCTGGAGATGATGGCAGAGTTTGAAGAGGTCATAGGCAAAACCCCAAGTGTGGGGAAGCTAGTAGAGATTGTGGAGGATCCCTATGATGATCCTGGTGAGAGTGAAGAGGTCATACCGCTGAAAATATCTATTCCTGAACCTTCACATGTCTTCACCCTTATTTGTGTTGAGGGGAGAGTTGAAAAACCGACCCCTAATTCTAATCCCCCTAGATCTAGGCCACCACGTAAGAGAACCCGCGAGTCGAGAGAGGTAGAGTTGAAGATGGAGCAAACCCCAAGTGTGGGGATATGTAAAGATGACAGTACACTCGGTTATTTGAACAATGTTATCTTCGGTCCGGGTAGGTTTAAGTTGTGGTGGAAGGACTGGATTGCTACATGTGATATGAGTTTAATGTTTGAGAGTAGTATTTGTTTGCTAGAGGTATGGAGGACCCGGAGGCCGCGCAGGATGAAGGCGGTACCGGTTAGGATCAAGGAGAAGCCTCCTGATAGGCTTGCTTGAGTCCTGGGCAAGTGCCCGGGATGTAGAGTTTGTATGATTTCATTGGGTTGAGTCCGTGTCTTTTTCTTTGTTTTTCGGTTTGTGTTTTGTTTTTGTCAAGTTTTGCAGGAATCCATGCTTAATTCGGTAAGGAAAATCGTCGGGAATGAAGCCCCAGGTATGGTTACATGTGTTTTTATGCTTGGGACAAGGTTTTAAGGAAGTGGGTGAAAATTTTTTCTTAAATGGCAAAAAATTTTTCTAAGTACAAAATTGAAAAAAAAAAAACTTCAAAACTTTCTGTTAACGACACCCTCCCGCGGTACGCGAAGAACGAGAGGAAGATCTCTCGCGGTACGCGAGAGACAAAAGTCTCGGCCGGCCTAACTTTTTGGCCTTCGCGGTACGCGAAAAATATCCCCTTCGACTTACGCGGTACGCGAGGGACTGCTGGTGTCACCCTATTTCCTTTGTTTCCCATGGTTTCCCGTACCCGTTTCTGTCCCCGTTTTCACTCACCACCACTATTCATCACCTACCTTCGTACCACCACTACCATGAAGCATCACCTTTAACCACCATCATCCATCACATTAATTCACCCACCTACCACCATCCGACCACCGTGACCATGGGAAACTAGAAACCGTTTATGACCGATGTTCGAACTTGCTGTGGTATTCATGTCTTTGTGTTTGCCACATGTCGAGTATGTTTTCTCTGCATCTATCTATCTTGAGTCTTTTAGTTTTCTTGAGTCTGTCTAGTCTCTATATTTTATTTGAGTCAGTTTAATGCTGTGGGTTTGTATGAGGTTTATTTTGCAGGTTTTATCATTCTGTCCGTACTCAATCTCCATTCGGGCGGGTTTGATGATTACCATTACTATCTTGTAAAGGCAACCCAACAGCTGATGTGTAACCGCGACCGAAATGCTATACGGTGCACACAAGGAAGAACGAAGCTGCATACTAGATTGCATCTACATTACCAGCTAAGTCGCTTCCTGTTCTGTTTTGTCCAATTTTTTTTTAGTTGTGTTTTGCTTCACATTGAGGACAATGTGTCTTTCAAGTGTGGGGATGTGAGTGTCTAGTTTGTTTAGTTTGTGTCTTTAAAAATTCAAAAATACAAAAAAAAAAAAAAAAAAAAAAAAATTGAAAAATTTGAAAAATGTTCTTGAAAATAATTGCATATATTTGGAAAATGATAGTAGAACTGGATCTATTTATGAGTTTAAAAGATTAAATAATTGAAAACGTGTCTAATTAGTGATGTTTTGGTAGACCCAGCTAACTAATAAAGCTTAAATATCCTGTTTGTGTTATTTAGGATTAATCACGGAATAAAATCATGATATCTTGTGGGTATTCATCTTAGAGTAATGGTAATACTGAAACTGTCAATATAGGGTGATAGGTACCACGATTAAGTTAAAATTTAAAGGTTTTTGAAATTTTTTATGGCACACCATTCTCTTTTTATGAGAATAAATCCGAGTTTCGGTGGCGCCCGCATTCCATAATCCATGTTATTCCATAATTTATGAGCTATACTGAGTTTTGCTTATGTGTTTCCCTCTGGGATAGCGACTTGGAGGATACATCCCTAAGTAAGATTTATGTGCTTCATTGATAGAATGTAGTCTATGTGTTACCCTCCGGGATAGTGACTTGGTTGAAACGCCTCTAGACGAAAGTTCTTTTGCTTATTATGCTCATTATCATCCATTCATTCATGATTTCATCTGATTTCTAAAAACCTGTAAATAGTAGTTTAACGTGGTAGGGTAAATCTATATGGTTTAATCCGTGCCTAAACATGACCTTGAGACGGGATTAGGTAGAGCTGTAACTTCTAAGTGTGAGTCACATAGATTGATTGATATGTTGTATAAAATGGATTTAGAACACGTAACGGGGGCTTGAAAGTTAGTGCTTGGGTTTAATCGGACAGAAATACTAATTGTTGCTTTTTAACACGTGAGTATGTTTTGAAAATTGAAATTTATGTTTGTTGAGTTAGATGCCAGTTATGATTCCATTTGCAGATTTTTCGAGGACGAAAAAAGGTTAAGTGTGGGGATATTTGATAGGGTGCGAAAGCACACGTCTTTATTCCTTTGTTTTAATGTGTTCTAAGTAGTTTTATATTAGTTTTGAGTCAATTTTATGTACATTTGAGTCGTTGGTCTTATTTGTAGGAGCCCGGGAATATTAATGAAGAATACGTGAAGAAAACGAGCGAAGAAACGAAGCCCGGAAAAGTCCAAAGATCAAAAGACAATTTTCTGAAATTTAGGTCTCTCGCGGTACGCGAGAGACGAGTGTAATAATTCTCGCGGTACGCGGGAAACTCCAGGAATCCGCCCGACTATTTTGGTCCTCGCGGTATGCGAGGATCCAGTCAACCTTCTCTCGCGGTACGCGAGAGGGCCGTTTTCCGCAAAACCCTAATTTTCTAAATTAAAAAGATTTAAACGGCCATTATGAGGTAGTTCGATTCTAAGCCGTTCCAGGAAAGAAAAGAGGCGATTTTGGGAGTTTGGAAGAAGATTGAAGCTTAAAGATTAAAGCTTTGGATTCCGGGTTCGTAGTTATACGTTCTAGGTTTTAAAGACTTGATTTTTATCTTTGATTTTATGTTTTGAACCTATGGATCTTGCTATTTGCTTCTGTGTAGATGTTCTTAGTATGATTCTAGGCTAGATCCTTGATCTACCTAGGTCAATATGATGATTATGTGTTAAAGTTTCGATTTTTATTCGGTTTTTGGATTTGAATGTTGGATTTATGATGTAGTAAAGGTTTGAGTTTGTTTATGTGTGATGTTAGTGCATGTTTAATTCTGATTATGTGGTTGATTATGCTTTTCTGCGTTGATTGTGGTTGTCTGCCAGTTTGATCTTCGTTTCTGGTTCATAGACTTTAGGGTTTGTGAGTTAGAGTGGTGTCTAGACGTAGTAGCCATAGAAAACCTAGTTAATTACTGATTAGAAGTGAATGTGTGTCCTAGTTCAATACCCGAGAGGTGAGAATTAGTCGTTTAGTCTTCGTCATTAGGAATCCGAGTGTCAGCTGTCTGAGAGGAAGTTGGTATTAGGTGTCTAGTGATAGTTGCTATCCGAATCATAGTATCCATTCTAGAACTACCCCATGCATTCCTTGAGTGTATGGTAAGCGGTGAGACTGAGAGGTAATCCGTTTATTAGGGTACTTGTCATAGTAGGAAATACCCGAGAGGTGATCCGATCATCTGGTGAGTTAATATCCTTAGGTTGTCTTCTGGTCACATCCCGAGACCGAGAGTGATCGGGAATCCACTAGATATCTTTTAGGTGTTATATCTTTAGAAACCCAGATCCAACCTAGTTCCAAAACCGATAGAAGTTGAGCTTTACACATAGGATTCCGACCTAGGTAGTGACCTCTCCATTCTTGATTTCATCTTTAGTTTACTCTTGATAGCTTGAATTGTCCTTAGTTTATTGCATTCTTAGTTAATCTTTAGTGTAGTAAACCCCCCAATCAATTAATCATATTAAGTCCTAGTTAGAGTCTAATTTAGTTATTCAGTGTCTTTTGGGTTCGATATCCGGACTTCGTTAGGCTATATTGCATTGATCGGTACACTTGCCGGTTGTGTGGTCTAGTTTTAGGTCGAGTATAGGTTTTATAAATTTAAAGCTAGAGAGTCTAGATTAGGTTTTATTTGATAGTTTTTATAGACCGTCTGGACGACATCAGCAGGAACAAAATTAAGTACGCAAAAAAGTCGAAAAATAAGGTCTGTTCACCTAATTTTTTTCAATCCATCACTCAAATCTTGTCTAAAATATGAAATTAATCCAACCAAAAGTTTAGAAATCCAATTCTAACAAACCCTAGATGAATAATTTATAAAATCAAACAACTATTGAGATATTTTGAAGCAATCTCAGTACGTGAAAGTGAGGAACAAGAACGCTCAGTTTTTGCTCAACAAACCTTGTAATTCAGTCCAAATCTAGTCGAAAATGTTCAATATCACTCCTATAACACTCAATTTCAAGAGCAAAGCTCTGATACCACTTGTAGGTCCCCCGGTGTTAGATCGATTGACGTATAGGAGATGAAACCAATCAACAGAGTGCGGAATCCTCTGTGATTAGCTTGAACAAGATGACTAGATACGATGAGAACAAACACAAGTATATAAAACTTTGGCTATTAGCATCAAACAACCGATTACAAAGGGTTTTCTCTCAAGAACTTGTTCAGACCTAGTTTCTACAAGAACCCTAACAGCTATTTATACTCACAGACTCAGGTTGCGTACTTGCTAAGTACGCAGGACAAACTCTCCCTGCGTACTTGCTAAGTACGCATCCACTAAAACAACCGAAAACACACATGAACAAAGACTCGACTATACAGCTCGATCAGATACAAACGACTCTCATAAACTACAAACAATCTTCAAGCTGCTTGTCACAAAACATGCTCCAACAGTATTTCTGACACTCTCGTGCAAAGTGTCCAAAATTCAGGCATTTGTAACACTTAGCCTTTGATTTATCAAAACCAATTTTAGCATTAGAATGCCCACCGATAAACTTTCTGCCTGTTCTATTCATAAACCATTTATCCCTTCTCAAGATCATGGTCATATTCCACCGAATATCCATATCTTACATGTCATCTGGATCCACCTGATTGAAATCTTCTTCAATTTTTTATGGATCAGTTACTTTGCCACCAATGAAGTTTTCATATGCCAACATGCAAGATGAAAACAATGCTACATGATCTTCTGCAATTTTTGCAAAAGCAGGTGTCGGTGTAGATGTTGGACTTCTTGGTTGGTGTGAATTTGAACTTGTAGCAGCAAAACATGCATGACTATTATTACCTTCTTCTTGTGTAGGATTCCCTGATAACAAAGCAATACCCTGTCCAGTGGTTTTTGATGTGGAAGAGGCTCCAAAGTACATTGACGGTTCTTGCACTAACGGTCTGCTAGTGGTTTCTTTCTTTCTTAAATTCATGTGCTTGGATTTTACCTATTACCTCATCAATGGTCATTTCAAAGAATTTAGAGTTTTTCTTAAAAGGGTTGTGTACATGTCAAATTTGGAGGGTAAAGCATCAAGAAAATTTTCAAATAGTTCATCATCCAGATATTTAATTCATAAGACTTAAGTTCAGTCTGAAGATGATAGAATCTAGAGATAAGTTCATCAATGGATTCTTGTTCAAAATATCTGAAACATTCATATTGTTTTCTTAACAATTCCCTTTTACTTTTCTTAACATCACTGTTACCCTCAAACTGTTTTTCCAAAGCTTTCCACAAGTCTTTCGAGGAATCATACCCTCTGAAACTGTGAAATATGTCTCGGGTTAGTGCCATGGTTAAAGAACCATGTGCCTTCTTTTCTAAATCATATGCTTTCTTTTCTTCAGCATCAAGTCTAGAGATTGGTTTGGGTTTGGTTTCACCATGGAATTCATGGGTTGGATGTTTATAACCTTCTAAAATAGGTATCCACATGTTAGAATCTGTGTATGACACATATTCCTCAAATCTAGCTTTCCAGTTGGAATAGTCATTCACATTTATTAAAATTGGGGGTTTCTGTGGAGTGCCTATTTCGTTGTCGTAATTCAACAGGCTACTAAGATTTTGAAGGTTTGCCATTTGTGAAAAGTCTCAGAAGTCTGAATATTTGGCTTTAAGTACGTATGAACAGAAAGGCCTTGCGTACTTATAAGTGCGCACGAAGACAAATACGAAGTACGCATGAGCTATCAAGTACGCATGAACTGATAACTACGCACAAGAGATTAAGTATACAAGAATTTAGACAAGTATACAGGATTCAAATACGCATGAACTTAAGTACGCAAGGATTATGACAAGTATGCAGGAAGTGTGACAAGTACGCAGGAAACCAAAAGATGGTCTTTGACAACTGTATCCACTTGTCCTGATCAAAAGATGATCTGACCGAGTTGTAGTGTATGAACAATGTGATTTGAACAAGTGGCCAGACTGAGAAATAGACAGAAAAATGATGATTGTAACAACAAAACAAGAACAACACAATGATGGAATGGGATTCTTTCAAGATGAACAAATGTGTGAAACAAGACTCAAGAATCACCAATGCAGATGTAAACAGAAACACATATGGATGACATATGTTCCTAACATTCTCACAACACTCGGAAATAAGAGCAAATGGCTCTGATACCACTTGTAGGTCCCCCCGGGTGGGTGTTTCGGATCGATATCGTGTGAGAACGTAGCCTAGTAAACAGGTGCAGAATGACCGTTACTAGGTCGAACAATGTAAGAATGATCGTATGACAATCAACACGAGATGATACTAATAAATACATGGTCTATTGATTTCATAGTGTTTCAAACAAGTACAGAAACAGATTGAATGACTTCTGGACTGATACAATATTGATCTGTGCGTACTTGTGTGTGCAAAAGTACATCTATGTGTAAAATGAAACAACCTATGGTATTTATAGACTTGGTCCATGCGTACTTGGCAAGTACGCATGACCATCCTTCATGCGTACTTGCTAAGTACGCATGACCATCCTTCATGCGTACTTGCTAAGTACGCATCACCATTCTTCATGCGTACTTGCTAAGTACGCATCACCATTGTACTTGGCAAATACGCATGAACTCATCCTTGCGTATTTGTTTAGTACAATATCAAAATACATCACGTTCAGACATAAACATACATAATACAACTCAATAAGAAAAATACAACAAATACTACATACATACAAGACTGAACTAAATAATAACAAAAGCTTCAGCTGTATCCAGAGTGCCTGTCATAAAACATGCATCAACACTACACGACTCATGATTTAGAGTTGGGAGCTATAGTGTTTGCACTGAAAATCTGAAGACATTACTTGTACGGTACCAAATGCACCATCTACACCGATAACATGAGTCTTCAGCACATCTTCGAACAGAAAGAGTTGAACATGCGACAACGTCATTGTATCGAACTCTTGAAGGATTATGATTGTGCTATCAAGTATCATCCGGGCAAGGCTAACGTGGTAGGCAATGCCCTAAGCCAGAAAGAAACCAAACCTAGACGAGTCCGAGCATTGCAACTCACTATTCACACCGGATTACCCGATCAAATCCGTAATGCTCAACTCGAAGCCCTGAAAGAGGAAAACCTACTGTTAGAAGCCACACGTGGCATGGAGAAACAACTTGAGGTTAAATCGGACGATATTCACTATTTCACAGAGCGAATATGAGTTCCAGTGTACGGGAACATAAGAGAACATGTAATGGATGAAGCTCACAAATCTCGATATTCTATTTATCCTGGTTCCGATAAAATATATCACGATATGGAAGTGTTGTATTGATCGCCGAATATGAAAGCTTATATAGCCACCTATGTAAGCAAGTGCCTGACCTACTCGCAGGTCAAAGTCGAATACCAAAAGCCGTCTGGTTTGCTCCAACAATCGGAAATCCCGATGTAGAAATGGGAGCAGATTTCCATGGACTTTATCAATAAACTACCTTGAACTCCGAGCGGATGCGACACCATCTGGGTGATCGTAGATCGTTTGACTAAATCCGCTCACTTTCTACCAATTAAAGAGACTGATAAGATGGAAAAGCTTACTCGTATTTATCTGAAGGAAGTAGTCTATCGGCACGTAGTGCCAATTTCTGTCATTTCTGATCGAGACGCTCGATTCACCTCACGTTTCTGGCAATCATTACAAAAAGCTCTAGGCACGCGCCTGGATATGAGCACAGTGTACCATCCTCAAATAGATGGCGAGACTGAACGTACTATTCAAATTCTAAAGGACATGTTACGAGCTTGTGTAATTGACTTCGGTAACAGTTGGGAGACTCATCTGCCTTTAGTAGAGTTCTCCTACAATAGTAGCTATCATACTAGCATCAAGACAACACCTTTTGAGGCATTGTACGGACGGAAGTGCCGATCACCTATTTTTTGGGCTGAAGTTGGGGATTGTAATCCCCAGGAAATGTCCGGTCTTTGTTTTAACTATTCCGACAAATGTAAATTCTATATTTTTATGATTTGCATTTATTTATCTATTATACTTCATGAGCATACATATGCATACATTGGGTGCATTCATTTCAAATTCAATAGATATTTATTTGTAGCCTTAAAATGTTTTCAATCCTATTAAACAAATACATAAATTTATGTTATGATTCCTATAAATAAATGTAGGAATTTATAAATATTAAATTTCATAAATTATCAAGTAAATAAACCTTAAATAAATAGAAGCATTTTTATTTTACAAAAATTATGGTTTTGCATATATAACATCTAGTTGTATTATAGAAATTATTAAATTTATAAAGACCTTAATGAATTTTGTTTTATAAAGTCCAGGGTCTAAGTGGTAAATCCTGAAACTTAATTTCTAATTAAAACAAAGTTTTTACATAAGATGTTAATAAGCTGGAACCTCGAGGACCTGTTCTGCCAATTCCCAAACTCCCCAAATGCAGTCCCGAGTTCGAGACACCCCTCCACCGATTTTCAATCGCTTAATCCCAATATCACGATTTAGATCCGCCGCCGACCGGGGGTGTGACATGGATAGCCAACTTACGGTTCCTGAACTCGTGCACGAAACCTCAGAGAAAATTATGCAAATCTGAAATCGTATGGGGGCAGCCCGTGACCGTCAAAAGAGCTATGCCGATAAGCGTCAGAAATCGTTGGAATTTCAAGTGGACGACATGGTCCTATTAAAGGTCTCACCTAGGAAAGGAGTAATTCGTTTTGGGAAACGAGGAAAGCTAAATCCTCGTTATGTTGGACCGTTCAAGATAGTGAAGAGAATTGGTTCAGTAGCGTACCAACTAGACCTACCTGAAGGACTTAGTGGTGTACACAACGTCTTTCACGTCTCAAACTTAAAGAAATGTCTAGTTGACGAGACACTCGTGATTCCACTTGAGGAACTAGAAATTGACGAACAATTACGTTTCATTGAAGAACCGGTTGAAATCATGGATAGGGAAGTCAAGACGCTCAAGCGTAGTAAAATCCCTATTGTCAGAGTTCGTTGGAACTCGAAACGCGGATCGGAATTGACATTGGAGTGCGAGGATCAGATGATGCACAAGTATCCTCATCTTTTCAAGCAATCCACGTCAAACACATAAGGTACAATTTTAATTTTCGGGACGAAAATTCTTTCAAATAGGGGATGATGTGACGTCCATAATTTTTTTTAATTTTTTATTATTATTTTAATTTTCCGGACGAAAATTCCTTCAACTAGGGGATGATGTGACACCCGACAAATTCCGGTTAACCCCGTTAACTCTGTTACAAACCACAAGGACCAATTCTGCCATAAACCCAAACTTATACACATAAAACACAAGGACTATTTCTGTAAATACCCTAAACTCAATTGTTTTGACTTTAAAAGTCAAAATTGGATGTTCTTGATCCAATTCCAATCGAATTCTCCAAGTCTGTTCGGATTCATGACTGTTATGCAAGCCTTAAGTAATTTCTATCGTTTCCCAATCATTTACACGCATTATTGGTCCATAATGGTTGCGAATTAAAGTCCACAAACCATAACCGTCGACCCCTTCGTCGATTACCATCAAACTCGTCCAATTCGCTTATCTATAATACTATATAATATGGATTGGATGGACATTATTGTCATTTATCATATTTTTTAAGACACCCAACACTGTTCTTTTTACATACGGTACAAGTTACTATTTAACCCCGGTGTACCCTCAATAGTATGATGAGTTACCATTTAACCCCTTAGTAACCCCCAGTAGTATTTAATTCGGTCTTAAATTCACTCAAATCTTCCTCAGTCGTTTTCTTCTCCAAGCTATTGAAAGGGCCGTTCTTTTTCCTCCATGGTCGTTCCCCTACACTGCAATTGAAGGCAAACATCAATTCTCATCAATTTCTGCTCTCCCGTACACTGCAATTGAATCGTTTCTCCTTTAATGGATTTCTGAATCGCCCCGTCTGTTTCCAACCCCCCTGTTAAGAACTCGGCCATGGAAATCTCACACCCAAATGACAAGGACCACATTGATATGCAGACGATGCTTTGATGGTCAGATATGGTCTCCGACGACTGAGGTGAGTTTTTGACGATTAATTATAATTGAATTTTCAGTTCAGGAAAACCCCAATTTGACTTGTGTAAGTGTTCTTCGTTTGTTTGATTTGCTTCTATTTGTGATTGAATTCGTTTTGTTTTTTCGAAATATGATTTGGTTGGTTTGTTGATTTAGGTGAGGACAGTGGGACTAAAAAGCTTTAAGACAACATTTGATTTACATGATATTCTAATTTCATCAGCAGCTACATCTGCAGCATATAAGTAACTGCCAATTTACCTCCTTGAAGGTATGGTGTGGTGTGTCATTGATATTAATAAATCTAACTGAAACTTACTACGTGCAGTTTTCTAATTGTAGAACAAAATACATGTTCATTTATTAACGGGGCAGCAACAGCACTTTGGAATAATCAAGAAGGTAAAATTCATAATAGATACATTGATTAATATCTTATTGTTTAGGGTTAATCTTAGTTTACTAATTTTGTGGCCATTATGTGTTTTAATCAAAATAGTTTGATATATCGGCAGTGTTTTCATCACACATTGATTTATATATAGGAATGTTAGGAGAACTTGAGTTATATCTTAATTATATTAGACTAAAACTCCTAAAATCATCATTTAGATCAACTGTTACACTGGTTGCTTCTAAAATATATCAGTAGTAAATTAATTTGTTTGTGTATGTGTGCACTTTTGGGATAAGGTGATAGAAGGTCAAGCATGTGCCAAGATATATTTGCTCTGTCTCCTTTATGTCTGGGGTTCATACATTTATTTGTCATATTTTTTAAGTGTTGGTGGATAATGTGCAAGTAAGAATGGGTGGCTTTTGGGTTTGGTTAATTTGTCAAAGCTGTACTTAAATAGATGTACATGGATACATGGTGGTCTTGTTCATTTAAGAGGTATTTTTTGTGTTAACTCATAATTTTTTTATTATCTCACATTTTTCGGTTGTCTGATTAGGTGTTTTAAAAGTGAATGTGTGATCTTAAATAACCAAAATGAGATGAACAACTATGATAAAAATTTACTGCAGGATGTGTTTGAAGTTCTAATAATCGTGTATGATGGTCTCTGGTGTTCGGCAAATTTTTATTAGCTAAAGAACTAGATTAAATAAGGGTATATGAGCAATTTTACTCTACCTTTTGATGATCATTTTTCGTACTTTGACCTGCCAAATAACCATCTAATTGTGATCAAGTGATTCCAATGAAGTATGAAAAAAATAGTTGTTTTCTTGAATTTGGTTGGTGTATAATATTATAATGTTTTATTTAGTAGGTGTAAAAAAACTCGAATCACTTAATATCAACTCCTGTAATTGTATTACCGATGTAGATATGAAGCCTCTCTCAGGTAATTGTTTTTACTTCTTAATAATGTAAATAAATTACTTTTTATTATTACCTCTAATCAGTGTTTCGTGATATAATGCTACAACATACAGGATCAAGAAAAAGTACTTTCTTTTAATAATTCAAAATTTTAATACACTTTCTAATGAACTTAAAAGAATCTAAATATCATATATTATACTGATAATTATTCTTTTTATGTTTCTGACCTTACAAACTTGAAAGAATTACAAATTTCATGCAGCAAGGTCACAGATCATGGTGTCGCATTCTTGAAAGGTCACTCGAGTTTTGATTTTTAAACTGCACGTATTTTCCTTTTGATTGTGTAAGTGTTTGAATTTAAATTAATACGTGTTTTCTATTTTCAGGTCTACACAAGCTTTCATTGCTAAACATGGAATGCTGCCCTATAACCGCAGCATGCTTGGATTCACTTACATGTTTTTTATATATAGGTATTATATTATCTTTTTTTTTTCTTCATAAATTGATTATATCACTGGATAGTTAAGTTTCTGATTTAATATTTGTTAATTAATTATTCAGATGTTGTTGCTCTTCTTTATTTGAATGTAAGCAGATCTAATCTGACTGATGAAGGGTGTGAATATTTTTCAAGTAAGCCTTTTTATTTCTGTGATGTGCTTTTTAGAGCATATACAGTTTTTGTTTCAAATTTACAAAAATAAGTAAAATAAAAACATTTTTTATGCAGAGCTAGAGTCTTTAAAAGTGCTTAATTTGGGATTCAATGATATATCACCAGAAAGGTGAAATTATTAACATCTGTTTATATACGTAGAGGGTGATGGTATTGAGGATGGACATAAGGTGTTTGATGAAATGACTCAGAGAGATGCAATATCTTGGAACAGTCTTCTTTATGGGCATATTAAGTTGGGACAGTTGAAAAGGGTGAGACAGTTGTTTGAGGACATGCCAGATGTTGCTACAACGAATATGATAGGGGTACTCGCTACTTCAACAAATACAAGTCAGAGTGAGGGTCTTGATGTTCTCGCTTAAATCAGTTGCTTGAGGTAGCTGCTAAGATCAGAGCACCGTTAGTCTCACCGAAGGAGGGGGCCTCCTGCGATCAGCCTCCGACGTGAGAATAAGATAACGGTTCTTTGGGAGTGATAAAGGACCTTGGAACGAGAGTGGTAAGTGTAAAAGCATGAAAGTGAGAAGTGATAATGGACTTGGGTCTTAGAGAGTTCAAGTCCTTCTCTTATACCTGAGTCTGCCTCTCGCTTCGTGCTATATGCGGGGGTATCCCCTTCTCTTTCCTGTCCCTGTAGTAAGGTGTTTTCCCTTTTGGTGTAAAGAGTCAAAGTCCCTTATAGGGACAAAGGTCTCTCTCTTCAAGGCCATTAAGACACGTTGTCCTATAGCCTTGACTTCCTGAAGATTCTAAACGGGTCGCTATCACCTATGCCATGTCACATTGTTGCTTGGGAGACATGGCTTTGTGGTTCTGCTTAGTATGTGTGCTTCATTGATGAAGTCGGGCTTCGTGGCCGTACCCACGTCATCAGCCCCCAGTCAGGAGCGCTTATTGTGTAGTAATGAGGGCTTCTGACTAAACCCTATTAAAAAATTCGTTTCGTTTCTTTACTTCTTCCATCTCTAAATGATCTGGTTTTGTTTCAATTTCTGGTTGGATAATTCAGCGCGGGCTTCTCGAGGTGATGGGACGGCTTGTGTCAGTTATCATTAATCTTTCTCTCTCCCGATTTCAATTTGAATTTTGAAAAAACAATCCCTTTATATTCAACCAAACCTTCATTTTGAATCTTTTCCAATTTCACAAGCGGTTTCTTCCCCAAAGGGTTCCTTTCTTCCTTGTTCTTGCTTCTTGTCTGCCGATTGGCGCTTTTTGGAGGTTAGTTTTCATTTCTCTTTGTCGCTCTCTTCCATAACAATGTCTAAGAACTATTTAAGCATCCAGACCTCGAAAATGACCCAATCTGCGGTGGACGAGTTCTGCAACCAATGAGGTTTGGATGTGAAGTTTCGTCCAACCGCTCCGATCATGGGGAAAACCGTCGATCAGTGTCTGGAGGGCATGCTTGCCATATACAGTCGTCATTTTTAATTTTCAAACCTCCGATACCCATTTTCCCTCTTTTTCTTGAGTACTATCGTCTTAACTTTGGTCAATTGTCGCCTGTTGGAGTTAGTAAAGTCATCCACTTTGAGGTTGTGTGTAGATCTCTTGGTCATGAACCAGACCTTACCATGTTTCGCCGTTTCTTCCGCCTCACGAAGAATGGTGACTGGTATACCGTAGAGAAAACCAAGTGTGAGGAGGGACTTGTGTGGCCGTAACTATTTCTTGCCTTCGTTCCTGGAAGGATCACTTCTTCTGGGTTTCGAATGATATTCTGCCCTTTACTATAATCCCTAGAAAACCATCTAACCCACTTAACCCTGCCGAACCTGATGTTTCATCCTTGGACCCTGTTTTTTATAGTAAGCTTAAGTCTTTTTCTTCTCCGCTTCATATTTATCCGGAGCAGTTGCTTGTGAAGCTTGGGTTGAGTGTGCTATGGGATCCAGCTTTTGTTCCTCTGTTAACTCTAAATGGGGAGGGTATGGATTTGACTTTACTTTTGCTCATATGTTTGTTTGATTTCTTTTGCTTATTGTGTGTCCTTTCTTTGTAGACATGAGTGCCTTGGACTTTCTTTTGTTGGAAGATACTTTGGATGTGGAGGAGGATAGGAGAGAGCTGGAGAAAGGTGAGACTACTGAGTTGGTGCTGAATAAGTATGTTCGTTATGAGGCTGTTGTTTACACTGGTGTTTCGGATGTTGCTAGCATGAAGCATGTTAAGGGTAAGGGCAAGAAGCTTGCGTCTGCCCCTAAAGTTAAGAAAGGTAAAGCTCATCTGCGTTCTAGCAAGAGGCTTGCTACATCTAGTGCTCGTGCGTCTGCTACTCCATCTCCTGGACCCATTGATGTTTCTGACAATGAGGATGGTTTTCTTGCTGGTTGTACTGGGTCCGTTCCTTCCACGGTGAAGCTGGAGCCCTTGGATGGTGAAAGTGATAGTGGTGATTCGGGTGGTAGTGGTGGTAAAAAACATGAGCTTGTACCGGAGGAGGCTAGTAATGTTTATGTTCTAGACTGGTCTATCAAGAATGGTGATTCTGTGAAGAGTCATTTTTTTTTGCCAGGAAATGGTTTACCACTTCTTCCGACCGTGATGCTCTTCGTTGTGATACAGATCAGGCACTTATTGGACGTATTCTTGCCAATGCTTCTAGACTTCTTACCTCTATCCCTAAAGGTATTGATCGGCTTTGTGCTAATGCCAAGAAAGCTGATCGTGCGGACCAAAAGAACTTTGCTTTGAAGGAACAACTTGCCAATGCTCAGAACCAAGTGTCTGATTTGTCTGTTCATGAGAAACAGCTTGTTCAAGATCTTGATACTGCTCGTAAGCAGTATGATGTTGATAGTGAGAAGCTTGCTTCATTGCAGCAGATTTTGGAGGAAGAGAAGGCAAAGATGGATGCTGAGAGGATTGCGCTTGATGCTGAGAGGTCAGTGGTTCAAGCAGAGAGGGAAGGGTTGGATGCTGCCATTGAAGAATGGAAGTCTCGGGCTGAGGTTCTTGCTGGGGAAAAAAGGTGGCTCATCGAGCACGGGTTTCAACAGGTTGTTGCTTATCTTCTTCACAGTAATGAGTTCAGTGCTCCCCTGAGCGTTGTATACAAGAAGCTTTTGAAGCGTGGAAGTCATATGTGACTTGTTTCTGGTTACAAGAATCAGCCTTTGAAGCCAATCTCTGAGTGCAGCAATTACCATCCTGAGGCAGAGCAGGAGTCTATTGAATCTATTCAACAGATGGAGCAGCTAACATATCCTTACATTCATGAATTGTCTAAATATTTTGATAGGTCGTTGTCTGAGCTGCAAGCTTTGGAGCCTCAAGGTTTGAAGAGGGAAGCTGCTGAGTCCGTGCTGAAATCTCTTGGAAGCAAGCGCTCGCGGGACGAAGCTGGTGGTTCTAAGTCCCTTGCCTCGGTCTCCCTGGGAGGGAACGCGGGGCAGAGCAAAAAGAGCCGATCTGACTCGGTTTCAGAGGCGAAGACTCAAGCTTCTATTGGACTCTAGGATGCTGATACTCCATACATAGTTGTTGCTGCTTCTACTGAGGAGAGCGTTGGTACAGGACCGAAGCCTGATTCTGCTAATCCGGAGAAGGCTGGTGATCCTTCTATTTGATTTGAACCTTTTATGGGTGTTGTTGTCATGTTGAACAATTTGTATTCTTTTCCTTCTGAACATGCTATTTGGACCCTGCGTGGTCATGTTTGTTGTAAGCCTTTGTTGGCGTAAACAATTTAATTTGCTTGTCTTAGCTTTATAGTGCCCTTCATGGTTTGAACTTGCTGTTGTTGAAAAAGCCTTTTGGATCTTTCATTGTACACCTTGCTTGTAACTTGACCTTATCGGGTCATATGTCTTATTGGTTTGCTTGTATAGTCAAACTTTTGAGCCAAGGGTTTACCTTGTTGGCTAGATTTTCTTTTAGTGAGAATATAAGATGCGTTCCCTTGCTATAATTTTTATATGTTTGTGTTTTCATAATTCGAGGATTTATTAAGGCATGATGCTGCAGACATCGTACTAGATAATTCCAAGTTATTACTAACACGAAATGTTATCCTATCTGTTGGAAGCCCTTTATATTTGTGATTTTACTTGAATTTATGCTTATGGAGCATTGTTGTTGGGAGCTCACCCGCTTCATAGGTAAACAAGACTTAGTACCTAAGGAGTTGTATTGTTTTAGGAACTCAACCTTTATACGGGTAAGGCAAAACTTGAACCCGTTGAGCGTTTTGGGCTAGGAGCTCATCCCTTTACATGGAGAGGTTTTACTCGGACCCCATGGAGCTATATTTACAAGAGCTCACCCTCGATAGGATAACAAGGTACCAAGTATACTTCAAAATGCTCATTTCATTCATTAAACTTGTTTCATACAGAAGATTTGTCGTGAAATGCCTCTTGGGCTACATTGATCATGGCTTATATAAAGAAGCGTCGTAGGTGTTTGGCGTTCCAGTGTCTTGGAAGCCTTTTTCTGTCCATGTCATCAAGTTTGTAAGAGCCTCCTCTGTGCGCTTCTGCAATCTGGTAAGGACCTTCCTATTTAGGGCCCAATTTTCCTGTATGCTCTTGCCTGCTTGCGTCATTGTTTTGAAGTACTAGATCTCCAACTTTAAAACTTTCGTGTTTCTCTCTTGTTGTAGTAGAATTCCATTTTTTGCTTATATCTGGCCTCCCTGATTCTTGAATGATCTCTGGCTTCTTCTAGGAGGTCGAGGTTCTGCATTATTTCTGCATTATCTTGATGCGCATCTTGATTGTTGATTCGATGTGTGGCCACCCCTATTTTGGCAGAAATCATTGCTTCTGAGCCGAAGACTAAACTGTATGGGGTGCGGCCGTGACTTGTTTTCTCTGTTGTTCTGATAGCCCACAGGACGCTTGGTAACTCTTCCAGCCAATCTTTACCGTGTCGTCCAAACCTTGTTTTTATCCCGGATACAATGCTCCGATTCATTCGTTCAACTTGGCCATTGGACTGAGGGTAAGCGACGGAACTAACGATTTACTTTATGTGTAGCTCCGTACACCAAGCGCTGGATGGTTTATCAGCGAACTGCTTGCCATTGTCAGTGACAATTTTTCCAGGAAGGCCGAAGCGGCATATGATTTGTTCCCATACGAAGTTTATCACATGCTTGGCAATAGTTATATTTTGGTCGATACGATCGAATTTACAAATGATTTGATTTTTAATCAAGGCGATTACCTGCTTGCCCGTGATCGAAGCTAGTGGTTTGACCTTGGGCCACTTGGTGAAGTAGTCGACCGCTACCAGCAAGAACTTGACTTTTCCTCTTGCTTCGGGGAATGGGCCAACAATGTCCATTCCCCATTTGTAGGACGTCCATGCTGAAGTAACGGTCACCAGATCGTGCTTCGGACTTGCTTTGATTGGTGCATGCAGGTGGCAGCCTTCACACTTGTGTATTTCTTCCGAAGCGTCCTTATGCATTGTGGGCCAGTAATAACCCAAGTTCATCAGTTTTGTGACCACTGATCTAGGACCAGAGTGAGTCCCACATATTCCTTCGTGCACCTCTCTGATCAAGTAGTTACTTTGATCTGGTCCGACTCAACGAAGGAGAGGTGATAAGTAGGACTTCTTGTAAAGATAGCCATCTTCGATCACGTATTGTTTAGCTTTTATCTGCAGCCTTACTGCTTTTGCTTCATCATATGGCAGCGTTCCTTCCTTTAAGAAGTCTGTGACCAGAGTCATCCAGTTCTTTTCCTCTTCACTTATGACATCGTGTGTTTCTTCCTCATGGGTGGATGGAACTTTGCGTACTTCCACCAGGACCTTCTTAGTTAGGTGCGAAAGGTAAGTGAGGCCAGCTTGCTAAGGGCATCGGCCTGCTTGTTCTTAGATCATGGCACTTGCTTCACGCTGCAACTCTCAAAACTTTGCATTAACTCTTGTGCTTTAGCTTTGTATTTCTTCATGCTTTCCTCTTTTGCCAGGTACTGGTTGTTGACCTGGCTGGCTATTAGTAGTGAGTCAACAAACACTTGTATTTTTTACACCTTCATCACTTTAGCTATCCTCAGGCCTGCAAGTAGGGCTTCGTATTCGGCTTCATTATTGGTGCTTGGGAAGTCTAAACGAAGGGCGTATGTGAATTCTTTCCCCTCAGGGTCTAATAGTACCAGACCAGCTCCGGAGCTAGAAGCTCCGTCATCAAATAACATCCATGTGTTAGGAGGACGCTCCTGCTGTTCATCATTCTTTACTATCTTTGTTGCTTATTTCGGTTCTTCCGGGACTTCGGCAAGAAAATCGGCTAGGACTTGAGCCTTAATCGCTGTTCTTGGTACATATTCTATCTTGTGTTCCCCAAGCTCGATGGCCCATTTTGCTAATCTACCAGACATTTCAGGCCTTTCGAGTATTGTTCCGATAGGTTGATTGGTGACAACCTTTATTGGGTGTGCTTGGAAGTATCTTCTCAATCTTCTTGCAATTTCTCCATTGTAGGGTAGTTTATCACAGCTTCTTTCAGTGCTCTGCTTATGAAGCAGCACATCACTTACAACATTATTACCTGCTGAAAGATAAATAAAGATTAGTTCTCCAACCTCGAGTGCTATCAGTGTAGGTAGTGAGGCTAGATTTTCTTTCAACTTCTGAAAGGCAGCCTCAGCTTCTTCTGTCCACCTGAAATCTTTCTTGTCTAAGCCTTCAGTGTTTGGAAGAAGGGTAGTGATTTTTCTGCTGATTTTGACAAAAATCACTTAAGGGCGGCAATTTTTCCATTTAAGCTTTGCAAATATTTATTTGTTCTTGGAGACCTCATCTCCATGACCGCTCGAACCTTGCTAGGATTAGCTTTTATGCTTTGCTTTACTACGATATGGCCCAGGAACTTGCCCTCTTCAAAGTCGAATGAGTAGTTTCCTGGGTTGAGCTTCATGCTGATGATTCGGAGGTTGTCGAATGTTTCTCTGGTGTCTTTTATCATTCCTTCTTCATTCTTGCTTTTAATCACTAGATCATCAACATAGGCCTCCATGTTTCTCCCTATCTGATCTATTAATGTTTTGTCGATCACCCTTTGATAGGTAGCTCCTGCGTTCTTGAGGCCGAAAGGCATCTTCTTGTAACAAAAGATCCCTTTGTCTGTATGAAAAGCCGTTTTTTTTTCATCTTCTTCCTTTATGTGTATTTGATGATAACCCTTGTAGGCGTCTAAAAAGCACTTGTACTTGAAACCTGTCAAAGAGTCAACTTTCAAGTCTATTTCTGGCAAAGGATAACAATCCTTTGGACATGCCTGATTTATATTTTTAAAAGCGACACACATATGCCAGGAGCCGTCTGATTTTTTGACCAGAATTGGGTTTGCCACCCATGATTGGTATTGCACTTCCCTTAGGATTCCTGCTTTTACTAGTTTGTCTACCTCCATACATGCAGCTTGGCTTCTGTCAGGGGCCAAACTTCTTTTCTTTTGTATTATGGGCTTGATACCGGGTGCTATGTTGAGGGAGTGTTCATCTATATCCCTTGATACTTCCACCATGTCAGTAGGACACCAAGCAAACACGTCCTTGCTTTCCCTCAATAGGTCTTTCAGTTTGCTTATCGCCATGGGTGAGAGATCACTACTTATCTTCACTTTCTGGTCCAGGTATGAAGGATGTATGCTCAGCTCTAAGATTTTCTTTTGCTTCTGCTCCTCATCCTCTTCTGCAGCAGCGATGAGTAGAGCTTCCTTCTTTGGCTTGAATGTTGCTATCCCCCGATCAGTGGGGAACTTCATTAGACCGTGCGTAGTGGAAACTACGGCTCCAAAGGTGCTTATACCCATCCTTCCAATGATTATGTTATACCTTGATGGTGCCCGGACAACTAGGAACGTATGAATCTCCGTTCGGGAGAGTGATCCGTCCCTGAGACAAACTGTCAACTTTATTTTGCCCAGTGGGAGCACTCTTTCTCTCGAGAACCCGATGAGTGGAGTGTCTGCTTCTTCCAATCTTGTCTTAACTTCCTCTTTTAGTTGTAAGAAGCATCTTTCATACATGTTTTCGGAAGCGGCTCCGCAATCCATGTATATCCTGTCAACGAACGTCCCTTCTATTTCAGCTTCCAAAATGATTGGCGTAAAGATCAGCTCGGCTTCCTCCGTTGGGGGGAAGCATATGCATTGCTTGTCCCAAGATTCTCTCCTGGACCTTTTCTGTGTCTCGCTTCTGGTGAGGTGTATCATGTTCATCTCCTTACCTTTTCCTATTCCCTTCGAATCTTTCTTCTTTTTAATGTCCTTTACTAAATGAGCGAGTTCTCTGGATTTCACTGCTTCTTCTATCCGCTTCTTTAGCTGGTAGCAGTCATTGGTGTGATGACCTCTGTCGTCATGGAATTCACAATACTTGCTTGAGCTTCTTGCTTCTGAAGATTTTGTGAGAGGATGCGGAGGTCTGAAGCTGTACCTAGCTTCCTCAGTTGCCATTATCTCTTATGGTGTCTTAGTTAAAGCTGTAAAGGCAACGTACTTTTCTTTTTCCGGCGTGCTCTTGTGGTATGGAGGACGATAACGGTCGTCCATGTTTTCTTGAATCACGATGGCGGTTGGACCTTCTTTCCACTAAGGAATGGAACTTCGGCTTCGTGCCAGAAGAGTGGTGACTTTTCCAAGGGTCTCACCTCTTGGATTCGAGATTTTGCAATGCTTCTTTTCCCTTTAAGTATGCTTCTGCTCGTTCAAGAGCTTCATCTATGGTTTGAGGGATGTTCTTGTTCAAATCTTCAATGAGTTGTTTCAGCCGTACTGCGTTCATGAAGCAAGTTACCCTCATCTTTTCTGTTGCCCCTGCTTGGACAATCCTTCTTCTTGTATCTGTCTATGAAACTTCGGAGACCTTCGTCTTCCTTATGTTTGATCTGATACAGTACAACAGCATCCTTCGTGTATTTCTTCAGCTGGGTGAAAATTGCAAGGAACCTTTGAGTAAGGTCGTTGAAAGAATCAATGCTTCTTTCAGGCGTGCAGATCCAATGACTGTTTGCATGAACATGTGACAACACTCGTCATTCGTCCATCTTTCAACGCCTGCTGCACCAGAAAATACCTGCAGATGGTCTTCGGGGTCATCAGTCCCATCATACGTTTTAATGTTCGCCGACATCTTTATCTTTGTCGAAAAGTCAAAGTTGGCTATTCTTTCAGAGAAGCATGACAACGAAGTAAACTGGCTATTCTTTCAGAGAAGCTGGGGATGCACCATGTGTGGGTATGTGAACCCAGGATGTTGAGTTGTGGGAATAGGACAACTTACATTCATCGGGGCTGGCATTCCCATACTTCGTGCTAGTGGCCCGGACGCCATAGCCTGGCTCATCTGTAACGACATAGGAGAATACATCATAGGCTGTGTGAGCTGCATCAGCTGCTCCACTGTGTACTCTAGTGTTTCGTGCATCAAGGGAGTCTGATTTAGAGGAGAAGGATTCTCTCTCTAGACACTAGGTCCTGCTTCTGTTGCAGGGACCCTGTTCTGGTTTGGACCAGAGGTGACAACTACTTCCTCATGGACAGCATCGATTCCAAAAGGAGAAGGTGGAATAGGTGAGAATGTCACCTCAGGTTCATCTTCATATGCCAATTGAACCTTAACACCTTTTGCACGTTCTTCTTGTACACAACTATTCATCAGATCCCTCAGTCGGCGTAACATCCATCCTTTCCATAGGCAGCAAGGTATCCGTCCGAGGGGATGTGCTTGCTATCCTGAAAGGAGGAGTATGAAACGGAGAGTTGTTTTGCAACAGTTCGACAGGAGGTCCGTCTATTGCAGGAGAGTGTCTTCCTATTTCTTCTAGCGATGTCTGGATAGAAGCAGATCGTAAGTGACGGGAAGGTGGAGTTGCGTCCACCCCCGGAGAAACGTCATCACCTGACATCAAGAACACTTAGGAACAGAAGGAGCGGAACTACGAGTGAAGCTCTGTTCTAAGTAGCGCCGCCCCACAGTGGGCGCCAACTTGTTGCTACAACGAATATGCTAGGGGTACTCACTGCTTTAAAAAATTGACGTTCTCGCTTGAATCGGTAGCTTGAAGTACCTGCTAAGATCAGAGCACCGTTAGTCTCGCCACAGGAGGGGGCCTCCTATGATCAGCCTCCGACATGAGAATAAGATAATGGTTCTTTGGAAGTGATAAAGGATCTTGGAACGAGAGTGGTAAGTGTAAAAGCATGAGAGTGAGAAGTGAGAATGGACTTGGGACTTAGAGAGTCCAAGTCCTTCTCTTATACCTGAGTCCGCCTCTGGCTTCGTGCTATATGCGGGGGTATCCCCTTCTCTTTCCTGTCCCTGCAGTAAGGCCGTTTCCCTTTTGGTGTAAAGAGTCAAAGTCCCCTATAGGGACAAAGGTCTCTCTCTTCAAGGCCATTAAGACACATTGTCTTATAGCCTTGACTTCCTGGAGATTCCAAACGGGTCGCTATCACCTATACCACATCACCTCGTTGCTTGGGAGACATGACTTTGTGGTTCTGCTTAGTACGTGTGCTTCATTGATGTAGCCGACCTTCGTGATCGTACCCACGTCATCACCAGAGAAATCCGTTGTTTCGTGGACTGCAATGATTTTTGGGTACACACGAACCAGGAGTAACACAGATGCATTAAAAATTTTCCACATGATGCAACTGGCTGGTGCTTACTGTTTGTGTTGCCGGCCTGCACACATTTGAGAGCTCTTGAGCTGGGGAAATGGATCCACTTTTATGCAGAGAAAAATGGGTTCTTGCAGAAGACTAGCTTATGCAATGCTTTGATTGAAATGTATGCACATAGTGGAAATATCGACCAGGCATTACAAGTGTTTGACAACATGCTTGAAAGAGATAGTAAAATGATGTGCGGGCTAGCCAACCATGGAAAAGCTCCTGAAGCAATACATTTGTTTCAAGAAACGCAGAAGACAACAACTAAACCTAATGAGATCACATTCGTAGGTCTTTTAGCAGCATGTGCTCATGTGGGATTCTTACTTCTTAGAAGATGGATTGATGCTTTACTCAATTAATGCAGGGGTTATTGAGCATCTTCCTGGATAATAATGTTGACTGAATGCAGAAGGAAGCTATTAAATCTATTTGTTCTGCTACAACTTTATTTTTCATGAAAAAAAAATCAAGGCTTTGGTTTGTTAGTCTCATCTCTTCCATCATAACATGTAGTTGAATTCATTTTTTCCCTTGTTACTGGATTCTAAGAACAAATGCAGTTTACAAAAAAAAGAAGCCCTTCACGTGAAACAATTTTTAGATGTTTTAATAGTCAATTTGAAATTGGTTATGTACTTAAAAGAGTTGCAGTGTAAATATTGCCATGCCTGGTAAGTTGTGAATATTTACAGTGACTATGTATGTCATATGCTTTTGTCTGCATGATATAATTATTTGATTTTTTGATAAATTTTGCAGTTGTTACCGGCATTGACACAAGTGGTCTTGCAATGATGAAAGAGCTTAAGAAGATGCTAGAGAGGCGTTCACTTCAGGTTAGCTTTCGGTTTTTCTTACAGATGTCAGTTTTGACCCTATACTTATGAGCGAATTATATGTAAGTTCTTATTATAACAATATATTTTTGTATCTTATCTAACACAAATTAAATATGAACTTTTAAGTTGAGTTTTAATGATTTGTAGAAATTTATACTTTATTCCGTTTGTGTTCAATAGCATGTGTTATGGACACCATCAAAAGTTACAACGCGTATAGGGAAGGAGATCAATAACGAGAATTTCAGCACAATCTGGTTCACCAATCTGATTTTTCAGAGGTTCGTTCTGGATCCTATCTATGTGCATAGTTATAAACATATAGTTAGGGTTTTGAGTTCGGTTTTGGATTGCAGGTCTTTCAAAAGTGGCTGATTTGTAGTGAAATTTGTAGAACCAATTTCATTTTAGAGTTTAACTGCAGAACCCTTGGAATGGATTGATTAGTGAAATTATTTATAATTAGGTATGTATAAATTATTTGAAATAATGCAATTTAGTATCATATAACAGTAGAATTCATAGCTGAATTATGATAGTTTGTCAGCGCATTTGAGGTTAACAACGTTGTTGAAGAGTTCGTGTCTGGTGGTGAATCAAAGCTGTTTCGATGCTCTGGTTTCTAGCTTTGCATCAAACAACTGGTGAAATAATGGCTGTGGAGATGTTGGATTTCTGATTGAATTCTCAGCTGACAGCATCAAAGGTTTTGATACCAATGCACCACGTCAGGTGAAAAGACATCCCTTGATGGTTGATAAGTCGACATGTAACTTTCAAAATTATTAAATTGGTTATGCTTTTGGATGTGTTGCAACTCTCCCAATGCGGGTTTGGCTCTGTTATTACAGAAATCAAACATCAAACCAAGATCCTCAGCCTCCTGCTGAGTGCTGGCAGATTTTCTTCTATAGCTACTGCTTTAATTTTATCTTTAAATGCAACAGATTCAGTAGTGGACACTCACAACACCACTAGCACATGACCAACGACTATATTGAGTGCAAGGTATTTTGTTGTGAAAATGTTCACATTGTAAAATACGTTCTTTTTATCATTGTTGGATTGTTATTAGAATAATAAAGTAGAAGATTTATCTTGAAGAGAAGTTTTTTAAAAAGAAAGAACAAAAGGAGCAAAAATAATATTCATGTGATTTAAAGTGGATCACGACTTTAGTTTTACTGGTTTCAGCCACTAATAATGTCCGGAATGCTAATTCAGACTACTTTTTAGGCTAAAGGTGTAAGATATTAAACTGTCTAATATTAATGTTAAGATGTTATTACTTGATACTATATTAACCTTTGACTAATTTTTTTAATAAGTTTTGGGTAGGGTATTGAGTCTGACCTGGTGTTTTTTGTTATGCTAGGTTATAAATAGAGGTATTGGGTTAGAACTACAATTAACCCTACAACAAACATAGGAGAATAATGACACAAATGACTTTATAATCTTAATAACCACCAAATTAGAGCAAATATATGTCAAACATGCCCAGCTTGTCACCTATGGGGCTTACTAAAAGATGATCATGGCTGATAAGAAAGAGTATTATTCAAGTTTTAATTTGAAGGGGGTTGAAAGGTTTATGAGTTTAAATACTTGGTTCCTTCTTTTGGTTTTCCATCAATAATTGGGAAATTTGTTTATTTAAAATATGAACTTTGTCCAAATTGTGCTTCATAGTGAAGCTCATGATGATGACAAATATTTTCATTAGATGTGTTAATTTAGACCCATTTACTCATGAATAAATTGATCAAGGTTATTTTAATCTCTAAGGTGTAAAACAAAATGTTAGTTTAAACGAAAAAGTGTCAAATGTGGTTTTATTCAAGAAAATAGTTAGATTATTATACAACAATATAATTTTTAAGATAAAAAACCTAAATTCATGGACAATAAGTGTTTCGGGTCAACCCAACCTATACGAAAGGTATCCCATTACCCAGTCTACACATTTTAGCGTGAACATTTGGGTCCAATTTAACTTTATTGTTTTGTAAAACCCGGACTAATAACTAAAACGAGCACTATGTTGTTAATTTTCGCCGTCATGTGAGTCTTCATTTAGCAATCATGGATAGTACGGTATGTGTGGTAAAAGTCTATTCCCTTGAGTACAAACCAATTGATGAACTGACGAAAGACGAGTACAAATTTATAAATTGTACACTCCGCCGCAACGCGCGGTTCCCCACTAGTCATTCCACAATCAAACCCTCTGCGCACTTTGTTCGAACCTCAGTTAAGGAATTGCACACATCAATTTGGTCGGAGACGAAGCCAGAGATGCCAGAGACTAAACCATTTGAAGTCGGAACTCCATTTAGTCGAGCACTATCAATTCGATATCGTTTGAGGTAATTGAACATATCCTTAGCTTCGTTTTCATATCTAGAACAAAAGCCCTAAGCTAATTCGGGCTTAAAACATCGATTTAAACATGAACCGATTCTAGGGTTCATAGCACTTCGAGTTTAATCGAACACCAATCTAGACTCGATCTCAATCAAATTAAATTACATGGTTAGGTTCGCAATACATCACTCTTTGAAAAAGCCCTATGATCTTAACTGTTAATCTTATCTAAATTGATCAATTGATTTGTGATTCAAACCTAGGGTTTTCGGCTTTTCAAAACAAGAATTAACGACTTTAAACCTGATGATTTTGCAATTAAATGCTCCCACAGATTCGCAATTCACTGATGAACAAAAACCCTATGATCTTTTGGACAATCGCGATCGAATTCAGTGGATTCAGGGAGGAGTTTGGGTTCGGGTTCGCAAGGGGGAAGAACACAGTGTCCCTGAATGTTAAAATCAATTTAACCCGACTTCTGTTGCGATACCCGGGTTTGAACCTCAGCAACAATTTTATTTTTTTGAGTTGCTTTTTTACATTATATTTTTTGAGTACCAGAAAACACCCGTGTGCTCGGGATTGAAATTTATAAATCATTTTAAGTGTTATTCTCATTCTAAAAATAATAGAATTATTTATATTATCACCCAAAATATTATATTTGTTGCATAAACACACGAACTATTATTTTATATTATTATCTCCTGTTGGTAGTGTTTTCACGTACCACATCCGTGTTAGATATCAAACTAGGGATTCTCTAATCCCGATGACAAAATGTCTATTCGTTATTCATAAGCATATTTAGGACACCCGATTCTCCCGTATCGTCGTCACTCATTCCTACGTGTTCCTAATTATCGTGATCATATTCTAGGGCATTCGTAGACAGTCCGCTAGCAAACTATTTGTGTTTTGTTGCATCCTTGTGTGGTGCCAATTACTACGCTCTACATACTCGTGTGAGTTTCAAGGCCCTTTACTGTTTTTAAATTAGGGGAGAAAACATGACGCAAACATATGATTACTGTAATTCTTATATTATCACTTGTTAAAGCTAAATGTAACACTCTATCATGAAAGTCCTTACACATCGAACCGTTTAATATGAACTTAGCGAGGTAATCTTGAGTAGTACTACTGGGTTTGACAAACCCCACCCGCGTTAGTCGCGCTAACTCGACTGGAGGTCGAACGGGTGTAATATTAACCTAACACATCACTACTGATGATAGACATGGTGGAAGACATTCAAACACAACAAACAGTCAACTTCGGTTGCGAGCGCTTTAGTAAACTTGAACATAGGTTAGCTACCTATTGATATATATTGAATGTACATAATCTGGCAAACACTATTTTGAACTGAAACCTGTGAACTCACCAACCTAATGTTGACACATTTTCTCACATTTTTTTCTCAAGTCGCTAAGGCACAGGTGCACAATTAGGACATGCATTGGAGTCCTATTAGTTTTTTGCAAACATTAAACTATTTATCTGCTTTTATTAAACTTGACTTTTGGGTGCGGTTGTTTTGCGCATTATATACTTTATTTATCACTTCCGCATTTACTCTGAACATTAATGGTTTTTAATAAACGTTAATAGTGTCGTTTGACGTAACTAATGAATGAGATCCTGGTTTGTCACACGCCTCGCGGTAAAACCCCGTTAGAGCATTTTGGGGGTGTGACACTTGGGTGCCACATGGCATTTTCTACGGTCTCCATTTCTTCATTTTCCGGCCAAAACAAAGAGCCACGATCGATCTTTTCATCGTCCGTGATTTCCGCTAATTACTAAGAACAACAAGGAAAGTCTACCAAAATTGAAGAATCAGTTTCAATGATAATTCAAGCAATGATGTCCAGCTTTAAACTCCTTCAGTCATCATACACACCTAAACCCAATGTTTTAAAAACCAAATTTTAAAGCGTAGGTTGGGCTCACAAATGGTTCAACTGTTTGTATCGGGCGGTTTAACCGGGTTGACTAGTTAACTCTATAGATCAATAAAAATACAACTTTAACTCAAAAAATAATCTAAAAGTACATGATTCCGCAATCGATTACATATATAACAAGTAACCTTGTGTTTGAGAAACCGGTTCATGCTTTTCCTCACCAAACAAGCTATCTATATCATCATTATGAAATTCTCCTTCCGGATCTCTTATCATATTTGAGTCTAGAAAAACGTTACCCAAATGTTAACACTTAAAAAGTAAATTACGATGTAAATTTTAATTTGCCTAAAGCCGGTACAACGGTCTAGCCGGGCTAGTGACCGAGATCCGGTTCAACCGGTATTACCGGGCGGTTTGAACCGGTTTTTAAAACATTGCCTAAACCTTTTTCATTATACACCCTTTTCTCCCCGAACCCTAAAACTTTCTTCCGATCCCTATCACACCTTCTATAATCTTCATCCGTTTCTTGATTCTTAACCGCAGGTAACTTTCTTGTGGTTTCATGGCTTTCGTTATGTTTCTTGATTCCAAATCGTATGGATTTCGTTATGTTCCCCGATCTCCTGACCTACAATTTTTTAAAGATCCAAGACGCTTGATCGAGTCGCCATTTAAGATTTTAGTTTGCCCCTTCCAACTCCAGAAATTGCAACGAATATCAGTGTTTGCGTGAGAAAGCCCCAAAATTTTTGACCGAGAATTTCTACAAGTCAAATTCCTATAAACCTTAATATCTCTCTCTGTTAATTCCTTGATTTTTGAAAAAAAAATGGGTTCTACTCATAAATCATATGCAAGTTCAACATAATCTAAATCTATTTTCTTGCTATTCCAATTTTGATTATGAACAATGAAGTGGTACTAAGCTGTAAATCTAGAAGGGGAGTTATAATTTGGGGTTTACCGTGGAAATATGAATATTATATATATTGTAAGAAATCTTTATTGATATGTTTGAGTAAATTACTATTTGAGTCGTGACGTTTGTCCATTTTAACTAGTTGAGTCCCTTATGTTTCAAAACCCCGGTCTGAACCCTCACTTTTAATTTTTGACTCCATTTGAGTGCGGATGGCTAATTTCGTTAGATTTAACAGTTAACTTTTTTTTTGAAATGACCAAAATACACTAAGACTCAAATGGTTAAAAATACCTTTATTTTTAATATATCTATTAGTGTTTATATATATGTGTGTGTGTTAAATAATATTTTTTATTTGTATATTAAAAAATTATTATCATTATTTAAAAAAAAATGTTTTAAAACCGTTTGTTTTTTAAATCATTCGTTTTTAAACCTTTTTTTAATATCATTTGTTTTTTAAAATTATTCGTTATTTTAAAACCGTTTGTTTTTTAAATCATTTGTTTTTCAAACTTGTTTTTTTTTTGCATCATTCGCTTTTTAAACAGCTTATTTTTTAAAGCCAACCATTCGTTTTTTAAAATCTTTCATTTTTAAACCTTTTTTAATGTCGTTTGTTTTTTAAAATCGTTCGTTTTTTTAACCGTTCGTTTTTTTAAAATCGATCATTTTTTTAAATCGTTTGTTTAAAAAGATTTTTAAAAACCAATGATATTAAAAAATATTTAAAAACAAACGATTTTAAAAACAAACTGTTTAAAAAACGAATTGTTTAAAAAAACGATCGATTTAAAACACTAGTGGTTTTAAAATAACGAATGATTTTATAAAACGAACGATTTAAAAAAAGAACGATATTAAAAAAGAGGTTTAAAAACGAATGATTTAAAAAAAAGAAAGATTTAAAAAACAAACGGTTTTAAAATATTTTTTTTTAAATAATAATAAAAAAGTTTTTATAACATACAAATGAAAAAAATATTATTTACCACACACACACATATATATACACACACACTAATAGAGATATTAAAGTAAATGTATTTTTAACCATTTGAGTCCCTAGGGTATTTTGGTTATTTTAGAAAAAAAAAAGATAATTGTTAAATCTAACTACGTTAGCCAGTTGGACTCGAATAGAGTCAAAAATGAAAAAGTGAGGGTTCAGACCGAGTTTTTGAAACATAAGGGACTCAAGTAGTTAAAATGGATAAACGTAAGGAACTCAAATAGTAATTTACTTTATGTTTTAATATGTATAAATTTGGAGATGATCAATTAGGTTATTAAACATCTGAATTGCTACACGTGTATTTCATAAGGGAAAATCAAACGATAGCTTATTAGCATAAAAAGAGTATCTGACTTGGTATAACGATCAAAAAGAAATCCAAAAAAGATGGTTGCGGTAGGCTCTTTACATGATAATTTAACTTTATATTGAAACTGGAGCAACATGTTAATTAGATGAAACCAAACTCTGTTGCATATGGCTGCTAAAAATGGATGTAAGGAAGCTGTAGAGCTTCTTCTGTCTCAATGGGCTCTCATCGAAGTCAAATCAAATGTATGTGTTCTATCTTTTATATGTCTTTTTATGTTTTATATGCAGAATGGAATGATTCCATTGCACCTTTATGTTTGGCACTCGATTTGCTTTCTGTCATCCTTTCACTTGCTGTTGTTTTAGCACTCGGGTTTGGTCACCATATTTGGGTTGACTCTTTTAGCGACATTACTGGGATCAAATAGCAGAGATCAAGACTGATGTACATATACAACCTTAATTTTTTCCACATTAAATTTATTGAAAGCAAGCATTGCCTTTTGCTGCTATGATACTTTTCATTGAAGTACTAGAGTTTTCACATTCTAAATTGTCCAAATACTGAATGTTTTTTTGTTTGTTGAAAGGGGAAACACAACACAAGTTCCAAGGTTTCCATCTAAACTTGATTGGCTAGACACAACTCCTCTTCGGCTACGTAGGGTAAAGAATGTTTTCTGTTTCTGAAATGGCTTCACATGTTTATGCTTTCTGTTTGCTTTGTAGTATAAGAACTACAGTTTATTTAATATTTTCTTACTGTTATTTCAGCGGCGTTTTTGGGAATATAACAATCAAATGGGATGTCATCTCTTGGGCCCGACATGGTTATGTGGTGAGCTTCTTCACTAAACGGGTCGGTTAGGGGTGTGGGTCTGGGCTATGTTGACCGAAACACTTTCAGTCTACTAGATTGTTGAACTATTTTCTTTGATTACAAAAATAAAACCCCACCAAAATCGACCATTATAAGTAAATGTAGTAGTATAACAAGATGACTAGCAGGCATTGGTTACTTCTAACTTCCATATTTCTTAATTTTACTAGATTTTCCCACACACCTATGAATCTTGAATTAATTCTTTCTTGCCCTTTATGAATTATTTAAAAGTCATTCGTCAAAGTAAATATCTGATGAAATATAAAGGAATAGAGGACACAAGTTGAAAAGTATGAATAACTTACTATGAGATGTCTTTTATAGTCATTAGAAGCACCATTTTCTTTGAATAATTTTTCTTATGAAGAAAAATGATAAACGGAAGTAGAAAATATGTAAAATAGGGAACAAAGAATAATGGCACTATAATATATTATTAAAATAAAATTTCATCTTGTAAGACATTGCATATTATATTATTATAGGGCCATGGTTTATTGTCATGTGTTCAACTGATCGAGTCAGATTTCCTTATAATTGAAAAGGTATTTCTTTCCCAACAGTTCAATATACTTGGCTAGGAAAGTAACTCAATTATATAAAAAAATCAACTAAATCTGTCTAAATAGATTATAATTAGGAATTGTTTTTTTTAACTGCTTTTAGGCTTAATCTGTCATTTTTTGCACTATCAGGTTGTGGGCAATTTTTTTTAAGACTGAAATCTTTTTTTTTATGATACAAACAACTGAATTCGAATTGGTAAGCAAAAAATGCTTTGATGAGGTTACTATCACGCTTCGCCTTACCACTCGAGTTTGAGAAACCCCCACCCCCCACCCCACACACACACCCACACTCCAGTCAATGGTTTTGTTTATATGGCATGGCACATTAAATCCACATGACACATTTTGACTAAACAAACATAATGCTAAATCAAAATTGAAATAAAGGAGGATTCCCTTAATACTCAAATACTAACGTCGGTTATAATTTTTCCTTTTTTTTTTCTTGTCATATACATCCTTTGAATTTTCACATTTTCAAATAACAGCCTTCATCATTCTAAAAATTCAAATATACCTCAAAAACAAACTTAATTTGTTGTTGTGTTTAATATTTTTTCTTTGTTTCGCGGTATAAATTTTGTTATACCCACTAGAAATCATGACTCACACGTTACGACGGGGTTGTACAACTCAAAGTCGGTGTCCAGTAAGAATTATTTTTTTTTCTTTTTCTTTCTCCTATGCACCCCTTCAATTTTATCTTTCGAAAAATTCAAATATACCTCTAAAAAAGTTTAATTTGTTGTTGTGTATAGTATTTTTTTTCTTTACGTATCGGTATAAATTTTGTTATACTAACTATAAATCATGACCCACGCGTTGCGGGGGTTCGTACAACTTTGTAAAATGTCAGAATTAGGCCACGCCACATGACACCTATCTTTTTGGACCATAATTTTTTTTGGGTTTTTTTTCTTTGGTTTTTTACATTTCTTTCTATTGGACTAACCGACTCGCCATAACTTCATACATTTCTTTGATGTACTTAATCAAATTTCTTTTTTGTGTTTAGTCACGTTATTATCACTGCCTCAACAGTTTAGAGTCCGCTTCCCGTCGTAGAGCACGGGGTGCTAATGTCAACGTAATTGACGACGTTAATGTCACAACCACAACATGTGTATCGAGATTCACAAAACGCGCAGACTTAATTATGTAGTTAACGTCGTTATTTTCATTGTACGACCCCACCGCAACGCGCGGGTCATGAATTCTAGTTGTTATAAATGCCAAGAAATGCGAATTGTATTTTGGTCAATATATATGGTTGTTTTTGTTCATATGTTTAACTCCAAAGTGCTTTTCTAATTTTGTCTTTCATTTCTCTTCCATCTATTTCAGATAAAAATATAATTTTTTCAATGTTCATTGACGATACAAATCCGGTAGGAGTTGATCGTCAAATTGCTCAACTTGACCCGGAATTTGCATCTACACTTGTAATCATGATTTCAATAGTCTGTTAACAACTTTTGTTTGTTCCCCAACATTGATGCCAAGTAGAGGTAGCTATATTGACTCATTTATTTTTGAATGAGTTGATTTGGTTGGATTGTGTGTTATCTCTACGGGTCAACCGGGTAAAATAATAAAAATTACCTAAAAGGAGAATAACTCAAACATGTTGAGTTTAAAGTTGCCTAAAGTCTTTTTGAATGCATAAATCTTCCTAAATCATGTTATTCCAAGATTTAAACTAATAATACAAAATATTATTTTTCGATCTGGACCATTTCAACCCCCATTGGACTCAATGAAACATCTGAACATCTCAATGGAATTAAAAACTCGCCAAATTTAAAGGGATAAATGCATATATTTTATGTTTTTTTAATGTGTAAAAGAGTTATATCAGGATGGTTATAGGTTAGCATATGTTTTTTTAATGCACATATATATACACAAATACTACACCTGGCAATATGGGTGGTTCGGGTCGGATTGGGTAACGGGTCATAATGGGTTCGGGTCGGGTTGGGTAACGGGTCATAATGGGTTTGGGTCGAAATGGATCGATTTAGAAAATGGTTATTTTTGTTTGAGTCATAACCGGTTTTAACAAAAGTGGATACGTGTCAGAACGGGCCGTTTAACAAATGATAAATTTGGTTCATCTTGTTGGCAATCAAGAACAAGTATTGATGAACAAACAACACGAATTTGATGATCTTGCTTTGAATTTCTGGAATTTGTCCATACACTTGCATGCATATATTCGACCAATTTGATACATACGGTTTTTGAGGGTGTTTTATATCCCTAATTACAACAGACGCGTCCTTTCCTAGAACAACCGTTTCAACTTTGACATATTTACACACTAGCCCTTTGACTCCCTATAAATACATGACACTAAAACATACTTTCTAATACTTACAACTTTGACCCAAATTATTTATTTTGTTTATACTTTCAATATTCCCCCTTAAACTAAATATAGTTTGACGAGGGTCTTCTTGCTTCACTTGCTCTTACAACAACGTTAGTTCGTCATCATATAGCACGTGAACTTGCTTTTATCTTTATATCCTCGACCCATACCTACCCCATAACCACTTTCTTTGTTGAAGTTTTTTCCATGTCCTCTACCGCGACTTTGACTGCTAGAACTTGCCATTAGGAGTTTAGATTGATTATTTGCCTCGGGTTCATATTGATCTTTAATACTCTTTAAAGGCTGTTATTCTTCCAACGGCTTCTTTAAATGACATTGTGTCAAGTTCTAAATATTGCTCAATAGTTGCCACGATCGGTAGAAATTTCTTTGGAACCGAGTTAAGCAACTTTCTTATAAGTACCTTATCCTTCAAAGTACTACCCAGACTTTTGAACTTAGCTTTTATACTGCTTAACTTGCTTGCAAAGTTACTTGCTGATTCGCTCGTATTAATTCTTAAAGCCTCTAGTTCACCCGTCGTCAAGGCATTTGACTTTGATTTAGTCCCAAACTTCCTTTACAATCGAGTACTATGCAACTTGCATTAATACATCCCGAGGCAATGTTTGGAAGATCATTGTCATAGTTATGTTTTCCTTCTTCTCATATACTGCTTCCTTTGCATTGACCACTTCCCAAAGACCATAGGCCTTCAATATTGTTTCCATTAACAATGCCTAAGTAGGATAATTTGTTTTATTCAATTTGGGACATTGAAGTGAAATATTTCCTTGCTCACGAACTGTTATACTGCTTGATACGTTATCATGTTTGTTGTCTTCTTTTCCAGCCATGTTTCCTAATTTCTTTCTTACTTTCCTCTTGCCTATTTTATCTTGCTAACTTGCTTCTGATTGGATGATTAGTTCCTTGCTTATTTGATCGATCAAAAAATCAAAACTTCTTGCTTGCTTCTGGCCAACTTTGCTAACCAATCTTTTTTTGCTCCTAACCCACATGTTAATCAGGTTCTGATACTTGCTAATCAAATCCTTTCTTGCTCCTAACCCACTTGCTAATCAGGTTCCGACTTACTTGCTGATCAGATTCTTGCTTAACCGATCTTACTTGCTTTGACCAAAAATTTTGGTCTATACTTGCTATTTGAATCACAATGATTCTTACTTTCTATTTGAACCAAAAGATGGTTCTACTTGCTATTTGAACCTAAAAGGTTCGGGACTTGCTATTGACCATAAAGATTCAGTTTTTGACTTGCTTTGAATTACTAGGATTCGGTTTAGCTTGATATGAACCGCAAGGGGTCATTTTTTTACTTGCTATATGAATCACGAGTTCGGACTTGCTATGAACCACACAGTTTTTCTTCTTACTTTGTTTAATCAACTAAGGGGTTCTAATTTACTACAATCGGGAATTCAAATTTATGTAATAAAATTGAAAGAAAACTTATCTGAATGATGATTCCTTTGTTCAATTTTAAGTTTCTGCCTTGCAAAGAAACCGTTCGCACAAATGTCGTTTACAAAGAAGTATTACAGATTGGTGATTCATAATTGTAATTTTATTATCTATTGTTGTATCTAATAAAAATGCTTCAGTTATGTAAATATTTGTATACATTATAGAATTATGTAATTTCAGTTATACACATTATTGTAAGTTTTTGTACACATTATTGTATTTTTATTTTTTTATTATACAACTCCTTGTAATACACAGGTCTATAACTTAATAATATTATAAATAACAAAAATCACAAAGACAAACATTAAAAAATAGAAAGAGGGCGACACAAATAATTATGATAATGGTTAACCATTATCTCACTTATAAATATTTTAAGTGAGATAATGGTTAACCATAAAAAAATTTATGATAATGGTTAACCATAAGAAAATTTATGATAATGGTTAACCTTAATATAATTATGATAATGGTTAACCATGAGAAAATTTATAAATATTAAGTGAGATAATGGTTAACCATAAAAAAAAGACAACTTATAGTTGTGCCCGTACCACTTATGATACTTTGAGTTGGATTTAGATAAAAATAAGATGGTTATCACTTATTGGTTGAAGCCATTAGATACTTTAGGTATATAAGGTTGTGTCCCGTGTATCTTAAGAGGCATGTGTCTCAAACCATCTCAAATACTTGGCTTCTTTACATTGGAAGCCTCGTTTACCACACTCAACTAGACAAGTTTCTATACTCATATGTCATATTGGGGTCTTCTCGAAAACAAATTGATTAATAATTTTAAACTTATAGATCAAAAAGCTAGGGTGAACTTATAGACCGTTCGATTCTAGTTAGAACCTTAAAAAACAATTGTAGAAACAAAATAGTATTTATTCTTCATTTAAGTAACCAAATTCAAAAATTCAACTAATATTAAATCACATAATTCAAAAACACGATCACAAAACTCAAATATAAAAACCAAAATAATTTTTATTCTTCATTCAATCGTCACTGACCGCATAACATTCTTGAATCTTCATTGACTTGATCTTTTTAAAAACATCTAAATAAAACTAACCATTAAAAAAAACTAGAATGTGATTACCAAAAAATAATAATACTTACGTTTTGAAAACTCGTCAAACTTCTCATATTCCTCCTCTTCGTTTATTTATTTCCTCCCCTGTCGAATCTAGTCATGTGTGAAAATTAACACCTCAACAATGGTGGGGGAAAACGAACTTCTATAAGACTCTACTACCCGTTCGACCGTACCAAACATCACAAATGAACATCAAAACACACGTAATTCAAAAATCATAAACCAAATTAGCATATCATGAAGCTAGTCATCATTAATCTAATAGCTATTGATCTCAGTTAACCATTATATATGCATACACAAATATTAAGTTGGTCAGTCTTTTTTATTAAAATCACGTTAGAACTAATCATCTTTGTTTTTATTAAAATCACCGTTAGAACTAATCATCTTTGTTTTAATTTGAAGATAAATTAATGATTAACCATTAGAAAATTTATATATACGTAAGATACTTATATATTAAGGAAGTGTCTTTATTTTAAATCACCGTTAGAAGTTCTAAGTTTCTTTTTTCTTATTTACCGCATTTACTCTCCACTTCTTTAAGTAAACAATTACTATCACAAGTTGCCTAATTAAAATTCATATCTTGTTTATATTTATAGGTTATCTTAATTTAAAAAGTGAAAGATAAAATCGAAATAACAGGAGAGAAGAATCTTTACATTAAGTTAAAATAGGAAACACGATTTTGATGATTATAAAACTCTCCGATTATCTCTCGACCGTCATGCATCCAGATTATTTTTTATACATATATATATATATATATATATACAATCCAGCAGTACGTTTGTTTAACATCTTCTCCTCCAAGTAGAGCATTCAAGTTTCCTGCAATCAGCGAGAGCGATGGAAGATGACTGAAGTAACTACTTACGGAACTTGAAGGGCGACAAATTTGAGATGATCAAGAGCGCCATCATGGTGGCTGCTTCCGATCACCCTCAAAACAAGAGAGACATGATCGCTCAAACCCTCTTCTCTTGCGACTTAATCAAGTGTACCGGTGATGGCAACCCACCACAGGTAGAGAAGCAATGACCAATGATTGTGCGAATTAAGATGAACAATGATCATTCAGAAAGTGATCCAAAGGGTCCAGAAGAGAAAGTTTAGAATAATGATGAGGTTTTGAGGATGAAGCGGATTCTTGATGATAAATCTGTTTCTGAGTCAGTGGTGTTGGGGTCGTTAAAGAGGCTTCTAAACATAAGGGTGTCATTGAAAACCCTCGAGGCAACAGGAATTGGAAGATCGGTTAGGGTTCTTCAGAAACATGGATCCAAAGATGTTCGCCAGATTGCATGGGCACTCGTTAAAAAGTGGAAAGGTGTAGTGGATGAATATATCAAAGAGTTTGAATACCGAAAGAAAGATTGATTCAGAAAAATTCAATGCAACAAAGAGAAAATTGCGTGAAGCTTATGAGGTAGCAGAAAAGAAGAAGATGAAGCGGAGAATAAAAGTGATACAGTTGCATGAGCTCACCAAGAAAGGCTTTTCTCTCCCAAAATAAGCTTTTGAAGATCGATGGGGTGGATTAGTTGACATTTTAATTTGTATTCAAGCTAGTATATACTATTATTAATCTTGTTTTAATTTTTCCTATAATTTTATCTTACAAATTAATCTTGAGTATGCATTTGAATTGCTTGTGGTTAAAATTGTGATGTCTGTCTTAAAAAATCATGACTTCTTTGGAGAGGCATTTGAAATCATTCCAAAATCAAAATGTAGAGTCTGTGGACCATGACTTTGTTCGGATTCAGTGGAGATCAGTTTGACTTTTGTAAAACGGGTTTTGACAGAGAAATTAATTAATTCAGTTAATTAATAAATACGCAGCGGAAAAAGAAATCATAACCTATTTAACAGCACTGACAAACCGAACATGATCTGGTTATGAACACGCAAACACACAAAAGAAAACAATTAATCTACTGATGAGATTAATTATACCTTAGTGATTAATGATTAACCGGTTGAGACACCGAGGTACAACGAACCGATACTAGATCACGAACCGTAACGCGAGAGAACGGGAAGCGCCGGGGCTGGCCGGAAACGGGCAGGCAGCGACTGGTTTGGTGGTTCCGGAAGTCACAAAGGCATAATGCCTTTTCCTTCGTTTTGGTCGCTAGCTCCCTTGGGAGAAAAGCAAAACAACTCAACCAAAAAAAAACTTGCGGCTGACCTCTTATTATATGTACAAAACATATTTTTAGGTTTATTATTATATAATAATAATAAACCCTACTAATTGTTTTCGGGCCCATAGTCCAATACGAGATGCACAAGCCCGAACTCATTTAATTGTTTTAATTAAAGATTAAAACAATATATATATATATAATTATTATTTATAAACTAGTATAAATAATAATTCCCGTCTAACAAATATATAATATATCGTCTCGTTAACAGTTCGTAATTACCATTTAAGCAGGTTAAGTGGATTTAATGCTCGTTGCCATAGGTGTAACTCTTACGGGTCATAGCTCGGTCAGCCGCGTTGTCCATCGGGTCGGTCCATAAAATCCAACAATCTCCCACTTGGACGATCCACGATAAATCAACGCAAACAGTCAGCGGCGCTGTAGCTGCACATGGTTGTCCCTAACAAGGTATGACGCTTTAAAGTCATTAACCAAATATCTCGGTGTTAGTAACAGCTAACTAAAGTAAGACAATAGACTTATGGCAATAGTTGTCATTCATCCTTTCCGTATAAAACATCAATTGAATCAATGAGACATGGATTTAGTTCATTCTCATATGGCATTCAATTATTATTGTTCTCGATCAAGAATCAAAGTGGTCCAATCAAACACACAGTAAGTTTGGGTAAGGCCTTACACTTCACCAGTTTGAATCAACGAGGGCGCCACGATGCTTATCTGTAACATATAATGCAAGAGTACAGAATCCCTTATTGACTACATACAACTCCCACTGAACTTCAGAACTATTCCTAATCAAAGTCTTTATGACTGGCAGTTACGCGACAGCGTTTGACAGTAATTAAAGAATGGTTCTTGGTAAACGATAGTTCTAGTACGTATCTCAGGTCAGAGGATACTAATGAGTATACCAATAGCAAAACATCTTATGACAAAGATCCATGAAGATGATTTGATGCGAGTTACATCCAACGTCATTCAAAATGAGGCCTGTGAAGTTCGGAGTCAACTCCTTGAGCCGAAGTTCAGAAAAGTCTTAATTCAGAGACGTTCCCACGAGTCTGACCGACTACGGATAATTAAGAATACAAGATTCATGGATTAAACGTATTAAAATCGAACACAGTTATAAGAATTCAGAATTGCATTTAAATCAGTAAACCAAAAAGAATTCAAAAGTACAACTGTTTAAATGTTCGCACATTCAAAATACTAAATCAAAACATATAACTAGCAAATCTAAGACCAATAGCATCTCTATGAAGACCATGCTTGTCCTGAGTCATGGGCTTAGTAAACGGGTCCGCTAGGTTTTGATCTGTGTCTACTTTGCTTATCACGACGTCTCTACGTTCCACAATTTCCCGTATATAGTGGAACTTCCTTTGAATGTGCTTGGCTTTGTGATGAGATCTGGGCTCTTTGGCTTGAGCTATAGCACCTGTGTTATCACAAAGTATCTCGATTGGTTGGCGAATACTCGGAACCACATCGAGGTCAGTAATGAATTTCTTCATCCAAGCAGTTTCCTTAGCAGCATCTGATGCGGCTATATACTCAGATTCGGTGGTTGAATCCGCCACTACACTCTGCTTGGAGCTTTTCCATGAGATAGCTCCTCCATTGAGAGTGAATACGAAACCTGACTGTGAGCGAGAGTCATCTCGGTCAGTTTGAAAGCTAGCATCAGTGTAACACCGTACAGTGAGCTCCTCTTTCACTCCTCCAAATATTAAGAACATGTCTTTGGTCCTTCTTAAGTACCTCAGGATGTTCTTGACTGCAGTCCAATGGGCAATGCCAGGACTTTGCTGGAAACGGCTAGTCATGCTTAAAGCATACGAGACGTCAGGTCTAGTGCATAACATAGCATACATGATAGAACCAATTGCTGAGGCATATGGAATTGCTTCCATTTCCTTAATTTCAATGTCTGTGGAAGGAGATTGTGATTTGTTCAACACAGTGCCTTTAGTAATCAGAACAAAATGGACTTATTCAGTTTCCAGACCCTACTAGGATACTTTGGATCAACAAAACCGTCAGGCTGAACCATATAGACATCTTTAGAGAGATGTCCATTAAGAAAAGCGGTTTTGACATCCATTTGCCATATCTCGTAATCATGGTACGCGGCTATGGCAAGCAGTATTCTGATCGATTTGATCATAGCAACGGGTGAGAAAGTTTCATCATAGTCAATACCTTGAGTTTGAGTGAAACCCTTTGCAAGTAGCCGTGCTTTATAGGTTTGTACAATACCATGCATGTCGGTTTTTCTTTTAAAAATCCATTTGCTCCCTATTGCCCGAGAACCGGGGGGTAGTTCAATCAAGTCCCAGACCTGATTATCACGCATAGATTGCATCTCGGCGTTCATGGCTTCAAGCCATTTCTCGGATTCAGGATCTGAGATAACAGATTTGTAGTTTGTAGGTTCGTCATTTGACTCAGCTACTAACAGGACTTTAGAAGCTTCAAGATGCCATAGGTATCTATTAGGTTCTTTACGAGACCTGCTACTTCTGCAAACGCTTGTTTTTATGTCTGATTCATCAGCAACAACTTCTTGTTGATCAGACGCTCCGACTTCCTCAGCGGTTGTTTGTGTTTCTCGAATTTCTTCATGATCCATAATATTATTTCCGGTTCCTCTATTTAGAAGATCTTCCTCGAGAAAGCGTCCTTTACTTTTGATGGAAACAATGTTTGCATCAGGATGATAGAAATAATATCCGCTTTTGTTGTAGTAACCGAAGAAAACAACTTTTTCGCCTCTGGGATCGAGCTTGTCATCAGAATCGCTGGTGACATATGCATCACATCCCCATACTCTAAGGTAAGACAAATTGGGTTTAGACCCGTGCCATATCTCATATGGGGTTTTGTCCACCTTCTTAGTCGGTGCCAGATTTACAAGGCGGGCGGCGGTCATAAGAGCATAACTCCAGAAGGAGTGAGGCAAGTTAGTTCTACACATCATCGATCGAACCATATTAAGTAGGGTTCGATTTCTCCTCTCGCTCACGCCATTAAGTTGGGGTGTGCTAGGAGGAGTGGGCAGAGAAATAATTTCGTGCTTCTTCAAATGATTAAGAAATTCTAAGCTGAGATACTCGCCACCTCGATCTGATCGAAGTGCCTTGATAGATTTATTGAGTTGTTTCACTACTTCGTTTTGAAACTCTTTGAACTTTTCAAATGTTTCATGCTTGTGTTTCACAAGATAGACATAAGCATATCGACTATAATCGTCAATAAATGAAATGAAGTATCTTTCATGATTTCTAGACATGGTTCTGAAAGGGCCACACACATCAGTGTGTATAAGGCCTAGCAGATCCTTGGCTCGTTTACCAACATGGGTGAATGGGTCCTTTGTGAGTTTGCCAGCTAAACAAGACTCGTAATTATCAAATGAGTCATGTCCGGTAGGTTCAAGAATTCCCTCGGATTGGAGTCTTTTAATGCGTTCCTTGCTTATGTGGCCAAGTCGACAATGCCATAGAAAAGTATCATTAATGCCAGATTTGATACGTTTAGAAAGATTATATATGTTATTGTCAGTTTGAACGTCAATCTCATAAATACCGTTTTAAGGTTTAGCCTCAAAATAAAAGATATCATTTAAGTAGGCAGAAATAGCAATACCATTAAAAACGTACTTAAATCCTTGTTCAAACAATAAAGAAACTGAAATAATGTTTCTGGTTAAACCAGGTGCAAACAAACAATTGTTCAAAACAACCACAAGGCCAGAAGGACATGAGAGATGATATGTTCCAGTTGCAAGAACTGGTACTCTTTTCCCATTACCAACGATGAGCTCCATGTCGCCTTGTTTCAGCTTCTTCCAACTTTTAGGCTCCTGCAAGACATTAATGATGTGGTATCCACATCCAGTATCAAATACCCATGTGTTGCTAGAAACAGTAAAAATTTCAATAACATAAATGAGAATACCTGAAGAGGTGCCCTCACCACTGGCCCTCTGCAGCTTCAGCTTGGCTAGATATTCAGGACAGTTACGTTTCTAGTGCCCCATTTTGTTGCATTCAAAGCATTGGCGCTCCTCAGGAGGGAGTGCTTTTGAAGCTTTCTTGTTATTGTTGGTGGCAGGCTTGGCAGCAACATTAACCTTCTTCTAGCCTTTGCTATTAAAACCTCTTTTCTTGGGGTTAGGCTTTTTAACACCAGCAGATCTGACCATCAGAACTTGATTCTTCTTTCCTTGGATGTTTATCTCGGCCGTTTTGAGCATACCATGCAGCTCGGCCACTTTTTTCTCCAAGCCATTCATGTTGAAGTTCATTACGAATTGAGCATAGGAGCTTGGGAGAGAGTTTAAGATGAAATCAGTAGCCATGTCATCCTTCATGGGATATCCAAGTTTGTTCATCTAGTCGATGTACCCTTTCATCTTAAGTCCATGAGTACTAACAGGCGTGCCCTCTTGCATCGTGCAACGAATGAGCTGAGTCATGGTTTCATAGCGTTCTTGTCGGGCTTGTTTCAGGAACATGCCCTTAAGTTGCTCAATCATGTCAAAGGCATCCAGGTCCTCCATGCTCTTTTGGAGCTCACGGGACATGCAGGCTAGCATAACGCAGGCCACCTCAATGGCATCATCTCTTTGTTTTTCCCAGGCCTTACGAGCGGCAGCCGTGTTACCATCAGGTGCCTCAGGGACTGGTGCATCGAGAATATAGAGCTTATTGGCCATCTTGAGAACTATTCTCAGATTGCACTGTCACGAAAGAAAGTTGGTGTTATCCAGCTTTTCATTCTCAAAGATAGACTTGAGAGCGAAGTAGTTATTAGTATTATTATTTTCAGTAGACATCTGTCAAGATAAGCAAAGAAAATAAATTAGTATAAAGAAAGTAAAAAATCCTTATTAATTTATGACCCAATTACAGAAATTGGAATAAGGAGTGAGAATCTAGCTAAATCAGTCACTAATGGTAGCTGTGGCATACATCATTAGTAAGTGGGTAACTAGACTGACAATTAGTGTCAATTGTGGAAAGATGCACAATTCTCGTGTATGAGGCCGCTAAGACAAGACATGTCTATGCATTGATACGTTTAGCCTCATCTATGCCCACTTTTAATCTCTTGACAGCTGGGGCATGTAACAAGAGAGAAAAGTAATAGTCGTCCTAAAACTGGTACTTGCGGAAGGGCCGGATGTGTCAACGAAACCCTTGCGCCTTGGAAGGATAAACTACGCATCCAGTGCAGTGATGTGGCTCCAAACACCGATGTTTCGTTTTATGCTCCAAGTGTTCCTTATAATGGGATGACATAGACAATTGGTTTTAAATATGGGTTCCAATTTTAGTGTTTACTGAATAGGGTCAAACACAACGAATGATTAAATCATACGTGTGTTGTAAAAGCCAGTTTTACTATTTAAAGTCATGACAAATTTGATGAACTCTTTCATCTCGCAGGACACTTAATTTTAAATAACCTATTAAAACTAAGTTTGTCGCGACTTGAATAACCAGTTAATAGTTGAAAACTATTAAGTTATAAATTTTAAAATTAAATTTAGTTTAAATTGCAAAACTTTACCGGTTATTTATTTTATAAAAACAAGCCAGTTGTTAATTTTTATAAAATTTTACAAGTTGTAAAATTAGAACTTGTGGTGACAGATTGTGACATTTTAAAACTTCTTTTAAAACATTTTGTGTTTGGTTGATTTATAATAAATTTAAGTTATAAAAAATTAAAAGCAACCATAAAGCAAATAAATATGTAAATCTTTTAGTGTCAAGTTTGTTTGATCTTGCTAGAGCCAGTTAGCAAGACCAAATGGGTCACGGGGTCCAAAAAAATAAAACAACCACAAGGATGGACTTCCGTGCATCTAGTCATCTCAGATGACTCCCACTGACTCCATGATTCCTGTTGCGTCTTCAGATTTGTCTTCGGGTTTTTATTACATTACATAAAATAAAAAGCCTATTCTATTAAAACTTTGAGCCATCAAAAGTGGGCCAAAACCATAAAACCAAAAAACTGAATAATAAACACAAACAACTCAATCACATGGGTCGGGCCAGATTTGCATATTCAACACAATCACATACGGGCAATAAATTTGGTCAAATAAAAAAAATTAAAAACGACCAAATTAATAAATAAAAAATTGCCCCAAAAAACAGATCAAATCAGAAACTTCAAGATAGTTAAAGTTTGTGATTAATCTAACCGGTGAAACCAGACCGGTTCCGATTTACGTGTTATAACCCAGGCTCTGATACCACTTTTGGGATTCAGTGGAGATCAGTTTGACTTTTGCAAAATGGGTTTTGACAGAGAAATTAATTAATTCAGTTAATTAATAAATACGCAGCGGAAAAAGAAATCATAACCTATTTAACAGCACTGACAAACCGAACAGGATCTGGTTATGAACACGCAAACACACAAAAGAAAACAATTAATCTACTGATGAGATTAATTATACCTTAGTGGTTAATGATTAACCGGTTGAGACACCGAGGTACAACAAACCGATGCTAGATCACGAACCGTAACACGAGAGAACGGGAAGCGCCGGGGCTGGCCGAAAACGGACAGGCAGCGACTGGTTTGGTGGTCCAGGAAGTCACAAAGGCATAATGCCTTTTCCTTCGTTTTAGTCGCTAGCTCCCTTGGGATAAAAGCAAAACAACTCAGCCAAAAAAAAAACTTGTGGCTGACCTTTTATTACATGTACAAAACATATTTTTAGGTTTCAAAACCGGACTGGACAGCGAACCGGATACCTTAAGAGATTCACCGGTTAAACCTACCCCCACCCCCCACAACAACAATGGTCTTGTTTTGAGACATCCACTACAACATTATCACCCTATCCCGACGATTTTTTTTTACCTTATAGCGACGACTTGTCGTCGGTATAGCCTATACCGATGACATGTCGTCGGTATAGATGTCGTCGGTATTGCCTTGTCCCAATAGGTCAAAGATGTCGTCGGTATAAGTGTCGTCGGCATAGGTCGACCTATGCCGACGACAAGTCGTCGCTATAGGGTTTCATTAAAAAATTCAAAAATAAATTCTATACCGACGACATGTCGTCGGTATAGGCTATTTCCAATTTTTTTTAATTAAATTTGGAAAAGACCTATGCCGACGACATGTCGTCGGTATAGGTTTTTCTGTTTTTTTTAATTTACAAAATTTTCCATAAATATTTAATTTCTAATTACAAAAACCTGCAAATCAGATAATTCAAACCATTCAAAAATTGAAATCCAAAACATATTGTTCGATACAAAAACTTGTTCGACACACAAACCAAATATTCAAACATAAAGTTGTCCGACACACAAACATAAAAATTGTTCAAACATTCAACAATAACACCGACAAAAAAGGCAAAGGCGCAACAACTTCAAGCTAATTATCGTCGCTGCTAGTTCGGCGTTCCCACATTCGACGCATTTCATCCAATTGTTGTTGCATTTCAAGCATTTGTTGATTATGCACATGACGTTCTTCATCTCGTTGGGTTTCGTGTTGTTGATCTTGGACTTGTTGTTGAAGTTGAGTTACACGCTCATCCACTTCTTGCCAATGTGGTTGTGGAGGGGGTATTGAACAAATCCGGTGTGGGATTACTCACCACACGACCGACACCCCTGATATGGTCACGCCGATGACCCAATGCACGCTCCATGCATGCAAACTCATCGACAGCAGACGAGTCACCACCAGACTCAGCAAAGGATCTTGTATACTCCTCTTGGATTCGGTCTTGCATTAAACAATGTAATAAACAATCACTTGACTGTTTTACTAAAATTCGACAGCATAACTGCTGTAAAATGGATAACCAACCTGTTAAACTATAAGTTATAAACGACCCAAATTCACAAATTCCAATCAACCAACGCTAATAACAACAAATACTAATAATACTAGCAAAAATATTCAACAATTGGGCTCGAGTTGGATGTTTTAAGTCTATTAAAGTGTGTTTGAGTCATTTTAACCCATTTAAAGTTACAGTTGGATGTTCTAAGTTTATCAAAGTGTGTTTGGGTCATTTTGACCCGTTTTAATTTAAAGCTAGATATTTTAAGTCTCTTAAAGTGTGTTTAGGTCATTTAGACCCGTTTAAAGTTACAGTTGGATGTTCTAAGTCTAGTAAGTCTAACAACAAAATCATTTGACTTACATAATCTGATGATGCATTCGTGTTGGCCCAACCGGTCCCTTCTTTATAATGGGTCGATTTGAACACATCAATTGGGCCGGTACCCTGTGAAAAATAAAAATAATATCACTAAGAATTAATAAGCATGTTTATATAATACTAACAATTGTATTTCATACCTCCATGTGTCAGCGCTGGGCGTATGATTTGCTGCCATGGTAACTTGGGTAACGTTGTTGTGATCGGTTTTGTTTGTTCTTCTCCGAGCGGTTTTTATAGCTCGCATCTAAAAACAGCTCATTAATCAAAGTCTCCCAAGTTTCTTGACCAAGATCTTCTGGTGGATTATTCATCGCCGCCTCCACATCATCGTATCCCCCATTCTCCTCGAAGTGAACTTTCAACACTCTCTTGTGATCTTTATACGCCCTCTGACACTCGACGGTGATTCCGAGTTCAACACCTCGCCACTTATCAGTGTTTCTCTAAGAGTCCAAATCAAAATAATCATACAAATGGAAAGTAATTATAAATGTAATAGTTATGAAATTGTAAGTAATTATAAAACATCTATACTTACTATAAGAGTGGGATATACGGCCCGTTTCTTCTCATTTGGAACCTTAGCCCAATTTGGATAATATGGAGGAACAACCTTTTCAACCTCCAATGAGATAGCACGGATAAAATCCGAAGCGTTGGGACCCACAAACTTGTACCCCCCTCCATGAAGTTCTACATCAGTGGGAAGAGGCTTCCTCCCATTTTGCTCAAATTTCTTATACAATTTTAGGTTTTTGCCTTTAGATCGTCTTTTTTGGGAGGAACTACCTACATTGATACATGACATTCAAAAGTTAGGCAATTATAAAGACATCTATTAAACAATAACAAGTAACTTACCACCAGATCCAGTCGCACAACCCAAGTCGAAGTGATACGGACCCCCGTCTCCACCGTGTGATTGCGCCATTGTTGCCATTTTTCTTACAACAAAATTTATTAGTAAGCACAAATAATTATTAGTTAACAAAGACAGATAGTACATTTTTAACATACATTCAATCAGAATCATCACTAAAATAACGTGTGTCAACAACATCATCATCTTCTTCTTCATCGTCGTCATTTATTTCGTCTTCATCATCTAGATTGTATGCATCTTCTTCATCTTCTTCATCATCATTAATAAAACTTTCATCGAGATCAATCGAGGCAACATGACTTGGGTCACCACCCTTATTTAAAGTTGTACGCATAGGCAAGTAGCCTAAGTCGACAACCAAGTTACCAAAAAATGATTGAGTTTCCCGTGTAATAGATTGACTATCAACATGGGGAATTGGAGTTTGGTCACCACCTACGTGACTTGATTCACCACCTTTGCATCCGGTGTCGACAACCAAAGTATAATCATTTGATTGAGTGTCGTGCAATATATCTATCTCATTAACAACACTAGGATGATCCCAAAGCTTCCGATGGTGAACGTCCTCAACAACCCTCCATTGGCCAGTGGTTCGAGAAGGATCTTGAAGATAGAACACTTGTTTAGCCTGTGTGGCTAATATATATTGGACATCATCATACCATTCTTTGTCAACATACCAATCACGGCCAATGTCAATTATAGTAGTATTGTTTTGCTTAATTAATCTTTTACCTCTCGTGTCGAACCATTTACAACGGAATAGTACAACCGAGTAACCATCTATGTAGTTCAACTCTATGATCTCCTCTAGTTGACCATAAAATGGAGTATCGTCTTCTCCTATTGTAACCACACCACTGTTCTGAGTAGTGCGTCGGGAATCACGATTTTGTACCACAAATCTAACTCCATTGACTATGCAAGCAGTGTAAGAAGATGCGTACAAGGGACCATGTGCCAATGCCCTTAATTCTTTGTTATTGGGTGTAGAAGATGAAGATGAAGATGAAAATACATTTGCTTCATATTTTAACCATGAAGAAAAATCGGTTTGCATATTGCGTTCAAGAAATTTAGATTCAAATTCACCGGTAGATGGACAAAACAAAATTTAAATTAGTAGAATTAAATGAAAATATAATAATAGTTTATCACGGGTAGATGGACAAAAAAACTTACGATTTGTAGGCTTTGATTTCATCGCAGTTGTTCAACACAAACCATTGTAATGATTTGTTGGCATGTTCAGAGAGCGCCTTGCTTTTCTTTTTCGATATTGGTCGACATTGTGAAGAAAACACTTGAAACTGCCTTTTGGGAATGCCAGCATCTGCATTTCTATCTGGTCGGTTAAATTTGGACTGCATACCGTCCAGATACATAGGGCAGAATGTCAAGACTCCATCTGCAACATAACCCTCCGCAATTGAGCCTTTAGGTTTGGCTTTGTTTCTAACATATGCTTTGAGATTTTTCATATATCTTTCAAAAGGATACATCCATCTCATATACACAGGGCCACCAAGAATAGCTTCTTCAGGTAAATGAAGAATGAGATGAACCATTATGTCAAAAAATGCTGGAGGATATATCATTTCCAAATTGCATAATATCTTAACCACTTCCTCATTTGCTTTATACATGTTTTTCACATCTACTGATCGTGCACAAATTTTTTGAAAGAATGTGCAAACGTCATTGATTGTTGTTGAAACATTTTTGTGCAGATTGGCAGCAATCGTTGCATGATGATGTGATAATCATGGGACTTTAACCCAATTATATTTGAATTATTGGGAAGTACCTTATTTTTGAAATTCGATCCAAATCCATCAGACAGTCTCACTCCTCGAATAAACTGACAAAAGCGTTCTCAATCACTGGGTGTGAAAGAGTAAGGAGCTTGTGGTTGGTACAATTTGTTATTTTTTTTGTGTTAGCCATAGGTTATGTCGAATACCCATATTTTCCAAGTCTTTGCGGGCTTTGTGTGTGTCTTTTGATTTATCGTTCATCAACAAAGTACCCAATAAACTCTCACACACATTTTTCTCCACGTGCATAACATCAAGATTGTGTTTTAAAAGCAAAGAAGATCAATAATCCATGTCAAAGAAGATACTTCGTTTAGTCCAATTCAACTCTGATGTTAGGCGCTTTCTTTTTACCCCTCCATACATTGGATGTTTCCCCGGAACACGATCTGGGAGATTTTTTAATTGTTCTAATATTTGAGCATTAGTCAATCATCGGGGAGGATGTTTTGTCTCTTTCTTGCCATCAAACGACAGATCGTTCCTCCATTTATGCTTTCTAGGCAAGAATCTTCTGTGTCCAACAAAAGCTATCTTATTCGTTATAGCGCACGAAGGTGTGTTAACGTTACGCGTAGGGCATGCTTTATAACCTTGACCACTCCATCCAGACAAGCTACTACGAGCAGGATAATTGTTGATAGTCCATAACAGTGCAACATGCATCCTAAATACAGTTTTGGTTGATGCATCTCTCATCTGGACTCCTTCAACCCACAACATTTTCAACTCATCAACCAAAGGCCTTAAGAATACGTCAATGTCCTTACTAGGTGATTTAGGCCCGGGAATTAGCAAGGTTAACATGAAAGAAGACTCTTTCATACATAACCACGGTGGTGTATTATATGTTGTTAACACTACCGGCCACATACTGTAAGTCTGACTCATGTTACCGAACGTATTAAAACCATCGGCAGCCAAACTTAAGCGGACATTCCTTGGTTCTTTAGCAAAATCCGGATGTCTCTCATCAAATTCTTGCCATGCCTTCCCATCAACCGGATGTCGCATCATACCATCCGTTGAGCGTCCAGTATTATGCCAGATCATTTCTTTTGCCGTTAATCTTGAACTATACCTTCGTCGAAGCCGTGAAGTTAAAGGAAAGTAGCGCAACACTTTATGTGGTACTTTCTTCCCCTTTGTGTTTTTATCAACCCATCTACTCTCATTACAAACCGGAAAGTTTTGCATTGATTCATTTTCCTTCTAAAACAGTGCACAATCATTAATGCAAGCATGGATAGACTGATATCCTAACCCAATCTTACTCATTTTCTTCTTAGCTTCATAGTGTGACGCTGGATTGTGATTTTCCTTCGGCATTGCAATTTGTAGAAGCTCTAACAGTTGGTCAAACGAGCTATTCGTCCATTTGTTGATAACTTTGATATGCATCAATTTGGCTATGAAGTTTAGGGAAGACATTTGACTACAACCGGGGTATAACTCCTTATTTAGCTCCGCAAACAACGCATCAAACTCTGGGTCTAAACCAGTTCCATCTTCATCTATATTATCCTCGTTTGTATTTTGCTCAGCCATCACATCATCTATGGCATCAAACATCTCATTATTTGTTGTTGTAGTTATTGGAGGAGTTGGTGTTGTTCTTGGGGCAAAAAGTGATGCTATCTCCGCCACACGAGGATGTTGTTCACAATGATAAATCCATTTCTGATATGATTATAGAAACCCACAGTCATGTATGTGGCCATATATCGTGTTCAAATCCTGTCGACACGCATTACAACGACGTCTACACGGGCAAAACGCTCTACCTCGACCGTCGACATGGTTCTTGGCCGTCTCTATAAAGTTGCGAAGACCGCTTAAGAAAGCCGGAGAATTCCGATTTCCCAGTGTAACCTAGCTTTTATCAATTGTCATATCTAGTGTCATATCTATTGTGTTATAAGCATACACATATACATGCATGTAATAAATGATATAAATGAATGTATATGATTTGATCGGTACTCTAAGGCGGTGGATCCTAACCCACTTTTTGAATATTCTATCTCATATGTATACATTTTAACGAGTTGACTATTTAAGAAAAAATCAGCAGCATTTCACCTTAACTCCCCAAGTATGCAGATAAACCGCAAACTCGAAGGAGTAAGGAGAAATATCTACCAATTTTTTCTTAAATGTCAACCCGTTAAAATATATACATATCCTAAATAAGATAGAATACTCAAAAAACAGTCCCAAAGGGGACAATCCAAAATTTATCTCTATCAGATAAATTTCGAACGGGTATATTCTAAAGAGTTATCCTAAATAAACATACTAGTGTACACAACATGAGACGTATATAAAGGTATAAAAGTCGGGATGCGTATCTTAAAAAAATTCAATGAAACATAAATAAGATGTTATTCACACCTCTCCAACCGCAATAAGTTCCGAACTTGCAACAAAATTAAATAAAGTTACATACATATACAAAGATATATAAATACATTCACAATTACATAAATACATACACAATTATATACATACAAATCATACAATTACATAATCATACATACGAACATACATACAAATATACATACATATTATATACAAACACACATAAATAAATGCCCAAATTCTAAAATTACATACACAAACACAATTACATATATAAAAATACATACATACACGTATATACATACATAGCCTTTACAAACATACATAAACAAATATCCAAATTCCTAAATTACATACATAAACACAATTCCATACATAAACATAAACATAATACAAATACATACAAACACACATACACGTATATACATACATAGCCTTTACAGACATACATAAACAAATACCCAAATTCCCAAATTACATACATAAACACAATTCCATACATAAACATAAAACAAATACATACAAACACACATACACATATATACATACATATTATATACAAACATACATATATAAATGCCCAAATTCCAAAATTTCATCTAAGCCTAATTTCATCATAAAATTTTAAAAATATTTATAAAATCATACATCTAAACCATATATACATACATAAAAATAAACACAACAATGCCCAAATTCTAAAATTACATACACAAACACAATTACATACATAAAAATACATACACATATATACATACATATTATATACAAACATACATATATAAATGCCCAAATTACCAAGTTTCATCTAAACTTAATTTCATCATAAAATTTCAAAAAATATTTATAAAATCATACATCTAAACCATATATATACATACATACAAATAAACACAAACATATACATACAAACATACATTTAAACCTAATTTTTAGAAAAATTACTAACCAAGTTTGTAAATTAGCTTCCTCTCAGCTTCAAATCCTTAAAAAATAGTTAAAGCTTCAAACACCTAACAATAATCAAATAAATTAAGCAAATAACACCAAAATGTTGATTTTCTTGTTAAGGTTGAACAATAGATGTTAACTCACCTCAAAACCGAAGAGATTGGTGAAGATTGCTCCACAAAACACACAAAAAACGGGAATTCGCCAAAGAGAGAAGATGAGAGAGTTTTGAGGTTTTTTTCGTGGAATGGGAAGCAGAAACCTGTTTCTTGGTTTATTCACGCTGAGACCTATAGCGACGACATGTCGTCGGTATAGGCTCGAATGTCGGCGCAACAGATTACCTGTACCGACGACATGTCGTCGGTATAGGCTTCGTAGGGTTTTGACCAGTCAATAAAGTAAAAAACCCTATGCCGACGACATGTCGTCGGTATGAGAACAATGGTATTGAATTTGGTATGTATAATATGTAAACATGTTCCACCCCAAGTATTTGTAAACAATATTAAAGAGAAAGGGGGCTATGAAACTCACCTTATCTTCCGAGGTGATGAGATGTGAGATGTGTAGTAAGTCCAACAATTGTCCGACCTATCCGTGCCCTAAATTATTTAAGACACCTTAGGTCCTATGAGATTGTTTAAGTGTAGTTTGGTCACATGACCAATACCATGAGGTCTCGACCCTTGTCTCGTAATAACTTACAAGGGTCGACCCGATCGCTGTTGATGATACGACTTGCGGTTCAAGTTTAATAAATATTGTGACTCAATATTTGTTTATCCAAAACTTTGTTTATTTTGATTCTTAGGGTAAATATATGTAACATATATTTATTAAAAATTATTCTCAATTAATATGTTGTCATAAAATAATAGGCATATTATTTTATTAGTTAAACTCTTTTTTTTTGTCCATGTATATATATATATATTAATGATTTCTTGTAATTACATGTTATATATATATAACATGTAATTACAAGAAATCATTAATAATAGGCATATATATATATATATAGAGAGAGAGAGGTTAATATGTCTCAAAATAATTATATTATTTTATAATTCTTTTCAAGCCAACTAATTTACCCTCTTGTATTAATACATATATATATATATATAACTAAGATTGTTATATATTAGCCATAATGGGGCATTTTTATAAATATAACTTTATAAAAATCTCCTCTTTTTCATACAAAATACTTTATAGTTAATACTACCATTAAAATAACATGCGTTTTTATAAAATACTTAATCTTTTATTTTATTATGATAAAAATATGGTTTTCAACCTACTCTTCTTTTTATTCGTTATTCATTGTTTCAAAACCCGTCTTTTATATATTTAAAACACGATCCGTCTCTGATACGTTTAAAACTCGTTATTTAAATTATAATCCAATTATAACTTAATGTATCACCAACTTTAATAATGTTAAAAATAAACGAGTCGGAATCTCGCGTAAACCGTCGGGAAAAGGTGGCGGCGAATACGTGGGGTCCGGTTTCTTTCCGAAACGTCCCGAATGACTTCGTGAGTTCCCGAAATGATCCGTAGGCTTCACGTGAGTGTAATGTGGTGACCGTAGGTGAGAAACGGTGAGCCGAAAGAACCGGTTTTTGTTCCGAAAGAATCCCGCAAAGGTGGCGGGGGTTGTGACGGGTGGAAGCGGTGTACGACGGTGTTTGCGGGACTGAGGTGGGGGTTATCGGGTGATGGAGAGGGTGTTGGGATGGTGATCGGTGGTGATTTGTCGCTTGCGGGAGTTGCCGAGAGAGAGGGAGGGAGGGAGGGAGGTGTGGTGTTGAAGTGGTTTTCATGCATACATGTATATATAGGTATATATAGGGGTGTTTGTTTCATGCGTACATATATTTATAATATATATATATATATATATATATATATATATATATATATATATATATATATTCACTTCATGCGTACATATGTTTTATTATTATTATTATTATTATTATTGTTATTATTGTTATTATTTTTATTTATCCAAAATCTTATCTAAATCTTTTAAGTACGCAGACTATATTTTCTTAATATTTAATTGCGGTGTGAAGTGATGCCCACTTATTACTGGTTCGGTAAAATACCCGTGTGTCGTTATTTCCGTTTGTCACTACGTGTCGGGTATCCAAAATAATAATAATTTAGTAGTTCGGGTATAATATATGTTCGACATATATTAGTTTTATAGTCTCGTTTGAGTGGGTATCCTCAAATATATATATAATGGAAATATATATAAAGAGGATGTTTTCGAGTCGTCTAAATATTATTTTTGGTCTATCACCAACGCGATATGTCACTTGGAAATATCTAATATTTCCAGTGTGATCGTGTGTGGGTTGGACTCTACTGGACCGGGTTAGACTTGATTAATTAATTAATAATTAGTCTAATATGCGCAATTATATTATCCCTTATATAAAAAATTATTATTTTTGAATATATGTATGGGTGTATACTCATGAAATGGAATAGATAAATAGTATAATTTATTGAGATGGATTCATGCAAACCACATGAAAATGAAATTACAAGTGCCGTAAAAGGTAAAAATAGAGTCCGGAATTTCCTAGGGCCTACAGGGTGGAGATAGATCGGTAAACTACACTGAGTTTGATGACACGAAGGAAATTGTGTTAATGACCCAGGTTGATGCTTCGACCAAAACGGGGTTATGGTTTCTTGACTCAGCATGTTCCAATCATATGACTGGTACGAAAGATTGGTTTATTCAATTGGATTAAAGTTTCAGGACTACAATCAATTTGGGAAATGATTTAAGGTTGGAGGTCAAAGGACTAGGTGATATATGTCTTGCAGTAGAAGGCATCACACAGGTAATAACCAACGTGTACTTTGTACCTGCCTTAACTTCAAATTTAATGAGTATAGGTCAACTTCAAGAGAAGGATCTTACTGTCACCATTCAGAGGAACGAATGCAAGATATATCATCCTCACTGGGGGCTGATCGTTACCTCTCGAATGACAAGAAATCGGATGTTTCTTGTTCATGCCACAAACAAACTGTTTCAGACAAATTGTTTCCAAGTTGAAAATGAGAGTTCCACACAACTCTGGCATAGACGATATGGACATGTCAATGCTAAGGCAATCCGAACGATGCAGTACAAGAGAATGGTGGAAGGGTTACCTCAGGTGTCGGGTAGATCACATGTGTGTGAAGTTTGTAATATTGGAAAGAAACACCGGGAACCAATTCCAAAAAGGAGTATTTGGCATGCAAAGGAGCGGCTTGAGTTGCTCCACACTGATCTGCGTGGTCCAATTTCTCCAAGCTCTCAAAGTGGGAAGAGGTACATTTTGGTTTTCACTAATGATTACTCTCGTATGTCATGGGTTTATTTCTTGACAGAAAAGGGCCAAAGCTTTGATGTGTTCAAAAACTTTAAAGTCATGGTGGAAACGAAAACGGGGGTCAAGATCAAAGGCTTAAGAAGCGACAGGGGAGGAGAATTCACGTCCACTTCATTTAACAAATTCTGTGAAGATAATGGGATTAAACGACAGCTCACTACTGGTTACACGCCACAACAGAACGGGATTGCAGAACGTGGAAATAGGACCATAATGAATATGGTTCGGTGTTTACTTGTTGAAAAGGATATGCCAAAATCCTTTTGGGTAGAGGCTGCTACTTGGGCATGTCATGTACTAAACAGGTGTGTGACAAAAAGTTTGGATGATAAAGTTCCTGAAGAATACTAGACGGGAGTTAAACCAAGAGTAGACTATTTTCGTGTTTTTGGTTGTATAGGACATGTACATGTCCCTGCTCAGCTGAGAACAAAACTCGATGACAGGTCTCACAAGTGCATTCTTCTTGGAGTTAGTTTGGAGTCAAAGGCTTATATGATGTATGATTTCTCAAACGTATAGTCATCAGTAGAGATGTGGTTTTCGAGGAAGAAGGGAAATGGAATTGGTTGGAAAATGAAGTTCAAGAAACGCTAGTGATACCCGAAGAAGCAGATAATGAGACAGGTGACACTCCACCTGAAATTCAAGAAACTTCTGCAACGGAAAGCCAAAACAATGATAGTGATCCTAAAATTCAAGAAAATGCATATGCTCTTGCTAGTACTCCAACACGTGCAACTCGACTAAGAAAGCCTCCTGGTTGGTTAAATGATTATGAAGTTGAAGCCAATCAGATGATGAAAAAGCACTAGAAGATGAAGTTGGGTTAGTAATGTATAGCTCGTTAGAAGATCCAATAACATACGAAGAAGCCAAAAAAGAAGATAAGTGGGATAGGCAATGGAGAAAGAAATAGAATCGATCGAGAAAAATCACACATGGCAGCTTGTAGATATTCCTGAGGGAATCCAGCCCATCGGTGTCAAATGGATCTACAAAACCAAACTTAATGTAGAGGGAAATGTTGATAAATTCAAGGCTTGTCTGGTGGTCAAGGGTTATGCACAAAAGAAAGGAGTCGACTATGACGAAGTTTTCACTCTGGTTGCTCGTTGGGATACAATTCGAACCATTATTGCTGTAGCTGCACAAAGAAATTGGACGATTTATCAGTTGGACATAAAAAGTGCCTTCCTTTATGGTGAACTGGATGAACTTGTGTATGTAGAACAACCGAAAGGCTTTATAAAGAAAGGAGAAGAAAATAAAGTGTACAAATTGCAGTGGGCTTTGTATGGCTTGAAACAGGCGCCAAGGGCCTGGTTCACTAGACTGGAAGCCTATTTTATGCGAGAAGGTTTCAGGAAGAGCAAATACGATCATACACTCTTCATTAAGCAAGTCTCACAGAAGATCATAGTTGTAAGTGTTTATGTTGATGACCTACTATATAAAGGAAATGACTTAATGTTGTGTGAACATTTCAAATTATCCATGAAACGGGAATTTGAAATGACCGATTTGGGGAAGATGAGTTTTTTTCTTGGGTGTGGAGGTGCAGCAACAACTAAATGGTACTCACATTTGTCAAAAGAAATATTCAAAAGAAGTATTGGAAAGGTTTCGAATGTGGGAGTGCAATCCAGTGATGAATCCGATTGTCCCAGGTACCATTCTCACCAAATCAAATATGGGAGAGGATATTAATTCCAGAGAGTATAAAAGATTAATTGGAAGCTTAATGTATCTCACCGTGACTCGACCGGACATAACATATGTTGTGTGTTTAATGTCCCGGTTCATGGAAAATCCGAAACAACAACATTTGCAGGTGGCGAAAAGGGTTCTGAGGTACTTGAAGGGAATATATGGTCATGGTTTGTTGTATGAAAAAGGTACAGAAAGCAATTTGCAAGTCTACACCGACGGCGACTATGCTCGTGATTTGGAAGACTGAAAGTGTACGTCGGGCTATGTCTGTATACTCAGCAATGCAGCGATTTGCTGGAGCTCAAGGAAACAAGAAATCGTGGATCTCTCGACCACAGAAGCTGAATATGTAGGAGCTACTTTGTGTGTACAACATTGTGTATGGTTGAAGGGATTACTTAAAGATTTGGGTGTCAAAAAAGATAAGGTTATGGAAGTATTCTGTGATAATAGCTCCACTATTAAACTGTCCAAAAACCCTATTATGCACAGACGAACCAAGCATATTGAGGTCCGTTTCCACTATCTAAGAGATCTCGTGGGACAAGGAATAGTGAAGCTGGTGTTTTGTGGTACAAAAGAACAAGTTGCTGATGCTATGACTAAACCATTGAAGTTGGATGCTTTTGTCAAATTCAGGAACTTGCTTGGAATTCAGGAAGGATAAACTGAATGTCTTTTAGTTTAGGGGAAGATTTGTTGCATGTGAATTGCTACTTATTGCATGTGTTCGGCATGTGTATTTGTGTGCATGGAATAAAGGGTAGTCTTTACCCACTTGTGTGTTCTTGGGTCATGTTGACCGTGTTTGAGTTGCCTGGCTTACCTAGGAGTTAGGTATTGAAAGAGTCCTTGTTTATTTGCTTTTATTGCTTACGTCTCTTTGTTTATTCAGCCTTTATTGCTTACGTTGTATTTCTGTTGTCTATTTATACAGCCTTAGTAACCATGAATAAATCATCGAACATTTGGTGTCTTCTACCTAATATCTTACTTGAGTTTCTACATTTCTTTCACCGAATGACCCTTGTTCGTCTTAATTCGCACAATCATTGGTCGTTGCTTCTCTACCTGTGGTGGGTTGATTAAGTTGCAAGAGAAGAGGGTTTGAGCGATCATGCCTCTCTTGTTTTGAAACTCTTGAGGGTGATCGGAAGCAGCCACCATGATGGCGCTCTCCAATCATCTTCCATCGATTTCAATTCTTCCATCCAAGTATTATGTATTTCTTTCTCAAACTTGAATTCTTGTGATGAAAACTTGGAGTAGAAGATGTTAAACAAACGTACTGCCGGATGGTATATATAAAAAAGAATCTGGATGCATGACGGTTGAGAGATAATCGGAGAGTTTAATAATCATCAAAATTGTGTTTCCTATTTGAATTTAATATACAAATTCTTCTCTCTCCTGTTATTTCGATTTTATCTCTCATTTTTAAATTAACATAACTTATTAAATATAAATAAGATATGGATTTGAATTAGGCATATTAATTGATTAGTTAAAAGTAAAGAGAAATGCAGTAAATAAGAAAAAGGATAATTAGAACTTCTAAGGGTGATTTAAAATAAAGACACTTCCTTAATATACAAGTATCTTACGTATTTATAAATTTTCTAATGGCTAATCTTTAATTTATCTTCAAACTAAAACAAAGATGATTAGTTGTGACGATGAATTCAGTAAAAAAGACTGACCGGCTTAATATTTATGTATGGATGTATAATGGTTAAGTGAGATCAATAGCTATTAGATTAATGATGACTAGCTTCATGGTATGCTAATTTGGTTTATGATTTTTTAATTATGTGTGTTTTGATGTTCATTTGTTAACAAACACTACAACAATATCACCCTATACCGACGACTTTTTTTGACCCTATAGCGACGACTTGTCGTCGGGATAGCTTATACCGACGACATGTCGTCGGGATAGGTGTCGTCGGGATTGAGTCGTACCAATAGACCAAGATTGTCGTCGGGATAGGTGTCGTCGGTATAGGTCAGCCTATACCGACGACATGTCGTCGCTATAGGGTCTAATTAAATAATTCAAAAAGAAATTCTATACCGACGACATGTCGTCGGTATAGATTCCAACCTTGTACCGACGACATGTCGTCGCTATAGGTTGACCCTATACCGACGACATGTCGTCGCTATAGGGTTTTTTTGTTTTTTTAATAATTTTTGAAAAAGGCCTATAGCGACGACATGTTGTCGGTATAGGTCTTTTCTGTTTTTTTTTTTTTTTAATATTTTATCCAGAAATATTAAATTTCTAAAAACAAAAACCTGCAAATCATAAATATAAACCATTCAAACATTCAAATCGGATAAAAACTAATATCCAAAACATAAACCAAACATCCAAATTGTTCGACACACAAACTTGTTCGGCACACAAATTTATTCGACAAATCAAACATTCAAAATATAAACTTGTTCGACACACAAATATGCAAATTGTTCAAGACAAATACCAACAAAAAAGGCAAAGGCTCAACAACTCCAAGCTAATTATCATCGCTGCTAGTTCGGCGATCCCACATTCGACGCATTTCATCCATTTGTCGTTGCATTTCAAGCATTTGTTGATTATGTGTACGGCGTTCTTCCTCTCGTCAACCGCAACGAGTTTCGAACTTGTAACAAAATTAAATAAAGTTACATATACATACAAACATACATAAGCATATGAATAAATACTCTCTTATATACCTACACATCACAATTACATACATACATAAATAAAAGCCCAATTACATAATTACAAATATATACACACAAACATATATACATAAATAAATGTCCAATTACATAATTACAAACATATAGATACAAACATACATACACATATATACATTCATATTAACTAATCATCATAAATACAAACTATACACATACATACAACCTAATCATCAAAAACATAAATTACACACATACATACACATACATACAAACTAAACATTCAAACTAATTATCATAAAGACAAATTACACACATACAAACACTAAATTACATAAACTAAATTATATAAAATAATCACACATCTAAACCAAATGACCTAAACTAATCATAATTTAATAATTCCATCATACATACAAATATACATATTCATACATACAAACATACATACATACATACATACACATACATAACACATACATACAAAATCATAGTAATTAAAACGAGTACTTACCTTCACAAAGCTAGAAATCAAGAAATGGTGAAATTCCTCCAAAACCTAACCAAAATAAACAAACAAAACTTCAAAATCTTGAAAAAGTAGCTAAAATATGAAACCCGGATGTTACCTCACCTTAAATCCCGAGAGTTTTTATGAAAGTTGCTCCCAATAAATACCATCTTATATACCTACACGTCACAATTACATACATACATATATAAATAAAAGCCCAATTACATAATTACAAACATATACATACAAACATAAATAAATGTCCAATTACATAATTACAAACATATATACACATATATACTTTCATATTAACTAATCATCATAAACACAAATTACACACATACATACAAACTAATCATCATAAACACAAATTGCACACATACATACAAACTAAACATTCAAACTAATCATTATAAACACAAAATACACACATACATACATATACATACAAACACTAATTTACATAAACTAAATTATATAAAATAAGCACACATCTAAATCAAATGACCTAAACTAATCATAATTTAATAATTCCATCATACATACAAAAATACATACTCATACATACAAACATACATACATACACATACATACAAAATCATAAAAATCTTAGATCTAAACCAAATTTCATCATAAATACAAATTACACACATACATACCAACTAAACATTCAAACTAATCATCATAAACACAAATTAATCACATACATACAAACTAAACATTAAAACCAATCATCATAAACACAAATTACACACATACATACACATACATACAAACACTAATTTACAGAAACTAAATTATATTAAATAAACACACATCTAAACCAAATGACATAAACTAATCATAATTTAATAATTCCATCATACAAATATACATACTCATGCATACAAACATAACACATACATACAAAATCATAAAAATCTTTGATATAAACCAAATTTCAACACAAATTAGTAATTAAAACGAGTATTTACCTTCACAAAGCTAGAAATTCAAGAAATGGTGAAATTCCTCCAAAACCTAACCAAAATAAACAAACAAAACTTTAAAATCTTAAAAAATTAGCTAAAATATGAACCCGGATGTTAGCTCATCTTAAATCCTGAAAGTTTGTGTGAAAGTTGCTTCCAAATAGCCCAAAAACGCTGAAATCGCCGGAGAGACAGAATTGGGGGAGTTTTGGAGAGTTTTGGCTGAAAATGAAGTTCTGCCGTCTGTTTCCCTATTTGTTCGCGCTGCACCCTATAGCGACGAAATGTCGTCGGCATAGGTCCACTTGTCGTTGGTACAGTGGCCTATAGCGACGACATGTCGTCGGCACAGGTTTCGCAAGATGTTGACCAATCAATAAAGGTAAAAACACTATCCCGACGACATGTCGTCGCCATAGGGTTTTCCAGAATTTTTTTTAATAAAAAAAAAAATCAAAATTAACCTATAGCGACGACATGTCGTCGCTATAGGGTTTCCTCAAAAATTCATTGGGCGCCAGTTTTCCCTCCAACCTGCCTCAACCCTATAGCGACGACATGTCGTCGCTATAGGGTGTCCCATTCAAAAATTTGGAAAAACCCTATCCCGACGACATGTCATCGCCATAGGGTTTTCCAGAATTTTTTTTAATTTAAAAAAAAAATTATAAAATTATCAACAAATTCAAAATTTTGGAAAAACCCTATCCCGACGACATGTCGTCGCCATAGGGTTTTCCAGAATTTTTTTTAATTTTAAAAAAAAAATTATTAAGATAAAAAAATTAAAGTTTTGAAATTCATATTTTTCTGTTTAAAATAAAAAATTTATTAAGATAAAAAAATTAAAGTTTTGAAATCCGTATTTTTCTGTTTAAAATAAAAAATTTATTTTATAATCAATATATATCCAATAGCACATAAATATATAAAAAAACAAATTAAACAAAAAATTTCTATAAAATTATCAACAAACTAATACAATGTAATATCTAAATTTCTGTTGCAAAATAAAACCAATGTTCACAACTCTTTTCTATCATAACCAACTATGTGTAATCAACACTAAACAACAAGACATTAAACCTAATTGTAGGTTTAAGCTGATACGATTTTATGAAGATAGTCAAATCGAGTTCAAACACAAATATAAACATAGTTGCTGTTGTATCATCTATGAACTCTATTTACATACTTTTCGGGTTGGGCCGGGTCAGATCAGACGCAAAGGATTTATCATTGTCAAGCAAAACTCTAATTCTCAACCTCCCATTCTAGCAGAACTTCCAAATCTCATTCACTGAAGAATTAAGTGGGAAATTCGTAAGAAAAATCAAAACCGTTACTTGAGCAAAATTCATGGAATAAGAAGAATTTTTAATCGGAACCCCACCGTGCAAGACATTAGAAGTCTGTTGATTGCCTTCACGATGTCTCGGACGTTTGTGAAACACCCAAGACCAGCCTGTATGGCCCCAAACTGGGTACCCTACAGTTGGTTCTCATCACTGGGTGTTCTCTTTAAAAATACTCGCTAGCCAAGATACCTCACCTGCAAACAATAAATACCATTTGATTGAACTCAGAACATTACAATCCTTTATAAAACGGTTGTCATTTATTGACATGTTAATAACCCACACTTCAACACTAACCCATAAGGGTTCAACGACCCAAGATGTAACATCCTGGGTTTTCATAAAATAACTGGGTTTGTAATTATGTAAATTATTGTAAAGGTTAACGGGTAATTAACGGGGTTTTGGCGGGTTTTATTAAAAAACGTGAACAAAACCAAGCCCTGGAGACCTTGGGTGAGCGTGGGCCAAGCCTGGCCCTAGTGAAGAACACCCTTTAGGGTGCAACGCAAATATGGATACCCCATTTTCACATTCAGCCGTCGAAGAGCAAGGAGGAGAGGGAGAGAGCCGTTCATCGCGTTTCAAGTCCGATTTGATGTATTTTGTCGATCTCTAATCATCCTTAGTGTGTCGGGATCCTTGAATCAATACTACACATGTTTCATAATTCTAGGGTTTAGAAAAGAAGTTAAGTTTCAAAGAAAACGAGGTGACTCGGGAATTCGATTGGCACGGGTTCTCCGATCTAGAGGTATAATCTTGAAAACCTTCCTGTTTAAATGCTTGTTTGTGATCGTAGGGAACCTTCATGTGTGTGTATGGGTTCGGCCGAACCCTAGAGGTGGCCGGTTGGGGGGATGGGTGTCCGACGAGGCATGAGGAAGCCCGGAACCCGTTAATTACACAGAATTTTTCCAGAATTTTTTTTAATTTTAAAAAAAAATTTTGACCGACGAAAATTTATTAAATAAAAAAAAATCAAAATTAACCTATAGCGACGACGACATGTCATCGCTATAGGGTTTTCCGTAATTTTTTTTAATTTAAAAAAAAAATTTTGACCGACGAAAATTTATTAAATAAAAAAAACAAAAAGAAATTCAAAATTAACCTGTCGTCGCTATAGGTTTTTCCCCAAAAATTCATTGGGCGCCAGTTTTCCTTCCAACCTGCCTCAACCCTATACCGACGACATGTCGTCGGTATAGGGTGACCTATCCCGACGACAAATGTCGTCGGTACAGGTGGCGTCGGGAAAGGGTCAATTTGTTGTAGTGAAACATAACATAACAGTGAAACTGCGTTACTTATACCCGACATGTTATCGACCCGTTAAACAACCCACCCATTTTCCACCATCGGTTTTTCCCTAAACCCACACTTGATATAAAACATTTTGAAGTCATGTCATGTACAAAGTTCAATTTTGATCAATTTGCCCTCTACCAAAACATAACCCTTTTGAGACAATCTTATATGACACCTTTGATCATGAGGACAAACCTTTTGCTACATTTCTCAAAACAAATAAAAAAACCTCCATTGTAGCATCTGTACCACGCTTTTCAAACAAAGTTTAAATAACATGCTTATACACAAAAAGTGTCAACAATTTTTTTTAACTGAATATTTCTAAGTTCTAACTAATCTACAAGTAACATCAATCCTTCCTTCTTTACACAACCCTTGAATCAATGTCCTATAGGTGACTATATCAGGTTCATATTCCTGCTTTATATCCGTTGCTTTTTATTATATCACCCGTTTTACAAAAGTGAGATGTAATGAAATTATAAGTGAACTTATAGGGTTATCATCTAGTCCATAAGCATATATAGTAGCTTATTCAGCCCACTTGTTCTTGCATAAACCGTCTATAAGTATGTTATTTATCATCATATTTCGTGAAGTCCCTTGAAGCTCTGTTCAGTCAAAATTTTCACCAGCTTTTTTAATCTCTTTTAATAAGCTTTTCCCCAGCTTTTTTTATTTTCTTTTAATAAGCTTTTCACCAGCTTTTTAATTTTCTTTTAATAAGCAAATATAGCAGCTTCTTCAGCTTTTCCCTTGAAGCTTCCTATTCAAAAAGACTAAGCTAAAAGATTTAAGAAAAAATGATATGGGTCAAATGATTTTAAAATCATATGACTTGGTTTCAGATGCATAAAACTTCTTTGACTTTTACCATTCTTAGTAAAAAAGTTTCTTATTTGCTCTAACCAACACTATATATTTAAGAGTGTTGACCCGTTACCCAATCCGTCGTCACTACAAGAAAACTGTTTGATACGACGACAACAACACTATATATTTAAGAGTGTTGACCCGTTACCCAATCCGTCGTCACTACAAGAAAACTGTTTGATACGACGACCAATGTCGTCGGAATAGGTAAGCTATGTCATCGCTACATTGTCGTGCCAAAAACTTTTTTTCCAACTTTTCCCCTACGACGTGTCGTCGTTACAAAGGGGACCGAGAAGCTAAAAAAAACCACCCTTTGGGGGGTATATACCAACGACACGTCATAAATGGGTTTTTCCCTTTTTAATTTCATTTTAATTTTTATTCGGACAAAACAAAAAAAAAATATTTAGGGTCTATACCAAGACATGTCGTCGGTATACACTACAAAAAAAGTTAGCAGTTTCGTCGAGGCAATCTCGACGACATATGTCGTCGAGATAGGGTACCCATATACGACGGCATGTCGTCTGTGATGGTCCCAGTCAACTTTTTGACTTTTTTCACCTTTTCTCGACGACATGTCGTCGGCGATGGTCAAGCGGGAATTGATGAAAAGTTTTGGTGCTCATCTCATGGTAGTCTCGACGACAAGTCGTAATTGCCAATTTTATTTTATTTATTCTTTTTTTGTTGCACGGAGCGCCGACGGGAGTGGTAGAGAAGAAGTTTGATTTGCCTAGAAAAATCAGAATCATGTAAGAGATTTTATTTTAGAGCAATGTGTTGATAACGTGATAAAAACAAGAGAGAAAGTGGGAGAGGAAAAACTGATTCTCATTTAATCCTCACTTCACATATGGTCAACATGCACGTTATATAATAATACATGAACTTGAAACCGACCATATAATAAATATATCATTTAATTCTTCTAATAGGGGTATAGTGTTTGTATTAAGTATAAAGTTTATAACAGAAAGTACAAGTTTTTAATATAATTGAGAGTAAATTACTATTTGAGTCTCTGACGTTTGTCCATTTTAATTAGTTAAGTCCCTTATGTTTCAAAAGCTCGGTCTAAACCCTGACTTTTCATTTTTGACTCCATTTGAGTCCAGATAACTAATGTCTTTAGTTTTAACGGTTAATGTTTTTTTTTTCTAAAATGACAAAAATACTCTCAGGGACTCGAATGATTAAAAAACTTTATATATTATAACACCAGCACAACTACCAACACCACCACCACCATGAATCAATCTCAACTCCATTGATCTCTCTAATTTAACATCAACCTTCAAGAACCGCTACCATATTAGCATTATAAAAGAACTTCACACATTTTGAGCCTACTGTCCATTTGATTCTAATCACTAAACCATGAGGATTGCAATTGCAGTAGAAACGAAATGATCGGAAGAGACAGAAAATTCCACATGAGTAAAACGAAACTGCATAAATAAACAACTCATCGGAAGGCAAAGAGACCTGGAAAAAGAAAGGGCCACGAATTTTCAAAATTCAGATGATGCCGTAACTTTGACAGAGATGGGTATAGAGAATATTTATTCTTTATCTCTGATGATTTTAACTATTACAAGAGAAGAGTATATATAGATACATACAAGCGTACAATAAATAAAAGAAACTGCTAAAGTAAAAGAATTAAGAAGATGGAGAGTTGCAATAATTGGAGTCATAAATACGGTGCAGTGATATCCCCCCTCAAGCGAGACGGTGGAGGTCCGAGACGAAGCATTGCACGAAAGGCTTCAAACTGAGGACGAGGAAGACTTTTGGTAAATATGTCCGCCACCTGGAGCTTGGTAGGAACAAAAGCAGTGTGCAGTTTACCCGATGACACAAGTTCTCTAATGAAGTGATAGTCAAGTTCAATGTGTTTAACACGCTTGTGAGAAATGGGATTCTGTGTGAGGAACAGAGCACTTTGATTATCACATAAAATGGTGGGGTGATCCGGAGGTAGAGCATGCAGCTCTCGAAGAAGATGAGTTACCCAAATGAGTTCAACAGCTGTGTTAGCCATGGCCCGATATTCAAATTCACAACTAGAGCGTGAGGCCGTAGGTTGTTTCTTAGCACTCCATGATACAAGATTTCCCCCAAAAAATATAGAATAACCGTAGGTGGATCGTCTAGTCTCAAGGCACCGAGCCCAATCAGCATCGGAATAGCCAAGGAGAGTAGTTTTGGAGGGTTTGCTGAATGTGAGGCCAAACGATAAGGTTCCTTTGATGTAGAGAAGGATCCGTTTTACTTCTTGAAAGTGGTCGATGGTCGGGGCATGGAGGAATTGGCTAACCTGGTTTACAGCATACGAGATGTCCGGACGGGTGATGGTTAAATATTGAAAAGCTCCAACAATTGACCTATACTTGGTGGGATCTGAGTAGGGTTCCCCGTCTGTGGTAAAAGAGATATTGTTAGGTAGAGGTGTGTGGAATGGTTTGGCATCAAGCATGTCGGCACGTTAAAGTATTTCTCTGGCATATTTGGACTGGTTTAGGAAAAGACCATGGTTAAGGTATGTAACTTCAAGGCCCAGAAAATAGTTGAGCTCCCCAAGATCTTTAATAGCAAACTCCTTGTTTAATCGTTGAATAAATGCTGTGAGGACATGTTCTTGGTTGCCGGTAAGTATTAAGTCATCCACGTAAACCAATAAGTACATGATGCATGTATCTTTTTTGAATATAAACAGAGAGGTGTCGGCCCGGCTACAAGTGAAGCCATTGTTGATTAGAAATGTGCTTAACCGATGAAACCAGGCACGCGGGGCTTGTTTGAGCCCATATAAGGCTTTGTTTAATTTGCAGACATGGTTAGGGAATGTCGGATTTATGAAACCCGGAGGTTGTTCCATGTATACACATTCATTAAGATGGCCATGCAGAAAGGCGTTATTAACGTCAAGTTGGTGGAGCTTCCAAGTGTTTAAGACAGCCAGTGACAGAATGATTCGAACTGTGGATGCTTTCACTACCGGGCTGAACGTGTGTGAGTAATCAAGGCCAGGGGTTTGGCTAAAGCCTTGCGCTACAAGACGTGCTTTGTGTCGTTCTATAGTGCCATCGGCAAGATATTTGGTTCGGTAAAGCCATTTGGACCCAACGATTCGGCGATGAGCGGGACGGGGGACTAAGGACCATGTATTATTGTTATGAAGAGCATCAAGTTCCCGATGCATGGCCTCAACCCATTTGGGATCTTTTACTGCTGTCTTGTACCCTTTTGGGTCAGAGTGGGCGAATAAAGCAGTGTGAAGAGCATGATTGGTAATATGGGACAGGTTGGCTTGGTGACGAGGCTTAAAAATACCGTCCTTGGCGCGAGTAGTCATAGGGTGTGTTGGGAAAGGAGGTGGCGGAGGCGGAGCGGGAATAGGGTTGTATGTTGGTGTTGTGTTGTTAGGAGGATTGGGGTTGGGTGAGGCTGGTGGGGTTGGTGGAGGCGTTGGTGGGGTTGGTGTTGTGTTATTAGGATGGGTAGTAGGGATTACGTGAGGAGTGGATGTGTGCATGGGGTTGTCTGCACATAGGAGACAAGGGTTAGATTGGGTCTTAGGTGTGATAGGTTTAGGTGCATGTGTGAGGTCAGTGGGTGGGTAAGATTGGATGGGGTTGGTGGTGTCAATGAATGTGGTTATTTGGAGTTGGGAAATGGGTTTTTCAGTGGTGGAGTTTTCAAATGGAAAGATGGTTTCATCAAATCTTGCATGCCGTGATATATAGATACGAGATGTAACCGGATCCAAGCAACGATATACCTTGTACTTCGGGCTGTACCCAATAAAAATACATGGTAAACTTCGTGGTGATAACTTATGTTCCGAATAGTCTCGTAAGAACGGAAAGACACGACAGCCAAATGTACGAAAAGTGTTGTAATTGGGTGCTTGGGTGTAAAGTAGTTCAAACGGAGATTTGCCGTTGACAGTGTTGTTTGGCAAACGGTTAATAATATAGACAGCGGATGAGAAAGCATCTACCCAATAGGATGAGGGAAGACGAGCATTAAATAGCATTGATAAGCCCATTTCAACTATGTGTCGGTGTTTTCGTTCCGCCCGACCGTTTTGTTGTGGTGTATAGGGGCAAGATAGTCGGTGAAATGTGCCATTGTCTTCAAATAGAGTCTTTACTTTGTGATTAATGAATTCAGTGCCCCCGTCACTTTGAAAGATCTTAATTTTTCTGGATAATTGGGTCTGTACAAATTTCATAAACATCACCAATGTGTCATAAAACTCGGACTTACGTCTCAACGGATAAAGCCAACAAAAACTCGAGTGATCATCAACAAATATGGCATAATGTCGATAGTTGTCATTAGACAATACCGGAGATGGACCTCATAGATCACAATGGACTAGGTCTAAAGGGTTCAAGGCCCGTTTTTTATTAGCATCAAAGGTTAATCGGTGACTTTTGGCAAGTTCACAAGAGGAACAAATCACAGGTTTAGGTAAAATAGATGTAAATGATAAATGTCCTTGCTTTTGTAACTTAATCACAGTATCAAAAGAAGCGTGTCCCAAGCGGGAGTGCCATATTTCATACGAAGCTTTAGGACTTATTGAAGAAGCAAAAAGTGCATGAGGACCTGGTTCAAGGACATAGAGTCCATTTTCACATCTTCCCTTGGCTAGAACCCGTTTTGTTAGGCGGTCCTGGATGAAGAAACATGGGTAAGATAATAAAACATCCACAGAATTATCTTTAGTTAACTTACTGACGGATAAGAGGTTCTTGGTGATGTGAGGCACAACCAAAACATCTTTTAACTTGATATTATCAAATAGAAGTGATTGACCTGTATGGGAGACCGGTAGGGTATTACCATTCCCAAATATAACCGTATCATTACCTGCAGGAGGTGTCAGATCGGAGATGTTCGTGGTGGTGGATGTCATGTGATCCGAAGCACTCGAATCAACAAACCAGTTGGGCCCGGATGAGGAGACATGACATTGGGAGAGGAAAGCACGGGCCAGGTTATCGTCATTAGGGGTTGCCTTGGAAGCAAAGGTGGATAAAGTCGGACATACCGAAGCGTAGTGGCCATTCTGCCTGCACAGTTGGCAATGGGGTGGACGACGGCCACGGTTCCGGCCACCAGAAAACGCAGATCCATGAGAAAACCTACCCCTATTGGCACAATAAGGTGTAGTGGGTCGTGAGGTCTGGGCTGCGAAGGCAACAGTAGGGCTGGACGAGTTGTGGAGGGCCCGTAAAAATAGTTCATGATTTTCGGCCCTAGCAAGGAGATCCGAGAAAGTAGGAGCAGGCCGGTTTGTTCTTATGGCAGTGGAGAAGGTTTCAAACGATGATCCAAGACCACACAGGAACCAATGAAGCTGGTCGTCATTGTTAACCGGATGACCGATGGCTACTAATTGATCATAAAAGTTTTTGAAGGAACGGCCGAACTCAGCGACAGATTTGGACCCTTTGGCGGATTGTCGGAGCTGGTCACGCAGGTTGTGAACGCGCTCAATGGAAGAGTTTCCATAGGCGGTTTCAAGAGCCAACCAGATTTGGCGGGCAGTAAGAAGGCCAACAATAACGGTGACTGCCTCTTCGGAGAGAGAGGCGTGGAGGATAATGACCGTCTTCTGATCTGCAGCAAGCCATGTGGAGTACAGGGGCGAATCTTTGTTGGGGCCCGGATGGGCCCCGGCCCATCCCGATTTTTCGCTCACTAGTGTTAATTTATACGTATTCGGTCGATTTTTCGCTCAATAGTGTTAATTTATATGTATTCGGGTGAAAATTTTATAGTTCTGGCACCCCCATGATAGGAAAAAAAAATCCCGACCCCCCCGGGGGTTTTCTTCAAGCTTCGCCACTGGTGGAGTAGGCTGGATTTGTAGCAGGTTTGTCACTGATGAGGGTGGTTTCAGGAGGGGCTGATGAAGACCCATCAATGTGAGAGGTTAAATTTTGGTAAGATAAGATGGGTAGGATTTGATTTCTCCATAGAAGGTAGTTGGAGGAGGAGAGTTTGGTGGTGAGCATGTGGATGATGGTGTTGATAGACATGGAGTTATCAGAGGAGGAAGAAGCCATGAATGAGTGATGGGAGGAAGAAGAGAGACGAAGGTGAAGGGAGGGGATGGGGAGATCAACCAAAGATGGCTGATACCATATAGAGAATATTTATTATTTATCTCTGATGATTTTAACTATTACAAGAGAAGAGTATATATAGATACATACAAGCGTACAATAAATAAAAGAAACTGCTAAAGTAAAAGAATTAAGAAGATGGAGAGTTGCAATAATTAGAGTCATAAATACGGTGCAGTGATAATGGGAAATTACGAAAGGAGTTCACGTTTCGCCAAAATCAAAGCAGTTGAAGATGGGAAATAACAAAAGGATAATATTTATCCTCATTCGTAAAATTGGAGTAATTGAAGATGGGAAATTACGAACACCAGAATATGCATCTTTGTTAGTAAAAGAGGAGTAGTTGAAGAAACGAAATCATTGATTTCCCTTAAACTTCATCAAACTGAAGGCTCTGCAAATAAATGGTGGTGGCCCCAAGCAACAACTTTTCTTCTCCTCTAACAGAACCGTGGTGGTGGTGGTGGTCGCGGCGGCCGCCGGCGGCGGCGGCGGTGGGAAGAGAGAGGGTATAATATATAAAGTTTTTGAGCGAATTACAAATTACGTTATTTAAGTATTACCCAAATTTCAAAATACGTTATTTACCTAACGAAATTATAGAAAACGTCATTTGTTTAAAAAAAACCTTACATGTTACATCCATCAGACTAACGGTCGTTAAATTTCACCGTTAAGTCCGGTCATGTGAAAGACACATGAGGACAAATTGTCTTTTCCCCTTTGTTTTAAATATATTTTATTTAAATTCTCTTTGTACAAGTCTTTAATGCTGAATGTATAATTGTTAATGCATAAAATAAAATCAAATATTTTTTTTTAATATAAATAAAACCCACCCCACCCCCGCCGTCTTCTTCATAAAGAGATCCGATGAAGTGAAGCAGCAGCCACAGCGGCCCTAGTGCCCCCGCTTGCGTTCATCGGAACCCTAGCATCGTCGTTGCGTTCGTCGGTGATGCGTCTGCCCCCACATTGGCTCTTCTTATGCCCTTCCTGTCAATCGGAGCATGCCATCCTTGTCGTTCTGAGCCGATGGGGTCAGACCCGTCATATTTTCCACCTGCCAGAGCCATGCTCCCTCTAGATTCCCTGGTTCGTTAACAATGGTTTCTGCGCCAAGAGTTGTAACTAGACGGAGGACCCAAGCTGTCAGATCAAAGGAAGACTACGACGACACAAGACGCGGGGAATGCTGGGGGTGATTTTCGATCAGAGCTCCTTTTATGCGACCATTATGACTGAGGGTATCACTTATTTTGCCTCAGACCTATCCTTGCTTTATGAAGAAGACGATGGGGGTGGGGTGCATTTTTATTTAAATTAAAAATATTTAATATTTTATTTATTATATGCATTAACAATTGTACATTCAGTGAAAAAGATTTGTACAAAGAGAATTTAAAATAAATGTATTTAAAACAAAAAGGGAAAGAAAATTTTGCCCTTGAAATTTAGCGATCGTTAGTCTAAGCAACGTAACATGCAAGGTTTTTTAAACATAAAAGACGTTTTCTGTAATTTCCTTAGTTAAATGACGTATTATGAAATTTGGGTAATACTTAAAGAACGTAATTTGTATTTCGCTCAAAGTTTTTTAACCATTTGAGTCTGTAGGGGTCTTTTGGTAATTTCATAAACGAATCCGAATAGATGTATAAATGTCCTTTCAAAATTTTTACCAAGAAAAAATTTCAATATTTTTCCCGCCAAAATTTAAAAAAAAAATTCAATGTTGTCAACTTGATCTGAGCCGTGAACTATAAAGGACCCGTGAACTTCTGAGATCCTGTGAAGTAGAACAGAAACCGTGAACCTTCAAATACCCGTGAACACTTCCGTGATCTTCTCCCGTGAACTCCAGCCGAGAAGCAAAAACCCGTGAACTGAGACCCGTGTAGCTATCCCGTGAACCTACCCGAAAACCAACCTTTTTGACTGATTCGGTTACCAAATTAAACTCCTAGAATTGTGGGATTTCATATTTTGAACTCAAAATAGATCTGATGAACACGAAGATGATGCTAATCAGTTTTCAACACGAAATCCTTCCAACAGCAGCAGAATATCAATGATTTCACGAAAACGACGATTCTTCCTTGATTCTCAGCAAAAGAACTTGAAAATCTACCACAAAACAACCGATTAGTAACAACAACCAACCGAAAACACTAAAAATTACCTCAAATCTTGAGTCTTGAATCGTTGATATAAAAAACCAAGGCTTGAATGGCTTCAATAGCTCTGATACCAATTGTAAATCTCAATCTTCTATGGATCTTCGAATAAAACACAAGCACGATATCAATTCTCACACTTAGTAGGCGAAAACTACTAAGTATGGTGATTCAAGAACAACGAACTCAAGGTAAAACCCAATGTATACTATTGAGAATTACAAAGAAAAATAACCAAAACCGCTAACCACTCACACGGTTCTCCACTCGTCTAACTACTCTCTTTCTAATCGCTAACCACTAGACAAACATTATACTAGACAAACATTATAAAACACGTAGGTCACGAATATATCTATTTATACTAGAGAAACATTATAAAGCACATAACCTATAGTATTCGGCTCACATAGCCTGGCCCAAGACCCAATCCGTGAACATATGGTTCACGGTTCTAAAACCCGAATACATTTATATTCGGTAATACCAACGCTTATATTTATTTGATATGCGTCAGACTCATGACCAAGAGTCTTTCCCATGGCAGATAAGACAATGATTGAGCATTTAGAAAGCTATCAGTCCCTTTTCCTAACAGGAAAAAAAAATCGCAAACAAAACTCGAGATAACAGTTTCAACTTTTGTTCAGCAGTTATATTCATATAACTTGAAAAGCACCTTTACTTTTACTATTACTATTACTATTACTAACATTTACAAAAATCGGTTGCTACAATTCATACTAGACACTTCGATTGGTACACGTGTAAACTAAATTCGATTTTAAGTTTTAAGTTTAATAATATTTTATTTATAAAATTAATTTTTGATAGATTTTTTTTTCTCTTGTAACTTTTAAAGTATAATGTTTTCAAAAGATCTGAGTATACCACTGTGATGTGTTTATTTTTATCTACGTTTCGGTGTAACTTTCGCTTGAAACCGACTCCGGTCAAATATAACGTTTTTTAAAATTATTTTCACTTCACTAAAAGGTAATGTTTTTCTAAATTCTGAATATATTATCACGAAGTGGTCGCTTTTACGCGTGTGTCGGTTTAATATTATTTTACTTATAGAATTATTTTTGCAGGATTTTTTTTTCTCTTTTAACTTTTAAAGTATAATGTTTTTAAAAGATCTAAGTATACCACTGTGACATGTTTATTTTTATCTACGTTTCGGTTTAACTTTCACTTGAAACCGACCCGGGTTAAATATAACATATTTTTAAATTATTTTCACCGTAAGATAATGTTTTTCTAAATTCCGAATATATTGTCACGACGCGGTCGTTTTTACATGTGTGTCGATATGGATTTTATTCAAGACCGGACCCCACAAAATGCGGCCAAAAACCATGGCTGAAGTTTGATTTTTTTTCACCACTTAATTTTTTTAACTGCGAGTATACCGGCATGACGTACTTACTTCTGTCTATGTTTTAAATATAAATTTTATTAAGACCAAGCCACCGCAACGCGTGGCCAAAACCAACTAGTTATTATATAAGTTGCAAAGCACTATTATTACATGATGGAACTGTAGTAATGTTGTTGTGTTCAAACAACTTTAAAATTTCATTAGTACCTATGTTGACCCGCCATACCCGAACCAAAAGGAAGAAATCAGGTCGGTTTTGGTCTGGTTCGGTCAGCTCTGACCGGTTACTCGCCAGTTACAGCATCTGTAAAAGATCTTTTTTTTGTTTTTAAAAAAATTGGGCCGACCAATCCAATGTTTTTTTGTTTGAGTAACTTTAAATTTTCATTGATGCTCATGTTGACCCGCCATACCCGTTACAAACATAGACCGTCCCAAAGTTCTGGTCTGTTGTGGTCTAGGTAGGTTCGATTCTGTGTCGTTACTCACAATGAAAATGTTTTATTTTTGTTTGAATTATTTCAAAATTTCATGAATATTTATAATATCCATTAAAAGCCCGAGCCGACCACCTTACATAGGCAATTAGTAACAAAATGCAATACTTGAATTTGCAAAAAAAAATCGCCGTCCATCAACTGCTGTAGCTGCAAGCAACGAAAAGAAGTAAAGCAATAAGAACAATATACCCTGAAGTGAAAAATTAAATAAGTGGGAAAACGTAATTGTAGAAAGCAAGGTGATACTAAAGATGAATAATGGATAATTAGTTCTTATTTTGAGATTAAAAAGTTTTGGTTTTCTAGAAAATAAGTTGCAATTTTGACTCTTTTTTTGGACCTCAGATCATGTAAAGATATATTTATTTCTAGAGGTTTCATGTTCTTCACTTTGAATCTTTGTAACACCATTACACCAATATTGATTAATAATGATGTCTGCAGATTATTCTTATGTTTGGATGTGAATTTTAAAAATGATTTATTGCTACTTTCAGAACTTATTTCTTACGCTACTGCTTAATTTATTCAAATTATCATGTTCATAATCATAACCAAAGTTCAAATAGCAATGATCAGTTTAATCACATATCCAAAAAAAACCTCTAGAATATCAAATTCAAATCATAAAGCAGCAGCAACAAGTGAAATGATCAACCTACAAAGTGTGATTAATTGAGCAGGTTAATGAATATGAAGGACAAATATTCATTCCAGAAAAGTTCTGCAACGTCCACAATATCAACGATTTACTTAACATTCTTCCCCCCGCCACGAATATAGTGTTCTTTTAATCTCCTCCTCGATCACTTGTTCGTCGTCTTCTTGAATTAAGAACTATCTTTACACAAAAATATTCAAAGAAACACACGTAAAATCACACACACCTACACCCAAAAAAATACCCAATAACAACTCCAATTAACTGATACATGAATACTAATAAGAAACAGATGAATTTTTTATACAAATTTAAAAAGCAATGAAACTAATAAGATAGTAGTGACAGGGCCGACCCAATATAGAAAAATTTTAAGCCCAAGCTTGGGGGCACCAAAATTTTGGTGCCTCATTTAAAAAGAAATATTTATATGTAATGTTGTTATTAACATATAATTTGACAATTTAAAACATAATGTTTATTTAGCATATTGGTAAGAGTTGTTTCCCATGAAATCAAGGTTCTAATCCCTGCAACTGCTTATCATATTTTTTTTATATCCTTTTCAAACTATTAAATTTTGACTTTGCTATGCCATTGGTAATTGTCCCCAATAATCCTTTTCAAACTATTAAATCTCAATTGATTGACTCACTATACAATTGAAGGGGTGTTGGAACTGGGATAATCAATAAGCTGTTTTGAATGGTCATTAGGATTACAATATTTGATTATTTTAATGAAATGAAGTTTAAAATGATAATTTGTAAACCATATTAGTAGACATATAAAAATATATATAAAGCATGCATAATTTTTTTTAAAATCTGGCAACTATAAACTTTTTAGTTTATACTTATATTGTTGGTTCCGATTTCGAATAAAAGAGGACGGCTTATAAAGAAATTTGTACAAGGGCCCCATACTTTATGTTGCTTTTGGCCTCCAAAATGGTTAAGCCGTCCCTGAGTAGCGACAAACTTTTCTTCTATCCAAAGATGAATGCATAGGATGTAACAAAATAATTCCCAAATATGTTAATTTCCCATATACACAAACAGATCTTCATGCTTCTTTTTGTAATTAGAGAGTGTTTGCCAGATTATGTACATTCAATATGCATATCTATAGGTAGCTAGCCTATGTTCATGTCTTACTAAAGCGCTCGCAACCGAAGCTGACAGTGTGTTTGTTTATTTGCCTCCAGCCAGGTCTATCAACTCTGACTAATGTGTTAAGGTCAATATTTCACCCGTTCAACCTCCAATTGAGTTAGCACGACTAACGCGGGTGGGGTTTGTCAAACCCAGTAGTACTACCAAAATTACCTCGCTAATTCCATATTAACGGTCCGATGTGTGTGAGGACTTTCATGATAGTGTGTTAAGCTTAGCCTCAACAGTGATATCATATGAAGTACCATAATCAAAATAGTTTGCGTCATGTTTTCTCCCCCAACGGAAAAAACATGTAAAATAATGTTTGTTTGCATACCTGTTTCTCCCCCGCGTGAAAACAAGTAAAAATATGATGGCTTGCATGTATGTTTCTCCCTCAACGGGAAAACAAGTAAAAGATGTTAATTTGTGTACATGTTTCTCCTCCAACAGAAAAACGAGTAAAAAGGGGCTGTGAAACTCACCTGAGTTGTGTACGAGTAGAAGATAGCACCACACAAGGATGCAAGTAGGAAACACAAGAGTTTGCCTGTGAACTGCTTACGTATGCCCTAAAATTATAAGCATAATAGTTAGGGATACAATGGGGTTTTGTGACGACGACACGAAAGATTTGAACGTCCTAAAACATACTTAGGATCAACGAGTAGACGAACGTGTCCACGGGAATAAGAGTTTCTTAATATAATTATTAAGATAAATACGTTTCGTGTCGAATGTTTCTAATTACGAATAATATTAATTAATAAATAAATTCGTGCGTTTGTACCATTTAACAATGGACTAAGAAAATAATATAACTACTATATTATTTTTGAACTCGTAGAAAATAGACGATAATTGCTTAAGTGGCAAAAATATTAAATATATTATTTTTATTCGAGGATATAAACTTGAGTAAATAATATAAATAATTAATTAATTTTGGAACGTTACACGAGATTAATAACGAGACGAAATAATATAAAAATATATTATTTTATAATAGGAGTCACGGGTTAAAAATAATATAAATATATTATTTATCCGAAGTCGGGGTTTGAAAATAATATGGATATATTATTTTAAAAGTGGGTGTTTTTAAAAGAAAGAGGGTTACAAACCAAACCCGAGCCTACGGGTGGTTTATCGGGCTAAAACACATTAATATAATAATATAAGGATAGTTTTTATATTAAAATAATGCTTAAAAAAATGTTTTAAAAATAAAACAGGTGGAGAGACTCGAACCCGGGTCTCTCCCACCACAGCCAAACACTTTAACTATCTCCGCCCGCTAGGGTTTCGCAAGAGGAACCAGTTTCAAAATGTTTTAACATCCAATTCGAGTGGGTTCTTCCCTCCCATTGAAGCCGAACACAAACCAGTCCAATTACCATCGAATTTGACCACGATCGACCATAAGATCATAGGGGTTTAGTTATTCGGTCCATAACGAACCTGTGGTGAGGTTTAATTTCAAAATAGTTAAGTATAAGATCGTTAAGTCCCAGTTCGAAATGCCAAAACCCTAGTTTTAGAACCTGAAATCAAATACATTGAATCTGATAATAGTGTAGGTCCACATGACTAATCTACAGATCGACGTGACAGGACGTCTCGATAACACGGAGTGCGGAATCCTAACGTTTGTATACGAATTGACAATAGAAACAGCAAGTAAATAAACTTCTCTTTGTATTCCACAAAACATAGAGTTTACAAGTTTCTCTTGATTTCACTCAATTTCACATCTCCAAAACTGAACATGTAAACTTCTATTTATAGACACAAACTCTGCAATAGGCGAACTTAACAAGTTCGCCTCTAAGGGAGTTCGCCTCACATGTGACTAGGCGAACTAGACAAGTTCGCCTCTAGCAGAACTTGTTCTATCACTTAGAAAACATTAATACAAAAAACATAAAGACAATAAGATCTAAACTATTACAAGCTTTTGTCATACAATTATGTCCTAACAGACTCCCCCTTGACAATAGCTTGATCTTCTGTCTTCAGTCTTTATGACTAGCTCTTCCAGTTATCTGGTAATCTGCTTCCTGCGTGCACTCCATATCTCTGACAAATCTCCAACACTCTTTTATACTGCAATCCTTGTTCTTTCTATTCATCAGTAAACATAATCACATTCTTTCTTAACGTCATCTGGTCTCTCTTTAAGAAGTTAATAAGATTCATTGCATCATAGAAACTAACAATGACCTTACTATCTTTATCATCAATTCTAGCTTCACCAGTATTCACATCTACATACCACCATTTCATATTCCCCAGAAAATCTTGTGGTATTTTCTTCAATGGTGTCTTCTGTACAGCTCGTACTGGCTTGAACTTATACTTCCAGGTCACAATCCCAGTCTTTTGATCTACAATCTTCACTCTTTTTCATTTCTGTGGCTTTAACCTTTCATACTTCCCTAATCCACCTTTTCTTTTAATCAAGTTGGAAATCACATCGGCTAATCAAAACTTTGATCTATTAATCAGTGGTTTCGTAGCTAGACCATTCATTTCACACCTTCGCAAGGTATTGAAATACTTGATCCTAGGCTTTAAGTATTGAACACCATCAGATCTTTTAAGAGCAAACAACTTCATGTCATCATCATAAAACCAACTGATGATTCTTCCAATACACCGCTCTTTATTCACATATCTTTCTTTCTGAGCATGTTGTATAGGTGACTTGGGTAGTATTTTCATCCAACTGCTAACTACTTCTCTCCACTGTTCTCTAGTCATTCATGTATTTCTATACATCACAGGTTCTTCATTCGGCTTAGGAGACACATGATGAGTAGTATCAACATCAGTATCTATCTTGGATTGAGCAGTATCATCAGGCGTAGTGATATCTTCAACAGAGTCCATAGAATCTGTTACTCCTTCATAATAAAACTCAGGAATAACATCATCTTGGATGAAATTATATGGTACATTCAGACCATCACTGCCTTCATATGTAACTTTAGCTTTACTGTTTTCTATCTCGATATCTACAATCTCTCCTTCTTCAACTTCATTATCCAACACATCTTCTTCAACATCATCAAATAATTCATCAATATCATCTAGACATTCTAATTTCTCAGCTTATTCTTCTTCAGAATCAACAAAGAATTCCAATAATTAAATCTCTTCATTCACTCCAGAATCATTCTTGGTTCCTTCACTAGTTTGTGATGTCGACTCCCCCTGAACTCTTGATATGGGATTCATGTCAGCAACGTATTGAAGATCACCCTCAACATTACCACTAGGATCATTGTCATCATCATCCTTTCATTGAATTGACTCAGCATGACAAGTATCATGTATCCTTAACTCCCCCTGGGCGTCAAGACACTCAACAAGTTTGGATACCAAGATCTGCATAGCATCAATCTGACTAGCTTGAGTCTGAAGAACCAACTGGCGATGTGCATCAGTAGCAACAAGAGAATCCACTTGAGTCTGTAAAGCAAGAACTTGAGATTCAAGAAATGTAATCCTTTCAGAATCAGAAGGCTTTGAAAGACCAGCGTCAGATGAGGTTGGAACAGGTGTAGAAATCACATGAGATGGACGCTTAGAAGATGGAGGTGTAACCAATAAAGATTCAACAAATGTAGCATTCTCAACATCTTGAGAAGAACGTGTAACAGCAATAGAAGCATACATAAGCTTCTGAGCTTTTGGAACCGGATTAACATCACTATCAGAATTCGAGCTCTCATCGATTAATGTTCTCTTTCCAAGTACTGATCCAGAAGGAGGAATCCGAACAGACTTATGCCTCGGCCTCTTGGCTATAGATTTAAGGTGTTTTCCTACATTAGCCAAAGGCATAGTAGCCAATCTCTCATAATGACCTGTCTAGAAGAATCAGAGTCAGTAGCCTCAAAATCAGGTAAAATAGTATCACTGGAACTCGAACTTGTATCCACCACATTCCCTTCAGCTTCATGAATGGGTGAGTTCACAGCTTCATCATCAAAATCTTCCATATTCATACCCAAATTTTGTTCATTTTCTTGAACAACGTTTTCCTGAACTGGTTCATTAACAGGAATATCAACCTGTGCTGGTTGTACTTGAACTTGTTGTGGTTGTTGTTGTTGATTCTGGACTTGTCCTTGAACTAACTCCTCAGGATGAAACCAATTATCATTAGGAGGCTCAATCAGGATTGATTAAGTGACCAAACAAAGGATTCGGAACTGGAATCAAAGCAACATTTTGTTGTTTAACCTTGGTACAATTAGTAAATATTCTTTTGGACATAGGAGTCAAGGTCAAACGTATTGGATGATGTGGTAAGTCTGGAATTAAATGATTCAGAATCATTTGCAAGAACCTAGGTTACATAAGAAACCCTTGACCTTCTGGAGGATTGATTTGTATGACCAACACACGGTATATATACAAAGCAAAGTTAAACCGTTTGTCCAGGGTCAATGCAACCATTTCAGCTTGTAACGCACTCTTCAGTCCATCAGTACCAGCTTTTCGTGGAGATAAACATTGGATGATGACGTGCATAAAATACCTCCTTTCTCCAACTAAACCACCTTTTCTTGCCTGAGTATCATTCGGTCTGCCTCGATAGCCCATCCTCTAAAAACAACCCATGATTAGTGTTCTAGGATAAGAAAGAGGATCTACAATAGTACCTCCCAATGCCAAAGCAGCACGGATAGTCTCCACTGAAATAGCCACCACTGTGTTATTAACAGTAGCACGAAGTACGTGAGGGTCAACATCCGTGTCCTGATGTACCGTATCCCAAAATTGTTGGATATACGGTAAGCTGATGTATGGATCCGCAGATAAGGCCACATGTAATCGTGAACGATTCAAAAATGCTATAATTCCTTGGAAATGAACAGCCTCAGACATATTATGATCTAGCAAAGCCACTTGATTATGTTTGTACTCAACACGAAGAGCCATCTGTAAATGTATTGGACATTGTATCAAACATTAGTAATAATACACACACATATGTGATAAACACACGAGATAAACATACAACTACAGAAACAAACAAGAAAGAAAAATCAAACTAAAAAAATTTCACCAAAAAAAAAATTACAAGTCCAAACACTGCTTAGCCCTTAGGCGAACTTAATAAGTTCTCTTAGTGTTGCAAGAGGCGAACATAATAAGTTCGCCTATACAAGTTCACTTGAACAAGTTCGCCTGAACCAGTTTGTCGATACAAATTCAACATTAGATTCCAAAAAATGCTCAAATCATTGAATCTTTGCAAATCACACACATCATAAGCATCGATTATCAACCACTAACCATTATTAAGTGTCAATTTTAAGTTTTAATCATGAAAAGATACCCTATTAGTTCAATCTCAGATCGGTTTCAAACTTCGATGAACACAGAATCAAAAGAACCATTTCCCATCGATTTAATGTATAAATTTCCATGAAATTACCTTAGATAGAATCGCAAAGGAAAAACCGATCAAGTAACAAACACGAAAATTTCAAATAGCACAACCCGAATTCAAATTTTTTGATAAGCTCACGAAAATAGAATAAGTTCGCTCAAACATGAAAGAGGGTAAAAAGATATTTTCGCCTGATAAAGATATATATTCAACACCCTTAAGTTCGGTTCATTCTTAACAAATTCTAGGCGAACATATTAAGTTCGCTTAACCAGGAACAGGCGAACATATTAAGTTCGCTTCAAACCTTTGCCTTGAACAATTTTCAGCAACTTTCAACACGTCACTTCTTGTGAACTTCCTTCTGTAGCATGTATCCGATCCAATACCGAATATTTTGAATAAAAGATAAAATTTTCATGGAAGATAGAAACAAAATATTTTTGGATTTTATCTGTACAAACGAAATCACATATTTTTGGTTTTTATATGAGCAAACTAAAACACAAATTTTTGGTTTTTATATGAGCAAACTAAAACACATATTTTTGGTTGATCATCATGAGTAAGAAGATCATATCAGTATATGAGCAATTCTTCACACAGTCTATCATCAACTATGAGTAACCTATAATATTCACTAAAAATGATATTCATGTGAAATAAATTCACTTATTCTTTTAAAAATGATATGAAACAAACAAACTCATTCTTATGCAACTCATATCTTTTTCATTTTTATGTAATTTTTGCAATGAATATTTATAAATCCATCATATTCACTTCTTGGACATATTTGTCTCTTTTCTTTTCTAACGATTCACTTTTCTTTTCAACTTTTCAATCAATTTTAACAATACTTGAAATGATACGCGATAAATTTCAAAGTAAACAAGACCAGTTCATGAAATGCTCAATTATTCATACCGAATTTGTAATACAAAGCATGAATTCTTAAGTTGTCAATATTATATAATTTGAAACTATAAGCGTTTTTCTTCCAATTTCATGTGAGTTAGTACCATTTAAATGAAAAACATCGTGTACCCCACATATATGCCTAACAGAAATTTAAAATTGCACTATCTTTAAGACATACACAGTTATTGCAAGATTAGATCAATCCCCAAGATGAATTTATCTCTATTAGCACAAGTATAGAATAGCAGATCCCAAAGGATATAAGAATCATGATGATTCAGAATCAAAAGATTCTAATGAATTGGCTTTATAATGAGAATCAATAGATTCAGGTAGGAGGATCCAACTATTATCTGGATAATTTTCAATGGAATCAGTGTAGATGATGTATCTAAATGATCCAAGGGTGAATATATGTTTCAACAGATATTGTTAGAAAGCATATCTTAGTTCAGCAACACATTGCATGTTTTTCGGGCCATGGGCAGTGAAGTGAACTGAAAGAGTTTGTGCTAAAGACATAATTTGATATTAGTCTCATGAAATTCTTAAAACCATATATTCTTTATCTGATAATGATCTTTTACACACACATCCAGGCATATAATGGATTCAAATCACAGATGTAATCATATCATATTTATTTTTCACACTACTATTGGTTCAAAAACGCTTCTAGTCTATTGACAATTCAAGTTTCAAACTCATATTCAAATTAAAACATATTATCAAGATTAGAGCATTCAAAACACTATCATTTCTTATTTATCCAGACTTTGAAATTTAGATCAAATCAATTTACTTTAAACTATCATATATCAAATGTCTACTATGGTCATGTGTAATGAACTATTCACTGATGTACTATCATTTCTTCTCTAACTTCAAATGATGTCAATTTTATATTTTTTATTTTGTTTTGAATTTTTATAAATAACTATTTTTTACTAAAATTTAAAATTCATAAATGTAATAAAGCAAAAAAAGAAATTTAAAACAAAATCTCCCATGAAAAATTGTTTTTGAAAAACTTTTATTCGGGATTGATCATACCGATCATTTTGATCAGAAATTCAAACCTGGTACGATCAAATGCCTTGGTAAAAAGATCAGCAAAATTATCATTTGTATGTACCTTCACCAGCTCAATCAACTTTTTATCTGCACAATCACGTATAAAATGATATCTAATTTCAATGTGCTTTGTTTTACTGTGCTTAACAGGATTATTTGTGATAGACATTGTAGCATTATTATCAATAAACATGGGTGTTCCTGTAAAATTCAAACCGTAATCTCTTAATTGCTGTTGGATCCACAAGATCTGTGAACAACAACTTGCAGCAGCAATGTATTCTGCTTCACATGTTGAAATGGAGACCGTAGTTTGCTTTTTTGCATTGCCAGGAAACTAGACGATTACCCAAGAACTGGCAACCAGCTGTAGTAGATTTCATGTCCAAACAACAACTACCAAAATCAGAATCAGTATATGCACTGAATTCAAAGTTAGAACCATGTGGAAACCATAGTCCCAATCTTTGTTTTACTTTTAGATATCGAAAGATTCTCTTTACTGCAATCAAATGAGATTCTTTTGGTTTTGCTTGGAATCTGGAACAAATACACACACCGAACATTATGTCTTGCCTTGAAGCGGTTAAGTACATGAGAGATCCAATCATTGCACGGTAGAGTCGGCAATCAACTTCTTTTCCATCTGGGTCAGAATTCAATTTATGATTGACCGGAATCGGAGTATCATATGGGGTACAGTCCTCCATCTTGAACCGGCTCAAGATGTCTTTGACATACTTGGACTGATGAATAAAGAAACCATCTTCCTTTTGATTAACTTGAAGACCTAGGAAAAATGACAACTCTCCCATAGCTGACATCTCAAACTTTGATTTCATAACACTCTCAAACTCTATGCACAACCCTTCATTTGTAGAGCCAAAAATAATATCATCTACATATATCTACACCAGTAGGTATTCTCCCCCTGCTTTCTTAATGAATAAGGTTGAGTCAATTTTGCCACGAACAAAATAATTATCCATAAGATGTGTAGACAATGTTTCATACCACGCTCGGGGAGCTTGATGAAGACCATAGAGAGCCTTATCAAGCTTGAAAACTTTAGACGGATTAATTGGATCTTCAAACCCCGGCGGCTGACACACATAAACCTCCTCACTGACCTTACTATATAAGAAAGCACTCTTCACATCTAATTGAAACACCTTAAACCCTTTGTATGAAGCAAAAGCAAGAAACAACCGTATAGCTTCAAGCCTAGCAACAGGAGCATGAACCTCGGTGTAATCAATTCCCTCTTGTGGATTGAAACCTTGTACAACTAATCTTTCCTTATTTCTCACCACAACACCTCGATCGTCTTTCTTGCATTTAAACATCCACTTTGTACCAATTTGATACACACCCTTCGGAAGATCTACAAGATTCCAAACTTAGAGTTTGTTAAACTGAGCAGTTCTTCCTGCATGTCTTCTATTCAATTGTTATCACGTAAAGACATTTCGACATTCTTTGGTTAGACCTGAGAAATAAAACAGGAATGTGAGCATACATCAAGAACACCAGTATCCTTAATACCTGTATACAAGCAAGTGTTTTCAATAATAGAACGCATTTGCACTCCATCTCGCAAATTCCCAATGATATTCGTCACCGGATGATCTTTGAGTTCCTTGATTGAAGCAACCTTAGGAACTGGCAACACATCAACTTGAGTCGTATCAAACTGAGCCTGTGTCGAAGTAGAAGGTTCATCAACTAACAAAGGATCAACAGAAGAATCTTGGAAAATAACATTTTCTTCCTCACTATCAGACTCTTGTGATCCCGAACAAGAAGCAACATTAGGATCTGGAGCAGATGTAGATGGAACAGATGAATGTGGAACCGCATTTGGTAGAAAATCACTATTCTGTGCATCCTGACATGAATCATATAATACAGCAGCTTCCTTAGGAGAAATATCAGAAGGTAATTGAAAAGACTTGAATAAATTGTCATAATCAAAAGCCTAGTCTGGTCCAATCTCCATTTGAGGTAAAGACCGATTAGAACAGTCAATATGAAACCATTCCTCAACCTGACGAGTCTCTTTGTTATAAACCCTCTTGGTAGTAAAATTTGCAACATACCCTAGAAAGATCCCTTCAATAGCTTTAGCACTGAATTTGGTTGGGACATCTCTAATTTTCAACAGGGTGCATGGATTACCAAAAGGTAGTAAATATTCCAGATTTGGCTTCCAATTATTAAGCAACTCATAGCATGTCTTGTTGTCTCGCTTCATGGTCAAAACTCCGTTCAAAACGTGACACACAGTATTCACAGCCTCAGCCCAGAAAGTAATTGGAAGCTTAGAATCTGCAAGCATCGTACGAGCCGTTTAAACCAAAGTCCTGTTCTTTCGTTCAGCAACTCCGTTTTGTTGAGGTACATATGGCACACTGAATTCATGATGAATTCCCTTTTGAAGACAAAATAAACCCATCTTGCTATTCTTAAACTCGTTGCCATTGTCACTCCTAATTCTTCTGACTTTCTGTTTGTCACACCCCCAAATTCCACTAACGGAGTTTTACCGTTTGGTGCGTGACAAACCAGGATCTCAGTCATTAGTTACATCAAACGACACTATATGGGACATAAATGTAATATCATAAAAGTCCAGAGTTAATGCGGAAGCGTAGACGTTAGAATGAAATCAAAAGTAATTACACGTAACAAGCGTCAATTAATGTAAATAAGTAAAACTGTTTTAAGTGTTTTAAATGAATGATATGACAGTAGGACTCCATGCATGTCCTATGTGTGCAACCTATGCCAAAGAGACCTGAGAAACATGTAAGACAAAGTGTCAACACGAGGTTGGTGAGTTCACAGGTTTGTATGTAAATAAACTATTTGAGTATTGCTGGATCCACATGCGTAAGTCACACCTATTGCTAGCTAGACAATGTACAAGTTACTCTAAGCGTTCACAACCGAAGCTGAATGTTTATGTTTGAGATGCCTTCCGCCATTGCTAACATCAACAATGGGAAATGTTTAGGACAATTTACACCCGTTAGACCTCCAATAAGGTTAGCGCGACTAACCCGGGTGGGGTTTGTAAAACCCAGTAGTACTACTCAAATTTCCTCGCTATACCCCATCTATTAACGGTCCGAGTGTGTAAGGACTTTGCATGTTATGTTTGCACTTAGGTACACAAGTGGTAATGAAATACTATGTGATCCATGTCCGTGTGTATGTCTCTCCCTGGCTGGGAGACAAGTAACGGATTCCTGTTCGTATACATGTTTCTCCCCAACGGGAAATCAAGTAAGATGATGCTTGTTTGTACGCATGTTTCTCCCAACGGGAAAACAAGTAAAATGCTATTCATTTGTATGCATGTTTTTCTCCAACGGGAAAACAAGTAAAAATAATGTTTGTGTGTATGCATGTTTCTCTCCAACGGGAAAACAAGTAAGAATAATGTTTGTGTGTATGCATGTTTCTCCTCCAATAGGAAAACAAGTAAAAAGGGGTCGTGAAAACTCACCTGAGTTTGAGTAGCGGTTGAATTACACAAGTGAAAGGCTGGAACCACAAATGTAAGCCTCAGATGACTTACATATGTCCTAGAATTATAAACACATAAAATTAGGGTCATATGGAATTTCGTGACGACGACACAGAAGTTTGAACGTCCAAAAATATTCATAGGACTAACGGGTAAACGAACGCGTCCACGGGAATAAGGATTTCTTTAATAAGAAAAATAAGAATAACTAAGCTTCGCGTCGAACGTTACGAATAATATATATATATATATATATATATATATATATTCGTGTTTTGGTGTCGTTCAGAATGGTGTAAGAAAATAATATATATATCATATATTATTTTTAAGTTCGTAGAGTTAATAAAATAAACGTTTGCGTGGAAAAATAATAAATATATTATTTTTAATCGAGGATTAAATGTGGGTAAATAATATAATATACTTATATCATTTATTAGTTGAAAATATTTCAATAATTTCATAAACGTGGTGCAAATAATATATTATTTATATTCGGAGTCACGGGTTAAAAATAATAATAATATATTATTTCATTCAATGTTATTAAACGAGAGTAAATAATATAAATAAATATATTATTTATAGGTTTGAGACATTTCAAAAGTGTTTATTTACGTGGTAAAAATAATACAAAAAATGTATATTATTTTTAATTGAGATTACGGGGTCAAAAATAATATAAATATATTATTTTACTAGGAGTGGTGGTTTGAAAAATAATATAAACATATTATTTTAAAAGTGAGTATTTTTAATAAATATGGTTTACAAACAAAACCCGAGCCTACGGGTGGTTTACGGGCTCAAAACATATTAATATAATAATATATTAATATTGGGATAATTTTTATATTGAAAATAGTAATTAAAATGTGGTTTAAAAAGAATTGGGGGTGGAGGGATTCGAACCCGGGTCCCCTCCCCACCAACACACCGTACTAACCAACCCACCCGCTAGGGCAATCGCGTTAGAACCCGGACAGGAATGGTTTTAACATGAATGCTCTCGGTGTTCTTCCCTCTTTGCGATCCGAATCAAGAATCAGTCTCAATCCCAACGAATTAGACCACGATTGTCCCAAATGGCATAGGGGTTTTGATAAACGGGGTTTTGCGAATCAGTGTGTGCGTTTAATTGCAAAAACATTAGTTATAGGATCGTTAATTTCACAAATTAAAAGCCAAAAACCCTAGACAAGAACATGAATTCAAATTAAATGATTCTGATATTAAAAGTTGTAGGAATCATGGGGCTTTCAAAGGATAGGTGATTGCGAGTCTGCCCATGTATTTTAATTGAATTTAAATTGCGTTTAGAGTGGTGCTCGACTAAACCGAATTCGTATGAACCGTAGGTACCTGTTCGTGTTTAATTCAATATTGTAGGTCTAAATTAGGTTAGGGCTTTCAATACAGAGGTGAAAACGAATCTAGGGGTGTGTTCAATTACCTAAATCGATGTCGGGTTGATGGAGTTCGACTAAACCACAGGTGCGGCTCCAAAAGTTTGACCTCCGGCATCTCCGGCTACTACTCCGACCGAAATAAGTTGTGCACAAGCTTCTGTGGGGTTCGTTTATCGTGTGTAAAGGGTTTGATTGTGAAATGATTCTTGATTTTATCGAGTTCGATAGGCATAATGGGTTTTCGACAATTACGGTTTTGATTAGGCATAAAGAGGATTAATTCGAGATCAATGTTGGTGTTAATTGGTTCAATAATGGTCGACTTCATCATTACTACACAAATCAGTTACAATGTCAAACGAATTTCTGTTACGGATTGCGAATTGGGTCAAGAACCATGGGGTTTGACTTTACAAAAGTCAACAGAGCACAAATGTATATGATTTTGACTTTAAAAGTCAACAGATCTGGTTTAGGGTAATTACAACTTTGGTCCTTGTAATTTTAGGTGTGTTTGAGTTTGGATATCGACAGAAATAGTCCTTGAGGTTTGTAATTGAGTTAACTACACTAACTGAGTTCGAGAGAGATAACAAAGTTTGTTAACGAAGTCAACTCCAAATAGCCGGATGTCACACTGTTTGCACAAATTCTCTAAACCCAGGATTAAGAATTGCACCATCTCTATGGTTTCGATTTAGACGCAAGGAACTTAACCCATGAAAATCTAGAGAACTCATATGTTACTACTAGACAGTAAGATTTATCGCCAATGCTCCTGATACTAATCGGTCCGAACAAATCCATATGCAGTAGCTCCAAAGGAGTCACAATTGAATTCTTTGTCTTAGATTTGTGAGACTTATTGTGTTGTTTCCCCTACTTACAAGGAATACAGTCATCAGGAACATAGAATTTCATCTTCGAAACACCAATAACCAGATCATTCTTCACGAGATAATTCATTTTCCGATAATTGATGTGAGCAAGTTTTCTGTGCCACAAAATAGAATCCGACTCAGACGCCTTGGAGAGTAAACATGTAGGAATAGAATCCGTTGTTGTAGCAACACTCATGTCTAGGACATATGTGTCATTTCTCCTCGGAGCCTTCATTAGAATCCATTCGTTAGGAATAATAAAGCCCGGTTTCAAGATATACACTCAGAATCATTGAAATGAAATTAAAACTTCTTGTCACACACTTGAGATACACTCAAAACATTGTGTTCAAGTTGCTCCACATAGTTCACTTTCTCAAATTTGACTTTATCGTTCTTCAAAGTAGCCTGACCAGTTATGTACCCGCCTTTATTTCTAGCAAAAGCGACATAACCACCATCAATATTAATAACATCTTCTAGCAAACGAATATTCCCTGCCATATGTCGAGAACAACCACTATCCACATACCACGTATTTTTGATAGTCCTCCTTGGTTGCCCCTACATAAACAAAGAAAATCAGTTAGAAATATGAACCCAAGCCATTGTGGTCTTGGGTCGTCCAGATGGATCAAAATAAACAACTTCAATCAGTTCACAATCAACATTGTCATCAACCTTTGGAACATAAGATTCACAATTAGACCTTCTCAATGAAGACACAGTATGATTAATTAGAAAAAAATTATTAGATTTATGATTATCAGATTCAGAATTTTCCAAAATATTTTTTAATTTTCTATTACGTCTTCTTCGTTGTGGTTTAGAAAGTTTGGCCTCTGGTTGAGAATCTTTTGGGAGTCCAACATGTGGAATCTCAAACTTCTTTTGAAAAACAACTGGTTTAGAAATATGTTTATCATGTTTCTTAAATCCCGAAGATTTAGCAAATGATTGACAAGACATATTCTTTACAACACTAGAAGTAGGCTTTCCCATATTTGGTCGTTTCAGAATCATCACCACTCGTTGTTGTGGGGGAACACTCTTTAATTTGCCTTGATTCTTATAAGGACAGTGAATCAGAATATGACCAGCCTCATTACAGTGAAAGCAAACTCTTCTATCTTGATGATTTATGATATAAGGAGTTTTCTTCAAATTTTATGACCCTTCCGATGAACAAGCTTCAGAAGATTTTACTGAACAGTTAACTGGCTTCTTTTAAACATAAATTTGTGTAGTCACCTTTGATGAATGCGTCTTTTGATGACCATCAGCAACAAAACCACTTGATTGTAACATTTTGGAAAGGTTAGGTTGATCAACTTTCACTTCATCAAGTTCTATTAAAATGCATCTATCACGAGTAACATTTTTCACCACCTTTGGTTCAGCAAGTTGCACTTCCTTAGGAATGCCTTCAACCTTATTATCATCCTCAACTTCATCCTCAGAATCAGAATCATAGATCATATCTTCACCAGTTACTGGATTTACTTTCAACACCGTCTTGGGATTAATTTCCTCTTCATGAATAATTTCTGGTTCAACCACATAATTTGCATTGAATGGTGGAGGAACAAATCCAATTCCAGCAACACTCTTTGTAGGATCAACATTAGCATTAAAGTAATCCAATACCACAGATGAATTTTCAAAATTCTCTAGCTTTCTATGTAATTTGATCACTTCAGATTATTTGTCAGAAATCTCTTGTTCTTCTGAGCAACAATTTCATTTCTCTTTTCAATCTCAGCATAAGCCATATCCAGATGATATGCTTGTTCCTTATATTTCAATCCCAAAGAGTTCAAATATCTTTTCAAAGACTAAATTCTATCTATACATAATTTATCATTATCTTTCAATTTTTGATTAACTGAATGCATCGATTTCATATCACAAATTAAATTTGTGTTATCATCCATAACCTTTTGCATTTTATCTTTTACACAGATTCAATTAGAACAATAAATGTGACAGACATAATCTTTTACCTTTGAAGGATCTGACATATCTTCCATGAAGACTTTTGCAATAGGAATATCTTCAGCATCAGCACCATCAGAAGAATCTTAAGTTAATACTATATCATCTTCAGATTCACCAGATGCAATATTAGATTCAACATTATGTACATGATCATGCTCTTCATCAGCACTTGACAAACTCTCACCATCAATTGACTATCATCATCAGTTGACTTTTCAGATTTTTCAGAATGGATCTCAGCTACAAAAGCTTGACTTACAGTACCAACCAAGTCTTCAAGATGAATACCACAGTCATAATTTTCATCATTCTGAGCAACCAAAGCAGATGATGCAGATGCATGATCAGAATTTCCAGAGCCTGAGGAGCCATGTGACTGATTACGATTGTTCTGAAAGTTATTAAGCTTCGTCTGAGAATCAAATTCAACTTTTGACTTCACACATTCTTTGGCGAAATGACCATACTCCTGACAATTATAGCAACGAACTTTGGTTTTGTCAAATCCCATACGTGAACGACTGTTAGAACCAATATACTTCCTTCCAGTCTTCTTCAAAAAATCCTTTGCTTGTCGCATCAACATAGCCATGTTCCATTGAATGTTCATTTCTTCCAGATCAACAGGATCAATTTGTCTGAAATCCTCTTCAATAACATCTGGATCATGAATCTTTCCTCCAATAAATTTTTCATAAGAAGCCATAAAGGAAGAAAACATCGCTAAATAATCATCAGCAACTCTTTGATTCATATTATGTGTTCCAGATGATGAAGAAGCTATGTTTGCAGAGAAACCAGAATGACTCAGAACAATGTTCATTAGAAGCATCTTGAGTATCACCAGAAAAGAACGCAACCCCTGCATCAGTTTTGCCAGAAGTCTTAGCAAAATACATTGAAGGATCTTGAATATGCTCCATATTGATTTCCTTCTTCTTCATATTCAAATCATTTGATTGAATCTTGCCAAGAACATCTTTAAAAGACAGATTTTTATACTTGACATTCTCTTTTATCAAAACTGAATACACAACAAATTTAGATGGTAATGCCTCCGAACTTATCATTTATCTCTTCAGTCTCATAAACCACTGAAGCACTTGACAATTCACTCAGAAAATGATAAAATCTCGTTGCAAGATCATCTAAAGATTCATTTTGAAAGTGCTTGAATACTAAGAACTGCTTCTTCAGTAATTCTTTTCTGCTTTTCTTAACATCCAAACTACCTTCACACCGCTTTTGTAACGCTTCCCACAATTGTTGAGAAGACTTGAATTGTTTAAAGCTATGATAAATTTCTTTAGGAAGAGACATTGAGATACTAGACATAGCCTTCTTTTCCCTATCAAACAATAATTTTTCTTCTGTGGTTAACACAGATACCGATTTAGGAACATCATCCTTTCCCATCCAAGTGTATGTCGGATGAGTATAACCTTCCAATATTGGAATCCATAAACTTGTATCAGTAAAGGACACGAACTGCTCAAACTGATCTTTCCAGTTAGGATAATCTGCAAGACTTAACAACTTGGGTGGTTTCTGAGATGTACCGATCTCATTATCGTAATTGAACATGTTAGTCACTTGCACCATATTTGCCATTTTCACAAAAAAAAAATTCCCATGTCTTGAACAAGTACTCCCGTAGGCGAAGATAATATGTTCGCTTCAAAGCCAAACAAGCGAACTTGATATCAAGCGAAATTGATAAGTTCGCTTAACCAAGAAAATCCGGTAAGTTCGCCTATTGAATAAGTTCGCTTAAACTGAGTGAAGCGAACTTGCTAAGTTCGCCTGCTAAGTTCGCCTACAACAGAATCTCAGCACTAAGTTCGCCTGGTTCTGTAACAAACTCAGGAAGAAGATTCTTCAACCCAAACACGAACAACCAGTACCGAAAATCATCATTTCTCATAGATTAGAAGGAATTTGAAGAAATTGGACCGTAGGATTTAGTATTTTATGAATTAGAACACTTCTATCGGATTAATTTCACCAAAAACCACTTCAAATCATCGAATTCCGCAGCAAAATCAAGTTCAAGAACTTGAAAACCCCATGGATACAAAAACTTTTAAAAAATCAACAATTTCTTGTCAAATTGTACACAAAATCGTCTCGAATCACCAAGAATCAAACACAAATCACGAGCAAACGCTCTGATACCACTTGTAGGTCCACATGACTCATCTACAGATCGATCTCGTGACAGGACGTCTCGATAACACGGAGTGCGGAATCCTACAGTGTTAACGTTTGTATACGAATTGACAATAGAAACAGCAGGTAAATAAACTTCTCTTTGTATTCCATAAAACATAGAGTTTACAAGTTTCTCTCGATTTCACTCAATTTCACATCTCTAAAACTGAACATGTAAACTTCTATTTATAGACACAAACTCTGCAATAGGCGAACTTAACAAGTTCGCCTCTAAGGGACAAGGTGAACTTAACAAGTTCGCCTCACATGAGACTAGGCGAACTAGACAAGTTCGCCTCTAGCAGAACTTGTTCTAACACTTAGAAAGCATTAATACAAAAACATAAAGACAATAAGATCTAAACTATTACAAGCTTTTGTTATACAATTATGTCCTAACAAATAGAAGTTATTGAAATCATGGGGCTTTTAATGAGTGAGGGTTTGCGAATCTACCCATGTAGTTTAATTTGATTGAGGTTGAGACTAGACCGGAGTTCGATTAAACTGAAGAACACGATGAACCCTAGAATCGGTTCTCAACCAATTCGATGTTAGAAGCTCGAATTAGCATAGGGCTTTCAATAGATAGACTCATACTAAGTTAAGGGTAGGTTTGATTACCAGGATTGAGTTTGAATCGACTGTGCTCGACTAAAACGGTTGTCGACTATGACGGGGTTGGTCTCCGGCGACTCCTGCTGCTATTTCAATCGAATTGAGGTGTGAAACAGCTTCTGTGGAATTCGTCTAATGCGTGCAGATGCTCAAATGAGAGAAAAACAGACGAATTGATGTGAATTTGTTGAAGACGTGGTTATGGTCGACGGTTAGGATTTGAATGCCCATTATTGGGTTTAAACTCGGATTAATTGTGATGTTAAGGCTCTAATGATGATTGTATATGATTTAATCGTGCATATCAGTTACGATTTTAATGAATTTCGATTGTAGAGTTCGGATTTGGATTAAAGTCGACTGCGTTGACTTTCTGTAAGTCAACAGAAATCAGAATTTGATAAATTACAGTTATATAGTCCTTGAGGTTCTAATTGAGTTAAATACATGGTTAGTTGACTTTTACAAGTCAATATGATTTAAATATTAGATTTTGACTTTACAAGTCAAATAGAATTAGGTTTAGTCTAATTACACAATTAGTCCTTATAGTTAGGGTTTGAAGAAATGACATAAATAGTCCTTGAAGTTTGAGAAAGGGTTAGATAGGTTAGGATTTAACTGCATTTGATAACGGAGTTAACTAGAAAAGTTTGAATTATCACAAAGGCCTAATCCAAAAACTAACTCCCGTTAAGAATATTTAAATTCTGAACAATGTATGAGAACTCGTGCGGACCGGAAGGGTGGATACCTGTATTCTGAGAAATTCTGTCAAGGAAAGCATTTCGTACAAATCCAGATCAACCGTTGGACCCATATGCTTTCCTGGGAATTCTTGGGATGAGTGTTCACTTAAAGGAATGCATGAATTCTCTAGCGTTGGTGAACTTGAATTACTCTTGATGTGTCAAAGTGCCTATTTAGTAATGTTCACCAAATGGGTACCATCTAAACGCTTATACTTCATGATTTGTCACATAACAACCTGTCGACTCGTCATAACTAAAACTAGACTTCAAATTCTTGTGATACAGTACTTAAAACTACCCTACAAACCTCATAATTTTATGATGCTTAAGAACTCTTGTGCTTATCCCTATCTTCGTATTACTTAGTTAAACTTCATTGGATAACTATCTTAAGCTTTTACTACACTTTTATACCTCCCTAAATCTTCATACATCCTTAAAACTTACACACATCACCATACCTTGTAAACAAAACTTAACATCTTTTGGACCTAAGGTACATTAACAAGAAATTTAGGGACCTGCTTGTTTTCCCCAAGAAGAAGGGGCCTGCTAGAATGAATAAACTCGAAGCCCAGCCCACAATGAACCTCGTCATAATACTATAAGCCCAAACAATGGTATATATTGACTGAATTAGGGTGTAGGCCCATGAGGAGTTCTGGCTAGGGGAAATAGGATACTTAAGTGAGTCCTTGTGATCCACCCCCTTTTCTTGAGAATTTTCTTCATGAACACACCGTTTACAAGTCAAGAGCCATTTCTAAAATAATACTGTGATGAATCAGTATTATGGATAAACAAACTTTAACCTCATGAAGAACCTTCACATTTAACACTTAATAATCTCACCATCACTTACAAACTTCTTTCTTTTCCTTTTTCTTGCTAGGCAATGGACTCACACTCACCTCCCCCACCCGTGTACCATCCCGGAGCAGAATCCGATCATGAAGGGGACAGTGAGTCACCATTTTATCAACCAACGACCTATCCTACTGCTAGGTGACGGGTGGTCCACGGGACAACCTTTAAGTATGTTAAAAGATAATTTAATCCCACATTTGATCATGTAACTATCTTGAATTAGATAACTACAGTTGCGTATGTCTCAGGTATGTTCGGGGCTTAAAAGGAGTGGGAAATGCAGCTTTGGGAAGAAGCTAATCGAATGGACGTTTTGCCCAGACTCTACCGTAGCTTACGGTGTAAGCTACGGTAGCCCCCTGAAGACTTGTCCCCCACCGTAAGGCAGTAGGAACTCAGCATAACAACTTAAATGCTACCGTAAGTTACGGTAGCTACCGTAGCTTACGCTAGACATTGACGCAGAAAGTGTAACTACCAATAAAAACCAATTTTCCAAGGGGCTTTTGATATTCTCATGATTGGAGACGTTTTGTAGAGTTTTTTTTGGCGAAAATTGGAGACTTCTTGGGTTCCAAACAATTTCTAATCATTGGGTTTGTGTTTTGATTCATATGAACATTAACTTTTGTTTGATGATGATGCACCAAACAATGAGTGGCTAATTCCGTGGTGATCATCCTAGATGTAAGGTTTGCTTTTGAAACACTATGTTTATGTTGGAATTTCTAGAATAATAGACTTACAATGTTTGTTTGTTTATTATGGTGTTTGAATGTTTGTTCGTAAAGTGTTGGTTCTTGTTTGATGTTAGTCTAACCATACGTTCTTGGTGCCGTTGGCAATCGAGATATCATGGGAGGGATTAGGGTTTGATAATAGTCAATTGGTCATCGGGTAACAACCTCGCGTTTTTATAATCCGAGTACTTAGTTTCCTTTTATCACAACAAACAATCAAACGCGAGCCATGTCTATGTGGTTCTTTCTAGTCGAGCATAAACATTAGTGTGGATTAAAAACCTGAAATCTAGGATGGTTGCTTTCTCTTAATCTGTTTACAAACTAATCTTTGATTTGCAATTTATTTAGTTAATCTTAGTTTTTGAAACCAAACAATCAAAATCGTGAATTTACATTTCTTGCAATTTAGTTTAAGTTAGTTAAATCCAAAGCTACATAATAAACACATTTTCCACAAACTCCTCATGTTTGATACCCACTTACCGCTAGCTATTTAGTTGTAATTGGTTTAAATTTGATTGAGACTACGACCTCACGTCAAATTTTGGCGCCGTTGCTGGGGAGTAACAAATGGCGGTCAAATCAAATAGGAAGGCTCAATCATCTAGGAGAGCGAGACCGGCCATTACTAGAACCCAAGTGCATGCGGTGGAGGATTGTAATGTGCAAACTACTAATCAAGTTTATGATGTTTGCACTAACTGTAATGAATTGGGTCATAGGGCGGATGTTTGTTTGGTGGGTGTTATTGAAGGGCAATATGAAGGAGTCAATGCAATTCAAGGTCAAGGCCAAGGTGGGGGTGGTAGAAATTATAACATTAATTCAAATACGTATCATCCGGGGTTGCGAAATCACCCGAATTTTCGTTATGGCAATCCCGCGAATCAATCCAACCCAAATTTCCAAGGAGCACCTCAATCAAACTTTGTTCCGCGTCAACCATATGCAAATCAAGGTAATCAAGGTTATCAAAGACAATACCAACAACAAACTAGGGGACCGGGACCATCCAATTCAAGTGGGAATGAAGTTATGGATATGCCCTGAATGATGCAACAAGACATGCAACGGAGGAATCAACTTGATGAAGTTAGGATGCAAAAGGATGAGGTCCGTGACAAGAGCATTCAATCATTGACCACTCAAATGGGTCAACTTGCAACCGAGGTGGCGGAGTTGAAAAAAGGTAAAGGTCAACTTCCAAGCGACACTAAGGTAAACCCCTCCCATAGTTCTTCGCGTAATATTCCTATTAACCATGTTAGTGTCTTAAGAAGTGGAAAAGAATTTAAGGCAAATTTGTCACCGGGGTTGGTTGATGGGGTGGTTGAGGACATTACGGGAAATGAAAGTGATGAGGATGAAATCTCACCCTCAATTGTTTCTAAGGACCCAATTGTTGAAAAAGAAATTAAAAAACCGGGGTTGGGTGAAATTTTAAAAGATAAAAACAAGGAAGGGGGACCGAGTCAAGTCCCATTTCCTTCAGCTTTAAATGACCCGGGTAAGAAAATTTTTATTTCAACAAGGGGTCCTCAAAAAGAGGAGATGTGAGAGGTGTTCAAACAAGTAAAAGTAAATCTTCCTTTACTTGAGGCAATTAAGCAAGTACCCGCGTATGCAAAATTTTTAAAAGAATTGTGTACCCAAAAGAGGCAACAGAAAGTGCCTAAACAGGTTAATTTGACTGAGCGGGTAAGTGCGGTTTTAAAAAGAGATCTTCCTCCTAAGCTCCAAGATCCGGGAACGCCATTAATTAATATTCAAGTTGGAAATTTTCAAATGTCGAAGGCGTTATTAGATTTTGGAGCCGGAGTAAGTATTTTACCGGGGGGCTTATATGACCAATACGATTTTGGTCCATTGAAACAGGTCGAGACAACGGTTGTTTTAGCGGATTTGTCTCATAAGCTTCCCCAAGGGATTGTGCGGGATGTGATAGCAAAAGTGGAAGAGTTTTACTATCCTGTTGACTTTTTGGTTTTGGACTACTCATCGGTTGACCCAAGTCAACAACAAAATGTCATATTGGGTCGACCATTTTTGAACACCGCTCATGCCATTATTGATTGTCGATATGGTACAGTTGATATGACCTTTGGAAATAGAAAAATGAGATTAAATGTTTTTACTAACGTTTCTAACTCTTTGGGTGGTGATGAGTGTTTTATGGCAGATTTAGTTGATAGGTGTGACCCGCACGAGTATGAGGAAGATGTCTTGGAAACTTGTGTTTGTGATTTTTCTGAACAGGTACAAGTATGTGCATTGAGGATGGAAGAGAAAAAGCAAGAGGCTTTAGCGGTGCGAGAAGGGCGACCACCGTGGACCCATCAAATTGAAAGTTTACCGGTGGAAATTAATTCGGGTACGAAGCCGTCATTGGAGGAGCCACCGACATTGGAGTTGAAAGACTTGCCAAGCCATTTGAAGTATGCAATTTTAGGGGATAATGACACTTTACCGGTCATTATTGCCTCTAATTTGGAGAAGGCTCAAGAGCAAGCGTTGTTGAAGGTGTTGAAGGCGAATAAAGAAGCTATTGGGTGGACGATTGCCGACTTGAAAGGAATTAGTCCATCAATCGTTATGCACAAAATCATCACGACCGAGGATGCGAAATCAACCAGAGAGGCCCAAAGGAGATTGAACCCGAATCTACGGGAAGTGGTAAAAAAGGAGGTAATTAAATGGTTAGATGCAGGTATTATTTACCCAATTTCGGATAGTGCTTGGGTAAGTCCTACCCAAGTAGTGCCTAAGAAGGCCGGCATTCAAGTTATAAGAGATGAAAATGGTGAACAAATCGCCACCCGACCAGTCACCGGGTCGCGCGTTTGTATCGATTACCGAAAATTGAATGCCGCCACTTCTAAGGACCATTTTCCACTACCTTTCATTGACCAAATTATTGAAAAATTATCGGGTCAAAAATAGTACTGCTTTTTAGATGGGTATTCGGGATATAACCAAATTGCCATCCACCCGGATGACCAACACAAGACCACTTTCACTTGTCCGTATGGCACTTTTGCTTTTTGGCGAATGCCATTCGGCTTGTGTAATGCCCCGACGACTTTCCAACGATGTATGATGAGTATTTTCTCGGACATGGTTGGGGAGTCACTTGAGGTATTTATGGATGATTTCTCCATTTTTGGCACAAGTTTTGAGTCTTGTCTCGACGAGTTGGAAAAAGTTTTAAAAAGATGTGTCGAGAAAAACTTGGTGCTAAGTTGGGAGAAAAGTCATTTCATGGTCCAAGAGGGTATTGTGTTGGGTCATGTTATTTCAGAAAAAGGGATGGAGGTGGATAAGGCAAAAATTCGGGTAATATCATCTTTGCCTCCACCAAAGAATGTTAAGGGGGTAAGATCATTTTTGGGGCATGCGGGATTTTACCGACAATTTATTAAAGGTTTTAGTGTGATTACTAAACCTTTATGTAATTTGTTATTAAAAGATGTTCCCTTTGATTTTACTAACGAATGTTTTCAAGCTTTTAATATCTTGAAGGAACAGTTGGTGAAAGCTCCCATTTTGCAACCGCCGGATTGGTTGAAGTCGTTCGAGATTAAGTGTGATGCAAGTGACACAACAATTGGAGCGGTTTTGGGCCAACGCATTGATAAAAAGCCGGTGGCAATTTACTATGCAAGTAAGACATTGTCCGAGGCGCAATTGAATTACACCACAACTGAAAAGGAGTTGTTAGCGGTGGTGTATGCCTTGGACAAATTTCGGTCGTACATATGGGGAAGCAAGGTGATTGTGTATTCGGACCATAGTGCGGTTCGTTACTTGATGGAGAAGAAAGATGCAAAGCCTCGTTTGATTCGTTGGGTGCTTTTATTGCAAGAGTTCGACTTAGAAATTCGGGATAAGAAAGGAAGTGAAAACGTAGTGGCAGATCAATTATCCCGGATTCCGTTGGAAGGGGTTGATGATGTTAGTGAAATTAATGAACGGTTTCCCGATGAACAACTGTTGGCCGTGTCTACTTTTGTCGCACCGTGGTATGCTCATTACGTGAATTATTAGGCCACGGGTGATATTCCGAGTCATTGGACGAAGAAAAGGAGACAACAGTTTATGGTTCAAGTCAAACAGTACATATGGGATGAACCAGACCTTTTTAAAATCGGGCCCGACCAAGTGATTCGAAGATGCGTGCCCGAGACGGAGGTGTTAGAAATTTTGACTCATGCTCATTCATCCGCTTGTGGGGGTCATTTTAGTGGCCATAAAACGGGTTACCGGGTACTCACATGTGGTTTCTATTGGCCTACAATTTTCAAAGATGCATGTGAATTTGCCCGGAATTCTCTAAATTGCCAAAAGATGGGAAGTATTTCGAAGAGGGATGAGATGCCTTTGCAACCTATTTTGGTGGTTGAGATATTTGATGTGTGGGGCATAGATTTTATGGGTCCATTCCCGAGTTCGAATGGGTTTTTGTATATTTTAGTGGCGGTGGATTACGTCTCGAAATGGATTGAAGCCATTCCTACAAGAACCAACGATCATTCGGTTGTGTGTAAATTCGTTCAATCCAACATCTTTGCTCGTTTTGGGATTCCAAGAGTTATAATTAGTGATGGCGGTTCACATTTTAAAAATTTTAACTTCGGGAAGTTGTTGAGGCGGTACAACGTGAACCACCGAATCGCTACGCCGTATCACCCGCAAACAAGTGGACAAGTTGAAGTGTCCAACCGTCAAATCAAGGAAATTCTCATGAAAACGGTGCGAACGGATAGAAAAGATTGGTCAAGTAAGTTGGATGATGCGTTGTGGGCCTACCGAACGGCCTATAAAACTCCCATTGGTACAACTCCTTACCGGTTAGTGTATGGAAAAGGATGTCATTTACCAATGGAGTTAGCTCACCGAGCACATTGGGCAATAAAGACGGTTAATGCGGACTATAACGAAGCGGGAAAGATTCGGAAGCTTCAATTGAGTGAAATTGAAGAGATTCGGGATGAAGCATATGAATGTGCATCCGCATACAAAGACAAACTAAAAAAGGTTCATGATGCGAAGTTAAGGAAACGAACCTTTGAAGTGGGCCAAAAGGTGTGGTTGTACAATTCACGATTGAAGTTGTTCGCGGGAAAATTAAAGAGTAAATGGATGGGGCCATACGTGATCACAAGAGTGGGTAAGTTCAGAGATATAGATATTGAAGATGTTTCCACCAATATGAAGCAAACAGTGAATGGGCACCGGCTCAAACCGTACTTAGAAGGGAACGACATCAAAAATCTCGAACTTGACAAGGTGAGCTACATTCTACGCCCATTGGATGAGGAAGAAGCATAAAGAGGCCAGGTTTGGTAGTGTAAATATTTAGTTAGTTTAGGGTAATTTAGTTTGTTTTTAAACAAAAACCCGTACTCGCTTTAACTTGTGTTTGAAACAAGTGTGGGGAAATTCTTACGAATTTCTCTAACACGGTGTTGAGGACAACACGGGTTTTTCATGGGGGGTAGGGTAATTTTCTTTCATGCTTTTCGAAAAAAATATAAAAACCATAAAAATTACAAAACATAAAAAAAAAACACAAAAACTTGTTTTTGGCGAAGTATAGAAGCCCAGGTGCTACCGTAAGTTACGGTAGCCACCGTAGCTTACGGTGGACCTGGGAGAATAAACTCTTACGCTCATAAGCTACTGCCTTACGGTGGAATTCTTTACGGTAGCTACCGTAAGTTACGGTAGCCACTGGCAGACAATAAGTCGCTGTTGGTCACGGGTTTTAAAAAAAAAAAATAATAAATAAATAAATAATAAAATCGAATTTAACCCTAGCCACACACAATTCTGCATAATCCCCAACCACAAACACTTTCTTCTTTCCTTCTTTCACTCATCAAATTTCTAAGAACCCTAATCTTCAATTCTTCATAACTCTCTCAAATCTTGACCAAATCTCATGATTTTGGAGTCTATTTTGACTAAAATTTCACGAGCAATCTGATTTTGAGTTCATATTGGGAAGAAAATCAAATTATCTCTGCTGATTTTGGGTTTTTCAATCCAAAAATTTTGGGAATTTTTGGGGGTTTCTTGTTTCTTGAGAGTTCTTGGTATTCTTTGCATCTACAAATTAAAGGAGTATGGGTCGGAAGGGAAAGGAACATGTTGGATCATCCAGCAACCCGGATGAGAATCCACAACGGAAGCGAAGGTTAGTTCGCCTCGCGGTTCAAGATCAAGATGAGGAAGAAGAGCAACAAGCAGACCCGGGGCCTAAGCCAAAGTGGGAAGCGGGTCCATTGGATGACCAACCAGAGTATTGGCAACCGATCTTGTTCCATGATCGTATGAAAAAGCTTAAAGATAGGGCGGCGGCCTTTATTTGTGAAAAGGAGGTAAAAGAGGATGAGTTTGGGCCCTTTAATGTTTTTAATCGGTTTCGAGCATTGGGTTGGGAGGCGACGCTAAGATGTTATGATCGGGATAGTAAGAATCTGTTTAAAGAAGAAATTCAAGAGTGGATGGCCACTCTCAAATGTCCCCCGTATAGCAAACCCCAACAAATGAAACTAATCGGCACTGTGAACGGTATAGAGGTTGAGATGTCTTTTGACACTTTGAGAAGGGTGGCAAAGTTTGACAGTCGACCCGCAAGAGACTATATGTTCCCGACTCTCGATGACTTGTTTCGTAAACCGAAAGCTCACCCACGATGGAACGATATGTTGGAAGCGCTGTTTCTACCGGGTACTTGGCATGGTACGCTTTATAGGAAAAATTTAAAGATTGAAGCCAAGTTGTTGCTCATGATTTGTGTATGTAATGTGATTCCGAGGAGGGGGGATAAGGTGGAAGTTAGATTTCCTAAGGTGCCCGTTCTTTATTCACTGCTTCATGGGTCACCCCGTTTTCCATTCAGGTTCTTAGTGCTTAATAACATATGGATATGCCGGAACAAGGTTGGAACGAGTATTATTCCTCATTGCCGATTAATTACGGCATTGCTCAAGATGTACGGAGTTATTGGGTTGGAGGATAAAGGAGCTCCGAAAAAACATAAGCCGTTTGATATTCGGAAGATGGGTCCGGGGTGGTCGTATACAGAATCGGAGCGATACCACAAGTTGAAGTGTGAAGGACAACGGTGGCGAGCATTGAAGGTTGATGCAAGGGCGTTACAACCGGGCGAAGAGGATGAGCCCGAGACTGATGATGAACCCCAAAGTGGGGATGAGGATTATGCCGATGAGCCGAACGCCGAAAAGATGGATGTGGACCAAGGGGGTCCGAGTAGGAGTCATGTGCATGAAGGGGGATTCTTCGACTATTCGAGTCATCCTTATGAGCCGAATTGGGCTCATCAAGGAACAATGCAAGAAGTAATTGAAAATCAGCGTCCGCCTACATTCGACAGTTGGCCCGGGTCCGACCGGACATTTTTCGATCATCAAACTTATATGGGAGCAAGCATGGAACGGGCTTTAAAGCATAATTTTGATCGACAAGAATCATGGAATAGCACCCATGCCTATGCTTTTGAACAAGAAGTGAATAACAGATATCTTGATGATCAAAACCGGTGGATGCATGATGACTGGCACGCGGGGCGACCAGTTGTTGCGGACCCGCCGTTGGTGGATTATTCAACACTGCCACCTTATGACGGTAGTGTTTCATACCCCACGCCACCATTGCATCGCTCACAGTGGGTAGACCCCCGACAGAGCCAATAGTATGACGCCACACAACAAGGAGGGAGTGAAGGTGGCAGCGGTAGCGGGAGCGGCGCATTTGCATTTGGAGAATTCTCGGAGATGATGACGTCTATCTTCGGGCCTCCTCAGCCACGGTATTACTAGTCAGGTGGTGCTCTTTCCGTTTTGTATATTATTGTAGATTAATTTTTGTTTATGTCCATGGTTGGGTGGAAGGGTGGTGTTTTGATATTGATATTATGGGTTGTGATATTGTCGGTGGTGTTACAATGTTTGTTTGTTTAAAAAAAAATTTGGGGTTTGAGTGTATAAGCGGAAATTGATGTTGAATTGGTTGGTAGTGATCATTCCCTTCAACGCCATACATTGGGGTCAATGTATCCCAAGTGTGGGGATGGGGGAAATTTTTGATGATTTTGATGATTTTTGAAAAAAAAATTTAAACTAACCGACAAATCGTTCAAATTTGAAAGCTTGCCATTGATACGCATGACACATCGGCAACCCTTTTTGTCCTTTCATGGTGAGTTTTTGGGCCACACACACACAATTATTAGAAATTCTTTCTTTGGTCGAGTGGCGATGTGTGATTTGTGTTAATAGAACTTGTGTAAAAATGCTTGTCGAGACTTTGGTTTAATATGCTTGTGAAAATGATAAGGGCATTTAGGTAACCTCGTCTGGATGTGTGAGAGTGTGGGATTGGGGGGGTTGGACCTCATACGATATATATATGATCTTGGTAGTGCGAGGGGCGGGGGTTTGGTCTTTAGTAGCCATGTTTGAGCCTATTGTCGTTCATTTGTGACCCGTACCTATCTTCTTAAATTCTACCTTTTGAGACAACCCGGTTTAGTAGTTTAGTAGTTTTAGTACGTAGTATTTGATGTTTTTGTTTTGTAAAAAAAAATATATATATAAAATCTGAGAAAAATGCGAAAAGAAGGAAATAAATGCGATGGTAGTTGAAGGAGAATGAAAAAAAAAGGGTGAAGTTGTGTAAATAGTTAGTAGTTGTTTTTGTGTAATAATAAGACCGGGCCGAATCAATGAGCTACTTGCATATATATCCCATCATTTCCTACCCCTACACATAGCCTCGTTACAACCTGTAAAGCCCTTTGATTCATAGGCATATTGGGCATCTTATAGGTGGAGACTTGATTTTTATACAAGCTTATTGTCACACAATCACACATTTGCATTGAGTGTTCTAGCGCAATCTTGCTAGTACTTTTTGTCACCGAGAGGAGAGTTATTGTGAGGGGTGTGTCATGTGGTGTGATGGTAGGTTAGTAAAAGGACAGCATGTATTTGTTTGGTTTAAACGTTGATCGCTTATGAACTTGGAAATGGTTTTCGATGAGTTGCTTGGGGGCAAGCAACGGTTAAGTGTGGGGATGTGACGGGTGGTCCACGGGACAACCTTTAAGTATGTTAAAAGATAATTTAATCCCACATTTGATCATGTAACTATCTTGAATTAGATAACTACAGTTGCGTATGTCTCAGGTATGTTCGGGGCTTAAAAGGAGTGGGAAATGCAGCTTTGGGAAGAAGCTAATCGAGTGGACGTTTTGCCCAGACTCTACCGTAGCTTACGGTGGCTACCGTAAGCTACGGTAGCCCCCTGAAGACTTGTCCCCCACCGTAAGGCAGTAGGAACTCAGCGTAACAACTTAAATGCTACCGTAAGTTACGGTAGCTACCGTAGCTTACGGTAGACATTGACGCAGAAAGTGTAACTGCCAATAAAAACCAATTTTCCAAGGGGCTTTTGATATTCTCATGATTGGAGACGTTTTGCAGAGTTTTTTTGGCGAAAATTGGAGACTTCTTGGGTTCCAACCAATTTCTAATCATTGGGTTTGTGTTTTGATTCATATGAACGTTAACTTTTGTTTGATGATGATGCACCAAACAATGAGTGGCTAATTCCGTGGTGATCATCCTAGATGTAAGGTTTGCTTTTGAAACACTATGTTTATGTTGGAATTTCTAGAATAATAGACTTGCAATGTTTGTTTGTTTATTATGGTGTTTGAATGTTTGTTCGTAAAGTGTTGGTTCTTGTTTGATGTTAGTCTAAACCATACGTTCTTGGTGCCGTTGGCAATCGAGATATCATGGGAGGGATTAGGGTTGGATAATAGTCAATTGGTCATCAGGTAACAACCTCGCGTTTTTATAATTCGAGTACTTAGTTCCCTTTTATCACAACAAACAATCAAACGCGAGCCATGTCTATGTGGTTCTTTCTAGTCGAGCATAAACATTAGTGTGGATTAAAAACCTGAAATCTAGGATGGTTGCTTTCTCTTAATCTGTTTACAAACTAATCTTTGATTTGCAATTTATTTAGTTAATCTTAGTTTTTGAAACCAAACAATCAAAATCGTGAATTTACATTTCTTGCAATTTAGTTTAAGTTAGTTAAATCCAAAGCTACATAATAAACACATTTTCCACAAACTCCTCGTGTTCGATACCCACTTACCGCTAGCTATTTAGTTGTAATTGGTTTAAATTTGATTGAGACTACGACCTCACATCACTAGGGCGGGAATTGATCTGAATGCCAATTGGGCCAGAAACTCTGGTCCAAGGTTTGCCATTCGAGTAACCTTAGCAGTTCTCGTCATAGTACTCATCTGCTTCCTAGTGGAGAGTTATCTAAGGCGTTAGATGAATTTCCTATTTTCTTATCTAGGGACTAAAAGTCCCAATTTTGGAACGTTTAATGGAAGTCCTATTTTGAAATTCGATTGTTATTACTTATTGACTTGACGCAAATCGTACCGAAACTTTCCTTTATTCATTACAACTTTAACCCTTTTATCCAACATATTCAACGAAAACAATTCATCTTAATATCGGATTTAAATAACAAACGACATACTAAGTTATCAAACCCTAAATGGTAAGTATGACTGAATGATAAACCTTGAACGAACATTCTGCTTTGAAAAGGTTCTTTTAAAACAACATGACTTATGAACCAACTATGACCCTTACTTCTTAAAGACCTACCATTTCCAAGACTTGGCTAAACTAACTACTTGTTAATCGTACCTGTCTCTTGAGAAATCCTTCTTATAACTACTCATCCTTTGTCTAACTCATTATTCTTTGAACATCCCATCTATACACAAACAAGGATGAGCTACAAATTACTCCTACAAAACAAGATCAGTCATTCGTGAAACATACTATTAGAACCTTTCCCATTATCTTACACTAGAAGACTTTTCTCGTTAAAGAAATAAAACCTGCTACATAAAATATTTCGCCATAAACCACAACGAGAGTCAAAACCTAGGCACACTTTACTGATGAAAAACAATAAACTTACGTATACACAAAATACACTTTACTATAACGTCAAAACTTTAAGTCAGGAACCCACCTTGTTACGTGATACAAAAGATAATCCGACATTCAAATCGGTATCCATAAAGCTCAACACCTTTCGGTTACCGAAAGTAAGCATGTATGACGAAATATCATGACTTCAGCCTAAGCTAAATGATTTTCCTTATTAAATCATACCTAAATTCCTGATTACGACAATCGTTGTACTTTCATCTTGAATAAAACTTATAAGACTTGTTACTCATTTCATTCCGAATGCACAAGAAACTTCATTTCTAATACTAGAAACTAGCATGAAGAAGGACATTGCTCTCTGTAGCAAAGTACCTCCCTTGCCTCCGAATCAAAACCAAACATCGACATCCACCTGGTCTCCTTAAACGACCAGAATCCCCATATAGGAATAAGGAACGTATAACAATTGATTCCATTACGAAAACTTTCCCACTCCTCTCATGAGCACAAGAGTAATTGAGTGATCACCTTATACTCAAGGCGTGATCACACACTTTATTCACTAAATTTGGAAAAACTGGAAGACTTTAAAGCTAATCGGGGTTTGACGTATCCTTGTTTAAACACGAGAAAAATGTGAGACTTTAAACTACTCGGGGTTTGACGTATTCTTGTTCAAACACGAGGAAGGTGAAATACTTAAACTACTCGGGGTTTGACGTATTCTTGTTCAAACATGAGGGAGATGAAAAACTTTAAACTACTTGGGGTTTGACGTATTCTTGTTCAAACACGAGGAAGCTTTGAAACTCTAAGTTATGCCACATCGTTACCCTTTAGTTACTGATTAACGTTTCCCTCTAGGGACTCTGTTAATTGATAACTACTCTTACGCAAAAACAATAGTCATGCACTAATCAATCTATGTGCCCTCTCTTGACCCACACACAAACGGAATGATCTATGCGGACTATGCGACGATTCGAATACTTACGGGTGCACACGTAATTATGAAAATCAGCGCATGGAAAGACATCGTAAACTCTGTCATGTGCTATGACCTAAGACCTATCGTGATAGATAGCAATGAAACTTAGGTAACATGACAACTCTTGGACATATTAGACTACATTTCGGGCACACTCAGATCATCAAATTATCATCGAATCTATTCCAAGTAACGCATTTCACCTTTAGAATCCAAAAAAAAAAAATTCTTTTGCACCGATTCTTCTCTTTAGGATCATTTCCAAAGACTAAATCCTCATATCCCTCAATGGAACTATATACTTCTTAGAGAAACTCCTGGCAATCATGGGCTGTGAAACTTAGAAACTCGAGCGTAATCTTGTCCCTGTCATTACAATCCAATTTGAATTTTAAACTTAGCTCAAAGTTTCACTTGGGAACGTAAAGCAAATGAAAGTTATCCTCCTCATTATCATTGCACGTATCATAAGCTTAAATCTTGAAAACGGGAACTTTCTACTTTAATTTCGGGACGAAATTTCCTAAAGTAGGGGAGACTTTAATATTCAATATTTTCCAACCTAGCTTTTCCTAAACTTTTGCACGTGTTATTAATTCATAGCTTGAAATTTTATTAAAATTATTTTCTTAAATAATAAATATTGATTTAATTCATATATAATTAAGAAAAATAATAATAGTTGAGATATATATATATATATACATATATGAGACTTATTTAGAAAAAATATATCTTATAAATAAAATGTGGTAAAATTCTTAAAACCTTATAAGTTATAATTATATAAATAATATAATTGATAAACTTATTTTAAATACTTAAAATTTTAAACTATAAATCTTAGGAATTATTTTATAAAATTATAAAATAATAAAGATATAAAACTTAGTAGGATTTTATAAGAAATAAATCAAATTATTTAAAGTCCAGGGACGAAAGTGTTATTTTTAGAACTTGTTTTAAACTCAAACTTATGTTTTAACAGAAAATAATAAAATCCTAAAACTTTAGGGACTGAAGTCGTAATTCAGCCAAACTTCCAACATCTGAAACCGGTTTCGAATCCCCCCATGATCGATTTTCACCCCCGATTAATCAAAACGCGTATTTCGGCTAAATTGAATGCTCCTCGAGCTTCGACTCGTGCATGCGACCCAAACCCAATGTCCTTTAATGCTTGAATTCAACTCTAAACCCGCGTATTTCAAAATTCGAACTCGTTCCTTCCAACTGTTATCTCCCCAATTGTACACGCATTAAACGAAGGAATTAGTAATAAATACCAGTTGCTAAACCTCAACGACACATCACTCGAACTCTCTGAAATATCAATTCCATCGTTTTGCACATGTATTTGTTCGATTGATTCGTGGTCAGCCGATTCTGAAGCTTGAACCTGTTCTCCTTCGTTTCTTCATCATATCCGGTAATTTGAATGACCATTTCCATCGTTTTTACCTCATAATCAAAATCACTCTGTCAATTTGTAATGACAGAGGGATTTTCAGTTCGCATTTAAGGATTCTTGAATGTAAGGTTTCGTACGGGATTAGGGTCGATTTGGGATATTGTTTATTAATTTCTTTTTTTGTATGAATCACTAACGAGGCCCGTAGCCGGGTGGCTAAGTGCATGTGTGTGTGACTCGGGTGGCCCGGGTTCGAGCCGGCCAGCCCGAGTTTCGCCTTTTTATTTTTTTAACCATTTTAAACAGTTTTTAAACCTTTTAAAAATTGTTATAAAATCTGTTAAAATTGTATAAACTTAAAAACGATTTTTATTTACACTTTTACATTCTGGAAATATGCTAGTTAAATTAAACTTAGTTAAAACTTATAATAACTAATTCTTTAAAATAGTTTAAATACTTAAAAACTATAAATATGCTTTTAAAACTTTATAAAACCTATATTCTAAACAGAAATTATTTTAATAAACCAGAAACTATAATTTGTTTTATATTTTTGAAATAAACATATTATTTAGTTTAAACATTAAACTAATTTATAAACTTCAATTTAATAAAAATTATATAAATCTTATAAAAGTAGAAAAAGGTTTATAAAACTTATATGTCAATTAGGAAACAAAAAATTTATAAACCCATACATTTTATGAAAATTTGTATCTATTTAAAAACATAAAGCTTGAATAGCTATTAAAATAAAACAAGGAAATAAATATGCATTGTTTATTTAAACTTAGAAATTTATAGACTTATACATTTTTAAACTTTATAAAAACATAAACTTAAATTTAATAAATTACAAACTCATGCATTTTATAAAACTTATATTTTATATAGACTGAAATTTATTTGTTTACATAAAACAGGAGAAATAAATATACTTAATTTATTTTCTAAATGCTTATAAACTTATAAACTTTATAAAATGAGACTTTAAAACATTTGTAAACTTGTAAACTTTATTTCAATACTTGAAAACTTAAGCATTATTTAAAACCTTTATAAACTTATAGTTTCAATTAAATTTAAAAAAAACATTTACAAACTTATAATTAAAACATAAACTTTATAAGAAATTCTATTTAACCTTTTATACACTTGTAATTACATACTATCTATTTAAACTTGTGACTACATTCTAAACATTATATATACAAGATAATTTGTGAAATAAATACATAATAAATCTTAAATACTTTATATTGATTATTTAATTAGATAAAGTAATTATTCTTTTAAATAATTATCTACCCTTAACAATTATTTGTTAATCCTTAATAATTATTTATGCTTTAAAAGATTTTTATTAATATTTAATAACTATTTATCCTTTAAATAATTATTGTGTATTTTAAATAATTATTATTAATCTCTAATAATTATTAGGTATTTCACTTAACTATTATTAAGATTCCACTTATGCATGCTTAGAAAACCACTTTAAACTATTGTTACTTAACTTTGTATAATTAATAAAGCTTTTAATAATTATTTTAATTAATAATTATTCTAGACGAAAAGCTTATTAAACTTTGATATTCAAGCCTTGTGTATTAATTTAAAACCTCATTTGAAACTTGATTTAAACTTTATAAACATAATCATTTGCGTCTCCCATTTGGAACCCTAGTTAATATTAGAATCCTAGATCCTTTTTGCCATAGACTTATAGGATCAAACTTTAAACTTTAGACTTATTGTTCCTAGGCTTGTTGTGAGGATAATCTCCCTCAATAATCTTGCTACACCTAATCCTTGTTGGACACTCTTACATCATTCCAAGTGAGTATACTTAGCCCATTTTCGTTTTACATTCTTTATAAACTTCGGGTTAAACATGTATCAAAACTTATATAATTCTTGTATAACTATGCCTATATGCTTATTCTTGTGTGATGCTTGAGACTTGCATGCATAAATTAGACTTAATACTAGCATATCCATTAACTTTGATCAAGCCTATGGTAACAATGATAGATCTATTGTATTTGACCAATCCACCTAGTTTGATTGACCCTTCGGGGGGAGCCCATGGTGATTGTTACTAAATTTAAACTTTAAACTTTTAAGGGTAACCTTCGGGTTATGCCTAAACTTGGTTGGAGGATTGATATGCACATTGTTTAACATGTTTGTTCTCACACTTATACTATAGAATGCATAACATAGTAAATTGTAAAACTTTTCAAAGACTTTGTTAAACTATGTTAAAACCTTCGTATCTCACCAACTATTTTTAGTTGACAGTTTACTCAACATGTTTCAGGGTTGCAAGTATGAAGCCTTATTACGATCACATAGGATGCTTTGGACTTAGATTCTTATGAGAAATTAAACTTTGTATCTTGTTGTGCTTTGTTCATTGCTTGTATTGTAAACTTGAAAGTATTAATGAAACTATTTAAACTTAATAGTCAACCTTGTGCTTGTGAACAACCGTGTCCGCCCCGACGTATAATCCGTCGTCGGTTGAGGTGTGACAGCGAAGGCAGAAAAAGAAAAAGCACCGTTTCACTTTGTCAGCACATAGAAGAAGGGACGTTACTATTCACCGGATGCCTATTGTTTAGTTACTAATATATTCATCTCAACTTATCAATTCATCTTCACTTTTGGATGAGAAAACCGCAACAATGGAATTATTTTTTTTTTTATGATTTCCAGTGTCTTCTATGTATCCCAACTTTAAACACTTGCCAAAATTCTCCCAAAACATCCTATAATCATTTCACCACATTCAAGCTATATATACACATTAGTGAAAGAAGAAAAAAGAAAAAAGAACAGAAATATTTCAATTTTATCTTTATCAGCCTATATGTTCTCACTGGTTCTTGTATCATGTCAAAACATTAAAATAAGTACAAATTGCAACATTCATATAATCATATCGATGTGAAATAAAGGTATCAATCAAAACTATTAGGGTAATCGTTTAACGCGATTAAAAACAATCAAATTGAACATGTAACAACCGAGACTTTTCAGGTCCAATTCCATCAACTAAATATCTACGACTCATACGTGATGCATTATTAGACTTAGTTTGCGTATAAGCCAATATACAATCCGTTAGAATACCCGATCAAATAAGATCCTTGTCATGAATATATAAATTGTTTCATGCATGCAATCATTTACCACCTTGAAAAGTGCTAAAATTAATGTATTAATACCCTTTTGACTTTTATAAACTTTAACAAGTATCGATGATTTTTAAATTTTATAAAAACTACCAAACCCTAATATATGTTCATACTAATGATTATATTAAGTTATTAAGCCCTAAAAAGGTCATTTTATACTTAGTAATTTGAAAGTAATTCTTATTGTATTTTATTAACTTTCTAAAGCTTAAAATATTTCTTTTACAAATCTTTCTCCACCATTTTATAAACCACACATTTATTTATACTAATAAGCACACAGGCACTAATTATGTACTAATATCTTAAACTACATCCTAAACCCCATTGATTTCATTAATCTTCTAAAAGCCTTTCATGCATGAATAGGATAAAAACCTCGTTGTATGAGAATCCTCACACTGACACTCTAGTGCACCTCCACTATACCACCATACCCCTGGTATAAAATATATGACGAAAAGTGTAGTTAGTTTTTTTATCAATGATAAAAGATGATTTTGCCCTCACGTGAGGGGCACATGACTTTACTTAACATCAGAAATTGACAACCGTTAGTAAAGGATTAAACACGTGAACTTTTCTAATAACAATGAACAAAATCTATAATTTATTTAGTTAAAATACGTTAACTGAAATTTGATAAATGAGTAAACTTTGTTTTTGCTCCCTGTGGTTTGACAATTTTAACCATTTTGCTCCAATAGTTTGAAAATAACCATTTTGCTCCCTGTGGTTACAGTTTTTACTCTAATGTGCTCCCCGCCCCTAACTCCATCCATAATTCCGGTTAAATGTTACCCACATGCCCCTCACATGAGGGGCATTTCTATCTTGTCTATGCCCCTCACATGGGTAACATTTAACCAGAATTGTAGATGAAGTTAGGGATGGGGAACAAATTAGAGTAAAACCTGTAACCACATGAAGCAAAATGATCATTTTCAAACTATTGGAGCAAAATGGTTAAAATGGTCAAACAACAGGGAGCAAAAACAAAGTTTACTCTTGATAAATAGTTAAATAACGTAAAATATAATTTACTTTTTAAAAGTGTTAGAAATCTATATCTATATCTATACTATATAATAAATAAAAGGTTTTCTAATGTCATGTGTCGTCTCCATATAATAAAATAAATTTAATATAAATTAACATTTATCAATTAAATAAAAAAATTAATACTCATTTGAAAACATGTATTATCAAATATTTTAGAAATTAAAACTAATATTTTAGAAATTAATACTCAAATATTTTAAAAACTAACTTAATAAAACTTATAACTTTTAGGACAAATTACATTTTCTAACTTTTAAACACATATTTTGACCGCCACTCCAAACTTCCTATAGTTGGCAGGTTTCCCCTTATCCAAGACACCAGCGTTAGGTTTCCCCCTATCCAAGATATCCACACTTGATATAATTTCCCAAACAAATTAAATTCCCATTCATATGTTAGGATTTTGGATTCGACTGAAACCGATTTAGGGTTCTTTCTCCTCTGTTATACATAGATCTGATAGCAAAAAGGGATATGGAAGGTGAAGATCAATTGATGCAGAAATTGCAAGATCTACAGAAGCAGCTGGGGAAAAAGCAAATGTTTGAAGAGGCCGTCTCTTCAATTAGATCCCTGCTCCATCAATTTTACCTTTCTGCTTCTCCTTCTCTTCGTAAATCGGTAATTTTAATGTTCTTAATTTCCTTTTGGATCAGTAATTGTGGTAGTTTCGTGTAGTTTGTTCGGGATGATGATTAGGGTTTTGTAGTTTATGATTGCAATCTGTTCATCGATGTATCGTGAATTTGGTTTGAAATTTACTCAGATGAATGCTGCAACACTATATAGGGATGATGATTAGGGTTTGTGTGGCTAGTTGTACGATCAATAATAGGTTTGAAATAAAAAATGCTACCTGAGTTTGTAATTTTTCTTTACTTGTAATCAAGGATTATGATCAAGTTACCTTTAGTCTGGATCTTTGGGAATGTCAATGATTTAAGTAAAAACCTTGAGGGTGCGTTTGGTGATGTTTTGGAAATGGAATTGGAATTTAAAGGATTTACTTACTAAATGAGTTGTGAATTTCACAGTTTTTCACCGTAATATCTCGTGTTGCAACCGTATTAAAGACGAGATACACATCACCGGGATTTTGGAATGCTGGACTAGGGCTCTTTCTTGAGGCTGAACAACTGGTATCTGAATCTTCTGAAAAGCAACATTTACAGACTTGTGTTGCTAGAGCCCGGGAGCAGTTGAATGAAATAGATAATCCGCCCGAGGAATCTGCACAGAACAGGAGAAATCAAGGTCTATCCTTATATTTATATGAAGCCATATGTAATTGAACTGGATCAAGATGTGTAATTTTAGCGCGGGTCAAATGAGCCGGCTCAGGTTATTCTGACCTGCAAACACTTGCCTTTTATCATTTTAAAATTTTAAGAAATATTTATTGTATTTACATGATTACAGAAACTATATTTTTACAAAAAAAATAACAAATAAAGTAATGTGGTTTATGGGGTTATATGTATTTGAATGCATGTTGGATGACTTTCAACTTGCTTGACTCGTTCGACTTTTTTTCTTTTCAGTTGAATCTTTTAGCCTAACACATTTGACCTGTTTAAGATACATAACCCAAATTGAAGATATTGTTTCCCAGTTGTTGGAGGTTACACTTATACCTTTGATATTGTTGTCGTTATTTATTGCAGGGTATCTGTTTGAAGGGCATCTTACAGTGGACCAAGAGCCTCCACAGCCTCAATGGCTGGTTCAATCAAATCTGATGACAGCCGTTGCTGCTTCCTTGTCTCAAGCTGAAACATCAGATGGGCCTAACAATTTACCACAAGAGCTGATGGATAGAATTCAGGAGCTTATACCTAACGTATCAGACGATTCGAACAATCTACCACAGGAGATGATAGACAGACTTGTGGCAATGGTACTTTACTCCACGCAAACACGTCTCAATCTTAGATCATCTATAGAGGAGGCAAAATCGGCTGGTTGGGTTATGGGTAGACATGGGCGTTTGGCACATGTCGGGTCAACCAAGAACAATATTTGTCAAGTTTTTAGATTTTCTTTAATCTAGCGTGTCAAATATACTTACCAAAATAATAATAATTTAATTTCTTAATAATAATATATGAGGTTTCATCTTTTACACGTTCAAAATACACTTTGGGATACTTTGATCACTATTCTCTTTTATGCTAAGTTTTGGATTTAAGCTGTCAGAAATGAAACATAACCTGAATCATAAGTAAACGGGTCGAAATTACACCCTCTACGGATCATCATCTAAGGTTCGACATGTAATCTCTTGTGAAGGCAAACACTTTCCATGTTGGGCATTTTTTAATAGAGCATTTTGATGTTTATATGCAGTTCCCAGAGGGGGATGCAACCCCCCGAGCACCACCAGCAAGTAAAGAAGTGGTTGCAAAGCTTCCGATAATCACTATTACACATGAGATATTGGCCAAGCTAGGACCAGATGCAGAATGTGCCATTTGTAAGGAGAATTTGCTGGTAGATGACAATATGCAAGAGATGCCATGCAAGCATACATTTCATCCTCCTTGCCTTAAGCCATGGCTGGTAATTAGTCGCTACACTTATTTTTACTCATTTCCCCCCTAACTCATTGGTAGATGTGGTGAGATAGGCATGTCGAGCGGGTGAGGTAACGGGTCGAAATGGGTTTGGGATGAAATCGTTGTATTTAGTACAAGTCTAAACGAACCGGGTCAAGTTGGGTTGACCCACAAACACTTCTTAAGGTTTGTGGTTATTGAAAAAGGTTGTTTCCCTTATAAAAACAATCTAAATCTATACTTAATAACTAAGTAACCGGTTACATAATGTGTTACAATGCTGTGAGCCCAAGATTCTTTTTCACGGTTATTTTTTCTTCTCTACTAACTATTTAATATTTTCTTCATTAATTCCTGAATCTTCATTACTATTTATTATTTTCTTTAGAGTAAACTTCAGTTTTCGTCCATGAGGATTGCACAAAACTTCAGGTTTCGTTCCTCTATAAGACATTTCATCCCTAACGTTTTATGTTTTAACAGTTTCCGTTCCTTGTCCTTAACTCCGTTAAGTTTCTTTTTAGTTTTTGTGCAAATTTACTAATATACTCCTCACCCCTTCTTCTTCTTCATCATCAGTCTCAATAAAATGTATATGAGACTCAATAACATAAATGTCGCTTTCCTCTGGCGCGACCCCCCTCCGGCCACCGGCTCTCCGACACCATCTCCTCCCTGATCGACGACGGGTCTTGGTGGCTCCAACAAGAATGGCGGCGGCATTGGTTAGGGATTCCAGGAAGTAGAGGCAGAGGTGGAGACAAGGTAGCAGGCGGCGTCGGGTGGACTAGTTAGCGACGGTGACGATGTTAAACGAGGGAGATGGTGACGGGATGAATTTTCCGGCGACACCTCATCTACCGTAGCAACGGTGGCAGAGGCTGAGGTGAGACCTGATGGCAGCAGAAACAGAACGAGGATGGTGTTACGACGACAGAAACAGTTTTCACCACGTGAATCCCCCGTCACCTGGTTCGACGTGGTCGTCGTCGTTCTCCGATCAGCACCACCACCGGCAGGCTTCGTATGCCGCCATGGTGAATGGTGGCGGTTCGTAAAAAATGGAGTCAAAAATTGCTTCTTGGGTCTGATGGTTGAAGAAGAAGAAGAAGAAGAAGAAGGGGTGAGGGATATATTAATAAACTTGCACAAAAACTAACAGAAAACTTAACGGAGTTAAGGACCAGGGATGTAAAGTGTTAAAAATTAAACTTCAGGGAAAAAATGTGTTATAGAGGGACGAGACCTGAAGTTTTGTGCAAACCTCGGGGACGAAAACTGAAGTTTACTCTTTTCTTTATGATTACTAAATCTTCATTACTATTTAGTATTTTCTTTAAAAACACGGGTACCTAGTTATTGAATGTAGATTATTTAACAGTAGGTTGACTAGGACTTTTGGCTGTCATAAATGTTCGACCTGTTTCCCTTTTAGCTATTCTTTTATGACCCGTTTAAGATAATATACAAAGCTGAATTAACTCATTCGCAAGTGAATGGATCGAACTACTGACATGTCATTTGATTTATGGGTTCTTATCCTAATATGAAATTGAATTCGGGTAGTGAAAATTATGGAATTTTTTTGGCAGGATGAGCATAATTCTTGCCCAATATGTCGGCACGAATTGCGGACAGATGATCATGAATATGAAAGTAGGAAGGAGCGGGAGAAGGAGGCTGAAGAAGAAAGGAAAGGAGCTGCAAATGCAGTCCGTGGAGGTGAATATATGTATGTATAGGTGAAAAGAAACTAGCATTTGTGGATTTTTGTTTTGTGTGACATTTTATGTTATATTTTGCATTTTAATATAATATTTGATCCGACATGCTATCTAATAAAATATTTGGGTATTAATAAATTCTAAAATAAGGGGTAAAACTTGTGACATGTTGCAACGAAGGTTCTGCTGTCGTGTCTGTTCTTTACCAGGAGTGTTAAATCGAATCGAATTATTTGAATTTTGAAATTTGGAACAAATTTGAATAAACCGAATTAGAAAAATAAAAACAAAAAATCACAAATATTCAGATTTTTAATTACATTTTTAAAATTTAACAATCTAATTCATATATAAATGCAAAAAAAAAAATATAAAGAGTGTAACAATTAACAAGATAACTAAAAACTAAATTCGGATATGGAATCATGCTACCATAATCGTCAAGAGTTCAGAGTAAGAGTGAAGAGTCTATGTCGTTTTAAAGTTTAAACTGATAAATTGACTTAATGCTCGTAAAAAGCTAAAGAGTCTCATACTTAAAAGGCTTGAAGGTTGAAGACCTGAATCTTATACAATTAAAAAAATTATGTATATAGTTAATTCAAATTATTCAAATCGAATTCAAATTCAAGATATTAAATTTGAAATCTATTAGAATTCGAAATCCTTATTCGAATTCTAATTCTAAATTTTTATTCGAATTCGGTTCGAATCGAGTTTTGAATTATTCGAATCCGATTCGAATAATGAACACCCGTATTCTCAACTCTACCCATGTTTGCAAAAAGAGCCGTATGACTCGTAGAAATGTACCGAGGGACCATGGTTCTATGTTGATTCATCGAAAAGCTAATAATAACTGGGTGGGGTATAAAATTTATAAATTTTATATACAAGTAATTACCCGAGATTGCGGCATGAGTGGTAGCTTGGTGTTGGTAGAGCTCAGGGCCTAATAGGTCTTGATTTCGAATCTTGGTGCTTTCGCCTAGGCGCCCGTTGGGTCGGATTTTACCGGATCCTGAATTGGGGAGGATTAGCTTTGCCTTATCAAAAAGAAAATAAAATAAAATTACCCGAACTCCGCATTTGGGTCAAAACATAGATAAAAACAAGCATGACGCGACGATATATTAGTACTCGCCCTGTGAAAAAAATGCACATCAAAACATTGGAAATGTAATAGGAGTTCATCATTAAGCCTATTCAACCTTTTGTGTATATTCTCTTTTGGTTAATATGAGAGCGGACATTAGAGCAACTAGTAAAATTGATGATTTGTGACCTTGAGATCATATGTTCGAGCTATGGAAACAGCCTCCTGCACAAAATATAGGGTAAGGATGCGTACATTATATCGCGAAGCCCTCAGCCACCTCCCTGGACCCTACGCAAATGAAAATCAATTTAATACATAAAAAATTCAATATTAAAATCTACATTTTAAACCATATTTGAACTTCTATTATTTTTTAGAGTTTTTAATTTTTTTTATTGTTTACTTTTTATACAAGTTTAATACATAATAAGTTTTAATTTTGTTCCATTATGATATTAGGATGAGTGACAATTTTTTTAGAATAACTTTGATTAGGTGGCAACTTTTTTTTAAAGAAAACTCATGTTATCCGTTCATAATAAAAGTTAAAAAGTCACATCCATAAAAAAGATAAGTTAGAGTAGAAAATATAACTTTGAAAAGGGCATATTGAAAATAAGGGAAACCGACTCCATCACCCTACATTTAAGATTCTACTTCGATTTGTCTTAGAGCTCTAGATAACATGTTTTCCTCTCCGTCACCCACCACCACCTTGCCTTTAACCAACGCCTGCATGTTCAAATCGAAAAGGAAGTGAAGGACGCACTTTTGAAGTGATGAATCCAAGAAATTTACTTAGTGGGGGCAAAAAAAAAAACTATTAAAATTATGAACGAAGAAAAACTTCATTAAATATAATAAAACAAAGTGCATATTACAATTCTCCTCTATGTGATTTCATATTTTAGAAACAGTCAATTATAGCTTCGTTCGTAACACTTTAAAGTACTTTTTCTTCCATGGTACAAATTACAGAACCATACAAAAAAATATTCAGCAATTCGATTGCCCAAATTTATCTTTATGATATTTACTGTCGAAAAACATCTCTCAATTGTTGTAGTTGCAACGGGCAAACAATAATTTACAATATTGTTGATTGTCAACAAAGTACATACACCACCTAACCAATATGTAAATAATTTTTGTCACTATATTTTGTTTTTCAAGAATTAGTATTTGAACAATGAAACTTGAACCTGCAATTTTGAACCAACATCGATTTTGAACCTGCAATCAAAAGCATACACCAACAACGATTTTGAACCCGCTACTTGCGATTTTGGTTTAGGAAGTTAGAACATGCTATCGATTATCAAACCTGCGACTTTGATTTTTGAGTGAATTTTGATTTTGATCTGCGATTTGATTTTAGCAAATGGCAGGGAATTTGGATGGTTGCTAATTCTTATCATGAAGTATCAATATTGGGCTTGGAATTTTTTTTGAAGCTAGGGCTGTAACAAATTTGAAAAGAGGCCTTTACAAAAACTGAAATGGGGCCTTTTGGTTTTTAACTTATTTTTGAAAGACAAATACAAGCCCATTAAAAAGTTGAGTGGGGGCCTAACGCCCCACTGGGTTCCACTTGGGTCCGTCCCTGCTCTTGTGTCTAGATCTGATCTCTTCTTCTCTAGATTCGGCTATCTCTCCCCTCCTAGATCTAGTCACGGGCGGGTGTAACATCCATGATTTTGTGCTTGTAATACTTTGGTTTATTTCAATAAAAAACGTTTGTGAACCGGGATGCCTAACGTATCATTACATTGTAATAACTCGAAATTTTAATATAAGTTAAATGTCCAAGTTTGTATATGTTTAATGAGATTTAATAAAATTTTATTTTTTAAACAAGGATATTGTAATTATATGTTTAAATTTTTATGTTTTAATTAAAGAGGCTTTATAAAGTTAGATATGTATAATTGAAAATGTCATTCCTATAGTTAAGGACCTGAGTGTATTTTTTTTATCAAAGTGCAAGGGGGAGGAAGTGAACATTTCAAAGCTCATTCCCCCTTCCCTGCTGTCCCCCTCGTTTTTTCGGAACCATTTACGGCCACCATTCTCGTTTTTCCGGAGACCCATTTTTGAACCCTAATGGTGAAGGGAGCACAATCCTTACCAAAAAACTACCCTAACAAAAATATCCAATGAGGGTGTGCCAACTCACTTTTACTCAAATCCAACCCTAATACTCTAAAGTGTTATGGGCACAACCCTAATACCCTAAAAAAATATTTTTTCTTTTAAAATAATTCTTTATTAAAACTAAAACAAATAAAATTAATAAAAAACTTGATTAATTAAAAAAGATACATGAATAAAAAATAAATAAATAATAAATTACATCGGGTCAAAATTAGAAAAGTGTGGGTGTGATGGGGAGATCGATGAGCATAGAAGAACAAGGAGGAGGGCAATTCTTGAACACAAATTGGGGTTTTGTGTTCGAACTTATTCTGATGACAACGAGCTTGAAGATTATATGTCTTAGTCTTTGACTTGTAATGTGTTAGAATTGTAAGCAACAGTTAAGGGGGAGTCTGTTGGAGCATGTTTTGTAACTGTCGCTGAAATTTTATGTTGTAAGTTAGCGAAGCTGTCAAGTTCGCCTAAGGAACTTAGAGCGAACTTGTTAAGTTCGCCTAAGCTTGTTAAGGGCGAACTTAACAAGTTCGCCTGTGGTCTTTGTGGTTTCCCTATAAATAGAGGTTTACTTGTCAGTTTTAGAAGAGCCAAGATAAGAATAGATCAGAACAGAACAGAAACTAAGAGAACTTGTAAACTGATATTCTGAGTGGAAATACAAAGAGGATTATTTACATCGTATTGTTGATTACACGTTGCACGTTGATCATGGATTCCGCACGTTATTATCATGTCGTACCGTGAGTCTAGAGATCTGTCACGTCTGAATCAGGACCTACATTTTGATATGAAGAATTTGGTCTTCAATCATCTCTAACCTAAGAAGAACAAGAGTTAAGCTTATCATTCCATTTAGAACCCTAGATTTTTAGGAGTGCGATTCTTGAAGGAAAGGAGGAGGAGTGCGATTCTTGAAGGAAAGAAAGAGGAGTGCGATTCTCTTACAGGTGAGTCAAACTTAGCATAAATCTTTCTTTCAAACTTAGCCGAACACATGGGTATACATACCCGCAAAACACTACCCGAACCTTTACCCGTGGCGTCGACGGCGGTGTAGCCGAGCTACCCGTGAACCCGAAGACCCTTACCCGAGGTCGCCCCCTTCACCTTAACCACTAGCATAATGAGTCGGTTACTCATATCCATTCAAACCGTGATTAATGGGATCACATTCACGCGTTAAGAGCTGTCAAAATCAAATTAATGGAATCTTAATCCCGTCCCCAAATCACGGGATTTCCAAATTTGTAAAAACGTGTGTTTAGCATATAAATACTAGCGAATTCGTTCAATACGGAAATCATCACACTCGTTAAAACTTTCCTCCACTCAAAATCGTCCCTCTCTGTTTTCTCTTTTCCGCCGCCGCCACCACAATACCCTTCGTTTTCAGGCGAACTCCTCGGTATCAAATCCATGCTCCAACAGAGGTAATTTTTTATACCAATTGACTCGTTTTCCAGTTCTATACCAAAGCCCTAATGTATTGTTTACAATCTGTACTTAATCGTTTCTGATTTAGGGGATTAGGGTTTTGTTCAATCGATTGGATAAGGAAGAAGGGTCACAGAGCCCTTATGTTAAAACCATTGTTTTTGTTTAACTCACTCACACACACCTATATTCATATTTATATATAGATAAACTCATGTATTTTTTATATAAAGATAAAGGGTAAGATAGATGTCTTTTTTTTAAAACAAAACACAAATAAATAAATTTTTTGACAACAAAGGATTATTTTATATATTTCCTTTTATGTAGACAATTATTGTGATAAACCAATCCGTTTATAAATTTTCAAGGGGAAAATAATTAAATACAAAGTATACTATTAATTATGTCTAATTATTTTATAAAAGAAACAATTTTTTATTATCACAATTAGAATACGAGCATCATTATTTCATTACCACTATATATTTCAAGAACATGACAAACGTTAGGTGTGTATTTCATAAATTATATTTTGTTGTATAACTTTTAAAATTATGAAGCGATCGTATATAATTACATTTAATCTAGAGTATTATAACGTCATGATCCTTAATTAATAATAAAATTAGTGTTATTAATTGTTCATATTATTATTACTCTCAAATATTATGATTCTTTTAGTGATTTTGATAAATAATAATATTATAATTTGCTTAACTAATTTATTTATTTTAAATTATATCTCTATGAATATTATTATATTAAAATAACTATTTTAACCTAATTGTCTTAATAAGATATTTATTAGAGTAAACTTCGTTTTTGACCCATGTGGTTTAGTCAAAATAACGGTTTTGATCTATTAGTTTTAATTTGACTTTTTTGGCCCCGGTATTTACCTAATTGTTTCAATCAGACCCATGATACTAACTCTGTTAGTTTTTTCTGTAAAAAGTAAAGGCATCTTAGTCTTTTTCATATATAAGGGCTAATTGTGTAATCTATTCAAATTAATATAGGGACTATTTTTGTAACTTAATCACCCCCAACCCTAGCACCACCACCACCATAGAACCATCAGCAGATCTTTGTTTTCAAGGGGGTGCTCAAGGATGTTTTCAACCGGAAAAATGAACCATCAGCAGATCTTCGTTGTATCTTCATCTTTTATTGCCTATGTCCATCTCTATCCCCATTCCAGATGCGATCGGAAACCACCAAGCTCCCCCTTTCTTTGCAGGCTAAAACTTGAACAATGATCGAGATCAATTAGTATCAACAACGATTACCGTAGATACGACATTGGAGGCGGATGAGAGTTCCGGTTCCGACCACTGCAATGCACGACGGTGGCGGAGGCGGAGACGGCGGAGGCAGATGAGAGTTCTGGTTCCCCCTTTCTTTATCACAAAATATCTCTTTGCTCTGTTCAACTTCTTGCTCCTGATCTTGTTTTCTGCGTAGTCGTTATCCTTGATGGCGATGGTGACGGTGGTGGTGGGTGGTTACGATTTTGCAGGTAGGGGTTGAAGATGATGATTTAAGTTGGTGGTGGTGTCGGTGGCAGGGGGAGGCGGAGCAGGGAGAGGTGGGTGGAAGATGAGGATGTAGGGTTTTTTATTTTAGGGAAGATAGTCTTGGATGTAATTTACACAAATGGTCCTCGTATTAGTTTTAAAAAAAACACAATTAGTCCTTATTAGTAAAAGGACTAAAATACTAATATTTTTAACAGAAAAAACTAACGGAGTTAGTTGATTGGGCTTAATTGAGACAGATTATATACCACAGGGGCCAAAAAAGTCAAATTGAAACTAATGGTCCAAAACTGTTATTTTAACTAAACCACAGGAGCCAAAAACAAAGTTTACACTATTTATTATATTAAATTTGTAAGAGTTAAAGACTGTTTGAGTCCCTGACGTTTGACCATTTTAACTATTTGAGTTACTTATGTTTAAATTCGTCTATTTTAACCCTGACGTTTCATTTTTGTTTCTGTTTAAGTCCAAATGGCTAACGTCGTTAGATTTAACAGTTAACTTCTATCTGAAATGATCAAAATACCCTTAAAGACTCAAATGGTTAAAATACATTATATATTCTACCTTCTCTCATCTCCTCTACTATCACCACCACCTCCCCCTCCACCACCACTACCACCCACCACCACCACCACCACCATAATTCTCTTCTTAAAAATCCAATAGCCATCTCTCCAAAACCTCCCATTCATGTCTACCATGAAAATCACACAAAACCCTAAAAAGCAAAAAGAAGAAAAAAAATTCATCACCATTATCATCCTCCACCACTATGGTTATTATGAAGACCAGACCTACAATCAACATCTGTTGGCAGACTTAAAACCCCACAATAACGTTACACTCTCACCTCTCCCTTTTGTCTCTTCCTTCACTCTCATTTATCATTATTCATCTATAATTAAGCCTTTGTAATTTCATCTCAGATCCATAAAATCAAAACGATCCCCTCTCAAATCTACGCCTTTTTTGTTTGATTTCAGTTCGCCCCATGGAACCACTTGATTCAGATCACAATGTCGGGCGTGGGTTTCCTGAAACAGGCTCCGACCCGAAACACAACAATGGTAGTGGTGTTAGAGGGGAAGTCGACACGTCAGAGCCGTTTGAGTCCGTGAAGGAGGCCGTGACCCGATTCGGTGGAATCTGGTTCTGGAAACTACATTCTAAACACATTCTAAACACATTCTTGCTTTTGAGGTCCTCTCTATCTATCTACATATATATCTCTGTATGTGTGTATATGTGTATGTATATTTCTTGAATTTACTATTTTTAGGTCTGAAAATTGGTTTGGTTTGGTGGGGTGGGGTGGGGTGGGGTGGGGTGGGATGGGGGTAGAATATATATAATGTATTTTAACTATTTGAGTTCTTGAGGGTATTTTGGTTATTTTAGAATATAGTTAAATGTTAAATCTGACGACGTTAGCCATTTGGACTCAAACAGAAACAAAAATGAAACGTCAGGGTTAAAAGAGATAGATTTAAACATAAGTGACTCAAATAGTTAAAATGGTCAAACGTCAGGGACTCAAACAGTAATTTACTCAATTTGTAATTAATATTTATTGTTGACACCCAAATCCCTTTTATAAATAAAATTTATGAAACAACATTTATAAACTTTAGTTGAATTCCCGATCGCCCGTCCATTCCAAAACCCTATGTCCCCAAATCGTTCCGTTCTTATTTCTTTTTAATCATTTCCATATGTTAATGACGTATTTGATTTAACTCAGGGCATCCTTAAGTTTTATTACTTCAAATTATAAGTTCAACCCCCTACTTGTCAAGGCGAGAACACAACTCACTTTTACTTTTGGGGTGAAACATGTAGGGGAAACCGATATAACAACGCCACAATCTTTGGGATTATGGATGCAATAACATTTCAACGACACAATATTTGAGATTCTGGATGCATATAACATTAGGGTTGATTACAATACATTTTGTGTTAATATGTTTGCACATTTGATTGAACTTGTATTGAATTTGTATATCTTTTTATGCCAATTTATTTTTATGACTTATAAAACGTATGCCTCTCACAAACTTTATGTCGACCCGTTTACTTTACATGTTTTAGAGAATAATAACTAGAAGGTGAAATATCATATAGGATTGCTTAAGGACTTAGCTAATAACTTTGAAAAATGTTTTCATTTTGGTTGTTTGTTTGTGTATTGAAATAAGTGTTGAATATTAAATTTAAAATTAATAAATTATGTGATTTCTTAGCAATTGTCTTTATACCTTATGTTATGAACTAAATGTGTGACAGGGGGCACCCACACCCTTTTTCGTCCGACCTTCAACCACCGCCTCTCTAGACCTTCATCCAAAGATCCGACCGCAAAGCTGGAAATTAAAAAAAAATGAATCAACGCTGCTCATGCTTGTACCACCTGCCTCTCGACCTGTAACTAGTAGTGATAAAAAAATTCTGTATCCGAACGAAAAACCCAAAATTCCGAACCCGAATTATCCGAATTTTCGGATTCGGATATCCGAATTTTTGGATTCGGATAATAATTTTAAAAAACTTCGGATATTTCGGATATCCGATATCCAAATATTTAACTTTACTTTATTAATTATTTATATTTATTTAATACTTACAATCATATTATTTTAATTAATAAACTTTATTTTATTAATTATTTATTTAATACTTATAATCAATTTTCAAACCTTAAGGGGGCGTTTGGTTCGTAGAATTCGTTGGAATTGGAAATGAAATTGGAATTTGAATTGGAATTTTTAGGAATTGGATTTGGAATTGTATTTTGTTCAAAGGATTTGAAATTTTAAGGAATTGGAATCTATTAAAGGAATTTGAATTCCTAATCCATTTGATTGATAAAACAATCATTAAGTAATTGGATTTAAAATTGTATTTTTATAAGGCAAAAAAAATCCCTCAAAAAATAGATAAAGAAAAATAGTAAAACAAAAAATAACTAAAAAACCAAAATGTTTATTTCGTTTGTCTTGTTTCATTAAAAAAAAACTCGAAAAAATAGTTGAATTTTCGTTTGCGGTTGACGGCGGTGGTCGGAGTCGGATGCGGCGGTTGGCGGAGGTGCCGTGGGCGGAGATCGGCTGTGGGGATGGTCGGGGCGAAGGTGGTGGTCGGTGGCGGTGGTGGGGTTGGCGGAGGTGGCGAGGGCGGCGAGCGGCGGTGGGGATGGTCGGGGTGGCGGCGGCAGGAGTCGGGGCGACGGTGGTGGCGGCGGGGTTGGCGGCAGTGGTCGCAAGGGTCGGTGACGATGTTGGCGACAGTGACAAGGGTCGGTAGTCGGAGATTCCATTTGCTTTAGTTGAATTTCCTTCACAAGTTGGAAGGAATTTGAAATCCTTCTTTTGAAAGAATTAATTCCAATTCCAATTGTAATTCCTTTCTCTACCAAACACGTTATGAATGAAATTCGGATTCCAATTCCAACGAACTTTACGAACCAAACACTCAAATGAATGGAATTCAAATTCCAATTCCGTTGAATTCCATTGATATCCGGCGTACCAAACGCCCTCTAAACCTCTTAACTAGCCGACTTCGCTTCTCAACCTCCTACCCTCCTTCGACAGTTCACCACTGTCTTCAACGCCTTGCTGCCTGCCGCCGTTGTCATATGCCTAACCTTCAGCGCCAGAATCATCTGGAGAGGTTACTATCTCCAGCACCGTTGAAGGCGCACACCAATCTAAGGTGAGATGAAAGCGTCAGCGACGGAGCAACAGAAACATAAGCTCCTGTTCAAACTTTAGAAGAGATCAAAGAAGAAGTTGTGGATGCTGAATCAGTCATAAATGTAAGTTCAAGGCTTTGAAATTTTGTTTCAGTGATTTAATTTCCATTTTGCCAGAAATATTGATCATTCATAAGAGTTTGAAGTTTTGTTTCTGGGATTTAATTTTTCATGTTGCAACTGGTTCTAACATTTTTGTTTTTTTTATACATTTGTTCATTTTCAAGATGACCAATCGAGAATGATATGGTTGTGTGGGTTTACATTGGAAATATTAAGGCTTTCGACGTATCCGATCATCGTTATGTCACACACACACCACTGGCAATAATGTAGCGTTAAAGTTTAATCATATAAATTTCGAATATCCACTTTACTATCCGAATCCGTATCCGAAATTTCGGATACGGATTCGGATAATATAATCAACTATATATCCGAAAATTTCGGGTATTCAAAATTTCGGATTTCCGGTTTTGAACACCCCTACCCGTACCAGCACGAGTCAAGAATGCGGGGAATTTCTTGTGTTAATCACCTTGAAGTTGTATCAATTTGGTCATCTCTTTATCATGAAGTGTCAAGAGTAAAGATTGAAGGGGAAAAAATGTGGATGAAAAGGAAAAGAACGCGTGGCAGATCAAAATAAATAAGAATACAAGTTGCTAGACCTATACCCTACACATTATAAGATGTATGATGTCATTGTAGCCACCAACATTATGTATAGATATAACTATATTAAAATCTCGTGTATTACACGGGTTGAATAAATAAAATGTTATATAGTTACTAATAATAAATTTATATTTTTAAAAACCTATGACACGGGTTGAATAAACCGGTATATTACATCGGTTGAACTATTTATAATTAAATAATAAGTATCCATAACTAGATTTATATTAAAAATCTAAAAATAATTTTTTTTAATATCATTATTCAATATGAGAAAAAGAGATGCGGAAAAAAATGACACGTATCCATAGAATTTTATTTATTAATATAAAGATTATTATTTGATATTATTATTTAATAGAAGAGAGAAACAGAAAAATTAATATTTAATAGAAGAGAGATGCGAGAAAATAAAGATGAGAAGTAAGCTGAGAGTGATACGTGTCCCCTGTGGTTTTGCTTTATTATATAGTATAGATATATAATTTTTAGAACTAATTAAATTTCAGAATCGTAACTAAAAAAAGAAAAGTAGTTAATTTGAAAAGATAAACTAAATATACTTTTCTATTAATTTTATTTAAAGTTAAAAAAATAACAAAAAAAGAAAAAAAAAGAAAAAGTGTAAAAAATCTAAGAAAAAGAGTAAAAAATGCATATAAAAATATCTTCTAAGGACAATTTTCATACTTCTTGGAGTTCATTGAAAACTCCGTCTATTACCATTTTGGTTCTATCGGTCATGAACCCGAACCGACCACTTCATTACATACTTCAATCGTATGATTGACCGTTGACTGGAACGTCTTTAACGTTGACGTTACTAACCTTCATTCCATAGTTGGTGATTACTGAATAGTGTTTGGTACGCTTTTCATTAGATGCCAACATGTTGTGATCCAATTGGCCATCATACTATACATACTCGTGTACTCCCGATGTGTCATGCTCCCGATTTTCATCCTGGTCTAACTCGTTTATCGAGGAAAATCGTTCTAACACAACTTTTCAAGCTTGTCTCAATACATTTGCTTAATCACTTGTTTACTCATGCATGATGTTGTCTTGTCAATACCATACTTCCGACACGAACAAGTAAGACTCTCATTTAACCTCATGGTTATCCTAATACTTGCTTATCACATCCTTCATTGTTCCAAATCCACTGAAAGTGGTTATTGCTTCCATATATTTATCACATAGTAAGAGCAACCTTTCTTACACTCTACTATTACATTATTAGAATTCCCAATCCCATTTTCATTTACTTTGCCCTGAAAAATACTTTTCTTACACGATCTGGCTCAAGTATTATTTCAGATTTACCGATGGTGTTTAACCATATAGGGTATACCAGCGATGTACCCACCACACCTTCGTTATGCCGAAAATATATCTTTTGCCAAAATGTTTATCAATTAGTCTTCAGAATTGTCGTTTCCATCATTGTTGCCCATATCGTCTTCTAGATCTCTATATCTATCATCTTCTCATTCCCATTTCCCGACCCCAATCAGAATCGTGGGAAATGTTGTTCACAAGGCATTTAGCAAATTTATCGGCAATCATAATTCACATATGTTTTCCAGTTGTTTCCGCATTTGCATCCTGGATCTTAATAACATCTCTATATCTTGCTTTGGCTTCATCACTGGTTCCGTAACCCGCAACTCCATTAGTTCTACTATCTCTGACTTCAATGTAAGTTTTAATTAACTTAGTCACCTTTACAAGTAAGACGTCGTACCCAACTTTCACAATATCCACAATCGTTATATCCATCAGCTGATTATCTTTCACATTGTTGGACTCCTTATTCCAATATTCACTCTAATAGGTGAACCCTTAATTACATCAACTCCCTCGTTTTCTCATTCCTGGTAATTAAAATTTGCATGTATCACACCCCTAAATTTATTTACTTAATAATAAATAAATAAACAAATGTTGCAACGATTGGTAACATTACACAACAACGAAAACTAAAATAAAGACTTCTAAAGTGTTGAACACCTTTACAATACTAACAGAAATATTACATTGACTTAAAACCCTGTAAGTCAACACGACTAGAGGTTAGACGATAGTGCGTCCTCAGAATGATGTCTGATCTAAAAGCCTATCTTGATCAAATAAGGTCTTCAGATTCTAGGGTTTAATCCAAATAATTAACCTATTCCAACCGTGCCATAGCTATGAATTACCTGAAAAACATAGCTTAAGTGTCAATACAAAGATTGGTGAGTTCACATGTTTGCTTGTAGTAATGAAAAGCAGATTTCCTTGAAAACATTGATAACGTGTACGTGGCCATAATATGAAATTGATTTCCTTGAAAGCATTGATCACGTGTATGTGGCCATAATATGAACTTGTTTTCCTTGAAAACATTGATAAAAAATTTGTACGTAAACGAATGGCAAAACCATTTGTATGTAAACGATTGGAAAAACGAATTTGTATGTAAACGATTGGTAGATCCATCTGCACAAAAACGATACAATGTATATGATAAACAAAACAAGGCAATCATATAAGTTTGACCCATCGTAACTAGCTAGGTTTACGAAGCTTATTTTACATGAGTTTTAACCAAACCAAACACAGGTGTTTCGCCACTCGCCCATTCCCCACGGGCTCACGAGTTAAGACAATGTGCAGTCATCGGGCCATACGGACCATTGGTTAGCGCGACTAACCATGACTGAGAGTGTCAATCCTAATAGTACTATTCACAATATCCCGACAATTCAAGTTAGTGGCTAATAAAAATGTTCATGTAGGGGACTTTACGAGCTCTTCAACGAATGTCTCATGTAAACATAAATGGTCAGTCATGATTTCTTGTTTCCAACGTATATAGTAAGTTTGTTTCACGTTTTCCAAACATATCAAGCAGGTATGTTTCATGTTTTTAAATGTGTTATATAAGTATGTTTCTCCCCCGATGTTTCTAAAACATTTGAAAAGTTAAAAAGGGGCAGTGAAACTTACCTTGAAATGTGTTAGGAACGATGACGTCCTTCATGTAACAACGAAAACCTAAGTCTACGTAATACGATGGTAGCGGGCCTATCTTCTACTCGAGTCATACGATCCATGTAAATACTTAAATAGATTTATGGACTAACCCTAATATTATAAAGCAAGTCTAAACTCGTGTCGAGTTATCACGTGTGTGGTCGAGCTCTGTTGATGTTGGTTTAACATTCGATAATAGTAATTGCTTAATTTGGATTGGGTTTCTCGGCTCGAACATATTTTAGTAGTTTTATTTGAAAATATTAGTTTGTCGTGTACACAATCGTATATAGCTATATGCACGTATAGTTAATAATAATAATTCACGTTCGTGCATTCTTTAATATAATATATGCAACTCTATGATTTAGTAAAATCATTTAAGGACTCGTAGTTGGATCTGGGAGAACATTCGCTCAGCTCAACCTTCGTCACTCTAAAACTCAACTTTGGAAAGTCGGGAAAGGACGGATCTTTGGCTGGTGTGTGTGTGTGTCCGCCCGTCGTCGCCGCTGCTAGGGGCGAAACCCTAGGAGCTGTCTTTAGTGGAAAAGTGAGCCTACCGGGCTTTGAGAGCGCCGCCATCTCCACCATCCTCCTAACCCAGATTCGTCACCATCTCTGTCGTCTAACCCCACCACTGCCTGTGCTCGTCGCCACTAGCGGTGGTTTCCACCACCAACATCACCATCTGGTGCCGCCGTTTGAAGCGACCTTTGGTTGGCCAAGCTTGTCGCTGATGTGGGACGCACAGATATAGGCGTAGATGAGAGTGTTGTGGGTTGTAGTTGACAACCATGACCTTTTTCCCGTTGTTCCTTTCGCCGGAGGTGAGCCAGAGCCGCTTCCATTGTTCCACCGGTTGCACTACCAGAGACGATGCTAGAGAGTAGCCGGAAACCGCTAGCGGAGGGGTCTCCTTCTCTCTTTCCTGTGAATGTGTGTGTTGGTATCGGGTTTGTGTAGTAAATGGGGTTGTAAGAAAGAATATAATGTTTATATACCTAGGGTTTTAAACAGGTAAACAACCTGCCAGTATCACGTATCAAACCCGTAAGTTACCGGTGTAACATAGTGTAAACCCAAATATTTATTCTCGTTTAGAATAATTAAGATTAAATTAAATATTCATATAATTTTTATTTAGTTAAAAATTTATTACCGGGGGATATCCAAGTCCGTATATGAATTCGTTCTGTCAGATTAAACGCTTCGCACTCCGAGTATAACTGTTATTATTTTAGTAATAATATTAAAATAAATATTACAATATTTGACGTATTAAAATACGTATTGGTAACCTCCGTACCCCCATTGTAAATCTTACGAGTGTCGGACACGGTTTAACGTTCGCATAAACGTGCTACGTGTGTCTTTATCTGAGGAGTCTTTCCGAACGAATATTAACACTTAATATTAATAATTCATTAGCTTAGTTAATCATTTTTCCCGATGTCCGTTTATGAACCGATGTTTGACGTGTTTAATGTTTAAGACCTCTGAATCGCGTTCGTTCTTGTATCTTTTCTTAAATTCTCAGAATTACGTAACAAATCGTTTTGTACGAAACCAAATGGCTATTCTGATGTTCAAATTGTGTGAATTTGGGCCTCTAATGGGCTTGGATCCCTATTGGGCCTCAAATGAGCTTGGTTTTCTATTGAGCTTTATTGGGCCTAGTTGGGTTTAGCCCAAAAACTAGGTTTTAGATTCTGGAATTTTTGTAGGTGTCACATTCTCCCCTCCTTAAAGAAATTTCGTCCTCGAAAATTGTTATACTTACTTGGATTAGGATTTCGTATCCTTAATCCATTTTCTGATTCTTAACGAGAATTTTGACTCGTTCCAACAATAGTCGGTAGGGCTGTAAACGAACCGGATGTTCAGCGAACAATTCGTGAACCGTTCGACGAGAAGTTCGTTTATGTTCATCCGATTAACTAAATGAACGAACATGAACAGAGGTCCCCTTCGTTCAATTGTGTTCATGAACGTTCGGTAACATGTTCGTGAACGTTCGTTTATTTACGTTCGTTCGTTTATCTTCGTTTACCTTCGTGTTCGTTTGTTTATGTTATTCATTAAAGATTTTTGTATATTTCTATTTTATTTTATATAAATCTTTTATATTCTTTAATTTTTATTATATTTTTTACCCTAACAATTAACTAAGTAAATTAAATTCGATAGATGTACATAAAACTTGATATTAAAATTATCTTATTAAATGTTCATTTTGGAAGACATTAGGGTTGACATCAAAAGTCCCAAACAAGGTTGCGTTCGTTTTCGTTAGTGAACCGTTCGTGAACAAGTCCATTTCCTTAATAAACGAACACAAACATGAAATTTCGTTCGGTTCGTATTCGTGAACCGTTCATGAACAAGTTAAATGTTAAACGAACGAACATGAACAAGGCTTTGTTCGGTTCTGTTCGTTTACTGCCCTAATAGTCGGTATAGGTAGGTAAAGTGGATATCGCTTCAACTATCGATATTAGATGTGTAAAGATTCGTGATGTCAACGCATCATGTAACTGTGTAACGTTACTGTTGGGAAGACATTATGTCATTTGGTTAGCTTTAGGAATACTTCTTAAATACGTCATCAAGTGAACGACACTGACTGTACCACTAAGTGAAAAATTCATCACTAGAGTTTCATGAACAAGAGTGATTACATCTATAAGGGTCATATTCGTGTGTTGAGTGAGTCATCAAGTGAACTACTCACACACCAAAGTAGGCAATCAAGGTTTAGATGTCAAAGAATTTCAAGATGTGATAATTCTCATCCGAGAGGAACTGTATGACCATCATTATTGGTAAAGGTAAAAGTGCATTCATGCACACGTATTTCCGAAAGTGTATGGGCACATACTTTTTATTCATATTCGGGTTTTCTCTCCTAAAAGCCCACTCATGATAGACTCTAAAAAGAAATTATTAGAAGTCTATTGAAGATATGTCAGATATTTTAATGAAATGTCCATGTGTTAGTTCATAATCAACTAATTAAACGTTCATCGCAACAAGTCAACGCCTTAATGCGTTCTATCTTTCTAGAACAAAAGTTTTAAATAGACATTTCATTTATCTGATCAGTATGCAGGTTAGATTGATTAGATTGAGTTCTAGAAAATAGTATCAGCGTACACTATTTCTCTTAAGTAGGCCGAAATGGTTTAGAGAAACAGTAGTAGTTGACTAGGTAGCGAATTAGACACTATTATATGGGATAAAATTATATGGAGATATGATCTCCTGAGATTGATCCCGGTTTTATCAAATTCCATTACTAATAACATCATCATGTATGTTATTCGTAAATTTAGATTGAAATCTCAACGAAGTAGATTTCGAACATCAAGCTCGAGACAACAAAAATCTTGTAGTTGCATTGAATCATCTATATTTCTATGGTTCATCTATAGATGAAAGTGAATTTAAATGAAGAAAAAGGTTGTCAAAGTATTTGAGAATGGTATAGTTTATTTGTCTCAGCAGATACTAAGGATAAGTGAATCTTCATAGGGTTTAGGGAAAAGTGTGAAGATTGAGTTCGATACTTCACTCACCACTGATTGCACTGTACCTATACTGTAGTCTAGTATTTTTGGTTGTGATATCATGATTTTTGAATTCATGACTTGGCTATCGTATCTGCTAGATAGATAAGTCTCTAGGAATTCTAGACCGCGGTTCGTCTAAATGAGAAGGTAAACAATCACATCGTGGAAATAGTTTCATAAATTTGTTTCCTCTGAAACTGATTCTAAGCTTGCTAATCTATTATATTGGTATAATGTGATGTGACATCATGGTCAGTTTAATCAGAGGCTTGACTTCTCTTTAAGCGGACGCCAGTAAATAGACGACAATCAAGTAAAACTTCCAGAATTGATTCTTCCTTTGTTCATCTTCCTGGTAGTTTACAACTTTAGATGGCTGTCAATCGTAGAACACAAAATTAAATCCTTAGATTTCAATTTAGGTTCTTGATAATCCATCAAAGTTGGTCGGAATGGATCATGGAGTTTCATAATTTAACAAAAACTTATGATACAATATGTCTGCAACTTCCCTGACATTAGAATGCTATTGTTACGACTTACCATTACGTTTTACCATTACTTATTTCACTCATATGTGTTAGAGCCTTAAAGTCTCTGGCACAAGGGTTTAAGCCATAAAATTAAGGGAATGAGTGTTAAATGTCAAAGTTTTGTATTTTCCCCGAGTATGTGTTAAGAAGTCGTTTCCTAATAGTAGGTTGCGCTCTCTAACTACAGAAGGTTGAACACATCTCTCCTGTAGTCTGAAGTCAGAGATTCGACCAACAAAATGATTCTTAGGGAAATACAAGCATAAAAGGTTGTAATATTATCCAATAGTCTCAAATTGGATTTCCAGAATACCCTATAGGTGTCATGTGTAAGTGATGTAGAATAAATTTCCATTACAGAAGTTAGTGCATAGCCTTTTCGATGTAAATTTTAAGTAAGTGTGATCTGAATTGTAAGATAGACCCCTGAGATTATGTTATGTTCTATGATAATAGTTGTGTAATTACTGCAATTGTTGATCATTATAAGGGTCAACATGGGGTTTTCGTGGCAAGTAAAATCTCAAATGATATGAATTTAGCAAGTAAAAATGGGTGAGCGAAAATCTTCATTGCTCAAGATCCACTAAGAGCTAGTTAGATCCAATTTGAATTTCTCTTGTTCCTTCTGAACTGTGAGAATGTTACATGAATACTAATTGAAGAGTCTGAAATGTTAAGGTCTGATTCATGCTAGACCAAATTTTGGTCACATGCGTTGATCGATGAAGAACAAAATCGAAAAGAGACAACCTATAGCGCAATCTCAAAATTAAGACAATACTTTACAGGGAATTTCCAAATTCAGCCAAATACCGAAGTCAAATCACCAAAAATAGATCACATCATGATTTTGGTTAAAATTTTCGTGCCAATGAAGTCTCGATAAGGGTTTTGGATTCATTAGAATTCGAAGGTGAAGGAGGTGATGTACATTTCCACGTCACTTGTGATATTCCATCACATCATATGATGTCTTATGGCCCAAGCCTATGATAATTTCAATCGTAAATCGAGCGACTGGGAATTGAGATTGGGAATATGGATTAATCATGAACATTAACTCAGACAGTAAGACTCACTAGAGTTATCATGCACTGCAAATTATGATTACGTGTGCACCCGTAATTATCATTTACTTTGCATGGTCCCTATAGTGTTTCCCTTATCCCAACCTCTCAGTTACAAAGGATCTAAACCTTCATTAGATCATGTCATCCTTTTGCACTTTCGCGCAAGAGTGTATATGTTATATCGGAATACTGTTTTTCATGTGTACTAATACTCGTGAATCTGCCATCTAAGGCTGTTGCTGGATGGAGTTAAAGGTGGAGAGGTACAACCGGTGTCCTATATTAACAAGATGTGTGTGGTGGAAGTCGGGCACTATATTAGGGCAGGCATCCTCAGCAAATCATGCTCCAAGTTTGTATGTGCGTGTGGATCCACGTGATCCAAAAGTGTCTATGGGTCTCCTGACCCGTAAAGTTCTCTCCTGTTCAGTCTTGCTCCTCCACCTAGAGTTCCCTTCTGATTGGGCAGTTCCGTTTACCACATCTCATGATGAAAGTTTGAGTTATCCAATCCAACAAATCATGAAAGAGAGTATGCATACCACACCAAGTGTGAACGACATATGTCAGAAAATAAAATTGACTCCACAACTGGAGTAGGCACAAGGGTGGTGTAGGTACAGGTTCAGCCCGTTGTAACACCAAGATCGATAACTTGTGACTACTACCGTAGTCACCTGAGCTCAACTTGTAACTTGATCTTCCAACGTTATATTGTGCCGAGTCTATGTCATCATTGGTTCGTAATCCAAGCACTGATGCTCTGTTGGGTCATATTGTAGGTGTCTATTATTTCATATTGTTGCACGTATCAGATGTTAGTCTTGTATAACACGTAATTGTTTCTAGAATCAAAATAGTTAATGATATTCTAGTGTAATCCAATACACTAATAGTTGACTCGGGTTATTCAGCAACGATTGGAATTTCTATGCTCAAGTCTTGGGTGTTCTTAGTGTGATGCAAGTCTTAGATATCTTGGTCCCTAAATAAGTCAAGTTAGAGCCTAGCTAACACTAGGAAATCTAATTTGCTAAAACCATTGGCTCTGATACCAATCTATCACACCCCCAAATTTATTTACTTAATAATAAATAAACAAACAAGTGTTGCATCGATTAGTAACATCACACAACAACGGAAACTAAAATTAAAACTTCTAAAGTGTTGAACACCTGTAAGTCAACACCACTTGAGGTTAGACGGCAGTGCGTCCTCACAATGATGCCTGATCTAAAAGCCTATCTTGATCCAAAAAAGGTATTCGGCTTCTAGGGTTTAATTCAAATGGTTAACCTATTCCAACCGTGTCATAGCTATAAGTTACCTTAAAAACATACTTAAACTTTCAGCAAAAAGGTTGGTGAGTTCACAGGTTTGCTTGTAGCAATGAAAATCAAATTTCCTTGGAAACATTGATAACGTGTACATGGACATAATATGAAACTGTTTTCCTTGAAAGCATTGATCACATGTACATGTCCATAATATGAACTTGTTTTCCTTGAAAACATTGACAAAACATTTGTACGTAAACGAATGGCAAAACCATTTGTATGTAAACGATTGGCAAAACCAATTTGTAGGTAAACGATTATCAACATGAAAACGATTCACAACATGAAAACGATTCAATGCCTATGATAAACAAAACAAGGCAATCATATCAAGTTTGACCCATCGTAACTAGCTAGGTATAAAAAAGCTTATTTTACATGAGTTTTAACCAAACCAACCACAGGTGTTTCTCCCCTCGCCCATTCCCCACGGGGTCACGAGTTAAGACAATGTGCATTTATCGGGCCACACGGACCCTTGGTTAGCGCGACTAACCATGACTGGGAGTGTCAATTCCAAAAGTACCATTCATAATATCCAGGCAATTAAATTTAATGGTTAATAAAAATGTTCACGTAGGGGACTTTACGAGCTCTTCAACATATGTCTCATGTAAACATAAATGGCCTATCATGATTTCTTGTTTCCAACGTATATAGTAAGTTTGTTTCATGTTTTCCAAACGTATCAAGCTAGTATGTTTCATGTTTTCAAATGTGTTATATAAGTATGTTTCTCCCCCGATGTTTCTAAAACATTTGAAAAGTTAAAAGGGGGGCAGTGAAACTCACTTGGAAATGGGTTAGGAACGATGATGTCCTTCATGTAACAATGAAAACCTAAGTCCACGTAATACGATTGTAGTAGTTCTATGTTCTACTCGAGTCATACGATCCCTATAGGTACTTAAAAATCTTTATGGACTAACCCTAATATTATAAATTAAGTCCAGACTTGTGTCGAGTTATCATGTCTGCGGTCGAGCTCTGTTGATGTTGGTTTAAGTGCTTAATTTGTATTGGGTTTCTCGGCCCGAACATATTTCAGTAGTTATATTTGAAAAATTAGTTTGTCATGTACACAATCATATATAGCTATGCACACGTATAGTTAATAACAATAATTCACATTTTTGCATTCTTTAACAGAATATATGCAACTCTATGCTTTAGTAAAATCATTTAAGGAATTGTAGTATATTCGTACGCGTATTTATATATATAAATATATTCATATAATTTCAAAATCCCCAAGACACCTTTGTACAGTGTTAATGTATTTTGTCGAATAAACGTTCCTTATTTGGATTTATTCGACCTTATGTAAACATATACGCGTAAATATACTTAATGTAGTATATTCAATTAACATATTTTATTTATTCGAATCTTGACCGAAACATATTATTATAATTTTACACATTAAGTATAATCATTCCACTTGTTTACCACAAAACGTATATTTACATTATATATATATACATATATCTCTACATACGTGTGTAATTGTGTGTACATATATATACATGTTCGTGTCCAATTTCGTTTTATACAGTAATCGTTTTATAAAATAGTCGTTTGGTTTTATATATTGAATTTATAAATACATATCTATCTTTATATGTAACATATGTGTATTAGTCATTGTTACTTATCATACCTGGTTTTATTCATTACGTTACAGTTTGATTTGTATATATCGTGTTTCTCATTATCTGAGCGGGTTACCAATTATTTGTATGACGTCTCCATGTATTATTATATATAAATAATTTTATTAAAGGATAATATAGTCGTATATTCGTGTCACGTGCTACGTTAGTTACCATTATCACTAATAATTCAAAAACGCATTTGTTCGTATTGACTCATTTTCCAATAATTATATTTGTTTCTATCAAACCGATAGGCGCGACAATTATACTTGCTTAATACCAAATGTATAGGGAATATATTTATTCTAATTCTCGTGTATATAAAGTTTCCAACCCTCGTATCCCGGAATATTGGTTTATTTATACATGTCGGCAATATTAGTTACTACTCAGTGCTGATTTTTAAGTGTTCTATAGCTCAACTCGAAGGTCACACGCGTGTTGACTGAGTATGACCGAGTGTTGACGAAACCAGAATATGTAGGGAATGACCCGAACAATCCGAAATCACCGTGTCACTTCCCGTCACCACTATAACCTGTAAAAGTTCGCATTTAATACACGGGAATGAAACTTGGCCACTAAAATAACTAAATCTAGACGGATAATTAACTATTCGCAAAATTTATGCTTAAAGTACCAATACTAACCTTGTATTCCATAGACCGGGACAACAGAACAACTCATAATCCAAGATTTGTTCATTTGGGGACTCGCGGAGACTCGCCGGAAAACCGGGAGTCGCTGGATAACCATTTTTCGTTGTCTGTAGTTGGATATGGGAGAACAGTCGCTCCGCTCAGCCTTTCAAGGATCGAGAAAGGACGGATATGTGGCTGGTGTATGTGTGTGTCCGCCCGTCGATGCCACTGCTAGGGGTGTAACGCTAGCATCCGTCTTCACCAAAAAATAAAGCCTGTCGGGCTTTGATAGCTCTGTCGCCTAACCCCACCATCGCCTATGCTCGCCGACGCTAGTGGTGGTTTCCACCACCACCACCACCATCTTGTGCTTCGCATCTGAAGCGACCTTTGGTCAGCCGAGCTCGCCGCCGCTGTGGGATGCATGGATATAGGTGTGACATCTAGAAATTGTTTTTTATTATCCAAGTAGCAACGTTACTTATTTTTCGGGACAAAAATTCTTTCAACTAGGGGATGATGTGACACCCGACTATTTCGGGTTAACCCCGTTAACCCAAATTCCATTATCTCACAAACACCAGGGACTAGACCTGCCATATCTTAAAACATATGCACAGAAGTCGCAGGGACTGATGCTGTCAATTCCTAAAACTTGATTTGGTTGACTTTTGAAAGTCAAACCTGTGTTCCATGGTCAAAATCGACTTGTAACTCCAAAGATGGTTCGAATTCGCAACTATTACACAATGCATTGATGATATCGATCATCATTAAACAATTTCTAAGCGTTTAACATCGATCATGATTGCGAATTAATCATAGTAATCACACTTAAACCGTAACTGTCGACCCTCTCGACTAAGACCACCGATTTCGATCATTTGGATCACCATTTTGCAATCAAACACTTCCCACACTCTAATCTCACCTATCTGAAGCTTTTGCACACACCAATTTGATCAGAGAAGCAGTCGGAGACACCGGAGAGCAACCTGTCGAAGCCACGACTGGGGTTTAGTCGATCTCCATCAATTCGATATCAATTAAGGTAACTAATCACACCCACAGATTAGTTTTCTTCCTTAGAACAAAAGCCCTAACATACTTGGGGCTTACAACATCAAATTGAACAAGAACCAATTCTAGGGTTTATCGCAATTCCGGATTAATCCAGCCCTAATCTACACTCAATCTCAATCAAATTAAACTACATAGGTAGTTTCGCAATCCCTCAATCAGTGAAAGCCCCATGCATCCAACTTGTAATCTTATAAAATTTAACCGATTTGATTCTTGGTAAACCTAGGGTTCATCGGATTTTAAAATGGCCAATAAATGATCCTAAACTTGATGTTTTTGCAATTAAACTTGTCAGTAGGATCGCAAGTCATCAATGAACAAAACCCCTAAACCTTTGTTTTCAATCGCGATCGAAATCTGGGGATTCAGGGGGGTTCTGGGTTCGGGTTCACGATAGGGGGGAAGAACACAAGAGGGGTGAATGTTAAAACCAAACTGATATGAGTCTTTAACGCGATACCCTAGCGGGCGGGACTGGTTAAAGATTTGGGCTGTTGTGGGTGAGACCCGGGTTCGAGTCCCACAACAGTTTTTTATTTTTTGAGTAGCTTTTTGAACTATTACTCTTGTGTACTTGTTAAGTATGCAGGGCTTACTTCATGCGCACTTGTCAAGTACGCAGAAACCCTTAAGTGCGCAAAGTTTCAACTCAAATTATGAAGATTTCAAGTCAAATAAAGAACAAGATAAAAACATTCAATCAAGAGGATTCAAAATCAATTCAGGAAGGTTAAACACAAATATTTTTGGTTTTTCTGATTAAGATTAAACTGTTCAAAAACTTAAAATCTTTTTGATCTTTTCTAAATAGAAATATACACGTATTTACACAAACTAATTTTGATCAAAGACACGAGCAGAAGATCATATCAGGCTAACTTATAGCAAAAACGATACAATATAATATAAACATCAAAGAATATGGGATCATGTCATGGATTACTATTTATTCATACATAATAAGCACATAAACAAGTAATTCAAGTTGACAATATTATAAGATTTGAAACTATAAGCATCTTTGTATCACATTCTTGTGTATTAGGGTATTAATTATAAGATATACAACGTGTACCCCACTGATATGCTACAATAATGTAAATTGCACTATCTCAAGGCATCTAAGATTTTCCCAATGATTTTCTAAATTTTCAGAATGAAGCTACATCAATTAGCACAGGAAAAATCAAGCAGAATCCATAAGGATTATCAGGAATCATAAGATTCAGAATCGAGTGATTCATTTGATTTTCTTCATTGAATATCGGTATGATGATTCAGGATAATGAGTATGGTGTTTGAATAAGGTAAGGGGATCCAACTTTTATTTGGATTTGATTTCAATGAATCAGGAGTGATTCAAGGGTGAATACATGCTCAATGGTTAATGTAGAGACATGTCTTGATTCAATCTCTCATTGCATACTTGTGAGTATGGGCAGTGAGATGAACCGTATTAATTGTGCTAACGACATAACCCAAAACTGATCTCAAAAGAAAATTATTGCCAAAATTTAACATCCTTTATCTGATAATGATCTTTTTTATTCTTTTACGCACACACACTTGCAAACATGGGTTCAAATCACAGTTGTAATTTAGACTTTAGTTTCCACACTACTAGTGATTCAAAGACGCATACAGCCTACTGACAATTCAAATTACTTGTAAATAAGCAGATTAAAAACATAATAATTTTAAACACTTAAGTAAGCATGACGCAATCATTTCCCATATGAGCAGTCTGTGACGTTTAGATCATTTCTGATGTACTATCATTTCCTCTTTTCTCAAGTTAACTTTGAAATATCTCCATTTTCTAATTTGTTTTTGATTTTGTAAAATATTTGGAAAATTAAAAGAACTATACAGAAAATTTAAAAGAAATAAAATTTAACTTTCATGAATTGAATTGATTTAAGAAAACAAGTTTTTACTCAGGATTGAACATTCCTATCAAGTTGACAAGATGCTCAAAACGGGATCGATCAAATACCTTTGTGAAAAGGTCAGCAAGATTGTCATCCGTGTGAACTTTTACAAGTTCAATTAAATGCTTTTCAGCACAATCACGGATGAAATGATGGCGAATTTCAATATGTTTAGTTTTGGAATGTTTCACCGGGTTATTTGTGATGGACATGGTGGCATTGTTGTCAATGAATAAAGGAGTTCCAGTGAAGTTTAAGCCGTAGTCTCTCAATTGCTGCTGAATCCACAATATCTGAGAACAACCGCTCGCCGCAGCAATGTATTCTGCTTCACAAGTTGAGACAGAAACCGTTGACTGCTTCTTACACTGCTAGGAAACCAGTCTGTCTCCTAAGAATTGACATCCATCAGAAGTTAACTTTCTGTCAAGGTTACAACCGCCATAGTCTGAATCAGTATAGGCTTTGAAGTCAAATGACTGCTGCTTAGAGTACCAAAGACCCAATCGGGGTTTCCCTTTCAGGTATCTGAAAATTCTCTTCATGGCTATCATGTGTGACTCCTTCGGTTGTGACTGAAACCTTGAGCACAAGCACACAACAAACATTATATCGGGTCTTGAAGCTGTGAGATACATAAGTGATCCGATCATCCCACGGTACAATCTGCAATCCACATCCTTTCCATCTTTGTCAGGATGCAGACCATGATTGACTGGGATAGGTGTGCCATAAGTACTGCTATCATTCATCTTGTATTTTGACAAGATGTCCTGCACATACTTAGTTTGATGTAGATAAATGCCATCCTCTCTTTGACTGACTTGCAGACCCAGGAAGAATGAAAATTCACCCATGTTACTCATTTCAAACTTGGACTTCATCACCTGTTCGAATTCCCTACACATCCCTTCATTGGTAGATCCAAAAATAGTGTCATCGACGTAGACTTGTACAAGAAGAATGTCACCTCCTGCTTTCCTAATGAAGAGTCGAGTCAATCTGTCCACGGTCGAAACCATTAGACAATAGATGCTTAGATAATGTCTCATACTATGCCCGCGGTGCTTGATGAAGACCATAAAGTGCTTTGTCGAGCTTATACACTTTATTGATATTATGCGGATCTTCAAAGCCGGGAGGTTGAGTGACATAGACCTCTTCATGAACTTTTCCATATAGGAAAGCACTCTCACATCAAGTTGATAGACCTTGAAGCCAACATATGTGGCATAAGCCAAGAACAGTCGAATGGCCTCAATTCTAGCAACTAGGGCATATACTTCCGTGTAATCCAAGCCCTCTTGTTGATAAAAACCCTGAACAACCAATCTTGCTTTGTTATTCACAACCACATGATGATCATCCGTCTTGCATTTGAACACCCATCTGGTTCCAATTGGCTGAAAGCCTTTTGGCAAGTCAACCAAATCTCACACGTGCAACTTTTGGAATTGTGACAATTCATCTTGCATCACCTCAATCTAGCAGTTGTCAGTGAGAGCCTCCTTCACATTCTTCGGCTCTAACTGGGACACGAATGCAGCATGCAAACATGTTTCCATGACACCAGTGTCAAGTATCTCCGAGTAAAGACTAGTGTTCTCTGCAATGGTTCGATGACGAGTTAGAACACGACATGAGGATCACCAATAATGTTGTCGATTGGATGATTCTTATGCACTCTCGTCTCTGGTACATTTGGTTCCTAAATTTCTGAATCAAGATTCATGCTTAACTCCCCCATTTCTTGTGTTCCAGAAGAAGAGGATTCAATGTTAATTGGATCAGCTGTAGCTTCATTTCCTATAGTTGTGTTAGGATTAGCTTGAGCTTCATCTCCATTGACATGAATATCTTCACTGTCATCACCATTAAGAGTTCCAGATGCAGATGCAGCATTGGAATCAGGAGTTACAATCGGTACAGTAGCACGAATAGAGAAACTGGAGTCATCGCCACCACCCAATAATTCATAAACATTTGCGGCGTCAACTGCAGATAGATCAGGAAGATTGAATGACTTGAATAGCGCATCATAATCAAAACCCCAAGCTGGACCTGTTGGTTCTGGTGGAATGCTGTGTTTACTGCAATCCACTTCAAACCATTCCTCGACAGTACGAGTTCCTATATTGTACACTCTCTTGCAAGGCGAGTTGGCAATGTATCCTAAGAAGATGCCTTCCACCGCTTTTGCATGAAACTTAGACTGGCGGTCTTTGTACTGTAGCAACAAGGAACAGGGACTACCAAAAGGAACTAGGTAATCAAGATTGGGAAGTCGATTGTTGATCAACTCATAACAAGTCTTGTTGTGCCTTTTCACAACCAGAACTCTGTTTAAGACGTGACAAGCTGTATTAACTGCTTCTCCACAGAAAGTGACAGGAAGCTTTGCATCCGACAGCATAGTCCTTGTAGTCTCAATCAGTGTTCTGTTCTTCCATTCTGCAACTCCATTCTGCTGCGGTGTGTACGAGGCGCTGAATTCGTGACGGATCCCCTTCTTGAGAAAGAAAAGTTCCATCAAATTATTCTTGAACTCAGTTTCGTTGTCACTCCTTATTCTTCTAACTTTTAGCTTGCAAAGAGATTCCAAACTCAGGATTAAGTATTGAAGAATATCAGCAGTCTCGTCCTTAGTACCTAAAAAATGCACCTAAGAAAAACGTGAGAAATCATCAGTTACAACCAGACATAACGACTTACCTCCAATACTCCTGATACTTATGGGGCCAAACAGATCCATGTGTAATAGCTCCAAAGGGGTATCAATGAAGTTTTGGAGCTTGGGCTTGTGAGACTTCCGCTGCTGTTTGCCCTTTTTACAAGGCATACAGTCATCTGCAACGGTAAATCTCAACTTAGGAACCCCGGTTACCAAACCGTTTCGAACAAGATGATTCATTTTACGATATGAAATATGTCCGAGTTTCCTATGCCACAAGATAGAGTCAAGCTCTGTCGCTTTGGTAAGCAAACAAGTAGCAATTGATGAGGTGGTTGTTGCCATGCTCATATCAAACTGATAGGTGTCGTTTGTCCTTGGCGCTCTCATCAGGATCCAGTCTTCAGGAACTTCAAAACCAGGCTTGAGAATCAAGCATTCATTCTTATCAAACATCACCGAGTACTCCTTGTCGCACATTTGGGAGACACTCAGCAAGTTATGCTTCAGCTGCTCGCAAAAGTTGACATTGTCAAAACTGACACAACCATTTGATACCACGCCTTGACATGTGATACTGCTGCCTTTCTCTCTAGCAAAGGCCACATAGCCGCCTCTGAATGGTTTGACGTCTTGAAGCAATGCCATTTTTCCTGTCATGTGCCGGGAGCATCCACTATCTACATACCAGCGGTTAGAGATAGTACCCTTCGGACATCCCTGAACGAGTCACAAAAAGAATTAGTTAGATTTGGAGACCCAAGCCATAGTGGTCTTGGGTCGTCCATCCTTTTCAAAATAAACTACCTCTTTTAACTCACAGTCGTGATGACTGTTCGAAATAGATGAATCTTTAAAAGAATTTGGACTAGGAGATTGAGAATTTTTAGATTTGGCAGTCCAGGACCTCTTCTTTTTCTTATCCGGAACAGTAGACTTTGGTTCAACAACAACAGGTGAACTTGTGGACGCTTCACCTGATTGAACTGAAGTCAGCTGCTCTAGCTTTCTCAACCTCTTATTCCTTCTCCTCCTATGTGGCTTAGAGAGTTTCACCACAGGTTTCTCACCAGTACGTGTACTACCAGAGGTAGATACATAAGGTACAGCAGGTTGCTTTACCTTTGTTGAAATAGATGGGTTGGCCTCAGATTTGATCTTTGGCTTTTCCATCGGTTTAACTGGTGGTTTCACCACATTTGTTTTGGACATTTGGGAGGTTTCACTGATGGCGACTTAGGGATGACAACCGGTTGTGAAACAATAGGCTGTTTCCCTTGGTTCTTTGAAGGATAGTTCACAAAAATATGACCAACCAAGCCACAGTGAAAGCAAGTCCTCTTGTCTGTGTAAGTTCTCTGGTAAGGCTCATTAGATCTAGCGTTAGATGACTCAGCATTATGAGCAGGAGGAGTTGGTTTGTGAATAGGAGTTTGACCCGATACAGATTGGTTCTTGGGAGTATAGTATTTTTGCAAATTTTCTTTGTAACCAAGCCCAAAGTGAGCTGAAAAAGCCTCTTTCTTTACTTGATTAAGATTTTTATACCCCCCATAAAGCATTACCTTTAATTTATCATTAGATTCAATGATATCGGGTTCAGTTAGAATACAGTTATCACTATTAGTGATAATCTTTTTCTTGACTGTCTGTTCAGATAACAACTCCTCAGATACTACTCCTTCAGGGAAAGTGTTAACCGACCCATCATCAGAAGCAGTAAAGAACTCCTCATCAGATGCGAAGTTGGCCTTACTTGAGGAATCATCCCTTTTAGAGGAATCATCCTTTCCTGAGGACTCATCAAGACAAGTTAGATCAATGTCTACCAAGTTGTTGACAAACTTTCCGCTAACTGGTGGAGGAATGGCATTAGTACCCAACCCTAAGCCATTCATTTGCCTCACTACAGACTCGTAGTGTTCCACCACAAAATAAGAGTTTTTCAACTTCTCATTAGAACATTTCAACTGCAAGATCTCAATTTGCAGCTTGTTAATTTCATTGTTCCTTTTCTCTAACCCCTTATATGCAATGTCCAAGTGAAGCTGTTGATCGCTCATTTTTAGTGAATAATCACGTTTTTCCTTTTTCAATGTTTCAATTAAATCTTTAAAACGTTTTTCGTTTTCTTTATAACTTAGAGCTGCAATGCAAAGGGGTTCGAACTTGTCTTGAAGCTTAGAATTTTCAAGTTTTAAGCCTAGACATTTAGAACAAGAAATAATAGAAAAAGGATTAGAATCTACCTCAGACGATGAACTTGTTGCTTCTCCAATGGCCATGAGGGCAACTGTAGTAGTAGATTCCTCTTGATTAGCTACAGAAGCTTCCTTTTCTTCAGCTTCCTTCTCCTCATCTTCCTTTTTCTCAGTTTCCATCAACTCTGTGATTTCAGCCATGAGACCAACTTGAGTTTGTACAATGATGGCATCTTCCAGATTAACACCCCAATCAAAGCTGTCATCCTGTTGAGCTACCGGTGCATTGGACGTTCCACTTTGGCTTTGATTGTGGTTGTTTGAGTTGTTGTAGCCATGGCTGTTTCCTTGGCTAGGTCTGGTGAAACCCGAAGCCGGTGCTCTGTCATTTTGACATTCACGAGCAAAGTGTCCATAGTTCAGACACTTGTAGCATTTGGCCTTGGATTTGTCAAAACCAACCTTGGCATTAGAATGCCCGCCAATGAACTTTCTTCCTGTTCTGTTCAGGAAACGCTGGGCTCTCCTCAATATCAAGGCCATATTCCATTGAATATCCATGTCCTCCATGTCATCTGGATCCACTTGATTGAAGTCTTCTTCTATTATCTCGGGATCTGTAAGCTTGCCACCTATGAAGTTCTCGTAGGCCAACATACAAGATGAAAATAGTGCTACTTGATCTTCAGCTATTTTGGCTATAGCTGATTGGTTAGCTGAAGTTGTAGCGGGAGGGTTTCTTGAGGTGTGTTGTTGATGAGATCCACAACCTGATCCAGATGCATAGCATGCATGAACACCACAACCAGTTGAGTGGTCTTCTTCAGTAGAGTTTCCAGAGAAAAGGGCAATTCCAGAGCCCGATGACTTGGTTGTAGAAGACGTCCCATGATACAAAGAAGGGTCTTGTATCTGAGGTCTTCCTGAGCTCTCCTTCTTTCTTAGTTTCATGTTATGAGCTTGAACCTTTCCAATTGCCTCCTCCATTGTCATCTCATAGAATTTTGGATTCTCCCTCATCAAGGTTGTGTACATTTCAAACCTGGGTGGCAAAGCATCCAGAAAGTTTTCCACCAATTCTTCATCGGGATACTTGAGCTCAAAAGCTTTCAATTCTGTCTGCAGAGATAGAATCTAGAGATGAGGTCATCTAAAGACTCATTCTCCAAAAATCTGTAGCATTCATACTGCTTCCTGAGTAGATCCCGTTTACTCTTCTTGATATCACTATTCCTCTCGAATCTTTTCTGTAACGCCTTCCAAAGATCCTTAGAGTTGTCATAACCTCTGAAGCTGTGGAACAACTCCCGAGTTAATGCCATAGTGATTGAACCAAGAGCCTTCTTCTCTCGATCATAAGCTTTCTTTTCCTCTTCATCGAGTTTAGAGATAGGCTTAGGCAGTTCATCATCAAGATAAATGTGTGTGGGATGCTTATAGCCTTCTAGAATTGGAATCCATAACGAAGAATCAGTGTATGAAATGTAATGCTCAAAGCGTGCCTTCCAGTTTGAATAATCATTTACATTTAGCAGCTTTGGCGGTTTCTGAGGAGTACTGATCTCATTGTCATAGTTTAAAAGGTTTCCAAGGTTCTGAAAATTCGACATGGTGAACACTTAGTCAAATTTCAGAAAAATCAGAAACACTTGCGCACTTGATATTGGCCTTGCGCACTTAGAGGAATGGTCTTGCGTATTTAAGATTTGCTCTTGCGTACTTGATAAGTACACATGGGTAAATGATAAGTACGCAGGATATAACTTAAGTACGCACAAGATTAGTCTTGCGTATTTAGTAAGTACGCAGGAGATTAGTCTTGCGTATTTAGTAAGTACGCAGCAAGACTGTACTTTTTGTTAGATATGGTAAGTACGCAGAACACCTTTTCACCAACTCTCACCAAACTATTCCGGTCACTGGAAACACACCGGAGATGGCAAAAATCGGACGGATGAAAAATCAATATGAGCCAAAGGGTCAGAAACTTGTTTCTAACCAACCTTTGATGCTCAAAACACTCAAAATACATAACAAAAGTCGGTTTTTGAGTGATTTTTGCTTCTAAAATAGTGCTCAAGAGCTACCCCTATTTTATCACAAAAATCAACAAAAACACCTCCTTTTGCTTGTAAAACTCTGTAGAAAACTCTCCAAACTCACTCACAACACTCGAAATCAAGAACAATGCTCTGATACCACTTGTAGGTCCCTCGGGTGTGGCAGATCGTCACATGCAAGTGGGTCTACTAGTCGAACCGGGTGCGAAATACCCGTGACTAGGTGGAGAGTCTTACGAAACAAAGTAAACCGACAAGATAATCACTATAAACGTTCATGTATTATAAACACTTGAAGGTTACAGAGAGATTACAAAGTTCTGCATATTTGCTAATCTGAATGCCTATGATTGCGTACTTATCTCCTGTCAACCATTCCTATTTATACATGACCTGAAGCCTGCGCACTTAGCAAGTGCGCAGGTCAATTTGCTCATGCGTACTTAGCAAGTACGCAAAGGTATTCTTGCGTACTTGCTAAGTACGCAGGAACTATATCCTGCGCACATACAAGTGCGCAAAACACTTAACAAAGACGAATACAACGACACGTACCTGCGAACATGATTACAACTCGATAAACCAAAACATACTGATGTTGATATACAAATACAAATACATAAGGACAATACAAAAGTAAAAACAATCTTCAGAGTGCTTGTCACAAGAATTGCTTCAACAAAAATCAATCCCCGTATTATTCTAATATTATATTAGTACAATTTGTTACCTAAAAACGACCATGTGCTCGGGATTAACTATCGTAATCATATTCTAGGGCATTCGTAGATTGTTCACTTGCAATCTATTTGTGGTTTTGTTGCATTCTTGTTGTGGTGCTATTTACTACACTCTACACATCTCAAGTGAGTTTCACGACCCCTTTACTATTTTTAAACTAGGGGAGAAAACATGACGCAAACATCAGATTCTTGTAGTTCTTATATATCACTTGTTAAAGCTAAGCGTAACATTTATCATGAAATCCTTACGCATCGAACTGTGTAATATGAACTTAGCGAGGTAATCTTGAGTAGTGCTACTGGGTTTGACAAACCTCACCCGTGTTAGTCGTGCTAACTCGACTGGAGGTCGAACGAGTGTAATATTGAGCTAACACGTCACCACTTTTGATAGACATGGTGGGAGGCATCAAACACAAAAACAATCAGCTTCGGTTAGCTACCTATTGATATATATTGAATGCACAATATCTAGCAAACATTATTATTAACTAAAACCTGTGAACTCCCCAACCTAGTATTGACACATTTTCTTAACATGTTTTCTCAGGTCGCTAAGGCACAAGTACACGATTAGGACATGCATGGGAGTCCTTTTAGTTATTGCAAACATTAAACTATTTATCTGGTTTTAATAAACTTGATTTTTGGGAGTGTTTGTTTTGCACATTAAATACTTTACTTTTCGCTTCCGCATTTACTCTGAATATATATATATATACATATATATATAATGGTTTTTATTAAATTCATATAATGTTTTTTGATATGACTAATGACTGAGATCCTGGTTTGTCACACACCTCGCGGTAAAACCCTGCAGGTGGATTTTGAGGGTGTAACAGATTGGTATCAGAGCCAGGTTATAGAGAACTAGGAATTGCATACTAGACTATAACCACACACATGCATTAGTTACACATCACAGACACTCAAACATGGCACTTACACCTTACGTTATAGGAAATGTCTATTCCACCTACATCCCAGTTAACCAAGAGCATGATGTTCCTACTGTACCTGAGCCTGAGCCCAAGAGGCGTCGGCTGGGCTCGATTGACGACACCATAGTGCATGATGTGCCATTTCATGTGTGTGTTGGAGATAACACGTAGGGCTGGGATTGGTATCTTGACATGATCAGGAGTTGAATTCGTCAGGATCGGGTCCTGTAGGATCGTGAGAATACAAGATGGTTCTGTTCTTAGTTGAGGTTGGCGGAAACAAAATCAACTACACAATTTATAATCAAGTAAACACAAAGAATACTGATAAACACTGTTGTATTAAGCTTTTGTGAATGCAAAGATTACAAGTGAGAAACTCAATGAATAAGTATGACAAGCACTACAGGCACACTTACAATGAAGTGGCAACTCAGTATTTATAGTAACTTAGAATCAAGACAGACCCTTGATTCTAAGGATCAGATCGAACACAAGCCGTTGATCTTGTTTATTAATTTACATTACATGTAAAGGCTAATCTAGTTAACTTTACTGAAACATTTTCTTTATTCATGATTGTTTGCATGCTTGGAGAAGTGTATTGTTGTCCGTCATTGGTTGACCATAGCGGTTCCTTCTGCTTTGAGTCTGTCAGTTGCTTTTGCAGAAAGGTGTCAGAGACGCTTGGCCTGGATAGTCAGCTGCAACGTTTGGTTTTCAGTGAATAGAGCTATCAGCTGCAAAGGGTGAAGGTTGCTGCTGGTAAGCCTATCAGCAGCAAACATGAATGACCGCTGCTGATAAGCCTATCAGCAGCAACTTGTGCTGAATGCTGCTGATAAGCCTATCAGCAACAACTTGTGCTGAATGCTGATGATAAGCCTATCAGCAGCAACTTGTGCTGAATGCTACTGATAAGCCTATCAGCAGCATTTGTACTTAGAATAATTTTGTAACAATCAGTCTTTGGTTCTACAAACTCCCCCTAGACTGATGCTACCAAAATTCTTCTAGTCCCTTTGTTGCTGAAGCTTTTGCATATGGCTGACTATTCTTTCCACCTCATAGCCTCTTGGATCCTTGCTGGGATTGTTCAGTGGAAGTTCAGATAGAGTCTTGATGTCTTTGTGTTGCATTTTGTAGATTGCTTTGCTTGAACATCTCATCTGCTGCTTCTTTACATCAGTTAGTGTGAACTCATCCAAATCAGCATTGTAGGTCCAGGATACAAATGGAGAGTGGGACTTGAGTGGTTTGATTTTTATGATCACATCTTTGCTAGGGTTGAAGTAGTGTTTGATTGCTAGCACAAGACGTTTCCCACTCTCATTTGCAGGCTCATGAGCTTCACCCAGCTCTAAAATTCTTTGAAGATCGGAATCAGGTAGTTGCAGAACCTCATCAACAGACCTGTAAGTGGATCTTCTTCTCTCAGTTCTCCCCCTAAAGATCTCAAAAACTTGATCTTGTGAATTGTGGAACCAGTTAACTATATTTCTTGAGTCTTCTGGTTTAGGAGTGGGTTTGGGTATCTTCAAGGGAGGCTGTTAATGAGTGGGAGCTGGGTGGGATGACTTGGACTTTTTGGGTGGAGGAGTGGAAGGTTTGGGGAGGAGAGTGGAAGGATGATGGACTGAGGAAGAGGTAGGTGAGGGAGAAGGCTTGGGTTTCTTTGTCTTTGGTTATTCATCTTCTTTGATAAGTACCCTTTTCTTGGAGCCCTTCTTCCCTAGTCTTTCTTCCTCATCCTTTTTAACTTTAAAGTAGAGGGCTTGCAGGTTCATGAAATTCATAGGACCTAGCCTATTTCCACTATCTCCTCTGGCCTTAAGGAAGTCAATCATGACCTTCCTTTCTTCATGGGTCCTTTTATTGAAGGCAATGGTCTTTTTGGACTGTTGTTTGGCTTTTTCTTCTTCTTCAGCCTTTTTCTTCTTTGCCAACTGACCTTGCTGACCCATGAAGGCTCTGTAGATCTCTTTGTTTGAAAGTTTTTCAAGGTAGTCTTCATCCTCACCTTCAGAGATCAGAGCTTCAGTCCACTCCTCCCTTAATTCTTTTGCTAATTTAGAATCAGTGATTCTAAACTTAGCATCCTCCTTCTTCTTCTCATTCTCTTCTTCTTCTTCCTTGGCAAGCTGTTCCTGCAGCTGTCTGGCAAGTTGTTCATCTTTCTCAACTTGGTCGACTGCAGGAATCTTTCTTTTCAGTTCATCCAGCTGTTTAGCATACAGCTGGATGGTTTGTTCTCTTAGGAGAATGGCTGTTTTTCTTTCTTGAACCCTTTTTATGTCAGCCAACTCCTCTTCTTCTCTTCTTCTTCTTTTCTCTTCCCTTTCTCTTTTCTCTTTTAGCAACCTCTCTTCATCTTCATCAGTCATGATTCCCTTTCCTTTGTTTACATTGGATGCCTCTGCTTCAGCTTCACTGATCACAACAGCAGATGGTGATGCTGCTATTGGGATCTCTGCCTCAGCTTCATTGGTAATTTGAGATGTGAATAGGGGAAGGTCATCGTCTTCATCAAGTTGATACTCAGGACCTTCTATTTCTCTCAGTTTTTCTTTGATAGTTGATCTTGACTCATAAGCTGCAGTGCAGATGTTAACTCGAGGGGAAGCTGAGTCAGTGTCAGTGTCAGAGTTTGACACATATACTGCCTCAGTAATTCTTCCTACTTGTTCAAGTTTGGCTCTGACAGTATCTATCATTGCCTGGTTTCAAGTGAGTTGACATTGCAGATGTTTGTTCTGAGATGATAGATCTTGAAGAGAAAGTCTGAGGGCAGATGAAGGATGTTTCTGGTGTTGATGATGAGAGAGGAGCCGTTGCTGAACAGAAAAGTGTGGTCAAGAGACTTAGTGCTCACCCAACCTAGCACATCCAAGTCCTTGACCAGGAAGGCATACAGGAATCTTCGAAGGCCCAGAACTTCTTCTTCATACAAGAATCTTCGAAGGCCCAGAACTTCTTCTTCAGTGAGAAGACTGCTCCTTGTTATTTCAAGATTGCTAGGAGTCAGTCTCCTTTCTGCGGCCGCCGAGGATTCAGGATAAGCTACCCGATGTGCTGCTTGTAGGAATCTTTGGAACCTGGGTAGATTATCCTCCATCAGGTCATGGAACCTGCCAATGGCAAGTTCAGCTGAGAGATCTGCTGAAGTGTTGATGCAGTCAGTTAGATGCAGTTCTAGGACTTGGAGGGCATTGAGAGAGTTCCAGTTCAGTTCTTCTACTCCGCTGAACTCCCATCCAATCCAAAACCTCTCAGCTAATCCATCATACCCCCAAGCTAGAATAGAGTCAAACTCTAGCTTCTTTGAAGATTTGGGGGGTAGTGGATTGACCTATGATGGCTGCTGCTTGTGGAATGATGCTGAATGATGCATTTGTTTGTTCTGTGTCTTCAGCATCATTCAGCATTTCATCGACAGCCCTGACGACCAACTGCCAGTCTTCAGACATCTCTTCGTCTTCGTTATCTGGGGCTGGCAAGTCATGAACTTGGACAAAAGCTGGCTTGTATTGTGAGCTTTGAAGTATAAACTGCTCTTGAATCCAGTCGTCAAGACTGTCTGTATCATCTTCCATAGAAACCATCTCCCCCTTTTTGGTTGCATCAGCAGACATGTAAGCATTAGTTTGGGTGCCTACTGATACAAGAGAGGGAGAGGCTAAATTTGGGCATTGATGGGCTTCATGCATAGCGACTTGGTGTCTTAGTTTGGACATTTCAGCCTCTAGCATAGCCACCCTGGCCGTCAATTCCATGTTATGAAGTTTCAGTTTGTCCTCATCCACAGTTGTGGAATCCTTTGACCCAGATGGGGCCGTAGGCCTAGCCTCAGCATCCCCATCACCCGCGGTTTCTTGGCGCCTGGGATTCCTCTCAGTGAAGGGAGTTTCCAAGGAAACACCCTCACCATGAGTTGCCGTGGTTGAGGTCTTAAAGATGTTGTCACTGTCCTCCTGGTCAGTTGATGGACCAGCAGTAGTGACAGCCTCGTCCACATCCACTCTTTCAATACTCCCAGAGTGGACCTTCAAGGGTGAGGAACTTGGGCTGGGTGTTTCGGAAGCAAGACCAATCAGTACCTCCTTGATAGTGGTAGTTGGAGAAGGTACATCACTTTGGTCAGGTTCCTCTACACTTAAGTTCAAAGAAGAGAGGAATGGCTCGAAGGGCTGTTCTATGGATCCGGGAAGTGATCCTAATCCTAATAGAGAGACTTCCGAAGGAGTCTCCCTAGCAATGTGGCTTTCCCTTATGATATTCTCACTAGAATATTGTGATTCTGAGTGAGGGATGTTGGCTTGGGTTTGGGCCTTGGAGGCAAGAGAAGAAGGAGTTCTCTTGCCCCTCTTCCTTGTATACTTGGCTGCAACCGGGGCCCTGTGTTTCGGTTGAGCAATCAAACTGGGGGTGAGTAATGTATGTGCCTGTGCATCCTCAGTAGAATGCACAGGGGTTCGATCAAGGGAAACAGTAGGTTGAGTTTGTGGCAGTGAGGTGGAGGGTGTGGGATCAGTATCAGTTGGGTTTGCTGAACTGTCACCCTGGGCACTATGTGTGTTCAACATTGTAGATAACAATGGAACATCGGCCCCTGAGAATTCGACATGGTGAACACTTAGTCAAATTTCAGAAAAATCAGAAACACTTGCGCACTTGATATTGGCCTTGCGCACTTAGAGGAATGGTCTTGCGTATTTAAGATTTGCTCTTGCGTACTTGATAAGTACACATGGGTAAATGATAAGTATGCAGGATATAACTTAAGTACGCACAAGATTAGTCTTGCGTATTTAGTAAGTACGCAGGAGATTAGTCTTGCGTATTTAGTAAGTACGCAGCAAGACTGTACTTTTTGCTAGATATGGTAAGTACGCAGAACACCTTTTCACCAACTCTCACCAAACTATTCCGGTCACTGGAAACACACCGGAGATGGCAAAAATCGGACGGATGAAAAATCAATATGAGCCAAAGGGTCAGAAACTTGTTTCTAACCAACCTTTGATGCTCAAAACACTCAAAATACATAACAAAAGTCGGTTTTTGAGTGATTTTTGCTTCTAAAATAGTGCTCAAGAGCTACCCCTATTTTATCACAAAAATCAACAAAAACACCTCCTTTTGCTTGTAAAACTCTGTAGAAAACTCTCCAAACTCACTCACAACACTCGAAATCAAGAACAATGCTCTGATACCACTTGTAGGTCCCTCGGGTGTGGCAGATCGTAACATGCAAGTGGGTCTACTAGTCGAACCGGGTGCGAAATACCCGTGACTAGGTGGAGAGTCTTACGAAACAAAGTAAACCGACAAGATAATCACTATAAACGTTCATGTATTATAAACACTTGAAGGTTACAGAGAGATTACAAAGTTCTGCATATTTGCTAATCTGAATGCCTATGATTGCGTACTTATCTCCTGTCAACCATTCCTATTTATACATGACCTGAAGCCTGCGCACTTAGCAAGTGCGCATGTCAATTTGCTCATGCGTACTTAGCAAGTACGCAAAGGTATTCTTGCGTACTTGCTAAGTACGCAGGAACTATATCCTGCGCACATACAAGTGCGCAAAACACTTAACAAAGACGAATACAACGACACGTACCTGCGAACATGATTACAACTCGATAAACCAAAACATACTGATGTTGATATACAAATACAAATACATAAAGACAATACAAAAGTAAAAACAATCTTCAGAGTGCTTGTCACAAGAATTGCTTCAACAAAAATCAATCCCCGTATTATTCTAATATTATATTAGTACAATTTGTTACCTAAAAACGACCATGTGCTCGGGATTAACTATCGTAATCATATTCTTGGGCATTCGTAGATTGTTCACTTGCAATCTATTTGTGGTTTTGTTGCATTCTTGTTGTGGTGCTATTTACTACACTCTACACATCTCAAGTGAGTTTCACGACCCCTTTACTATTTTTAAACTAGGGGAGAAAACATGACGCAAACATCAGATTCTTGTAGTTCTTATATATCACTTGTTAAAGCTAAGCGTAACATTTATCATGAAATCCTTACGCATCGAACTGTGTAATATGAACTTAGCGAGGTAATCTTGAGTAGTGCTACTGGGTTTGACAAACCTCACCCGTGTTAGTCGTGCTAACTCGACTGGAGGTCGAACGAGTGTAATATTGAGCTAACACGTCACCACTTTTGATAGACATGGTGGGAGGCATCAAACACAAAAACAATCAGCTTCGGTTAGCTACCTATTAATATATATTGAATGCACAATATCTAGCAAACATTATTATTAACTAAAACCTGTGAACTCCCCAACCTAGTATTGACACATTTTCTTAACATGTTTTCTCAGGTCGCTAAGGCACAAGTACACGATTAGGACATGCATGGGAGTCCTTTTAGTTATTGCAAACATTAAACTATTTATCTGGTTTTAATAAACTTGATTTTTGGGAGTGTTTGCTTTGCAGATTACATACTTTACTTTTCGCTTCCGCATTTACTCTGAATATATATATATACATATATATATAATGGTTTTTATTAAATTCATATAATGTTTTTTGATATGACTAATGACTGAGATCCTGGTTTGTCACACACCTCGCGGTAAAACCCTGCAGGTGGATTTTGAGGGTGTAACAGATTGGTATCAGAGCCAGGTTATAGAGAACTAGGAATTGCATACTAGACTATAACCACACACATGCATTAGTTACACATCACAGACACTCAAACATGGCACTTACACCTTACGTTATAGGAAATGTCTATTCCACCTACATCCCAGTTAACCAAGAGCATGATGTTCCTACTGTACCTGAGCCTGAGCCCAAGAGGCGTCGGCTGGGCTCGATTGACGACACCATAGTGCATGATGTGCTATTTCATGTGTGTGTTGGAGATAACACGTAGGGCTGGGATTGGTATCTTGACATGATCAGGAGTTGAATTCGTCAGGATCGGGTCCCACCACCACATGTTACCGAGACTACCTCTTCCTCTTCACCGGCTCTACCATCTCAACCATACCCCTGGATGAGGCCTTTGTTGCCTTTGTAGCCATGATGGACCGGGAGATCCGGAGTATGGGAGATGTTGCAGGGGAGATCATAGGTTTTTTGCAGTAAAGAAGTCTGACTAATCAGAGGATTGAAAAACCGACAACAGATTTAGCAGAGACTGACCATTACCATGAGAATTTAGTGACCTCATTCCAAGAGATGGAGGCTCGAGTGAATGTACTGGAGTTCAACTTTGAAGTAGCCTAGACTAGGATTGGGCAACTAGAGGCACATTTTGGGGTTGCCAATGCAGCAGGAGGCGCGCAAGATGTTGAGCCTGAAGGATAACCAGCTGAGGATGAGGATGACGGATCAATTATTTCTTCAGTTAGTAGTGGCATATGACATCCTATCTTTATTTATTTATTGATTACTAAACCTAGATGGGCAGTGTTTTTCCCATCCAATAGATATTTCTGGATTTTGATGTTTTTGTTGAATTTACTTTGTAGCCGTTACAATTTATTTAATCAAGGGTTATAATTGAAATATTAGATGTTGTGCTTTAGCTTTCATTTGTTTACTTGTACTTGTATGGTGATAATATGCGATATATTTTCACATTATTTGTATTTGTGAATGCGAAGAATCATGTCTGGATGCGGTCGAGAGCTCATTAACAAACGTGTGGATGAAGTTGTAGCTGCGAGTCAAGTTGCACAAAATGCTGCAGGTAATTCCGATATCCGTCGACTCTAGCAATTGAATTGTTCACTCTAAACTCGTTTCCAAACCTTGTATCCTCAATTGTGTAAATGTTTCAATCCAGGCCAGCACAATAACCAGAAACTTGCTCCTTCAAAACTTTCATGGATTGCAAACCCCACACGTGTAGTGGTGCCGAGGGAGCTTTAGGTTGCTCCGATCGATTGAGAAAGTTGAATCGGTATTTGCTATATGCAACTGCCCCCAGGAAAATCAGGTCAAGTGATGTGCCATCATTTATACATATTTTACATAGATAATAATCTCCACATTATGGTACTAATTGAATAATAACCTTGCAATTTATGCTTAATACAATTATATTTTTTAATTGTAGGTTATTCGGAGTTGAAAATATAAATCAAGCTAAATCCTATCAAAAACACCAAGAATTCAAGCTTGTAGAAGATTCATTCCTGAGCATTGACCCCCAAGAAATTAAAATTGGTCAACAAAAGTCAACTAAGCAGCTAAAAGACAAAGATGGGACAAAACAGGGGGATGTACGGCCATGCATCCCAATGCACAGTCGTGCATTGTTGTCCCTTGCTCCCCACGGCCCCGTACCGTGTCCTCTGTACCCTGTTTGATTCCCTAGGCCTTTGCACGACCATGCAACCCATTCCACGGCTGTGCATTGCACATTTTGAGACCTATAAATCGGAGGCTTGAGTTCTTCATTCTACACACCAATTCAGACCAAAAGAACACTCATGAAGAGAGCATTCTCGTAGTTAGAGTAGAGAGTAGAGGGGCTCTTCCTGCTTGTTCCACAATAGGAGAGCCTACGAAACTCATCATTACGCTAGTCGTTATGGCCATTCGTGGCTATAACTTCATTGTATTGCTAGGGTGAAGATGATGTTTGGTGCATGTTAATGTTTAACATATTAATTTAGTTGTATGTTTATGTCTTTAATTAATTCGCTCTTAAAAACCACCTTTAGTGGGATTTTATTATTTTCAAAATCCGTCTTTCTATTTATGAGTGTCTTGAGTTTAAAGAGTAAGATCGTAAAACCCTTTTTAATCAAACTTCCTTTGAAACTCGTATGTCTTTATACGAGCAGAGATTGATAAGCCAAGGCTTGGTCTATACTTCTAAGATCGTACGTCTTTATAAGAGCTTATTATGCAACCAAGAATTGGTGAACTCATGTTGGGAACGGTACGTATTTATACTTGGTCCAATTGTTACACCGCCTCCCGGTGAGCAAAATATAATCACCTATTTAACTTTAATATAAAGCATTTTAAGTCCGATGTCTTAAACCAACCCTGAGATGACCATTCGATGGGTTGAGGGTAACTGTTGTCCCTAACGGGAGGCACTACCATTTTAATTTAAATATTATAATTCATGAATCAAATGTAGTGAGGACGAGGCTCTAGCGGTGACACGGGTCAAAAGTTTGTAGTAGTCATACCACTGAATTAGTCAACTTAACATTATCATGCACCAAGCTGATTCGAATCCCGAAGCAATACTATCCGTAATCTGATCATTTTTGCTTTATTTACTCTTCTGCTATTTACTATTTTGCTAGTTACATTTCTGTTACACACATCATGCACATTTTTAATTTTATGTTATTTACTTTAACGTCATTTACTTTTCTTCTTCACAAGCACACAAAACCCACTCACTAATTAATCCGGCTAAACGATAACAAAAGTTGAGTATTGGAACTCGACGTGTCCATTGGTTCGATACTTGGTTCTTACCTAAACTATATTACTCTGCGATAGGTACACTTGCCTATTGTGTGTGTTTTAAGTTAACGTAATTATCATTTTATAAATTTAAAACCTGATCTTGTGAAATCATCTTAAAAATATATTTATTTATATTTTTATTTACTTATCACACGTTATCGTCAAGTATGCCTCTGATACTCTCGAGGGTCCTGCCCTCACTTGGTGGAACTCTCAATTTCAGATATTAGGTCTGGACATGGCTAACACCATACCTTGGAAGGAATTCAAGACTATGATGAGGGAAGAGTACTATCCTCGTAATGAAATACAGAAACTGGAGGATGCTCGTGATGAAATTCAGAAACTGGAGGGTGAAATTTGGATCTTGAAGATAGAGTGTTCCGATATTGAGCTTTATACTACCCGCTCGCATGAGTTTGAAGTTATGTGCCCACATATGGTAACTCCCGCATACAAGGGAATCGAGAGGTACATCGACGGCCTAGTACCCCAAATTCAAAGCATGGTTACTTCCTCTAACCCTACCACTATACAACAAACTATCCGATTTGCTCAGAGGTTGACCGATTAAGCTGTAACTCAGGGTACCCTACCCCCGAGAGGCACAGCTACCAAAACCACTGACAGCAACAATCGTAAGTTTGATAGCAACACCAACACCAAGACTTTGCAGCCCAACCCACCCCCGCAACAACAACAACAACAACAATGTAGGTTTGAGCCTACTAAAACCATTAATCAGTCAACCTTTTCAAGCCAGAACCAGGGTACCTATGCTGGAAAGTACCCTAAGTGCAACAACTGTGGGTTTTACAATAATGGTTCATGTGATAAGCATCATTGTCAGCGGTGTGGTAAAATGGGCCACGCTGCAAAGGACTATAGGGGTGAGCTTCAACCTAAGCAACCCTTCCAGAAACAAGGATCTGCATGGGCTTGTTATGAATGTGGAAAATAAGGACATTTCAGGAAAGATTGTCCTCAGTTGAAACGAAATAGTGGAAATAATAACGACAACAACCAGGGCAATGGAAACGGTAACAACAATAATGGTAACAACAATGGAAATGGTGCGAAGGGACGACCCTTTGTGATTGGCTCAGGGGAAGAAAGGAATGACCACAACGTGGTTACTGGTTATTTCCTCCTAAACGACTGTTTTGCTTCTGTCCTTTTTGATACTGTTGTTGAAAGAAGCTTCATATCTAAGAATCTTAGTAATCTGTTAAAAGCAACTCCAACCCTGTTAGAAACTAAGTACACTATAGAGATAGCAGACAGTCAGGTAATCGAAGCCACTCACATCCTTAAAAGATGTAAATTAGGATTGGCTGGTCATAAACTTGATACCGACCTCATGCTAGTCACACTTGGCAGCTTCGACATAATTGTCGGTATGGATTGGCTATCCAAAAATCGTGTCGAGATCATCTGTCGTGATAAAATTGTTCGCTTTCCTCTCCCTAGTGGAGAAGCCCTTTATGTCTAAGGCGAAAAGAGTGGTGCAGTCGTAGGAATCATATCCTTCATGAAAGCGCATAAGTGTTTGCGTAAAGGTCATACTGCTATTCTGGATCTTGTCGCTGAGCAACCATCCAAAGTGAAGAAGATTGATGACATTCCGATCGTTCGTGACTTTCCAGAAGTGTTTCTCGAAGACATTCCTGGTCTTCCACCTCATCGTCAGGTTGAATTTTAGATTGATTTAGCACATGGAGCAACGCCAATTGCTCTAGCACCGTATAGACTTGCACCTAGTGAGATACAAGAGTTATCTACACAACTGCAAGAATTGTTGGATAAGGGTTTCATCCGACCTAGCTCGTCACCATGTGGAGCTCCCGTCTTATTCGTCAAGAAGAAAGATGGGAGTTTTCGTATGTGCATTGATTACTGTGAGCTGAACAAAGTGACCGTCAAGAATCGTTATCCACTTCCCCGTATTGCTGATATGTTCGATCAACTTCAAGGGTCAAGCTTCTATTCAAAGATCGATCTTAGATTCAGATATCATCAGCTGAGAGTTCGAGACGAAGACATCTCTAAAACTGCATTCAGAACCAGGTACGACCTTTACGAGTTTTTGGTCATTCCATTCGGATTAACCAACCCACCCGTGGTCTTCATGGATCTCATGAACCGAGTGTGTAAACCTTACCTTGATCAGTTCGTCATTGTTTTCATTGACGACATCCTGATCTATTCCAAGAACAAGGAAGAACATGAGGATCATCTACGTTTAATTCTTGAACTTCTAAAAGAAGAGCAGTTATATGCCAAATTCTCCAAATGCGATTTTTGGATTCGCGAAGTTCAATTTCTAGGACATGTGGTCAACGAGAAAGGAATACATGTCGATCCAGCTAAAGTAGAAGCCATCAAGAATTGGGAAGCACCAACGACTCCGACAGAAGTGCGGCAATTTATAGGAATGGATGGCTACTACCGTCGATTCATATAGGGATTCTCAAAGATCGCTCAACCTCTCACCGCCCTAACCCAAAAGGGTAAACCCTATATGTAACATTTATGATTTTCCGAGTGTTACTTCACTTTATTTTCCTTATTTTACAATAATGACAGTTCCATTTTCGATCTTGTACTCGTTCAACACAATATTTCACATTATCTCACTATCTAAGGCGTGTGTCAACACATATAGATATATACATTTATATATATTTAAATTGATTAAATCAAAATAAAACTTATAAAGTTTTTACATATTTATATATATATATATATTACTTATGGATAAACATGTAGATATATGTATATATATAAATTCATTTATACATTCAATTATTTTATAAAAATTAATATATATACACTTATCTTTTTATAAAATAAGTATGACAAACTAGGGTTACATGAAAGAAAATGAGAATTTTATACTTGAACCTTTCAAATCCTCCTAAACCTCTTTGAACCCTTGGATCTTGAACCGTAGGTCACTTTAGGGACTAACTCAAAGATTTCTTCCCTTGTTTGACTTTTAAAAGTCAAACCGAGCCAAATTCGCAAATCCAACATTGAGAATTGACTCAATCAAGTGCTACGGGTTTTCCATGTCATATACGATCATCAAACGACCCAATCCAGGCCCAATCATCAAGCCAATTCGATCAAACACGCGGCCAAATTCAAATTCAAAAGGGTTTGACCTCGTATAGTCAAACCCGTATCAATCTCCATTCAGTTCAAGGAATTAACGCGTTTAAATCCCGCAATTTACTCCTCAATCAAATCTCGTGTGTACCTAGACCTTATCAGGACTCAATTCGATCCCGAATTATGGGATTAGCACGTGATTAACCGTCCGCAAACATTACGGTCAAAATTGAAATCGAATTAACTTATACGAATGAAATTAATCAAATGGAAACACTCCCCTACTCTCGTAATCAACCACACAAACCCTCTCAACCTTCGATCAAAACGCTTTTCGCTTCTGGACTTCTGTCGATCACTAAGAACAGCCGACCCAATTTCGTAGCCGTCTGCATTTATTGCCCAATCGTAACGTGTAAGTTTTACATCATCAGATTCGTAAACGAATCCTGAGCAATAGCCCTCTATCAATTTATGTTGACAACGCCGATTCGAATCGATTTGAATTCAAGGGTTCGTGTTTTCTGGGCAGGATGAGATCGATTCGATTTTGGGGTCGTTTTTACTTTCGTGTTTTAATGAATTAGAGTTCGTAATAAACCAGTGAAACCACCTGGTCCGGCCGATAAGTCACTGCGCCGCCGAACCAGGTGGCGTGGGTTCGAAACCCACCAGTCCGGCCTTTTTGCGCAAATATACCGCCCAAGCCTGGCCTGTAGCTCGCAGTGTGATAAAAAGATTCGAGACCGGACTTCTAGCAGACCCACAGGCATCGGTCCAGCGGTTTGTTCGTCCGAGTTACCCAGCTCAGACCCGAGTACGAGTCTTTGGCCTGTTTATATTTTTTTTAAATCCGTTTTGAAGCCCAAAAATTATATAAAAATTATTTTTATGAACCATACAATATTTGTAACAGAATAAAACTAGAATTTTTAATTTTCAATATAAGTTCATTTTATTATGAATTTTTATGGTTAAAAGTGTATATTAAAGGTTTAAAACAAAATTTTAGATATTTATACTAATTTTCAAATAAAAAGAAACTTTGTTTTTATAAGGTTATAAAATGTTAACTTTATTTAAAAATCAAATGCTCATTTATAAATGATAAATTAATAAATAAATTTATTTATTACAACCTAAACTAAAAAGTTAAATGTATATTATTAGACTTTACACACAAATATATTATTTACATCACTTTTTACGCTTCTTGACAAATCAACAAATAAAGTAGAAATTGTTTATTTAATTTATATTTTATATAATACATGCACTATTTTTATAACTAAATAAATAAATAACAACTATTTAATGTTATTTAGTTATTTAAAACCCAAACCCTAACCTCAATCATTTTAAACTATTCATTTCAAACTTTCGTTTTATAAAACACAAGTGCAAATACAATAACCTACACATTCCATTATGCACACAAACCCTTTGTGCACACTTTTATTACAACCCTAGACTTGGCCTTAGACTATTATACATGTTATTAATCTAGATTCATATATATTACACTCTAGGTTAACGTGGTAGGTTACAAGGAACACTTGCTACCTAGACACTTGTGCTAGCAACATCTTTGATACAGGTGAGTTTTACATAGCCTCTTTTTCACTGTTTTTACATTTTGAGGTTAAACATGATCACAACTTACAATGAATTACATAAACTACACAATACAAATCCACTTTACAATTTGTGTGCAATTTGAGCTTTATGTTTGAGTGCTAGGTGTGTTAACTACTTATTTGCAATTACATGTATAATCATTAACTAACCAAGCCGACGGTTAACAATGATAGATCTATGGAGTCTGACAAACCCACCCAGATTGGGGTGATTGTTACCGACAACACAATTTTTGCATGCTAGTTACAAAGGTTTGATTGTACTACCTGGTTACACAATAGTGACTCCCCATAAATGCCTTGTTAATCATGACTTGTTTGGATTTGTTTACACACAACACTTTGATACTATTTAGAGTCAAAACCTATGTATGCTCACCAACTTTTTAGTTGACCTCGTTTTCATCATGTTTCAGGTACAAATGTTTGAGTTGAACAAGCTTGCTACACTTAGGATGTGGACCTAGATATTTAAAAGAAAATGTTATGTATTTTTCATTTTTCATGTACATGTCGAATCTTATCGATATGAAATGTGATGATTAAACATATTACAATCTAGTCAACCATGTGCTCATGAACTGTCTACATGTCCCGCCCCGACGTTTCCGCCGTCGGTTGGGGTGTGACACTATAACTGTAGTGAAACCCAGGAATCAGCATTCTAATTGTTGAAGCAGAAACTCTGTAGTGCACCCATCCTACCTCTTCCATAGGGAACGGATGACTTCCTAGTGTATTGCGATGCCTCCATTCAGGGTCTTGGTTGTGTGTTAATGCAACGTGAGAAGGTTATCGCATACGCTTCCCGTCAGCTGAAAATTCATGAGAAGAACTATACAAATCATGATTTAGAGTTGGGAGCTGCAGTGTTTGCATTGAAAATCTGGAGACATGTAACACCCTTAATTGGAAAACCAATTAATAAAACATTTAAACGCACGCGGAAGCTTTTATCCCAGAAATGTTTTATTTATTTTTTATTTTCTCGCGTACTGCGAGAACCTGGACTCCTCCCCTTGCGTACCGCGAGGGAGTCCAACTTTGCCTGTCCGAGAGCCAGGTCTCTCGCGTACCGCGAGAGAACCCTCCCTGGCTCTCGCGTACCGCGGGGGACTCCTGTAAACAGAAAATTGAGTTTTCTACCCAGTTCCACACTTAGCCAAATTTCTACCATTTTCAACAACATGTCACAAAAACATTTCTATCATCTGGGTTTGACCAAAAATATTCATACCACATTTATAAACACCCAAAAACATAATTTCTTGTATCATTTTACACTAACATATAAGGATTTCCTTTAAACCCTCAAAATACCAAAACGCATACGAGAATCCTTCAACGCCCTGGACTTGACTTGGACTTATATCGGTGCTTTTCCTACATAACCACATGAACATATCACCATTAGTAATGAAGATAAATATATCAAACAAGTAATTACAACTTGTTTTCACCAATTCACCCATTTGACCCATTTACACCCAATTAGTCAAATAAGCTTCTTAACACTTGCATTTTCACTACAAGTTTCATTCTTTTCGTATAACATTCATAATCCAACTTTCCATATACATTATGTCACTTAGGCCATAACCTCATATCCATTATGATACTTAGATCATAACCTCATATCCATTATGGTATTTTAACCATAACCTCATATCAATTATGATTCATAGATCATAACCTCATCTCCATTATGATTCTTAGATCATAACCTCATATCCATTATGATACTTAGATCATAACCTGATTTACATATATCCATTATAGTATTACACTATAACTACATTCATTGCACATATCCATTACAGTTTTACAACTATAACTACATTCATTCTTTTACACATAACCATTATGGTATTACCGCTATAACCACATTCATTCATTTGCACATATCCATTATAATTTTATCACTATAACTACATTCATACATTTTCACATACTAGTTCATGCATAATCTTACACATTCATTTCAACACATTGTATGCACACATATCACATATACCACCCATTTATCAACATTACTAAGTAAGTGCAAAGGCACTTACCTTTTGGGTTAGAAGATCCCGCATCACCTTCTCGATTCACAATTTGATTACCTAAACATATACACCTATTTTAGTAATCTAACATACATACCAAATCAAATTACAATTGAGTTCATAACCCAATTCCCATTTCCAACCCAAACTGACCCGTTTGGGTTATTCCCATAACCAAACACCCTCTTTCAATACAAACTCACCTACTTGAGTTTTCTTTCCAATACCTTGACACTAATTTTTCATTGAATGTCTTTCATTAGGTTAATTTGGTGTTCAATCAAGTGTCTAATACCACATAAACACTTAATAATCACTAATTTAACATTCTAGTATCATGATCCAAACACCCCCATTTTTCTCCATATGAACCCTAACTTCTCATAATCAAAATCAAAGGGTTCTAGGATGTTAATCACCACTCTTTACCTTTAGTTTAGCTATATTATCCACAATCTAACACCAATTAACCACATGCATTCATAATTTTCGGTTTTCTACAAAACCCAACAACTATCACATTCAAAAGTGAAATCAAAGGAAGATAATCACTTACTAGATGTTAGGAAGGTGTTGTGTGAGCCAAAACCTTCACAATCCAAGCTTCAAATGCAAGATTTAGCTCAAAATTCGATTTTTCTCCTTTTTCTCCTTGCTATGAACGACCCACAACTCAAAATGAGTTCAATTTTGACTTTTGCTAGTCAAAATGGCAGATTTTTGCCATTTACACTTTTGACCCTTCCACTTTCATTTCACCCATTTCATTCCAAAACTTGTTAAAAATAGTATAACCCCATTACTAACTTGAAACCCACTTATTTCAACTTATTTCTAAGATATTATTTTCACCATAATATTTATTGAAATATTTTATTTATTTGAAAACAAAACCCTGATTTTGGTTCGTTACAAGACATTACTTGTACGGTACCAAATGCACCATTTACACCGATCACAAGAGTCTTTAGCACATCTTTGAGTAGAAAGAGTTGAACATGCGACAACGTCGTTTGATCGAACTCCTGAATGATTATGATTGTGCTATCAAGTATCATCCGGGCAAAGCTAACGTGGTAGCCGATGCCCTAAGCCGAAAGAAACCAAACCCAAACGAGTCCGAGCATTGCAACTCACTATTCACACCGGATTACCTGATCAAATCCGTAATTCTCAACTCGAAGCCCTAAAAGAGGAAAACCTACTGTTAGAATCCACACGTGGCATGGAGAAACAACTTGTGGTTAAATCAGATGGTATTCACTATTTCGCAGAGCTAATATGGGTCCCAGCGTATGGGAAGTTAAGGGAACTTGTAATGGATGAAGCACACAAGCCATGCTATTCTATTCATCCTGCTTCGGATAAGATATATCACGACTTGAAGGTTCTGTATTTGTGGCCGAACATGAAAGCTGATATAGCCACCTATGTGAGCAAGTGCCTGACCTGCTCGATGGTCAAAGTCGAATACCAAAAGCCGTATGGTTTGCTCCAACAATCGAAAATCCCGATATGGCAATGGGAGCAGATTTCCATAGACTTTATCACTAAACTACCGCGAACACCTAGCGGATGTGACACCATCTGGGTGATCGTAGATCGCTTAACCAAATCCGCTCATTTTCTAGCAATCAAAGAGACTGATAAGATGGAAAGCTAACTCATATTTATCTGAAAGAAGTAGTCTCTCAGCACGGAGTGCCAATTTCATTCATTTCTGATCGAGATGCTCGATTCACCTCACGTTTCTAGCAATCATTACAAAAAGCTATAAGCACATGCATGGATATGAGCACAATATACCATGCTCGAACAGATAGCCAGACTAAACGTACTATTTAAACTCTAGAGGATATGTTACGAGCTTGTGTAATTGACTTCGGTAACAGTTGGGAAACTCATATGCCTTTAGTAGAGTTCTCCTACAATAACAACTATCACACTAGCATCAAAGCATCAACATTCGAGGCATTATACGGACGGAAATGCTGATCACCTATCTGTTGGGCGGAAGTTGGGGATAGCCAACTTACGGGTCCTGAACTTGTGCTCGAAACTTCAGAGAAAATCGTGCAAATACGAAATCGCATGGCGGCAGCCCGTGACCATCAAAAGAGTTATGCCGATAAGCGTCAGAAACCGTTGAAATTTCAAGTTGGCGACATGGTGTCACACCCCGCCTCAGGCACCCCCTGGACGTGTGCGAGCCCGATTGGTATCCTGTTATTTGATTTCAGAGTTTTTATAAAATACAGCGGAAGTCTTTTGAAAAGGATCGTTTCATCATTTGTTTCAACCTCAGGGGTTGTAATTGTAAATATTAAAACTCAGTGGGAAGACAAAAGTTTAATATTTACTTGTATAAATACAGGGAATTAAATACTGTAGGTCCCTCGGGTGTGGCGGATCGTCACATGCAAGTGGGTCTACTAGTCGGACCGGGTGCGGAATACTCGTGACTAGGCTGAGAGTCAAACTAAACAAAGTAAACCGACAAGAGAAAACACTTTAAACGTTCTTTGTTTTATAAACACTTGAAGGTTACAGAGAGTAGCACTGAGATTACAATTTGCGTAATTGCTATTATGCTTGCGTACTTAACTTCTGTCAACCTATCCTATTTATACAAGACCTGATGCCTGCGCACTTAGCAAGTGCGCAGGGCAAAATGCTCTTGCGTACTTAGCAAGTACGCAAAGTTATTCTTGCGTACTTGCTAAGTACGCAGGAGCTTTCTCTGCGCACATACAAGTGCGCAAAACACTTAACAAAGACGAATACAATGACACGTACATGCGAACATGATTACAACTCGATAAACCAAAACATACTGATGTTGATATACAAATACATAAGGACAATACAAAAGTAAAAACAATCTTCAGAGTGCTTGTCACAAGAATTGCTTCAACAAACTCCCCCTTGACAGCACCTCTGGAGATGTCTACACATCTTTAGAGTAAACAGCTTCAGAGTGATTGTCACAAGAATTGCTTCAACAAACTCCCCCTTGACAGCAGCTCTAGAGATGTCTTCAGTCTCTATCATCTATATGCAAGTAGTATTTATCTAACAACGTCGTATCAGAGATTCCCCAAGGTCAAAATCCGTGAGCTTAAAGACGACTATGTCAAATTTGAGCTCTGTGACCAGAGGTTCCCCAAGGTCAAAATACGTGAGCTTAAAGACGACTATGTCAAATTTGAGCTCCGTGACCAGAGGTTCCCCAAGGTCAAAATACGTGAGCTTAAAGAAGACTATGTCAAATTTGAGCTCCGTGAAACCGACGTCAGCATGGCTAACGCGCTCTCAGTCTCATGTTCAGCAACATACTTATTGTCTGAATTCTTTCATCTTTTCCTTTTGGAGGATGGCTCGGGAAGGGAAACCTTCGCCATTCTCCGAGGGTGTGCCTGTGATGGTGCATCTTCAGCACCATCTCCTCCTTCTTCATCACCGCCATCACCAGTCATCTCCGCAATAACATAAGAAATAAAACATTAAATCAAACACAGTTAATGGAATAGAACAAGACATGACAAAGTATAGCACTTGCACATTGAACCGAATTTTAGACTTAGAAAAATTCTGAGTGGCCCTTCGTGCGTACTTAACAAATACGCAAGAAATTGTTCGTGCGTACTTAGTAAGTACGCAGAAACTAATTCTTGCGTACTTAATAAGTGTGGAGGAACTAACACTTAGAAACTTTTACAAAATCCAAAATCATGAGATTCAACGATTTAGATGATGATAGTGGTCACCACAAAGTCGAAAAACCTGTTCAAGACCTATAGGACCAGCACTAACTCCAATGAAATGCTAAAACTAGGTCATTTGGACCTACCCTCGGTCCGACGCAAAATCACGGACACAAAGGGGTCAAACCCAAAATCAAGAGTAGTTAAGGACGAGTTTAGAATACACGAGCTTCAATTGATGATCATAAACCATTTTTAGGGCTTAATTTAACTTAAGAACACCCAAAATCGGTTTTAATTTCATCAACAAAACCCTAACTCAAAAATCAAGAAATCGGTCCTCAACAAGAGATTTTGCGGATGAACGGGTCTAAGAATCTCACCAAATGGCACACTGGTGAAGATCAAACAATGATCGGGACGAAAGAAAGGATTAGAAACACCCGGAAATTTTGAGTAAAAAAATGATCTGGAATATTCGACAGTCGCTCAGGATTGAAATGAGATAAAACAAAAAAAATCCCAAGTCCTGCTTATATACCCCACACATTTGGGTCTTGCGTACTTGCTAAGTGCGCAAGCTTTAACTCCTACATACTTACAAGTGTGCAAGACTTAACTCTTGCGTACTTGTTAAGTACGCAAGGCTTACTTCATACGCACTTACAAGTACGCACAAACCCTTAAGTGCGCAAACTTTCAACTCAAATTTATGAAGTTTTTCAAGTCAAATAACGAACAAGTTAGAAATATTCAACCAGGAGGATTCTAGTACAATTCAGGAAGGTTAAACACATATTTTTTTGGCTTTTCTTAATAAAATTGAACTATGCATAAACTTAAAATCTTTTTGATCTTTTCTAATAAAAATATACAAGTATTCACACAAACTATTTTTGATCAAAGTCACGAGTAGAGGATCATATCAGGCTATCTTTTAGCAAAAACGATACAATATAAACATCAAAGAATATGGGATCATGTCATGAATTACTATTTATTCATACGTAATAAGCACATAAACAAGTAATTCAAGTTGACAATATTATAAGATTTGAAACTATAAGCATCTTTGTATCACGTTCTTGTGTATTAAGGTATTAATTATAAGATATACAACGTCTACCCCACTGATATGCTACACTAATGTAAATTGCATTATCTTAAGGCATCTAAGATTTTCCCAATGATTTTCTAAATTTTCAGAATGAAGTTACATCTATTAGCACAGGAAAAATCAAGCAGAATCCATAAGGATTATCAGGAATCATAAGATTCAGAATCGAGTGATTCATTTGTCTTGGTTTCATTTCATTTTCTTCATTGAATATTGGTATGATGATTCAGGATAATATAGATGGTGTTTGAGTTTTAAGGTAAGGGGATCCAACTTTTATCTGGATTTGATTTCAATGAATCAGGAGTGATTCAAGGGTGAATACATGCTCAACGGTTAATGTAGAGACATGTCTTGATTCAATCTCTCCTTGCATACTTGTAAGTATGGGTAGTGAGAGGAACCGTATTAATTGTGCTAACGATATAACCCGAAACTGACCTCAAAAGAAAATTATTGCCAAAATCTAACATCCTTTATCTGATAATGATATTTTCTATTTTTTTACGCACACACACTTGCAAACATGGGTTCAAATCACAGTTGTAATTTAGATTCAGTTTCCACAATACTAGTGATTCAAAGACGCATACAGCCTACTGACAATTCAAATTACTAGTAAATAAGCAGATTAAAAACATAATAATTTTAAACAATTAAGTAAGCATGACGCAATCATTTCCCATATGAGCAGTCTATGATGTATAGATCATTTCTGATGTACTATCATTTCTGATGTACTATCATTTCTGATGTACTATCATTTCCTCTTTTCTCAAGATAACTTTGAAATTTTCTCCATTTTCTATTTTTTTTATTTTGTAAAATATTTTTGAAACTTAAAAGAACTATACAGAAAATTTAAAAGAAATAAAATTTAACTTCCATGAATTGAATTGATTTAAGAAAAATTAATTTTCACTCAGGATTGAACATTCCTATCAAGTTGACAAGATGCTCAAAACGAGATCGATCAAATGCCTTTGTGAAAAGGTTGGCAAGATTGTCATCCGTGTGAACTTTTACAAGTTCAATTAAATGCTTTTCAGCACAATCACAGATGAAATGATGGCGAATCTCTACATGTTTAGTTTTGGAATGTTTCACCGGGTTATTTGTGATGGACATGGTGGCATTGTTGTCAATGAATAAAGGAGTTCCAGTGAAGTTTAAGCCGTAGTCTCTCAATTGCTGCTGAATCCACAATATCTGAGAACAACCGCTCGCCGCAGCAATGTATTCTGCTTCACAAGTTGAGACAGGAACCGTTGACTGCTTCTTGCACTGCCAAGAGACCAGTCTGTCTCCTAAGAATCGACATCCACCAGAAGTTGACTTTCTGTCAAGGTTACAACCGCCATAATCTGAATCAGTGTAGGCTTTGAAGTCGAATGATTGCTGCTTAGAGTACCAAAGACCTAATCGGTGTTTCCCTTTCAGATATCTGAAAATCCTCTTCACGGCTATCATATGTGACTCTTTCGGTTGAGACTGAAACCTTGAGCACAAGCACACAGCAAACATTATATCGGGTCTTGAAGCTGTGAGATACATAAGTGATCCGATCATCTCATGGTACAATCTGCTATCTACATCCTTTCCATCTTTGTCAGGATGCAGACCATGATTGACTGGGATAGGTGTGCCATAAGTACTGCTATCATTCATCTTGTATTTTGACAAGATGTCCTACACTTACTTTGTTTGATGTAGATAAATGCCATCCTCTCTTTGACTGACTTGCAGACCCAGGAAGAATGACAATTCACCCATGTTACTCATTTCGAACATGGACTTCATCACCTTTTCGAATTCCCTACACATCCCTTCATTGGTAGATCCAAAAATAATGTCATCGACGTATACTTGTACAAAAAGAATGTCACCTCCTGCTTTCCTAATGAAGAGAGTCGAGTCAATCTGTCCACGATCGAAACCATTAGACAGTAAATGCTTAGATAATGTCTCATACCATGCCCGCGGTGCTTGATGAAGACCATAAAGTGCTTTGTCGAGCTTATACACTTTATTGATATTATGCGGATCTTCAAAGCCGGTTGAGTGACATAGACCTCTTCATGAACTTTACCATAAAGGAAAGCACTCTTCACATCAAGTTGATAGACCTTGAAGCTGACATATGTGGCATAAGCCAAGAACAGTCGAATGGCCTCAATTTTAGCAACTGGGGTATATACTTTCGTGTAATCCAAGCCCTCTTGCTGATAAAAACCCTGAACAACCAATCTTGCTTTGTTCTTCACAACAACATGACGATCATCCGTCTTGCATTTGAATACCCATCTAGTTCCAATTGGCTGAAAGCCTTTTGGCAAGTCAACCAAATCCCACACATGCAACTTTTGGAATTGAGACAATTCATCTTGCATCGCCTCAATCCAGCAGTTGTCAGTGAGAGCCTCCTTCACATTCTTCGGCTCTAACTGGGACACGAATGCAGCATGCAGACATGTTTCCATGACACCAGTGTCAAGTATCTCTGTGTAAAGACTGGTGTTCTCAGTGATGGTTCGATAACGAGTCTGAACACCGACATGAGGATCACCAATAATGTTGTCGATTGGATGATTCCTATGCACTCTCGTCACCGGTACAATCGGTTCCTGAATTTTTGGATCTAGATTCGTGCTTAACTCCCCCATTTCCCGTGTTCCAGAGGAAGAAGATTCAATGTTAATTGGATCAGCTGGAGCTTCATTTCCTACAGTTGTGTTAGGATTAGCTGGAGTCATCTCCAATGACAAGAAAATATTCACTGTTATCACTGTCATGAGTTCCAGATGCATATGTAGCATTGGAATCAGGAGTTATAATCGGTACAGTAGCACGAGTAGAGAAGCTGGAGTCATTGTCGCCACCTAATAATTCATAAACATTTGCGGCGTCAACTTCAGGTAGATCAGGAAGATTGAATGACTTGAATAGCGCATCTTAATCAAAACCCCAAGCTGCAACACTCGAAATCAGGAGCAACGCTCTGATACCACTTGTAGGTCCCTCGGGTGTGGCAGATCGTCACATGCAAGTGGGTCTACTAGTCGGACCGGGTGCGGAATACCCGTGACTAGGCGGAGAGTCAAACTAAACAAAGTAAACCGACAAGAGAAAACACTTTAAACGTTCTTTGTATTATAAACACTTGAAGGTTACAGAGAGTAGCACTGAGATTACAATTTGCGTATTTGCTATTATGCCTACGTACTTAACTTCTGTCAACCTATCCTATTTATACAAGACCTGATGCCTGCGTACTTAGCAAGTGCGCAGGGTAAAATGCTCTTGCATACTTAGCAAGTACGCAAAGTTATTATTGCGTACTTGCTAAGTACGCAGGAGCTTTCTCCTGCACACATATAAGTGCACAAAACACTTAACAAAGACGAATACAACAACACGTACCAGTGAACATGATTACAACTCGATAAACCAAAACATACTGATGTTGATATACAAATACAAATGCATAAGGAAAATACAAAAGTAAAAACAATCTTTAGAGTGCTTGTCACAAGAATTGCTTCAACAAATAACCTTTACATATTTGATTACAAAACCAAGTTTGAAACCAAATACATTTCTTATCTCCTTTGGACAAGTTCCAAGCCACTGGAAATAGCCACCTAGGGTTGATCAATTCCCTGGTTCCATTTCCTTTTTCTTTATTTAGGATTTCTATACACGAGGCCTGAGAATCCAACGCGTAAGTTATCCTTTTCACAGGTCCGATTTGATGTCCGCCTCTCATACTTCCTTTGGGTCAGCTCTTATGTCTGCCCATACCCCATTCTCATTACATTGTATTCGTTACTTGAATAACATTTTTGAAAATAAAACATGGTGAATATAATATCTTGACATGAAATCATTTGGCACAAACAAGTATTAATTTCATAATCACAACTTCATATTCAGTGTACACAATCAGCAGGCCCGTCCTGTTCAATCGCACCACAGTATACACTGGCATAATAGCTTATAACAACGGATAGGTCTACGCCTTCAGATTTGTTATAAGATAAGCACCAGCCACAGTCCCGGGAATTTCACCCGTAACTCATGTATCCCTTGCAAGTTTTACGTATACCTATGGCTTGAATGCTTGTTCGTAGAAGAACGTTGAGCATTACTTCGTTAACCTTTATTTGGCCGTTTTCGTAAATAAAAAGTTTGACATAAGTTTTAATAGATAAAGTATTCACCTTTAAAGTAGGAGTGAGCCTCTAAAGTTCAAATCTTATAGGCTATCTTCTTATCCTTGATTTTCTAGCATTTCGACCTTTCTACGAGCGTTTCTTGCTTAACCGGGCACTACAAGGAGCAGGAATCAAACCGAGATTGTCGGGAGTCTTCTAAAGGGGCTCTAGAATACAATGTGAGAGTTGGATTTGAGTTTGGGATGTTGAAATGAGCTGAAATCGCTCATCTATTTATAGGCTGGAAATCCAACCCATAGCGGACCGCTACGCAGGCGGGTGGCGGTCCGCCACCGCCTCGGATGGCGTCAGCCCTAAATGTCACAATCTGATTGGACCGAACATAAGTTTGCAGCTAGCGGACCATTACTGCTTGGCAAGTTCTGGAGAGTTTGCGGCTGGCAGACCGTTACCACCTGGCATAGCAGTCCGCCACGAGTTCACGTGTCGCAAAATTCGACCATTAGTCACTATACATGTGGCTAACCCGGATTGTTTGCTTAGTCCCTACGTAGCGGACCGTTACCATGTATGGTGGCGGTCCGCCACCCAACCACTCAGGGTGGAGGTTCCTTAGTGGATCTCTACCGGTTCTTTGGCACGTGTAGCGGACCGTTAGGCTTGACCTTAGTGGTCCGCTAAGGTCTTAAATCCCATATTTTTCATTTTTAAACCCTGAACTTTATCACAATTACACTTATAATCCCTAGGGTTTACCTTTCGTCAAATTTTTGACATTTTTGTGGCAAGTGTTACATCCTCCCCACCTTGTTTTAAACTCATCCTCGAGTTTATTCAAACAAGTGTGGATATTGCTTTCTCATTTCAGACTCCAGTTCCCACGTGTACTCAGGTCCACGTCTGGAGTTCCATTTCACTTTCATAATTATTAATTTCTTTCTTTTCAATCTCTTTTCTTGCATGTCCTCAATTTGCAAAGGTTGTTCCACAAATCTTAACTTTTCATCTACCTCTACATCTTGTAGGGGCATTACCAGAGATTCATCTGCCAAAATCTTGCACATATTTGACAAATGGAATACATCATGTACTCCATTCATTTTGTCTGGTAGCTCGAGTTGATAGGCTACAGGCCCAACTCTTTTCAAGATTTTGAATGGTACTACGAATCTAGGACTTAATTTCCCTTTCTTTCCAAATCTTACAACGCTTTTTCATGGTGAAACTTTTAACAGAACGTTATCACCGACGTTGAACTCTAACGGCTTTCATCTCTTATCATCATAACTCTTTTCACGATCACGAGCCATTTTCGATCTATCTTTTATCTAGATAACTTTCTCAATTGTTTCCAAGACTATTTCAGGTGCAGACAACTATTTTTCTCCTATTTCAGACCAACAGATTGGAGTGCAGCATTTACAATCGGATAAGGCTTCAAAAGGAGCGGCCTGTATACTCGTATGATAGCTATTATTGTAAATCTAGAAGTAAATCTACTGTGTTTATCCGACACGATATATAGTGGCACACCGTGTAATGTCACGATTTCATTAACGTACAACTGTGCCAGCTTATCCATACTGAACGTTTCTTTTATTGGAAGAAAATGAGCAGACTTAGTAAGTCTGTCAATGATGACCCAGATAGTATCATTCCCTCGACTCGTTCGGGGAAGTTTTGTGATGAAATCCATGGTTATCATTTCCCATTTCCAGACAGGAATGTTCAAGTTGCTATAACAAACCAGATGGTTTCTGATGTTCAGCCTTAACTTGAGAATAGGTCAAACACTTAGCAACATAGATAACGATATGTTTCTTCATTCTTACCCACTAATAATTAGCTTTTAGGTTTTTGTACATTTTATCGCTTCCAGGATGCATCGTGTATTTAGATTTATGGGCTTCCTTTAGAATTTCTTCGTGAGTATTCCCATAGGTAGGAACCCAAATTCTCTTATTCATTCTACGAATTCCATCATTTCCTTTGATTAACTGATCGATCATGCCTCCCAATCCTTCTTTCTTAAGGTTGGGTTCTTGTAAAGCAAGTTTATGAGATTCCTTTATACGAGTGATAAGATCGATTTGGAGATCGAGTCTTAAAGCACGAACTCGTTTAGGTTTCTCATGTTCTTTTCTGCTCAAAGCATCGGCTACAACGTTGGCTTTTCCTTCATGATAACATATCTCGCAATAGTAATCATTTAGGACTTCCATCCAACGTCTTTGACTCATATTCAGTTCTTTCTGACTAAATATATACTTCAGGCTTTTATGATCAGTGAACACAGTGAATATGACCCCATATAGATAGTGCCTCCGTAATTTCAGTGCGAAGATTAAGGCGCCCAACTCTAAATCATGAGTCGTATAATTCTTTTCATGAGTTTTCAATTGGTTAGAAGCATAAGCAATGACTTTGCTTCCTTGCATTAACACACAACCGAAGTCGGTGTGTGAAGCATCACAGTATATTGAAAAGCCTTCTTTTCCATCTGGCCGAGCCAGTATGGGTGCTTGAGTATGTTTTTGTTTAAGAGTTTCAAAAGCTTCAGATTGTTTAGAACCCCATTCATACTTGACTGACTTGCGGGTCAGAGAAGTTAATGGTACAGCAATTCAAGAGAAATTTTGGATAAATCTCTAATAGTAACCAGCTAATTCGAGAAAACTACGGACTTCGGTTGGTGACTTCGGGATTTCCCATTTGGATATGGCCTAAATTTTGACAGGGTCAACTTGAATACCATCAGCGTTAAATGATATGACTGAGAAATTGAACTTCTGATTGCCAGGATTCACATTTTGAGAATTTAGCGTATAGCCTTTCTGTTCTCAGGATTTCAAGTAAGATTTTTAAATGATCGGCATGATCTTCTTTACTTTTGGAATAGATGTGGATATCTTCAATGAATACGAGAACGAATTTGTCCAAGTAAGGTTTACAGACTCGATTAATCATATCCATGAATGCTGCCGGTGCATTAGAAAGCCCAAACGGTATTACCGTGAACTCATAATGACCGTATCGAGTTCTGAAAGCAGTTTTAGAAATATCCTCTTCATGGACTTTCAATTGATGATAGCCAGACCGAAGAATTATTTTAGAAAAATAACGAGCTCCATGGAGTTGATCAAAAAGATCATCGATTCGTGGGAGTGGATAACGATTCTTTAATGTAACTTTGTTTAGTTCACGATAATCTATACACATACGCATCGAACTGTCTTTCTTCTTAACAAACAAGACTGGAGCTCCCTAAGGTGATGAGTTTGGTCTTATAAATCCCTTATCCAGAAATTGTGTAATTGCTTCTTCAATTCTGCCATCTTATTTGGAGCTAATCTATACGGGGCTTTAGGAATATGTGTCGTACCTGGTACTAGATTAATTAGGAATTCCACTTCTCTCTCAGGTGGAATTCCAGGCAGTTCATCAGGAAAGACGCCAGGGAATTTAGCCACAACTAACACATCTTCTATCTTCGTCTTAGTGTCGGTAGTTATAGAAACAAGGTATGCTAGGCATCTTTTTCGTAAGTATTTTGTGGCTTTCAACAAAGAAATTTTATTAAACAGAGCTGGATAACTTATCGCCATGATTGTAAGAATGTTGCCATTTGGCGAACGGAGTTCTATTGCCTTCTTATCGCACAGGATATGAGATTGATTAGACATTCCTAAGACAACGTCAAAACCTGCCAGAGTCATTGGCAACAATTTTGCAGGTATAACATGTCCTAATAATGTGATGTGGCAATTGTCGAGGATTTTCGAGATTTGGACGAGGTCACCATTTGCGGTTTCTACCACATATTTCTTGTCTAATTTAGCTAGAGTTTTATTTAACAGTCTAAAGAATCCATGATCTATAAAACTTTGGTTTACACAAGAGTCAAATAAAACTCGAGCATAAATATCATCAACAAGAAATGTACCCGTAATGACATCGGGCATACCTGCCGCTTCATGAGTGTTAAGAACAAATTCTCATGCATTCTTCTTCACTCCATCTGCAGGTTTGGGACCTGTACCATCAGCTTTCTTTAGCTTAGGACAATTGGTTTTAATGTGACCAGCTTCGCCACATCCAAAGCAAGTGATTGGCTTCCTCTTGAAGCAATCTTAGGTTTTGTGTCCGGACATTTTGCAAAAGTTGAAGAAGAGTCCAGCACGACATTGTCCCAAGTGCCTCCTTCTGCAACTTGAAACTCAGGGATAGAAGAATTGTTATTTCTAGTAGTAAAAGATGACTTCTTAATTCCACTTGGGCCTTGCCCAACTATTTCCTTCTTCTTCTTTCCTTCTTCCTGATTCCTAATCAGGCTAGTTGTTAATGATGCTCCTAGGTCCATGGCATCATCAAGATTTTAACAGTTTGCGACCATCACCATGTCGCAGATTTCTCCGATCAGACCCCAAATGTATCTTTTGATCAGATTGGATTCGTGGGTTGCAAGATGAGGAACGATTCTAGCATATTCCAGGAGTTTGGTAGCATACTCATGATGGTTTGTTCCAATCATTCTTAAACTTAAAATTTTTCCTTCAATTGGCCCCCTCTCATTCAGGGGAACATATTTGTTTTCCACTCTTGCCCTAAAGGCATTCCAGCCTATTGCGTGGGCTGCATCTCTGCCTTTGGTAGCAATGATGTTGTTCCACCATTCAAGAGCTTGATCTTTAAATAGATTGGAGGCATAAAGGATTTTATCCTCCTCAACACACTTACTGATTGCCAACACAGACTCATTCTTCTCTATCCACCTTAAAGTGCCTATTCCTCCTTTTCCAGAGAAATTAAAAGGTTTGCAGTTTTGGAACATCTTGTACGTACAGCCAACTACTTTCCTTTTCTTTTCTATATTCCAATAGTTATTACCCATACCCTAATCTTTAGAGGAGTTATGGTAATATTCTTCTCTCTCTCTATCTTCTTCGTTTTATGAGTTGTAGAGCCTTCTGGCTTTAAAGTGATTGGTTTCGATTGAGTAATCGTGCGAGTTTGTCGAGAATGAATAAATTGAGGAATTGAAGGTTGAATATATATTCTGTCAGCTTGTCTCTTTTCAAGCTCAGTAAAGATCATTGGACCGTGATCATTTTCTGGAGTTCAACACGAGAATTATTATTTTCAGCAGCATTTTCCACTGCTTTCTTTTTCTTTCCCCTAGTATTTTGAGAAGGTCCGGTATTTTTTGACATACTATCAAAAGAACAAGAATTGATTTAAAACAAACTCTTTTTATTGATAAAATATTTATACGTAGAAAATACACATATAGAAATCATTGTTTCTAAAAATTTCTAAAAATCTTCTCATCAAGAGCTTGGACTAATAAAGCATTCCGAGCTTCTACTTCAGCCTTTTCTCTTTCCAGTTCAGCAATTCAGTTTAGCAACATCCGTTCTCTTTCTCTTCCTGACGCATTCTCATTTATATGCGGAGCAGGAATATGAATCGTCTCATAATAAGGAACGTAAGGTATATTAAAATCAACACGTTCTTCTCCTTCGGAATTTTCATAAGACATTTCAGCGTTTCCCTCATGAAAATTTTATGAATATACAGGAGTGATGTTATAGCTTCCAGCATAATGAAAACTTATAGAAGTATTATAGGGAACACTAGAGTTTCCTATTTCTCCGAGGCTTCTAAAAGTAGAACTTTCAGTTTGCTCATTAAGTTCTATCATTTGTTTTACGTTCGAAGTAACTAGCAGAACCAAAAATTCCGAAAATCATCATATCTTGCTGAATTGATAGAATTTGATAAAATTGAACCGTAGGAATGTGTAGGAACTGATTAGGAATACTTCTATCGGATCAATTTCATCAAATGAATCCAAAATCAATCGAAAATGATCAAAAATTCTCCATTTTTATCAAGAACACAAAAAGATGAAAAATATTCAAAATCTCTGAAATTTGATGTTGATTGGACACGAAAACACCACGAATCTTCTGCTAAGCAAGAGAAACAGCTCTGATACCACTTGTAGGTCCCTAATTCGGTGTGTGACGGATCTATAGACTCGCGATACGACACGGTGATAACGTGTGGAATCCATGATCAACGTGCTCATGTAACTCAATCGACAACGGTGTAAATAAACGCTTTGTATTTCCACCACAATATCAGGTTACAATAAACCTGTCTCTAATCAGTTCCTCTGATATCGTCTCTCTGTGGTCTGTGTATTTGTTCTGTCTCAGTAAACACCTATATATAAGCACTGTTCGGCACCAGGCGAACTTATTAAGTTCGCCTCTAACAGGCTAAGCGAACTTAATAAGTTCACCTCTGATAGACTTAAGCGAACTTATTAAGTTCGCCTCTGATAGACCAGGCGAACTTATTAAGTTCGCCTCTGATAGGCTAGGCGAACTTGTTAAGTTCGCCTCTAGCAGAACTTACACAGAATTTTATCAACAGTTACAAAATATGTCCTAACAGACTCCCCTATAACTGTTGCTAACAATTCTATCAATTACAAGTCAAAGACTCTAAGACTAAGAAATAATATCTTCAAGCTCGTTGTCACCAGAATATGCTCCAACAGACTCCCCCTTGACAACAGCTTTAGAAGATTGTCATCCGTCTTCATATATCATCAAACACACTGTAGTCCTCATCTTGTTCATCTGCACACTCTCTTTTTATCTAGAAGAAAACTTAGGAGAAGGACCCCTTATCAACTTCTGTCTGCAATATTCAGTTTTTGCAAAGGAGAACAACCAAGAATAACCAACAATTAAGATTTCCACCAAACACACTGTAGTCTTCATCTTGTTCATCTGCACACTCTCTTTTTATCTAGAAGAAAACTTGGGAGAAGGACCCCTTGTCAACTTCTGTCTGCAATATTCAGTTTTTGCAAAGGAGAACAACCAAGAATAACCAACAATTAAGATTTCCATGGAAGCTGGAAAAATAAAACCTTTTTGTTTTTTTCAAACATAAGAAACACAAAATCTTTTTGGTTTTTCTCTGTACAAACTAAAATGTAAAATACAAAATCACATCTTTTTGATCGAACATCACGAGTAAGAAGATCATATCAGTAAATATGAGATATCAATCACACATCTTGGATATAAAATCCATATCATATCAAATGGTATCCTATGTCATTCTTTCAAGCCTTGACCAATCAAACCAATATCTTTGAAGATTATCACACTCTATCTTTTCAAGACTTTTATATTGCATGCTATGATACGCGATAAACATTCAAAGAAAATAGGATCAGGTTGTGACACATAAATTCAAATTGTCAATATTATAAGATTTGAAACTAAAGCATCTCATTCCCACTTTCTTGTGAGTTAAGGTACCATTTTAAGTATGAAATACAACGTGTACCCCACTAGTATGCCAACAGAAAGTAAATGCACTATCTTCAAGACATATGAGATTTTACTAAAGATTATCCGAATTTCCAGAATGAGGAGACATCACTTAGCACATGAATAGCAGAATCCAAATTGGATTGTATAGGAATCAATGAGATTCAAAATCGAATGATTCAATGTTTTGGCTTATATATGTGGAATCATAAGATTCAGGTACGTGGATCCAACTGTTATTTGGATTATGAATTCAATGGAATCAGTAAAGATGATTTATCAATATGATCCAAGGGCTAGTATATGTTTGACATATGTTGTCAGGTACATATCTTGATTATACTTCAAATTGCATGCTTTTCGGGAAATGGGCACTGAAGCAAATCGAAAGAATAGTGCTAAGGACATAACCCGAAACTGATCTCATAGGAAAATATTTATTAAAATCTAATATTCTTTATCTGATAGTGATCTTTTAACACACACACCCAGGCATAAAATGGGTTAAAATCACAGTTGTAACATATACAATTATGTTTTCACATTACTAATGGTTTAGTGACGCTTTTAGTCTACTGACAATTCAAATTATATGCATACACAACACTATCATTTCATATTTGTGCAGTCTCTGAAGTTTATATCAAAACATATAATTCAGATATATTAACATAAAGCATCAACCAGTCAATCTAAGGTCATGTGTGAAAGAACATCTACTGATGTACTATCATCTCTTCTTTAACTTCAAGTAATGTCGATTTTCTCTTTTTCAATTTGTTTGGATTTTTCAAAATCTTTTTCAAAGAAAGTAAAACAAACGAAAATAAACCTTCCATGAAAACATTTGAAGAAAAACATTTTACTTGGTTACTCAGGATTAAGCAAGTCAATCAATTAAAAAGCTCAAACCGATGTAATCCTGTAATTGAATGCCTTTGCCTTTGTCACCAACACAGTTCTGTACTCCCCCTGTCCTGTAGACTCCCCCTCAACTAGTCAAATGGTTGCATCAATGAATTTATGCTCACCATTGTCATCCTAAGTTTCGGGTTATCATTTGGACTTTGTAAAACTTGCAAAACATTGTGTGTGACATATTCTCCCCCTTGAGCATCAAGTCGTTGAATCAAAAATATTCTCAGTTATCAACAACTCGTTACTCTTGCAGATGTCATTCCCTGTCATGTGCTTAGAACCACCACTATCAACAACCAAAATGGTATTAATAGTCCCTCTTGGTAAATCCTGCACATCTAACAAGAAACATTAATTTGAAATTGGGACCCAAGCCATGCTAGTCATGGGTCGCCCATATGTATCAAAATAATAAACCTCACTCCATTCACAATCGAATCTCTCATCGATTTTCGGAGATTGTTCCGACGAGTCAGAAACAGAAACTTTAGATTTCCAAACATACTTCTTTTCATTAAGTTCTTTTTGCTTAAAATGTGAAGTGTTTGAACATTTTCTTTCATTTGAAAATTGATTTGATTGTGAAAACTCTTGTTGTTCTAAAAGTTTTCTCAATCTTCTGTTTCTCCTCCGTCTTTGAGGTCTAGAAAGCCTAACCTCATATTTTGAATTACCCTTTGGTGTATCACGAGGTTTAACCACATTTGGGTTAACATAAGGCATACCATGAGTTCTTACCTTTTCTGGAGTAACATGTCGGTTACCTTTGGCGTTGTGAGGACAAGCAATCCGAATATGACCAACAATACCACAAGAAAAGCAAGATATCGTCTCACAATATTCTCTCATATAAGGAATCTTCACACGATAAGAAGCATTTGAAGAAGATTCTCCTACATGAACTTCTTTTGGAGTTTGAGACGGAATACACTTTTTCTCAACAGGTTTTGATTCAGGCTTTATCTTCTCAGGAACTACATGCTTCTTTCCTTTATTTTTGTAAGGACAGTTCACCACAATGTGTCCTATCTCATTACAATGAAAACATGTACGCCTGTCTTTATAATCTCTGACATATGGAACTCTCCTAGAGTTTGAAGAACTTCCAAATGAATAATTTCCAGATGAATTAGAATCAACCTTTGAGTCTTCATTCTTAACCTCTTTAGGTATCCCCTCTACCTTAGCTTCATCAAAATATTCATCATCACTATCATCAGAATACACCATATCTTCACCTGTGACTGGATTCACTTTCAACACAGTCTTAGGATCTAAATCCTCATCGTTTATAATCTCAGGTGCAACAGAATAATTTCCGTTGAATGGTGGAGGAACATAGCCAATACCACTAGTTCCCTTCCCCTCTTCAGTATTATTATGATAATGTTCTAATAAGAATGATGAATTTCCAAAGCTTTCTAACTTTATGTGTAATCTGATCACCTCTGCTTTAGATTCAGCTAGTTCCTTATCTTTCTCAACAAGATCATTATTTCGTTTCTCAATTTCTGCGAAGGACATATCCAGGTGATATCCCTGCTCTTTGATCTTCAAAGTTAGAGAACTTATATCCCTCTTCAGTGATTCTATTCTCTTAATACACACATTCTCATTATCCTTTAATTTCTGATTTACCGTGTGCATCTATTTCATATCACAAATGAGGTTTACATTGTCATCCATAACCCTCATCATTTTATCCTTAACTGAAACACAGTTAGAACAAAACGTTTCAGAGTTAGAAAATACCTCAGGTTTTAGTTCTGAAGAAGATGCACTAGTTTCCATGAATACATTATCATCAGCTTCACTCTTTTGTTCAACAATGACAGGCTCTGCATCAGTTTCTAATTCACTCAGATCATCTTCAACTGTCTGAAAACTTTCTTCACTCATCACATCAGTCTCAGTAGATTGAGTACTTTCACCAGAACGAATACTCTCACTATCAGTTAAATCTGCAGAAGAATCACTTTGAGAATAACTCGGCTTCTCCAATACTTCTTTGATCAAGACTACAAACGCTTGAGAAGTTGCTTCACCCTTTTTCTTTAATGATTCCCATAGATCTCTTGAAGTTGGACACTTCCCGAGACTATGAATGATTTCTTTTGGTAAAGACATCGTTAAAGTTTCACGCGTCTTCATCTCTCGATCAAACTTCTGCTTTTCTACTTTAGTAAGAGCTGTCACTGGTTTAGGAACATCATAATATCCCATATAGTCATAAGTAGGATGCACATATCCTTCAAATATGGAAGTCCAAAAGTTTTCATCAGTTGCTGATACGAACTGTTCGAACCGGACTTTCCAGCTACGAAAATCTGATATGCACAAAAGTCTCGGTGGCGTAGTTCCAATCTCATTTTTTTAAGAACACTAGCTAAGTTCGCCTGCCTAAGCGAACTTAATAAGTTCGCCCGACTGAGCGAACTTGACCCGAGCGAACTTGACCCCAAGCGAACTTGTTAAGTTTGCCTGAACTTCACCAAGCGAACTTATTAAGTTCGCCTAATACGGAGTGAAGCGAACTTATTAAGTTCGCCTCTCTAAGTTTGCTTGCAACAGAATGGCTAACTTCGCATGCATCAGCTGTTCAACCAAAACACGAACCAAAAATTCCGAAAATCTTCATATCTTGCTGAATTGATGGAATTTGATTAAATTGAACTGTAGGAATGTGTAGGAACTGATTAGGAATACTTCTATCGGATCAATTTCATCAAATGAATCCAAAATCAATCAAAAATGATCAAAAATTCTCCATTTTTATCAAGAACACAAAAAGATGAAAAATCTTCAAAATCTCTGAAATTTGATGTTGATTGGACACGAAAACACCACAAATCTTTTGCTAATCAAGAGCAACAGCTCTGATACCACTTGTAGGTCCCTAATTCGGTGTGTGACGGATCTCTAGACTCGCGGTACGACACGGTGATAACGTGCGGAATCCATAATCAACGTGCTCGTGTAACTCAATCAACAACGGTGTAAATAAACGATTTGTATTTCCACCACAATATCAGGTTACAATAATCCTGTCTCTAATCAGTTCCTCTTATATCGTCTCTCCTGTGTGTTCTATGGTCTGTGTATTTGTTCTGTCTCAGTAAACACCTATATATAAGCACTGTTCTGCACCAGGCGAACTTATTAAGTTCGCCTCTAACAGGCTAAGCGAACTTAATAAGTTCACCTCTGATAGACTTAAGCGAACTTATTAAGTTCACCTCTGATAGACCAGGCGAACTTATTAAGTTCGCCTCTGATAGGCTAGGCGAACTTGTTACGCCTCTAGCAGAACTTACACAAAATTTTATCAACAGTTACAAAACATGTCCTAACATTCTTGCAACCTCATAGCCTCTTGGGTCCTTGCTGGGATTGTTAAGAGGAAGCTCAGATAGAGTCTTGATATCTTTGCTTGGCATTTTGAAGATAGCCTTGCTTAGACACCTCATCTTCTGTCCTTTAACGTCTGTCAAGGTGAACTCATTTTCTTCAGCATTGTAGGACCAACTGATGAATGGAGAGTGGGATTTGAGAGGTATTGCATTAATGATTTCATCTTTGCTGGGGTTGAAGTGATGTTTGATCACCAGCAACAGATGTCTCCCATCTTCATTCTCGGGCTCATGAGCTTCACCCAGCTCCATTATTCTTCTGAGATCTGAATCTGGAAGTTGCAATATCTCTTGAACAGTTGAATAGAGTGATCTTCTCTTTTCTGTTCTTCCCCTGAAGACTTCAAACCTTTGATCTTGAGTGCTGTAGGACCAGTTGACAATTTCTCTTGAGTCTTCTGGTTTAGTAGTAGGTTTTTTTTCTTCTTGGGAGGTTGTTGATGAGTAAGAGCTGGGTGGGAGGATTTGGACTTTGTTGGTGGAGAGGAGGAAGGTCTAGGATGGAGAGTGGAAGGTTGTTAGATAGAGGAAGTTGTGGATGAGGGAGAAGGCTTGGGTTTCTTTTCTTTCTTTTCTTCTTCTTGATTGATTACCCTCTTGTTTGAGCCTTTCTTCCCCAGTCTTTCTTCCTCTTCCTTTTTGACTTTAAGGTAAAGGGATTGCAGGTTCATGAAATTCATGGGACCCAGCCTTTTTCCACTCTCTCCTCTAGCCTTTAGGAAGTCAATCATGACCTTCCTTTCTTCATGGGTTCTTTTGTTGAAGGCAATGGTCTTCTTGGATTTCTGTTTGGCTTTTTCTTCTTCTTCAGCCCTTTTCTTATTTCCCAATTGACCCTACTGACCCATGAAGGCTCTGTAGATCTCTTTATTTGATAGTTGCTCAAGGTAGTCTGCATCCTCACCTTGAGAAATCATAGCTTCTATCCACTCCTCTCTTATTTCTTTTGCTAGCTCAGAATCAGTTATTATGAACTTGGCCTCTTCCTTCTTCTTTATTAAATTGTTCCTGCAATTGAAGAGCAAGAGCTTCATCTTCTTGAATTTGATAGACTGCAGGAATCTTGACTTTCAGATCATCCAACTGTTTAGCATACAGCTGGATCTGTTGTTCTCTGAGGAGAATGGCCGCTTTTATTTCTTGAGCTTTTCTTAGTTCAGCCATCTCCTCTTCTTCTTCTTCTTCTTCTTCTTCTTTCATCCCTTTCCTTCTTCTCTTTCAATAATTTTTCTTCATCTTCTTCTGTCATAGGTCTTTTCCCCTTGTCTTTGCTGGATGCCTCTACTTCAGCTTCATGGACCACAACATCAGATGTAAGAGATGTTGTTGGGATCTCAGCTTCAACCTCATTGACACAAGGGATAGGACTGCTTCACTTTCTTCATTTTCCCATTCATTTCCATATATAGCTTTAAAGACCTCTTTGATATTTTGAGCAGCCATTTTTCTTGACCCTTCTGCTGCATTCAGAATGACAGTTGGTGAGGAGGAAAGGGATAGATCTGAGTCAGAGTCATTCATTGCATGCGATTCCTCCTTATAAAGAGAAGTTTTGATGAGTTTGATCATTTCTTGACTTTCTAAGGAGTTGATGTTGCAGATGAGTGATCTGAGCTCAAAGACCTTGTGCAGGAAGTCTGAAGGTAGAAGTAAGATCTCTTTGATGTTGATTGAGAGAGAAGATCCATTGCTTAGGAAGAAGGTAAAGTCAGAGGAATCAGTGCTCACCCATCCTAGCACTTCCAAGTCCCTGACCATGATGTTGTACAGGAATCTTCGCCAGCAGATAACTTCTTCTTCAGTTAAAGCACTGCTCCTGATTAAGTCAAGTCTTCTTGGAGTCAGTCTTTGTTCTGCTGTTAATGAAGATTCAGGATAAGCCACCCTATTTGCTTCTTTTAGTAGTCTTTCAAACAAGGGCATATTATCCTCCATTAAGTCATAGAACCTGCCGATTGCAAGTTCTGCTGAGAGATTTGATGAAGTGTTGATACATCTTGTCAGATACAGATTAAGAACCTAGAGGGCATTAAGAGTGTTCCAGTTTAGCTCTTCTACTCCACTAAACTCCCATCCAATCCAGAATCTCTCAGCTATGCCGTCATACCCCCAAGCTAGAATGGAGTCGAATTCTAGCTTGTTTAAAGTTAGTGAGAATTGGGGAGTAGATGTTTGACTTAATATGGCTGCAGCTTCAGGAAGTATGCTGAATGATGGAGGTGTGTCTTCATGGAGAGTTTCATCTTGCAACACCTCATCAACAGCTCGGACAACTAACTTCCAATCCTCAGTGATATCTTCCTTTTCATCTACTGAGTCTGGCAAGTCATGGATTTGAACAAAAGCAGGTTTGTATAGCGAACTTTGAAACACAGCCTGCTCTTGTATCCATTCTTCTAGGCTGTCCGCATCATCTTCCTTGGTAACTACCTCCCCCTTTTGGGTTGCATCAGTGCATAGAGTGTTATCTGTTTGAGTGCCCACTGATATAAGGGAGGGAGTAGGCACATTTGGGCATTGATGGGCTTCATGAATAGAGACTTGGTGCCTTAGTTTGGACACTTCAGCCTCTAGCATTGCCACCCTGGCCGTCAATTCCAAATTATGAAGTTTCAGTCTTTCCTCATCCACAGTTGTGGAATCCTTGGAGTTAGATGGGGCCTTAGGCCTAGCCTATGCATCCCTATCACCCTGGTTTTCTTGGCACCTGGGATTCCTCTCAGTGAAGAGTGTTTCAAAGGAAACATCCTCACTGTGAGTTGCCGTGGTTAGGGTCATAGTGATGTTGTCACTGTCCTCCTGGGCAGTTGATGTACCAGGAGTAGTGACAGCCCTATCCACATTCACTCTGTCAGTACCACTAGAGTGAACCTTCTTGGGTGATGAACTTATGTTAGGTGCACCAGCAACCAAGTTAATCAATACCTCCAAGATAGTGGTTGTTGGAGAAGGTATATCATCTTGACTAGGTGCCTCTACACTTAAGTTCAGAGAAGAGAAATAATGATATGGCTCAGCGGGTTGTTCTATGGATCCGGGATGTGATCCTGATCTTAATAGAGAAACTTCCAGGAAGTCTCTCTAATGGTGTGGCTATCCCTTTTGATGTTCTCATCAGAATGTTGGGATTCTGAATGAGGGCTTTGAGGTTGGGATTGGGCCTTTGAGACAAGAAGATAAGAGTCTTCTTGCTCCTTTTTCTAGTGTATGTCGTTGCAACTGGGGCCCTTTGTTCCAGTTGAACGATAACATCCAAAACAGATGTAAGTGATTTTTGTACCTGTACATCCTTAGAAGTTTGCACAGGGGTTCGAGCAATGGAAGCAGCTTGTTGTTCAGGATTTGAAGTGGAGGGTGTGGGATCAGTATCAGCTGGGATTGCTGAACTGTCACCCTGGGTATTTTGTATGTTTACCATTGTAGATAACAATGGAACATTGACCCCTGAGAACTTTTTGGAAACAGTTCTTATACTTTGAAAAATATTATTTTTATGACCCAACATGATGTAGACTCTTGCAGGTTTTGAGAGATCTTTTAGTTCCTTTTTGAAAACCTCCTGCAAGAATCTGGGGTACATAAAAAAGTGTTGCTTTGCACCCACTTGAAGGTTATATCTTAAACCCTCAAAAATGAGGTGTGCAAAGTTGAAACCTTAACAAGTAATCATACCGTGAACAGCAGAGGCAAGTGTAGAGCTCACTTGAAGCCATCCACTTCTCTTCTGAGATATGCATTGTAGAAGAGTGTGGCAGAGATACTTCCATGGAGGGCCCATCAGTGCCTTCTCGATTATGTACTCATTTTGATTTCCAGTGTACCCTATGGATACAAAGGTCCTCATGTATTCTTCCTTTGAGTATGAGATGGCTGCCCCCTCATCTTGAAGCTGAAGATGTTTTCGGAGAGTAGCTTCAGAGATGATGATGTCCTTGCCGTCTACCTTGGCTTTTATTTGGGGAATCCCCTATTCGGTAGAGTAGACGACGGTGTTCTAAAAATCCTCCATATGAGGAATATAAATGGTAGGGTTGACTGTTAGTGCAAAATGTATCTTTGATTGGCATAGAAAATCAATCATATCATCGAATCCCTCGGACTTCTTTCATTTGGTTAAGTATGCCGTGAGGTTGTGATATGGGGAGAACTTATCATCAGGATTGTTTATGTCTGCCATTTTTGTTGGTTTGGAGGGAAAGGGAAAGATTTTGAAGGGTGGTTAGGAATGGAAGGCTTTGAATGTTGTGGGGGCTTGAGAGAAAGTGATGGGAGTTAGGGCGAAATTGAATGTGAAGGGGTGGTGAAGAAATTTGATTTGTTCTTATAATAGGAGAGGAGGGAAAAGCAAAATGACTTGTAGAGTACAACCTCATTCACCTTTTTATTGTTACAGCTGTAATACCCTATAGCAGTCATGGCAAAGACTGAAAGGAATTTTTATAGCGGCTAAAAGTTAATTTAGACTTATTTTTACCCATCAGCAGCAAACTTGGTTACTGCGGATGGTTAAGCCTATCCGCTGCAAGCTTGGTTGCAGCGGATAGTTAAGTCTGTCAGTAGCAAACTCTATTGCTGCTGATGAATGCAATGATCCGCAGCAAGGGTGTTGCTGCTGACTGCCTTAAAGCTATCCGTAGGAAACTTGTTCCTGCTGATAACTTAAAGCAGTCAGTGGCAAAAACTCTGCTGCTGATTATTAAACCTTTCAGCAGCAAAAATGGATGCTGCTGACTTGTAACTTTTATTTATAACAAAAGACAAACATATTTACAAAGACAAATTTTAGATACATATTTTAATCAAAGTTCATCATACCAATAGATTTAACTAAATATCTAAATCTAGCTTCATGAAACGGTTTTGTAAACAAATCAACATATTGCTCATTGGTATGAACTTTGGTTAAAATAATTCTCTTTTTCTTAGCTTGATCTCTTATGAAATGATACCTGATGTCAATGTGCTTTGTCTTGGAGTGCTGCACCAGATTGTTTGTGATTGATATAGCACTCATGTTGTCAATATGAATGGGAGTTGCCATGAAAGTCATCCCATAATCCGGCATTTGATTTTGCATCTAGATGACTTGTGCACAGCAACTTGAAGCTGCAATGTATTCTGCTTCTGCTGTAGAAGTTGAAACACATGTTTGCTTCTTGCACTGCCACGAAATAAGTCTTCCTCCCAGAAACTTACATCCCCCTAAAGTGGACTTTTTGTCCAAGTTGCATCCCCCATAATCATTGTCAGTGTATGCATACAGATTAAACTTATCATTTTTAGAGTACCATAGCCCAAGTCTTGGAGCACCCTTTAGGTATCTAAAAATTCTCTTGACAGCTTGAAGATGTGAAATATTTGGAGCTGCTTGAAATCTTGCACAGAGACATACTGCAAACATGATATCTGGCTTTGAGGTAGTGAGATACATGAGAGACCCTATCATTGCACAGTACTGATGTTGATTAGTGTCTTGACCATATTTGTCTGGAGTCAGCTGATGGTGTACTTGCATAGGGGTTCGAGCAGCAGAGCAGTCAGTCATCTTGAATCTTTCTAAAATGCTCTTGACATATTTAGATTGGCTGATGAAGATTCCATTTGGGACTTGTTTGACTTGAAGACGCAGAAAGAAATTTAGGTCACCCATTGAGCTCATTTCAAACTTTGAGTGCATAAGGATCTTGAAGTCTTTACGCAGCTTCTTCCTTGTTGATCCAAAGATGATATCATCTACGTAGATTTGAACCAGTAAGATTTCTCCCCCTTCATCTTTGATAAACAAGGTCTGGTCAATGGCACCTCTTTTGAAGTTGTTGCTTAGCAGATATCCAGACAAAGTTTCATACCAAGCTCTTGGGGCTTGATGTTAGCCATATAGAGCTTTGTCTAGTTTGAACACTTGGTTAGGATCTGCAGGATCTATAAAGCCTAGAGGCTGCTTGACATATACTTCTTCACCAATCTTCCCATACAGAAAGGCACTCTTGATATCCATTTGATAGACCATGAAATTCTTGGATGCAGTATATGCCAGGAAGATTCTGATGGCCTCCAGTCTGGCAACAGGAGCAAAGACTTCATCATAGTCAATTGCCTCTTCCTAAGTGTAGCCTTGAGCTACAAGTCTGGCTTTGTTCTTGACTACAATGCCTCTCTCATCTTGCTTGTTCCTGAATACCCATCTTTTGCCAATGGCTGATTGACCAGGTGGAAGATCAATAAGCTTCCAGACATCCTGTCTCTTGAATTACAGCAACTCTTCCTGCATTGCCTCAATCCAGCTAATGTGTTGCACAGCTTCATCTATCTTCTTGGGTTCCACCTGAGATAGAAAACATGAAAATAAACATATATTGGCCTCATGAGATTTTCTTCTTGTTAGAACTCCTTGGTGAACTTGGCCAAGGATAATATCCAGAGGATGTTCCTTGTTGATCCTTTGAGCTGGTACCACCTCCAGCTGTATCCCTTGTTCAAGATTGCTTTGATTTTGATTAGGGATTTCTTCATTCATGGTTGAAGAGTCTTCAAGATCAACAGCTACATCAGTGTTATCAGCAATAGTGTTTGCAGCATCTACAACATTTACCGAAGAGTCTTCACTAAAATTTTCATTTTCAGACAGGCTGCTGCTGGTGACATTTGAGAGTGTGGTTCTGGCTGTACTTGCTTCAATGGCTTCCATAACAGATGGAGGATCAATAGATGGTCTTCTCAGACTAATAGAAGATTTTGGAAAATCCAGTCTGTAGTCAGAGGAGGTGGAAGCAGGTGCTTGAGAGGAGGAAGACTCCATATTTGAGAAGATGAGAGGCTCAAATATTTGGGTGAAGGAGTCTATGTCAAAAAGCCAGTTTGGGCCTTTTCCCTGTTCACAGACAATGTGTTCTCTGCATTCCACATTGGCTGATTCTTCCACAATTCTTGTTCTTGAGTTGAAAACTCTGTAGGCCTTGGATTGGGAGGAATAGCCCACAAAATATCCTTCATCAGATTTGGCACCAAACTTAGGAAGAACCCCATGTGTGATTAGAATTGTGCATGGACATCCCAAAGGTTTTAGAAATCCAATGTATGGGACTATTTGGAACCATAGTTCATAAGGTGTCTTGTTGAGAGGCTTGACTATGAGAATTCTATTTTGCACATAGCAGGCTGTGCTTACTGCTTCTGCCCAAAATGTGAGAGGCAGTTTTGAGTCAGCCAACATAGATCTTGCTGACTCAATTAGAGTTCTGTTTCTTCTTTCAGCAACTCCATTTTGTTGAGGAGTTCTTGGAGCACTGTATTGCCTTTCGATTCCCTTGCTCTCACAGAAACAGTTCAAAGTGTGGTTCTTGAACTCTGTGCCCTGATCACACCTTATTATCTTCTCCTTCTGATTGCTTTGATTCTCTACCCTAAGAATGTAGGATTTGAGAATTTCAGCAGTTTCATCTTTAGTTCTTAAGAAGTATACCCATGATAATCTGGTGTAGTCATCAGTTATCACCAGACAATATGACTTCTTACCCATTGACATAATATTTATAGGACTAAAGAGATCCATATGCAGCAGATATAGTGGAGTATCATTTGTATTCAAAGTCTTGGGATTGTGAGAACTTTTGTGTTGCTTTCCCTTCAGACAAGCAATGAAGTGATCTTCTAGCTGGAATTCTTTATCATGAATCCCTCTGACAAGATTGTCCTTCACCAATTTGTTGATGGTTTTGATGTTAATGTGGCTTAGTATCCTGTGCCAGAGAGCTGATTCATCAACTGAGGCTTTTGACAGAAAACAGGATACACTGCCAGATGGAGTGACCTCATTCATGTCAAGCACATAAAGATTTTCTTTTCTCTGAGCAGTTAATAAAGTCTTCTCCGGAGGAGGTTTGGATAAGCCAGGAGATGTCACAAAGCATTCTTTGTCTGTGAAGAGCATCCAATGCTTTTGATTACATACCTGGGAAACACTCATGAGATTGAAGTCCAATTCCTTGACATAATTTACCTTATCAATACTCATTCTTTCATTTGACACAGTCCCTTGTCGAGTGATAGATCCTGCTTTTGAGTCACTCCCAAAGGAAACATATCCTCCATTGAAGTGTCTGAAGTTGGAGAGGATGGATCTGTTGCCTGTCATGTGCCTGGAACAACCACTGTCAACCACCCAGGTGTTATTCTTGTGACTTGGCTGCCCTTGCATATGAGTGAGATCTAGTTAGTGGGAGGAACCCAAGAGCTTGCATCCTTGAAGAAAAGGGTTCTTGGAATATCAGATTCAGCATGTGTGCATTCGACAGAGCCAATGATGATTCTTGAAGGGATAGAAGTTGGGATCTTGGCTTTCCATTGCTGAGGAGATGGTTTTCCAGTTCTCTTTGCTCTGTCAGCAGCTGATTTTGCTTTGGCTGCGGATGAATTTGCTTTATCAGCAACAGATTTTGCTGCTGATGACTTTGACTTATCAGCAGCCGATTTTGTTGCTGCTGAGGACTTTGGCTTATCAGCAGTAGATTTTGTTTCTGCTGATGGTTTTGCTTGAGCAGCAGCAGACTTGATTGCTGCTGAAGGCTTGTCCTTTTGTTTCTTGGGCTTGGCTTGATTACCAACATTTTTGCTGGCTGCTGATGGTTTAACAAACAATGTGTGTTTATCCTTCTTTGCCTTGTTGACGGAGTACTTCTCTGTAGAAGTTCTCATGCTGATGGGCTTTTGTTTAGGAGGGGCTTGATGAAGGATCTGGTTGAAGGGATTAAAATCACAATTTGCAGCAAAGCGGTCTGATTCACCACAGATGATGCAAGATTGTTGAGGCTTTGGAACCTGCTTCCTTGGTGGGGAAAGAGAGTTTATGAAATGAGTTGCCTTGGCTTCAGAACTCCTTACCTTTTTGTTCTTGTGTGTCTTCTCAAAAGCATGTTGTTTGAGGTTTCTTTGCTGCTGAAGGTAGTAGAAGTAGGTGCTGGCAGTGTGGTTGTATTTTCCACAAACAAAGCATGATTTAGCTAGTTTGTCCCTTGAAAGGTAAACATAGTCCTTTCTTTTGAATAGGTCTTTAAAGTTCTAGGGGTGAGCTTTGTTGTGCTCAAAGGTGTCTTCTTCCAATGTCTTTTGAACATATGGAATTATTTCTCTAGGCGCATGACATATGTCAAACACCTTTCTTTGAGGCTTTGAGTTGTTTGAGGTTGAAGACTGCCCCTTTTCAACATTTAGCTTTCTTCCTTCTGGATGATAGCTGATTTTGATTTGGTTGAAAGGCATAGGAACCGGAACAGCAGGTAAAGGGACAGGAGCACTTGTTTGAATGAATTTAAGAGCAGGTGGTTCTGATACTGGTACTGGTGATGAGGCCTCCTCAATTTTAGTGGACTCTGAGCAAGTTGACTCAGATTCTGATGAGGTAGTGCATTCTTGCACCAGTGGTTCATGTCTTGAAGGATCAAGATCTCGGTTGGCCTTTTCAAGATTTGAGAGATTGAAGCTTGGTTCATGGATGAAAACGTAGTCAGCAGGAGGTGCAACGGCTTGATATTGTTCAGCGTGATACCCCAGACCAGTTTTTACCTTGTCATGAATTTGAGCATCCAAAAGTCTTTGCAGCTTTTTGGATGCAAATTCATATTTGTCAACATGAACTTTCTGTTCTGCCAATTCTGCTCTGGTAGATTTTAATCTAGCCAGTAGATCATCAATCCAAGTTTCAAGATTGGTTTGTTCATGTTTTAGTAATGAAATCTCTTTCTTTAGGCAGTTAATTTTTTCTTTATAACTGTTTTCTACTTTTGTGAATTCAGATTTCATTTGATAAAACTCTTCATTTTGATCTATAAGGTTTTGATTATGCTTTCTGTAGCCTAACACCTTATCAATACAAGCTTGGTAACAGAGATGTTCATATACCTGAGGCGGTATCTCAGTTGTGTCTGCCATAAGAGCTTGGTTGTTAGCAGGCAGATCTTCATATTGGAAGCTGCAGTCAAAGTCAGATGTTCCAACAGCTGCACAAGCTACAGTTTGAGCTGGAGGAGTAGCTTGTTGCTGTTGTTATCTTGGTTGGGCCTGGTGAGCTTGTCATGGTTGAGGAGCTGCTGGGTTTGCCCTAGGTGCCTTGCATTCTCTAGCAAAATAACCCAGTTGGTTACAGTTGTAACGTCTTAGTTTGCTTTTATCCAAGCCAACTCTGGTGTTGGAGTTGTTACTTGGAATGGGTCTTCCGGTTCTAGAGTAGAACCTTTTTGCTCTTATAGATAGCATGGCATACGAGTGCTGTATGTCCATTTCTTCTAATTCATATGGATGGAAGCATTCCAGATCCTCCTTGATAAATGACATGTTGCTTGAGTTTTCAGAAACAAAAGCAGCAGAGGTTGAGGTTTGAGGAGGGGCTTCTAGGAGAAATGGTGATGTGTTTGTTTGAGAGGTTGGAGTTTGGGGATGAGTGATGATGGGAGGATAATAGTTGCTTGAACTAGGACCTGAGTGGTAAGAATGGAGGGCAGAGGAGGTGGTGGTGGATGTTGAGGCTGTTTGGTAGCTTGAGCTTCTTTCATTTGCCTGAATCATCTCTAGCTCATAGGTTTTTAGCATTCCAAAGAGCTCAGTCATCTGGAGAGTTTTCAGATTCTCAGTTCTTCTGATGGACACTGTGTAAAGTGTCCAGCAGCTCGGTAGAGACCTGATGAACTTCTTGAGAATATCTTCATTCTCCAGCTTCACCTTTTAGCACTGCAGCTCACCTACAAGATAGGTAAATCTGTTATATAAAACCGTTAGAGACTCACCTTCCTTCCAGATGAAGTTCTCATACTGCTGCTTAAGAAAGTCTCTTCTGTTTTCTTTGACTTCTTCTGAACCAACAAACATTTTTTCAAGAGCCTCCCATAGCTCCTTTGTAGTTTTATAACCTCTGAAGTTATGAAAAACTTCATTTGGTAAGCACATCTTGATGGCTCCCAAGGCTTTGAAGTCTACCTCCATTTTCTTGATGTCTTCATCAGAGTACTTGGAGGGTTCTTTGGGAACCAGTGTACCTCCGGAATCAGCTGAGGACACCATGGGTATGTATGGTCCATCTTTAATGGATTTCCACATCCCATATTCCTGATAGCAGAAGAAGCTTTCCATTCTGTTCTTCCACATATCATAGTCTTCCCCAGACACCAGTCTTGGTGGCCTGTTGATGCTTTCGATATCTTCAAATCCATTATTTTGAGCCATTTTGTTTGATTTGCTGATAGTGAGAGACATTAACAAAGAGATAGTTTAGAATAGAACCGAAGAATGATTAAACAAGTGTGAGTTTGTTTAATCTGTGAGACAAAGTTTTGATACCACTTATAGGATCGGTAAATACAAGATGGTTCTATTCCAGTTGAGATTGGCGGAAACAATCACAACTTAATCAAAGTAAACAAGTAAACACAAGAAGTACTGATAAATGCAATTTGTATTAAGCTTCAATGGTTACAAGATTACAGAGAAAACTCTAAGAAAAGTACTAGGGTACAATGACTCTAAGTACTACTTATATAGTAACTTAGAATCAAGACAGACCCTTGATTCTAAGGATCAGATCTAACACAAACCGTTGATCTTGTATTGAAGCTATTCTACATGTACAGACAATAATAATAACTATGCTAGTTAACTTTTCTCAAACGTGTTCTTAGGCATTATTGCTTGCATGCTTGGAGAAGAGCGTTGTAGTGCTTTATTGTCTGCACCAGTGACATTCTTTCTGCGTGGAGTGTGTCAGTGGTGCAGCAGAAAGTTGTCAGTGGTTATGGTTGCTTTTGCAAGGCTGGTCAGCTGCAACGTTTGATCTTCAATGGATGGATAACTACCAGCAGCAGAGTTGTTGATCAGCAGCAAGACACAACCATCCAAAGCTGCTGATGATTTGCCTATCAGCAGCAACTCTGGTCTTCAGCAGATAAGGCTATCCGTAGCAGATTTGTTCTTCAGCAGAAGAACAAGTATCCGCTGCAGATAAGCTTATCCGCAGCAGTTTGTTGGTCAGCAGCAAACTCTGAGATCAGCAGCATTCGTACTTAGAGAATTTTGTAGCCATCAGTCTTTATTTCTACACCACTCCATACACATACACCTGTTTCCCATAAAATTTGGTCCTGGCCTTATCCATGATCTTCTTCCTTGTTATCTCATCCGTTTGGCGTAACGAACGATCTAGACATTCGATAGGGGAAGAAGGCATGCTATACGTGTAACCATATTTTGGTGGAGGTTCACGAATACCAACCAACATATCATAATAAGCATTCTGATATTCTGGTGGTGATTGGAAGTAAGCTTGATAAGGACCACCATATATTGGTTCGGGGAACACATATAGATCATACATGACCGGTGATCAAGAATTATGAGATTGATAATCATAACTGTTTGAAATAGGGTTATTACATGGATAATCATTGGGATTTTCATAAGCGGTTTGGTAGTATTGGGAATTTTCTGAAGGATCTTCTTCTGATGATAAGCCCGCTTGGTTTGATTGTGCCTCATTTCCTTGTACAGATGGCATCAGTATTCTAATTAGAGTTTTAACTCGCTTGGTTCCATTTCCTTTTCTTTATTTTGGATTTCTATACACGAGTCCTGAGAATCCAATGTGTAAGTTATCCTTTTCACAGGCCAGATCTGATGTCTGCCTCTCATACTTCCTTTGGGTCAGATCTTATGTCTGCCCATACCCCATTCTCATTACATTTTATTCGTTACCTGAATAACATTTTTGAAAATGAAACGTCAGCGCGAACACTTGTGAATACAATATCTTGACATAAAATCATTTGGCATAAACAAGTATTAATTTCATAATCACAACTTCATATTCAGTCTACACACTCTGCAGGCCCGTCCTGTTCAATGGCACCACTGTATACACAGGCGTCATAGCTTATAATAGCGGACAGGTCTACGCCTCCGAAATTGTTATAAGATAAGACCCAGCCGAAGTCCCGGGAATTTCACCCATAACTCGTGTATCCCTTGCAAGTTTTATGTATACCTATAGCCTGAATGCTTGTTCGTAGAAGAACGTTGAGCATTACTTCGTTAACCTTTATTTGGCAACTTTCGTAAATAAAAATGTTTGAAATAAGTTTTAAAAGAGATAAAGTATTCACCTTTAAAGTAGGAGTGAGCCTCTAAAGTTCAAAGCTTATAGGCTAGCTTCTTATCCTTGATTTTCTAGCATTTCGACCTTTCTATGAGCGTTTCTTGCTTAACCGGGCACTACGAGGAGCGGGAATCGAACCGAGATTGTCGGGAGTCGTCTAAATGGGCTCTGGAACACAATGTGAGAGTTGGAGTTGAGTTTGGGATGTTGGAATGAGCTGAAATCGCTCATCTATTTATAGGCTGGAAATCCCAACCGTAGCCGACCACAACGCAGGCGGGTGGTGGTCCGCCACCGCCTCAGATGGCGTCATCCCAAAATGTCACAATCTGATTGGATCGAACATAAGTTTGCGGCTAGCGGACCATTACCGCTTGGCGTAGCGGTCCGCCACCCATAACCGTGGCATGTTCTGGAGAGTTTGTGGCTGGCGGACCGTTACCACCTGGCGTGGCGGTCCGCCACGAGTACACATGTCGCAAAACTCGACCATTAGTCACTATACATGTGGCTATCTCGGATTGTTTGCTTAGTGCCTACGTAGCGGACAATTACCTTGTATGGTGGCGGTCCGCCACCCAACCACTCAGGGTGGAGGTTCCTTAGCGGACCTCTATCGGTTGTTTGGCACCCGTAGCAGACCGTTAGGCTTGACCTTAGAGGTCCACTAAGGTCTTAATTTCCACATTATTCATTTTTAAACCCTGAACTTTATCACATTTTCACTTATAGTCCCTAGGGTTTACCTTTCGTCAAATTTTGGATATTTTTGTGCCAGGTGTTACACATGGTCCTATTAAAAGTTTCACCTTGGAAAGGTATGATCCGCTTTGGAAAACGTGGCAAGTTAAACCCGCGTTATGTTGAGCCGTTCAAGATAATGAAGAGAATTGGCCCAGTAACGTACCAACTGGACCAACCTGAAGGACATAGTGGTCTACACAACGTCTTTCACGTCTCAAAACTAAAGAAATGTCTATTGGACGAGACACTCGTGGTCCCACTCGCATAATTTGAAATCGATGAACAATTACGCTTTATTGAAGAACCGGTCGAAATCATGGATACAGAAGTTAAGACGCTCAAGCGTAGTAAAATCCCTAATGTCAGAGTTCGTTAGAACTCAAAACGCGGACCAGAATTCACATGGGAGCGCGAGGATCAGATGATGCGCAAGTATCCTCATCTTCTCAAGAAGTCAACGTCAAACACATAAGGTACTATTTAATTTTTGGGACAAAAATTATTTCAACTAGGGGATGATGTGACATCCATAATTTTTTTTATTATTTAACTAGCAACGTTACTTAATTTCGGGATGAAAATTCTTTCAACCAGGGGATGATGTGACACCCGGCTATTTCCGGTTAACCCCGTTAACCCAAATTCCATTAACTCAAACACCCCAGGGACTAGACCTGCCATATCTTAAAACATTTGAAAAGAAATCGCAGGGACTGATGCTGTCAATTCCTAAAACTTGATTTGGTTGACTTTTGAAAGTCAAACCTGTGTTCCATGGTCAAAATCGACTTGTAACTCCAAAGATGGTTTGAATTCGCAATGATTACACAATGCATTGATGATATCGATCATCAATAACCATTTTCTAAGCGTTTTACATCGATCATGATTGGGAATTAATCATACTACTCACATTTAAACCGTAACCGGAAAGAGACTCTCTCTTGACCTGACTTTCCCTATTGGCATCGACCCTCTCGACTAAGACCATCGAATTCGATCATTTGGATCACCATTTTGCAATTAAACACTTCCCACACTCTAATCGCACGTCTCTGAAGCTTTTGCACACACCAATTTGATCAGAGAAGTAGCCGGAGACGCCGGAGAGCAACCCGTCGAAGCCAAGACTGGGGTTTAGTCGATCTCCATCAATTCGAAATCAATTAAGGTAACTAATCACACCCACGGATTCGTTTTCATCCTTAGAACAAAAGCCGTAACATAGTTGGGGCTTATAACATCTAATTGAACAAGAACCAATTCTAGGGTTCATCACAATTTCGGATTAATCGAGCCCTAATCTACACTCCATCTCAATCAAATTAAACTATATAGGTAGTTTCGCAATCCCTCAATCAGTGAAAGCCCCATGAATCCAACTTGTAATCTTATCGAATTTAACCGATTTGATTCTTGGTACACCTAGGGTTCGTCGGATTTTAAAACGACCAATAAACGATCCTAAACTTGATGTTTTAGCAATTAAGGTTGTAACTAGGTTCGCAAGTCATCAATGAACAAAACCCCTAAAACTTTGTGTTCAATCGCGATCGAAATCTAGGGATTCAGGGGGGTTCTGGGTTCGGCTTCGCGATTGGGGGGAAGAACACAGGAGGGGTGAATGTTAAAACCAAACTGATCCGAGTCTTTAACGTGATACCTTAGCGGGAGGGACTGGTTAAAGCTTTGGGCTGTTGTGGGTGAGACCCAAGTTCGAGTCCCACAACTACTTTTATTTTTTGAGGAGCTTTTTGAACCATTATTTTATATAAAATCAATCCCCAGATTATTCTAATATTATATTAGTTCAATTTGTTACTTAAAAACGACCGTGTGCTCGGGATTAATTTTCTAAATTAATTCTAAGCATTATTTTATTTTAAAAATAATATATTTATTATATTATCACTTAAACAAATACTTTCACTAGCGAAAACACACGAATTACTATTTAATATTGTTTACCACAGATTTAGTGGTGTTTCACGCGTACCACGTCATTACTAAATACCAAACAAGGGATTTTCTAATCCCGATTTCAAGATTCCTATTCGTTAATCGTTGGTGTATTTAGAACATGCGATCTACTCTTATCGTCGTCACATATTCCTACGTGGTTCCTAACTATCGTAATCATATTCTAGGGAATTCGTAGATTATTCGCATACAATCTATTCGCATACAATCGTAATCATATTCTATGAACTTAGCGAGGTAATCTGGAGTAATACTAGTGGGTTTGACAAACCCCACCCGCGTTACTCGCGCTAACTCGACTGGGGGTCGAACGGGTGTAATATTGACCTAACACATCACCACTGTTGATAGACATGGTGGGAGGCATCAAACACAAAACAGCCAGCTTCGGTTGCGAGCACTTCAGTAACTTGAACGTAGGTTAGCTACCTATTAATATATATTGAATGCACATTATCTGGAAATCATTATTATTAACTGAAACCTGTGAACTCACCAACCTAGCGTTGCCACATTTTCTTAACATGTTTTCTCAGGTCTATAAGGCACAAGTACACGATTAGGATGTCACACCCGTAACACAAGACAGTTATCTAACCAGAGTAGTACCTCCAACAGATATGTTCCCAGGTAAAGGCAACGGGTCTAGGAGAGATTTATACACCGCCCTTTCCAAGACAGAACATTTCGTTTTTCAGATAACTACATACTAGTCAGTAGGTCGCCTTATAGTTACTATGACGTTGATATCAAAAGCACACAGCGGAAGACTAAATTATAACTTCTATTAACATCAAAACATTGTTTACATCATATTCAACAGAAGTTCTGTTCCTAACAAGGAACAAGTCATTCGGGGCTTATAGTTTCTGGTATGCCCATCATCTGGATCGTTCATCATTTCATTCTAGTCCTGGAATGCCCTGTCTAATGACAACCTGTGATGCGGTCAAAAACATTTGATAAAACACGGGTCGGCAAAAAGCTGGCGAATTCATAAACTAAAATAATTTATTAAAATGACCCGCCAAAATATCTTGAACACATCAATGGGGTTCCACCACCAAATTCATAGATAACTATGAACAATCATCAGAATATATATAACCAAAGACCGTTCTACGGGTGTAATCCAACATGCCGTTCTACGAGCAAATGAAATACAATAAGCGCTTAAAATACATTATATATAAACAAATATTACAATCGTTTTAAGATACTCACAATGTTTCATAAATCAATAATGCCAGACAAGGTCATGATTGGGTTCATGCATCACAGTTTAAGAACTCACCTAGATAGTATTTCTGCTTATTAATCAGTAATATTGAAAACACCTTGGGCAGAGCTCCTAGATAATCATAACATTACTTAATGACATAATCCTAGGTTAATAGTTCATAATCTAAGCTTAATGGGAGTTCGGAACCTTACCTCATCTTTATCTAGGGCAAATTTGGAGTCAGAACGCTGGAAACCGAACTTTCATACGCGAACCGGGGCTTGGGATTAGACCTTCATAGAGAGTGTGTGTTTGGGAAGGTGTATTTGTGTGTGTAAAAGTGCTGATATCGACCCTCTATATATAGGGTGAAAACGGACATATGTCGGACGGAGTAGTAAAAGCATATCTGTTGGATCGGGATCTACCTTGATCCAATGATTCAACACATTAACCGAACCAAATCGTGCGGAATCCGATTTGATTGGCAATCCAATCTATGACACGGATCGGGTCTTAAGAAACGAGCGGATTAGATGTCGAGACGAAGGTTTCTATCAACCCTTTGGTGTAGAGAAGTTGGATACAAGACCTGGAAACTCTCAACGGACAGAGATTCGACAATACAGGTGCAGAGAGTTTGTGTTTTGTTGGTTCTGCTCTGGTCAGTCTCTCTATGTGTATATCTGTTGTATTTCCGTGTTGTATGTGCTCATGAAGTGAAAGTTATATATATAGTGCAGAGGCCATTCGTACGAATGAGCCATGTGAATGGACTCATTCGTGCGAATGAATCAGCAGAATGGTTCATTCTTAAGAATGAATCATCAGAATGGTTCATTCGTACGAATGAATCATTCTCATGACTTATTCTAGCGAATGAATCATTCTCATGAGCTATTCGCGCGAATGGATCATTCTCATGATCCATTCGTGCGAATGGGCCTTTCATTAGCACGATTGATCAACGTTATCGCTATTTATCAGATCGTTTAATACACAGTCATTATATATGAGTAAACATTAAGGATAAACATGTAATTTCATTACTACATCAAATAATTACATTAAACATAGATGAAATACATATTACAAGGGATTAGGGACATATTATGCATCTACATACTCCCCCTTGGACCTAGATCCCTTCAAAATGACCTAACTAACATTAGTTGGTCTTCAACATCTCTTTTGTACGAGTTTTCCAGTTAACTCCGGCGTGTATGTCAAAAGCAAAGCATATACGTATTACTTTCACATACTGCAATGCCTGGTCTATATCTGCAACTTCAAAAAACGGTTGACACTTGTATAGAGTTGTAACATCTTGTTCAGACAAGTTGGTCAGCCACAAGGGATCAAAGACCCTGATGGTCTCCCATGACCCTTCTTTACAAAGCACTATAACAGCTTCACCAGTACGCCCATCATAGTACCACCATTTGAACTGATCTGAGAAGTCCTGGATCATTTTCCTTAAAGGAATCTTCTTCATGATCGTTGGAGGCTTCCACTTTAAGACAATTAGGGGCTTCTTGGTGACTGGATGAACCTTTTCCTTATGAATGTAACGTGTAGGCATTTGTGGCTTGAAGTTCACCCACTTCTTCCTGTATTCGTATTGTAATTGACGTTCAAACCATTCGGATAGACCGGAAGATTCGCTGTATAGAAGCTTTAGACGCGCCAATTGATTTACTTCAAATGCGGGCAGCGTCTTGAAATCATGAGGGTACCTGAAATATTGTATGCCCTTCTCTCTTTTTATAGCATAGCAGCTTAAGTCGTTGAAGTATGCCCAACTGATTATACGACCATCAGACTTGTGTCCTTTGAGTCGATAAACTTTAGTGTACTTGGTTGGAGGAGAGGACTTTGAGTTCTTTTTTAATTCGGCCATGTATTCCATCCACTGAATTTTACGTTCATTCAGCTCGTCAATGTCAATAGTGGAGGGACCGGCTTCATCCTGTTTGTTGTCGATAATGCGGTTGACCTCCTCGTCGGACTGCTGAGTGAATAAGTCCACGAAGGAGGGAAGATCATCACCATCTACTGATGTGTACTTTGGATATTCTTGATCAGTGATGTCTTCGACTTCAACCTCATCAACGTCTTCTAGTTCGTCAGAAGAGGGATAATCAGTTGTTGAAACAGATGCCTCTTCAGTAATGACTTCGTCAGGATTCATTTGAAATAGCTCGGCAATCTGTTCTTTTGACAAGCAATGCACGATTTCCCCTTCCTCTTTGTCATAAATAACTGAATGTTGGATGATCCCTTGCATGTCAAGCACATAAGTTAACTTTGAAGGTTGTTGCTTGAGAGGCATCACATCCAAAACTATTTTCATAAACAAACAAAAAATAAACATGTGAGAATTTTAAATTTCATTGATTTAATCAAAATAAAACTGAAATTATTTACATAATAATCTAATATTTACAAAAAGACAACTTAAAACACTTAAAACAAAAAACTATCAACCTTCAGTGCCCTTTTGTGTATCTGATGATGGGCCTTCTGATTTGTCTGATTTTTGCTTAGTGCGTGCCTCTGCTTCTGCTGTCTTTGAAGCACTTGATGCAGCACCAGCATTGGCACCATCATCCTTATCTTTGTCATTATTATCATCATCATCGTCACCATCATCATCCTCGTCATCATCATCATCATCATCATCATCATCATCATCGTCACCATCATCACCATCTTTGCGAGCACCCTCAATTCTGGGTGTCGTGTCCCTTCTGCTTTCTAAGTCTTCCAACAGTCTTATTTTCCTCCTCTATCCTTTGTATTCTCTGAGCATGTGCATCAACAGTTTTAGACAACTGTTGATTCTGGTTTGTAGCAGTGAGAAGGAGGGCTTGTTGATCATTGCATCTATTGGAAAGACTTGTGATGGCTTGGGCTTGTTCAGTATTTTGCAGAGTCAACTGACTGATCTGCGAGCCCTGAAGATCTAAACGCTTTGACTGTTCTTGATTTTGAGCCAGAAGCTGCAGTACCAAGCTGTTTAGAGTGATGATTTGATCGTTCAACGAAATAGTCGGCAATGATGTTGATGACTCAGCTCGAGTAGTGGCTGGCTGTGATGTATGAGCAGTCGTGTAGATGGGAGGAGGAATCGGAGGCACAGTTTGTGTCTGAGGCATGGATGTTGACATTGGAGCCTCAGACCTGGTGGCAGTTGCTGTTGTAGCAGAGGTGCTCTCCGTCCTTCTGACAAGTTTGAACTTTTGGCGTTTGGCCATTCTCTTCATTCTTCCTTTCTTGACTGGGGTCGATTGGGAAGAAGGAGCAGCAGATACTTGTGGACAGTCAGGGACAAAGTCAGCATCCCTGACGTCATCATCATTAACCCTTGAGCTTCCTTGATCTGCTCCCCTCTTTCGTTTTGTGGCGACCAATCTTGCCCCTTGTTGACTGATTTCGAATTCATCTTCAGTTTCCTCAGAATCTGTAAACAGGACGGTGTCCAGGTTAACGTCTTCTGGGTTAGTTGGAAGGGATGAATCGATAGCAGTAACAGTAGGAGTGGTGGCAGCGGTAGATGGAACATTAGGAGCATTGCCACCACCTCCCTGACCATCTTGGTCGTCGTCATCTTGGTCGTCAGCTGGAGGCACAACAATATCCTCCCTGTCAGAATCACTATTATCGTGACGCCAATTTCTGTTTGCAGGTGCCATATAATCAGAATTTGCCAGATGTCCAATAAGGCGTTTATGTGGAGGCTTTGTTGGTCTTCCCCTATAAGTCTGTACCCGGTTTAGTGTGACATCAGTCATATGCTCCAGCCTTATCATGTCAATATCGGATCATGGCAGTAGAGGAAGTTGGTCATCGATTATCATCTGTAAGAATCGGGGGTACATGAGATACGCATTGTCCCCTTTTAGCGAGATGTTTTCCTTCAGGTGTGTGAACACCATCTCTGAAAAGTTGAACGGTATGTTCAACACTAGTGCCACAAATTCGCTCTGTATTGTTTCACGCATATCATCAAATCCGCCACGACGGGAACCGAGGCAGTGAAGAAGAACGTGTCCTAGATATTTATACTGGGGACAGAGGTTCGCCTTGTTGAGAACGCCTTCGGCGACATTCCCGTCGTACTTTATTCTCATGAAGCATCCACGGACCAGATATTTATCCAGTGTCACTGGATCTTCAGGATGATCACCGAATTGACACAATCGGCGAATGTGAGAGGCAGATACAATAACCTCCTGTCCTGCAATCTTTCCCCGTATCACAGTTGGAGAAACTTCACAGTCTATTTCAGCTGTGGCCCAGAATTCCCGTTGATGAGAAGCATAGGGAGTGCAGATATAAGATATAGCATGGGCTATCCTGGATCGAGACAAGAATTCGATCATTCCAATAAACGGTCTTGCATTCTTTGAAGTTGGGATCATGTAAGCACAAATGTTGCTTTTTGTTGAAGCTTTAAGAACAACTGGAGCTCTGTGCGCCATAACGATCAGTCTGCAAACACAAAAACATGAAGCACATCAGATCAGTACATGCAAGATTTTGGAAATATGAACTTTTGGACCATTTTCCCTCTGTACGAATGAACCCTAAAAGTTGGTTCATTCGTGCGAATGGATCATTCTGCCTATTTATTCGTCCGAATGAGTTTCATTCATATGAATGAGTGTTCATTCGTGCGAATGAGTCTTCATTCGTGTTAATGAGCGTTCATTCGTGTGAATGAGCATTCATTCGTGTGAATGAGCATTCATTCGTGTGAATGAGTTCTCATTCGTACGAATGATCATGAAGAATGTGTCCATTCGTATGACAGACGGGTCGCGATCCAAATTGTCCAAAAATCAACCAACACATGAAAAGATTTGTCGAAAAAGACATCAACACACTCGACTATGGTTTTCAACCAATATTCGACATTTTAATTGGTTTATTAAGTCAGATTTTAAGATTTTAGGTTTGGTTTTCGTTTTGAGCCCTAAATCTAGTCGAACATCCTCGAATCGGTATACACTTGATGAATACTTGTAGATTTATACCTGTAAAAAGAAATCGAATGATTAGATCGTGATTTGACGGAGTTTTGTTCAAAATCAGAAATTGATCGAACAGACGTGCGAATGCAGATTTTGAATTGTGCGATTGATGCTGCACATGTGAATGAATGGCATATTTATAGGATGGCCTGGTTCATTCTGCGAGTGGACTCTCATTCGTGCGAGTGAACCAGATTTGATTCATTCTGCCACTCATTCGTACGAATGGACCATTCTGGTCAGTCCATTCGTGTGAATGATCTATTCTCCTCATCCATGCGTACGAGTGAGCCATTCTGCTCATCCATTCGTACAAATGGATAACCTCATTTAGTAAATTAAACTTTTCAGGTTAAATGAGGTATCCGACCACATTGGTCTTGACAACAATTTGATTATGAAGTGAGGGATCAATTATGAAGTTTTGGAATAGTTTATGAAGTACAGGAACGATTTGATCAATCAGGGAGTCAAGCGGTTTTCAAATTTGGTTGATAACAGTCGTTCGAGTCTTATCAGATAATCTAAAATTCAGAAAAATTAAAATCTTTTTGGATTTTTTGAATATGTAATACTGAAAATAATATCAACAAGATATATACACGCATGTCTTAGTAAGAATGATCCTTATGAGAAATCATACAGACTTAGTGACTAATGATCTGAGACATTTTGAATTTTGTAGATACAACTATACAATGGTATTTACACATCTTTTTGTGAGAAAGATCCGAACATAGGATCAGTACTAAACTCATAGCAATCAGCAACATTGCAAATTATCTGAGCTTTAAGTACACTTAGTCAAAATGCGATCATTGATATGTTTGTCCATTTTAAACTTATGCAGACCTTTTCTCAACACTTACAAGATGATCTTGAAGGATTAAGTCCATTATCTGTGTGTCCCACACTAGTTAAGAATTGACTTGAATTACTTTTCAAAACATGTTAATGTTTCAAATCAGCACAACTTACTTAACCAATCATCATAAGTTCATGAGATCTCAGTTATTCCCTGTTGCTTCTTTACTAGACCAAATTTTTTTTTTTTTTTTATATTTTTTTTTAGTATTCACAGTGACAGCCATCAGCTCATGGACAGCTTCAGCCAGGTATTTACAAGGCAATATGGCACGTATACAGCTAACGGTGTTTGTGTTCATCTTATCCCATGGATGGCTTCAACCAGGCTGCAACCCGGTAATATGGCACATATACGGATTCGGATTCATACTTTTATTTTATTCTTAATCGCATGGACGGCTTCAGCCAGGTATTTACAAGGCAATATGGCACGTATACGACTTCAGAATCTAATTTTTAATTTTATAACTACTTTCTGATATCTCATTAAACCGATGATAACTGGTGTGCACAGAATGAGAAACACCTTCAGTTTCTATTGTTGATTTTCGTCAATCCTTTCACCATTATGTGACTCACAAGACAATATCTAATATGGTATTGATTTATCATCAATGGTCGAGATTCAGTAAGATAAGCCTATCAATGCATCACATGTCGACTTAGTGTGACTATTCACTATGACATTAAATGCAATGTGCTTCATACATATGGTTAGTGTGCCATCACTTCCCAAAGGTTGGATACGATTTCTCATTTTTGAGTTTTTCAGATGTTTTTGGGTTTTAGACTGTACAAAAATGAAAAATCTTTTTTTTTTTTTTTTTTTTTTTTTTTTTTTTTTTAATAACAAACTGTACACAAAATAGAAATCTTTTTGGAGTCTCAGAAAACTAGCGTCTGTGTACTATCATTTTTCTCAGCGAGAGATCATTTTCTTACTAACATTTTCTCCCCCTAAAATCTTAAAATGAAAAATCTTTTTGAGTTTTTGAGATTTTTAATAAACGCAAGAAAGAAAATATATACATGAACGTAATTGATAAAAATTAGTTTAGATTAGGAACCCAAGCCTTTACGGTCTTGGATTTTCCAGACTTATCTACAACCGTACAATCCATCCATTGTCCTTGTGGACTTTTGGAACAACCACCTGACTTTGAAGTACCGTCGTCAGAAGCATCATCTGATTTTGCTTTCCACACATGTTCTTTGTGCAACGACTGTTTGTGGTAAACAGTGGATTGCTTAACGATTTGTACAGGTGTGGAACTCGAATCAGAGACCAACAAGTCATGCATCTTTTGTTTAACTTTCTTTTGATGCACTTGTTGTTGGGTAAAAGAGTTAGATTTTGACTTTAAAACCTTTTGTTTATTTTCTGAAAAATTGTTAACTCTTTTACTTGGCTTCTGAAGATAAGGACAGTTGACAACAATGTGTCCTTTTGTACCGCACTCAAAACAGTATCTCCGCTCAACCATCCTCGGAGATCTGTATTGATTTTCACTTTGGTGAGATTTTGAACCACCAGCCTTAGTTTCTTTTTGTTCAGCTGAAGAGAGTGACTTGTTTGATTTAACAGACTCTCCAGCTTTAACAAAATTAACCTTTTTGATTGAGGCTTTGGTTACTTGACTCTTCTGATTAGAAGTAGTGGGATAAGCTGGACGGCAATTGGTTTGTTTAATTTTAAAAACAGTTTTAGAAGCAGATTTTGAAATACCAATGCTGTCATTCTGAGGAGCAGACGAGCTATTGTGTCCCAAACCACGAGTAGGGCACTCATCGTCGTCTTCATCCCACTCTTCTACTATTCCATCAACACACTGGGACTTTGAGGTCGAAGCACCATTATCGTCAACCTTTTGTTGAGAAATTTTGTTTTCGGTTGGATCAACGACAAGTGGCGTTTTGACCTTAAAGTCAATGATTGGGTTATCATCCGGTGTGTTTACCATGGTATTCAACACCGGTGGAGGACAATTTTTATACCCAAACCCAGCATTTTTCTGTCCTGGAGTGGACCGTGAAATCATGTAATCAAGAAGGTAAGAAGAGTTTGAATAACTTTTCAACTTTTGATTTAGAGTTTCATAATCACACTCGACAAGCACCAGCTTTTTCTTTGTTTCATCAATCGTGTTTAAATAAAAAGTGATGGCATTTTGTTTGTTGATAACACAGATTTCTAATTCATGAACTTGCCTGTTTAAAAGATCAATTTTGTTTTTGAAGGCAAGTTCGTTTCCCTTTAAAACACGGTTTGCTTCAAGACAATTAGTTAAATCAGCAATTAAATATGTGTTGTGACTTTTAAGTGTCTCAATTTTCTTTTCAAGTTCATCACAATTTAAACACGGTTGAGATTCAGACTCACTTTCAAAACTTTCAGAATTTACCTGAATGCCTGTGGATGTTTTTACCATAAAAGCACAGCTACAGGTAGATTCAGAAGAGGAATTGTTAGTATCCACATCAGCTGTTGATTGACCTGAAGAGATGACAGATGATTTATGTTCATTCTCAGGTGTGAAGCCAGAACTGTTTGAAGATGTGTCGTCTGCAGCTGATGAACTTTCTGAAGCAATCTCTTTCTCAGCATCAGAATCTGATTCTTCATTGATTTCTACAGTCTTTGCCATGTAAGCTCCATCCCCTGAACTGCCATCAGTTCCAAATTTAAAAGACCAATCAACAGTCTCATCTGTTTGAACAACCATAGCTTTTGTTCCACTTGAAGTGCCTTTATCTTGTGTAAGAGTAACTGGAACAATGTTTGTTTCTGTATTTTGAGTTTGTGGCTTCGGTTGGCTTTGACGGTTGTTGAAAGGGTTGCGGTTTCCAGTCTGTTTAGGCTTTTCACATTGCCTAGCAAAATGCCCTTTCTCACCACAGTTAAAACAAACAACAGCAGACAGATCAAATCCATAAGTAGTGTCTTTGTTCCCTTCGAGAGTTTTACCAGTCCTTTTTACATAATCTCTCGCTCTTCTGACTGCACTTGCAAGAGCCCACATTATATCAATTCGATCCATTTCATCCTTATCAATCTGAGCATAGTCTTCTGCTGTCAGATGACTGTTTCCAACCTGTCCAGCAACAAGACTGTCATATGAATTGACAACGGTAGACAACAGCGCCATGTGTTCCTTGGCCACTTCGATAGTAACTTTGTCGAAGTTGTCTGTTTGCAATTTAATGGGGCTTGGTTGAGGAGTACTAGCAGTATTTCCCTGCTGTGGAACCGAGCTTGAAGAAACTGAAGCGTGAGCTTTTGAAGACTGGCTGGCTGAAACATTTGACGTGTTTGATACAAACACAGTCTGCAAAGGAGCATTTTGTTGAGTTGATGTAGAATAGTACAATGAAGGATCCTGAGCTTGTACGCCTCTCTTTAACTTCCACTTATTCATCACCTCTTGTTCTCTCAATTTCTGAAGAAATTCATTTATGTCAATGGTTTCAAGAGTATTGTTTTGTTTGAAAACCATCAAGAATGAATCCCATTTTGGTGGTAGCGCATCTGCCAAGCATTGAACCTTTTCTTCTTTTGTTGTTTTAACCCCATGGGCATGCAATTCACTCAACAAGTGATAGAATCTCTCAAATAGATCATCTAAGGACTCATTCCCAATATACATGAAATTTTCAAATTCCTTCTTAATGGCCTTAGCATTGATAGCTTTCAACGAAGCATTTCCTTCGTGACGTTGTTCTAAGGCATCCCACAGAGATTTTGAAGATGTAAACTGCCGGAATTGATGAAATATTTCTCTTGACATGGCCTGAGATAGGATAGCATATGCCTTCTTTTCTAAGTCATAATCTTTCCTTTGTTGTTCACTTAAAAGGGAAAGAAAAACAGTACTTCCATCCTCATTCAACACCTTTTGATATCCACTCTCTATCATCATCCATAAGTTTGTATCAACTCCATTAATGTGTATCTCAAACCTGTTTTTCCAGTGATGATATTCGTCCATTGTCATGAGTTTTGGAGCCTTGTTAGCATTTCCAGCTTCATTATCGATTAATAACAAGTTTTGGATTTTGCTGTTCTGACTGGCAACAAAGGCTAAGTCCGACATTGTAAAAAACGAAGTTTTTCGACACTTGAAAAAATTTCAGAAGAGATTTATGCGAATGGGTCTATTCGTGCGAATGGAATTATCTATTCGTGCGAATGGAATTATCTATTCGTGCAAATGGAATTTTCTATTCGTGCGAATGGAATTTTCTATTCGTGCGAATGGAATTTTCTATTCGTGCGAATGGAATTTTCTAGTCGTGCGAATGGAATTTCTATTCGTGCGATTGGAATTTCTATTCGTGCGATTGGAAGTTTGAACAATGAGCGGGAGACTTGATCTATTCGTGCGAATGGTAGGAGCCATTCGTGCGAATGAAGTTCATCATGGTAGCCATTCGTACGACAGAGAGCAGTTTGACTTTTTTGCACCAAAAAGCACCAATGATTGATCCTTTTATCAGATCTGGAAATTGAGATGATCAGATCACTCAGAAACAATAATCACAAGATTTAAATGTGGCTAAACAACGATCAAGTGATCTTTATAACATTCAAGAGGATAGAAAAAGCAAGATTTAAAGGCAAGATCAGATTTTCTATGTTGAATCTAGAGCACACAGCTCTGATACCACTTTGTTGGATCGGGATCTACCTTGATCCAATGATTCAACACATTAACCGAACCAAATCGTGCGGAATCCGATTTGATTGGCAATCCAATCTATGACACGGATCGGGTCTTAAGAAACGAGCGGATTAGATGTCGAGACGAAGGTTTCTATCAACCCTTTGGTGTAGAGAAGTTGGATACAAGACCTGGAAACTCTCAACGGACAGAGATTCGACAATACAGGTGCAGAGAGTTTGTGTTTTGTTGGTTCTGCTCTGGTCAGTCTCTCTATGTGTATATCTGTTGTATTTCCGTGTTGTATGTGCTCATGAAGTGAAAGTTATATATATAGTGCAGAGGCCATTCGTACGAATGAGCCATGTGAATGGACTCATTCGTGCGAATGAATCAGCAGAATGGTTCATTCTTAAGAATGAATCATCAGAATGGTTCATTCGTACGAATGAATCATTCTCATGACTTATTCTAGCGAATGAATCATTCTCATGAGCTATTCGCGCGAATGGATCATTCTCATGATCCATTCGTGCGAATGGGCCTTTCATTAGCACGATTGATCAACGTTATCGCTATTTATCAGATCGTTTAATACACAGTCATTATATATGAGTAAACATTAAGGATAAACATGTAATTTCATTACTACATCAAATAATTACATTAAACATAGATGAAATACATATTACAAGGGATTAGGGACATATTATGCATCTACATACTCCCCCTTGGACCTAGATCCCTTCAAAATGACCTAACTAACATTAGTTGGTCTTCAACATCTCTTTTGTACGAGTTTTCCAGTTAACTCCGGCGTGTATGTCAAAAGCAAAGCATATACGTATTACTTTCACATACTGCAATGCCTGGTCTATATCTGCAACTTCAAAAAACGGTTGACACTTGTATAGAGTTGTAACATCTTGTTCAGACAAGTTGGTCAGCCACAAGGGATCAAAGACCCTGATGGTCTCCCATGACCCTTCTTTACAAAGCACTATAACAGCTTCACCAGTACGCCCATCATAGTACCACCATTTGAACTGATCTGAGAAGTCCTGGATCATTTTCCTTAAAGGAATCTTCTTCATGATCGTTGGAGGCTTCCACTTTAAGACAATTAGGGGCTTCTTGGTGACTGGATGAACCTTTTCCTTATGAATGTAACGTGTAGGCATTTGTGGCTTGAAGTTCACCCACTTCTTCCTGTATTCGTATTGTAATTGACGTTCAAACCATTCGGATAGACCGGAAGATTCGCTGTATAGAAGCTTTAGACGCGCCAATTGATTTACTTCAAATGCGGGCAGCGTCTTGAAATCATGAGGGTACCTGAAATATTGTATGCCCTTCTCTCTTTTTATAGCATAGCAGCTTAAGTCGTTGAAGTATGCCCAACTGATTATACGACCATCAGACTTGTGTCCTTTGAGTCGATAAACTTTAGTGTACTTGGTTGGAGGAGAGGACTTTGAGTTCTTTTTTAATTCGGCCATGTATTCCATCCACTGAATTTTACGTTCATTCAGCTCGTCAATGTCAATAGTGGAGGGACCGGCTTCATCCTGTTTGTTGTCGATAATGCGGTTGACCTCCTCGTCGGACTGCTGAGTGAATAAGTCCACGAAGGAGGGAAGATCATCACCATCTACTGATGTGTACTTTGGATATTCTTGATCAGTGATGTCTTCGACTTCAACCTCATCAACGTCTTCTAGTTCGTCAGAAGAGGGATAATCAGTTGTTGAAACAGATGCCTCTTCAGTAATGACTTCGTCAGGATTCATTTGAAATAGCTCGGCAATCTGTTCTTTTGACAAGCAATGCACGATTTCCCCTTCCTCTTTGTCATAAATAACTGAATGTTGGATGATCCCTTGCATGTCAAGCACATAAGTTAACTTTGAAGGTTGTTGCTTGAGAGGCATCACATCCAAAACTATTTTCATAAACAAACAAAAAATAAACATGTGAGAATTTTAAATTTCATTGATTTAATCAAAATAAAACTGAAATTATTTACATAATAATCTAATATTTACAAAAAGACAACTTAAAACACTTAAAACAAAAAACTATCAACCTTCAGTGCCCTTTTGTGTATCTGATGATGGGCCTTCTGATTTGTCTGATTTTTGCTTAGTGCGTGCCTCTGCTTCTGCTGTCTTTGAAGCACTTGATGCAGCACCAGCATTGGCACCATCATCCTTATCTTTGTCATTATTATCATCATCATCGTCACCATCATCATCCTCGTCATCATCATCATCATCATCATCATCATCATCATCATCATCATCATCGTCACCATCATCACCATCTTTGCGAGCACCCTCAATTCTGGGTGTCGTGTCCCTTCTGCTTTCTAAGTCTTCCAACAGTCTTATTTTCCTCCTCTATCCTTTGTATTCTCTGAGCATGTGCATCAACAGTTTTAGACAACTGTTGATTCTGGTTTGTAGCAGTGAGAAGGAGGGCTTGTTGATCATTGCATCTATTGGAAAGACTTGTGATGGCTTGGGCTTGTTCAGTATTTTGCAGAGTCAACTGACTGATCTGCGAGCCCTGAAGATCTAAACGCTTTGACTGTTCTTGATTTTGAGCCAGAAGCTGCAGTACCAAGCTGTTTAGAGTGATGATTTGATCGTTCAACGAAATAGTCGGCAATGATGTTGATGACTCAGCTCGAGTAGTGGCTGGCTGTGATGTATGAGCAGTCGTGTAGATGGGAGGAGGAATCGGAGGCACAGTTTGTGTCTGAGGCATGGATGTTGACATTGGAGCCTCAGACCTGGTGGCAGTTGCTGTTGTAGCAGAGGTGCTCTCCGTCCTTCTGACAAGTTTGAACTTTTGGCGTTTGGCCATTCTCTTCATTCTTCCTTTCTTGACTGGGGTCGATTGGGAAGAAGGAGCAGCAGATACTTGTGGACAGTCAGGGACAAAGTCAGCATCCCTGACGTCATCATCATTAACCCTTGAGCTTCCTTGATCTGCTCCCCTCTTTCGTTTTGTGGCGACCAATCTTGCCCCTTGTTGACTGATTTCGAATTCATCTTCAGTTTCCTCAGAATCTGTAAACAGGACGGTGTCCAGGTTAACGTCTTCTGGGTTAGTTGGAAGGGATGAATCGATAGCAGTAACAGTAGGAGTGGTGGCAGCGGTAGATGGAACATTAGGAGCATTGCCACCACCTCCCTGACCATCTTGGTCGTCGTCATCTTGGTCGTCAGCTGGAGGCACAACAATATCCTCCCTGTCAGAATCACTATTATCGTGACGCCAATTTCTGTTTGCAGGTGCCATATAATCAGAATTTGCCAGATGTCCAATAAGGCGTTTATGTGGAGGCTTTGTTGGTCTTCCCCTATAAGTCTGTACCCGGTTTAGTGTGACATCAGTCATATGCTCCAGCCTTATCATGTCAATATCGGATCGTGGCAGTAGAGGAAGTTGGTCATCGATTATCATCTGTAAGAATCGGGGGTACATGAGATACGCATTGTCCCCTTTTAGCGAGATGTTTTCCTTCAGGTGTGTGAACACCATCTCTGAAAAGTTGAACGGTATGTTCAACACTAGTGCCACAAATTCGCTCTGTATTGTTTCACGCATATCATCAAATCCGCCACGACGGGAACCGAGGCAGTGAAGAAGAACGTGTCCTAGATATTTATACTGGGGACAGAGGTTCGCCTTGTTGAGAACGCCTTCGGCGACATTCCCGTCGTACTTTATTCTCATGAAGCATCTACGGACCAGATATTTATCCAGTGTCACTGGATCTTCAGGATGATCACCGAATTGACACAATCGGCGAATGTGAGAGGCAGATACAATAACCTCCTGTCCTGCAATCTTTCCCCGTATCACAGTTGGAGAAACTTCACAGTCTATTTCAGCTGTGGCCCAGAATTCCCGTTGATGAGAAGCATAGGGAGTGCAGATATAAGATATAGCATGGGCTATCCTGGATCGAGACAAGAATTCGATCATTCCAATAAACGGTCTTGCATTCTTTGAAGTTGGGATCATGTAAGCACAAATGTTGCTTTTTGTTGAAGCTTTAAGAACAACTGGAGCTCTGTGCGCCATAACGATCAGTCTGCAAACACAAAAACATGAAGCACATCAGATCAGTACATGCAAGATTTTGGAAATATGAACTTTTGGACCATTTTCCCTCTGTACGAATGAACCCTAAAAGTTGGTTCATTCGTGCGAATGGATCATTCTGCCTATTTATTCGTGCGAATGAGTTTCATTCATATGAATGAGTGTTCATTCATGCGAATGAGTCTTCATTCGTGTTAATGAGCGTTCATTCGTGTGAATGAGCATTCATTCGTGTGAATGAGCATTCATTCGTGTGAATGAGTTCTCATTCGTACGAATGATCATGAAGAATGTGTCCATTCGTATGACAGACGGGTCGCGATCCAAATTGTCCAAAAATCAACCAACACATGAAAAGATTTGTCGAAAAAGACATCAACACACTCGACTATGGTTTTCAACCAATATTCGACATTTTAATTGGTTTATTAAGTCAGATTTTAAGATTTTAGGTTTGGTTTTCGTTTTGAGCCCTAAATCTAGTCGAACATCCTCGAATCGGTATACACTTGATGAATACTTGTAGATTTATACCTGTAAAAAGAAATCGAATGATTAGATCGTGATTTGACGGAGTTTTGTTCAAAATCAGAAATTGATCGAACAGACGTGCGAATGCAGATTTTGAATTGTGCGAATGATGCTGCACATGCGAATGAATGGCATATTTATAGGATGGCCTGGTTCATTCTGCGAGTGGACTCTCATTCGTGCGAGTGAACCAGATTTGATTCATTCTGCCACTCATTCGTACGAATGGACCATTCTGGTCAGTCCATTCATGTGAATGATCTATTCTCCTCATCCATGCGTACGAGTGAGCCATTCTGCTCATCCATTCGTACGAATGGATAACCTCATTTAGTAAATTAAACTTTTCAGGTTAAATGAGGTATCCGACCACATTGGTCTTGACAACAATTTGATTATGAAGTGAGGGATCAATTATGAAGTTTTGGAATAGTTTATGAAGTACAGGAACGATTTGATCAATCAGGGAGTCAAGCGGTTTTCAAATTTGGTTGATAACAGTCGTTCGAGTCTTATCAGATAATCTAAAATTCAGAAAAATTAAAATCTTTTTGGATTTTTTGAATATGTAATACTGAAAATAATATCAACAAGATATATACACGCATGTCTTAGTAAGAATGATCCTTATGAGAAATCATACAGACTTAGTGACTAATGATCTGAGACATTTTGAATTTTGTAGATACAACTATACAATGGTATTTACACATCTTTTTGTGAGAAAGATCCGAACATAGGATCAGTACTAAACTCATAGCAATCAGCAACATTGCAAATTATCTGAGCTTTAAGTACACTTAGTCAAAATGCGATCATTGATATGTTTGTCCATTTTAAACTTATGCAGACCTTTTCTCAACACTTACAAGATGATCTTGAAGGATTAAGTCCATTATCTGTGTGTCCCACACTAGTTAAGAATTGACTTGAATTACTTTTCAAAACATGTTAATGTTTCAAATCAGCACAACTTACTTAACCAATCATCATAAGTTCATGAGATCTCAGTTATTCCCTGTTGCTTCTTTACTAGACCAAATTTTTTTTTTTTTTTTTATATTTTTTTTTAGTATTCACAGTGACAGCCATCAGCTCATGGACGGCTTCAGCCAGGTATTTACAAGGCAATATGGCACGTATACAGCTAACGGTGTTTGTGTTCATCTTATCCCATGGATGGCTTCAACCAGGCTGCAACCCGGTAATATGGCACATATACGGATTCGGATTCATACTTTTATTTTATTCTTAATCGCATGGACGGCTTCAGCCAGGTATTTACAAGGCAATATGGCACGTATACGACTTCAGAATCTAATTTTTAATTTTATAACTACTTTCTGATATCTCATTAAACCGATGATAACTGGTGTGCACAGAATGAGAAACACCTTCAGTTTCTATTGTTGATTTTCGTCAATCCTTTCACCATTATGTGACTCACAAGACAATATCTAATATGGTATTGATTTATCATCAATGGTCGAGATTCAGTAAGATAAGCCTATCAATGCATCACATGTCGACTTAGTGTGACTATTCACTATGACATTAAATGCAATGTGCTTCATACATATGGTTAGTGTGCCATCACTTCCCAAAGGTTGGATACGATTTCTCATTTTTGAGTTTTTCAGATGTTTTTGGGTTTTAGACTGTACAAAAATGGAAAATCTTTTTTTTTTTTTTTTTTTTTTTTTTTAATAACAAACTGTACACAAAATAGAAATCTTTTTGGAGTCTCAGAAAACTAGCGTCTGTGTACTATCATTTTTCTCAGCGAGAGATCATTTTCTTACTAACATTTTCTCCCCCTAAAATCTTAAAATGAAAAATCTTTTTGAGTTTTTGAGATTTTTAATAAACGCAAGAAAGAAAATATATACATGAACGTAATTGATAAAAATTAGTTTAGATTAGGAACCCAAGCCTTTACGGTCTTGGATTTTCCAGACTCATCTACAACCGTACAATCCATCCATTGTCCTTGTGGACTTTTGGAACAACCACCTGACTTTGAAGTACCGTCGTCAGAAGCATCATCTGATTTTGCTTTCCACACATGTTCTTTGTGCAACGACTGTTTGTGGTAAACAGTGGATTGCTTAACGATTTGTACAGGTGTGGAACTCGAATCAGAGACCAACAAGTCATGCATCTTTTGTTTAACTTTCTTTTGATGCACTTGTTGTTGGGTAAAAGAGTTAGATTTTGACTTTAAAACCTTTTGTTTATTTTCTGAAAAATTGTTAACTCTTTTACTTGGCTTCTGAAGATAAGGACAGTTGACAACAATGTGTCCTTTTGTACCGCACTCAAAACAGTATCTCCGCTCAACCATCCTCGGAGATCTGTATTGATTTTCACTTTGGTGAGATTTTGAACCACCAGCCTTAGTTTCTTTTTGTTCAGCTGAAGAGAGTGACTTGTTTGATTTAACAGACTCTCCAGCTTTAACAAAATTAACCTTTTTGATTGAGGCTTTGGTTACTTGACTCTTCTGATTAGAAGTAGTGGGATAAGCTGGACGGCAATTGGTTTGTTTAATTTTAAAAACAGTTTTAGAAGCAGATTTTGAAATACCAATGCTGTCATTCTGAGGAGCAGACGAGCTATTGTGTCCCAAACCACGAGTAGGGCACTCATCGTCGTCTTCATCCCACTCTTCTACTATTCCATCAACACACTGGGACTTTGAGGTCGAAGCACCATTATCGTCAACCTTTTGTTGAGAAATTTTGTTTTCGGTTGGATCAACGACAAGTGGCGTTTTGACCTTAAAGTCAATGATTGGGTTATCATCCGGTGTGTTTACCATGGTATTCAACACCGGTGGAGGACAATTTTTATACCCAAACCCAGCATTTTTCTGTCCTGGAGTGGACCGTGAAATCATGTAATCAAGAAGGTAAGAAGAGTTTGAATAACTTTTCAACTTTTGATTTAGAGTTTCATAATCACACTCGACAAGCACCAGCTTTTTCTTTGTTTCATCAATCGTGTTTAAATAAAAAGTGATGGCATTTTGTTTGTTGATAACACAGATTTCTAATTCATGAACTTGCCTGTTTAAAAGATCAATTTTGTTTTTGAAGGCAAGTTCGTTTCCCTTTAAAACACGGTTTGCTTCAAGACAATTAGTTAAATCAGCAATTAAATATGTGTTGTGACTTTTAAGTGTCTCAATTTTCTTTTCAAGTTCATCACAATTTAAACACGGTTGAGATTCAGACTCACTTTCAAAACTTTCAGAATTTACCTGAATGCCTGTGGATGTTTTTACCATAAAAGCACAGCTACAGGTAGATTCAGAAGAGGAATTGTTAGTATCCACATCAGCTGTTGATTGACCTGAAGAGACGACAGATGATTTATGTTCATTCTCAGGTGTGAAGCCAGAACTGTTTGAAGATGTGTCGTCTGCAGCTGATGAACTTTCTGAAGCAATCTCTTTCTCAGCATCAGAATCTGATTCTTCATTGATTTCTACAGTCTTTGCCATGTAAGCTCCATCCCCTGAACTGCCATCAGTTCCAAATTTAAAAGACCAATCAACAGTCTCATCTGTTTGAACAACCATAGCTTTTGTTCCACTTGAAGTGCCTTTATCTTGTGTAAGAGTAACTGGAACAATGTTTGTTTCTGTATTTTGAGTTTGTGGCTTCGGTTGGCTTTGACGGTTGTTGAAAGGGTTGCGGTTTCCAGTCTGTTTAGGCTTTTCACATTGCCTAGCAAAATGCCCTTTCTCACCACAGTTAAAACAAACAACAGCAGACAGATCAAATCCATAAGTAGTGTCTTTGTTCCCTTCGAGAGTTTTACCAGTCCTTTTTACATAATCTCTCGCTCTTTTGACTGCACTTGCAAGAGCCCACATTATATCAATTCGATCCATTTCATCCTTATCAATCTGAGCATAGTCTTCTGCTGTCAGATGACTGTTTCCAACCTGTCCAGTAACAAGACTGTCATATGAATTGACAACGGTAGACAACAGCGCCATGTGTTCCTTGGCCACTTCGATAGTAACTTTGTCGAAGTTGTCTGTTTGCAATTTAATGGGGCTTGGTTGAGGAGTACTAGCAGTATTTCCCTGCTGTGGAACCGAGCTTGAAGAAACTGAAGCGTGAGCTTTTGAAGACTGGCTGGCTGAAACATTTGACGTGTTTGATACAAACACAGTCTGCAAAGGAGCATTTTGTTGAGTTGATGTAGAATAGTACAATGAAGGATCCTGAGCTTGTACGCCTCTCTTTAACTTCCACTTATTCATCACCTCTTGTTCTCTCAATTTCTGAAGAAATTCATTTATGTCAATGGTTTCAAGAGTATTGTTTTGTTTGAAAACCATCAAGAATGAATCCCATTTTGGTGGTAGCGCATCTGCCAAGCATTGAACCTTTTCTTCTTTTGTTGTTTTAACCCCATGGGCATGCAATTCACTCAACAAGTGATAGAATCTCTCAAATAGATCATCTAAGGACTCATTCCCAATATACATGAAATTTTCAAATTCCTTCTTAATGGCCTTAGCATTGATAGCTTTCAACGAAGCATTTCCTTCGTGACGTTGTTCTAAGGCATCCCACAGAGATTTTGAAGATGTAAACTGCCGGAATTGATGAAATATTTCTCTTGACATGGCCTGAGATAGGATAGCATATGCCTTCTTTTCTAAGTCATAATCTTTCCTTTGTTGTTCACTTAAAAGGGAAAGAAAAACAGTACTTCCATCCTCATTCAACACCTTTTGATATCCACTCTCTATCATCATCCATAAGTTTGTATCAACTCCATTAATGTGTATCTCAAACCTGTTTTTCCAGTGATGATATTCGTCCATTGTCATGAGTTTTGGAGCCTTGTTAGCATTTCCAGCTTCATTATCGATTAATAACAAGTTTTGGATTTTGCTGTTCTGACTGGCAACAAAGGCTAAGTCCGACATTGTAAAAAACGAAGTTTTTCGACACTTGAAAAAATTTCAGAAGAGATTTATGCGAATGGGTCTATTCGTGCGAATGGAATTATCTATTCGTGCGAATGGAATTATCTATTCGTGCAAATGGAATTTTCTATTCGTGCGAATGGAATTTTCTATTCGTGCGAATGGAATTTTCTATTCGTGCGAATGGAATTTTCTAGTCGTGCGAATGGAATTTCTATTCGTGCGATTGGAATTTCTATTCGTGCGATTGGAAGTTTGAACAATGAGCGGGAGACTTGATCTATTCGTGCGAATGGTAGGAGCCATTCGTGCGAATGAAGTTCATCATGGTAGCCATTCGTACGACAGAGAGCAGTTTGACTTTTTTGCACCAAAAAGCACCAATGATTGATCCTTTTATCAGATCTGGAAATTGAGATGATCAGATCACTCAGAAACAATAATCACAAGATTTAAATGTGGCTAAACAACGATCAAGTGATCTTTATAACATTCAAGAGGATAGAAAAAGCAAGATTTAAAGGCAAGATCAGATTTTCTATGTTGAATCTAGAGCACACAGCTCTGATACCACTTTGTTGGATCGGGATCTACCTTGATCCAATGATTCAACACATTAACCGAACCAAATCGTGCGGAATCCGATTTGATTGGCAATCCAATCTATGACACGGATCGGGTCTTAAGAAACGAGCGGATTAGATGTCGAGACGAAGGTTTCTATCAACCCTTTGGTGTAGAGAAGTTGGATACAAGACCTGGAAACTCTCAACGGACAGAGATTCGACAATACAGGTGCAGAGAGTTTGTGTTTTGTTGGTTCTGCTCTGGTCAGTCTCTCTATGTGTATATCTGTTGTATTTCCGTGTTGTATGTGCTCATGAAGTGAAAGTTATATATATAGTGCAGAGGCCATTCGTACGAATGAGCCATGTGAATGGACTCATTCGTGCGAATGAATCAGCAGAATGGTTCATTCTTAAGAATGAATCATCAGAATGGTTCATTCGTACGAATGAATCATTCTCATGACTTATTCTAGCGAATGAATCATTCTCATGAGCTATTCGCGCGAATGGATCATTCTCATGATCCATTCGTGCGAATGGGCCTTTCATTAGCACGATTGATCAACGTTATCGCTATTTATCAGATCGTTTAATACACAGTCATTATATATGAGTAAACATTAAGGATAAACATGTAATTTCATTACTACATCAAATAATTACATTAAACATAGATGAAATACATATTACAAGGGATTAGGGACATATTATGCATCTACAATATCGGTCCGATATCCGCGTATCGGATCGATTTGTAATTGCATGTCGGTCCGACTTGGGACTGAGTCATCAGACACGCATCTGATTCTCCTGAGTTCCATCCTCTCTACACGTCGGACCGACATGGTCTGAGATGTTGGTCCGACATCGACCAATTTCCAAAATTCTTTATATTTAACAATTGATCTTTGGTATATTTGCAATTTAACCCCTAAACTTCCATTCCTGACATCTTTAGCCCATATTTTCTATAGGAAGTTTCGCGGTGTTACAAATCTCCCCTCCTTTAAGAAATTTCGTCCTTAAAATTAAGATGTGAATAGATGAGGAAAATTGACTCTCATCTGTTGTTCTAACTATTGGTCCTAACTTTCCTCGTTTCGTGAACCTTACGACACCTTTCCAAGGTGAAACCTTTAACATCACATAATCCCCGACTTGGAATTCTAACGGTCGACGCCGTTTGTCAGCATAACTTTTTTGACGTTCTTGAGCAGCCTTTAATCATTGTTTAATCTGGACTATCATATCTGTTGTTTCCTGTATGAATTCAGGTTCAGATAATTGACTATCTACTATTTCATTCCAGATAGTAGTTCTGCACTTCCTTCCGTATAGTGATTCAAATAGTGCAGCTTTGATACTTGAGTGATAACTATTGTTGTAGAAGAATTCAATTAACGGTAGGTGATTATCCCAATTACCTCCAAAATCTATAACATAGGCTCTTAGCATATCTTCCAGCATTTGAATTGTACGTTCACTCTGTACGTCAGTCAGAGGATGATATGCAGTACTCATGGTAAGTTGAGTTCCCAATTCTTTCTGAAAACTTGTCCAGAATCTAGATGTGAACCGAATGTCTCTATCAGAAATAATAGACAGTGGTATGCCATGGTGGCTCACAATTTCATTGATATAGATTCTAGCTAACTTATCTATAGAGCATGTCTCATGGATGGGTATAAAATGGGATAAGTTGGTCAGTTTATCGACCACGAGCCATATGGCATTATGTCTTTTCTGGGTTCTAGGTAATTTAGTTACAAAGTCCATTGTAATTTGATCCCATTTCCAGACAGGTAATTCTATTTGTTGTAGTTGACCTGCCGGTTTCTGATGTTCAATTTTAACTTGAAGACAAGTCAAGCATTTGTCTATGTACTAGGCTATTGATCTCTTCATATTAGGCCACCAGTAATGAGTCTTCAAATATTTGTACATCTTGTTTGTCCCAGGATGCATGGAATATCTTGATTTGTGTGCTTTATCTAATATATTTTCTTGAATATATCCAAGCTTTGGAATCCAGATTCTTTGCTCGTATCTCATTATTTCATCATCTCCCTTGAATAGTAACTTCTGTTTTGTTAGGACATAGTTTGTAATGACAAAAGCTTTGTAATAGTTTAGATCTAATGTCTTTATGTTTTTGTTATGTATAATGTTCTAAGTGTTTATGCAAGTTATGCTAGAGGCGAACTTGTTAAGTTCGCCTAGTCTAACAGAGGCGAACTTGTTAAGTTCGCTTAAGTCTATCTGAGGCGAACTTGTTAAGTTCGCTTAGTATGTTAGAGGCGAACTTGTTAAGTTCACCTAATACAGGTCAGATGTCTATATATAGATGTTTACAGAGTCAGTTTGGGAATCGATCAGAAAGCGAACAGAATTGAACGATTGAGTCTGTAAACTCTATTGAGAATTGGAATATAAGCGTGAATGTTATTTACTTGATTGTCTATATTGTCTTTTGTGTATGCAATCGTTGATTCGTTGGATTCCGCACTCCGAGTTAACGACACGTCTTATCACGAGAACGATCTGTAGAAGTGCCATGAGGACCTACATGTTTCCCAACCATACGTTCTCTCTTGATATTTTCTTCTTTTAATGCTTTTGGTTGGATTTCCTTATTCTGTTCCAACAAATCTAACTTTTGATCTAATCGTAGTGCTTTTACTTTAATAGGTTGGCTTCGTTCTTTCCGACTTAAAGCATCTGCTACTACATTTGCCTTCCCGGGATGGTATTTGATTTCACAGTCATAATCGTTGATAAGTTCCATCCACATCCTTTGCCTCATATTTAAATCCTTTTGATTAAAAATATGTTGGAGGCTTTTATTGTCTGAATATATTACGCATTTGGTACCATATAAATAGTGTCTCCAAATCTTTAGAGCAAACATTATGTCACCAAGTTCAAGATCATGCGTAGTATAGTTTTTCTGATGAATTTTAAGTTGTCGTGATGCTTAGGCAATAACTTTGTCTCGCTGCATCAACAAAAAACCCAGACCAGTTCGGGAAGTGTCACAGTAGATAACAAAGTCATCATTTCCTTCAGGTAATGCTAAGTTCGGTGCATGACTAAGCTTATCTTTGAGAATGTTGAAAGCTTCTTCCTATTTTGTGCCCCATTCAAACTTTGTTGTTTTCTGAGTTAGGTTAGTCAAAGGTGTAGCAATCTTGGAGAAGTCCTTAATGAATTTTCTGTAGTAACCAACTAGTCCAAGAAAGCTTCTAATCTCTGTTGGAGTCGTTGGGGCTTTCCATTTCATGACAGCTTCGATTTTACTTGGGTCCACTTGTATTCCATGTTCGTTCACAACATGCCCAAGAAATTGTACTTTTCTTTTTCAAAACTCACATTTTGAAAATTTAGCGTACAATCTTTCTTTTCTCAGAGTTTCCAGAATGATTCTAAGATGTTCAGTATGTTCTTTTTGTCTTTGGGAATAGATAAGAATATCATCAATAAAAAAGATGACAAATTTATCAAGAAATGGTTTACAAACCCTGTTCATTAGGTTCATAATGCTGCAGGGGCATTCGTTAGACGAAAGGACATTACCGGGAATTCATAGTGACTATATCGAGTCTTGAAAGCAGTCTTAGGTACGTCCTCTTCTTGTACCTTCAACTGATGATATCTTGATCTAAGATCGATCTTTGAAAAGTACTTGGCTCCTTGTAGCTGATCGAATAGATAATCTATTCTAGGCAATGTATATCTGTTCTTTATAGTCAGCTTGTTCAATTTCCGATAGTCAATACACATCCTCATGCTTCCATGTTTCTTCTTTACGAATAGTAGTGGTGCTCCTCAAGGAAAAGTACTCGGGCAAATGAACCTTTATATAAGAGTTCTTTAATTTGTTTCATAAGTTCTTTCAATTCGAAAGGAGCTAGACGATAAGGGGTTTTTGCAACAGGCTTAGCTCCAGGAATGAGTTCGATTCGGAATTTGATCTAACTATCGGGTGGTAGACCAGGTAATTCTTCTAGAAAAACATCTGGGTGATCACAAACTACGGGAATATCCGCAATCTGTCTTTCGGGCTTAACGTTTAAAGCATGGAGCATGAATATACCGTCTCCTTTAATCATTTCCTTCTTAGCTTTTATTATGGAAATAATTTCAATCTTATTGGTTTCCACCCTGAATCATTAGACTAGTATCATCTAGTTTCTTAATCTTGACCGTTCTCTGGTCACAATCAATCTTGGACTGGTATTGGTTTAACCAATTCATCCCTATGATAACCTCATATTCATTTAAGTTCATCGGCATTTGTGTAACTAATACCATATTGTCACCAAAATTGATGACACAATCAGGGTATGATTCGGTTATCCTAATCTGTTCACCACTATTCGTTTCAACATCGTAGGCATTAATAAGTGGAATCGGTCTTACGCCTAAATATGGGGTTGTTGAAGCACTTTTTTGTGACAGACACTCTGGATAGTGTCTTAGCTTTTGTACTTGTCTTGTATGTATTAGTCTTTGTATGTTAGTGTCTGTATGTATTAGTTATCGAGTTGTAATTACTAATGCATGTTATTGTTGTCTAATTTCTCTAAGTGTTTTGTGCACTTAGCATGTGCGCAGGAATTACTTCCTGCGTACTTAGCAAGTACGCAAGAACAATTTGCCCTGCGCACTTGTTAAGTGCGCAGAGATCAGGTCTAGTATAAATAGAATAGGTTGACAGAATTTATGTATGCAGACATTTGCACTCAGTAGTATTCTCTCTGTAACTTTCAAGTTTATAATAGACGAAGTTTGGAAGTGATTTCTTTGTCGGTTTACTCTGTGTTGCTTGATTCTCCACCTAGTCACCGGCATTCCGCACCCGGTCCGACTAGTCACACACCCACTTGTAATGATCCGAGACACGCGGGGACCTACAAGTGGTATCAGAGCTTAGCTCTTGATTTCGAGTGTTGTGAGTGTATTAGGAGAATCTTCTACACATCCTACAGAGATTTTGCAAGCAAAACTGTGTTTTTTTTATCTTTGTGATAAAATAGGGGTAGCTCTTGAGCACTATTTTAGAAGCAAAAATCACTAAAAAAATGACTTTTGTTGTGTATTTGAGTGTTTTGAGCATCAAAGATTGGTTAGAAATGAGTTTCTGACCCTTTGGCTTATTTTGTTTGGTCATATCTTCAATTTCTTCTGTCTCCGGTGTGATTCCAGTGACCGAAAAAGTTGGTGAGGGTTGGTGAAAAAGTGACCTGCGTACTTACCATTTTTGGCAACAAGTATAGTCTTGCTGCGTACTTACCAAGTACGCAAGAACATATTTGCAGCGTACTTAAGTGAACTCCTGCGTACTTATCATTTTCTCCTGCGTACTTGTCAAGTACGCAAGAGCAAATTCTAAATACACAAGACCAAATTTTTTAAGTGCGCAAGGCAAGAGTCAAGTGTGCAAGTTTTTTTGACTTTTCTGAAATTTGACTAAGTGTCACACTATGGCAAATCTTCAGAACCTCGGTAACCTACTTAATTATGAAAATGAAATTGGAACCCCGCAAAAATCGCCAAAGCTGCTTAATGTAAATGATTATTCAAATTGGAAAGCACGCTTTGAACATTATATCTCATATACTGATTCTTCACTTTGGATACCCATTCTAGAGGGTTATAAGCATCCCACATATACATATCTTGATGAGAAAGTTCCCAAGCCTGTCTCCAAACTTGATGAAAAAGAAAAGAAAGTTTATGACAGAGAGAAGAAGGCACACAGATCTATTATCATGGCCTTCACCAGGGAGTTATTCCACAGCTTTAGAGGATATGATAACTACAAGGATCTCTGGAAGGCATTGAAGAAAATATTTGAAGGGAACAGTGACATCAAGAAGAGCAAAAGAGATCTTCTGAGAAAGCAGTATGAGTGCTTCAGATATTTGGTGAATAAATCTACTGATGAACTCATATCTAGATTTTATCATCTTCAAACTGAGTTAAAATCTTTTGAGCTAAAGTATCCTGATGAGGAATTAGTTGAAAAATTTCCGGATGCTTTACCACCAAAGATTGAGATGTATACCACTCTGCTGAGAGAGAACCAAAAGTTCTATGAGATGAAGATTGAAGAAGCAATCGGTAAGGTTCAAGCTCACGATATGAACCTGAAAAGAAAGGAAAGCTCAGGAAGACATCAAATCCAAGACCCTTCTATGTATTATGGGACGTCTTCCACATCTAAATCATCTGGTTCTGGTATCGCCTTATTCTCAGGGAACTCTAATGAAGAAGATAACTCGAATGGTTGTGGTGGTCATACATGCTTTACCGCATCTAGATCTTGTTCTCACCACCAACATCCCTCAAGAAATCCTCCCTCTACATCTTCAGCTAACCAGACTGCTATAGCCAAGATAGTTGAAGATCATGTAGCATTATTTTCATCGTGTATGCTTTCCTATGAGAAATTCATTGGTGGCAAGCTTACAGATCCTGTTGAAGAAGATTTTAATCAGGTGGATCCAGATGACATGGAGGACATGGATATTCAGTGGAATATGGCCATGATCTTGAGAAGGGCCAAGCGTTTCTTAAACAGAACTGGCCGAAAGTTTATTGGAGGGCATTCAAATGCCAAGGTGGGTTTTGATAAATCCAAGGCCAAGTGCTACAAGTGTCAGAACTTTAGACACTTTACTCGTGAATGTCAGAAGGACAAAGCACCTGCCTCAGGATTCACAAGACCAAGCCAGGGAAACAACCACGGAAACAATCAAGGGTACAACTCTGTTAGGACATAGATTGAATGACAAAAGATTTGTAATAGTTTAGGTCTTATTGTCTTTATGTTTTGTATGTAATTTTTTAGATTTGTCTAAGTATAAATACAAGTTCTGCTAGAGGCGAACTTGATAAGTTCGACTGGTCTATTAGAGGAGAACTTGTTAAGTTCGCCTAAGCATCTTTAAGCGAACTTGTTAAACTCACCTGTTGCAGAACATGTGTCTATAAATATAGAGTTTACAGAGTCTGTGTAGTACGCGTGTGATAGATTGAACAATCAAGTATTCTGTAAACTCTGTTTGGTTATATAAAAGAGAAAGTTTATTTACCGCTGTTTCTATTGTTGATTGTTATATAAAGCGTTAATACGGTAGGATTCCGCACTCCGCGTTAACGATACGTCCTATCACGAGATCGATCTAAGATGAGTCATGTGGACCTACAAGTGGTATCAGAGCTTTTGCTCATGATTTGCGTTTGATTCTTGGTGAATAGAGACGTTTTTGTGTACAATTTGACAAGAAATTGAGCATTTTTGTATCCATGGAGTTTACAAGTTCTTGAAACTGATTTTACTGCTAAATTCGTGAATTTGAGGTTTATTTTGGTGAAATTGATCCGATAGAAGTGTTCTAATTCATGAAATACTAAATCCTACGGTTCAATTTCTTCAAATTCCTTCTAATCTGTTAGAAATGATGATTTTTGGTGCTGGTTATTCGTGTTTGGGTTAAAGTTCTTGCTGAGTTTGTTTCAGCTGGTTTAGGTGAACTTGCTGATAGTTGTTGCAGGCGAACTTAGCAAGAGAACTTATTAAGTTCGCTTCTCTTAGATTAAGCGAACTTAGTAGGCGAACTTATCGGATTTCTTGGGTAAGCGAACTTGTCAAGTTCGCTTGATATCAAATTCGCTTGTTTTGGCTGAAGCGAACTTATTATCTTCGCCTAAGGGAGTTTTGTGTTCAACACTTGGAAATTTTTTCTAAAAAATGGAAAATATGGTGCAAGTGACAAATATATTAAGTTACGACAACGATATTGGTACATCTCAAAAACCGCCCAAATTGTTAAGTCTCGCAGATTATTCCAACTGGAAAGATTGATTTGATCAGTTCGTATCTTTTACTAATACAAGCTTATGGATTCCAATCTTGGAGGGTTATACGCATCCAACATATACTTGGATGGGAAAGGATGATGTTCCGAAATCAGTATCTGCGTTAACCTCAGAAGAAAAATTATTGTTTGATAGAGAAAAGAAGGCAATGGCCAGTATCTCAATGTTTCTTCCAAAAGAAATTTATCACAGCTTTAAACAATTCAGAACTTCTCAACAATTGTGGGAGGCATTGCAAAAGAGGTGTGAAGGTAGTTTGGATGTTAAGAAAAGCCGAAAAGAATTACTGAAGAAGCAGTTCTTAGTATTCAAGCATTTTCAAAATGAATCTTTATATGATCTTGCAACAAGATAACATCATTTGTTGAGCGAGTTGTCAAGTGCTTTAGTGGTTTATGAGACTAAAGAGATAAATGATAAGTTTTTGGAGGCATTACCATAAAAATTTGATGTGTATACGGTTTTGATTAAAGAGAATGTCAAGTATAAAACCATGTCGCTTGAAGAGGTTCTTGGGAAGATTCAATCACATGATATGAATATGAAGAAGAAGGAAACCAATATGGAGCATATTCAAGATCCTTCAATGTATTTTGCTAAATATTCTAGAAAAACTGGTGCAGGGGTTGCGTTCTTTTCTGGTGATTCTCAAGATATTTCTCATGATCATTGTTCTGGAGTTTCAAGTCATTCAGGTTTCTCTGCAAATACAAATTCTTCGTCATCTGGAACACATAGTTTGAATCAAAGAGTTGCTGATGATTATCTAGCAATGTTTTCTTCCTTTATGGCTTCTTATGAAAATTTTATTAGAGGAAAAATTCATGATCCAGAGGTTATTGAAGAAGATTTCAGACAGATTGATCCTGTTCATCTAGAAGAGATGAACATTCAATGGAATATGGCTATGCTTATGCGACAAGAAAAGGATTTTTTGAAGAAGACTGGAAGAAAGTATATTGGGTCTAACAGTCCTTCACGCATGGGATTTGATAAAACCAAAGTTCGTTGCTATAATTGTCAAGAGTATGGTCATTTTGCCAAAGAATGCGTGAAGCCGAAAGTTGAATTTGATTCTCAGAAGAAGCCTAATAACTTTCAGAATCTAATTCTGGAAATTCTAATCATGCATCTGCATAATCTGCTTTGGTTTCTCAGAATGATGAAATATATGACTGGGGTAATCATCTTGAAGATTTGGTTGGTTCGGTAAGTCAAGCGTTTGTAGCTGAGATTCATTCTACTAAATCTGAAGAGTCAACTGATGATGATAGCTCAAGTGATGGTGAGAGTTTGCCAAGTGCTGATGAAGAAAGTGATCAAGTACAAAATGGTGAGACTGAGATTGCATATGGTGTATGTGAAGATGATATTGTTTTAACTCAAAATTCTTCTGATGGTGCTGATTATGAAAATATCCTGATTGCAAAAGTCTTCATGGCAGATATGTCATATCCTTCAAAGGTAAAAGATTCTGTCTGTCACATTTATTGCTCAAATTGCATAAGTATAAAAGATAAAATGCAAAAAGTAATGGATGATAACACAAATTTAACTTGTGATATGAAATCAATGAATTCAGTTAATCAAAAATTGAAAGATAATGATAAATTGGGTATAGATAGAATTGAGTCTTTGAAAAGAGATTTGAACTCTTTGGGATTGAAATATAAGGAACAAGCATATCATCTGGATATGGCTTATGCTGAGATAGACAAGCGAAATGAAATTGTCGCTCAGAAGAACAAAGAAATTTCTGATAAAGAATCTGAGGTGATCAAATTACATAGAAAGCTGGAAAACTTTGAAAATTCATCTGTAGTATTGGATTACTTTAATACAAATGCTGATCCTACTAAGAGGGTTGCTGGAATTGGATTTGTTCCTCCACCATTCAATGCAAATTATGTGGTTGAACCAAAGATTATTCATGAAGAGGAAATTGATCCAAAGACAGTGTTGAAGGTGAATCCAGTAACTGGTGAAGATATGGTCTATGATTCTGATTTTGAGGATGAGGTGTTTGATGATAATAAGCTTGAAGGAATTCCAAAGGAAGTGCAAATTGATGAACCAAAATTAGTGAAGAATGTTACCCGTGATAGATGTATTTTAATAGAACCGGATGAGGTGAAAGTTGTTCAGCCTAATCTTTCAAAAATGCTACAATCAAGTGGATTTGTTGCTGGTGGTTATCATAAAAAGAATTTATCGACGGTGACTAAACAAGTTTTTGTTCCAAAGAAGCCAGTCTACTGTACAGAAAAATCTTCTGAAGCTTGTTCATCAGACGGGTCATCAAATTCAAGAAAAACTCCTTATATCAGAAATCATCGAGATAGAAGAGTTTGTTTTCATTGTAATGAGGCTGGTCATATTCTGATTCACTGTCCTTATAAGAATCAAGGAAAATTAAAGTGTGATCCCTCACAAAAACAAGAAGTGACGATTCTGAAAAGACAAACTGGGGAAAAGCCTAAGTGTAGTGTTGAAAAGAATATGCCATGTCAATCATTTGCTAAATCTTCGAGATTTAAGCAACATGATAAGCGTATTTTTAAACCTGTTGTTTTTCAAAAGAAGTTTGAGATTCCATCTGTTGGAATTCAAAAAGAGTCTCAACCTGAGGTCAAACTTTCTAGACCACAACGAAGCAGACGTAACAGAAAACTAAAGAAATTTTTGGAAATACCTGAATCTGATAATCATAAATCTAATAATGTTTTTCCAAATAATCATAATTTTTCGTCATTGAAAAGGTCTACTCATAAATATTATGTTCCAAAGGTTGATGACAATGTTGATTGTGAGTTACTTGAAGTTATTTATTTTGATCCATCTGGACGACCTAAGACCACAATGGCTTGGGTTCCAATTTCTAACTGATTTTCTTTGTTTATGTAGGGACAACCAAGGAGGACTATCAACAATACGTGGTATGTGGATAGTGGTTGTTCTCGACATATGACACGGAATATTCGTTTGTTGGAAGATGTGATTAATATTGATGGTGGTTATGTCGCTTTTGCTGGAAATAAAGGCGGGTACATAACTGGTCAAGGTAATTTAAAGAATGAAAAAGTCAAATTTGAGAAATTGAACTATGTGGAACAACTTGAACATACTCTTTTAAGTGTATCTCAAGTGTGTGACAAGAAATTTTCATTTCATTTCAATGATTCTGAGTGTTATATCTTGAAACCGGGATTTGTGATTCCTGACGTATGAATTCTAATGAAGGCTCCAAGGAGAAATGACACATATGTCCTAGACATGAGTGTTGCTACTACTACGTATTCAATTCCTACTTGTTTACTCTCCAAGGCGTCTGAGTCAGATTCTATTTTGTGGCACAGGAAACTTGCTCACATCAATTATCGGAAAATGAATTATCTTGTGAAGAATGATCTGGTTTTTGGTGTTCCGAAAATGAAATTTTTAGTTCCTGATGAAGGTATTTCTTGCAAGAAGGGGAAACAACACAAGAAATCCCACAAATCTAAGACAAAGAATTCTATTGTAACTCCTTTGGAGCTACTGCATATGGATTTGTTTGGACCGGTTAGTATCAGGAGCATTGGCGGTAAATCTTACTGTCTGGGTTTACGGCCAAAATAAAAAAAAGATTAGGATTAGTTTTCAAGTTAGTTATTTAGGATTAGTTATTAAAAAAATAATAGTTTTTATTTATTTAAGATAAGTTTAAAGCTTTTAATTGATTTAATAAAAAAAATGATAATAATAATAAATATGTACATATAAAAATCTGGAAATTATATAAATAATAATATATAATTGAAATTACAAAAATTAACCAGATTTCGTAGACGTTACAAGAAAAACCTTGAAATTTACGTATGTGTAACTTTTACCCTAGAAATTTGATTTTAGTCAAACGAAGTTACAGACTTGAATTGTTTTGATTAGGTTAGAGTCTAAGGTAGATCTTTTTGCTCATATCACACTCAATCGGATTGTGATACAGAATCTTCAGATCTTCGTCATAAAAGCTAAATAGATCCACTGGGTTGAAGACTCTGACCTCTGGTAAACTATGTTGTGTGCTCACAACTTCATGAGTTCTGCAGTAATACTCTCATATCTTAAAGCTTTTGATTAACACTTCTTTTCATGTCGGGATGTAGACAGTTGAAACTGTATCAGCTGGCTTAACAATGTACCTGAATCTTCTTTTTCCATCTTTATCTTTCTTCTTTAACTGTCTGCATTAAGGCACCTGTGGCTTGAAACTTTTGAATATCCCTAAGTACTAGATATTCCCTTCATCTATCAGCTTATGTTAAAGCTTGACTCAGCTCCCGAATATCCCAGTACGGTAAAGTCTTTAACTTTGTGCTTCGGTCAAAGTACTGGATATTCCCTTCACCTATCTTTATAACATACATCTTCTTCTCATCATCATACCTCCAGCCTAAAATCTCTCCAATCAATGCTTGTTCTGGATTTCTTATAGCCTGGGTAATCCTTTCAACAATTGTTGGCTTCTTAGTCACTTTCCACCAATTACTCTTATCATAACTAGTAGTTCTTGGACGATCAGAAGATTCTTCATTCTCTTTAGAAACATGAAATGGTTCTCTCTCATCTATCAGCTTATCCATTTTTCCAATAACTGGTCCATCTTCTTCAACATATGTTTGCTGTTGCTTATATTCATACTTTTTATACTCTGTGTTGATCTCAGCATCCTTATCAGTTTCTTCTGTTGTCTTTCCAATTTCACCAACTCCTCCAGCTCCACCACTATCACTATCGTCATCAGAAGATTGATCATCACCTTTCTTTTCACCCGTTATCATCAACTCTTCATCATCTTCTTCCTCATTCTCAGTTTCTTCATCCTTCTCAATGGTCACCTCTATTCCTTCACCTTCATTGTTAAGCAACATATCAACATCAAACAGAGTATTTTCTTCATACACTTCATCATCAAACACTGGAGAATGAATAGGTTCAGTACCAGCTGGACTCTCTTGATTATCAATATCTACTTCTTGATTTAGATTCTATTCATATGTTGGAACACCAACATGAGTTATTAAATCTTGCGTCATTTTCTGAAGTTGATCAATTTGTTGTTGTTGTTGTAGATTAATTACACCTTTCTGTCTGCTGCTGTCAGCCCTCAACTTTCTTATTTCTCTAGAGTTAGCAGCTTCTCTGCTCTATAAATTTGCAATTTGAGTCTTCAACTGACTCACCACATCAGTTGTTTCTCTTGTAGCATAATTTAGAAAATTCTCATCTACAAGACCATAACTTTTTGACTTCTTAGACTTGTGCTTTTTTGGAATTTCTTTTGCTTCGCCCTTGCCTTTGTCAAGCTTTGTAGTAGTTGTTTTCTTTTTGTTTTTCAACTCTGGATCTGTAAACACGATACCCTTAGACGGAGGAGTTCTAGAAGATACGGTTTTAGTCACTTCAGGGTCTTTTCTCTTTCTTGATGGGGTTGTTGCAGTTGCTTGAATATCAAAAACTTCAATCACCTTAGTATTCACACTCAACACATCATTATTTTTAGCCATAAACTCTTTAGTATGACTCAACACTGGTACAGTGACTTCAACATTAACTTCTGATGCGCTATTATCTCCAACATGCATATCAGCAGCTTCATAATCACCATCATTTGTATCAGCCTGCTTTTCTACTTCTTGTACTTGTTGTTGAAGCACTTTTGTGTGAAAAATACTCTGGATACTGTCTTAGCTGCTTGTACTTATCTTGTATGTATTTGTCTGTGTATGTTAGTGTCTGTATATATTAGTTATCGAGCTGTAATTACTATTGTATGTACTAGTCGTCTGTTTTCTCTAAGTTTTTTGCGCACTTAGCATGTGCGCAGGAATTACCTCCTGCGTACTTAGAAAGTACGCAAGAACACTCTGCGTACTTGCTAAGTACGCAAGAACAATTTGCCAAGGGCACTTGTTAAGTGTGTAGAGATCAGGTCTAGTATAAATAGAATGGCTTGACAGAAGTTATGTACGCACTCATTTGTAACATTTCTGTAACCTTCAAGTTTTATAATAGACGAAGTTTGAAAGTTCTTTCGTTGTCGGTTTACTTTGTGTTACTTGATTCTCCACCTAGTCACGGGCATTCCGCACCTGGTTGGACTAGTCACACACCCACACGTAACGGTCTGAGACACCCGGGGACCTACAAGTGGTATTAGAGCCTTGCTCTTGATTTCGAGTGTTGTGAGTGTGTTAGGAGCATCTTCTACACAATCTACAGAGATTTTGAAAGCAAAAGTGTGTTTTTGTTGATTTTTATGATAAAATAGGGGTAGCTCTTGAGCACTATTTTAGAGGTAAAAATCACTCAAAAACCTACCTTTTGTTGTGTGTTTGAGTGTTTTTAGCATCAAAGGTTGGTTAGAAACAAGTTTCTAACCCTTTAGCTTGATTTAGTTGGTCATATCTTCAATTTTTGAAGATTTCGGTGAGTTTCCAGTGATCGGAAATAGTTGGTGAGAGTTGGTGAAAAATTGATCTGCGTACTTACCATATTTGGCAACAAGTACAGTCTTGTTGCGTACTTACCAAGTAAGCAAGACCATATTTGCTGCGTACTTAAGCTATCTTCTGCGTACTTGTCTTTACTCTTGTGTACTTGTTAAGTACGCAAGAGCAAATCCTAAGTGTTCAAGACCAATTCCTTAAGTGCGCAAGGCCAGTTTCAAGTGCGCAAGTTGCTTTGACTTTTCTAAAATTTGACTAAGTGTTTCACCATGGCAAATCTTCAGAACCTTGGTAACCTTCTGAATTATGACAACAAGATTGGAACCCCAGAGAAACCACCAAAGCTGCTTAATGTAAATGATTACTCAACTGGAAAGCACGCTTTGAACATTATATATCATACACCGATTTTTCACTTTGGATACCCATTCTAGAGGGTTATAAGCATCCCACTTTACATATCTTGATGAGGAAGTTCCCAAGCCTATCTCCAAACTTGATGAAGAAGAAAAGAAGGTTTATGACAGAGAGAAGAAGGCACACGAATCTATTACTATGGCCTTGACTATAGAGTTATTTCACAGCTTTAGAGGATATGATAACTTCAAAGATCTCTAGAAGGCTTTGCAGAAAATATTCGAGGGAAACAGTGACATCAAGAAGAGTAAGAGGGATCTTCTTAGGAATCAGATATCTGGAGAATGAATCTATAGATGAGCTTATCTCTAGATTCTATCATCTGCAATCTGAGCTGAAAGCTTACGATTTACTCTATCCGAATGAGGAATTAGTTGAGAAGTTTATGGATGCCCTACCCCCAAAATTTGAGATACACACTACCTTGATGAGAGAGAACTCAAAATTTTATGAGATGACGACTGGTGAAGGAATCGGAAAGGTTCAAGCACATGATATGAACCTGAAAAGAAAGGAGAGCTCAGGGAGACCTCAAATACAAGACCCTTCTATGTATTATGGGACGTCTTCCACATCCAAGTCATCGGGTTGTGGAATTGCCCTTTTCTAAGGGAACTCTCATGAGGAGGATAATTCAAATGTTTGTGGTGGTCATGCTTGCTATGCAACATCTGGATCTAGTTCTGGATCTCATCACCAGAATTCCTCAAGAAATCATTATCCCACATCTTCAGCTAACCAATTAGCAATAGCCAAGATAGCTGAAGATCATGTGGCTTTGTTCTCATCATGTATGCATGCCTGTGAGAACTTCATTGGCGGTAAGCTAACAGATCCTGAAACCATAGAAGAAGAATTTAATCAGGTGGATCCGGATGATATGGAGGACTTGGATATTCAGTGGAATATGGCCATGATCTTGAGAAGAGCCAAGCGTTTCCTGAACAAAACAAGAAGAAAGTTAATTGGTGGGCATTCAAATACCAATGTTGGTTTTGATAAATCCAAAGCCAAGTGCTATAAGTGTCAGAATTTTGGACACTTTGCTCGTGAATGTCAAAAGGACAAAGAAGCGGCTTCGGGTTTCACCAGACCTAGCCAAGGAACAACCAAGGGTACAACAACTCCAACAACCGTAATCAAATTCAAGGTGGTACGTCCAACGCTTTGGTAGCACAACAGGATGATAACTTTGATTGGGGTGTTCCTCTGGAGGATGCCATTATTGCTCAAACACAGGTTGGTCTGATGGCTGATATCGTTGAGATGATGGAAGCAGAAGAACGGGAAGCTTTTGTGGCTGACCAAGAACAGTCTACAACTGTAGTTTCCCTCATGGTTATTGGAGAGGCATCTTGTTCATCAACTGAGGTAGATTCTAATTCCTTTGCTTTCATTTCCTGTTCCAAATGTCTAAGCTTAAAGGATGAAAATTCTAAGATTCAATACAAGTTCGAACCCCTTCATGTTGCAGCTTTAATCTACAAAGAAAACGAAAAACGATACAAAGATTCAATTGAAACATTAAAGAAAGAAAAATGTGATTATTTACTTAAAATCAGCGATCAACAGTGTCATTTGGATGTTGCGTACAAGGGGTTGGAAAAGAGAAACAATGAGATCACCAAACTGCAAAATTAGATCTTGCAGTTGAAAGGCAATATTGAGAAGTTGAAAAATTCTCGGTTTGTTGTGGAACACTACGAATCCGTGGTGAGACAAATGAATGGCTTAGGGCTAGGTACTAATGCCATTCCTCCAACAGTAAGCAGGAAATTTGTTAACGTCTTTATTGACATTGATCTGTCTTGCCTTGATGAGTCCTCTAGTCAGGATGATTCCTCTAACAAAGATGATTCCTCATGTAAGGCTGACTCTGCATCTAATTAAGAGTTCTTTACTGCTTCTGATGATGGGTCTGAGAACACCTGCCCTGATGGTGTAGTTTTCGAGGAGTTGCTCGGTGAACAGAAAGTTAAGAAAAAAAATTTCACTGATTATGATAATTGTATTTTGACTGATCCTGATATCGTTGAATCAAATGAAAAATTAAAAGTGATGCTTTATGGGGGATATACAAACATTAATCAAGTTAAGAAAAAAGCCTTTTCAGCTCATTACGGGCATGGCTATTAAGAAAATATGCAAAAGTATTATATTCCCAAAAACCAATCACCATCGGGTCAAACTATTGTTCATCAAACAACTTCTCCTGTTCATCATGCTGAGTCATCCAATGTCAAATCAAATAAGCCTTACAGGAGGACTTACAAAGATAAAAGAACATGTTTTCACTGTGGTTCAGTCGGTCACATCATTGTGAACTGCATGAATAAGAACCAAGGGAAACTGCCAGTTGTTTTACATCCAGCTGTTGTCCCCAAGTCACAACCAGTGAAACATTCCAAGAGTCCAAAGAAGAATGAGGTGAAGCCACCAGTGAAACCGTTGGTGAAGCCGAAGACCATATCTGAGGCTAAACCAACTGTTCCAAAAAGGGAAAAGCTTTCGGCTAAACCCTGTACATCTACCTCTGGTAGTGCATCAACTGGTAATAAACCTGTGGTCAAACTCTCCAAACCACAAAGGAGAAGAAGGAAAAAGAGATTGAAAAAGCTGGAACAACTGGCTGTAGTTCAATTAGGTGAAGCTTCCACTAGTTCACATGCTGTTGTTGAATGTAAGCCTACTGTTCCAGTTAAGAAAAAGAAGAGGTCCTGGAACAAGAAATCCAAAAGTTCTCAATCTTCTGATCCCAAGTCTTCAAAAGATTCACCCATTTTTGACAGTCACGACTGTAAGTTAATAGAGGTAGTTTATTTTGAGAAAGACGGACGACCCAAGACCGCTATGGCTTGGGTCTCCAAATCTAACTAATTTGTTTGTGACTCGTGTAGGGACATCCGAAGGGTACTATCTCTAAACGTTGGTATGTAGATAGTGGATGCTCCCGACACATGACAGGCAACATGGCTCTGCTTCAAGATGTCAAACCATTCATAGGCGCCTATGTGGCCTTTGCAGGAGAGAAAATCAGTAGTATCACGTGTCAAGGCGTGGTTTCGAATGGTTGTGTTAGCTTTGACAACGTCAACTACTGCGAGCAGCTGAAGCATAACCTGTTGAGTGTCTCCCAGATGTGCGACAAGGAGTAAGCAGTTATGTTTTACTAGACATAATGCATGATTCTCAAACCTGGTTTTGAAGTTCCTGAAGACTGGATTCTGATGCGAGCACCAAGGACAAACGATACTTATCAGATCGATATGAGCATGGCAAAAACCACCTCATCAGTTGTTACTTCTTTGCTTAACAAAGTAACAGAGATTGACTCAATCTTGTGGCATAGGAAACTCGGACACATTTCTTATCGAAAAATGAATCATCTTGTCCGAAACGGTTTGGTAACCGGGGTTCCTAAGCTGAGATTCGCCATTGCAGATGACTGTATGCCTTGTAAAAAGGGAAAACAACAACGAAAGTCTCACAAGCCCAAGCTCTAAAACTCCATCGATACCCCTTTGGAGCTATTACACATGGATCTGTTTGGCCCCATAAGTATCCAGAGTATTGGAGGTATGTCATACTGTCTAGTTGTAACTAATGACTTCTCTCATTTTTCTTGGGTGCACTTTTTAGGTACAAAGGATGAGACTGCTGACATTCTTCAATGCCTGATCTTGAGTTTGGAATCCCTTTGCATGTTGAAGGTTAGAAGAATAAGGAGTGATAACAGAACTGAGTTCAAGAATAATCTAATGGAGCTTTTTTGTCTCAAGAAGAGCATTCGTCACGAATTCAGTGCCCCGTACACACCTCAGTAGAACGGAGTTGCAGAAAGGAAGAACAGAACATTGATTGAGACTGCAAGGACAATGCTGTCAGATGCAAACATTCCTGTAGCTTTCTGAGCAGAAGCAGTCAACACAGCTTGTCATGTCTTGAACAGAGTTCTGTTTGTTAAAAGGCACAACAAGACTTGCTACGAGTTGATCAACAATCAACCTCCCAACCATGACAACCTAGTTCCTTTTGGTAGTCCTTGTTCCTTATTGCTATAATACAGGGATCGAAAATCTAAATTTCATGCAAAAGCAGTGGAATACATCTTCTTAGGATACGTTGCCAATTCACCTTGCAAGAGAGTGTATAATATAGGAACTTGTACTGTTGAGGAACGGTTCGAAGTGGATTGCAGCAAACACAGCATTCCACCAGAACCAATTGGTCTAGCTTGGGGTTTTGATTATGATGCGTTATTCAAGTCTTTCAACCTTCCTGATCTATCTGCCGATAATGCCGCATATGTGTACGATTTCTTTAATGGCGGCAATGACTCCAACTTCTCAACCCGTGCCACTGTACCTATTTTAACTCCCGATTCTAATGTTGCATCTGAATCTGGAACTCATGATAGTGAGGACATTGAAGTTTTCCATGTTGATGGAGATGACGCTCCAGCTGATCCTAACACTCGTGTAGGAAATGAAGCTCCAGCTGATCCAATCAACATTGAATCGTCTTCTTGTGGAACACAGGATATAGGGGAGTTGAGCACGAATCTAGACACAAATCTCCAGGAACCGCACATACCAGAGACGAGAGTGCATAAGAATCATCCAATTGACAACATCATTGGTGATCCTCATGCCGGTGTTCAGACTCATCATAGAACCATTGCTGAGAACACCAGTTCGTACGCTGGGATACTTAACACTGGTATCATAGAAACATGTTTGCATGCTGCATTCGTGTCCCAATTAGAGCCGAAGAATGTGAAAGAAGCTCTCGCTGACAACTGTTGGATTGTGGCAATGCAAGAAGAACTGTCTCAATTCCAAAAGTTGCATGTGTGGGATTTAGTTGACTTGGCAAGAGGCGTACAACTAATTTGAACCAGATGGGTGTTCAAGTGTAAAACGGATGATCGACACGTCATAGTGAAGAATAAAGCAAGGTTGGTTGTTCAAGGATTTTATCAACAAGAGGGCTTGGATTACGCAGAAGTATATGCCCCAGTTGCTAGACTTAAGGCCATTCGACTGTTTCTGGCTTATGCCTCCTATGTCGGCTTCAAGGTTTATCAACTTGATGTGAAGAGTGCTTTCCTATATGGAAAAGTTCAAGAAGATGTCTATGTCACTCAACCTCCCGGCTTTGAAGATCCGCATAATATCAATAAAGTGTATAAGCTCGACAAAGCACTTTATGGTCTTCATCAAGCACCTCGGGCATGGTATGAGACATTATCAAAACATCTATTGTCCAATGGTTTCGATCATGGACAGATTGACTCGACCCTCTTCATTCGGAAAGCAGGAGGTGATATTCTACTCGTACAAGTCTATGTCGACAACATTATCTTTGGGTCTACAAATGAAGAGATGTGTAGGGAATTCGAAAAGGTGATGAAGTCCAAGTTTGAGATGAGCAACATGGGTGAATTATTATTCTTCTTAGGTCTGCAAGTCAGTCAAAGAGAGGATGGCATCTATCTACATCAAACTAAGTATGTGTTGGACATCTTGTCGAAATACAAGATGAATGATAGCAGTACTTATGGCACACCTATCCCTGTCAATCACGGTTTGCATCCAGACAAAGATGGAAAGGATGTGGATTGTAAATTGTACCTTGGGATGATCGGTTATCTCATGTATCTCACAGCTTCAAGGCCCGACATAATGTTTGTTGTGTGCTTATGCTCAAGGTTTCAGTCACAACCGAAGGAGTCTCATATGATAGCTGTCAAGAGGATCTTCAGATACTTGTTTGGGCCTTTGGTACTCAAAGTAGCAGTCATTTGACCTCAAAGCCTATACTGATTCAGACTATGGCGGTTGTAACCTTGATAGAAAATCAACCTCAGGTGGATGTCAATTCTTGGGAGACAGGCTGGTTTCCTGGCAGTGCAAGAAGCAGTCAACGGTTTCTGTCACAACATGTGAAGCAGAGTACATTGCTGCAACAAGCGGTTGTTCTCAGATATTGTGTATTCAGCAGCAATTGAGAGACTACAACTTGAATTTCACTGGAACACCACTGTTCATTGACAACAATGCCACCATGTCCATCACAAACAACCCGGTGAAACATTCCAAAACTAAACATATTGAAATTCGCCATCATTTCATCTATGATTGTGCTAAAAAGCATCTCATTGAACTTGTAAAGGTTCACACGGATGACAACTTTGCTTACCTTTTCACTAAGGCGTTTGTTCAAACAAAATTTTTGAACATCTAGTCAACATGATAGGAATGTTCAATCCTGAGTGAAAACTTGTTTTCTTAAATCAATTCAATTCATGGAAGTTAATTTTTTTTAAATGTTTTCTGTATAGTTCTTTTAATTTTCAAACATTTTACAAAAATCCAATCAAAATAGAAAACCAGAAAAATTTCAAAGTTTTCTTGAGAAAAGAGGGAATGATAGTACATCAGAAATAATCTAAACGTCTTAGATTGCACATATGGGAAATGATTGCATCATGCTTACTTGATTGTTTAAATTGTTTTGTTTTTAATCTGCTTATTTACAAGTAATTTGAATTGTCAGTAGGCTGTAAGAGTCTTTGAATAATTAGTAGTGTGGAAATTTAATCAATACTACAACTGTGATTTGAACCCATGTTTGCTAGTGTGTGTACGTAAAAGAATGCAAAAGATCACTATCAGATACACGATGTTAGATTTTGGCAATTATTTTCTTCTGAGACCAGTTTCGGGTTAGGTCGTTAGCACAATTAATGCGGTTCATCTCACTGCCCATACTCACAAGTATGCAATGAGAGATTGAACCAAGATATGTCTTGACATCAACCGTGAAGAATATATATGATTCATTAAAATTGTAGGTCCACATGGTTCTTCTACTGGTCGTTCTCGTGATAAGACGTATTGTTAATGCGGAGTGCGGAATCCAACCGAATCAACAATTGTATACACAAAAGACAACAGAAACAATCACGTAAATAACATTAAAGCTTGTATTCCAACAATCATAGAGTTTACAGACTCAATCAGACAATTCGTTCACTTCTGTTAACCGCTCTGTTCTTGTTCTAGTTTTTTGCTACTGACTCTGTAAACATCGATATATAGACATCTGATCTGTATGAGGCGAACTTAAGTGAACTTAACATGTTCGCCTCAGATAGAATAAGCGAACTTAACAAGTTCGCCTCTGTTAGACTAGGCGAATTTGACAAGTTCGCCTCTAGCATAACTTATATAAAACACTTAGAACATTACATACAAAAACATAAAGACATTAGATCTAAACTATTACAAAGATTTTGTCATTACAAACTATGTCATAACAGACTCCCCCTTGACAATAGCTTGATCTTCAGTCTTCAGTCTTTATGATGAGCTTTTCCAATTATCCGGTAGTCTGCTGCCTTCATGCACTCCATATCTTCTACATATCTCCAACACTCTCTTATACTGCAACCCTTGTTCTCTCCATTCATCAGTGAACATGATTTCATTCTTTCTCAACATTCTTGTAACGAACCAAAATCCGGGTTTCGTCTTCAAATAATTAAATATTTATATTTAATATTATGGTGGAAATAATATTTTATAAATAAGTTGAAACAAGTGGGTTTCAAGTTTGTAATGGGATTATGTTAGTTTTAACTAACTATAGAACGAAATGGGTGAAATGGAAGTTGAAGGACTAAATGTGTAAAATGGCCAAAAAACTGCCATTTGACTTGGTAAAGTCAAAATTGGCTTCATTTACACATTTTGAGTCGTTCATATCAAGAGAGAAAAAGGAGAAAAGTGTGTTGAAGCCATTTTCGTGCAATTGAAGCTTGATTAGTGAAGGTTTTGGCTCACACAACACCTTCCTAACATCAAGTAAGTGATTCTCTTCCTCTTGATTTCACCATGTATGTGTTCTTGGTAGGTTTTGGGTGAAATCCGAAATTTTGTATGCATGTGATGAAATGGTGTTAGATTATTGATAATCTAGCTAAACTAAAGTTAAAGAATGATAATTAACATCCTAGAACCCTTTGATTTTGATTATGAGAAGTTAGGGTTCATATGGTGAAAATTGGGGGTGTTTGGGTCATAAGGCTTGAATGGTGAATTAATGAAGATTAAGTGTTTTTAAGATGTTAGACACTAGAACAAACACCAAATTAACTTAATAATAATTTTTGAAAGAAGAATTAGTGTTAAGATTAAGTTAATGAAACTCAAATAGGTGAGTTTGTGGTGAAAGAGGGTGTTTGGTTATGAGGATAACCCAAACGGGTCAATTTGGGTTGGAATTGGGAAATTGAGTTGTGAACTCAATTGTAATGAAATTTTGGTATATGTTAGATTACTAAACTAGGCGAATGTGTTTAGGTAATCAAATTGCAAAGCTTGAAAGCGGTGCGGGATCTTCTAACCCGAAAGGTAAGTGCTTTTGCACTTACTTAGTTTTGATGATAAATGAGTTTTATGCAATGTTGTATGTATAATGTGTAAAGTTGCATAATTTGTTATGTGGTATGAATGAGTATAAAATGGTATGTATAATTGAAGGAATGTAGTTATAGTATTTACACTATAATGGATATGTTGATATGGAGTTATGGTCTATTAACCATAATGGATAGAATGGATATGGAGTTATGGTCTAAGTACCATAATGGATAGATTAGTTATGGAGTTATGATCTCGTATCCTTTGGGATATGAAGTTATGGCCTACGTGCCATAATGTAAATGGAAAAGTGATAATGAAATGATGAAAGTAACTTGTAGGTGATATACAAGTGTATGAAATCCTTAATTGGCCAAATGGGTGTTAACGGGTCAAATGGGTGAAAGGTGTGAAAACAAGTTGTAATCACTTGTTTGTTATGTTTAACACATTACAATGGTAATACGTTGACGAAATGCTAATGTATGGAACTATAATTGACCAAATAGAGGCAAACGGGTCAAATGGGTAAAAAGGATGAAAACAAGTTGTAAATACTTGTTGGTTGTGTTTATCTCATTACTAATGGTTATAAGTTTATGTGGTTATGCAGGGAAAGCTCCGAAATAGATCAAGGTCAATGTCCAAGCTTGGAGGGTTCTCGTATGCATTTTTGGTATTTTGAGGATTTTCGTAAAATCCTTGTAAAGTGGTGTAATTTGGCACAAAAGTTATGTTTTGATGTAATCATATGTTGTCATGATGTTTTTGGTCAAAAATCTAAGTGTTAGTAAAGTTTTGATGTTAAGCAAAATGAAAAAGGTTGGAAAAATGGTTAAGTGTGAAAACTGGAAACATTATGAGAAAAAGGGTCCCTCGCGGGTCGCGAGAGTCCAGGAAGGATTCTCTCGCGGTACGCGAGAAGGTAAAAAAAAAAAAAAAAATTTCCTGGGTTAAGACTTCCGCGCGTTAAAGTATTGCTTTTTAAAAGTGGTGTGTTTCAATTCTCTGATCTTTCTTTGAAAAATTGATAAGATTCATTGCATCATAGAAACATACAATGACCTTATTATCTTTGTCTTCAATCCTTGCTTCACCAGTATTAACATCAATATACCACCATTTCATATTCCCAAGAAAATCTTGAGGAATCTTCTTCAACGTTATCTTGAGTACAGCACGTACTGGTTTGAACTTGTACTTCCAGGTCACTTTCCCAGTCTTTTGATCTATTATCTTCACTCTCTTTCCTTTCTAAGGCTTTAGATTTTCATACTTTCCCGAACCACCTTCTCTCTTGATCAGATTAGCAATCACATCCGCTAAACCAAACTTGGATATATTAATAAGTGGTTTTGAAGCTAGGCCATTCACTTCACACCTTGGTAAGGTATTGAAATATTTGATCCTCGGCTTTAAATACTGAATACCATCAGATCTTTTAATAGCAAACAATTTTGTGTCATTATCATAAAACCAACTTATGATTCTTCCAACACACCTCTCTTTATTCACATATTTTTCTTTCTGAGCAAGTTATGCTTGAGACTTAGGTAGCACCTTCATCCTGCTATTCATAACTTCTCTCCACTATTCTCTAGTCATCCCTGTATTTCTATACATCACAGGTTCTTCACTCACCTTAGGAGACACAGTGTGAGTAGTATCAGCTTCAGCATCTATATTGGATTGAACATTCTCATCATCAGTATCCGTCTTGGATTCAGCAGTATCTTCAGGCACAGTGATATCTTCAATAGAGTCCATAGAATCTGTTACTCCTTCATAAGTAAACTCAGGAATAACATCATCTTGGATGAAGTTATAAGGAACATTAAGACCATCACTGCCTTCATAAGTAACAATATCTTTATTTTTCTCTATATCTATCTCCACTATCTCTCCTTCTTCCACTTCATTATCAGACACATCATCTTCAATGTCATTGAATAATTCATTAATGTCATCCAGACATTCTATCTTCTCAGCTTCTTCCTCTTCAGAATCCGTAAAGAATTCCAATAATAAAACTTCTTCATTAACCTCAGAAGCATCCTTGTTTCCTTCAATTGTTTGAGATGTCGACTCCCCCTGAACTGTAAATATAGGATTAACGTCAGTAGTGTATTGACGATCACCCTCAGCATTTCTAGTAGGACCATTGTCTTCATCATCCTTTCTTTGAATGGACTCAGTGTGACACGTATCATTGATCCTTAACTCCCCCTAAGCGTCAAGACGCTCAACAAGTTTGGATACCAATGCTTGCATGTCAGCAATCTGCTTGGCTTGAGTCTGAATCACCAGCTGTCTTTGAGAATCAGTAGATACAAGAGTATCCACCTGAGTTTGTAAAGTAAGCACTTGAGATTCAAGGAAAGTAATCCTCTCAGAATCAGAAGGCTTTGAAGGACCAGCTGAAGATTGAGGAACCGAAGGACTTGGAGTAATCACTGGAGGAACAGGAGTTATAACAGGAGATGAATCTTTAGACCTTGGAGGTGTAACTATTAAGGAAGCAACAAAACTAGCATCTTCTACACCCTGTGAAGAATGAGCAGCAGCAATTGAAGCAGACATAAGCTTCTGAGCTTTAGGATCCGGATTGAAATCACTATCAGTATCAGAACTCTCATCCACCAATGTTCTTTTTCCAAGTACTGATCCGGAAGGAGGAACCCGAACAAACTTCCGTCTTGGTCTTCTGGCTTGAGATTTAATACGTTTGACAGCATTTGCCAATGGTATTTCAGCTAACCTCTCATAATGATCTGAGCAAAAATCTCTAGACGCATCAGATTCAGTTTCTTTAGATACATGTAAAATTGTTTCACTTGAACTGGAACTTGAATCATTCTCTGTCACCACATTCCCTTCAGCTTCATGAATGGGTGAGTTGACAACATCATCAACAAAATCATCCATATTCATCCCTAGGTCTTATTCATGTTCTTGAACGACCTCTTCTTGAACAGGTTCATTAACAGGTATATCAACCTGAGCTTGTTGAATAGGAACTTGTTCATGAATGGGAATTGGTTTTTGTACTGGAACTTGTTGTTGTTGAGGAACTTGTTGTTGCTGAGGAACATGTTGTTGTTGAGGTTGTTGTGGTTGTTGTACATTCTGACCATGTCCTTGAGCCAACTCTTCAGGATGAAACCAGTTTTCATTTGGTGGTTCAACATAATCAGGATTGATTAAGTGACCAAATAATGGAGTTGAACATGAATCAATGCTGTATTATGTTGTTTTACCTTAGTGCAATCTGTAAAAATTCTTTTTGACATCGGAGTCAATGTTAAACGAATAGGATGCTGTGGAAGATCAGGAATAAGATGATTCAGAATCATTTGGATGAACCGAGGATACATAAGAAATCCTTGACCTTCAGCAGGAGTTATTTGCATAACCAATTCCCGATAAATGTAAAGAGCAAAATTGAACCGTTTGTTCAAGGTCAAAGCTACCATTGCAGCTTGTATAGCAATCTTTAATCCATCTGTACCAGCTTTACGAGGAGATAGGCATTGGATAATCACTTGCATGAAATACCTCCATTCACCAACCAAACCACCCTTACGAGCTTGTGTATCATTAGGTTTTCCACGGTAACCCATCCTCTGAAAACATCCCATAATCAATGTGCTAGGATATGACATAGGATCATCAGCAGCACCACCTAGAGAAAGAGCATCACGAATAGTCTCTGACGATATTGCAATCTTCGTATTGTTCACAGTAGCACGAAGAACATGAGGTTCTACGTCTATATCTTGATGTACTGTGTCCCAAAATTGCTGAATATACACCAAGCTGATGTATGGATCTGCCGATAAGGCGACATGGAGACGTGAATGATTTAAGAACCCAATAATTCCTTGAAAATTAACTGCCTCCAACATGTTAGGATCTAACAGTGCCACCTGGTTATGTTTGTATTCTACACGACGAGCTATCTGAAAAAAATATTTGGACAACAAACACATTAGACAAATAATAAAAAAACACATAACAAAAAGAAAAACAATTTTTTAGAAAAAAAAATTTCAAACAAAAAAAATTTCACAAGTCCAAAATCCCTCAGAGCCCCTAGGCGAACTTAATAAGTTCGCTTAGTGTTACAAGAGGCGAACTTAATAAGTTCGCTTAGACAAGTTCGCTTGAACAAGTTCGCCTGAACCAAGAATTAACCATAGAAATGACATCGACTAGTACTCACGAAACAAATACAACACTCAATTTGTAGATTTAATACAGATATAGCACCAATTAGGTCAAAAATGTCTCGGTTAAACTTTTTACGAAAACCGAAAGGAAAAAAGCTTAATTTCTCATGATTCAACGGATGAAAAACACTAAAACTACCTTAGGAATGATCGCAATTCAAATCCGAACAAGAAGGTACCAGTAAACAATCCAACAACACACTGATTTTGAAAAAAAATTTAAACTCGCTCAACAGATAAGTTCGCTTCAAATTTCTGAGAAGACAAAGTGACTAAGTTCGCCTAAACAAAAATCCTTATACACATTAAGTTCGCTTAATTAGGCGAACTTGTTAAGTTCGCTTAACCTCAACCAAGGGAACATATTTAGGTCTCCTCAACCTTTTGCCTTGAAAAATTTTCAACTTTCAACATTTTATTTCTTGAACTTCCGTCAGCAGCATGTATCCGATCCAATCCCAAACATTTTAATAAAAGCTTAGAATTTTCATGGAAAATAAAAAACAAAATCTTTTTGAATTTTATCCATACAAACGGAATCACATATTTTTTGATTTATATCTGTACAAACTGAAATCACATATTTTTGAATTTTTATCTGAATAAACTGAAATCACATATTTTTTTAATGAACATCATGAGTAAGAAGATCATATCAGTATCCGAGTAGTTCATCACACATTTTAGCAATATCCAAGGGTAACCTATGATATGAAACAATCCAACTCATTATTGTGCAATTTGCATCTTTTTCATTTTTACATACTCTTTTCAGTATTTATAAATCAATCAATTTGAATAATATTTGAAATGATACGCGATAAATTTCTAAGTAAATAAGATCAAGTTATGAAATGCTCAATTATTCATACCGAATTTGTAATATAAAGCATGAATTCTTAAATTTGTCAAAATTATATGATTTGAAACTATAAGCATTTATTCTCCAAATTCATGTGATTTAGTACCATTTAGATGAAAAACATCGTGTACCCCACATATATGCCAAACAGAAATATAATTTGCACTATCTTCAAGACATATACAGTTTATTTTAAGATTAGATCAATTTCCAAGATGAAATTATCTCTTTTAGCACAAGTATAGAAAAGCATATCCCAAAGGATATAAGAATCATGATGATTCAAAATCAGAAGATTCTAATGATTTGGCTGTATAATGAGAATCAACAGATTCAGGTATGAGGATCCAACTATTATCTGGATAAGTTTCAATGGAGTCAGACTACATGATGTAACTAACTGATCCAATGGCGAATATACGTTTCAACAGATGTTGTTTGAAAGCATATCTTAGTTCAACAACACATTGCATATTTTTCGGGGCATGGGCAGTGAAGTGAACTGAAATAGATTTGTGCTAAAGATATAATTCGATTGGTCTCATGGAATTCTTTAACACCATATATTCTTTATCTGATAATGATCTTTTACACACACACCCATGCATATAATGGATTCAAATCACAGATGTAATCATATTATATTTAATTTTCACACTTTCAAAACGCTTCTAGTCTATTGACAATTCAAGTTTCAAAACTCATACACAAATTTAAAAAAACAGATTATCAAGATTAGAGCATTCACGACACTATCATTTCTCACTTATGCAGACTTTGAAATTTAGATCAAATCAAATTACTTTAAACAATCATATATCAATGGTCTACTAAGGTCGTGTGAAATGAACTAATCACTGATGTACTATCATTTCTTCTCTAACTTCAAATGATGTCAATTTTATAAATTTCACTTTCTTTTGACTTTTTATAAATTAAGAACTTTTTGTGTGACAATCTGACTTTTTCAGTTAATTCCGTTAACTATTCCGTTAAGTTTCTTATTAAAAACTTAACCTCGTTAGTCAAATTTAACCCCAAGGACTAATTCGGTCACAAATCCAACTCAAAACTACAAGGACTAGTTGTGTTAGTATGCTAAATCAAATAAATTGACTTCTCAAAGTCAAAATCAGCAAATTTGAGTTCGGTTGACTTTCTAAAGTCAAACCCAAACATTCAATTGATTCGAATTAAACCAGAAACTGAAGTGGCTACTCGAATTCTCGGCTGTTAATCATCATATTGATGATATCGATCATCAATGAGCCGTTCCTAGGCGTTTTAACTATTCCATATTCACGAATTTACTCCCTAAAACTGTAACCGTCGAACCCGCGACAATGATCATCGAATTCAAGCAAATTCACTTATCATTCTGCAATTGAATCCACTGCACACCTCATTCACACTCCCGTAAAGCTTTTGCCTACACCAAATACGCCGAAGAAGCAGTCAAGGTCACCGGAATCTAGCCCGCAGGCCGACGACACTCGTTCTAGCCGGAAGCTATCCATCCATCAACCATTCTGGTAATTGTTTACAGTATCAGTCTCGCCTCAATTCATAGATCAAAAGCCCTATCATTATCAGGGCTTAAATTATCGAATTCAACTCAAACCGAAATTCTAGGGTTCATCGTAAACCAGTTAATCGATGGAGACCCTAGACTGTATTTAAATTAAATTAATATACATGATTAGCTTCGCAATCCTCTGTATATCAAAAGCCCTATGTTAATTTTTGATTCCATTATCGAGATCATCGTGATCCGATACCTAGGGTTCATACGACTTTGGCTTAGTCGAACCCTATCATTTCAATACGGAATTCTGAAATTGAAGACATCAATAGACTCGTCTTGATTCATACATTGAAAGCCCTATGAAATTCAGAGGCTTTATCATCGAATCGAAACCAAATCGAATCTAGGGTTTTTATGATTTTTTGATTAATTGAATTCATACCAGTTCCCATTTTTAACGAAATTAAACTATATAATCAGGTTCGCAATGTTGGTTTTTGTTAAAACCCTATGACTCTATCAACTGCTAATATCAAAATCATTCAAATCAAATTCAGGTTCGTATCTAGGGTTTTCGGCTTTTAGTTCGTGAAATTAACGATCAATTAACTAATGTTTTTACAAATTAAACACACACACTAATTCGTAAAACCCCGTTTATCAAAACCCCTCTACTGTTTCGATCGATTAACACCGGAATCGATGGATCAAAGCCGGGTTTCGATCGCGATTTGATTTGGAAAAGAGGGACTCTCGGTAACGCAGGATTAAAACCATTTCAGTAAGGATAATGTCGCGATAGCCTAGCGGCCGGAACTGGTTAAAGCGATGAGTGTGTGTGGGAGAGACCCGGGTTCGAGTCCGGGCTCCCACAATCATTTTTAAACATTTTTCTGTTAATATTTAATTAATAAAAATCAAACCCTATAATATTATAAGGTTATACAATTGTGTTTTTACCCGGAAAACAACCCGTAGGCTCGGGTTTGAATTATTAACATATTTTCATATATTAAACCCACTTTTATAATTAATATATTGTTATTATTATCAAATAAAAATAATGTGTTTATTCTATTTTTAAACCGTAAATTCATATAAAAAAAATATGTTTATATTATTTTCAAACCGTGACCCGTATTATTAAATAATATATATTTATATTATTTCAAATCATTTTATAACATCGTGTGTCGATTGAGACTAAATAATAATATAGTTGGTTATACTATTTACTCGTATACATATATTATTATTTTATTAATTTTTGTGAATGACAAAACACCCGGTTATAATTATTATTATTCGTGTCATTCGTCGTGTAAGGTAATTTCTAACTCCGTGGACACTTTCGTCCACTCTTGAATATTGGAGCGTTTCTTTAGGACATTTCTCAATCCGTGTCATTGTCACACTTCCCATTTCTCTTTTATCCCTAATTTATGTGTTTATAATGTTAGGGCATTCGTAAGTCTTTTGAGACTTACACACGTGGCTCCAACTTTTCCCCTTGTGTGATTCAAATCCTTACTCAAGCTCAAGTGAGTTTCACGGCCCCTTTTTACTGCTTTTAAACTGGGGGAGAAAACATGATACAACTCTTTTGATTTTTGTACTTCATTTTATATCAATTGTTATGACTATGCGTAAACTCTATCCTGAAAGTCCTCACATCGAACCGTTTAAATATGAATATAGCGAGGTATGTTGGGTAGTACTATTGGGTTTGACAAACCTCACCCGCGTTAGTCGCGCTAACACGATTGGATATCGAACGGGTGCAATATTGACCTAAACGTGCACCGTGGTTGATAGACCTAGTGGGAGGCAATACAAACAGTCAGTTTACGGTTGCGAGCGTAATAACAAACAATGAACATGGGTTAGCTACTCATATGGTATTTATGTTGATTGTGCAATAAATCTGGTAAACGTTTATTTATATATTGAAACCTGTGAACTCACCAACCTCGTGTTGACACTTTTTCTTACATGTTTTCTCAGGACGCTAAGCTAAGACACAGGTGCACGTTAGGGCATGCATGGGATTCAACTGCTTTGCTTTGTGTCTATTTATATTGATTGAATTATTTTAATGTACTTTGTTTGGTTGGACGTTTGTACTTTTGGACTTTGGTTTTGGGCGCGTGTATTTTGCGCATTTACTTTCTTTACGCTTCCGCATTGATACTCTGATTTAAAAGATATTTTCATTTTGAGTCCCATGTAGAGTCGTTCAATGTAACTAGTGTCTGAGATCCTGGTTTGTCACTTCCCAAACGGTAATACTCCGTTAGTTGAAATTGGGGGTGTGACAGATTGGTATCAGAGATATTGGTTATAGAGAACAAGGATTGCATACTAGACTATAGCCTCACACATTAGTTACATGTCATTTGGATGTTGGCACTTATACAAAATGTTACAGGATCATGTCGTCAACACCACCTCCATCACCTAACGCATCAGGGCATAAAGCACCTGTACCCTCATCCCCGGAGCCCAAAAGGCGCCGGACTACCTCAATTGAGCAAGGTGAACCGAGCAACGCACGGGCATTGGAGTATGCTCTCAATTGGGATATGTACCCACATATGATCCAAAGGTGGATCGAAATGGGAGATGTTCCATCGCCGTACTTTGCATCCACATCTTCATCGTCTACACTGCCTAGCTTACCATGTACCATGGAACAAGCCTTCCCAGCATTTGTGTCCTATATGTTAAAGGAATTAAGTTTTGTACAATATTCCACCGAGGAGATACCTAAACTCCTGGAGAATGGAACACAAGTGGAAAAGAATAGGGTAGGAATAGAAGATTTGACTACCGAATTAGCTGCAACGGACCATGTCCACAACCTTTTAGTGAATCGTGTAGCACACCTAGAGACGAGGGCCGACATTATGGATGATGATATGCAAGGAGTTCTGGAGAGATTAGTTGCTATGGAAGCTCAGCTACATGTGGCTAACCACACTGCTGAAGGCCTTCAAGAGAGGGTGACTCACTTGGAAGCCCAACTGCAAGCGGCCCTACACCCGGAAGACATTCCAGTATCTGACGATGAGGAGGAACCCTTTGAGGAAGAGCTCTTTGAGGAGGAGCCCTTTGAGGAGGAACCCTTAGAGGGGGAACCAGCTGAGGAAGAGCCAGTGGAGATTGATGATGCACAGTCATATGTCTCTTCTGATGACGAGGATATTTGAGGATCTTCCTATTCTATCTTCCTTTTCATGTTTGTTTTTGCTTATATTATTTCCCTTTTCAAACCTAGATGGGTAAGGTTGTTCCCATCCAATAAAAGCATGAGAAGTTTAATATTTGAGTTATTTATTTTGTAGCCTTACAATTTATTTAATTTTCAAAATATTAGATGTTGTATTTCCTTACCCGTACCTGAATAATGTTTAATATGCGATATATTTCTCATTGTTTTCATTTGTGATTGTGAAGAAATATGTCTGGGAGAGGACGAGGAGGCCGTACCGGTGGTCGTTGTACCATCAACATGACGGCAGCAGAACTAGCAGCTTTGATAAACAATAGTGTGGCAGAGGCCCTAGCAGCACAGAATGCTGCAGGTAAATGCTTTCAACTATTGACTAGTAGTGTCAATCCCTTTTCCTAAGAATATCTTTCTAAACTCTATAATTCCAATTCAATTCGTATTTCTAAATCCAGGCCAGCAAAATCAGCAAAATCAACAGCCAGCCTGCACTTTTAAGGCATTCATGGACTGCAAGCCCCACACCTTTAGTGGAGCTGAAGGAGCAGTTGGATTACTTCGCTGGTTTGAGAAGGTTGAATCAGTAATAGCCACGTGCAACTGCCCCGTGGCTAACCAAGTGAAATTTGCTGCTGGAACTTTAGAAGGCCCGGCTCTAACATGGTGGAATGCCCAAGTTCAAATGTTGGGACTAGCAATGGCAAATGGACTTCCGTGGGAGGAATTTAAATCAATGATGAAAGAAGAATACTGTCCACGAGATGAAATTCAAAAGCTAGAGGGAGAGTTCTGGAACCTTAAGATGGAGGGTTCAGAAATTGAACTCTACACCACCCGCTCGCACGAACTTGCCACCATGTGCCCACATATGGTGACTCCGGATTACAAACGGATTGAACTATACATTGGAGGTTTGGTACCTCAGATTCAAAGCATGGTGACCTCATCCAACCCTACCACCATCCAACAGACCATCAGACTTGCTCACAAATTGACCGATCAGGCAGTGACACAGGGAACTTTACCTCCAAGAGGTTCGGTTTCTAAACCCACCGACAACAATAAGCGCAAGTTCGACCATCACTCCCACTCACACAACCACTCAAATTCTAAAGGATCCCAACCCAATCAACCTCAGCACCAACAACAGCGAAAGTTTGAGCATGCTAGAAACTTTAATCAAACGACCTCATCAGGTCCGAATCAAGGGGAATATACTGGGAGGTACCCCAAGTGCAACAAATGCGGCTATAACCACACGGGCACTTGTGACCGACAACGTTGCCAGCGTTGTGGTAAAATGGGCCACGCTGCAAAGGACTGTAGAGTTGCACTCCCGAACAAACAACCATTTCAATCACAAGGATTCACGAGGGGATGTTTTCAGTGCGGTAAAGAGGGGCACATTCAAAGAAATTTTCCTCAGTTGAAAAAGGGTGGAAATGGTAATGGCAGTTGTAGTGGTAACGGTAATAACCAGGGCAACAATGGTGGGAATAACGGTAATAACGGTGGTAATGGAGGAAATGGGGCGAAAGGAAGAGCTTTTGTACTGGGATCCGGAGAGGCTCGCTACGATCATAACGTGGTCACCGGTAAATTTCTCTTAAATAATTACTTTGATTCTGTCCTTTTTGACACCGGTGCTGATAGAAGTTTTACATCTAAGGAATTTAGTAATGTGATAAAAGGAACTTCATCTCTATTAGAAGATAAGTATACAATAGAGATAGCCGACGGTCAAATAATTGAGGCAACTCACAAACTTAAGGGATGTAAACTTGAGCTAGCTACACATACATTTGATATCGACCTTATGCCGGTCACACTTGGTAGTTTTGATGTAATCGTCGGCATGGATTGGTTGTCTAGAAACCAAGCGGAAATCATTTGTCATGTGAAAATCGTTCGCATACCCCTCCCAAGTGGAGAAATTCTTTCAGTTCAGGGCGAAAGAGATGGTACTGTCATGGGCATTATATCCTTCATGAAAGCACAAAAATGTCTTCAAAAGGGGCATACGGCCATTTTGGCCCATGTTGCTGAACAGTCGTCAAAAGAGAAGAAGATCGAAGATATTCCCGTTGTGCGTGAATTTTTGGAAGTATTTCTCGAGGATCTGCCCGGTCTGCCACCACACCGTCAGGTTGAATTCCAAATTGACCTAGCACCCGGAGCAGCACCGATTGCTCGGGCACCTTATCGATTAGCACCTAGTGAATTGCAGGAACTGTCCACTCAGTTGCAAGAATTATTGGATAAAGGTTTCATCCGACCTAGTTCATCACCGTGGGGAGCTCCGGTATTATTTGTCAAGAAGAAGGACGGTGCGTTCCGTATGTGTATTGATTACCGGGAGCTGAACAAAGTTACAATCAAGAACCGCTACCCTTTACCTCGTATCGATGACCTTTTTGATCAACTCCAAGGATCAAGTTTCTATTCCAAAATAGATCTTAGGTCCGGCTATCATCAGTTAAGAGTACGAGAAGAATATATCTCTAAAACTACATTCAGGACAAGGTACGGCCATTACGAATTTATGGTCATGCCTTTCGGTTTAACCAACGCACCTGCGGTATTCATGGATCTCATGAACCGTGTGTGTAAGCCTTACCTTGACCAGTTTGTTATCGTTTTCATCGATGACATTCTTATTTATTCCAAGAACGAGGAAGAACATGAAGAACATCTGCGTCTAATTTTGGAACTACTTAAGCAAGAGCAACTTTATGCTAAGTTTTCCAAATGTGAATTTTGGATTCGAGAGGTTCAATTTCTAGGGCATGTGGTAAATGAAAAAGGGATACATGTCGACCCGTCCAAAATAGAAGCCATCAAGAATTGGGCAGCACCGACGACTCCGACTGAAGTGCGACAATTTCTGGGATTGGCTGGATATTATCGTCGTTTTATCGAAGGATTTTCAAAGATTGCACAACCTCTCACCGCCCTAACTCAAAAAGGAAAAGCTTATAATTGGGGCGATAACCAAGAATCAGCTTTCCAACACCTCAAACAGAAACTTTGCAGTGCACCTATTTTAGCTCTTCTGGAAGGAACCGATGACTTTGTGGTGTATTGTGATGCATCTATTCAAGGTCTGGGTTGTGTCTTAATGCAGCGCGAAAAGGTAATTGCATACGCTTCACGACAGTCAAAGGTTCACGAGAAAAACTACACCACTCATGACCTAGAGTTGGGAGCAGTAGTTTTTGCACTTAAGATATGGAGACATTTCTTGTACGGTACCAAATGCACCATCTACACCGACCACAAGAGCCTCCAGCACATCTTCGAGCAGAAGGAGTTGAACATGCGACAACGTCGTTGGGTTGAACTTTTAAATGATTACGACTGTGCGATCCGTTATCATCCGGGTAAAGCTAACGTCGTGGCTGATGCACTAAGCCGAAAAGAAACGAAACCCAAACGAGTTCGAGCGTTACAACTCACTATTCACCCTGGATTGCCTGACAGAATCCGTAGTGGTCAACTTGAAGCCTTGAAAGAAGATAACTTACCGTTAGAAGGTACACGCGGCATGGAAGCACAACTTGAAGTAAAATCTGACGGAATTCATTACTTTGTCGAACGAATATGGGTTCCAGTGTTCGGAAATTTAAGGGAACTAATCATGGATGAAGCTCATAAATCTCGTTACTCCATTCATTCGGGTTCCGATAAAATGTACCATGATCTAAAAGTACTATATTGGTGGCCGAAGATGAAGACCGATATAGCCACCTATGTTAGTAAGTGTCTGACCTGCGCGAAGGTCATAGTTGAATATCAAAAACCATCCGGTCTCCTGCAGCAACCTGAAATTCCCATGTGGAAATGGGAACAAATATCCATGGACTTCATTACCAAATTACCCCGAACCCCTACCGGATGTGATACTATATGGGTAATTGTGGATCGCCTGACAAAATCTGCTCACATTCTAGCAATTAAAGAAACCGACAAAATGGATAAACTCACTCGAATATACTTGAAAGAAGTAGTCTCTCGGCACGGAGTGCCAATCTCTATTATTTCGGATCGTGATGCACGATTCACTTCCCTTTTCTGGCAATCATTGCATAAAGCATTAGGCACGCGTCTAGATATGAGCACAGCATACCATCCTCATACTGATGGCCAAACTGAACGTACTATTCAAACTCTAGAGGACATGCTACGAGCTTGTGTGATCGATTTCGGTAACACTTGGGAGTCTCACCTACCATTGGTGGAGTTCTCCTACAACAACAGTTATCACACTAGCATCAAGGCAGCTCCATTTGAAGCACTTTATGGACGGAAATGTCGTTCTCCCATTTGTTAGACCGAGGTTGAGGATAGCCAACTCACAGGTCCTGAACTTGTATTTGAAACTTCCGAAAAGATCGTTCAAATTAGAAACCGTATGGCGGCAGCTCGTGATCGTCAAAAGAGCTATGCCGACAAGCGTCGTAAACCTTTGGAATTTCAAATAGGTGACATGGTTTTACTCAAAGTCTCACCTTGGAAAGGTGTCATTCGTTTTAGAAAACGAGGTAAACTGAATCCTCGTTATGTTGGACCTTTCAAAATATTAAAGAGAATCGGACCAGTCGCATATCAACTGGACCTACCTGAAAGACTTAGTGGTGTACACAACGTCTTTCACGTCTCAAATTTAAAGAAATGTCTGGCAGATGAATCACTCGCAGTTCCTCTGGAGGAACTACATGTTGATGAACAGTTACGTTTCATCGAAGAACTTGTGGAAATTATGGATAGGGAAGTTAAAACGTTAAAGCACAGTAAGATCCCTATTGTTCGAGTCCGTTGGAACTCAAAACGCGGACCAGAATTCACTTGGGAGCACGAGGATCAGATGATGCGCAAATATCCTAATTTGTTCAAGCACTCCGCGTCAAATCCATAAGGTACTATTTAATTTTCGGGACGAAAATTCTTTCAACTAGGGAATGATGTGAAACCCCAAATATTTTTTTTTTATTTTAATTTTCGGGACGAAAATTCTTTCGACTAGGGAATGATGTGACAATCCGACTTTTTCAGTTAATTCCGTTAACTATTCCGTTAAGTTTCTTATTAAAAACTTAACCCCGTTAGTCAAATTTAACCCCAAAGACTAATTCGGTCACAAATCCAACTCAAAACTACAAGGACTAGTTGTGTTAGTATGCTAAATCAAATAAATTGACTTCTCAAAGTCAAAATCAGCAAATTTGAGTTCGGTTGACTTTCTAAAGTCAAACCCAAACATTCAATTGATTCGAATTAAACCAGAAACTGAAGTGGCTACTTGAATTCTCGGCTGTTAATCATCATATTGATGATATCGATCATCAATGAGCCGTTCCTAGGCGTTTTAACTATTCCATATTCACGAATTTACTCCCTAAAACTGTAACCGTCGAACCCGCGACAATGATCATCGAATTCAAGCAAATTCACTTATAATTCTGCAATTGAATCCACTGCACACCTCATTCACACTCCCCTAAAGCTTTTGCCTACACTAAATACGCCGAAGAAGCAGTCAAGGTCACCGGAATCTAGCCCGCAGGCCGACGACACTCGTTCTAGCTGGAAGCTATCCATCCATCAACCATTCTGGTAATTGTTTACAGTATCAGTCTCGCCTCAATTCATAGATCAAAAGCCCTATCATTATCAGGGCTTAAATTATCGAATTCAACTCAAACCGAAATTCTAGGGTTCATCGTAAACCAGTTAATCGATGGAGACCCTAGACTGTATTTTAATCAAATTAATATACATGATTAGCTTCGCAATCCTCTGTATATCAAAAGCCCTATGTTAATTTTTGATTCCATTATCGAGATCATCGTGATCCGATATCTAGGGTTCATACGACTTTGGCTTAGTCGAACCCTATCATTTCAATACGGAATTCTGAAATTGAAGACATCAATAGACTCGTCTTGATTCATACATTGAAAGCCCTATAAAATTCAGAGGCTTTATCATCGAATCGAAACCAAATCGAATCTAGGGTTTTTATGATTTTTTGATTAATTGAATTCATACCAGTTCCCATTTTTAACGAAATTAAACTATATAATCAGGTTCGCAATGTTGGTTTTTGTTAAAACCCTATGATTCTATCAACTGCTAATATCAAAATCATTCAAATCAAATTCAGGTTCGTATCTATGGTTTTTGGCTTTTAGTTCGTGAAATTAACGATCAATTAACTAATGTTTTTACAAATTAAACACACACACTAATTCGTAAAACCCCGTCTATCAAAACCCCTCTATTGTTTCGATCGATTAACACCGGAATCGATGGATCAGAACCGGGTTTCGATCGCGATTTGATTTGGAAAAGAGGGACTCTCGGTAACGCAGGATTAAAACCATTTCAGTAAGGATAATGTCGCGATAGCCTAACGGCCGGAACTGGTTAAAGCGATGAGTGTGTGTGGGAGAGACCCGGGTTCGAGTCCAGGCTCCCACGATCATTTTTAAACATTTTTCTGTTAATATTTAATTAATAAAAATCAAACCCTATAATATTATAAGGTTATACAATTGTGTTTTTACCCGGAAAACAACCCGTAGGCTCGTGTTTGAATTATTAACATATTTTTATATATTAAACCCACTTTTATAATTAATATATTGTTATTATTATCAAATAAAAATAATGTGTTTATTCTATTTTTAAACCGTAAATTCATATAAAAATAATATGTTTATATTATTTTCAAACCGTGACCCGTATTATTAAATAATATATATTTATATTATTTCAAATCATTTTATAACATCGTGTGTCGATTGAGACTAAATAATAATATAGTTGGTTATACTATTTACTCGTATACATATATTATTATTTTATTAATTTTTGTGAATGACAAAACACCCGGTTATAATTATTATTATTCGTGTCATTCGTCGTGTAAGGTAATTTCTAACTCCGTGGACACTTTCGTCCACTCTTGAATATTGGAGCGTTTCTTTAGGACATTTCTCAATCTGTGTCATTGTGACACTTCCCATTTCTATTTTATCCCTAATTTATGTGTTTATAATGTTAGGGCATTCGTAAGTCTTTTGAGACTTACACACGTGGCTCCAACTTTTCCCCTTGTGTGATTCAAATCCTTACTGTTAGGACATGTTTTGTAACTGTTGATAAAATTCTGTGTAAGTTCTGCTAGAGGCGAACTTGTTAAGTTCGCCTAGGCTATCAGAGGCGAACTTAACAAGTTCGCTTAGTCTATCAGAGGCGAACTTGTTAAGTTCGCTTAGCCTATTAGAGGCGAACTTAACAAGTTCGCCTAATACTGTTCAGTGTCTATAAATAGAACAGTTCAGCAGAAACAGAGATGTAGTTTTAAGAACACAGAAAGAGACTTGGACGATATCAGGAGGGACTGAGAATTCTGTAAATTGTGTAAACTGATATCGTAGTGGAATAAAAAGAGCGTTTATTTACACCGTTGTTGATTGAGTCACACGAGCACGTTGATCATGGATTCCGCACTTTATCACCGTGTCTAACCGCGAGTCTAGAGATCCGTCACGCACCGAATTAGGGACCTACAAGTGGTATCAGAGCTATTGCTCTTGATTAGCAAAAGATTCGTGGTGTTTTCGTGTCCAATCAACATCAAATTCATCATTTTTGAGTTTTTCATTTCAATGGAGTTTTCAAGACTGTTTTGATTCTGATTTGGTGATTTTGAAGACGAAATTGACGAAATTGATCCGATAACAAGTTTCTGTTTGACAAATTACATAATCCTACGGTCCAATTTTGATTAATTCCTTCAAATCAGTGATTAATGATGATTTCAGCATGTTTCTGGTTCGCGGTATCTGTTTGAAATGTTCTTGATTTTGAATCTGCTGAAGCAAGCGAACTTGCTGAATCTGTTGTGCAGGCGAACTTAAGGAAGCGAACTTAATAAGTTCGCTTGGTGAATATTAGGCGAACTTAATAAGTTCGCTTGGTGCAGAGTAAGCGAACTTAATCAGCAGGCGAACTTAACAAGTTCGCTCCGGGTCAAGTTCGCTTCGGGTCAAGTTCGCTTCGGGTCAGTTTCAGGCGAGCTTAAAAAAAAATAAAAAAAAATTTGTCAAGTTCGCTTCGGGTCAGTCAAGTATATGGTCATTTCGAATCATTTTTGAAATTTAGTCGGGAAAATTCACCTTGTCCAAATTTTTTACGGAAAGCATATATGGTCGTTTCGAATCATTTTTGAAATTTTGAATTTTCAAAATTTTTTAAAGAGTATTTTGGCGGGAAAATTCACCTTGTCCAAATTTTTTACGGAAAGCATATATGGTCGTTTCGAATCATTTTTGAAATTTTGAATTTTCGAAATTTTTTAAAAAGAGTATTTTGGCGGGAAAATTCACCTTGTCCAAATTGTTTACGGAAAGCATATATGGTCGTTTCGAATCATTTTTGAAATTTTGAATTTTTGAAATTTTTTAAAAAGAGTATTTTGGCGGGAAAATTTTTCTCCGGATATTTTTGTGAAAATTTCAAAATGTCAATTTTATGTGATATTAATGATATTGGAACTATGCCACCGAGACTTTTATGCATATAAGATTTTCGTAACTGGAAAGTCCGGTTCGAACAGTTCGTATCAGTCACTGATGAAAACTTTTGGACATCCATTTTGGAAGGATATGTGCATCCTACTTATAACTTCATGGGATATTATGATGTTCCTAAACCAATGACAGCTCTTAATAAAGCAGAAAAGCAGAAGGTTGATCGAGAAATGAAGACGCTTGAAACTTTAAAATTGTCTTTACCAAAAGAAATCATTCATAGTCTCGGGAAGTGTCCAACTTCACGTGATCTATGGGAAACTTTGAAGAAAAAGGGTGAAGCTACTACTCAAGCATTTGTGGTCTTGATTAAAGAAGATTTAGTGAAGCAGTGTGATACTGAAAGTGATTCTTCTGCAGTTTTAACTGATTGTGAGAGTATTCGTTCTGGTGAAAGTACTCAGTCTACTGTGAGTGATGTAGATACTGAAGTAAGCTTCCAGACAGTTGAAGATGATCTGAGTGAATTAGAAACTGATGCAGAGCCTGTCATTGTTGATCAAAAGAGTGAAGCTGATGATGACATATTCATGGCTCCTGGTGCATCTTCTTCAGAAGAAAAAGCCGAGGTACTTTCTAACTCTGAAACGTTTTGTTCTAACTGTGTTTCAGTGAAGGATAAAATGATGAGGGTTATGGATGACAATGTAAACCTCATTTGTGATATGAAATCCATGCACACAGTAAATCAGAAATTAAAAGATAATGAGAATGTGTGTATTGAGAGGATAGAATCACTGAAGAGGGATATAAATTCTCTGACTTTAAAGATCAAAGAGCAGGCATATCACCTGGATATGTCCTTTGTAGAAATTGAGAAACGAAATAATGATCTTACTGAGAAAGATAAAGAGCTAGCTGAATCTAAAGCAGAGGTAATCAGATTGCATAGAAAATTAGAAAGCTTTGCAAATTCATCATTCTTATTAGAACATTATCATAATAATACTGAAGAGGGGAAGGGAACTAGTGGTATTGGCTATGTTCCTCCACCATTCAATGGCAATTATTCTGTTGCACCTGAGATTATAAATGATGAGGATTTAGATCCTAAGACTGTGTTGAAGGTGAATCCAGTCACAGGTGAAGATATGGTGTATTCTGATGAGAGTGATGATGAGTATTTTGATGAAGCTAAGGTAGAGGGGATACCAAAAGAGGTTAAGAAAGAAGACTCAAAGGTTGATTCTAATTCATCTGGAAATTCTACATTTGGAAGTTCTTCAAACTCAAGGAGAGTTCAATATGTCAGAGATTATAAAGACAGGCGTACATGTTTTCATTGTAATGAGATAGGTCACATTGTGGTGAACTGTCCTTACAAAAGCAAAGGAAAGAAGCATGTAGTTGCTGAGAAGATGAAGTCTGAATCAAGACGTATTGAGAAAAAGTTTGTTCCGTCTCAAACTCCAAAAGAAGTTCATGTAGGAGAATCTTCTTCAAGTGCATCTAATCGTGTGAAGATTCCTTATATGAGAGAATATCGTGAGACGAGATCTTGCTTTTACTGTGGTATTGTTGGTCACATTCGGATTACTTGTCCTCACAAAGCCAAAGGTAACCGACATGTTACTCCAGAAAAGGTAAGAACTCCTGTTAAGCCTTATGTTAACCCAAATGTGGTTAAACCTCATGCTATACAAAAGGGTATTTCAAAATCTGAGGTTAGGCTTTCTAGACCTCAAAGACGGAGGAGAAATAGAAGATTGAGAAAACTTTTAGAACAACAAGAGTTTTCACAATCAAATCAATTTTTAAATGAAAGAAAATGTTCAAACACTTCACATTTTAAGCAAAAAGAACTTAACGAAAAGAAGTATGTTTGGAAATCTAAAGTTTCTGTTTCAGACTCGTCGGAACAATCTCCGAAAATCGATGAGAGATTCGATTGTGAATGGAGTGAGGTTTATTATTTTGATACAGATGGACGACCCATGACTACCATGGCTTGGGTCCCAATATCAAATTAATGTTTCTTGTTAGTTGTGCAGGATTTACCAAGAGGGACTATTAATACCATTTTGGTTGTTGATAGTGGTTCTTCTTAGCACATGACAGGGAATGACATCTGCATGAGTAAAGAGTTGTTGATAACCGAGAAATCTATTTGATTCAACGACTTGATGCTCAAGGGGGAGAATATGTCACACACAATGTTTTGTAAAGAGTTTTACAAAGTCCAAATGATAACCTGAAATTTAGGATGACAATGGTGAGCATAAAGTCGTTGATGCAACCATTTGACTAGTTGAGGGGGAGTCTACAGGACAGGGGGAGTACAGAACTGTGTTGGTGACAGAGGCAATGACATTCAATTACATGAAGTAAACAGTTTTTCATAAAATGTTTTCATGGAAGATTTTATTTTCGTTTGTTTTACTTTCTTTGAAAAAGATTTTGAAAAAGCCAAACAAATTGAAAAAGATAAAATCGACATTACTTGAAGTTAAAGAAGAGATGATAGTACATCAGTAGATGTTCTTTCAAACATGACCTTAGTTGGACTTTATGATGCTTATCTAACATATCTGTGATAAATGTTTTGATCAGAACTTCTTAGACTGCACAGTATGAGAAATGATAGCTTCATAACTGCTTATGCTTAATAAAAATTGATGCTTGATGCATATATTTTAATTTAGATACTAGTATGTAGTCTGAATTGTCAATAGGCTATGAGTATCTTTGGTCCATTAGTAGTGTGAAAACATAATGATCTTTGTGACAACTATGATTTGAACCCATGGTATGCCGGGTGTGTGTGTAAAAGATCATTATCAGATAAAGAATATAAGATCTAAAGTACTTCATGAGAGCAGTATCGGTTATGTCGTTAAACACAAACTTTTCAGTTCACTTCACTGCCCATGCCCTGAAAAACATGCAATGTGTTGTTGAACTAAGATATGTTTCTGACATCTGTTGGAACATATACTAGCCCTTGGATCAATATCCTGATTCCATTGAATATATCCAGATAACAGTTGGATCACGCTACCGTATGTCATTGAATCAATCGATTCCTTGATCAATCTTTCTGTTACTATGAATCATGATACATCATCCAAACCAAGACATTTGAATCATTCGATTCTGAATCATTCTGATTCTCTGCTTGATATTATCCTGTGTTTATCGGTATAATTCATCATGGAGATTGAATATTATCTTGCAATGATCTTATATGTCTTGAAGATAGTGCACATTTAAATTTCTGTTGGCATATTTGTGGGGTACACGTTGTATTACAAAATAAATGGTACCTTAATTCACAAGAACATGGGACAAAGATACTGATGGTTTCAATTCTTATAATATTGACAACTTAGATTGACATGTTATGTGTTGCAAATTCGTATGTAATAAGCATGTTATGATCTGATCTCATCTTCTTTAAAGTTCTTCGCGTATCATTACATGTTTTGGTTGAAGCTTAAAAGATTTGATCTTATCTGATAAAAAGAAATAATGAATCTGGATAGGATACCCTTAGAATGCTTAGGGATGTTTATCCAAAATGTGTGATTGATGCATTGTTTTTACTGATATGATCTTCTTACTCGTGATGTTCGACCAAAAAGATGTGATTTTGTATTTTACATTTCAGTTTGTACAGAGAAAAACCAAAAAGATTTTGTGTTTCTTATGTTTGAAAAACCAAAAAGATTTTATTTTTCCAGATTCCATTGAAATCTTAATTGTTGGTTATTCTTGGTTGTTCTCCTTTGCATAAACTGAATATTGCAGATAGAAGTTGACAAGGGGTCCTTCTCCCAAGTTTTCTTCTAGAAATAAAGAGAGAGTGTGCAGATGAACAAGACGAAGACTACAGTGTGTTTGATGATATATGAAGACGGATGACAATCTTCTGAAGCTGTTGTCAAGGGGGAGTCTGTTGGAGCATATTCTGGTGACAACGAGCTTGAAGATATTATGTCTTAGTCTTAGAGTCTTTGACTTGTAATTGATAGAATTGTTAGCAACAGTTAAAGGGGAGTCTGTTAGGACATGTTTTGTAACTGTTGATAAAATTCTGTGTAAGTTCTGCTAGAGGCGAACTTAACAAGTTCGCTTAGTCTATCAGAGGCGAACTTGTTAAGTTCGCTTAGCCTATTAGAGGCGAACTTAACAAGTTCGCCTAATACTGTTCAGTGTCTATAAATAGAACAGTTCAGCAGAAACAAAGATGTAGTTTTAAGAACACAGAAAGAGACTTGGACGATATCAGGAGGGACTGAGAATTCTGTAAATTGTGTAAACTGATATCGTAGTGGAATAAAAAGAGCGTTTATTTACACCGTTGTTGATTGAGTCACACGAGCACGTTGATCATGGATTCCGCACTTTATCACCGTGTCTAACCGCGAGTCTAGAGATCCGTCACGCACCGAATTAGGGACCTACACTTACTCAAGCTCAGGTGAGTTTCACGGCCCCTTTTTACTGCTTTTAAACTGGGGGAGAAAACATGATAAAACTCTTTTGATTTTTGTACTTCATTTTATATCAATTGTTATGACTATGCGTAAACTCTATCATGAAAGTCCTCACATCGAACCGTTTAAATATTAATATAGCGAGGTATGCTGGGTAGTACTATTGGGTTTGACAAACCTCACCCGCGTTAGTCGCGCTAACACGATTGGATATCGAACGGGTGCAATATTGACCTAAACGTGCACCGTGGTTGATAGACCTGGTGGGAGGCAATACAAACAGTCAGTTTACGGTTGCGAGCGTAATAGCAAACAATGAACATGGGTTAGCTACTCATATGGTATTTATGTTGATTGTGCAATAAATCTGGTAAACGTTTATTTATATATTGAAACCTGTGAACTCACCAACCTCGTGTTGACACTTTTTCTTACATGTTTTCTCAGGACGCTAAGCTAAGACACAGGTGCACGTTAGGGCATGCATGGGATTCAACTGCTTTGCTTTGTGTCTATTTATATTGATTGAATTATTTTAATGTACTTTGTTTGGTTGGACGTTTGGACTTTTGGACTTTGGTTTTGGGCGCGTGTATTTTGCGCATTTACTTTCTTTAGGCTTCCGCATTGATACTCTGATTTAAAAGATATTTTCATTTTGAGTCCCATGTAGAGTCGTTCAATGTAACTAGTGTCTGAGATCCTGGTTTGTCACTTCCCAAACGGTAATACTCCGTTAGTTGAAATTGGGGGTGTGACATTTTGACTGAAAATTTAAAATGCAGAAATGTAATAAAGAAATTAAAAACAAAATTTTCCATGAAAATCTGATTTTGCAAAACTTTTTATTCGGGATTGATTATACCTATCATTTTGATTAGAAATTCAAACTTGGTACAATCAAATGCCTTGGTAAACAGATCAGCAAAATTATCATCAGTGTGAACCTTTACCAGATCAATCAACCTTTTCTCTGCACAATCACGAATAAAATGATATCTAATTTCAATGTGCTTTGTTTTACTGTGCATAACAGGATTATTAGTTATAGACATTGTAGCATTAGTGTCAATAAACATAGGGGTTCCTGTAAAATTCAAACTGTAATCTCTTAATTGTTGTTGTATCCACAAAATCTGTGAACAACAACTTGCAACAGCGATGTATTCTGCTTCGCATGTAGAAATGGAGACTGTGGTTTGCTTTTTGCATTGCCAGGAAACAAGTCGATTACCCAAGAACTGGCAACAACATGTTGTAGATTTCCTGTCCAAACAACATCCAACAAAATCAGAATGAGTATAAGCATTGAATTCAAAGTTAGAACCATGTGGATACCATAGTCCCAATCTTTGTTTTCCTTTCAAATAATGAAAGATTCTTTTTACAGCTATCAAGTGAGATTCTTTTGGTTTTGCCTGGAATCTGGAACAAATACACACAGCGAACATTATATCTGGCCTTGAAGCGGTTAAGTATATGAGAGATCCAATCATTGCCCTGTAAAGTCGACAATCAACATCTTTTCCATCCGGGTAAGAATTCAACTTATGATTGACCGGAATCGGAGTATCATATGGGGTACCGTCCTCCATCTTGAACCGGCTCAAGATGTCTTTGACATACTTGGACTGATGAATAAACAAAACATCTTCCTTTTGATTTACTTGTAAACCTAGGAAAAATGATAACTCTCCCATAGCTGACATTTCAAACTTCGACTTCATAACACTCTCAAACTCTTTACACAACCCTTCATTCGTAGAACCAAAAATAATATCGTCCACATATATCTGCACCAGTAGGTAATCTCCCCCTGATTTCTTTATGAATAAGGTCGAGTCAATCTTTCCACGAACAAAATCATTTGCCAAAAGATGTGTGGACAACGTTTCATACCACGTACGAGGAGTTTGATGAAGTCCATAGAGGGCCTTATCAAGCTTGAAAACCATATTCGGATTAAGTGGATCTTCAAACCCCGGCGGCTGACAAACAGAAACTTCCTCCTTGACATTTCCGTATAAAAATGCACTTTTCACGTCCAATTGAAACACCTTAAAACCTTTATAAGAAGCAAAAGCCAGAAACAGCCTTTATACCTTCAAGCCTCGCAACAGGAGCATAAACCTCGGTGTAATCAATTCCCTCTTATTGATTGAAACCCTGGACAACTAATCTTGCCTTATTTCTTACCACGACACATCGATTGTATTTCTTACATTTAAACACCCATTTTGTACCAATTGGATACATACCCTTCGAATGATCTACAAGATTCTAAACCTTGAGTTTGTCAAACTGAGCAAGTTCTTCCTGCATGGCCTCTATCCAATTGTTATCATTTAAATCCATTTCAACACTCTTTGGTTCGACCTGAGAAATAAAACATGAATGTGAGCAGTCATCAAGAACACAAGAATCTTTAATACATGTATACAAACAAGTATTGTCAACAATAGAACGTGTTTTCACGCCATCATTCAAATATCCTATTATATTCGTCACCAGATGATCTTTGAGTTCCTTGATTGATGCGACCTCAAGAACCTGTAACACTTCAACTTAAGTTGTATCAGATTGATAAGAAAAATCTTGATTAATTGGAATTTCCGTGTCTAAATTTGTAGGAATCTCCCCCTGAGCCTTTCTCGAAGGTAATGGATCATCACCCAACAAAGGATTAGTAGAAGAATCTTAAAAAATAGCATTGTATTCCTCACTCTCAGAATCTTGTGGTCCTGAACAAGAAGCAACATTAGGATCGGGAGCAGAAGTAGATGGAACCGGTGAATTTTGAACTGCATTTGGTAGAAAACCATTGTGTTGTACATCCTGACATGAATCATAGAGAACAGCAGCTTCTTAAGGAGAAATATCAGAAGGTAAATGAAAAGACTTGAATAAATTTTCATAATCAAATGCCCAATCTGGTCCCATCGCCATTTGAGATAAAGACCTATTTGAACAGTCAATATGGAACCATTCTTCAACTTGGCGCGTCTCTTTGTTATAAACCCTCTTGGTAGTAGAATTTGCAACATACCCCAGAAAAATCCCTTCAATAGCCTTAGCACTGAACTTGGTTGGGACATCTCTAACTTTCAATAGGGTGCATGGATTACCAAAAGGTAGTAAATATTCCAGATTCGGCCGAAGCATCAAGCCGAAGCATCTTCATCTAGGGGTCCTGATCCCAGAGATGTCAGGATCACTACTCTAGAGACTCAAGTCACTGGATTACTTGAAATGGTACGGAAATCACGTGAAGAATCTGACAAGCAACAAGGCCAGATAAACTCGCTGATTGATGAAGTAGCCACTTTGAAGAAACAGCGGGCGTCAGCGTAACGAGCATGATGCTATGGTTAAACTGGTCTGTGATATGGCCAAGACGCTTGCTGCTCAGGGGGAGAGATTGAAGGAGTTATTGGAGAACCAACCACCGAAGCCTAGCAGTGAAGAGGCTTGTCACCTTGTTGATCTAATTAAGGGTGATGACCAGGACAAGGATCCTGAAGCCGGACCGAGTGGAAATGAGCAGCAATCGTCGGCTTTGGCGATTGCTCCCATTTCTGCAGTGCCTATGGATGAGGGGGAGTCTTCTCGGAGTGAAGGTGGACGTATTGAAAGATCTATCTGACGACGTGTCGGATGATGCGATCTTATTATTAGAGCCAGACTATTCTAAGGAAGCACAGATCAATGCTCTCTACAGTCTGGAAGAGGGAGAGATCGAGTCTGGTGATGACTGGGATGAGGAGGATGATGTCACACCCCGACCGATGGCGGAATCATCGAGGCGGACAATGAAATGATTGTTCATAAGCACATGATCTACTAAGGTTGCATAATTCATTAATGAGATTTAAATACCAAATATCCAAATACAATTCAAGTTACAACACCCTATTCTAGAATATTACACATAATTATTTTACTAGGTCCAAAAGCCTTATGTGTAGCACCTTCAACACATAGTCACAAAATCACATATCTTCACCTGAAACGTAATCCAAAACAAGTGTCAATTACGAGAGTTGGTGAGTTTACATATGTTTAAATAAGATAAAAGTTTAGTTAAAAACGTTTATACAATTCATAGTTTGACATGGTATGATATGGCATAATGTGGAGAATTCACTATATGTATACCAATTGTAAGCATGTAATTTTGTACATAAGCATAAAGATTTAACGTGATAGGCATAGCATATCGCTACCCTAAAAGTGATAGGCATGGAATCAAGACTATGTGGGATACACATAATTTAAACCATCCTAAAAGTATTCATAGCATAACAAGTGATCAAGCACAAAAGCACAATAATCTACACATGTAAACACAAGTTGAATTGTACGTAAGTAAGCACAGATTATGTTTCACCCCAAAATGTATAAAAATGTAAATAGGGGATATGTAACTCACCTTGCAAACGAGTATTTGTCCACGCGTGTAGGTGATAAGTATGTTGAAGTCTAAGCACAATGAAACCCTATGTAGATAAATGGGTATTATTGTATGTTTATATGTATGTGCGTATTCGTATTTAAATGAGTATAGGTTTTATAATAATATCCTTAATATTTATTTGTATAAAATGAGGTAGAAGATGAATACGGTTTTGTAAAACTTTGACTTATAAAATATTACATTTTTAAATAATTAATCATTATGTTTAATGTATTTAAACAATAATAATAAATAAAAAGATAAGCCTTTATTTGACTAATTATGTTGATATTTTATATATTAAAATTTATTTTAACAAGTTTATAAAAAAAACATTGCTAGTGTTTATATAAAGAAAATGAGACATTTTATATATTAAATGTATTTTAATAAGTTTATATAAAAAAAATGTTACAAGATTTATAAAAATATAGGTCATTTTATATATAAACATGTATTTAAATAATATTACAAGATTTATAAAAATGGAATAGTCTTTGTGAAAAATTATATGTTTTAAAATCATTGTACAAATTAATTTTTGGAAGACTTTGTATTTTTATAAAATTCCAAATTAAGGATTTAAACTTCTCGAGAAAAATATATATTTTTAATAACACTTGCATTTTATAAATCATAAATTACCTATATTAAATTTCGTGAAAACATTATATTTTAAATAACGCGTATTTTTTATTTATTTATAAAAATGTTATTTTATTATTTTCCGATGGCTTAAATAATTAAATAACTTATGAAAAATGTCGGTTTTATTATTTTATAAAATCTAACGGGTTTGAATATGTTCAAAAGTTGGGTTAAAAATAAACGGGCCGAGCTAACGGGCTTGAAATAATTTAAAGGGATTTAAAAATTAATTAAGTTAATTAATTAATAATTATCATAATAATGTATATATATATAATAGGGAATGGTCGGATCGGGTCGGCCCAGGGAGGAGACACGCGGGTCAACGGGTAACCGGGTCGGGTGAGAGGATCCATGGGTTGGTCAACCCAGCGGTCAACAAAAATAAGAAAAAGTGTGGACCTGATGCGGCCGGGGATCGAACTCGGGTCTCGGCTGTTATCGGAAAGGAGCGTGACCAGCCAGGCTATAAGCCCATCGCTGATCAACACCGATACTTAAAATACATAACAAGCCGGCCTTTATCCCTGAGTTCTCGGCAACCCGCAGACCAAGTTACCGAGGACTTCTGTTTGCTAATAACGGTCAGAAATCGATCAGTAATCAATATGTATTAGTTAACCATTAGTAAAACGAAGATAATAGGAACTAAATGTAGTGATGATACCTGAATCGAAGTGGTCTGCGAATTGGGGGCGAGGCTCAAAAGTACTAGAAATCAATTGGAGGGGATTCGAGTTGGTTGAAGCCTAAGACAGAGGGTATAACCTCGTTTCGAAGAGACGAATCCAACGGTTTGGTTAATTGATAGTGAGAGTGTACAGGGAGAGAGTGAGGGCTTGAGTTACAGTCGGTTAGAGGCTTAAATGGTCGCACGAGATTTCGATAATAAAAGGTGAAATTGATGACTCGTTTACACGCGTATGGACACGTCGAATCGAAGGGGACAGACCTTAGACGTCGAGGTACTGTGTGTCGGCCGAATTTCATGGTTAGCTTTTCGAAAATTTAATGAATCTCGGGTTTCCTATGTTAAAAGGTGAAATCGATGGGGGGAAAAAGACTGGGGAAAACAGGCGAGTACGAGGGTGCTTTTCTCGGGTGTCGAGGTGGCGTGGTTCGCAGTCTCGAGACTGGCCGGAAAAGTTGCTGTCGCCGGAGAAGAAAAGGCGCTGGGCGCCGGAAAAACGAAAAAGGAATTGACAGTTTTGGTCCCTGGAGTTTGTCTTTATATTAAATTAACCCCTAAAATAAATACGGATGGGTCCCTGAAGTTTAAATTGTCCAGAAATGGACCCTACAGTTATTTTCTGTTAAAACCTTTGAGTTCGATTTATTACAATACAACCCCTGAACTTTTAAATAAATAAATTAATTTAAATTTATTTTTTTTTTTAATCAAATTAATTTAAAAATGTTTTTATAAACTTATTTTATTATTATTTTATAATTAATAATCTTTATGAAAGTTATAAATCTTATTAAAATATGTTGTTTTATTAAATATGTAACTTTTTAAATGTAGAATTTTTGTATAGAATTTTATATTAGTTTTTAAAATTTATAAATTTCTAATTAAATTAAATTCATAACATAAAATACTTATTTGTATAAAAAAACCAAATAAAACTTAAGCATATAAAGTTTTATAAAAACTTATGTTTTTATTTAAAATCAATCTCATTGAATGGTAAATAAAATTGAAAACCATTGATTTATATAAATTATTTAATTTAATAACATAATTTATATAGTTTATAACCTTCAAATATTTTTAAAAATTAAAAGTACATAAATTGAAATTTGCCAATACACCAATTTGTATAAATTTGATTAAATATAAACTGTTAATATTTACATGATAAATTCCGCAACGAAGATTTTTGAAATGTCACAGTCTCCCCAAGTTGAAGGAATTTCGTCCCGAAATTCGATTAGCGAGCGTTATAGAAGCGGGAAAGAGATGCCAAAGGACTTAGAATGGAATTTCTTCACGAGAGAAAGATTCAACGGGGAAATAGCGTATGATAATGGATGATGGTGTTAATTTGAGTCGAGTTGTCAACTAATTGTTCTAATAGTATAATGAGATTTATGCATACAATTGCTCGTACAACGCATGAATGTAAACTACTAGAAACCAGATTTAACGATATTGGTGCCAATCACCTTGCGACGTGGCATTTTCCTTTAAAACTCCACCCCACGGGTGTTCATATTTTCAAAATTTGCAAAAACATTTTCAAAAACCGGTCCTCCTCTTAGTACTTATACACGGTTTATACTCGTTATATCAAGTGGGTTTATGTATAGGGTGTACCAGCGGCTAACCCACCACCCCTTTGATATACCGGGGATTTCCCGTGCATAATTACTAGGATTTAGATCATTTTAATTAAATCACCTTTCTCAATTGAAAATTGTACAATGAAATGCATAAAATTTGTTATCACGTCTATGAGTGGTTTTATAGCACAAATATGTCTAACAATTCAAGAACCGATCCTCTTCCTAGTACTTATGCATGGTTTATACTCGTTATATCAAGTGGGTTTATGTATAGGGTGTACCAGCGGCTAACCCACCACCCCTTTGATATACCGGGGATTCCCCGTGCATAATTACTAGGATTTGGAACTTCAACAATTTAAGTAAACTTTAACAGAGCTAGCAAGTTGTATGACCGAGTTTAAACATAATAGGTTTGTTTCACAAAAGTATAGGGATGAGATGAATGGTGATAGCATAGCTGTTATATGCAATCCCGGGTTATAGAACTTATAGCAATGGATTTCCCATCCGCTATTTCCATGATATACGAGTTATCAAAATTGGTTGGTTGTTTAGCAAATAGTTGGTTAAAAACAAGAGACACAATCTTGAATATTGAATAAAACGGATGTATAAAGATAGTGAACAAAGGAACGTACCGTTGACAGTGTTGTCATTGGCCGGAGCCTCGTTAGCATTTATATTAAATGCTCGTCCACGAGGACCACCTTGATTTTGAAGTCTTGGACATTGGTTTCGAAAGTGGTTTGGGTCTCCACATTCGTAACAGGCCCGTCCATAGGTGACAGTGAGAGGCACTGGATGATTGCCTTGAGTAGCTTGATTAACGATAGTGCGAGCACGACAAGTAGTAACAACGTGTCCATAGCGTCCACATTTTGAGCATAGACGGCATGCAGCATGTGGGGCATGGTGATACTTGCAAGTAGGGCATTGGGGAAATGAACCTACATAATTTCTCAGAATCTGACCCGCAGGAGTAACTTGGGTCACAGGTACGGCAGGAATGACGGTCGCAAAGTTTTGGGCCTTACGCTTCCTATCATGGTGGGAAGATTTGGGTTCTTCATCTTTGTCGGACACAGAAGTAGCAGCTTTGTCGACCACTTTCTTGGTACCCTTCCTGGATAAGGTACCCGCCTTGACGTGATTGTCAGTCAACACAGCAGACAAACGGATAGCGTCTTCGAGAGTGGAGGGATTACTTCCCAATACGGTGTCTTGGAGCGGCATAGGCAGTCCACCTATGTATTTCTCAATTCCCCGCGCTAAGGGAGTAACCATGTGGGACACGAGCAGACTTAGTTCTTGAAAACGAGTGGTGTAAGCCAAATTCTCTCCGCTATCTTGGGTGAGATCCCAAAATTCAGCTTCGAGCTTCCTCATTTCGTTGCGAGGACAGAACTCGTCAGTCATAAGTCGTTTCATTTCGTCCCAAGACAAGGACATAGCGGATTCGTTGCCTCGAGTACGTTTCTCACCGTTCCACCAGGTGAGTGCTCGTTTTTGGAAGACGCTGACAGCATAACGGACTTTGAGGTTGTCGGGACAATCGCTGTTTAGGAAAGTACTCTCCATACTTTCAAACCATTGAAGAAGGCCAGTAGGACCTTCCGTCCCGAAGAATTTGGTGGGGTTGCAAGTGTTGGATCGGGATCTACCTTGATCCAATGATTCAACACATTAACCGAACCAAATCGTGCGGAATCCGATTTGATTGGCAATCCAATCTATGACACGGATCGGGTCTTAAGAAACGAGCGGATTAGATGTCGAGACGAAGGTTTCTATCAACCCTTTGGTGTAGAGAAGTTGGATACAAGACCTGGAAACTCTCAACGGACAGAGATTCGACAATACAGGTGCAGAGAGTTTGTGTTTTGTTGGTTCTGCTCTGGTCAGTCTCTCTATGTGTATATCTGTTGTATTTCCGTGTTGTATGTGCTCATGAAGTGAAAGTTATATATATAGTGCAGAGGCCATTCGTACGAATGAGCCATGTGAATGGACTCATTCGTGCGAATGAATCAGCAGAATGGTTCATTCTTAAGAATGAATCATCGGAATGGTTCATTCGTACGAATGAATCATTCTCATGACTTATTCTAGCGAATGAATCATTCTCATGAGCTATTCGCGCGAATGGATCATTCTCATGATCCATTCGTGCGAATGGGCCTTTCATTAGCACGATTGATCAACGTTATCGCTATTTATCAGATCGTTTAATACACAGTCATTATATATGAGTAAACATTAAGGATAAACATGTAATTTCATTACTACATCAAATAATTACATTAAACATAGATGAAATACATATTACAAGGGATTAGGGACATATTATGCATCTACATACTCCCCCTTGGACCTAGATCCCTTCAAAATGACCTAACTAACATTAGTTGGTCTTCAACATCTCTTTTGTACGAGTTTTCCAGTTAACTCCGGCGTGTATGTCAAAAGCAAAGCATATACGTATTACTTTCACATACTGCAACGCCTGGTCTATATCTGCAACTTCAAAAAACGGTTGACACTTGTATAGAGTTGTAACATCTTGTTCAGACAAGTTGGTCAGCCACAAGGGATCAAAGACCCTGATAGTCTCCCATGACCCTTCTTTACAAAGCACTATAACAGCTTCACCAGTACGCCCATCATAGTACCACCATTTGAACTGATCTGAGAAGTCCTGGATCATTTTCCTTAAAGGAATCTTCTTCATGATCGTTGGAGGCTTCCACTTTAAGACAATTAGGGGCTTCTTGGTGACTGGATGAACCTTTTCCTTATGAATGTAACGTGTAGGCATTTGTGGCTTGAAGTTCACCCACTTCTTCCGGTATTCGTATTGTAATTGACGTTCAAACCATTCGGATAGACCGGAAGATTCGCTGTATAGAAGCTTTAGACGCGCCAATTGATTTACTTCAAATGCGGGCAGCGTCTTGAAATCATGAGGGTACCTGAAATATTGTATGCCCTTCTCTCTTTTTATAGCATAGCAGCTTAAGTCGTTGAAGTATGCCCAACTGATTATACGACCATCAGACTTGTGTCCTTTGAGTCGATAAACTTTAGTGTACTTGGTTGGAGGAGAGGACTTTGAGTTCTTTTTTAATTCGGCCATGTATTCCATCCACTGAATTTTACGTTCATTCAGCTCGTCAATGTCAATAGTGGAGGGACCGGCTTCATCCTGTTTGTTGTCGATAATGCGGTTGACCTCCTCGTCGGACTGCTGAGTGAATAAGTCCACGAAGGAGGGAAGATCATCACCATCTACTGATGTGTACTTTGGATATTCTTGATCAGTGATGTCTTCGACTTCAACCTCATCAACGTCTTCTAGTTCGTCAGAAGAGGGATAATCAGTTGTTGAAACAGATGCCTCTTCAGTAATGACTTCGTCAGGATTCATTTGAAATAGCTCGACAATCTGTTCTTTTGACAAGCAATGCACGATTTCCCCTTCCTCTTTGTCATAAATAACTGAATGTTGGATGATCCCTTGCATGTCAAGCACATAAGTTAACTTTGAAGGTTGTTGCTTGAGAGGCATCACATCCAAAACTATTTTCATAAACAAACAAAAAATAAACATGTGAGAATTTTAAATTTCATTGATTTAATCAAAATAAAACTGAAATTATTTACATAATAATCTAATATTTACAAAAAGACAACTTAAAACACTTAAAACAAAAAACTATCAACCTTCAGTGCCCTTTTGTGTATCTGATGATGGGCCTTCTGATTTGTCTGATTTTTGCTTAGTGCGTGCCTCTGCTTCTGCTGTCTTTGAAGCACTTGATGCAGCACCAGCATTGGCACCATCATCCTTATCTTTGTCATTATTATCATCATCATCGTCACCATCATCATCCTCGTCATCATCATCATCATCATCATCATCATTATCGTCACCATCATCACCATCTTTGCGAGCACCCTCAATTCTGGGTGTCGTGTCCCTTCTGCTTTCTAAGTCTTCCAACAGTCTCTTATTTTCCTCCTCTATCCTTTGTATTCTCTGAGCATGTGCATCAACAGTTTTAGACAACTGTTGATTCTGGTTTGTAGCAGTGAGAAGGAGGGCTTGTTGATCATTGCATCTATTGGAAAGACTTGTGATAGCTTGGGCTTGTTCAGTATTTTGCAGAGTCAACTGACTGATCTGCGAGCCCTGAAGATCTAAACGCTTTGACTGTTCTTGATTTTGAGCCAGAAGCTGCAGTACCAAGCTGTTTAGAGTGATGATTTGATCGTTCAACGAAATAGTCGGCAATGATGTTGATGACTCAGCTCGAGTAGTGGCTGGCTGTGATGTATGAGCAGTCGTGTAGATGGGAGGAGGAATCGGAGGCACAGTTTGTGTCTGAGGCATGGATGTTGACATTGGAGCCTCAGACCTGGTGGCAGTTGCTGTTGTAGCAGAGGTGCTCTCCGTCCTTCTGACAAGTTTGAACTTTTGGCGTTTGGCCATTCTCTTCATTCTTCCTTTCTTGACTGGGGTAGATTGGGAAGAAGGAGCAACAGATACTTGTGGACAGTCAGGGACAAAGTCAGCATCCCTGACGTCATCATCATTAACCCTTGAGCTTCCTTGATCTGCTCCCCTCTTTCGTTTTGTGGCGACCAATCTTGCCCCTTGTTGACTGATTTCGAATTCATCTTCAGTTTCCTCAGAATCAGTAAACAGGACGGTGTCCAGGTTAACGTCTTCTGGGTTAGTTGGAAGGGATGAATCGATAGCAGTAACAGTAGGAGTGGTGGCAGCGGTAGATGGAACATTAGGAGCATTGCCACCACCTCCCTGACCATCTTGGTCGTCGTCATCTTGGTCGTCAGCTGGAGGCACAACAATATCCTCCCTGTCAGAATCACTATTATCGTGACGCCAATTTCTGTTTGCAGGTGCCATATAATCAGAATTTGCCAGATGTCCAATAAGGCGTTTATGTGGAGGCTTTGTTGGTCTTCCCCTATAAGTCTGTACCCGGTTTAGTGTGACATCAGTCATATGCTCCAGCCTTATCATATCAATATCGGATCGTGGCAGTAGAGGAAGTTGGTCATCGATTATCATCTGTAAGAATCGGGGGTACATGAGATACGCATTGTCCCCTTTTAGCGAGATGTTTTCCTTCAGGTGTGTGAACACCATCTCTGAAAAGTTGAACGGTATGTTCAACACTAGTGCCACAAATGCGCTCTGTATTGTTTCGCGCATATCATCAAATCCGCCACGACGGGAACCGAGGCAGTGAAGAAGAACGTGTCCTAGATATTTATACTGGGGACAGAGGTTCGCATTGTTGAGAACGCCTTCGGCGACATTCCCGTCGTACTTTATTCTCATGAAGCATCCACGGACCAGATATTTATCCAGTGTCACTGGATCTTCAGGATGATCACCGAATTGACACAATCGGCGAATGTGAGAGGCAGATACAATAACCTCCTGTCCTGCAATCTTTCCCCGTATCACAGTTGGAGAAACTTCACAGTCTATTTCAGCTGTGGCCCAGAATTCCCGTTGATGAGAAGCATAGGGAGTGCAGATATAAGATATAGCATGGGCTATCCTGGATCGAGACAAGAACTCGATCATTCCAATAAACGGTCTTGCATTCTTTGAAGTTGGGATCATGTAAGCACAAATGTTGCTTTTTGTTGAAGCTTTAAGAACAACTGGAGCTCTGTGCGCCATAACGATCAGTCTGCAAACACAAAAACATGAAGCACATCAGATCAGTACATGCAAGATTTTGGAAATATGAACTTTTGGACCATTTTCCCTCTGTACGAATGAACCCTAAAAGTTGGTTCATTCGTGCGAATGGATCATTCTGCCTATTTATTCGTGCGAATGAGTTTCATTCATATGAATGAGTGTTCATTCGTGCGAATGAGTCTTCATTCGTGTTAATGAGCGTTCATTCGTGTGAATGAGCATTCATTCGTGTGAATGAGCATTCATTCGTGTGAATGAGTTCTCATTCGTACGAATGATCATGAAGAATGTGTCCATTCGTATGACAGACGGGTCGCGATCCAAATTGTCCAAAAATCAACCAACACATGAAAAGATTTGTCGAAAAAGACATCAACACACTCGACTATGGTTTTCAACCAATATTCGACATTTTAATTGGTTTATTAAGTCAGATTTTAAGATTTTAGGTTTAGTTTTCGTTTTGAGCCCTAAATCTAGTCGAACATCCTCGAATCGGTATACACTTGATGAATACTTGTAGATTTATACCTGTAAAAAGAAATCGAATGATTAGATCGTGATTTGACGGAGTTTTGTTCAAAATCAGAAATTGATCGAACAGACGTGCGAATGCAGATTTTGAATTGTGCGAATGATGCTGCACATGCGAATGAATGGCATATTTATAGGATGGCCTGGTTCATTCTGCGAGTGGACTCTCATTCGTGCGAGTGAACCAGATTTGATTCATTCTGCCACTCATTCGTACGAATGGACCATTCTGGTCAGTCCATTCGTGTGAATGATCTATTCTCCTCATCCATGCGTACGAGTGAGCCATTCTGCTCATCCATTCGTACGAATGGATAACCTCATTTAGTAAATTAAACTTTTCAGGTTAAATGAGGTATCCGACCACATTGGTCTTGACAACAATTTGATTATGAAGTGAGGGATCAATTATGAAGTTTTGGAATAGTTTATGAAGTACAGGAACGATTTGATCAATCAGGGAGTCAAGCGGTTTTCAAATTTGGTTGATAACAGTCGTTCGAGTCTTATCAGATAATCTAAAATTCAGAAAAATTAAAATCTTTTTGGATTTTTTTGAATATGTAATACTGAAAATAATATCAACAAGATATATACACGCATGTCTTAGTAAGAATGATCCTTATGAGAAATCATACAGACTTAGTGACTAATGATCTGAGACATTTTGAATTTTGTAGATACAACTATACAATGGTATTTACACATCTTTTTGTGAGAAAGATCCGAACATAGGATCAGTACTAAACTCATAGCAATCAGCAACATTGCAAATTATCTGAGCTTTAAGTACACTTAGTCGAAATGCGATCATTGATATGTTTGTCCATCTTAAACTTATGCAGACCTTTTCTCAACACTTACAAGATGATCTTGAAGTATTAAGTCCATTATCTGTGTGTCCCACACTAGTTAAGAATTGACTTGAATTACTTTTCAAAACATGTTAATGTTTCAAATCAGCACAACTTACTTAACCAATCATCATAAGTTCATGAGATCTCAGTTATTCCCTGTTGCTTCTTTACTAGACCAAATTTTTTTTTTTTTTTTTTAGTTTTTTTTTTTAGTATTCACAGTGACAGCCATCAGCTCATGGACGGCTTCAGCCAGGTATTTACAAGGCAATATGGCACGTATACAGCTAACGGTGTTTGTGTTCATCTTATCCCATGGATGGCTTCAACCAGGCTGCAACCCGGTAATATGACACATATACGGATTCGGATTCATACTTTTATTTTATTCTTAATCGCATGGACGGCTTCAGCCAGGTATTTACAAGGCAATATGGCACGTATACGACTTCAGAATCTAATTTTTAATTTTATAACTACTTTCTGATATCTCATTAAACCGATGATAACTGGTGTGCACAGAATGAGAAACACCTTCAGTTTCTATTGTTGATTTTCGTCAATCCTTTCACCATTATGTGACTCACAAGACAATATCTAATATGGTATTGATTTATCATCAATGGTCGAGATTCAGTAAGATAAGCCTATCAATGCATCACATGTCGACTTAGTGTGACTATTCACTATGACATTAAATGCAATGTGCTTCATACATATGGTTAGTGTGCCATCACTTCCCAAAGGTTGGATACGATTTCTCATTTTTGAGTTTTTCAGATGTTTTTGGGTTTTAGACTGTACAAAAATGGAAAATCTTTTTTTTTTTTTTTTTTTTTTTTTTTTTTTTTTAATAACAAACTGTACACAAAATAGAAATCTTTTTGGAGTCTCAGAAAACTAGCGTCTGTGTACTATCATTTTTCTCAGTGAGAGATCATTTTCTTACTGACATTTTCTCCCCCTAAAATTTCAAAATGAAAAATCTTTTTGAGTTTTTGAGATTTTTAATAAACGCAAGAAAGAAAATATATACAGGAACGTAATTGATAAAAATTAGTTTAGATTAGGAACCCAAGCCTTTACGGTCTTGGATTTTCCATACTCATCTACAACCGTACAATCCATCCATTGTCCTTGTGGAATTTTGGAACAACCACCTGACTTTGAAGTACCGTCGTCAGAAGCATCATCTGATTTTGCTTTCCACACATGTTCTTTGTGCAACGACTGTTTGTGGTAAACAGTGGATTGCTTAACGATTTGTACAGGTGTGGAACTCGAATCAAAGACCAACAAGTCATGCATCTTTTGTTTAACTTTCTTTTGATGCACTTGTTGTTGGGTAAAAGAGTTAGATTTTGACTTTAAAACCTTTTGTTTATTTTCTGAAAAATTGTTAACTCTTTTACTTGGCTTCTGAAGATAAGGACAGTTGACAACAATGTGTCCTTTTGTACCGCACTCAAAACAGTATCTCCGCTCAACCATCCTCGGAGATCTGTATTGATTTTCACTTTGGTGAGATTTTGAACCACCAGCCTTAGTTTCTTTTTGTTCAGCTGAAGAGAGTGACTTGTTTGATTTGACAGACTCTCCAGCTTTAACAAAATTAACCTTTTTGATTGAGGCTTTGGTTACTTGACTCTTCTGATTAGAAGTAGTGGGATAAGCTGGACGGCAATTGGTTTGTTTAATTTTAAAAACAGTTCTAGAAGCAGATTTTGAAATACCAATGATGTCATTCTGAGGAGCAGACGAGCTATTGTGTCCCAAACCACGAGTAGGGCACTCATCGTCGTCTTCATCCCACTCTTCTACTATTCCATCAACACACTGGGACTTTGAGGTCGAAGCACCATTATCGTCAACCTTTTGTTGAGAAATTTTGTTTTCGGTTGGATCAACGACAAGTGGCGTTTTGACCTTAAAGTCAATGATTGGGTTATCATCCGGTGTGTTTACCATGGTATTCAACACCGGTGGAGGACAATTTTTATACCCAAACCCAGCATTTTTCTGTCCTGGAGTGGACCGTGAAATCATGTAATCAAGAAGGTAAGAAGAGTTTGAATAACTTTTCAACTTTTGATTTAGAGTTTCATAATCACACTCGACAAGCACCAGCTTTTTCTTTGTTTCATCAATCGTGTTTAAATAAAAAGTGATGGCATTTTGTTTGTTGATAACACAGATTTCTAATTCATGAACTTGCCTGTTTAAAAGATCAATTTTGTTTTTGAAGGCAAGTTCGTTTCCCTTTAAAACACGGTTTGCTTCAAGACAATTAGTTAAATCAGCAATTAAATCTGTGTTGTGACTTTTAAGTGTCTCAATTTTCTTTTCAAGTTCATCACAATTTAAACACGGTTGAGATTCAGACTCACTTTCAAAACTTTCAGAATTTACCTGAATGCCTGTGGATGTTTTTACCATAAAAGCACAGCTACAGGAAGATTCAGAAGAGGAATTGTTAGTATCCACATCAGCTGTTGATTGACCTGAAGAGACGACAGATGATTTATGTTCATTCTCAGGTGTGAAGCCAGAACTGTTTGAAGATGTGTCGTCTGCAGCTGATGAACTTTCTGAAGCAATCTCTTTCTCAGCATCAGAATCTAATTCTTCATTGATTTCTACAGTCTTTGCCATGTAAGCTCCATCCCCTGAACTGCCATCAGTTCCAAATTTAAAAGACCAATCAACAGTCTCATCTGTTTGAACAACCATAGCTTTTGTTCCACTTGAAGTGCCTTTATCTTGTGTTAGAGTAACTGGAACAATGTTTGTTTCTGTATTTTGAGTTTGTGGCTTCGGTTGGCTTTGACGGTTGTTGAAAGGGTTGCGGTTTCCAGTCTGTTTAGGCTTTTCACATTGCCTAGCAAAATGCCCTTTCTCACCACAGTTAAAACAAACAACAGTAGACAGATCAAATCCATAAGTAGTGTCTTTGTTCCCTTCGAGAGTTTTACCAGTCCTTTTTACATAATCTCTCGCTCTTCTGACTGCACTTATAGTCTTCTGCTGTCAGATGACTGTTTCCAACCTGTCCAGCAACAAGACTGTCATATGAATTGACAACGGTAGACAACAGCGCCATGTGTTCCTTGGCCACTTCGATAGTAACTTTGTCGAAGTTGTCTGTTTGCAATTTAATGGGGCTTGGTTGAGGAGTACTAGCAGTATTTCCCTGCTGTGGAACCGAGCTTGAAGAAACTGAAGCGTGAGCTTTTGAAGACTGGCTGGCTGAAACATTTGACGTGTTTGATACAAACGCAGTCTGCAAAGGAGCATTTTGTTGAGTTGATGTAGAATAGTACAATGAAGGATCCTGAGCTTGTACGCCTCTCTTTAACTTCCACTTATTCATCACCTCTTGTTCTCTCAATTTCTGAAGAAATTCATTTATGTCAATGGTTTCAAGAGTATTGTTTTGTTTGAGAACCATCAAGAATGAATCCCATTTTGGTGGTAGCGCATCTGCCAAGCATTGAACCTTTTCTTCTTTTGTTGTTTTGACCCCATGGGCATGCAATTCACTCAACAAGTGATAGAATCTCTCAAATAGATCATCTAAGGACTCATTCCCAATATACATGAAATTTTCAAATTCCTTCTTAATGGCCTTAGCATTGATAGCTTTCAACGAAGCATTTCCTTCGTGACGTTGTTCTAAGGCATCCCACAGAGATTTTGAAGATGTAAACTGCCGGAATTGATGAAATATTTCTCTTGACATGGCCTGAGATAGGATAGCATATGCCTTCTTTTCTAAGTCATAATCTTTCCTTTGTTGTTCACTTAAAAGGGAAAGAAAAACAGTACTTCCATCCTCATTCAACACCTTTTGATATCCACTCTCTATCATCATCCATAAGTTTGTATCAACTCCATTAATGTGTATCTCAAACCTGTTTTTCCAGTGATGATATTCGTCCATTGTCATGAGTTTTGGAGCCTTGTTAGCATTTCCAGCTTCATTATCGATTAATAACAAGTTTTGGATTTTGCTGTTCTGACTGGCAACAAAGGCTAAGTCCGACATTGTAAAAAATGAAGTTTTTCGACACTTGAAAAAATTTCAGAAGAGATTTATGCGAATGGGTCTATTCGTGCGAATGGAATTATCTATTCGTGCGAATGGAATTATCTATTCGTGCGAATGGAATTTCTATTCGTGCGATTGGAAGTTTGAACAATGAGCGGGAGACTTGATCTATTCGTGCGAATGGTAGGAGCCATTCGTGCGAATGAAGTTCATCATGGTAGCCATTCGTACGACAGAGAGCAGTTTGACTTTTTTGCACCAAAAAGCACCAATGATTGATCCTTTTATCAGATCTGGAAATTGAGATGATCAGATCACTCAGAAACAATAATCACAAGATTTAAATGTGGCTAAACAACGATCAAGTGATCTTTATAACATTCAAGAGGATAGAAAAAGCAAGATTTAAAGGCAAGATCAGATTTTCAATGTTGAATCTAGAGCACACAGCTCTGATACCACTTTGTTGGATCGGGATCTACCTTGATCCAATGATTCAACACATTAACCGAACCAAATCGTGCGGAATCCGATTTGATTGGCAATCCAATCTATGACACGGATCGGGTCTTAAGAAACGAGCGGATTAGATGTCGAGACGAAGGTTTCTATCAACCCTTTGGTGTAGAGAAGTTGGATACAAGACCTGGAAACTCTCAACGGACAGAGATTCGACAATACAGGTGCAGAGAGTTTGTGTTTTGTTGGTTCTGCTCTGGTCAGTCTCTCTATGTGTATATCTGTTGTATTTCCGTGTTTTTTATGTGCTCATGAAGTGAAAGTTATATATATAGTGCAGAGGCCATTCGTACGAATGAGCCATGTGAATGGACTCATTCGTGCGAATGAATCAGCAGAATGGTTCATTCTTAAGAATGAATCATCAGAATGGTTCATTCGTACGAATGAATCATTCTCATGACTTATTCTAGCGAATGAATCATTCTCATGAGCTATTCGCGCGAATGGATCATTCTCATGATCCATTCGTGCGAATGGGCCTTTCATTAGCACGATTGATCAACGTTATCGCTATTTATCAGATCGTTTAATACACAGTCATTATACATGAGTAAACATTAAGGATAAACATGTAATTTCATTACTACATCAAATAATTACATTAAACATAGATGAAATACATATTACAAGGGATTAGGGACATATTATGCATCTACAGCAAGAATTGAAATACTTGAATGTGCAGTATGGTGGGTTTGCACCATTCCCTTGCGTATTAGACCCATCACTGTTGTTGTTAGCTTGGATCATTTGGCCTATTAGTTGAGTAAGTAGTGCAGCAAGGTCAACGTTGGGGTTGCTAGAGTTAGCATTAACCGCGCGACGGGGAGGCATTCTATAAGTTCCATAAGAAAAGACAAGAACTTATGAGACTTCGGATAAAATAGGCATGTATGTGCCACAGTTGGTAGGCTGTTCACAATAATACAAGCAGGAACGTGAGATGACACTCATCATGTCGCGTGATAATGTATGTAAGTTCTGACTAAAACTGATCACATAATTCATTCAAAATTTATAACACTAAAGGATAGGGGAAATAAGCCATGAAATCTATTCCTGGGAGGATATGATAACATAGATCATTATTCGCGCGATAGGAATGGCCGGGATTCGCATGCACTACAAATCGTTATTACGTGTGCACCCGTAATAATGATTTGTTTTGCATGTTCGTCTAGTTCTTCCTACCTCGCTATAATGTCCCCAAATTTTGAGTTTAAGTTCTGATTGTATCCTTGCGAATACATTGACTTATCAACGTTAAATAATTTCTCAAAACTTTCAAGGAGACATGCTTTAGCCTATAGGTAAACACTCACTTCAGGAATTCCCAGGAAAGCATACGGGTCCGTTTACTTGAATTTATACGAAATGCTTTCCTAGACAGAAAACCCAATGTACAGGTGTCACCCTTCCAGATTGCACGTGTCCTTTACTGGTTTCAAGAAATTAAGTCGTTGACGAGATTTTCAAGATTTTAATAGTCTTGAGAGTCTATGAGTATAAAAATGTGTAGAAACGTTGCAATTAATATGGAGTAGGAAAGAGTATGGATAAGGATAGGTAGTGTATTTGTTTGCATAAGTTTGTTTATCAAATGTGTATGTAAAGGATGTATCATGTGTTTAAAACCTTGTATGTATGAGTATAAGTCTCATGTACCCAACTTGGGAAAATTCAAATAATACCTAACTACAAATAATTCATATAGCAAATAATCATTTAGCACATAACACATAAAAGGGAGTCCTAGGGTTATAGTCTAGGTCATCGTGTCTAATAACCTAATTCCCTATAACCATGGCTCTGATACCAATCTGTCACACCCCGACCGATGGCGGAATCATCGAGGCGGACAATGAAATGATTGTTCATAAGCACATGATCTACTAAGGTTGCATAATTCATTAATGAGATTTAAATACCAAATATCCAAATACAATTCAAGTTACAACACCCTATTCTAGAATATTACACATAATTATTTTACTAGGTCCAAAAGCCTTATGTGTAGCACCTTCAACACATAGTCACAAAATCACATATCTTCACCTGAAACGTAATCCAAAACAAGTGTCAACTACGAGAGTTGGTGAGTTTACATATGTTTAAATAAGATAAAAGTTTAGTTAAAAACGTTTATACAATTCATAGTTTGACATGGTATGATATGGCATAATGTGGAGAATTCACTATATGTATACCAATTGTAAGCATGTAATTTTGTACATAAGCATAAAGGTTTAACGTGATAGGCATAGCATATCGCTACCCTAAAAGTGATAGGCATGGAATCAAGACTATGTAGGTTACACATAATTTAAACCATCCTAAAAGTATTCATAGCATAACAAGTGATCAAGCACAAAAGCACAATAATCTACACATGTAAACACAAGTTGAATTGTACGTAAGTAAGCACAGATTACGTTTCACCCCAAAATGTATAAAAATGTAAATAGGGGATATGTAACTCACCTTGCAAGCGAGTATTTGTCCACGCGTGTAGGTGATAAGTATGTTGAAGTCTAAGCACAATGAAACCCTATGTAGATAAATGGGTATTATTGTATGTTTATATGTATGTGCGTATTCGTATTTAAACGAGTATAGATTTTATAATAATATCCTTAATATTTATTTGTATAAAATGTGGTAGAAGATGAATACGGTTTTGTAAAACTTTGACTTATAAAATATTACATTTTTAAATAATTAATCATTATGTTTAATGTATTTAAACAATAATAATAGATAAAAAGATAAGCCTTTATTTGACTAATTATGTTGATATTTTATATATTAAAATTTATTTTAACAAGTTTATAAAAAAAACATTGCTAGTGTTTATATAAAGAAAATGAGACATTTTATATATTAAATGTATTTTAATAAGTTTATATAAAAAAAAAATGTTACAAGATTTATAAAAATATAGGACATTTTATATATAAAATGTATTTAAATAATATTACAAGATTTATAAAAATGGAATAGTCTTTGTGAAAAATTATATGTTTTAAAATCATTGTACAAATTAAATTTTGGAAGACTTTGTTTTTTTATAAAATTCCAAATTAAGGATTTAAACTTCTCGAGAAAAATATATATTTTTAATAACACTTGCATTTTATAAATCATAAATTACCTATTTTAAATTTCGTGAAAACATTATATTTTAAATAACGCGTATTTTTTTATTTATTTATAAAAATGTTATTTTATTATTTTCCGATGGCTTAAATAATTAAATAACTTATGAAAAATGTCGGTTTTATTATTTTATAAAATCTAACGGGTTTGAATATGTTCAAAAGTTGGGTTAAAAAAAAACGGGCCGAGCTAACGGGCTTGAAATAATTTAAAGGGATTTAAAAATTAATTAAGTTAATTAATTAATAATTATCATAATAATGTATATATATATAATAGGGAATGGTCGGATCGGGTCGGCCCAGGGAGGAGACACGCGGGTCAACGGGTAACCGGGTCGGGTGAGAGGATCCATGGGTTGGTCAACCCAGCGGTCAACAAAAATAAGAAAAAGTGTGGACCTGATGCGGCCGGGGATCGAACTCGGGTCTCGGCTGTTATCGGAAAGGAGCGTGACCAGCCAGGCTATAAGCCCATCGCTGATCAACACCGATACTTAAAATACATAACAAGCCGGCCTTTATCCCTGAGTTCTCGGCAACCCGCAGACCAAGTTACCGAGGACTTCTGTTTGCTCGGAAACGGTCAGAAATCGATCACTAATCAATATGTATTAGTTAACCATTAGTAAAACGAAGATAATAGGAACTAAATGTAGTGATGATACCTGAATCGAAGTGGTCTGCGAATTGGGGGCGAGGCTCAAAAGTACTAGAAATCAATTGGAGGGGATTCGAGTTGGTTGAAGCCTAAGACAGAGGGTATAACCTCGTTTCGAAGAGACGAATCCAACGGTTTGGTTAATTGATAGTGAGAGTGTACAGGGAGAGAGTGAGGGCTTGAGTTACAGTCGGTTAGAGGCTTAAATGGTCGCACGAGATTTCGATAATAAAAGGTGAAATTGATGACTCGTTTACACGCGTATGGACACGTCGAATCGAAGGGGACAGACCTTAGACGTCGAGGTACTGTGTGTCGGCCGAATTTCATGGTTAGCTTTTCGAAAATTTAATGAATCTCGGGTTTCCTATGTTAAAAGGTGAAATCGATGGGGGGAAAAAGACTGGGGAAAACAGGCGAGTACGAGGGTGCTTTTCTCGGGTGTCGAGGTGGCGTGGTTCGCAGTCTCGAGACTGGCCGGAAAAGTTGCTGTCGCCGGAGAAGAAAAGGCGCTGGGCGCCGGAAAAACGAAAAAGGAATTGACAGTTTTGGTCCCTGGAGTTTGTCTTTATATTAAATTAACCCCTAAAATAAATACGGATGGGTCCCTGAAGTTTAAATTGTCCAGAAATGGACCCTACAGTTATTTTCTGTTAAAACCTTTGAGTTCGATTTATTACAATACAACCCCTGAACTTTTAAATAAATAAATTAATTTAAATTTCTTTTTTTTTTAATCAAATTAATTTAAAAATGTTTTTATAAACTTATTTTATTATTATTTTATAATTAATAATCTTTATAAAAGTTATAAATCTTATTAAAATATGTTGTTTTATTAAATATGCAACTTTTTAAATGTAGAATTTTTGTATAGAATTTTATATTAGTTTTTAAAATTTAAAAATTTCTAATTAAATTAAATTCATAACATAAAATACTTATTTGTATAAAAAAACCAAATAAAACTTAAGCATATAAAGTTTTATAAAAACTTATGTTTTTATTTAAAATCAATCTCATTGAATGGTAAATAAAATTGAAAACCATTGATTTATATAAATTATTTAATTTAATAACATAATTTATATAGTTTATAACCTTCAAATATTTTTAAAAATTAAAAGTACATAAATTGAAATTTGCCAATACACCAATTTGTATAAATTTGATTAAATATAAAATGTTAATATTTACATGATAAATTCTGCAACGAAGATTTTTGAAATGTCACAGATGAGGATGTTGTGATTAAAGTTCCCAAGGGTGTCGGAGAAGGAGAATATGAGTTTGAGGATGGAAAGATTTTCAAAGCTCCATCCTTTGAAACTAATCTTGACACAGGTTCAGTCGAGCCTGTAAGTACTGCTGAGGCATCGACTAAAGCCTCTCCTACCAACCCTACACCTGTGGATCCAGAGGCGTAGAAAAGCAAACACACACCTGCTAGTTCTTCAAAGGATCCGGCTCATGTCTGGTAGAACAAATCCATTATTGACAAACATGGAGCAACATGTATGATCTTAGCTATGAGGTTCGAGGATGACAAGAAGCTGTTTGCAATCAAGTGAGCTTGGGGGGTTCAATACTTGAAACCAACTAGTGAAGCTTTCAGCTCATTGCCAAAGCACAACCTCGTGAACGTAGCAAACCGAGAGCTGCTGGGTCACTCAAATCACGCAGTAGCGATGGGTTTGTGGTAGGTTCTACAGCGAGAGGGAAGATCTGGGAAGTTCGAAGTTTTTAAGCCTCAAGTGCCCAAGCGAGTCAGGGATAAGAATGTTAGACATCCCGTGACTCATAAAAGCTTAAAGAAACTGGTATATAAGCAAGTGTTGTGTGAAACTAGGATTCCCTGAGCAAGTTGTCTCAGGATATCCTCGGTAACATATGGTACTGTTACGTTGATCCAGAAACAGGCGAGGCGGTGGTGAGTGGAAATTGTGGTCCGAAAGTGGAAGCTTAGTGCCAAGAGAACTGATCAGAGTGTTTGATGAGATATGTTTCATCAACTTCTCTGTGAAAGATCTGGAGGCGCTAGCTGATAAGTACTGCATGTACACGGACGAGTGGACATAGTTCCTTGCTTTTAAATACGACAAGGTGGTTAAGTTCTGTCTTGACTACAAGAAGAAGATGGAAGCTAAAGCTGGGGAGCAGTGAAGACCGAAGACAATCTAGAGTTGTTGTCAAGGGGGAGTTTGTTGAAGCACTTTTGTGTGATAAACACTCTCTATACTGTCTTAGATGTTTGTACTTATCTTGTATGTATTTTTCTATGTATGTTAGTGTTTGTATGTATTAGTTATCGAGTTGTATTTACTTTTGTATGTACTAATCGTCTGTTTTCTCTAAGTGTTTTGCGCACTTAGCATGTGCGCAGGAATTACCTTCTGCGTACTTAGCAAGTACGCAAGAACACTCTGCGTACTTGCTAAGTACGCAAGAAACAATTTGCCCTATGCACTTGTTAAGTGCGCAAAGATCGGGTCTAGTATAAATAGAATGGTTTGACAGAAGTTATGTACGCACTCATTTGTAACATTTCTGTAACCTTCAAGTTTTATAATAGACGAAGTTTGAAAGTGCTTTTGTTGTCGGTTTACTTTGTGTTACTTGATTCTGCACCCACTCACGGGCATTCCGCACCCGGTTAGACTAGTCACACACCCACACGTAACGATCCGAGACACCCGGGGACCTACACTTGTACTTCTGGTTGTACCTCAGGTATAACATTACCATCACCACCATTATTGCCCTGATCATCATCACCACCACCATCACTATCACTAGCAGCACCATCTTCTATGTCACTTGCCATCAGATCATCTACCTCATCATCTATATTGAAGTCTGGATCAGGATGTTCACCCAACATATTTGGAAACAACGGTGTCACCGTACTGCTAAATCTACTTGTCTTCCTGACAATATTCATTCTGCTGAAGATGACCTCTTGCATTGATTCTAATGGAAGTTCAACTCCATCGTTTTGAAGATCTGGTAACAATGTATTGATTATCATTTGAACAAACCTTGGATACATTAGAGATTTGTAATTTTTTCTTGATCCCACAAAGTTGCTTATCATGGCTTCAAATATCATTCTTGAGAAATTAAACCGTCTATGTGTAGCTAAACACACTAGAGCCCTGCTAAACAATTCTCCAATCTGATCAAAAGCAGATGTTCTTGGACTCATGTAGTGAATTAACACATATACTAGGTATCTCCACTGTTTCCCGAACATCGTCTTAGTAACTTGCCTTCTCAAGAAATTTCCCTCATAACCCATAGTCAAAATAATTCTAGAAACTGCTGTGTGACTTATTTTGTAAGGAAAGTCTGCTGCATCTTTGAAATTCAGAACCTATCGTATGACTTGTTCAGTAACTTTTATGGTATTGGCATTCACTGTACTTTCGATCCAAATCTCTTTGTTCACGTGCTTGTACTCAACATTATCCCAAAATTCTTGAACATGCTTCTCAAATACTCTGACTTAAGTAGATATTGTTGTGTGAATTCTTGAGTTTATCAAAAACCAAACTATTTCTTCATAACCACGAGATTTTTTTGTTTCTGTGGTCAAACATGCACAAATTTTGTGCTTCGGTTCAAACTTTAACCTATTCACATCTGAAAGAAACAATAGAATCAAAGTTAGAGACTTTTTGAAAATTTTCTGAAAAAAATCATAACTCCTAACATTTCGATCGAAAAACCTTTAACAATCATTTTTTTGATCGAAAACTCTTTTGAACCTTTTTGATCAAACACATAAATTTTACAAACATTTAACTTTTCGATCGAAAAACCCTTCTGAAAAGATACCAACATTTCGATCGAAAACTCTGAAATAACATTTTGATCAAAAACTTTTAAATCTCAGCTTTTCGATTGAAAACTTCTTATCACAATATCAACAATTCGATCGAAAACTCAGATCAATCTAACAATTTAAACTATGAACATTTCGACCGAAAACCTCTAAACATTTTCTTTTTCGATCGAAAACTATGATTTTTAAAACATTTTCAAACTTGAACTTTTTCGATCGAAAACACTTTTCGATCGAAAACTCATTTCGGACAGATCAGAAACTACTCTTCATTTCCATCCGCAAATAGATTTCGGTCCATTCATGAGACTTTTCGGGCAATTCAAATAATCAAACATTCAAACTAAATCTAAGGCTTTGGATCTACCCTATGCACCTCTACAAGTTGTGAAAACGTACCTTTATGTTTGGAATAATGTATGGAACACAATGACGTCACAAACAACGGTTTTTCGCACGAAATCTTTGCACTTGAAGAAATCCAAACGAGTGAAAACGGTGACGGTGAAGAAGTGGGAAAAGGTTTCCGATCGAAAATTCCAATATTTATAGATTTTGAGATTTCGACCGAAAACATTTCGGTTTGGACTTTTCGACCGAAAACACTCTTCGGACAATCTTCTTCGGTCATGAAGATTTCGACTGAAAATTTTGAACTTTATGAAATTTTGAATAACCACAATTTTTATTTTTCATTTTCTTGTCCATTTTGACATCATTAATACATGTTCCAAATTTTTTTTATATTGTTCATATACACGAGCACATACAAACATCAATACAAAATTCAATTCAAAACAGCTACTTGATTCACAGATCTTTCACAATCATTTGATATCAAAGCAACATCTTATTCTATGAAACAAAATAAAAACACTTAGATGATGATTAACACATATTAAAACTTTCTTACAAATTTATATGCACCTTTATTTATTCATTATAAACTTCTCTCTTTTTGACTTTTTCTCAAACATTTTACAATTTTTTTATTCTTTATTTTCTTTAGGTGAACTGACATAGGATCATAAATGTATACTGTCTTAATTACACTGCATATCAAATCAGGATCTAAACAGTTCAACCATGATTGCGAGTATATTTTTCAGCATAAACTCAAACATCATATTTCAACAAATACTGTGTGACATTTAAGGTAATATTTATCAATACAGAGTGTACCCAAACATTGAGATGGATTGAACTGAGACTTAACACAAAAGTTCACCAAAACATGATCCAATCACCAGCATGAGGGTAGCGTTCTTAGCATAGAAAAATACTCCAAGTGAATTTAATATGAATCTTTTTGATTCTGAATCTTTTGATTCTTTAGTATTGGTTTCAGATGAAATGAACACTGAATCATGTTGATTCGTATGAGATGGAATTTGTCAAGAATCATGTTTGATTTAGGTGAATGAATATAGATGTGATGTTTAGTGATTAAATTTTGAATCAGATTTGATTCGGGTATGCAGATATCCATAGGATATTGGATATGTCAACGGAAATCGTGAATGTTTCAAAGGGCTAAACAGACCGACTTCCTGGTTTTCATCCGAGATTTTCACCAGAACCATTAGCTGTATAAGGTTGTTTAACTCTAAACCATATATTTGACGGGTATAGTCAATAGAGCAAACAAATTATGCTAAGAACCCATCAAGATCCTGGTATCATGGTATGAATGGATTCACTTTGCATTCTAATGATGAAAGTACCGACATTCGATGAGGATAACACTAAGATTGCAATTTAGTTAATCACACAAATACTTCCTAATTTATATATGCAGAGTCTACCGACACATCAAAAATTATAACTGATGTCACCATCATATCCAATTCATGCATAAGCTCAGCACACAAATGTACTATCATTTCCTATATGCACGTTAATCAGTCACACAATTTTCTTTCCATCTTATAATTTTATGATTTTCAGACTTTTCTTTTCTTAATATCAAAGTTTCACATAATACATCACCGTTATATTTTTCTTTTTTCTTTTATTCTCCCCTTAAAATTGTGATGTAATTTTATTTATTACTTATACCACTGTGAGAACAAATACGTACTATATTAACACAAACACTTATTATACTAGCACACGGTTAACAAACAAAAACACATAAAACATAAAGCTCAAACTTCAACACAATTTTAAACACTAAAAGAAAATATTTTTGAGGAACATTTTTATGGTCTTTCAGTTGAAATATGGACTTTTATTCTGTTGAAAACTTATTATTTTAGATGTGGCCCTTTTAAATGAGATCATCCCCAACATCTCAACCAGAGAGTTAAACAGATCTGTTGAAAAAGCTTTTGTAAAAATGTCGGCTTTTTGCTCTAAGGTATCGATGTGGACCACCTAATCAAACCATTTTCAAAGCAATCACGAACAAAATGTAACCTGATGGCGATGTGCTTTGTTTTTGAGTGCTGAATTGGATTCTTTACTATACCAAGCACCACCTCATTATCATAAAAGATCGGGGTCTCCAAGAAATTGATTCCAAAGTCCATCCATTAGTTGATGCTGTATCCAGATGACTTGTGAACAACAGCTCGACACAGCTGTGTATTCTGCTTTAGCAGTTGAAGTGAACACATTCGTTTGTTTCTTACACTGCCATGAAACAAGTCTCTCCCCCAAAAATTGACAACCACCTGATGTAGATTTCTTGTCCAAATTGCATCCACCATAATCGCTATCAGTATACGCATAAGAGTTAAATTCAGAATCAGAAGGATACCAAAACCCGAGATTTACTCGACCCTTAAGATAACAAAAAATTCTTTTAACAGCCGATTCATGGGACTCTTTTGGTGCAGCCTGATATATGGCACATGAAAAAACTTTGAACATAATATCAGGTCTACTTACGATCAGGTTCATCAAAGAGCCGGTCATTGAACGATATGCTTTCTGATTAACTTCAACTCTAGATAAATCCACATTGAGAGGTTCATGGGGAGCAATAGGGGTAGAGGCTGATTTACAATCATTCATTTTGAACTTTGTTAAAATATCTTTCACATACTTTGCCTGATGAATAAGAATTCCAGTATCAGACTATTCCACCTGCAATCCTAGAAAAAATTGCATTTGTCCCATTAAGCTCACTTTAAATTTGAGTTTAATGACAGCTTCAAAATCTTTATACAGATTTTCATTTGTTGATCCATAAATGATGTCATCAACATAAACTTGAACAATCAGCAAATCAGAATCAAATTTCTTGAGAAATAATGTCTTGTCGATTGTACCATGAACGAAACCAATTGATGTGAGATGTGTCGACAAGGTTTCATACCACGCATGAGGCGCTTGATGTAACCCATACAATGCTTTATCTAGCTTGTACACTGGAATGGATGATCAGGATCTCCATAACCAGGTGGTTGATTGACATAAACCTCTTCCTTTACCACCCCATAAAGAAAAGCTATCTTCACATCCATTTGGTAGACTTTAAACTTTTTGTATGAAGCACAAGCCAAGAATATACGTATAGCTTCAATTCGGGAAACATGAGCAAAAACTTCATAATAATCCAATCCTTTTTCTTGATAAAACCCTTGGACAACAAGACAAGCCTTGTTACGAATCACAATTCCACGATCAGCTCTCTTGTTGTGAAACACCCACTTTGTTCCGATTGTATATTTCCTTTCAGGTAAATCAACAAGATGCCAAACGTTTAACTTTTTGAACTGAAGAAGTTCCTCTTGCATGGCCTCAATCCAACTAGGATCTTGTAGTGCTATTGTGACATTCTTGGGTTCTTCTTGTGATAAGAAACAAGAGTATAAGCAAACATTAATATTTCCAGCTTGACTTCTTGTTTTAACTCCATCCTCATGAGATCCAATGATGTTTTAACTGGATGAGTAGAATGAATTCTATGAATTGGAACATCATCAACTTGCACTGATTCGGGCATATTTGAAACATCCAAATCAGGTGATTGGTCATTTGAATCATCAACACTTGAAGAACTTGTCTGATTAATATCCTCAGTTTGTTCATTTGATGAATCTAACTGAACTTTAGTAACAGCTGGTTCATCAATAGTATTTGGAATTTCTTGTACTTCAGAATCAGCATTAGTAACTGCATTGTCAAGATGTTCTTCTTGTGTTTGTGTGGATGAAGTAATATCTGCAGAAGCTTCATTTTGAACCATCACTTGCTGTGGATCAACCATAGAATTTTCAACAGCCTGATCAAGCCTTGTAAGAGACTCAATCACTGTATTTGAAGAACTTGCATCATCCAAATCAGCTTGAAGTTGTTGATCAAATGTCTTGAAAATTACATCTGCATCAAAGAACCAAGCATGCCCATTTTGTTCTGGAGAAATATTCATCTCTTGCCGCTCCACATAATAAGACTCTTGAACATTTTTTGTCCTTTTATTATAGACTATGTAAGCCTTTTGAAATGAAGAGTATCCTAGAAAATAGCATTCATCTCCAACAGCTGCAAACTTTGGCAAAGAATCTTGTGTATTAAAAAGTGTACACGAGCAACCGAACGCTCTGAAGAACTTGATATACGACTTTCTTTTGAAAAACAGTTCATATGATGTCTTTGTGTGTTGCTTCACCATTAGAACTCTGTTTAATATATAGCATGCCGTGTTGACTGCTTCAGCCCAGAAAATGATGGGCAACTTTGAATCTACAAGCATTGTGCGTGCAGCTTCAATTAATGTTCTATTCTTTCTTTCAGCCACTCCATTCTGTTGTCGTGTTCTTGCTACACTAAACTGATGTGTTATTCCTTTTTCTGCACAAAAAACATTTATCAGTTTGTTTTTAAACTCTGTTCCATTATCACTGTGATTGATTGAGACTTTGCTATCACAGATGTTTTCAATCCATTTTATAAATTCAATGATTGTTTCAGGTGTCTCATCCTTTGTTACAAGGAAAAACACCCATGAAAATCTTGAAAAATCATGTGATAACAAGATAATAAGATTTTTTCGCAATGTTTTTTACACGTACTGGACCAAATAAATCCATATGAATCAGAAATAAAGGTCTAGTAAATGTTGTCACGGTCTTTCTCGGATGGGACTTTTTGTGTTGTTTTCCCTTTGCACATGACATGCAACTCTCTTGAATTATGAATTCCTTCTTGGGTAAACCTTGAACCAAATCTTTATGAACCAAATTATTCAAGTTTACATGTCCTATTCGACGATTCCACAGACACGATTCTGAACCAGTTGCTTTTGATAACAAACACGAAACATTCACTGGTGTTGAATGATCATTCATGTCAACCACATATGTGTTGAATTTTGTTGGAGCATGCATCAGAATCATATCTTCAGGAATGACCAGTCAAGGATTTAGAAATAAGCACTCCTTTGCTGTAAAATGAACTGGTATGTCTTTATCGCACACTTGTGAAACACTGAGTAAATTAAATTCTAAATGAAACACGAAATTAACTTTCTCAAGTGTGATAAGATCATTTGATACTGTTCCCTGACTAGTAATTTTCCCTCCATTTTTGTCTCCAGCAAAAGCAACAAACCACCATCAAAAGATCAAAAATTTTCCAGAATCTCTCTTTGTCCAGTCATATGCCTTGAGCAACCGCTATCAACATGCCAAGCATTATTAATAGTCATCCCGGTTAACTTCTGCACATTCAAGACAAACTTAATAAGAAACAGGTACCCAGATCATCTTTGAACTGGGCTGACTTTGACTTTTTACAATCTTAGTCATAACAACTTGTTCCTTCAGGTTTACATCATTCTTTGTTCCAACAATATGTGAAGATTGTTCATTTTTAATTTTCCAAAAACAACCAACATTTTTTTCCATATTTGTTAGTGAAATTTTCTTTAGCAAAATAGAGTGGTTGGTTATTTTTCTTCACATATCTTGGACTGTTTTGGACCATTTTGTCCACAAATTTTGGTAAAACATAATCACGACAAACATTCGAATACAAATTATAACAATCTCTAGAAAGCAAATAAGCACGACTGTAACGTTGTTTCACTCCGGACTCAGACACATTGTCATTCTCAGACGCTTTCTTGAAATGCTTTGTGATTTTGTTTTTCACTCTATCTTTGTTCCTATTGAACTTTGACTCACTTGAGTTATGTTTGTAATTTCTCGTAAAATGTCCAACTTGACCACAAACATAGCAATTGTAGCCTTTAGTCTTTAACTTTGACCTTGACTTTGAACACTCGCCTACTTCAAACACAGACTTTTCTTTGTCATTATTTGAAACACAAACACTTTTTCTTAAGTGTCCTTTGCTATGAGCATGCTTATCTTTGACATAAATGAACTTGTCTTTGACATCAACTGATTTGCCTTTGACACAAATTAACTCTCTTTGGGCCTTTGTTGGTGCACTGATTTTAACTTTGACAAACTTCTTACTCTCTTGCTCACTGGTAAGTATATGATTCTCTGGTGCTATGAAATCATTTTTCTTTGGTCTCTCACTTGGCAAATCATACTCCCGAATTAATGGATTCCCATACTCATCTAGTACGACATCACCAGGTAGAATTGAGACTTTGTGAAGCGGTACATAGTCTCTAGCTGTGTGCACCACTTTATCAAAGAAAGTAGAAGTTGATGACACCTCAGACACATAATCAGAATCATCACAAACAATATTAGTAGAACAAGCAGAAACATATGAACTATTATAATATGAATGACTGTTTACATCATCAAATTTTTCACAGACATTAACAAATCTCTTGAGATCACAATCAACATCGAGATATTTCTTGCAATCTCTGATGAACTCCCTAGTACACTGTTTATTAAATGCATAAAAACACTTAACACCATCAAGATCAACCTCATCCTCGACACAACTTGTGTTTACATTTGCACTTACATACATGTCATGAAAGTTAGAATCACTTGCATTTATCAACTCATTTGATTTATGTGGTTCAGGATGAGGCACTTTGTTATAACCCAAACCATCTTTGATATAAATAGTTCTCTGTTTACTAACATAATCATCAAACACATTTTGTTGCATTTTTCACTTTGCAACAATTACCCGTTCTTTGATTAAATCTGTTTCCGATGCAATGAGTTTTTTCTGAAAGATCTTTTATCAAAACATTCATTTTATCAAGATATTCTTTAAAAGTAACATTATCTTTCAAAAGAGCTTTGATTTTTCTAGTGTATGTAACCTCATTCTTTTTTAACTCTTTATTCACCCTTTTTAGTTTATCATTCTCAAGAATTAGGAAAGTATTTGCTGCATGATAATTATGCATTCTATCTAAACAAACAGAGGAACATATATCAAACTCATTATCAGAATTTACCTCACTCTCAAAAGAAATATCATTAGAATCAGCAACAGCTTTGTGTTTTCCTTTGTCATTAGTTTTGAGTGCACAATCACTAACAACTTCAGTTGTTTTCTTTGATACTTCTATTTCAGCCATCAGGGCTTCATCAAATTCACCCTCAGCATCTTCAATTTCATCATCCCACTCACAGTTTGTTAGTTGCTTTGACATAAGAGCAGTTGGAGGTTTCCTCGAATTTTCATCCTCCTCAATCATCTCTACAAGCTTCAGACCATTACCTTCAACTTTCTTTTTCTTGTCTTTTGAACATTCATGAGCAAAGTGTCCAAGTTGCTAGAAATTATAGCATCTGAGCTTTGCTTTGTCAAAACCAACTTTCTTTCCAAACTGGAGCTTGTCTTTTCTGACCTTCTGAAGATACTTCTTGGCCCTCACAGCAATCATAGCCATTTTCCATTGTAAATCCATGTACTCAAAATCATCAGGATTTATTTGCACAAGGTCCTCAACATCATGCACAGCGGGTTGAAGCTTTCCAGTTACCAAGGTATCATAACTACTCAAAAAGGCTTCGAACAAGGCAATTTGATCCTCAGGAATTTGACTAGTTGTCTTAACCTTTTCCCCAGAAGAATGCTCACAACATCCCTTGCTCTTATCAGACTTAGAACCACTGCTTTCATCACTATTCCTAGAAAACAAAACTGCATTGGCTGAACCGGAAACATTTGACTTGTCTTGATTGTTCAACTCTCGTTTCTTTGCATCTAACTCATATGATTCAAGTAAACAAATTATATCATCAAGTGATTTGTTCTTCAAGTCTGAAGTAGTGTTTTGATCAGCATACACAGTATGCTCCAACAATCAGGTAGAGAATCCAGTAGCTTCTTTCCCAAATCATATTCTTCAAACTTGACACCCATCTTTCTTAGCCTGTTAATCATAGTACTGAATCTTGTAACTTGTTCACTAAGAGTTTCATTCTTTTTGTAACTAAACATGTTAAATTGCTTCAACAAAAGATCAAATCTTCTTTCTTGTAGTGTTGCATTTCCTTCAAACCTCAAAAATAAAGCATTCCACAATCCCTAAGTTGTCTCGTGCTGCTCAAAATTGAGATATAATTCAGTCGGAAGTGTTAAGATGATTGATCCCAAAGCTCGGTTATCTCTCTCAATCAGCTTCTTGTCTTCCTCAGAGTACAAATAAGGATCTGTAATAGGGACTAACCCATCATCATTTGTAGTTTTCGTATATGAGGACCTTTTACAATTGACTCCCATATAGTATGCTCAGTGAACTTCCAGTTGGAAAACTCTGAGATTGATTCTAGCATCGGTGGTGACTTTCCCACAACCCTCTCAGTATCATAAACCTTACCATCCATCCTAAACTTTCACTTCGTGATACTTGATCAAAATCTGAAAAAAACCTCTAACACTTGACTTTTCGGTCGAAAACCTTTTTCGGACAAGACCTTTCGGTCGAAAAGTCTAGATTTCGAACACAGGAGATTGTGATCCTCTGAGATTTTTGACAATGCTTTTCGATCGAAAACTGCACACTTTTTCAGTCGAAAAGAGATTTCGACTCCTTCAAGCAGACTTTTCGGGCAATTCTTCTGAAGAACACTTCAATTGACCAAAAACACTCTGCAACAATCCGAATCCAAAATCAATCCTCCAAACCAATTGTAGACTTCATCTCTATCACTTTTAGCTCTGAAAGTACAACAATGGCACATAAAAACACTCTGATTCGATCGAATTTGATGAAAAAAACTACTTGAATACCAAGAGCTTTAACCAACAACTCTGATACTGTAATATCCATACTTTCCACATCATCGTTTATTTACATTTTGTACCCTTGTACTTTCATTTTTGAATCCATTGTAACCCGAGACTTATGATCAATGAATTTATTGGATTTATTCAATTACATGTTTACAACATACATTACATTTATACATATTGTAGAACCAAAGACTGGTTGCTACCAAATTATTCTAAGTACAAATGCTGCTGATAGGCTTATCAGCAGCATTCATCACAGATGGCTGCTAATAGGCTTATCAGCAGCATTCAACACTTGTTGCTGCTGATAGGCTTATCAGCAGCATTCAACACTTGTTGCTGCTGATGGGCTTATCAGCAGCATTATTCTCATCTCTGCTACTGATAGCCTTACTAACTGAAGACCAAACGTTGCAGCTGACTATCCATGTGAAGCGCCTCTGACACCTTTCTGTAAAAGCTACTGCCACACTCCAAGCAGAAGGAACCTTAGTGGTGCAACCAATAAAGGACAAGGACGCGCGTCTCCAAGCATGCAAACAATGATGCCTAAGAAGACGTTTCAATAAAGTTATCTAGATTAGCCTTTGCGTGTAATTTAGTTTAATAAACAAGATCAACGGCTTGTGTTAGATCTGATCCTTAGAATCAAGGGTCTGTCTTGATTCTAAGTTACTATAAATACTGTGTAAACTCTTCATAGTAAGAGTGACTTTAAAAGTGCTTGTGCTTATACTTAATAGTGCTTCTTGACAGTGTTTTACTTGTAAACTTGTAATCTCAGAAGTTTAATACAACAGTGCATTTATCATTATTCTTGCTGTTTACTTGTTTACTTTGTTGGTTGTTATTGTTTCCGCCAATATCAACTAGAATAGAATCACCTTGTAATCTCACGATCCTACAAGTGGTATCAGAGCTTTGGCTCAAGATTAAACAAACTAACATTTGTTTAATCACTTTCTGATTCTATTCAAAACTCTTTTCTTGATCAAGTCACACAAAACAAAATGGCACAAAGTCATGGATCTGAAGACATCGGCAATATCAACCGACCACCGAGGTTGGTGTCTGGGGAGGACTATGATATGTGGAAGAACCGTATGGAAAGCTTCTTCTGCTACCATGAATACGGAATGTGGAAATCCATAAGGGATGGACCTTATGTTCCCATGGTGGCCTCTGCTGACTCCGGAGGACCACTAGTTCCTAAGGAACCCTCCAAGTATTCTGAAGAAGACATCAAGAAAATGGAGGTGGACTTCAAGGCATTAGGAGCTATCAAAATGTGCCTTCCAAATGAAGTCTTTCACAATTTCAAGGCTCACAAAACTGCTAAGGAATTATGGGGAGCCATGGAAAAGATGTTTGCTGGATCTGAGGAGGTCAAGGAGAACAGACGTGACATTCTCAAGCAACAGTATGAAAACTTCGTCTGGAAAGAAGGTGAGTCACTAACAGTTTTATATAACAGGTACACGTACCTGGTTGGAGAACTGCAGTGCTCCAAGGTCAAGCTGGAGAATGAAGACATTCTCAAGAAGTTCATAAGATCTCTTCCTAGTTGTTGGACATTATATACAGTGTCCATCAGAAGAACAGAGAATCTGAAGACTCTTCAGATGACTGAGCTCTTTGGCATGCTCAAAACCTATGAATTAGAAATGATTCAAGCTAAAGAAAGGAGCTCCAGCTATCAATCAGCTACCACTTCCTCTACCACCACCTCAGCGCTTCACTCTGATCATTCTGGTCCTAGTGCAAGCAACTACTATCCTCCCATTGTTACTCATCCTCAAACACCAACTGCTTCACAGTCCAACTCATCACCATTTCTTCTTGAGGCACCTCCTCAACAGCCAACCTCTACTGCTTTTGTCTCTGACAACTCAAGCAGCATGTACTTCACAAAGGAGGATCTGGAATGCTTTCATCCAGATGATCTTGAAGAAATGGATATTCAGCACTCATATGCCATGCTCTCCCTCAGAGCAAAAAGGTTTTATTCTAGAACCGGGAGATTAGTTCCAAGCAACAACTCAAACACCAGAGTTGGGCTTGATAAAAGCAAGATCCGATGTTACAACTGTAACCAAATGGGTCACTTTGCTAGGGAGTGCAAGGCACCTAAAGCCAATCAGAGTGCCAGCCATCAAAGACAAGGTTACCAATGTCAGCCCAGGCAGCAGCAAGGAACTACTCCAGCACAGACTGCAGCCTGTGCAAATGTTGGAACTTCAGACTTTGACTGGAGTTTTCAAAATGAAGATGTTCCTGCCTCCAACCAAGCACTTATGGCAGACAATGCAGAGATACCACCTCAGGTATTTGAACATCTTTGCTCTCAAGCTTGCATTGACAAAGTTTTAGGTTATAGAAAGCATAACCAAAATCTGATAGATCAAAATGAAGAGTTTCATCAAATGAAGTCTGAATTCAAAAAGGTCAAAGATACTTACAAAGAAAAAATTAACTGCCTTAAGAAAGAGATTTCTTCATTAAAACATGAACAAACCAATCTAGAAACTCAGATTGATGATCTATTAGTAAAACTTAAAGCTACCAGAGCTGAACTGGCTGAACAGAAAGTTCATGTTGAAAAATATGAATTTTCATCTAAAAAGTTACAAAGATTGTTAGATATTCAAGTCCATGAAAGGGTAAAAACTGGACTTGGATATCAAAGTGACGAGTACCAGACAGTTCCTCCTCCTGCTGATTATGTTGCCATTCACCAACCAAGCTTCAATACTGCAAACCTTGACATGGCAAACCGAAACCTTGATCCTTCAATGGATGCATGTTTTGTGGAAGACTGCTCCACCTCTTCAGAATCTGAGTCAACCTGCTCAGACCACTGTGAAACTAGTGAAGTCCCATCTACTCCTTTCTCTGAAGCCGGTTGTCCTGTTGTTACTCCAACCATTCCAGCTTCCATCCCATTCAAACAAATCAAGATTAGCTATCCTCCAGTGGAAGAAAGCTAATCATTGAAAAGGGAGAGACATCAAGTTTCACCAACCCCAAATATCAGTCAAAGTCAAAAGCGTTTGATATTTCTCATACACCTGGAGAAAAAGGTCCATATGTTCAAAGGACACTAGAAGAAGCCACCTTTGAACATAACAAAGCTCATCCCTGGAACTTCAAAGATTTGTTTCAAAATAAGAACTATGTGGACTCTCACAGGGACAAGATAGCAGTATCATGCTTTGTGTGTGGCAAATACAATCACACTGCCAGCACCTGCTTTCACTACCGTGAACACCAAAGAAACTCAAAGCAGCATGCCTTTGAGAAAACAAACAGAAACAAACAGGTGAGAAGCTATGATGCCAAGGCAACAAAGTTCAGAGAATCTCTATCCCCTCAAAGAGTGAAGATGCAGAAACCTCAACAAACTTGCATCATATGTGGGGAATCAAACCACTTTGCTGCAACATGCAAGTTCAACCCTTTTAACCAAGCTGCAAATCGTTCATCTGTGCTCAACCCATCAGCAGCAAACAAAATCGCTGCTGATAGAGTAAAGTCCAGGAAACAAAAGGCAAAGCCTCCAGCAGCAAAAGTCTCTGCTGCTGACAAAGCAAAATCAAAAACAAAGGCATCAGCAGCAAAAGTATCTGCTGCTGACAAAGCAAAAACTGCTACTGCTCCAGCAAAGCCCTCAGCAGCAAAATCAGCTGCGGATAAGCCAAAATTGTCAGCAACAACATCTTCTACCGACAATACAAGGAAAGCTAGAAAACCACCAACACAGCAATGGAAGGCCAAACAATCTCCAAGCATAACTATTGGTTCCATTGACTGCAAGCACGCTGAAAATGGCAAATTAGCAACGATCTTCTACAATGTTGCATGCTACAATGATCCTCCCACTAATTAGATATCTTCCATGTGCAGGGACAGCCAGGCAACAAACACAATACTTGGGTGGTAGATAGCGGCTGTTCCAGGCACATGACAGGCAACAGGTCCATCCTCTCTAACTTCAGACATTTCAATGGAGGATATGTTGCCTTTGGGAGTGACTCAAAGGGTGGATCTATCACTGGACAAGGAACTGTGTCCAATGAAAGGATGAGTATTGAAAGAGTCAACTATGTTAAAGAACTTGACTTCAATCTCATGAGTGTTTCCCAAGTATGTGATCAAAAGCATTGGATGCTCTTCACTGATAAAGAATGTTTTGTGTTAGCTCCTGGTCTATCTAAACCCCCTCCAGAGAAGATTCTCCTAACTGCTCGTAGAAAGGACAACTTATATGTGCTTGACATGAATGAAGCCACTCCATCCGGTAGTGTTTCATGTTTTCTATCAAAGGCATCAGTTGATGAATCCGCTCTTTGGCACAGGAGGTTAAGCCATGTTAACATCAAAACAATCAATAAATTAGTGAAGGACAATCTTGTCAGAGGGCTTCCTGACAAAGAATTCCAGCTAGACGATCACTGCATTGCCTGCTTGAAGGGAAAACAACACAAAAGTTCCCACAAACCCAAGACATTGAACACAAATGACACCCCTCTCCAGCTACTGCATATAGATCTCTTTGGTCCTACGAATGTCATGTCAATGGGCAAAAAAATCCTACTGTCTGGTGATAACTGATGACTTCTCCAGATTCTCATGGGTATTCTTCCTAAGAACAAAAGATGAAACTGCTGAGATTCTCAAATCCTATATTCTTAAGGTAGAGAATCAAAGCAATCTGAAGGTAAAGATCATAAGGTGTGATCAGGGAACAGAGTTCAAAAATCACACCTTGAACAGTTTCTGTGAGAGCAAGGGCATTGAAAGGCAATACAGTGCTCCAAGAACCCCTCAACAAAATGGGGTTGCTGAAAGAAGAAATAGGACTCTGATTGAATCAGCAAGATCTATGCTGGCTGACTCAAAGCTGCCCCTTACTTTCTGGGTAGAAGCAGTAAGCACAGCCTGTTATGTGCAGAATAGAGTCCTTATTGTTAAGCCTCTCCAGAAAACACCCTATGAACTATGGCTCAAAAGAGTTCCCTACATTGGCTTCCTGAAGCCCTTTGGATGTCCATGTACCATCCTCATCACACATGGAGTTCTTCCTAAATTCGGTGCAAAGTCTGATGAAGGTTACTTTGTGGGCTACTCCTCTCAATCAAAGGCCTACCGAGTGTTCAACTCTAGGACTCGGATTGTGGAAGAATCTGCTAATGTGGAATGCAGGGAACATGTTATCTGTGAACAAGGCAAAGGTCCTAACTGGCTCTTTGATATAGACTCCTTCACCCAGATATTTGAGCCTCTCATTTTCTCAAATATGGAGTGTTCTTCTTCAAAATCAACATCATCTGCCTCAACCTCTTCTACTGACTACAGACTGGATTTTCCCAGTCCCTACATCAGGATGAAAAGGCCATCCATTGATCCTCCATCAGTGGCAGAAGCTATTGAAGCCGGTACAGGTGAAGCCAGTACTTCCAACACCACAAGCAGCAATCTCTCTGACCAAGAAATCTTTAATGAAGCCTCCTCAATCCATGCTGAAGAGGCCTCCGATGCTAATACTGCTGACAATGTGGAACACAATGATCAGAACCTCCAAGCTCCTCTCCTCACAACTGAAGACAATCCTGATCTAAACCAAAGTAATCTTGAAGAGGGAATACGGCTGGATGTGATACCAGCACAGAGAATAAACAAAGAGCATCCTCTGGAAAATATCATTGGCCAAGTCCACACAGGTATCCAGACAAGAAGTAAGTCTCATGAAGCCAACATTTTTTTGTTCTCTTGTTTTCTATCTCAGGTGGAACCCAAGAAGATTGACGAAGCTCTCAAGCACAACAGCTGGATTGAAGCAATGCAGGAAGAGTTGCTGCAATTCAAAAGATAAGATGTTTGGAAGCTTGTTGATCTTCCACCTGGTCAAACAGCCATTGGAACAAGATGGGTCTTCAGAAACAAGCAAGATGAAAGGGGCATAGTGGTCAAGAACAAAGCCAGACTGGTAGCTCAAGGCTACACTCATGAAGAAGGCATTGACTATGATGAAGTCTTTGCTCCTGTGGCCCGTCTGGAAGCCATCAGAATCTTTCTGGCATATGCAGCATCCAAAAACTTTATGATCTATCAAATGGATGTGAAGAGTTCCTTTTTGTATGGCAAGATTGGTGAAGAAGTCTATGTCAAACAGCCTCCAGGCTTTGTGGATCCTGCACATCCAAATAAGGTCTTAAAACTGGACAAAGCTCTCTATGGCTTACACCAAGCCCCAAGAGCCTGGTACGAAACTTTATCTGGATATCTACTTAGCAACAACTTCAGAAGGGGGGCCATTGATCATACATTATTCATCAAAGATGAAGGGGGAGAAATTTTGTTGGTCCAGATTTATGTTGATGACATCATCTTTGGATCTACAAGAAAGAAGCTCTGCAAAGACTTTGAAGTTCTGATGCATTCCAAATTTGAAATGAGTTCAATGGGTGAACTAAATTTCTTTTTAGGACTTCAAGTCAAACAGGTACCAAATGGAATCTTCATAAGTCAATCCAAGTATGTCAAAAGCATCTTGGAAAGGTTCAAGATGGCTGACTGCTCTGCTGCAAGAACTCCTATGCAGGTGCATCATCAATTATCTCCGGACAAAGAAGGACAAGACACTGATCAACATCAGTACAGAGCAATGATAGGTTCTCTCATGTATCTCACTGCCTCAAGACCATATATCATGTTTGCAGTTTGTCTCTGTGCAAGATTTCAAGCTGCTCCAAAAGTGTCTCATCTTCAAGCTGTCAAAAGGATCCTTAGATACCTAAAGGGAGCTCCAAAACTTGGGCTATGGTATCCAAAGAATGGAAATGTCAATCTCTATGCCTACACTGACAGTGACTATGGGGGTTGTAACTTGGACAAAAAGTCCACATCTGGGGGATGTCAATTTCTTGGAGGAAGGCTCATCTCATGGCAATGCAAAAAGCAAACATGTGTCTCTACTTCAACAGCTGAAAGCATAATACATTGCAGCTTCAAGCTGCTGTGCACAGGTCATCTGGATCCAAAATCAAATGCTTAACTATGGAATGACCTTCATGCAGACTCCAATTCACATTGACAACATGAGTGCTATCTCTATCACGAATAATCCAGTGCAGCATTCCAAGACTAAGCACATCGACATCAGGTATCACTTTATCAGGGATCAAGTTGAGAAAAAGAGAATTGTCCTATCCAAGGTTCACACAAATGAGCAATATGCTGATTTGTTCACTAAACCTTTTGATGAAGCAAGATTTCGATATCTAGTTGAATCAATTGGCATGATGAACTTTGAATAAGACATGTCTCAAATTGTTTATCTTTCCTTGTAAATATGTCTATGTCTTTGTTCTTAATAAAAGGTTATAGTCAGCAGCACTTTTTCACTGCTGACAGACTTACTCTTCAGCAGCAACGCCTTTGCCACTGATCGCTTTAAGTTATCAGCAGGAACAAGTTTCCTGCGGATAGCTTTAAGGCGGTCAGCAGCAACCTTTTTGCTGCGGAATGAATACATCAGTCAGCAGCTACCAAATCTGCTGCTGAAAGACTTAACTATCCGCAGCAACCAAGTTTGCAGCGGATAGCTCACCATCAGCAGCAACCAAGTTTGCTGCTGATGGGTAAAACAAGTCTACATTAACTTTTACCTGCGGTAAAAACTACTCTCAGTCTTTACCATGACTGTTCGAGTGCTTTACAGCTGTAACAATGAAAAGTGAAACAAGTTGTACTGTACAAGTGAAGTTGCTTTTTCTTCGTCTGCCGTTATATCACAATCTCAAACGTTCCCACCACCTCTTCGTTTTCAATTTCAAACCCTAACCTTCCATCACTTTCTCTCCCGTCCCCACAGCATTCAAAGCCCTCCATAATCAACCACCATTCAAATACCCTTCTCTTTTCCCTCCAAATCCATAACAATGGCAGGCGCAGACATAAACAACCCAAACGACAAGTTTTCTCCATATCACAACCTCACCGCATACCTAATAAAAGGCAAGAAATCCAAAGGTTTCGATGATATGATCGACTTCCTTTGTCGGTCCAAAATCCTCCATGCCCTAATAGTCAACCCAACCATCTACACTTCCCACATGGAAGATTTTTGGAGCTCAGCCGTGTATTCTACTGAACAGGGCACTCCCCAAATCAAAGGAACAGTAGACGGCAAAGAGATAACCATAACTGAAGCAAAGCTCCGCCAATACCTCAAGCTTCAAGATGAAGGGGACGCCACCTCTTACCCAAGAGACATATACATGAGGACCTTTGTATCCATAGGGTACACTGGGAATCAAACAGAGTATACAATAGAGAAGGCACTCATGGGTCCCAAATGGAAGTATCTCTGCCACACTCTTCTCCAATGCATATCCCAGAAGAGAAGTGGCTTGAACCAACTCAGCTCCGGACTTGCGTCGGCAATTCACGGTATGATAACTGGGGCGGGTTTCAATATTTCCCACCTCATTCTTGAAGGTTTGAGATACAACCTTCAAGAAGGGGTGAAATCACAGTTCTTCATATACCCAAGATTCTTGCAGGAAGTGTTCAACATCGATCACCAAGATCTTTCAAAAACTGCAAGAATCTACTCAATTCTGGGACATAAGAACAATATTTTTCAAAGCATGAGAACAATTTCATCAAAGTTCTCAGGGGCCGATGTTCCATTGTTATCTACAATGTTGAACACGCAAAGTGCCCAGGGTGACAGTTCAGCAAACCCAGCTGATACTGATCCCACACCCTCCACCTCACTGCCACAAACTCAAACTACTGTTTCCCTTGATCGAACCCCTGTGCATTCTACTGAGGATGCACAGGCACATACATTACTCACCCACAGTTTGATTGCTCAATCGGCACACAGGGCCCCGGTTGCAGCCAAGTATACAAGGAAAAGGGGCAAGAGAACTCCTTCTTCTCTTGCCTCCAAGGCCCAAACCCAAGCCAACATCCCTCACTCAGAATCACAACATTCTAGTGAGAATATCATAAGGGAAAGCCACACTGTTAGGGAGACTCCTTCGGAAGTCTCTCTATTAGGATTAGGATCACTTCCCGGATCCATAGAACAGCCCTTCGAGCCATTCCTGTCTACTTTGGACTTAAGTGTTGAGGAACCTGACCAAAGTGATGTACCTTCTCCATCTACCACTATCAAGGAGGTACTGATTGGTCTTGCTTCCGAAACACCCAACCCAAGTTCTTCACCCTTGAAGGTCCACTCTGGGAGTTATGATGGAGTGGATGTGGAAGAGGCTGTCACTACTGCTGGTCCATCATCTGACCAGGAGGATAGTGACAACATCTTTAAGATCTCAACCACGGCAACTCATGGTGAGGGTGTTTCCTTGGAAACTCCCCTCACTGAGAGGAATCCCAGGCGCCAAGAAACCGCGGGTGATGGGGATGCTGAGGCTCGGCCTACGGCCCCATCTGGGTCCAAGGATTCCACAACGTTGGATGAGGACAGACTGAAACTTCATAACTTGGAATTGACGGCCAGGGTGGCTATGCTAGAGGCTGAAGTGTCCAAACTAAGACACCAAGTCTCTATGCATGAAGCCCATCAATGCCCAACTTTAGCCACTCCCTCTCTTGTATCAGTAGGCACCCAAACTGATGCCTACCTGTCTACTGATGCAACCAAAAAGGGGGAGATGGTCTCAATGGAAGAAGATAAAGACAGTCTTGACGACTGGATTCAAGAGCAGGTTGTACTTCAAAGCTTACTATTCAAGCCAGCCTTTGTCCAAATTCATGACTTGCCAGTCCCAGATAATGAAGACGAAGAGGAATCTGAAGACTGGAAGTTGGTAGTCAGGGCTGTCGATGAAATGCTGAATGGTACTGAAGACACAGAACAACCAAATACACCATTCAGCATCATCCCTGAAGCAGCAGCCATCATTGGTCAATCCTCAACCCCCCCAACTATTAAGATCATCAAAGAAGCTAGAATTTGACTCCATTCTAGCTTGGGGGTATGATGGATCATCTGAGAGGTTTTGGATTGGATGGGAATTCAGCGGAGTAGAAGAGCTGAACTGGAACTCTCTCAATGCCCTCCAAGTCCTACATCTGCATTTAACTAACTGCATCAACACCTCAACAGATCTCTCAGCAGAACTTGCCATTGGCAGGTTCCATGACCTGATGGAGGATAATCTACCCAGGTTCCAAAGATTCCTACAAGCAGCACATCGGGTAGCTTATCCTGAATCCTCGGCGGCCGCAGAAAGGAGACTGACTCCTAGCAATCTTGAAATAACAAGGAGCAGTCTTCTCAATGAAGAAGAAGTTCTGGGCCTTCGAAGATTCCTGTATGCCTTCCTGGTCAAGGACTTGGACGTGCTAGGTTGGGTGAGCACTAAGTCCCTTGACCACACTCTCCTGCTCAGCAACGGCTCCTCTCTCATCATCAACACCAGGAACATCCTTCAGCTGCCCTCAGACTTCCTATTCAAGATTTTTCAGCTCAGAGCCAACATCTGCAATATTAACTCACTGGAGAGCCAGGCAATGATGGTCATCATCAAAGCCTATCTTGAAAAACAAGGACTGATTCCTCAAGAAGAGACTGTGTCATCTTCTGATGCTGACTCCAACTCAGATACTCCACAAGTTGAAGCCACATCTGCAGCATCTGGCACAAGATCTTCTCTTAGGGATCAACTGAGGGAAATAGAAGGTCCTGAGTATCAACTTGATGAAGAAAGTGATCATCCCTTGTCAATCCCTCAACTTGCCAATGAAGCTGAGGCAGAGATCCCAATAGCAGCATCATCATCTGCTGCTGTGGTCAATGAAGCTGAAGCAGAGGCATCCAATGTAAACAAAGGAAAGGGAATCATGACTGATGAAGATGAAGAGAGGTTGCAAAAAGAGAAAAGAAAGACAGAAGAGAAAAGAAGAAAAAGAGAAGAAGAGGAGATGGCTGATCTGAAAAAGGCTCAAGAAAGAAAAACAGCCATTCTCCTAAGAGAACAAACCATCCAGCTGTATGCCAAACAGCTGGATGAACTAAAAAGAAAGATTCCTGCAGTTGACCGGATTGAAAAAGATGCAACTCTTGCTCGTCAACTGCAGGAACAGTTCAATAAAGAAGAGGAAGAGTTGGAGAAGAAGAAGAAAGAAGAAGCTAAGTTCAGAATAACTGATTCTGAACTAGCTAAAGAGATGAGGGAGGAGTGGATAAAGACTCTAGTCTCTCAAGGTGAGGATGCAGACTACCTTGAGAAACTATCAACTAAAGAAGTCTACAGAGACTTCATGGGTCAGCAGGGTCAATTGGCTAGCAAGAAAAGGGCTGAAGAAGAAGAAAAAGCCAAGCTACAGTCCAAGAAGACCATTGCACTGAATAAAAGAACCCATGAAGAAAGGAAGGTCATGATTGACTTCCTTAAGGCTAGAGGAGACAGTGGAAAGAGGCTAGATCCCATGGATTTCATGAACCTGCAAGCCCTCTACTTCAAAGTTAAAAAGGATGAGGAAGAAAGACTAGGGAAGAAGGGCTCCAAGAAAATGGTACTTATCAAAGAAGAAGAAAAACCAAAAACAAAGAAACCCAAGCCTTCTCCCTCACCTACCTCTTCCACAATCCAACAGCCTTCCACTCTCCTCCCCAAAACTTCCACTCCTCCACCCAAAAAGTCCAAATCATCCCACCCAGCTCCCACACATCAACAGCCTCCCTTGAAGAAATCCAAACCCTCATCTGAACCTGAAGACTCAAGGGACATAGTTGAATGGGTCCACAATCCACAGGGTCAAAGGTTTGAAATCTTCAGGGGGAGAACTGAAAGAAGAAGATCTACATATAGGTCTGTTGATGAGGTTCTGCAACTACCAGATTCAGACCTGCGAAGAATTTTGGAGATGGGTGAAGCTCATGAGCCTGCAAATGAGAGTGGGAAACATCTTATGCTAGCAATCAGACACTACTTCAACCCTAGCAAATATGTGGTAATGAACATCAAACAACTCAAGTCCCACTCTCCATTTGTATCTTGGTCCTACAATGCTGATCTGGATGAGTTCACTCTGATTGATGTAAAGAAGCAGCAGATGAGATGTTCAAGCAAAGCAATCTACAAAATGCCACACAAAGACATCAATACTCTGTCTGAACTTCCACTGAACAATCCCAGCAAGGATCCAAGAGGCTATGAGGTCGAAAGGATAGTCAGCCACATGCAAAAGCTTCAGCAGCAAAGTGATTAGAAGAATTTTGGTTGCATCAGTCTAGGGGGAGTTTGTAGAACCAAAGACTGATTGCTACCAAATTATTCTATGTACAAATGCTGCTGATAGGCTTATCAGCAGCATTCATCACAGATGGCTGCTGATAGGCTTATCAGCAGCATTCAACACTTGTTGCTGCTGATAGGCTTATCAGCAGCATTCAACACTTGTTGCTGCTGATAGGCTTATCAGCAGCATTCAACACTTGTTGCTGCTGATGGGCTTATCAGCAACATTATTCTCATCTCTGCTACTGATAGCCTTACTAACTGAAGACCAAACATTGCAGCTGACTATCCATGTGAAGCGCCTCTGACACCTTTCTGTAAAAGCTACTGCCACACTCCAAGCAGAAGGAACCTTAGTGGTGCAACCAATAAAGGACAAGGACGCGCGTCTCCAAGCATACAAACAATGATGCCTAAGAAGACGTTTCAATAAAGTTATCTAGATTAGCCTTTGCATGTAATTTAGTTTAATAAACAAGATCAACGGCTTGTGTTAGATCTGATCCTTAGAATCAAGGGTCTGTCTTGATTCTAAGTTACTATAAATACTGTGTAAACTCTTCATAGTAAGAGTGACTTTAAAAGTGCTTGTGCTTATACTTAATAGTGCTTCTTGACAGTGTTTTACTTGTAAACTTGTAATCTCAGAAGTTTAATACAACAGTGCATTTATCAGTATTCGTGCTGTTTACTTGTTTACTTTGTTGGTTGTTATTGTTTCCGCCAATATCAACTAGAATAGAATCACCTTGTAATCTCACGATCCTACACATATGCAAGACAACATCATACGTGCAATATTACAAAATTATATATTACAAACACGCGTTTCACTTTTTTTTACACATTTATATTCTCGTTTCACGTCCATACACGCTCGGTTAATTATTATTATTATTATTAGTAGTATTATTATCATTATTATCATTAGTACTATTATTATTATTTCATTTTTTTTCTTTAAAAAAAAAAGAATCACCTCCCTTTCAACCACCAACTCCCAACTAACTCATTTAATACCCCAAACCCTAATCCACACTTAAAATACCCACTCCCTTTCACTCCTCCACCCTTACACCCTCCAAATCTCTCACAAATCTCTCCAAGTGCTCCATTTCTTTCAAGATTTTTGACAGAATTTTATAAGGTAAAAACCTTATTTTTCTTCAAGTTTCTTCCTTTTTTTTTCTTAACAATTCTTCCTTCACCCTCTTGGATAAACCTCTAGGATCTTATCATTTGTTTACCTTGGTAAACATCTAAGATAAGTCACCATTTGAGGTCCAAGTTGTGGTCTTTCAACTAACATTTCTTCTTCTTCATGTTCTTGTTTGGATATTTTACATCTAGTTGTGGTAAAACCAAACCAAGCTTCCATCAAAATTCTATGATGGAAGCCTTGTGCTAAGGTATTTGGATGAAGTAGATGAACATAGGTTCATCTACCATAAGACATCCAATAGCCACAAGGTGTTCAAATACTATACATAAATATTATAAATAAATCTAACAAGGTTTGTGGATTTCCCAACCTTTCTCTTGGCCACTTCAAGTGGTATATTACTAACTATACTAACTTTTGACCATCCGAATTCCTAACTAAGTTAGGGGTTTGTGTTTTGGTCCGCCGTCGGCGATGTATGACCAACTTGATACTATTATACATATATATTATTTATTATTTATTCTCCACCGAACTTATGCCTACGTTACCTTTTAGGTTAACCGACATTCCCGACTCTTCACCTTCCCGTTCATCCTTTCGTTACCACGCCAAACCGTGAGTTTCATACTTGCCCCTTTTACATTTTTGCACTTTGGGACTTGAAAACATGTACATATTCAAAACACATACACTACAAGATTCACACTTTATTCAAACATAATTCATTAACATGCTCATGTGACAACAACTTGACTACATACTTAAATACAACTTGTTAATACAATAGTTCATTAATTCTTGCAAAACCGCACTTAACAAGTGTAGCATTATAGGATTGACACCCGTCGGCTTTTCGTTACCTTTATGGAGCCCCCGATCTTGTTATGTTATTTATTCGACTAGTATTCTTTGGATGCTAGGTATGCTATGTCAACAATAGGTTTGAACTATAACATTACAAATTGTATGAACATTAGTAAAGTATGTCTATGCATGTGAATTGTTGCTTTAAACATGATTATTATATGTATGAAACTTGTATGAACTCACCAACTTTATTGTTGATCAAATATTATTTTACATGTTTTCAGGAGATGTTTGATGCTACCATGGAAATGGAATCTAGGGACTTTGCCTTAGATATCAAATTTAAATATTTTTGTCTTTTGTTTATCAACGTATTTCCTTTAATTGAAACAATTGTATTTAAAATTCTTAGTTTAATGAAATCGGTTAAATTTATATTTCAACAATAGTGCCACGATGTCTTTGAACAATCCTACACGTCACGTTCGGTGATTCCGCCGCTGAATGGGTTGTGACAGATACCACTTGTGATCCCCTTTGATATTATGATATTCAAGTCTAAACTTCTCAAACAATTTCGGGAATGGCGGAAAAAATCCAGAAATCAATTAACACCGAGAAGATCAAATCAAACATGAACTAGAACGTGAAATGCACAATCAAACACATGATTTCAATTGATAATATGTCGTAATTACACCTTGATTAAACACCTACAAAGCTATAATTCCTCTTAACTAGATCTGATCAAAGTTTTACAAATGAGAAATCTGTTTCAAATTACAAAAGACAAACATATTTATACAAGAAAGAATTCGATCGAAAACTTCCGATCGAAAAGTGTTTTCGGCCGAAAACTCTAGAGTTATATAATTTCAGCCTATAATTGATTTCTATGGACTACTAGGTTCCAACATTAACCTCAAGTTGTTTCTCCATGCCACGCGTGGATTCTAACGGTAGGTTTTCCTCTTTTAGGGCTTCGAGTTGAGCATTACGGATTTGATCAGGTAACCCGGTGTAAATAGTGAGTTACAAATCTCGGACTCATTTGGATTTGGTTTCTTTTCATCTTAGGGCATCGGCTACCACGTTAGATTTGCCCGGATAATCCTTGATAGCACAATCATAATCATTCAAGAGTTCGATCCAACGACGTTGTCGCATGTTCAACTCTTTCTGCTCAAAGATGTGCTGAAGACTCTTGTGATCGGTGTAAATGGTGCATTTGGTACCGTACAAACAATGTCTCTAGATTTTCAGTGCAAACACTGTAGCTCCCAACTCTAAATCATGAGTTGAAGAGTTCTTCTCATGAATTTTCAGCTGACGAGAAGCGTATACGATAACCTTCTCGTGTTGCATTAACACACAATGAAGACCCTGAATGGAGGCATCGCAATACATTATGAAGTCATCCGTTCCCTCTGGAAGAGATAGGATGATTGCACTACAGAGTTTCTGCTTCAACAGTTGGAATGCTAATTCCTGGGTTTCACTCCAGTTATAGGGTTTACCCTTTTGGGTTAGGGCGGTGAGAGGTTGAGCCATCTTCGAGAATCCCTATATGAATCGACGGTAGTAGCCATCCAATCCTAGAAATTGCCGCACCTCTATCGGAGTTGTTGGTGCTGCCTAATTCTTGACGGCTTCTACTTTAGCTGGATCGACATGTATTCCTTTCTCTTTGATCACATGTCCTAAAAATTGAACTTCGCGAATCCAAAAATCGCATTTAGAGAATTTGGCATATAACTTCTCTTGTTTTAGCAATTCAAGAATTAAGCTTAGATGCTCCTCATGTTCTTCTTGTTCTTGGAACTGATCAAGGTAATGTTTACACACTTGGTTCATGAGATCCATGAACACCACATTTGGGTTGGTTAATCCAAATGGTATGTACAAAAACTCGTAAAGGCCGTACCGAGTTCTGAATGCAGTTTTAGAAATGTCTTCGTCTCGGACTCTTAGCTGATGATATCCGAATCTAAGATCGATCTTTGAATAGAAGCTTGACCCTTGAAGTTGATCGAGCATATCAACAATACGGGGAAGTGGATAAAGATTCTTGACCGTCACTTTATTCAACTCACAGTAATCAATGCACATACAGAAAGTCCCATCTTTCTTCTTGACGAATAAGACTGGAGCTCCACATGTCGTCGAGCTAGGTCGGATGAAACCCTTATCCAACAACTCTTGTAGTTGCATAGATAACTCTTGTAACTCACTTGGTGCAAGTCTATACTGTGCTCGAGCAATAGGCGTTGCTCCATGTGCTAAATCAATATGAAATTCAACCTGACGATGAGGTGGAATACCAGGCAAGCCTTCAGGAAACACTTCTGGAAAGTCACGAATGATTGGAATGTTATCAATCTTCTTCACTTCGGATGGTTGCTCAGCGACAAGAGCCAGAATAGCAGTATGACCTTTACGCAAACACTTATGCGCTTTCATGAAGGATATGATGCCTACGACTGCACCACTATTTTCGCCTGGGACATAAAGGGCTTCTCCTCTAGGGAGAGGAAGGCGGACAATTTTATCACGACAGATGATCTCGGCATGATTTTTGGATAGCCAATCCATACCGACAATTATGTCGAAGTTGCTAAGTGTGATTAGCATGAGGTCGGTATCAAGTTTATGACCAGCCAGTCCTAGTTTACATATTTTAAGGATGTGAGTAGCTTCAATTATCTGGCCGTCTGCTATCTCTATAGTGTACTTACTTTCTAACAGGGTTGGAGTTGGTTTTAATAGATTACTAAGATTCTTAGATATGAAGCTTCTATCAACACCAGTATAAAAAAGGACAGAAGCAAAACAGTCATTTAGGAGGAACTAACTGGTAACCATGTTGTGGTTAATCATTGCTTCGCCTGAGCCAATCACGAAGGCTCGTCCCTTCGCACCATTTTCGTTGTTGTTACCATTATTATTGTTACCATTTCCGTTGCCCTGGTTATTGACGTTTTGTTTAGGACAATATCTCCTGAAATGTCCTTCTTCTCCACATTCATAACAACCATATGCAGATCCCTTTTGCTGGAAGGGTTGCTTAGGTTGAAGCTCACCCCTACAGTCCTTTGCAGTGTGGCCCATTTTACCACGCCGCTGACAACGATGCTTATCACATGAACCATTGTGGTGAAAACCACACTTTTTTCACTTAAGGTACTTTCCAGCATAGGTACCCTGCATCTGGCTTGAAGAGGTTGACTGATTAAAGGTTTTAGTAGGCTTAAACCTACATTGTTGTTTTTGCGGGGGTGGGTTGGGATGAAATGTCTTGGTGTTGGTGTTGCTATCAAACTTATGTTTGTTGCTGTCAGTGGTTTTGGTAGATGTGCCTCTCGGGGGTAGGGCACCCTGAGTTACAGCCTGATCGGTCAGCCCATGCTTTGAATTTGGGGTACTAGGCTGTCGATGTACCTCTAGATTCTCTTGTATGCTGGAGTTACCATATTTGGGCACATAACTACAAACTCATGCGAGCGGGTAGTATAAAGCTCAATCTCGGAACACTCCATCTTCAAGTTCTAAAATTCACCCTCCAGTTTTTGAATTTCATCATGAGCACACTCTAGTTTCTGAATTTCATCATGAGGATAGTACTCTTCCCTCATCTTAGTCTTGAATTCCTCCCAAGGTAGGGTGTTAGCCATGTCCAGACCTAATGTCTTAAATTGATAGTTCCAACAAGTGAGGGAACGACCCTCGATAGTACCGGAGGCATACTTGACCTGATTTGCCTAGGGGCAGTTGCGCATAGCAAATACCAATTCAACTTTTCCAATCCATCGGAGCAACCCAACAACTCCCTCGGCACCACTAAACGTGTGGGGCTTGCAATCCATGAAAGTTTTGAAGGTGCAAGTTTGCTGGTTATTGTACTGGCCTAGATTGAAAACATTTACACAATTTGGGATATCAGTTTTGGAAACGAGTTTGGAGTGAACAATTGACTTGCTAGAGTTGAAGGATATCGGATTTACCTGCAGCATTTTGTGCAGCTTGACTCGCAGCTACATCTTCAGCCACACGTTCATTAATGAGTGCCGTGAGTTCGACTGAAGTCATGTTGAGATTACCGCGACCACCATTACGTCCACCGTGCCCTAGACCACATCCAGACATGATTATTCACATTCACAAATACAAATAATGAGAAAATATATCGCATATTATCACCATATAAGTATGAGTAAACAAATGAAAGCTAAACCACAACATCTAATATTTCAATAATAACCCTTGATTAAATAAACTGTAACGGCTACAAAGTAAATTCAACCAAAACATCAAAATCTAGAAATATTTGTTGGATGGGAACTACCCTGCCCATCTGTCATCCTCAGTTGGTTCTCCTTTAGGCTCAACATCTTGCGCACCTCCTGCCGCATTGGAAGCCCCGAGCTGTGCCTCAAGTTGGTCAATCCGGGTCTCGGCTACTTCAAGGTTGAACTCCAGTACATTCACTCAAGCCTCCATCTCCTTGAATGAGCTCACCCAATTCTCATGGTAATGATCTATCTCTGCTAAATCTGATGTCGGTTTTTCAATCCTCTGATTCACTTGACTTCCTTCCTGTAACAAACATGTGATCTCCCTTGCAGCATCTCACATATTCTGGATCTCTCGGTCCATCATGGCTACGAAGGCAGCAAAGGCCTTCTCCGGGGGTATGGTTGAGAGAGCATAGCCTCTGAAGAGGAAGAGATAGTCTTGGTAACATGTGGTGGTGGGAACCGCTACTGACGAATCCAACTCCTGATCATGTCAAGATACCAATCCCCGCCCAGCGTGTTATCTCCAACACGCACATGAAATGGATCATCGTACACTATGGTGTCGTCAATCGGGCTCAGCCGACACCTCTTGGGCTTGGGCTCAGGTACAGTAGGAACACCATGCTCCTTGTTAACTGAGGATGTAGATGAAGTAGACATTTCCTGTAACGTAAGGTGTAAGTTCCATGTTTTAGTGTTTGTGACGTGTAACTAATTCATGTGTGTGGTTATAGTCTAGTATGAAATTCCTAGTTCTCTATAACCTGGCTCTGATACCAATCTGTCACACCCTCAAAATCCGCCTGCGGGGTTTTACCGCGAGGCGTGTGACAAACCAGGATCTCAGTCATTAGTCATATCAAATTACACTATATGAATTTAATAAAAACCATTATATATATATTCAGAGTAAATGCAGAAGCGAAAAGTAAAGTATTTAATGCGCAAAACAAACGCACCCAAAAACCAAGTTTATTAAAAGCAGATAAATAGTTTAATGTTTGCAATAACTAAAAGGACTCCCATGCATGTCTTATGTAACACCTCAAAAATTCCTATAGAAAATAAGGACTAAAGGTGTGAGGAATGGAAGTTCAGTGGTTAAATTTCAAATATACCAAAGATCAAGGGTTAAATATAAAGAAATTTAGAAATTGGTCGATGTCGGACCGACATCTCAGACCATGTCGGTCCGACTTGTAGAGAGGAAGGAATTCAGGAGAATTAGACACATTTTTGATGAATCAGTCCCAAGTCGACATGCAATTACAACTCGGTCCGATATGCGGATGTCGGACCGATATGCTTTTACTATTTGGTCCGACACGAGTCCGTTTTCACCCTATAAATAGAGGGTCAATATAAACACTTTTACACACACAAATACACCTTCCCAAACACACACTCTTTCTGAATGTCCAATCCCAAGCCCCGGTTCCCGTACGAGAGTCCAGTTTCCAGCGTTCCGACTCTAAATTTGTCGTAGATAGTTCTGAGGTAAGGTTCTGAACTCCCATTAAGTTTTGATTATGAATTATTAAGCTAGGATTATGTAATTAAGTAAGGCTAAGATTATCTAGGAGACCAAGGTGTTTGCCATATTACTGATTAATAAGCAGAAATACTATCTAGGTTAGTTCTTAAACTATGCAGCATGAACCCAATCATGACCTTGTCTGGCATGAATGATTTATGAAACATTTTGACTATCTTGAAACTATTGTACCGATTGTTTATATATAACGTATTCTAAGCACTTATTGTATTTCACTTGCCTGTGAAACGACATGTTGGACAGGACCAGTGGAACGGTCTTTGGTTATATATATTATGATGATTGTTTATAGTTATCTATGAATTTGGGGGTGGAACCCCATGGATGTGTTCAAGATACTTTGGCGGGTCATTTTAATAAACTATTTTAGTTTATGAATTCACCAGCTTTGTGCTGACCCATGTTTTATCAAATGTTTTTGACCGCATCACAGGTACTCATTAGACAGGGCATTCCAGGACTAGAATGAAATGATGAACGATCCAGATGATGTGCATGCCAGGAAATATAAGCCCCGAATGATTTGTTCCTTGCTAGGAACAAATGATGTAACTTCTGTTGAATATGATGTAAACAATGTTTTGATGTTAATAGAAGTTATAATTTAGTCTTCCGCTGTATGTTTTTGATATCAGCGTCACAGTAACTAGAAGGCGACCTTCTGACAAGTATGTATTTATTTTACAAACGGAATATTCTGTCTACTAAAGGGCGGTGCATAAATCTCTCCTAGACCTGTTGCCCTTACATGGGAACATATCTGTTGGAGGTACTACTCTGGTTAGATAACTATCCTGTGTTACGGATGTGACAAGTTGGTATCAGAGCCTCAGTTTAAGGGATTTAGATACTACAGGAATAGTCTCTAGACTTAAACTAGGAATCTGACATTAGTCTGGAATGCAATGAGATAAGTTAGGTGTATACATGCAGTACGACCTGTAACTGGAAATACCTAGAAATCAGATCATTAAAGGCATTTTGGCCAAGTGTTGTTAATTTCTGAACTACTGGATTTTGATCGGTTATATGAATTCTGATGTTATACATCTGTATGTAGGTACAAATGGCAGGACGTGGTAGATGAAGAGGAAGAGGTGGGGGTGTAGGATGCCCAATACTAAGTCCTAAACTCGCGACACAATAAACACAAACACTAATCGAAAGGAGAACATGAATACCAATGCCGTCCCACAACAACCTTAGGAAGAAGTAATTATGACTGAAGCTTAGTTCCAAGGAGCAGTGGCATCTGAGGTCACTAGTATGCTTCAAAAAATTCTACCTGGAATGCTTGACGATGCTCTTAAGAGAAGAGAGAATAATAATATTCTTGTAAATCAGAATGAAAGGACAAGTGGTGCAGTTCCTAGAACTGAATATATGTTTCATACTACTCCGGTAGGAAACAATGTCGGCACCACCCGAACTCATGAAACAGTAGGAATGACAAACCAGAGCATAGGAATTCATGGGCATAGATGCAACTACAAGAATTTTAGACCTGTCATCCTAAGCCATTTAATGGGAAAAAGGATGCCATTGCAGCCTTCGAGTGGATCACTTCCATGGAAGTTGTTATAAAGATGAGCGAGTGTAGGGCCGACCAAGCTGTAAAGTTTGTTGCACACTCCTTTGAAGATGAAGCTCTTGACCGGTGGGAATCAATCAAACAAACAAAGGGGAAAGTTTTAACTGATAGAATGACTTGGGAAGATCTTAAGTCCTTGATTACTAAGAGATACTGTCCACAAATTGCTATAGATAAGATTGAAGCTGAGTTTCTACGACTCGAAGCAGGAACCATGACTCATTAGGAATACACGACCAAGTTCAATGAAATGGACAAGGGAGTGCCACATTTGGTTACTCCTGAATCATGAAGAGTTATATGTTATATTCAAGGTTTACCTCCTAAGGTTCGTACGTTAGTAAAATCCATCGCACCAGAGATGATTGATCTGGCTGTTGAGAAAAGTGCGGTGATGGTTGATGAATTGTCAGCTTAAGAGCCACCAAAGATTGATCACAAGAGGAAGCCCGGTGAGGTTATTTTTAAATTCAAACCAGGGAATAATAAGTTTCGAAGGAGAGGAGGATTCAATTCCAACCCTGATAGAGTTAATCAGGGAATGAAATTCCAAACTTGTCAGAAGTTTGGACATTTTGCAACTCAATGCCCGAATGTTAAATGCTTTAACTGTGGAGAGATAGGTCATTATAAGACTTCTTGTCCAAAGCCACTTAAACAGAAAATAGGTGGTCAAAGTAAAGGAACAGGATGAGTGTTCGTCCAAGGAAGGGGGAATGAAACGAAAGCTAAGGAATTGGCAGGTACTTTCTTAGTCAATAATATTTACGCCAAGATTTTATTTGATACGGGAGCGAATAGAAGTTTCGTTTCATGTGCATTAAGCCCATATTTAGGCGTAAGACCGATTCCACTTATTAATGCCTACGTCGTTGAAACGGCTAGTGACGAACATATTAGGATAACCGAATCATACCCCGATTCTCAATGCCCAAATGTTAAATGATTTAACTGTGGAGAGATAGGTCATTATAAGACTTCTTATCCAAAGCCACCTAAACAGAAAACAGGTTGTCAAAATAAAGGAATAGAACGAGTGTTCGTCATAGGAAGGGGGAATGAAACGAAAGCTAAGGAAGTGGAGGTACTTTCTTAGTCAATAATATTTACGCCAACATTTTATTTAATACGGGACCGAAGAGAAGTTTTGTTTCATGTGCATTAACCCCTGTAGGTCCCCGAGTGTCTCAGATCGTTTCGTGTGGGTGTGTGACAAGTCGTACCGGGTGAGGAATGCCCGTGACTAGGTGGAGAATCAAGCAACACAGAGTAAACCGACAACGAAATCACTTTCAAACTCCGTCTATTTTAAACTTGAAGTTTACAGAGAGAATACTACTGAGTGCAAATGTCTGCGTACATAAATTCTGTCAACTTATTCTATTTATACTAGACCTGATCTATGTGCACTTAACAAGTGCGCAGGGCAAATTGTTCATGCGTACTTTGTCACACCCCCAATTTCAACTAACGGAGTATTACCGTTTGGGAAGTGACAAACAAGGATCTCAGACACTAGTTACATTGAACGACTCTACATGGGACTCAAAATGAAAATATCTTTTAAATCAGAGTATCAATGCGGAAGCGTAAAGAAAGTAAATACGCAAAATACACGCGCCCAAAACCAAAGTCCAAAAGTCCAAACGTTCAACCAAACAAAGTACATTAAAATAATTCGATCAACATAAATAGACACAAAGCAAAACAGTTGGATCCCATGCATGCCCTAGCGTGCACCTGTGTCTTAGCTTAGCGTCCTGAGAAAACATGTAAGAAAAAGTGTCAACACGAGGTTGGTGAGTTCACAGGTTTCAAATAAATAAGTAAACGTTACCAGATTTATGATCTTTCAATATGTATCTATAGGTAGCTAACCTATGTTCATGTTTTAGCTCAAGTGCTCGCAACCGAAACTTACTGTTTGTTTATTGCCTCCTGCCAGGTTCTATCAATACTGGCCATGTGAATAGGCTAACATTTCACCCGTTCGATATCCGATCGAGTTAGCGCGACTAACGCGGGTGGGATTTGTCAAACCCAGTAGTACTACTAAACATTACCTCGCTAAGATCCATATTAACGGTTCGAAATAAGATGAGGACTTTCTGTGATAGCATGTTACACTTAGGTTTAACATTGATAGCATATGAAATACAAAATCTAAAATCAGTTTAAGCATGTTTTCTCCCCCAAGTTAAAAGCAGTAAAAAGGGGCCGTGAAACTCACCTGAGCTTGAGTAAGGATTTGAATCACACAAGGGAAAAGTTGGAACCAAGTGTGTAAGTCTCAAAAGACTTACGAATGCCCTAAAATTATAAACACATAAAATTAGGGATAAAGGAAAATGGGAAATGTGACAATGACACGGATTGAGAAGCGTCCTAAAGAAACGCTCTAATATTCAAGAGTGGACGAAAGTGTCCACGGAGTTAGGAATTACTTTACGCGACGAATGACACGACTAATAATAATTATAACCGGGTGTTTTGTCATTCACAAAAATTAAGAAAATAATAATATATGTATACGAGTAAATAGTATAACCAATTATATTATTATTTAGTTTCAATCGACACACGATGTTATAAATTGATTTGAAATAATATAAATATATATTATTTAATAATACGGGTCACGATTTGAAAATAATATAAACATATTATTTTATATGAATTCACGGTTTAAAAATAATATAAACATATTATTTTCACTTGGGGATAATAACACTAAATTATTTATAAAAGTGAGTATAATATATAATAATAAGTTAATAATTCAAACCCGAGCCTACGGGTTGTTTTCCGGGTTAAAACCCATTTATATAATAATATAATATTAAAAGGTTTGATTTTTATTAATTAAATATTAACAGAAAAATGTTTAAAAATAATTGTGGGAGCCCGGACTCGAACCCGGGTCTCTCCCACACCCGCACACAGCCTTAACCATCTCCGCCCGCTAGGGTATCGCGAAGGATACCGGGTTGGAATGGTTTTAACATTAGGCTCTATGTGGTTTTCCTCCCTTAAAGACCTGCGATCGAAACCGGTCAATATCCCTCGATTCGGGCGATGGTTTGAGTGAAACAGAAACAAGTTTTGATGCTCATAGGATTACGAATCCGAGCATGTCATCATGTTTGAAATCGGTTAAGATTTGGTTGTCTAATTTGTCAAAAACAGATCGAAACTTTATTTAGAAAACTTTGAATCGATTAGAAGTATTTCGATGATTAAGATGGTTAAAACTATAGGGCTTTTGTTAATCGGATAGATACGAAACTGATGAAGTAATTTAATTTCGTTTCTTTTCAGTCTAAGATCGAAAACCCCAAATTAGAACGCATATGAACCCTAATTAAGGGTTCATGATCAATTCGATAGTGGAAGCCCGTTGTTTCATAGGGCTTTCACTCTACAGACGATTGCGAATCTAATGGAGTAGGTTAATTTGATTTAAAAACGGTTTAGAATTGAATTCGACAGATAGAGTTCACATGAACCCTAATTACGGGTTACAGAGATTTTTATATTAAAACTTGAAATTGGCAAAGGGCTTTCAGTACAAAAGGTGTTGCGAATCTTTCTGCATAGGTTAATTTCATTTTCATTGGGTCTAGATTAGGGCTCGACTAAATCAGTCAGATGATGAACCCTAGGATCAAGAACTCGATCGAATTGATAATGTGAGCCCTAATTGGGTTAGGGCTTTCATTTTAGAGATAAAAGCGAAGCTGATGATGTATCTAGTTACCTGAATTGGTGTCGGGACGGTGGAGATCAACTAAAACAGGTCCGACGATGACTAGTTCGATTCCCGGCGGCTCTTGCTATGAATCCGATCAATTTGACGAGTGCAAAGGTTTCAGAGAGACTCGATTTAGGTGTGTAGTGTGTTGGTTTGCAATTTGGTAACTGATTACAGTCGAATTCGATTGAGTAAGACATAGGATCGACGGTTACTTGTTTAATTCTCATTATTAGTGTTAATTCGATTAAATTGGAGGTGTTTAATGGATCAATTATGATCGTTATGATCATTATCATGTACGAACGGTTCTAATTCCAACGGATTTCAGGATATAATTCGCGAATTGGAAATCAAAGGATCCCAATGTTGACTTCCAAAAGTCAACCGGAGTAATTTTGATAAAATTGACCTTGGTGGGTCAATTTATTTGGCTTGGTAGATTCACTCAACTAGTCCCTGAAGTTTTGAATTAATATTGTGACCGAATTAGACCTTGGGGTTAGATTTGACTAACGGGGTTAGGTTTTTAACGGTAAGTTAACGGAATTTGCTAACTGAGTTAACCAGAAAAGTCGGGTTGTCACATCATCCCCTAGTTAAAAGAATTTTCGTCCCGAAAATTAAAATAAAAATTTTTTTCCCGGGTATCACATACTTAGCAAGTACGTAGAGTATCCTTGCATACTTGCTAAGCACACAGGAAGTAATTGCTGCGCACATGTTAAGTGCGTAAAACACTTAGAGAAATTAGACAACAATAACATGCATTAGTAATTACAACTCGATAACTAATACATACAGACACTAACATACAAAGACTAATACGTACAAGACAAGTACAAAAGCTAAGACACTATCCAGAGTGTCTGTCACACAAAAGTGCTTCAACAAACTCCCCCTTGACAACAGCTCTGGATTGTCTTCGGTCTTCACTGCTCCTCAGCTTTAGCTTCCATCTTCTTCTTGTAGTCAAGGCAAAACTTGATCACCTTGTCGTATTTAGAAGCAAGGAACTTTGTCCACTCATCCGTGTACATGCAGTACTTGTCAGCTAGCGCCTCTAGATCTTTCACATAGAAGTTTATGAAGCAGACTTCATCAAACACTCTGATAATTTCCCTTGGCATTAAGCTTCCACTATTGGACCACACCTTTCCAATCACCACTGCCTCGCCCGATTTAGGATCTACGTACCAGTACCATATGTTACCGAGGATATCCTGAGATAACTTGCTCAGGGGAATCTTGGTTTCACATAGAACTGGCTTGTATACCAGTTTCTTTAAGATTCTATTAGTCACAGGATGTCTAGCGTTCTTGTCCCTGACTCGCTTGGGCACTTGAGGCTTAAACATTTCGAATTTCCCCGATCTTACCTCTCGCTATAGAACCTGCCACAAACCCATCGCTACTGCGTGATTTGAGTGACCCAGCAGCTCTCGGTTTACTAGGTTCACGAGGTCATATTTTGGCAAGGAGTTGAAAACTTCGCTGGTTGGTTTCAAGTATTGAATCCCCTAGCTCGCTTGATTGCAAACAACTTCTTATCCTCCTCGAACTTCACAACTAAGATCATCCCTGTCGCTCCGTGTTTATCTATGATTGAAGTCTTTTGCCAGACAGGAGCCGTATCCTTCGATGAACTTGCAGGCATATGTTTGTCTTTCTGTGCCTCTGGATCCACATGTGTAGGGTCGGCAGGGGAGGCTTCATTCGACGCCTCAACAGTACTTGCAGGCTCGACTAAACCTGTGTCAAGATGAGATTCAAAGGATGGAACTTCGAAGATCTCTCCATCTTCAAACTCATACTCTCCTTCCCCGTCGCCCTTGGGAACTTCGATTACCACATCGTCATCTTCCTCATCCCAGTCGTCACCAGAGTTGATCTCTCCCTCTTCCAGATTGCCGAGAGCCTCGATCTTTGCTTCTTAGGAATAGTCTGGCTCTAAGAATAAGATCACATCATCCGACACGTCGTCATATAGATCTTTCAGAACGTCAGCCACCAACTTTCCTTTATTGTCACCAGAAGCATCACCTCCACCTTCACTCTGAGTGGACTCCCCCTCAGCCATAGGCAAGGCAGAAATGGGAACAATCGCCCATGCCGAAGATTGCTGCTCATTTCCGCTCGGTCCGGCTTCAGGAACCTTTTCCTGATCATCACCCTTTGTCAGATCAACTAAGTGACAAGCCTCTTCACTACTAGGCTTAGGTGGTTGCTTCTCCAACAGCTCCTTCAACTTCTCCCCCTGAGCAGCAAGCGTCTTGGCCATATCATAGACCAATTTCACCATATTGTCATGCTCTAACAGCTGCTTGTCATCAGTCGCCCGCTGTTTCTTCAACGCGGCTACTTCATCAATCAAAGAGTTTATCTTGCCCTGTTGCTTGTCAGATTCTTTTCTTGATTTTCGTACCATTTCAAGAAGACTCTCTACTTGAGTTTCTAGGGTAGTGTTCCATGTATCACGAGGATCAGGTCCCCTGGAAGACGATGCTTCGGCTTGATGTTGGGAAGGTGAAGATTTCATCGAAATCAAATCCATGAGTAAAATCTAACTCATGAAATGGTTCACTGATGTGTTGAAGAGTGGTTGTGGGGATTGAGGTAGGGATGGTGGTTGATTGGATGGTGGTAGGGGTGATGGTGACATACTCGGTTAGAATAGGAGTTGTCACCGTCATTTGGACATATTGCACAGGGAGGGACACTATCATAGGAACCTCCTCTGTGATAGCAGTGATAGCCACAACAGGTGTTACACGTGGCCTCCTCCGATGTCGCCTGCAAAGTTGTTGTGAAGGTGAGGTAGAAGTGGAATCAGTACTCGCAGCCATTACATGTGCTTGCCTTTGAGCACTGACTTATACCTCACGAAGGATAGCTTGTTGCTACCTATCCCCCCGTTGCTTATTTATACTTTCTCTTCTGCGTCTCTGTATAGCAGCGTCCGAATCAGAATCGGGCTCGTATTCACTGCTAGTATCTTGTCGCTTTCTCTTGGAAGATGACTCGGAAAGGGTCACCATCGTCAATCTTCTTGGGTGTGCCTGGGATGGTGCATCATCAGAATCAGAGGAATCTGACTCGGTCGATTCAGAGTCGAAATCTTCAGCACCTCCAACTCCCTGTTCTTCATCTCCTCTATGGCTTAGAGAGTTTCACCACAGGTTTCTCACCAGTTGGTGCACTACCAGAGGTAGATGCACAAGGTTTAGCAGGTAGCTTTCCCATTTTTGAACAGATGGTTTAGCCTCAGATGTGATCTTTGGCTTTACCATAGATTTTACTGGAGGTTTCACCACATTCTCTTTTGGACTTTTGGAATGCTTCACTAGTGGTGACTTAGGGATAACAGCCGGTTGTGAAACAATTGGCCATTTCCCTTGGTTCTTAGTAGGACAGTTCACAAGAATGTGACCAACCATACCACATTGAAAGCAAGTTCTCTTTTCTTTGTAAGTCCTCCTGTAAGGCTCATTTGATTTGACGTTTGGTGACTCAGCATGATGAACAGGAGAAGTTGTTTGGTGAACATGAGTTTGACCCGATGATGATTGGTTTTTAGGAATATAATATTTTTGCAAATTTTCTTGATAACCAAGCCCAAAGTGAGCTGAAAAAGCTTATTTCTTAACATGATTAATGTTTTTATATCTCCCATAAAGCATCACTTTTAATTTTTCATTTGATTCAATGATATCGGGTTTAGTCAAAATACAATTATCACTATCAGTGATAATGTTTTTATTAACTTTCTGTTCACCTAGCAACTCCTCAGAGACTACTCCTTCAGGGCAGGTGTTCTTAGACCCATCATCAGAAGCAGTAAAGAACTCTTCATTAGATACAGAGTCAGCCTTACTTGAGGAATCGTCCTTGTTAGAGGAATCATCCTGACTTGAGGACTCATCAAGGCAAGACAAATCAATGTCAATTAAGCCGTTGACAAATTTCCCGCTAACTGGTGGAGGAATGGCATTAGTACCCAGCCCTAAGCCATTCACTTGCCTCACTACTGATTCGTAGTGTTCCACCACAAATCGAGAATTTTTCAACTTCTCAATACTACCTTTCAACTGTAAGACCTCATTCTGCAGCTTGGTAATTTCATTATTTCTCTTTTCTAACCCCTTGTATGCAACATCCAAATGAAACTGTTGTTCGCTGATTTTAAGTGAAAAATCACGTTTTTCTTTCTTTAAAGTTTCAATTCAATCTTTGTAACCTTTTTCATTTTCCTTGTAGCTTAACGCTGCAATACGAAGGGGTTTGACTTTGTCCTGAAGCTCAGAATTTTCTTCTTTCAAGCCAAGACATTTGGAACATGAAATAACAACAAAATAATTAGAGTCTACCTCAGTTGATGAACTTGATGCTTCCCCAATAGCCTTGAGGGCAAAGGCAGTTGTAGACTCCTCTTGGTCAGCTACAGACGCTTCCCGTTCTTCTGCTTCCATCATCTCCATCATCTCAGCCATTAGCCCAACCTGTGTTTGTGTAATAAGGGCATCCTCCAAATGAACACCCTAATCAAAGCTTTCGTCATGTTGAGCCACCAATGCATTGGACGTTCCACCTTGACTTTGATTGCGGTTGTTAGAGTTTGTAGGTCCACATGACTCATCTTAGATCGATCTCATGACAGGACGTATCGTTAACGCGAAGTGCGAAATCCTATCGTATTAACGCTTTGTATAACAATCGACAATAGAAACAGCGGTAAATAAACTTTCTCTTTTATATCACCAAACAGAGTTTACAGAATACTTGATTGTTCAATCTATCACACGCGTACTAAACAGACTCTGTAAACTCTATATTTATAGACACATGTTCTGCAACAGGCGAACTTAACAAGTTCGCTTAAAGATGCTTAAGAGAACATAAAAAGTTCGCCTCTAATACACCAGGTGAACTTATCAAGTTCGCCTCTAGCAGAACCTGTATTTATACTTAGACAAATCTAAACAATTACATACAAAACATAAATACAATAAGACCTAAACTATTACAAAGCTTTTGTCATTCAATCTATGTCCTAACAGACTCCCCCTTGACAATAGCTTGATCTTCTGTCTTCAGTCTTCATGATGAACTCTTCCAGTTGTCTGGTAATATGCTTCCTGCATGCACTCCATATCTTTGACATATCTCCAACACTCTTTTACACTGCAATACTTGTTCTCTCCATTCATCAGTGAACATGATCTCATTCTTTCTTAACATCCTTTGATCTTTTTTGAGAAGTTAATAAGATTCATTGCATCATATAAACAAAAAATGACCTTATTATCTTTATCATCAATCCTAGCTTCACCAGTCTTCACATCAACATACCACCATTTCATATTCCCTAGAAAATCTTATGGAATTTTCTTTAATGGTATCATCTGTACAGCACGTACTGGCTTGAACTTATACTTCCAAGTCACATTCTTAATCTTTTGATCTATAAGCTTCACACTTTTTCCCTTCTGTGGTTTTAACCTTTCATACTTCCCTGATCCACCTTCTCTCTTTATTAAATTGGCAATCACATCAGCTAATCCACACTTAGATCTATTTATCAATGGTTTCATTGCTAGACCATTCATTTCACACCTTGGCAAGGTATAGAAATACTTGATCCTAGGCTTTAAGTATTGAACACCATCAGATCTTTTAAGAGCAAACAGTTTAGTTTCATCTTCATAAAACCAACGTATGATCTTACCAATACACATCTCTTTATTCACATATCTTTCTTTCTGAGCAGGTTGTATAGGTGAATTTGGTAGTACTTTCATCCAACTGTTAACGACTTCTCTCCAATGTTCTCTAGTCATACCTTTATTTCTATACATCACAGGTTCTTCATTCGGCTTAGGAGACACAGTATGAGTCGTATCAACATCAGAATCTATCTTGTTGGATTGAGCAGTATCATCAGGTGTAGTGATGTCTTCAACATAATCCATAGAATCTGTTACTCCATCATAAGAAAACTCAGGAATAACATCATCTTGGATGATGTTATACGGAACATTCAGACCATCACATCCTTCATATGTAACCTTAGATTTACTCTTTTCTATTTCAATCTCTACAATCTCTCCTTCTTCAACTTCGTTATCCACCACATCTTCTTCATCGTCATCAAACAACTCGTCTATATCATCCAGACACTCTAATTTCTCAGATTCTTCTTCTTCAGAATCTTGAAAGAATTCCAATAACAATATTTCTTCATTCACTCCAGAATCTTGTTTGGTTCCTTCAATAGTATTTGATGTCGACTCCCCCTGAGCTCTGGATATTGGATTCACGTCAGAGTATTGACGATCACCCTCAACATTACCACTAGGATCATTGTCATCATTATCTTTTCTTTGAATTGATTCAGCATGACACGTATCATGTAGCCTTAACTCCCCCTGAGCGTCAAGACGCTCAACAAGTTTAGACACCAATAATTGCATGTCAGCAATCTGTGTAGCTTGAGCTTGAAGAACCAATTGTCTCTGAGAATCAGTAGACACAAGAGTATCAACTTGAGTTTGTAAAGCTAGCACCTGTGATTCAAGGAATGTAACTCTTTCAGAATCAGACGGCTTTGAAGGACCAGCTTCAGATGTGTGAGGAACGTGCGGAGAAGGCACTGGAGATGTATGTTTAGAAGCAGGAGGTGTAATCAGTAAGGAAGCAACAAAATTTGCATCCTCTACACCCTGAGAAGAATGAGAAGCAGCAATAGAATCAAACATAAGCTTCTGAGCTTTAGGAACTGGAATAACGTCACTATCCGAGTCAGAACTTTCATCTACTAAAGTTCTCTTGCCAAGAACTGATCCAGTAGGAGGATTCCGAACAGTCTTACGCCTCGGTTTTCTAGCTGTAGATTTAATACGTTTACCAGCATTAGCCAATGGTAACGTAACCAACCTTGCATAATGATCTGAGCTAAAATCTCTAGACGAATCAGTATCGGTAGCTTCAGAATCAGGTAAGATAGTTTCACCGAAACTCGCATCTTCAACATTACCTTCAGCTTCATGTATAGGTGAGTTCACAACTTCATGAACAAAATCATCCATATTCATACCCAACTCTTGATCATTCTCTTGAGCAATCTCTTCTTGAACTGGTTCATTAACAGGAACTTGTACCTGTTCTTGTGGAATAGGAACATGTTTTTGATGTTGTTGTTGTTGTAGTTGTTGATGAGGAACTTGTTGTTGTTGTTGAGGAACTTGTTGTTGTTGAGCTTGAACTTGTTGTACAAGAACTTGAATTGGTTGTGGAATTGGAACTTGATTCTGGACTTGACCTTGTACTAACTCCTCAGGATGAAACCAATTATCATTTGGTGGCTCCACATAATCAGGATTGATTATGTGACCAAACAGAGGAGTAGGAACAGGAATAAGAGCAGCATTTTGTTGTTTCACCTTTCTACAATCAGTAAAGATCCTTTTTGACATAGGAGTCAAAGTCAAACGGATTGGATGTTGAGGTAAATCCGGAATTAAATGATTCAAAATCATCTACACGAACCTAGGATACATTAGGAATCCTTGACCTTCTACAGGATTTATTTGCATGACCAACTCACGGTAGAAGTATAAAGCAAAGTTAAACCGTTTGTTAAGTGTCAAAGCAACCATAGCAGTCTGTAGTGCACTCTTCAACCCATCAGTACCAGCCTTCCGTGGAGACAAACATTGTATGATAACGTGCATAAAATATCTCCATTCGCCAACTAAACCTCCTATTCTTGCTTGTGTATCATTCGGTCTTCCTCTATAACCCATCCGCTGAAAACACCCCATAATAAGTGTTCCAGGATATGACATAGGATCGTCCACAGCACCTCCTAATCCCAATGCAGTACGAATAGTTTCTACTGAAATAGCAACCTCAGCATTATTTACCGTAGGACGAAGTACGTGAGGTTCAACATCCGTATCTTGATGAACAGTATCCCAGAATTGTTGAATATAAGGTAAACTTATATAAGGATTAGCAAATAAAACCACTTGCAATCTTGAACAATTTAGAAAGTTGATAATTCCTTGAAGATTAACAGCTTCAGACATATTCGGATCCAATAACGCCACTTGGTTATGTTTGTACTCAACACGACGAGCCATCTGTAAATGTAAAGGACAAAAACACATTAGTAATCAAAACATACAAAAAGAAAATAAAAAAAATTTTAACACACAAAAAAAATTGTCAACAAAAAAAAAATCACAAGTCCAAAACACTACTGAACCCTTAGGCGAACTTACTAGGTCCGCTTAGTGTTTCAAGAGGCGAACATAATAAGTTCGCCTAAACAAGTTCGCTTGAACAAGTTCGCATGAACAAGTTCGCCTGAACCTGTCTGTCGATACAAATTCTACATAGAATCACAAACTTGTCTAAAAACTGTATAAATTTGCAATTCAAGCGTCACAATATCAACGATTAATACTCACGACACAAGATTAAGCTTCAATTTCAAGTGTTACTACAGAAGAATTTGATAAATCTTAGAAAACGTGAAAATATTCAAACCGAATGAACACAGATTAAAAAATTGCAAAATCTAGAAGATTTACCGGAAAAAAATCGATGAAATTACTCTAGAATGACTCGCAATTGAAAACCGATTCAGAAACAATCACACAAAATTCGAACAGAAACCCTAGATCTAAAATTATAAGATTTCTAAAAGATGTCGTAAGTTCGCTCGTATAAGTTCGCTCAAACAATGAAAATGATAAATGAATAAGTTCTCCTGAACACAATACTAAATCACCATTAAGTTCGCTCCATTAGGCGAACTTCTTAAGTTCGCTTAACAAGCCTCAGGCGAACATATTAAGTTCGCTTACTCAGAACCAGGCGAACATATTAAGTTCGCTCCAAACCCTTCCTTTGACCAAAATTATTCAATTTCAACACTACCCATTCTCGTGAACTTCCATCCGTATCAAGTATCCGATCTAATTCCGAAACATTTTAAAATTAAAATTTTCATGGAAGATAGAAACAAAATATTTTTTGGATTTTATCTGTACAATCGAAATCACATATTTTTGGTTTTTATCTGTACAAACGAAATCACATATTTTTGGTTTTTATTTGTACAAACGGAATCACATATTTTTTATTTTTATCTGTACAAACAGAAACACATATTTTTGGTTTTTTTAAATGAGCAAACTAAAATGCATATTTTTGGATGAACATCATGAGCAAGAAGATCATATCAGTATATGAGTAATTCATCACACAGTTTATTATCAACTATGGGTAACCTAAGATATGAAACAAACAAACTCATACTTATGTAACTCATATTTTTTCAATTTTATGAACTTTTTTAATCAATTTGAATAATACTTGAAATGATACGCGATAAATTTCAAAGTAAACAAGATCAGGTTATGAAATGCTCAATTTTTCATTCCGAATTTGCAATACAAAGCATGAAGTTTTAAATTGTCAATATTATATGATTTGAAACTATAATCATTTTTCTTCTAAATTCATGTGAGTTAGTACCATTTAGATGAAAAACATCATGTACCCCACATATATGCCAACAGAAATTAAATTTGCACTAACTTCAAGACATACACAGTTTATTGAAAGATTAGATCAATCTCCAAGATGAAATTATCTCTATTAGCACAATTATAGAATAGCAGATCCCAAAGGATATAAGAATCAGAATGATTCAGAATCGAAAGATTCTAATGAATTGGCTTTATAATGAGATTCAAAAGATTCATGTAGGAGGATCCAACTATTATCTGGATAAATTTCAATGAAATCAGAATAGATGATGTATCTAACTGATCCAAGGGTGAATATATGTTCTAACAGATGGTGTCAGAAACATATCTTAGTTCAACAACACCTTGCATGTTTTTCAGGGCATGGGTAGTGAAGTGAACTGAAAGAGATTGTGCTAAAGATATAATTCGATATTGGTCTCATGAAATTCTTAAAACCATATATTCTATATCTGATAATATCTTTTACACACACTCGGGCATATAATGGATTCAAATCACATATGTAATCATATTATATTTAATTTTCACACTACTATTGGTTCAAAAACGCTTTTAGTCTATTGACAATTCAAGTTTCAAACTCATATTCAAATTAAAACATGTTATCAAGATTAGAGCATTCAAAAACACTATCATTTCTCATTTATGCAGACTTTGAAATTTAGATCAAATCAAATTATTTAAACTTTCATATATCAAAGGTCTACTAAGGTCATGTGTAATGAACTATTCACTGATGTACTATCATTTCTTCTATAACTTCAAATGATGTCAATTTTATATTTTTCATTTTGTTTTTAATTTTTATAAATAACAATTTTTGACTGAAATGTAAAATGCAGAAATGTAATAAAGCAATAAAAGAAATTGAAAACAAAATCTCCCATGAAAATTGTTTTGAAAAACTTTTATTCAGGATTGATCATACCAATCATTTTTATCAGAAATTCAAACCTGGTACGATCAAATGCTTTGGTAAAAAGATCAGCAAAATTTTCATCGGTATGTACCTTTACCAGCTCAATCAACTTCTTATTTGCACAATCACGAATAAAATGATATCTAATTTCAATGTGCTTTGTTTTACTGTGCTTGACAGGATTATTTGTAATAGACATTGTAGCATTATTATCAATAAACATGGGGGTTCCTGTAAAATTCAAACCGTAGTCTCTTAATTGCTGTTGTATCCACAAGATTTGTGAACAACAACTTACAGCAGCAATGTATTCTGCTTCGCATGTGGAAATGAAGACCGTAGTCTGCTTTTTGCATTGCCAGGAAAGTAGATGATTACCCAAGAACTGGCAACCACCTGTAGTAGATTTCTTGTCCAAACAACAACCACCAAAATCAGAATATGTGTAAGCATTGAATTCAATGTTAGAACCATGAGGAAACCATAGTCCCAATCTTTGTTTTCCTTTTAGATAACGAAAGATTCTCTTTACTGCAATCAGATGAGATTCTTTTGGTTTCGCTTGGAACATGGAACAAATACACACAGCAAACATTATATCTGGCCTTGAAGCGGTTAAGTACATGAGAGATCCAATCAATGCACGGTAGAGTCGGCAATCAACTTCTTTTCCATCTGGGTCAGAATTCAATTTATGGTTGACCGGAATCGGAGTATCATATGGTGTACAGTCCTCCATCTTGAATCGGCTCAAGATGTCCTTTACATACTTGGACTGATGAATAAAGAAACCATTTTCCTTCTGATTAACTTGAAGACCTAGGAAAAATGATGACTCTCCCATAGCTGACATCTCAAACTTTTATTTCATAATACTCTCAAACTCTTTGCATAATTCTTCATTTGTAGAGCTAAAAATAATATCGTCTACATATATCTGTACCAGTAGGTATTCTCCCCCTGCTTTCTTAATGAATAAAGTTGAGTCAATATGGCCACGAACAAAATCATTTGCCAGAAGACGTGTAGACAACGTTTCATACCACGCACGAGGAGCTTGATAAAGACCATAGAGAGCTTTATCAAGCTTGAAAACTTTGGACATATTAATTGGATCTTCAAACCCCGGCGGCTGACACACATAAAATTCCTCCTTGACTTTACCATGTAAGAAAGCACTTTTTACATCTAATTGAAATACCTTAAAACCTTTGTAAGAAGCAAAAGCAAGAAACAACCTTAGAGCTTCAAGCCTAGCAACAGGCGCATAAACCTCGGTGTAATCAATTCCCTCTTGTTGATTGAAACCTTGTACAACTAATCTTGCCTTATTTCGCACCACAACACCGCGATCGTCTTTCTTGCATTTAAACACCCACTTCGTATAAATTGGATACACACCCTTTGGAAGATCAACAAGATTCCAAACTTTAAGTTTGTCAAACTGAGCAAGTTCTTCCTGCATGGCCTCTATCCAATTGTTATCACTTAACGCCATTTCGACATTCTTTGGTTCGACCTGGTAAATAAAACATGAATGTGAGCAAACATCAAAAACACCCGTCTCGTTAAAACAGGTATACAAACAAGTGTTGTCAAGAGTAGAACGCGTTTGCACTCCATCACACAAATCCCTAATGATATTTGAAATCGGATGAGCTTTGAGTTCCTTGATTGATGCAACCTCAGGAACTGGCAACACATCAACTTGAGTTGTATCAGATTGATAAGACAGATCTTGATTAACTGATATCCCTGAGTCCAGATTTGTAGGAATCTCCCCTTGATCCTGTGACAAAATAGAAGGTTCATCAACTATCAACGGATCAGCAGAAGAATCTTGGAAAATAACATTTTCATCTTCACTATCAGACTCTTGTGTTATCGAACAAGAAGCAGCATTAGGATCTAGAGCAGATGTAAAAGGAACAAATGAATGTGGAACTGCATAATTTGGTAGAAAACCACTAGTCTGTGCATCTTGACATGAGTCATATAAAACAGCAGCTTCCGCAGGAGAAATATCAGAAGGTAAATGAAAAGACTTGAATATAAGCAGCATTAGGATCTTGACATGAGTCATATAAGTAACTCATAGCACGTCTTGTTGTGTCGCTTAGCGATCAAGACTCGGTTCAAAACATGACACGCAGTATTTACAGCCTCAGCCTAAAACGTTAATCGAAGCTTAGAATCAGCAAGCATCGTACGCACAGTTTCAACTAAAGTCTTGTTCTTTCGTTCAGCAACACCATTTTGTTGAGGTACATATGGCGCACTGAATTCATGATGAATTCCCTTTTTAAGACAGAATAACCCCATTTTGCTATTCTTAAATTCACTGTCATTGTCACTCCTAATTCTTCTGACTTTCTGTTTGAATAAATTCTCTAAACCCAGGATTAAGAATTGTACCAACTCTGTGGTTTCGGCTTTAGAAGCAAGAAACTTAACCCATGAAAATCTAGAGTAATCATCCGTACCAATCCCCATTTTTCTCATAAATTTTATTTGTTTTTTTAAATATAACAAACCAACTTCAACTATTTACAATCCTAACCTAATTAATTTTGCTAATAGGTCCCTAATCCCACCCTATAAATAGAGCCCTTATTCTTCCATTATTCTTCGCACCTCAACGATCCTCTAGGGTTATCTAGCTACTAAAAGTCATTCTTCTCATCTTCTGGAAGATTCTAGATTAAATTCTTCCATTCTAAGTAAGTTATTCTCGGGTTTTTGCTTGCTCATACTTTTTCTTTCAAAAATTCTTCATAACTAGCTAGATCTATGACTCCCTAACATGTTTATGTTATAGTCATAGAGCTATCTAAGATCAAAAGCCCTATTTTAATTAAACATGTTCAAACTTTTATCTAAAACATGGTTTTGATCTTTCTTGTTCCTTTCAATTTCAAAAATCATATTTTTACAAAACACCTTATTTTCAAATTAGACCCCTTTAATATTCAATTAAATTTATTTCTATCTTTACTAAACTCATATTTTCACTTTAGACCTTATACCTTCCAAACTTAACAAACACACCCTAAACTTGGTTAAGTATGTAAATAGAGTAACTCTCAAACCAGTATGTAGTTATCTGACAAACATTAAAGTTCTGGCTAGGAAAAGACGGTGTTCTGATCAGGCCAACCTTTCCTGGGAACTTTACAGTTGGAGGTACTACTTTGGAACGATAACCATTGTAGTGTACAACAACCACTTTCAACTAATTACAATAACAACCCCTCTACTATTCTAAACTTGTTTCTAATTAACTTAACAAACTTACATAGGGAATCCTTAAGTCATTCAAATCCAAGTTACTACAAGTTCAAGTTCAACCCCTTTCACTTGCAAGGTGAGTTCATAGCCCCTCTTTACTTTCTACTTTGGGGTTGAAAACATGCTCCTATATCAACACGAAATCAAATTCTGAAATCAAAACTATTCTTTTGCAGTCAATAACATTCTTTCTAATTCTAGTAAAACTAAACTGGTTTATACATGTTGCTATGCTATGTCACTTTTTCATTACAAAGTCTCTCGTATTTCAAAAACTACACAACCATTAACTTTCGGAAAGCCACGGGAGTACGTAAATAGATCTATTGGCCTGACAAGCCCATCTAGTCCTTCAAGTTGTGTATTCTGATCAACTTGGAATGAGCTGGATGTTCAGAAACTACATTCTTGACACTTATATTTAGTCAAACACCCTGATAAGGTGTTGGATGGGAGAGCTATCGCTCACTAGGGTTGGTTGTGGACTCATGTATAAAAGTTTAATTACATGGAATTGTGAAACTTGTTTACGACTTGAATCTTCTCATCTATTACTATGTATCAATCTAAACCTATGTTCTCATCAACTTTTTAGTTGTCCTATTTTAGCATGTTTTTCAGGTTTTGGACTTAAGTTGTTGTTTTACACACTCTAGGATTCAAGATCAAGACTTTAGAGGACTTAGCTTAGACATAGTATTTAATAATAAGACCTGTTTGTTTTATTTTGTTTATTTGTTCTGAAATACTGATGTAATAACTATTTGGTTATAATAGTAAATTTCTTTTGATCATGTGTGATGATTCAATTTCGTCGCCCCCTCGTGTAGGTCCCGGTTCGGTGCGTGACGGATCTCTAGATTCGCGGTATGACACAGTGATTACGTGTCGAATCCATGATCAACGTGCAACGTGTAACTCAATCAACAACATGGTGTAAATAATCCTCTTTGTATTTCCATTCAGAATATCAGTTTACAAGATCTCTCAGTTTATGTTCTACACTGATCAACTCTGATCTATTCTCTCAGCTTTGATCTAGACTCATCTAAAACTGACAAGTAAACCTCTATTTATAGGGAAACCACAAAGACCACAGGAGAAACTGTTAACTTCGCTCCTAACAAGCTTAGGCGAACTTAGCAAGTTCGCCTATCAAGTTCGCCTATCAACTTCGCTCTAAGTTCCTTAGGCGAACTTGACATCTTCGCTAACTTACAACATTGAATTTTAGCGACAGTTACAAAACATGCTCTAACAGACTCCCCCTTAACTGTTGCTTACAATTCTAACACATTACAAGCAAAGACTCTAAGACTAAGACATAATATCTTCAAGCTCGTTGTCACTAGAAATAGTTCCAACAGACTCCCCCTTGACAACACCTTCAGAAGTTTGCATCAATCCTCAAACAGCTCATAGTCTTTGTCTTGTTCATCTACACACTCTCTCTTTCTTTCTAGAAGAAAACTTGGGAGAAGGACCCCTTGTCAACTTCTATCTGCAAATTTTCATTTATGGCAAAGAAGAACAACCAAGTGTAACCAACAAGTAAAATTTCCATGGAGGCTGGAAAAACAAAATCTTTTTGGTTTTTCTCTGTACAAACTAAACTGTAAAATACTAAATCACATCTTTTTGGTCGAACATCACGAGTAAGAAGATCAGATCAGTAAAAACAATGCATCAATCACACATTTTGGATAAGCATCCCTAAACATTCTATGGGTATCCTATCCAGATTTATTCTCTGATTTCTTTCTTTTCTTTATACTAGTAAGATCAAATCTTTTAAGCTTCAACCAAAACATGTAATGATACGCGAAGAACTTCAAAGAAGATGGGATCAGATCATAACATGCTTATAATAAATTACATACGAATTTGCAACACGTAACATGTCAATCTAAGTTGTCAATATTATACCATTTGAAACCATCAACATCTTTGTCCCATGTTCTTGTGAATTAAGGTACGTGTACCCCACAAATATGTCAACAGAAAAATAAATGTGCATTATCTTCAAGACATATAAGATCATTGCAAGATAAATTTCAATCTCCAGGATGAATTATACCGATAAACACAGGAAAATATCAAGCAGAGAATTAGAATGATTCAGAATCGAATGATTCAAATGTCTTGGTTTGGATGAAGTATCATGATTCATAGTAACAGATAGATTGTACCGATACAATTCTTCAACATAAGATGGATCAAGGAATCGATTGATTCAATGACACAGGGTAGCGTGATCCAACTGTTATCTGGATATGTTCAGTGGAATCAAGATAATTGATCCAAAGGCTAGTATATGTTTCAACAGATGTTGTCAGAAACATATCTTAGTTCAACATCACATTGCATGTTTTTCGGGGCATGGGCAGTGAAGTGAACTGAAAAATTGTGTTTAACGACATAACCGATACTGGTCTCATGAAGTACTTTTGATCTTATATTCTTTATCTGATAATGATCTTTTACACACACACGCGACATACCATGGGTTCAAATCACAGTTGTCACAAAGTTCATTATGTTGTCACACTACTAATGGACCAAAGATAGTCATAGCCTATTGACAATTCAGATTACATACTAGTATCCAAATTAAAATATAAGCATCAAGCATCAATTTTTGATCAACATAAGCAGTTATAAAGCTATCATTTCCCAAACTGTGTAGTCTAAGAAGTTCTGATCAAAACATTTATCACAAATATATTAGATAAGCAATCATAAAGTCCAACTAAAGTCATGTGTGACTGAACATCTACCGATGTACTATCATTTCTTCTTATAACTTCAAGTAATGTCGATTTTATCTTTTTCAATTTGTTTGGCTTTTTCAAAATATTTTTGACAGAAAGTAAAACTTCCATGAAAACATTGTTAAGAAAAACATTTTACTTGATCAATTGGAAATTAACCATTTCAATCAATTAAAAAATCAAACCGATGTAATCGAATGCCTTTGCCTTTGTCACCAACACAATTCTGTACTCCCCCTGTCCTGTAGACTCCCCCTCAACTAGTCAAATGGTTGCATCAACGACTTTATGCTCACCATCATCATCCTAAGTTTCAGGTTGTCTTTTGGACTTGGTCAAACACTTTCCAAAAACAAACATTGTGTGGGACTTTATCTCCCCCTTGAGCATCAAGTCGTTGAATCAAATAGACTTATCAGTTATCAAATAACTCGTTGCTCCTGCAGATGTCATTCCCTGTGATGTGCTATGAACAACCACTATTAACAAATCAAATTGTATTAATAGTCCCTCTTGGTTAATCATGCACATTAAAGAAGAAGCATTAGTCTGAAATAGAAACCCAAGACATGGTAGTCCTGGGTCGTCCATCTGTATCAAAATAAATGACTTCACGCAATTCACAGTCGAATCTCTCCTCATTTTCTGGAGATTGTTCCATTGAATCAGACACATAAACTTTTCTTTTCCACACACTCTTCTGTTCCGTAGGTCCCGATTCGGTGCGCAACGGATCTCTAGACTCGCGATACGACATGGTGATAACATGCGAAATCAACGTGCTCGCGTAACTCAATCAACAACACGTTGTAAATAAACGCTTTGTATTTCCAGCACAAATCTCAGTTTACAAGTTCTCTCAGTTTTTCTGTTATGTGTTCTATTCTAATCTTTCATCTAAGACTTGTAAACACCTATTTATAGGAAAACATAAATCCACACAGCACTATAGGCGAACTTAACAAGTTCGCTCCTAAAGATGCTTCAAGTTCGCCTCTCTATGAACTTACACATATATGTTTTCTACAGTTACCAATTCATGCTCTAATAGACTCCCCCTTAACTGTTGTAAACAATTCTATTAATTGCAAGTCAAAGACTCTAAGACTAAGCCATAATATCTTCAAGCTTGTTTTCACAAGAATATGTTCCAACAGACTCCCCCTTGACAACAGCTTCAGAAGATTGTCACCCGTCTTCAAATATCAACAAACACTACATAATCTTTGTCTTGTTCATCTTCACACTCTCTCTTTCTATCTAGAAGAGAACTTGGGAGAAGGACCCCTTGTCAACTTCTTTCTGCATTATTCAATTTTTGCAAAGGAGAACAACCAAGAATAACCAACAATTAAGATTTCCATAGGAGCTGGAAAAATAAAATCTTTTTGATTTTTCAAACATAAGAAAGACAAATACTTTTTGGTTTTTCTGTATATAAACTAAAATGTAAAATACAAAATCACATCTTTTTGGTTGAACATCATGAGTAAGAAGATCATATCAGTATAAACAATGCATCAATCACACATTTTGGATAAACAACCCTAAACATTCTATGGGTATCCTATCCAGATTCATTCTTTCATTTCTTTCTTTTCAATTTCCAATCAATTATAGGAACTAACATCTTTTGAATCAGATAAGATCAAATCCTTTAAGCTTCAACCAAAACATGTAATGATACGCAAAGAACTTCAAAGAAGATGGGATCAGATCATAACATGCTTATAATAAATTACATACGAATTTGCAACACGTAACATGTCAAATCTAAGTTGTCAATATTACAAGAATTGAAATCGTTAGTATCTCTGTCCTATGTTCTTGTGAATTAAGGTACCATTTATTTTGTAATACAACGTGTACCCACAAATATGCCAACAGAAATTTAAATGTGTACTATCTTCAAGACATATAAGATCATTGCAAGATAATATTCAATCTCCAGGATGAATTATACCGATAAACACATGAAAATATCAAGCAGAGAATCAGAATGATTCAGAATCGAATGATTCAAATGTCTTGGTTTGGATGAAGTATCATGATTCATAGTAACAGATAGATTGTACCGATACAATTCTTCAACATAAGATGGATCAAGGAATCGATTGATTCAATGACACAGGGTAGCGTGATCCAACTGTTATCTGGATATGTTCAGTGGAATCAAGATAATTGATCCAAAGGCTAGTATATGTTTCAACAGATGTTGTCAGAAACATATCTTAGTTCAACATCACATTGCATGTTTTTTGGGGCATGGGTAGTGAAGTGAACTGAAAAATTATGTTTAACGACATAACCGATACTGGTCTGATGAAGTACTTTAAATCGTATATTCTTTATCTGATAATGATCTTTTACACACACACCCGACATGCCATGGGTTCAAATCACAGTTGTCACAAAGTTCATTATGTTGTCACACTACTAATGGACCAAAGATATTCATAGCCTATTGACAATTCAGACTAAATACTAGTATCCAAATTAAAATATAAGCATCAAGCATCAATTTTTTTTAAGCATAAGCAGTTATGAAGATATCATTTCCCATACTGTGCAGTCTAAGAAGTTCTGATCAAAACATTTATCACAGATGTATTAGATAAGCATCATAAAGTCTAACTAAGGTCATGTGTAGCTGAACACCTACTGATGTACTATCATTTCTCCTTATAACTTTAACTAATGTCGATTTTAATTTTTTCACTTTGTTTGGCTTTTTCAAAATCTTTTTTCAAAGAAAGAAAACAAACGAAAATAAACCTTCCATGAAAACATTTTATCAAAAACATTTCACTTGGTTACTTGGGATTAACCAATTTAATCAATCAAAAATTAAACCGATGTTTCAAACCGATGTAATCGAATGCCTTTGCCTTTGTCACCAGCACATTCTGTACTCTCCCTGTACTCTCCCTGTCCTGTAGACTCCCTCTCAACTAGTCAAATGGTTGCATCAATGACTTTATGCTCACCATCGTCATCCTAAGTTTCAGGTTATCATTTGGACTCTGTAAAACTCTTTTCGAAACATTGTGTGTGACATATTCTCCCCTTGAGCATCAAGTCTTTGAATCAAATAGATTCTCGGTTATCAACAACTCTTTACTCTTGAAGATGTCATTCTCTGTCATGTGCTATGAACAACCACTATTAACAACCCAAATGTTATTAATAGTCCCTCTTAGTTAATCCTTCACATATAACAAAAAACATTAATTTGAAATTGGGACCAAAGCCATGGTAGTCATGGGTCGTCCATCTGTATCAAACTAATAAACTTCACTCCATTCACAATCGAATCCCTCATCGATTTTCGGTGATCGCGCCGACGAGTCTGAAACAGAAACTTTTGATTTCCAAACATACTTCTGTTCATTAAGGATTTTTTGCTTAAAACGTGAAGTATTTGAACAATCTTGTTCGTTTGAAAAATGTTTAGATTATGAAAGCTCTTGTTGTTCTAAAAGTTTTCTCAATCTTCTATTTCTCCTCCGTCTTTGAGGTCTAGAAAGCCTAACCTCAGATTTTGAATTACCCTTTGGTGTATCACGAGGTTTAACCACATTTGGGTTAACATAAGGCTTACCATGAGTTCTTACCTTTCTTGGAGTAACATGTCGGTTACCTTTGGCGTAGTGAGGACAAGCAATCCAAATGTGACCCACAAGACCACAATAAAAGCAAGATCTCTTCTCACGATATTCTCTCATATAAGGAATCTTTACACGATAAGAAGCACTTGAAGAAGATTCACCTACATGAACTTCTTTTGGGAATTGAGAATGAATAAACTTTTTCTCAACAGGTTTTGATTAAGATGTCATCTTCTCAGGAAGTACATGCTTCTTCCCTTTATTTTTGTAAGGACAGTTCACCACAATGTGTCCCATCTCATTATATAGAAAGCATGTATGACTGTCTTTATAATCTCTGACATATGGAACTCTCATTGAATTTGAAGAACTTCCAAATGTATAATTTCCAAATGAATTAGAATCAACCTTTGGTTCCTCAACTTTAATATCTTTCAGTATCCCCTCTACCTTAGCTTCATCAAAATATTCATCATCACTCTCATCATAATACACCATATCCTCACTTGTGACTGGATTCACCTTTAACATAGTCTTAGGATCTAAATCCTCATCTTTTATAATCTCAGGTGTAACAAAATAATTCCCGTTGAATGGTGGAGGAACATAACTAATACCACTAGTTCCCTTCCCCTCTTCTATATTATCATTATAATATCCTAATAAGAATGATGAATTTCCAAAGCTTTCTAACTTTCTATGCAATCTGATCACCCCAGCTTTAGATTTAGCAAGTTCCTTATCTTTCTCAGCAAGACCAGTATTTCTCTTTTCAATTTCTACAAAGGCCATATCCAGGTGATATGCCTGCTCTTTGATCTTCAAAGTCAGAGAACTTATATCTCATTTCAGTGATTCTATCCTTTCAACACACACATTCTCATTATCTTTTAGTTTCTGATTTACCGTGTGCATCGATTTCATATCATAAATGAGGTTTAATTTGTCATCCATAATCCTCATACTTTTATCCTTTACTAAAATACAGTTAGAACAAAACGTTTCAGAGTTAGAAACTACCGTATCCTTTTCTTAAGAAGAAGAAGCACCAGGAGCCATGAAGACATCATCATCAGCTTCACTCTTTTTTTCAACAATGACAGGCTCTGCATCAATATCTGATTCACTCAAATCATCTTCAACTGTCTGAAAACTTACTTCAGTCTCTACATCCTCTCAGTAGACTGAGTACATTCAACAGATCTAATACTTTCAATACCACTTAACTCCGTAGATGAAGTACTTTCAGAATCACTCTGTTTCTTTAATTCTTCTTTGATCAAGACCACCAACACTTGAGAAGTTGCTTCAATCTTTTTCTTCAATGCCTCCCATAAATCTCTTGAAGTTGGACACTTCCCGAGACTATGAATGATATCTTTCGGTAAAGACAATTTTAAAGTTTCACACGTTTTCATCTCTTGATCAAACTTCTGCTTTTCTATTTTAGTAAGAGCTGTCACTGGTTTAGGAGAATCTTGACCCATGAATGAATAAGTAGGATGCACATATCCTTCTGTTATTGGTCTCCAAAAATTTTCATCAGTTTCTGATACGAACTATTCGAACCAGACTTTCCAGCTACTGTAATCTGATATGCACAAAATCCTCGGTGGCATAGTTCCAATCTCATTATCATCACAAGAAATTGACATTTTTAAATTTTAGCAAAAATATCCAGAAAAAAAAATTCCCGCCAAAATACTCTTTTTTAAAAATTTCAAAAATGATTCAAAACAACCATATAAGCTTTCTCTAAAAAATTTGGTAAAGAAGAAATTTCCCGCTAAAATACTCTAATATGTTTATGTTATAGTCATAGAGCTATCTAAGATCAAGATCCCTATTTTAATTAAATCTGTTTAAACTTTTATTTAAAAGCTTGGTTTTGATCTTTCTTGTTCCATTCAATTTCATAAATCATGTTTTTACTAAAACTCCTTATTTTCAAATTAGACCCCTTTAATATTCAATTAAATTTATTTCTATCTTTACTAAACTGATATTTTCACTTTAGCCCTCCAAACTTACCAAACACACCCTAAACTTGGTTAAGTATGTAAATAGAATAACTCTCAAACCAGTATGTTGTTATCTGACAAACATTAAAGTTCTAGCTAGGAAAAGACGGTGTTCTGATCCGGCCAACCTTTCCTGGGAACTTTACTGTTGGAGGTACTACTCTGGAATGATAACCACTCTAGTGTACAACAACCACTTTCAACTAATTATAATAACAACCCCTCTACTATTCTAAACTTGTTTCTAATTAACTTAACAAACTTACTTAGGGAATCATTAAGTCATTCAAATCCAAGTTACTACAAGTTCAAGTTCAACCCCTTTCACTTGCAAGGTGAGTTCATAGCCCCTCTTTACTTTCTACTTTGGGGTGGAAAACATGCTCCTATATCAACACGAAATCAAATTCTTAAATCAAAACTATTCTTTTGCAGTCAATAACATACTTTCTAATTCTAGTAAAACTAAACTGGTTTATACATGTTGCTATGCTATGTCAATTTTTCATTACAAAGTTTCTCGTATTTCAAAAACTACACAACCATTAACTTTGGGGAAGCCACGGGAGTACGCAAATAGATCTATTGGCCTGACAAGCCCATCTAGTCCTTCAAGTTGTGGATTCTGATCAACTTGGAAGGAGATGGATGTTCATAAACTACATTCTTGACACGTACACTTAGTCTAACACCCTTACAAGGTGTTGAACGGGAGAGCTATCGATCACTAGGGTTGGTTGTGGACTCATGTATAAAAGTTTTGTAGAAGCATGTTTCTATAACTATAGATAAAATTCTATGTATCGATGTACGTGGCTAGTAAACAGGAGGGTTTTCCTGAGTACTTAGCCTGCACACCAGTTTGGTCCTGTGTACTTAGTAAGTACACAAGGCTTTTGCCTTGCGTACTTGTTAAGTACGCAAAACCAAACCCTGCGTACTTAGACAAGTATGCAAGTAGTGTTCCTACCCCTTTAAATTGAAGACTTGTATTCATTTGTAGGTGGAACTCAGGAACTAGGTTGAGAGGTGTTCGGGTCGGGACGAGCTCTCCCCACCCCTGGACCGTGAGCTTAGAGTAGAGATGTGTGTTCCTTCAGTATGTAGTATGTAATACGGGATGCCTTCTATGTTATGGATTATGTATCGTTTCATTCTTCTCTTGTTTATGTTATTGTTTCTCTGTCTCATTTTCTTTGTTCCCACATAAATCACAGAACAAATTCGTTTATTTCCGCTGCGTGACGAGGCTCCCGGGACCTACAAGTTTAATTACATGGAATTGTGAAACTTGTTTATGACTTGCATCTTCTCATCTATTACTATGTATGAATATAAACCTATTTTCTCACCAACTTTTTAGTTGACCTATTTTAGCATGTTTTTCAGGTTTTGGATCTAAGTTGCTGTTTCACTCACGCTAGGATTCAAGATCAAGACTTTAGTGGACTTAGCTTAGACATAGTATTTAATAATAAGACATGTTTGTTTTATTTTGTTTATTTTTTCTGAAATACTGATGTAATAACTATTTGGTTATAATAGTAAATTTCTTTTGATCATGTGTGATGATTTAATTTCGTCGCCCCCTCGTGTTTCCGCCTTGGCGGGGGTGTGACAACTTAGTGGTGTACAGAAAGTCTTTCACGTCTCAAACTTAAACAAATACATATCGGACGAGACACTCGTGGTCCCACTCGCAAAATTAGAAATTGACGAACAATTACGCTTCGTTGAAGAACCAGTCGAAATCATGAATAAGGAAGTTAAGACGCTCAAGCGTAGTAAAATCCCTATTGTCAGTGTTCGTTGGAACTCGAAATGCGGACTAGAATTCACATGGGAGCGCGATGATCAGATGATGCACAAGTATCCTCTTCTTTTCAAGAAGTCAGCGTCAAACACATAAGGTACTAATTAATTTTTAGGACGAAAATTCTTTCAACTAGGGGATGATGTGACATCCAGAATATTTTTTTCATTATTTAACTAGCAGTCTTACTTAATTTTCGGGACAAAAACTCTTTCAACTTGGGGATGATGTGACACTGATGTGAAATTAAATATCCTGTATATAAGAGTCTAAGTTCGTAGTTTTAAGCGTTTAGCTTTGTATATCGAGTCTGTTTTATGTGCGTTTGGTATTTGTGTCTACTACATGTTTAATGTGCTAAGTGAGTGGGAAAACTGTAGGTACCTAATTCGGTGGGTGACGGATCTCTAGACTCGCGGTACGACACGGTGATAACGTGCGGAATCCATGATCAACGTGCTCGTGTAACTTAATCAACAACAACGGTGTAAATAAACACTTTGTATTTCCACCACAATATCAGGTTACAAGATTATGTCTCTAATCAGTTCTACTACTCTGATATCGTCTATTTTCTCACTACTAATCTTAACAGACTGTGAAACTCTATTTATAAACTACTGTTCTGCACCAGGCGAACTTATTAAGTTCGCCTCTAACAGACTAAGTGAACTTAATAAGTTCGCCTCTGATAGAATTAAGTGAACTTATTAAGTTCGCCTTTGATAGACCAGGCGAACTTAATAAGTTCGCCTCTGATAGGCTAGGCGAACTTGTTAAGTTCGCCTCTAGCAGAACTTACATATAATTTTATCAAAAGTTACAAAACATGTCCTAACATACTCCCCTTTAACTGTTGCTAACAATTCTATCAATTACAAGTCAAAGACTCTAAGACTAAGACATAATATCTTCAAGCTCGTTGTCACCAGAATATGCTCCAACAGACTCCCCCTTGACAATAGCTTTAGAAGATTGTCATCAGTCTTCATATATCATCAAACAAGTTGTAGTCTTCGTCTTGTTCATCTGCATACTTTCTCTTTATTTCTAGAAGAAAACTTGGGAGAAGGACCCCTTGTCAACTTCTGTCTGCAATATTCAGTTTTTGCAAAGGAGAACAACCAAGAATAACCAACAATTAGGATTTCCATGGAAGCTGGAAAAATAAAATCTTTTTGGTTTTTCAAACATAAGAAAGACAAAATCTTTTTGGTTTTTCTCTGTACAAACTGAAATGTAAAATACAAAATCACATCTTTTTGGTCGAACATTACGAGTAAGAAGATCATATCAGTAAAAACAATGCATCAGTCAAACATTTTGGATAAACATTCATATAATATCAAATGGTATCCTATGTCATTCTTTCAAGTCTTAACCAATCAAACAAATATCTTTCAAGATTATCACACTCTATCTTTTCAAGACTTTCTTATTGCATGTTATGATACGCGATAAACATTCAAAGAAAATAGGATCAGGCTATGACACACAAATTCCAATTGTCAATATTATAAGATTTGAAACTAAAGTATCTAATTCCCACTTTCTTGTGAGTTAAGGTACCATTTAAGTATGAAATACAACGTGTACCCCACTAGTATGCCAACAGAAAGTAAATGCACTATCTTCAAGACATATGAGATTTTACTAAAGATTATCCTAATTTCCAGAATGAGGAGACATCACTTAGCACACGAATAGCAGAATCCAAATTGGATTGTATAGGAATCAATGAGATTCAGAATCGAATGATTCAATGTTTTGGCTTATATATGTGGAATCATAAGATTCAGGTACGTGGATCCAACTGTTATCTGGATTATGAATTCAATGGAATCAGTAAAGGTGATTTATCAATATGATCCAAGGGCTAGTATATGTTTGACAGATGTTGTCAAGTACATATCTTGATTATACTTCAAATTGCATGCTTTTCGGGACATGGGCACTGAAGCAAATCGAATGAATAGTGCTAAGGACATAACCTGAAACTGATCTCATAGGAAAATCTTTATTAAAAGCTAATATTCTTTATCTGATAGTGATATTTAACACACACACCCAGGCATAAAATGGGTTCAAATCACAGTTGTAACATATATGCAATTATGTTTTCACACTACTAATGGTTCAGTGACGCTTTTAGTCTACTGACAATTCAAATTATATGCATACACAATACTATCATTTCCTATATGTGTAGTCTCTGAAGTTTAGATCAAAACATCTAATTCAGAAATATTAACATAAAGCACCAACCAGTCAATCTAAGGTCATGTGTGAAAGAACATCTACTGATCTACTATCATCTCTTCTTTAACTTTAAGTAATGTCGATTTTATCTTTTTCAATTTGTTTGGCTTTTTTCAAAATCTTTTTTCAAAGAAAGTAAAACAAACGAAAATAAAATCTTCCATGAAAACATTTTATGAAAAATATTTTACTTGGTTACTCAGGATTAAGCAAGTCAATCAATTAAAAACTCAAACCGATGTAATCCTGTAATTGAATGTCTTTGCCTTTGTCACCAACACAGTTCTGTACTCCCCCTGTCCTGTAGACTCCCCCTCAACTAGTCAAATGGTTGCATCAACGACTTTATGCTCACCATCGTCAACCTAAGTTTCAGGTTATCATTTGGACTTTGTAAAACTGTTTCCAAAACATTGTGTGTGACATATTCTCCCCCTTGAGCATCAAGTCGTTGAAACAAATAGATTCTCAGTTATCAACAACTCGTAACTCATGCAGATGTCATTCCCTGTTATGTGCTAAGAACCACCACTATCAACAACCAAAATGGTATTAATAGTCCCTCTTGGTAAATCCTGCACAACTAACAAGAAACATTAATTTGAAATTGGGACCCAAGCCATGGTAGTCATGGGTCGTCCATCTGTATCAAAATAATAAACCTCACTCCATTCACAATCGAATCTCTCATCAATTTTCGGAGATTGTTCCGACGAGTCAGAAACAGAAACTTTAGATTTCTAAACATACTTCTGTTAATTAAGTTCTTTTTGCTTAAAATGTGAAGTGTTTGAACATTTTCTTTCAGTTGAAACTTGATTTGATTGTGAAAACTCTTGTTGTTCTATAAGTTTTCTCAATCTTCTGTTTCTCCTCCGTCTTTGAGGTCTAGAAAGCCTAACCTCAGATTTTGAATTACCCTTTGGTGTATCATGAGGTTTAACCACATTTGGGTTAACATAAGGCTTACCAGGAGTTCTTACCTTTTCTGGAGTAACATGTCGATTACCTTTGTCTTTGTGAGAACAATCAATCCGTATGTGACCCACAAGACCACAGTAAAAGCAAGATCTCATCTCACGATAATCTCTCATATAAGGAATCTTCATACGATAAGATGCACTTGAAGAAGATTCTCCTACATGAACTTCTTTTTGCTTTATTTTCTCTGGAACTCCAGATTTTGCAACAGGTTTTGATTCAGGTTTCATCTTCTCAGGAAATACATGCTTACCACAATGTGTCCTATCTCATTACAATGAAAACATGTACGCCTGTCTTTATAATTTGAAGAACTTCCAAATGTATAATTTCCAGATGAATTAGAATCAACCTTTGAGTCTTCTTTCTTAATCTCTTTCGATATCCCCTCTATCTTAGCTTCATCAAAATATTCAACATCACTCTCATCAGAATACACCATATCTTCACCTGTGACTTGATTCACTTTCAACACAGTCTTAGGATCTAAATCCTCATCATTTATAATCTCAGGTGCAACAGAATTATTGCCATTGAATGCTGGAGGAACATAGCCAATACCACTAGTTCCCTTCCCCTCGTCAGTATTATTATGATAATATTCTAATAAGAATGATGAATTTGCAAAGCTTTATAACCTTCTATGTAATTTGATCACCTCTGCTTTAGATTCAGCTAGTTCTTTATCTTTCTCAACAAGATCATCATTTCTTTTCTCAATTTCTGCAAAGGACAAATCCAGGTGATATGCCTGCTCTTTGATCTTCAAAGTCAGAGAACTTATATCCTTCTTCAGTGATTCTATCCTCTCAATACACACATTCTCGTTATCTTTTAATTTTTGATTTACCGTGTGCATCGATTTCATATCACAAATGAGGTTTACATTGTCATCCAAAACCCTCATCATTTTATCCTTAACTGAAACACAGTTAGAACAAAACGTTTCAGAGTTAGAAAGTACCTCAGGTTTTACTTCTAAAGAAGATGCAGCAGGAGCCATGAATACGTCATCATCAGCTTCACCCTTTTGATCAACAATGACAGGCTCTGCATCAGTGTCTGATACACTCAGATCATCTTCAACTGTCTGGAAGCTTACTTCAGTCTCTACATCACTCTTGGTAGACTGAGTACTTTCACCAGATCTAATACTCTCACTATCACTTAACTCGGTAGAAGAATCACTTTCAAAGACACTCTGCTTTACTACTTCTTCTTTGATCAAGACCACAAACGCTTGAGTAGTAGCTTCACCCTTTTTCTTCAAAGCTTCCCATAGATCTCTTGAAGTTGGACACTTCTCGAGACTATGAATGATTTCTTTCGGTAAAGACATCTTTAAAGTCACACACGTTTTCATTTCTCGATCAAACTTCTGCTTTTCTAGTTTACTAAGAGCTGTCACTGGTTTAGGAACATCATAATATCCCATATAGTCATAAGTAGGATGCACATATCCTTCAAATATGGATGTCCAAAAGTTTTCATCAGTTTCTGATACGAACTGTTCGAACCGGACTTTCCAGCTATGAAAATCTGATATGCACAAAAGTCTCGGTGGCATAGTTTCAATCTCATTATCATCACATGAAATTGACATTTTGAAATTTTTGCGAAAATACCCGGAAAAAATTTCCCGCCAAAATACTCTTTTTAAAAAAATTTCAAAATTTTAAAAATGATTCAAAACGACCATATAAACTTTCCCTAAAAATGACCATACTTTTTTTTTAAGAACATTAAGTTCGCCTGATACTGTACAAGCGAACTTGACCCGAGCGAATTTGACCCAAGCAAACTTGTTAAGTTCGCCTGATCTTCACCAAGCGAACTTATTAAGTTCGCCTAATACAGAGTGAAGCGAACTTATTAAGTTCGCCTACTAAGTTCGCCTGGTTCAGCTGTTCAACCCAAACACGAACCAAAAATTCCGAAAATCATGATTTCTTGCTGAATTGATAGAATTTGATAAAATTGAACCGTAGGAATGTGTAGGAACTGATTAGGAACACTTCTATCGGATCAATTTCATAAAATGAATCCAAAATCAAACCAAAATGATAAAAAAATTCTCTATTTTTATCAAGAACATAAAAAAGATGAAAAATCTTCAAAATCTCAGATTTTTGATGTTGATTGGACACGAAAACACCACGAATCTTTTGCTAATCAAGAGCAATAGCTTTGATACCACTTGTAGGTCCCTAATTCGGTGCGTCACGGATTTCTAGACTCGCGGTATGACACGGTGATAACGTGCGGAATCCATGATCAACGTGCTCGTGTAACTCAATCAATAACAACGGTGTAAATAAACACTTTGTATTTCCACCACAATATCAGGTTACAAGATTCTGTCTCTAATCAGTTCTACTCTGATATCGTCTATTTTCTCACTACTAATCTTAACAGACTCTGAAACTCCATTTATAAACTACTGTTCTGCACCAGGCGAACTTATTAAGTTCGCCTCTAACAGACTAAGTGAACTTAATAAGTTCGCCACTGATAGACTTAAGCGAACTTATTAAGTTCGCCTCTAATAGACCAGGCGAACTTATAGGCTAGGCGAACTTGTTAAGTTCGCCTCTAGCAGAACTTACATAGAATTTTATCAACAGTTACAAAAAATGTCCTAACAAAAACACGAGCTTAAAATCATGAGGATAGTAGCATACATGGGTCCCGGAGAAGTCAAAGTAAAGAAAAGTAAAAAAATGTGGAATTTAGGTTCTTCGAGTCACGCGAAGATCAGGACGAAGAAGTTTGCGACATGCGAGGGCCTTGAAAAGCCCACCCGACAAATTTGTTCTTCGCGCCACGCAAAAGAACATCCATTCTAAGTACGCGCCACTCGAAGATTCATAAATTCGGCAAATTTAACCTAATTTCAATTATAAATCATGGAGAAGTCTATAGTCGAATTAACTTGTCATTCTACGATCCAGAGCTTCCCTAAGGTGATTTCTAGAGAAAAAGTTTCAATCTTTACCAATTTTTGATGCTAGATCAAGTTAGAAAAATTATTTAAGAATCGATGACGATGTAAATGAGCGGCTAATCTCTTCGTGTCGTTTCCGGTGTAGGATCTGCTTGTAAGTGATAGACTAGGGTTCATACATGATTTGGTTTGTTATTCTTGTAATCGTATGATTGTTTGAAAGCTTTATTCTTGGATTTTATTTGAACAATTTGGTTTTTATTCAATTTAATACATTTATCAATTCTCGGTTTTTGATCGTGAATCATTGAATATTTAGATCTGAGATTCTAAGTTGTTAATTGACTATTGAGTTATTAATCTATGTCAAGTATCCGGTTTTGTAATCGTTGCTCAACACAGTCACTATCTTGGTTGTTAATTGTTTATCAATTCTAATGAATGAGTTATGTCTATGTAACTTCCAATAAGTACAAACCAGTCTTCACAATATTTGCAATCTGAACCCGGAAGCAATCCGTTTCCTCTTAATAGTTTTTATATAATTAAAGTTATTTGCTTTTTATTCAAAACCCTAACAGTGTTCATAAAACAAACACTTTCCACCAATTCCATGTGGATACGATACCCTACTCCATTATACTATAGTTTAAGGTAGCTAGGGATTATAATACTTGTTTTTTATTGACCTTGACAACGCGATCAAAATGGCGCCGTTGCCGGGGAATACGTGCGCTTTGTGTTTTTGTTTTTAATTATTTTGTTCGGAGCTACTAATCATTTGTTTATTCGTGCAGATCATAGGTTTATGCATACTCGTAATTCAGGAAGGAAGTCACCACTTTTATTCAATACAGAAATAGAACAAGCCACTAGAGCCAACCGAAAGATAAAGAACCAAGTCCAAACCATCTTAGAGAAACTCGACAGCCCGAGAATGTCACAAAATCAACCAACAAACCTATATCCAAACCAAGGAGGGGACCAATCCCACCTTTTCCAGATCTACTATTTCCTAATCAACCACCACCAAATCAACAACCACCCGAACAATCACAGCCACAACCATAAAATCAACCACCACCACCATTCCATAACAACCAACTATATAATAGCTACCCAAGTTACTCAGATTTTGAGGATGATGGGCATTTGTTAACAGGACAAAGTTATGGGCTAGAACACGGTTCTCAACACGAGAACTGGGATGAAGATGAAGCATGGTATGACCTAAACCACCACCCCAGAAATCAAGAAATAAATAGGGTGAACAATTGGGTACAACCACCACTAAGGCCCGACTATGGGTATCAACCGAGAAATCAGGGTAATTTTGACCAAGAGAACAGGTACAGGCAACCTCAAGTGAACAGACCAAATCATCAAGAGGAACTGCCTAGGAACAGAAACGTGCCAAGACATGAATAAGGGGTAGACAGTCACTTTCGCCCTGCGTTAGACCTAAACGCTTCCCCCATAATTCCACCAGTACATAGTGGGAACGCATTTGAGATCAGACCGGGATGTCTAGGGATCCTCCCACATTGCTTTGGGAGAACTACTGAGGATCCCTACACGCACTTATCAGAGTATGAGGCCACATGTGGAATCAACGGTGGTCAGGGGTTTCTACAGACGAGGTGAAGTTGGTACTCTTCTAATTTTCACTGAAAGACCGTGCTAAACAATGGTTCCTTTCTCTACTTTCTGTTAGTATTGCTACATGGGCAGAGCTTCAATAATTGTTCTTGGACGAGTACTTCCCACCACACAAGACTAATGAGGCCAGAGCTGCAATCAGAGATTTCAGGAAACAGTCAGGGGAGCCATTCTATGAAGCTTTCAAGAGGTTTAAAGAATTATTGAGGAATTGGCCACACCATGGTATAGAGAACTGGGAATTGATCCAGGAATTCTATGATGGCCTTCTGCCTAAGGATGTCAGAGATGTAAACTCTACCAGTAATGGATCATTTTTCTATAACCATGTTGACGAGGATTGGCACATACTTGAGAGGATGGCGGTGATATCCAAAAGACAAGCTAATGCAAGCCGGAGGGGAAAGTCAACTTCATCAGTGTAGTCGGTTGATTATGAGATGCAAAAGCGGTTGGATGCCATGGAAATTCAAATGGCACGTCTTGGTAAGCCGAGTGGTAAAGAGGTGGCAAATGAGAATCAATCTTATCCGGTAAGTGACGGATGTGAAGAGTTGGGGCATATCTTAGCAAACTGCCTAAGAGTGCAAACAAAGCCTGAAGAAGTGAATCAACTTGGAGGAGCAAGACCACTGCTACACACTATCATCCAGGACTCAGAAATCACCCTTTACTCAGGTATGGTAATGCATCTAATCAAATGAATCCTAACTTTCTGGGTGCTAATGTGTAGGGTGGAGGACAACCACAACAACAACAATACAAAAACCGCCAACAAAATTATAACCAAGGCGGATACCAGAGTTACCAAAGGGGCTATCAATAGCAAAATCAGCAATGAGGTAGTACAGGAGGAGAGGACATGGGGGTTTCCCAATTTAATTCTATCATGGAGGCTATCAATGAACTAAAGAAAGACAATGAAGTCCGTGACAAGACAGTGGGTGCTCTTGCAAAGCAAGTGGGGCAAATGACTGAAGAGTAGACGAGAAGTGAACCGGGCAAGTTACCAAGCAACACTCAAACCAACCCGCAACATCAAGGGTCGGAACCAAAGAATGCTCATGTAAGCCATGTAAGTGTGTTGAGAAGTGGTAAGCAATATTACAACAAAGTTGTCCCTCCACAACTGCTAGTTGAAGGGTTGGTGGAGGAGGTGGATGAGGAAAGTGATGACGAACCGGTACTTATTGCATCTAAACCTAAACAACCTGTAAGTTCTGAAAAACCAAACGATTCTAAAGTATCCACTAGTGTTCAAGGGGCGGGTATGGAGAATAATACCATCCCATTTCCGAGAGCATTGGTTGATCCATCTAAATCGGTAAATAAAAAGGGCCCATAACAAGATGAAATGTGGGAAATTTGTAGACAAGTTAAAATTAATCTTCCCCTAATTGATGCAATCAAACAAGTACCGGCATATGCAAAATATCTAAAGGATCTGTGCACTTAAAAGAGGAATCTTAAGATGCCCAAAAAGCTTGATCTAACCGATAATGTGAGTGCGGTTTTGTCTCGTATTCTTCCACCTAAGCTCCAAGATCCAGGGGCGCCTTTAATCCAAATTCAAATAGGTGATTTCAAAATGGATAAGGCACTTTTGGATTTGGGAGCTAGTGTTAGTATCTTGCCGGGAAGCTTGTATGACCAATACGATTTTGGTCCTCTACAAAAAGCTGATACCACCGTGGTGTTAGCAGATTTATCTCTTAAGCTTCCCCGCAGAATATTAACAAATGTGATTGTCAAGGTGGAAGACTTCTATTACCAAGTCGAATTTTTAGTGCTTGACTATGCAGCCCCGACTAAAGGGAGCCAACCCAATGTTATTTTGGAAAGGCTATTTTTAAAAACTGCTCAATGTGTCATAAACTGCAGGACAGGCACACTTGGCTTTTGGTAATAGAAAGAGGCCTTTAAACGTCTTCTCCCGCACTTTTAATGCTTCAATCACTGATGAATGCTTTAGTGCAGATATCATTGATGGGTGTATTCTTCATGCAAATGAGGATACGCCAAAGGAGCCGTGTGTTTTGTGTAACAGGGAAGAAGCTGAGTATGAGAATGAGCTGAAAGCTAAAGAGGGGAAATTGGAAGTGTGTGCCATTAAAGAGGGACGACCCACATGGACACTTCAAGTGGAATGTTTACCAGAGTCCATTGACACCCATTTAAAACCTTCGTTGGAATCACCACCTCAGGTGGAACTGAAAGAACTACCGGCAAGTTTGAAGTACGCCTTTGTACGAGAGAATGAAACTCTCCCGGTCATAATTGGATCAAATTTAACCGAGGCACATGAAAACGCTCTCATGGAGGTTCTGGTCGCCCATAAAGCTCAATTGGGTGGCTAATAGCAGATTTGAAAGGGATTAGTCCTTCGATAGTGATGCACAAAATAATCACTGAACCGGATGCAAAGCCGGCAAGAGACGCACAAAGAAGGCTAAATCCAAACATGAGGGATGTTGTGAAGAAAGTAGTCCTAAAATGGCTGGATGCAGGGATCATCTATCCCATATCTGACAACACCTGGGTAAGTCTAACACAGACAGTACCAAAGAAAGCAGGCATCCAGATCATACGGGATGAGCAAGGAGAGCAGGTAGCCACCCGACGCGTAACGGGGTGGAGGGTATGCATTGATTACAGGAAGTTGAACACAACCACTTCCAAGGACCGTTTTCCTTTACCTTTCATCGACCAAATCATCGAGAAATTATCAGGTCAGAAATTGTTTTGCTTTTTAGATGGGTACTCAGGATATAATCAGATTGCTATTCATCTTGATGATCAACATAAGACCACGTTTACCTGCCCATATGGCACTTTTGCATTCAAGCGAATGCCATTTGGGTTGTATAATGCCCCAGCCACCTCTCAAAGGTGCATGATGAGTATCATTTCAGATATGATTGGGGAGTCTTTAGAAATCTTCATGGATGACTTTTCAATCTTTGTTCAGTAATTTTATGCATGTTTAGAGCAATTAACCAATGTTTTGAAAAGGTGTGTCGAAACAAACCTAGTCCTTAGTTGGGAAAAAAAGCCATTTCATGGTTCAAGAAGGGATTGTTTTGGGACACATAGTGTCAAGTAGGGGGATGGAGGTAGACAGAGCAAAAAATCAAAGTAATTTTAACACTACCTCCCCCTACTAATGTCAAAGGGGTAAGATCATTCCTAGGGCATGCGGGATTTTACCGCCGGTTTATTAAGGGTTTTAGCACAATCACAAAACCGCTTGGTAATCTACTTTTAAAAGACGTCCCTTTTGAATTTGATGATGAAAAATTGGTAGACACCCCGATCTTGTAAGTACCTAATTGGTCACTACCTTTTGAAATCATGTGCGATGCAAGTGATTTTGCAATCGGGGCATTGTTGGGACAAAGGGTGGATAAGAAACCGATGGCAATTTACTATACAAGCAAGACCCTGGATGGGGCACAATTGAACTATACTACTTCTGAGAAAGAATTACATGCAGTTGTATATGCTTTTGATAAGTTCAGGTCTTATATCTGGGGAAGCAAAGTGATAGTGTATTCAGATCACAATGAGGTGAAGTATCTCATGGAGAAGAAATACGCAAAGCGTAGGTTGATCAGATGGGTCATATTGTTACAGGAGTTCAACCTAGAGATCCTCAATAAGAAAGGAACAGAGAATGTGGTAGCAGACCACCTGTCAAGGGTTGTGAATACCGAAGTGGATTCTACTGAAAGAATCAGGGAGACATTCCTAGATGAGCAAATTTTAAGTGTTTCTACTGACCCATGGTATGCTAACATTGTTAATTATTTGGCTGCAGGTAAAATTTCAGAACATTGGGCTAAGAAGAAGAAGCAACACTTCATGTCTCAAGTGAAGCAGTATATCTGGGATGACCCAGATTTGTTCAAAGTTGGGGCAGATCAAATGATCCGACGTTGTGTGCCCGAAAGTGAAATCCAATATTTATTAGTACATGCCCATTCATATGCTTGTGGGGGGCACTTCAGTGGACCGAAAATGGGACACAGGGTCCTCACATGTGGGTTCTTTTGGCCAACAATTTTCAAGGATGCAGCAGAGTTTGTGAAGAACTGCACAAGGTGTCAGCAGCTTGGGAGCACCACGAAGCGGGATGAGATGACAATGCGACCCATTATGATCGTCAACATATTTGATGTGTGGGGCATAGACTTCATGTGCCCCTTCCCTAGTTCTTTGGGATATCTGTACATCTTAGTGGCGGTTGATTATGTTTCTAAATGGGTTGAAGCAATTGCCACTAAGACAAATGATCACACAGTGGTGTGCAAGTTCGTTCAAAGTAACATCTTTTACAGGTTTGGTGTCCCCCGTGTGATCATCAGTGATGGGGGTTCACATTTTAAGAACTTTAAATTTGGTAAATTGCTTAAAAGGTACGGTGTGAACCATCGGATTTCCACTCCATATCACCCACAAACAAGTGGGTAAGTGGAGGTATCAAACAGGCAAATAAAGGAGATTTTACAAAAGACGGTACGGCCTGATCGTAAAGATTGGTCAACCAAACTAAACGATGCTTTATGGGCCTACCGAACAGCTTACAAAACACCGATTGGTACCACACCATACCGACTAGTTTATGGAAAAGGATGTCATTTGCCAGTTGAAATAGCTCATCGTGCATTATGGGCAGTTAAATATGTTAATCTTGAATATGACAATGCAGGTAAGGAGCGGAAGTTGCAATTATGTGAGTTGGAAGAGCTCAGGGATGAATCTTACGAGTGTGCATCTGCATACAAGGCAAGGATGAAAGCAGTGCATCATTCAAATTTAAAGAAAAAGGTCTTTGAGGTAGGAAAGAAGGTGTGGCTGAACAATTCAAGACTGAAACTGTTTCTTGGAAAGGTGAAGAGTAAATGGATGGGCCCATACTTGGTGATCAGAGTTGGAGAGTTTGGAGAGGTCGAGATCGAAGACTTTGACGATCACCTCAGGCAAGTAGTGAATGGGTATAGACTGAAGCCATATTTAGAAACAGATGAAATCAACGACACGAAAGAAGAATCAGTAAGTTTTGTCATGCATGCATCTGCATATGAATAATCTGAGTAAGGTACACCGCGTCTGGCTGAAGAGGTTAAACTTAGCGCTCTTAGGAGGCAACCTAAGCTTTACTTTTTGTGTCTAGATTAAATGAACGTTGTGGGTGTGTTCTCTAGAAACCCTCACACGAGACTAAACTCGTCCACTAGGGCAACCGATGGGTTTAAAAGGCTTGTTGCATACGCTAAATGCATCCGTGATTCCTACGAAAGTGAGTTAGGTTTTAATTTCGTTTTGTGCTTTAAATCTGGAAATAGCCAAGTGTGGGGACGTTATTGGAATGTTGAGTCTTATGTTAATGCAAAGGGGACCATACATCATTCTCTGGGGGGTTCTACCATGTGTAGAGTTTGTAGAGTCTTGAGTCTTCATTTTTAGTGTTTTCGGTATGTTTTCGCGTGTTTTTATACTTTTCCAAAGATTTGGGGCCATACGAGCATTAAAAACCATCACAAATCTCGTTCCAGGTATATACGAACTAAATTGGAGAGTTGGAACGAATTTTAAAAAAGTAGAAAATTTTGACTTGAAAAACTAAAAAAAATTTCTAAGGCAAAAAGTGAAAAAGTTTCCGATCTTTCTGTGAAGGAGGCGTCTTCGCGACACGCGAACTTCCAAAGAAAGTTCTTCGTGACACGCAAAGAACAAGAGTAATAACCCGGATGACTATTGGTTCTTCGCGACACGCGAAGACTTGGCCCCACATCTTCCCGACACGCGAAGACTATGAAACCCAATTTTTTTTTTAATTAATTTTTTTATTTTGAATCATTTGAGTCCGTCGGTGTTAGGACATAGTTTGTAATGACAAAAGCGTTGTAATAGTTTAGATCTAATGTCTTTATGTTTTTGTATGTAATGTTCTAAGTGTTTTATACAAGTTATGCTAGTCTAACAGAGGCGAACTTGTTAAGTTCGCTTAGTCTATCTGAGGCGAACTTGTTAAGCTCGCTTAGTTTGTTAGAGGCAAACTTGTTAAGTTCGCCTAATACAGATCAGATGTTTATATATAGAGGTTTATAGAGTCAGCAGTAGTAACTAGAACAGAGCGTTTAACAGAAGTGATCTAATTGTCTGATTGAGTCTTTAAACTCTATGATTGTTGGAATACAAGCTTGAATGTTATTTACGTGATTGTTTACATTGTCTTTTATACAATTGTTGATTCGGTTGGATTCCGCACTCCGCGTTAACAATACGTCTTATCACGAGAACGATCTGTAGAAGAGCCCTGTGGAACTACAAGTGGTATCAGAGCTTATGCTCGTGATTCATGGTGATTTGAGACGGTTTTGTATGAAAATTGACAAGAAATTGATCATCTTTTCAATTTTCATTTCCATGGAGTTTTCAAGCTTATTTTGCTTCTGATTTGGTGTTTTTGAAGTGGATTTTGAAGAAATTGATCCAATAGAAAGCTTCTAATTGATAAAATACACAATCCTATGGTTCAATTTTGTCTAATTCCTTCAAATCAGTGAATTATGAAAATTTTTGGTGAAATTGGGTTCGTGTTTTTGGGTTGAAGCTGTTCTTGATTTTTGATTCTGCTGAAGCAAGCGAACTTGCTGAAATTTTGTGCAGGCGAACTTAGCAGGCGAACTTGTCAAGTTCGCTTCACTCAAATTAGGCGAACTTAATTTTTAGGCGAACTTAATCAGATTTCTAGATTCTGGTTTAAGAGAAGGCGAACTTAATCAGATTTCTAGATTCTGGTTTAAGCAAACTTATTAAGTTCGCTTGATATCAAATTCGCTTGGGTGTATCTGAAGCGAACTTACTATCTTCGCCTAAGGGTAGTGTGTGTTCAACACTTGGGAATTTTTTTGGAAAATGGCAAATATGGTTCAAGTAACTAATATGTTCAATTATGATAATGAGATTGGTACATCTCAGAAACCGTCAAAGTTGTTAAATCTTACTAATTATTCTAATTGTAAAGATCGGTTTGATCAGTTCGTATCCTTTACCGATACCAGTCTATGGATTCCAATCTTAGAAGGTTATACGCATCCGACTTACTTGTGGATGGGAAAGGATGATGTTCCAAAGCCAGTGTCTGCGTTAACCACAGAAGAAAAGTTGCTTTTTGATCGGGAAAAGAAAGCAATGGCGAGTATTTTGATGTCTCTTCCAAAGGAAATATATCACAGTTTTAAACAATTCAAGTCTTCTCAACAACTGTGGGAAGCATTACAGAAAAGATGTTAAGGTAGTTTGGATGTAAAGAAGAGTAGAAAAGAGCTACTGAAGAAGCAATTCTTGGTTTTCAAGCACTTTCAAAATGAATCCTTGGATGATCTTGCTACAAGATTCTATCATCTGCTGCGTGAATTGTCGAGTGCTTCTGTGGTGTATGAGACTGAAGAGATTAACGATAAGTTCTTGGAGGCATTACCATCTAAGTTTGATGTGTATACAGTTTTAATAAAAGAGAATATCAAGTATAAATCAATGTCTTTGGAAGAGGTTCTTGGAAAGATTCAATCCCATGATATGAATATGAAGAAGAAGGAGACTAATATGGAACATATACTAGATCCTTTAATGTATTTTGCTAAGACTTCTGGTAAAACTGGTACATGGGAAGCATTTTTTTCTGGTGATGCTCAAGATACTTCTAATGATCAGTGTTCTGGAGTTCCTCTTCATTCTGGTCATTCTGCAACTACAACGTCTTCATCGTCTGGAACTCATAATATGAATCAAAAGGTTGCTGATGATTATTTGGCTATGTTTTCCTCATTCATGGCGTCGTATGAAAATTTTATTGGAGGGAAAATTCATGATCCTGAGGTTATTGAAGAAGATTTCAGACAGATTGATCCTGTTGCTCTGGAAGAAATGAACATCCAATGGAATATAGCTATGTTGATGCATCAAGAAAAGGATTTCTTGAAAAAGACTGGCAGAAAGTATATTGGCTCTAATAGTCGATCATGCATGGGATTTGATAAAACCAAAGTGCGTTGCTATAACTGTCAAGAGTATGGTCACTTTGCTAAAGAATGTGTGAAACCAAAAGTTGAGTTTGATTCTCAGAAGAAGCCGAATAACTTTCAGCATAATCGTAATCAGTCACATGGTTCATCAGGTAATTCTAATCATACATATGCATCATCGGCTTTGGTTTCTCAGAACGATGATAACTATGAGTGGGGTATTTATCTGGAAGATTTGGTGGGTACGGTAAGTCAAGCATTTGTAGTAGAGATTCATTCTGAAAAATCCGAAGAGTCGACTGATGATGATAGTTCAAGTGATGGTGAAAGTATGCCGAGCGTTGATGAAGAGATAGAACAAGTGCAGAATATTGATTCTGATATTGCATCAGGTGTTGCTGAAGAAGATATTGTTCTAACACAAAATGCTTCAGATGGTGCTGATTCAGAGAGTATTCCCATTGCCAAAGTTTTCATGGCAGACATGTCTGATCCGTCAAAGGTAAAAGACTCTGTTTGTCATATTTACTGTTCTAACTGCATTACTGTAAAAGATAAATTGCAAAAGGTTATGGATGATAACACAAACTTGATTTGTGATATGAAATCGATGCATTCAGTTAATCAGAAACTGAAAGATAATGATAAATTGTGCATCGATAGAATTGAGTCTTTGAAAAGAGACTTAAATTCTCTAGGGTTGAAATATAAAGAACAAGCTTATCATCTGGATATGGCTTATGCTGAGATAGAAAAACGAAATGAAGTTGTTGCTCAAAAGAATAAAGAAATTTCTGACAAAGAGTCTGAGGTGATCAAACTTCATAAAAAGCTGGAAAAGTTTGAAAATTCTTCTGTAGTATTGAATTATTTTAATGCTAATGCTGATCCTACTAAGAGAGTTGCTGGGATTGGATTTGTTCCTCCATTTAATACAAATTATGTGGTTGAACCTGAAATCATACATGAAGAGGAAATAGATCCAAAAACAGTGTTGAAAGTCAATCCGGTAACTGGTGAGGATATGGTTTATGAGTCTGATTCTGAGGATGAGGTATTTGATGAGAAGAAGGTTGAAGGTATTCCAAAAGAGGTGAAACTTGATGAACCAACAGTTGTAAAAACTGTTACTCGTGATAGATGCATTCTGACTGAACCTGACGAGATGAAAGTTATTACACCTAAGCTTTCTCCAATTTTTACAGTCAAGTGGATTTGTTGCTGCCGGTCATCAAAAGATGCTTTCATCAAAGGTACCTACATAGGTTTATGTTCCAAAGAAGCAAGTAAAGTGTTTTGTACAATCTTCTGAAGCTTTCTCATCTGATGGTTCCTCAAACTCAAGAAAAACCCCTTATTTTAGAACTCATCAAGAGAGAAGAGTTTGTTTTCAATACAATGAAGCTGGTCATATTCTGATAAATTATCCATATAAGAACCAGGGCAAATTGAAGACTGCTCCTTCACAATCAAAAGTGGTGCAAATTCTGAAAAGAATAGATGAGGGAAAGTCGACTTCTAATGTGAAGAAAAATATGCCTTGTCGATCTTTTATTAAATCTTCTGGATTTAAACACCAGGATAAATTGAATTCTAAATCATCTATTTGTCAAGAGAAATTTGAGATTCCACATGTTGGAATTTCAAAAGATTCTCCACCTGAAGTTAAATTGTCTAGACCACAAAGGAAAAGACGAAACAGAAAATTGTAGAAACTTTTGGAAACTTCTGAATCTGATAATAATATATCAAACAATGTTTTTCCAATTAAGCATAATGTGTCTTCTTTGAAAAAGTCTAAGTGTGAAACTTCTGTTCCAAAGGTTAATGATAACATTGATTGTGAATTGCTTGAAGTTGTTTATTTTGATCAATCTGGACGACCCAAGACCACAATGGCTTGGGTTCCAATTTCTAACTAATTTTCTTTGTTTTTGTAGGGACAACCAAGGAGGACTATCAACAATACATGGTATATGGATAGTGGTTGCTCTCGATATATGACAGGGAATATTCGGTTGCTTGAAGATGTCAAAAATATTGATGGAGGTTATGTCACTTTTGCGGGTAATAAAGGCGGGTACATAACTGGTCAAGGTACTTTAAAGAATGATAAAGTCAAATTTGAGAAGGTGAATTATGTGGAGCAGCTTGAACACAATCTTTTGAGTGAATCACAAGTTTGTGACAAGAAGTTTTCGTTCCATTTCAATGATGCCGAGTGTTATATCTTGAAACCGGGCTTCGTTATTCCTGACGAATGGATTCTCATGAAGGCTCCGAGGAGAAATGACACGTATGTCCTTGACATGAGTGTCGCTACTATAACGGATTCAATTCCTACCTGTTTACTCTCCAAGGCGTCGGAATCAGATTCTATTTTGTGGCACAGGAAGCTAGCTCTCATCAACTATCGGAAGATGAACTATATTGTTAAGAATGATCTGGTTCTTGGTATTCCGAAGATGAAATTCTCTATTCCTGATGATTATATTCCTTGCAAGAAGGGGAAACAACGAAAGAAATCACACCAATCTAAATCGAAGAAATCTATCGTAACTCCTTTGGAGCTGCTGCGTATGGATTTGTTCGGTCCGATTAGTATCAGGAGCATTGGTGGAAAATCGTACTGTTTGGTAGTATCGGATGATTTCTCTAGATTTTCATGGGTTAAGTTTCTTTCTTCTAAAGCTGAAACCACTGATGGATACTGCTGAATCCAAGATGGATACTGATGATGAGAATGTTCAATCTGAAGGTCAAAAGAATTAGGAGTGAGAATGGTAGCGAGTTTAAGAATAGCAAGATGGGGTTATTCTGTCTACAAAAGGGAATTCATCATGAATTCAGTGCGCCATATGTTCCTCAACAAAATGGTGTTGCTGAACGAAAGAACAGGACATTGGTTGAAACGGCACGCATGATGCTTGCAGATTCTAAACTTCCAGTTACTTTTTGGGCTGAGGCTGTGAATACTGCGTGTCACGTTTTGAACAGGGTTTTGACCATCAAGCGACACAACAAGACATGCTACGACTTCCTGAATAATCGAAAACCGAATCTGTAATATTTACTACCTTTTGGTAATCCTTGCACCCTATTGAAGGTTAGAGATGTCCCAACCAAGTTCAGTGCTAAGGCTATTGAAGGGATTTTTCTGGGGTATGTTGTAAATTCTACTACCAAGAGGGTTTGTAACAAAGAGACGCGCCAAGTTGAAGAATGGTTCCATATTGACTGTTCAAATCGGTCTTTACCTCAAATGGCGATTGGACCAGATTGGGCATTTGATTATGAAAATTTATTCAAGTCTTTTCATTTACCTTCTGATATTTCTCCTGAAGAAGCTGCTGTTCTCTATGATTCATGTCAGGATGTACAGCACAGTGGTTTTCTACCAAATGCAGGTCAAAATTCATCGGTTCCATATACTTCTGCTCCCAATCCTAATGTTGCTTCTTGTTCAGGACCACAAGATTCTGAGAGTGAGGAAGACAATGCTATTTTTCAAGATTCTTCTGCTGATCCTTTGTTGGGTGATGATCCATTACCTTCGACACAGGCTCAGGGGGAGATTCCTACAAATTTAGACTCTGAAATTCCAATTAATCAAGATTTTTCTTATCAATTTGATACAACTCAAGTTGAAGTGTTGCCGGTTCCTGAGGTCGCATCAATCAAGGAACACAAAGATCATCTGGTGATGAATATAATAGGAAATTTGAATGATGGCGTGAAAACACGTTCTATTGTTGACAATACTTGTTTGTATACATGTATTAAAGATTCTGGTGTTCTTGATAACTTCTCACATTCATGTTTTATTTCTTAGGTCGAACCAAAGAATGTTGAAATGGATTTAAATGATAACAATTGGATAGAGGCCATACAGGAAGAACTTGCTCAGTTTGACAAACTCAAGGTTTGGAATCTTATAGATCTTCCGAAGGTTATGTATCCAATTGGTACAAAATGGGTGTTTAAATGTAAGAAAGACGATCGAGGCATCGTGGTAAGAAATAAGGCAAGATTAGTTGTCCAGGGTTTCAATCAACAAGAGGGAATTGATTAGACCGAGGTTTATGCTCCCGTTGCGAGGCTTGAAGCTATACGGCTGTTTCTGGCTTTTGCTTCTTATAAAGGTTTTAAGGTGTTTCAATTGGACGTGAAAAGTGCTTTTTTATATCGAAAGGTCTAGGAGGAAGTTTATGTTTGTCAGCCGCCGGGGTTTGAAGATCCACTTAATCCGAATATGGTTTTCAAGCTTGATAAGGCCCTCTATGGTCTTCATCAGGCTCCTCGTGTGTGGTATGAAACGTTATCCACACATCTTTTGGCAAATGATTCTGTTAGTGGCAAGATTGACTCGACCTTATTCATAAAGAAATCAGGGGGAGATTACCTACTGGTGCAGATATATGTGGACGATATTATTTTTGGTTCTACGAATGAAGGGTTGTGCAAAGATTTTGAGAGTGTTATGAAGTCGAAGTTTGAAATGTCAGTTATGGGAGAGTTATCATTTTTCCTAGGTTTACAAGTAAATCAAAAGGAAGATGGTTTCTTTATTCATCAGTCCAAGTATGTCAAAGACATTTTGAGCCGGTTCAAGATGGAGGACTGTACCCCATATGATACTCCGATTCCGGTCAATCATAAGTTGAATTCTGACCCGGATGGAAAAGATGTTGATTGTCGACTTTACAGGGCAATGATTGGATCTCTCATGTACTTAACCACTTCAATGCCAGATATAATGTTGGTTGTGTGTATTTGTTCCAGATTCCAGGCAAAACCAAAAGAATTACACTTGATAGCTGTAAAAAGAACTTTTCGTTATTTGAAAGGAAAACAAAGATTGGGACTATGGTATCCAAATGGTTCTAACTTTGATTTCAATGCTTATACTGATTCTGATTTTGGTGGTTGTTGTTTGGACAGGAAATCTACAACAGGTGGTTGCCAGTTCTTGGGTAATCGACTTGTTTCCTGGCAATGCAAAAAGCAAACCACAGTCTCCATTTCTACATGTGAAGCAGAATACATCGCTGCTGCAAGTTGTTGTTCACAGATTTGTGGATACAACAGCAATTAAGAGATTACGGTTTGAATTTTACAGGAATCCCTATGTTTATTGATAATAATGTTACAATGTCAATAACTAATAACCCTGTAAAGCACAGTAAAACAAAGCACATTGAGATTAGATATCATTTTATTCGTGATTGTGCATTGAAAAAGTTGATTGGTAAAGGTTCACACTGATGATAATTTTGCTGATCTGTTTACCAAGGCATTTGATCATACCAGGTTTTGCAAAATCATATTTTCATGAAAAATTTTGTTTTTAATTTTTTTTCTATTGCTTTATTACATTTCTGCATTTTAAATTTTCAGTAAAAAAAATCTTAATTTATAAAAAGTTAAAACAAAGTGAAAAATATAAAATTTGACATCATTTGAAGTTAGAGAAGAAATGATAGTACATCAGTGATTAGTTCATTTCACACGACCTTAGTAGACCTTTGATATATGATTGTTTAAAGTAATTTGATTTGATCTAAATTTCAAAGTCTCCATAAGTGAGAAATGATAGTGTTGTGAATGCTTTAATCTTGATAATATGTTTTTAAATTTGTGTATGAGTTTTGAAACTTGAATTGTCAATAAACTAGAAGCGTTTTGAAACTAATAGTAGTGTGAAAACTAAATATGATATGATTACATCTGTGATTTGAATCCATTATATGCCTGGGTGTGTGTGTAAAAGATCATTATCAGATAAAGAATATATGGTTTTAAAGAATTTCATGAGACCAATATCGAATTATATCTTTAGCACAAATCTATTTCAGTTCACTTCACTGCCCATGTCGCGAAAAACATGCAATGTGTTGTTGAACTAAGATATGCTTTCTCACAACATCTGTTGAAACATATATTCGCCCTTGGATCAGTTAGATACATCATCTAGTCTGACTTCATTGAAACTTATCCAGATAATAGTTGGATCCTCATACCTGAATCTGTTGATTCTCATTATACAGCCAATTCATTAGAATCTTCTGATTCTGAATCATCATGATTCTTATATCCTTTGGGGTCTGCTTTTCTATACTTGTGCTAAAAGAGATAATTTCATCTTGGAAATTGATCTAATCTTAAAATAAACTGTATATGTCTTGAAGATAGTGTAATTTATATTTCTGTTTGGCATATATGTGGGGTACACGATGTTTTTCATCTAAATAGTACTAAATCACATGAATTTGGAGAATAAACGCTTATAGTTTCAAATCATATAATATTGAAAAATTTAAGAATTCATGCTTTATATTACAAATTCGGTATGAATAATTGAGCATTTCATAACCTGATCTTATTTACATTGAAATTTATCGCGTATCATTTCAAATATTATTCAAATTGATTGATTTATAAATACTGAAAAGAGTATGTAAAAATGAAAAAGATGAAAATTGCACAATAACGAGTTAGATTGTTTCATATCATAGGTTACCCATGGATTTTGCTAAAATGTGTGATGAACTACTCGGATATTGATATGATCTTCTTACTCATGATGTTCATTCAAAAATATGTGATTTCAGCTTATTCAGATAAAAATTCAAAAATATGTGATTTCAGTTTGTACAGATAAAAATCCAAAAACATGTGATTCCGTTTGTATAGATAAATTCAAAAAGATTTTGTTTTTTATTTTCCATGAAAATTCTAAGCTTTTATTAAAATGTTTGGGATTGGATCGGATACATGCTGCTGACGGAAGTTCAAGAAATGACGTGTTGAAAGTTGGAAAATTTTTCAAGGCAAAAGGTTGAGGAGAAATTAATATGTTCGCTTGGTTGAGGTGAAGCGAACTTAATATGTTCGCCTGAGGTTGGTGAAGCAAACTTAATATGTTCGCATGGGGCTTGTTAAGAGAACTTAACAAGTTCGCCTAATTAAGCGAATTTAATGTGTATAAGGATTTTCGTTCAGGCGACCTTAGTCACTTTGTCTTCTAAGAAATTTGAAGCGAACTTGTCTGTTTAGCGATTTTAATTTTTTTTTCAAAATCAGTGTGTTGTTGGATTGTTTACTGGTACCTTCTTGTTCGGATTTAAATTGCGATCATTTCTCAGGTAGTTTTATTGTTTTTCATCCGTTGAATCGTGAGAAATTAAGCTTTTTCGTTCCGGTTTTCGTAAAAAGTTTAACCGAGACATTTTTGACCTAATTGGTGCTATATCTGTATTAAATCTACAAATTGAGTGTTTTATTTGTTTCGTGAGTACTAGTCGATGTCATTTCTATGATTAATTCTTGGTTACAACATCGATTAAACGAAATTTGATTTATGTTTGGAATTTGAAACGGCAGACGGGTTCAGGCGAACTTGTTCAAGCGAACTTGTTAAAGTGAACTTGTCTAAGCGAACTTGTCTAAGCGAACTTATTAAGTTCGCCTCTTGTAACACTAAGCGAACTTTTTAAGTTCGCCTAGGGGCTCTGAGGGAGTTTGGACTTGTGAAATTTTTTTTGTGTCTTTGAAATTTTTTTAAAATTTCTTTTACTTCTTGTTATGTGTGTTTATTATTTGTCTATTGTGTTTGTTGTCCAAATACTTTTCGGATGACTCGTCGTGTAGAATACAAACATAACCAGGTGGCACTGTTAGATCCTAACATGTCGAAGGCCGTTAATTTTCAAGGAATTATTGGGTTCTTAAATCGTTCACGTCTCCGTGTAGCCTTATCTGCAGATCCATACATCAGCTTGGTGTATATTCAGCAATTTTGAAACACAGTACATCAAGATACAGACGTAGAACCTCATGTTCTTCGTGCTACTGTGAACAATACGGAGATTGCCATATCATTAGAGACTATTCGTGCTGCTCTTGCTCTATGTGGTGCTGCTGATGATCCTATGTCATATCCTTGCACATTGATTATGGGATGTTTTCAGAGGATGGGTTACCGTGGAAAACCTAATGATACACAAGCTCGTAAGGGTGGTTTGGTTGGTGAATGGAGGTATTTCATGCATGTGATTATCCAATGCCTATCTCCTCGTAAAGCTTGTACAGATGGATTAAAGATTGCTCTACAAGCTGCAATGATGGCTTTGACCTTGAACAAACGGTTCAATTTTGCTCTTTACATTTATCGGGAATTGGTTATGCAAATAACTCCTGCTGAAGGTCAAGGATTTCTTATGTATCCTCGGTTCATCCAAATGATTCTGAATCATCTTATTCCTGATCTCCCACATCATCCTACTCGTTTAACATTGACTCCGATGTCAAAGAGAATTTTTACAGATTGCACTAAGGTAAAACAACAAAATGCAGCGTTGATTCCTGTTCAAACTCCATTATTTGGTCACTTAATCAATCCTGATTATGTTGAACCACCAAATAACAACTGGTTTCATCCTGAAGAGTTGGCTCAAGGACATGGTCAGAATATACAACAACCTCAACAACAACATGTTCCTCAACAACAACAAGTTCCAGTACAACAACCAATTCCTATTCAAGAACAAGTTCCTATTCAACAAGCTCAGGTTGATAAACCCGTTAATGAACCTGTTCAAGAAGAGGTCGTTCAAGACCATGAACAAGACTTAGGGATGAATATGGATGATTTTGTTGATGATGCTATCAACTCACCCATTCATGAAGCTGAAGGGAATGTGGTGACAGAGAATGATTTTAGTTCCAGTTCAAGTGAAACAATTTTACCTGTATGTGAAGAAACTGACTCTGATGTGTCTAGAGATTTTTGCTCATATCATTATGAAAGGTTAGCTGAAATACCATTGGCTAATGCTGGCAAACGTATTAAATCTCAAGCCAGAAGACCAAGACGGAAGTCTGTTCAGGATCCTCCTTTCGGATCAGTACTTGGAAAAAGAACATTGATGGATGAGAGTTCTGATACTGATAGTGATTTCACTCCGGATCCTAAAGCTCAGAAGCTTATGTCTGCTTGAATTGCTGCTGCTCATTCTTCACAGGGTGTGGAGGATGCTAATTTTGTTGCTTCCTTAATAGTTACACCTCCAAGGTCTAAAGATTCATCTCATGTTATAACTCCTGTTCCTCTAGTGATTACTCCAAGTCCTTTGGTTCCTCAATCTTCAGCTGGTCCTTCAAAGCCTTCTGATTCTGAGAGGATTACTTTCCTTGAATCTCAAGTGCTTACTTTACAAAATCAGGTGGATACTCTTGTATCTACTGATTCTCAAAGACAGCTCGTGCTTCAGACTCAAGCCAAGCAGATTGCTGACATGCAAGCATTGGTATCCAAACTTGTTGAGCGTCTTGACGCTCAGGGGGTGTTAAGGATCCATGATATGTGTCACACTGATTCTATTCAAAGAAAGGATGATGAAGACAATGATCCTACTGGAAATGTTGAGGGTGATCTTCAATACGCTACTGACGTTAATCCAATATCTACAGTTCAGGGGGAGTCGACATCTCAAACAATTGAAGGAAACAAGGATGCTTCTGAAGTTAATGAAGAAGTTTTACTATTGGAATTCTTTGCGGATTCTGAAGAGGAAGAAGCAGAGAAGATGTAGGTCCCTCGGGTGTGGCGGATCGTCACATGCAAGTGGGTCTACTAGTCAGATCGGGTGCGGAATGCCCGTGACTAGGCGGAGAGTCTAGCTAAACAAAGTAGACCGACAAGAGAAAACACTTTAAACGTTCTTTGTATTATAAACACTTGAAGGTTACAGAGAAAAGCACTGAGATTACAATATGCGTATTTGCATCTAAGCCTGCTTACTTAACTTCTGTCAACCTATCCTATTTATACAAGACCTGATGCCTGCGCACTTAGCAAGTGCGCAGGGCAAAATGCTCTTGCGTACGTGCAAGTACGCAAAGTTACTCTTGCGTACTTGCCAAGTACGCAGGAGCTTTCTCCTGCGCACTTACAAGTGCACAAAACACTTGGAGAAATCTGCAACATTCAATATGTAAAAGTAAATACAACTCGATAAACTAATACATAAAGACTCTTACATACAAAGACAATTACAAACAAGACAAAACAACATAAGACTAAGACTCTATCTATCCAGAGTGTTTGTCACAGGAAAGTGCTTCAACAAACTCCCCCTTGACAACAGCTCTGGATAATCTTCAGTCTTCGGGCTTCACGTCTTCAGTCTTCACAGCGCTTGATCTTTAGCTTCCATCTTCTTCTTGTAATCAAGGCAGAACTTGATCACCTTGTCGTATTTAGAAGCAAGGAGCTTTGTCCACTCATCCGTGTAGACGCAGTAACGTTCTGCTAGTACCTCTAGATCTTTCACAGAAATGTTGATGAAGCAGACTTCATCAAATATTCTGATCAGTTCCTTTGGCACTATGTTCCCGCTCTCTGAACGTCCTTTTCCCATGATCACAGCCTCGCCCGTCTTTGGATCTACGTACCAGTACCACATGTCACCAAGAATATCCTGAGATAACTTGCTCAGGGGAATCTTAGTTTCACATCGCACTGGCTTGTATACCAATTTCTTTAAGTGCTTCTTAGTCAAAGGATTTATAGCGTGCTTATCCTTGACTCTCTTGGGCACTTGAGGCTTGAACATCTCGAATTTTCCCGATCTTGCTTCTCGCTGCAGAACCACCCACAAACCCATCGCCACTGCGTGATTGGAGTGACCCAGCAGCTCTCGGTTTGCTAGGTTCACAAGGTCGTATTTGGGCAAGGAGCTGTACGCTTCACTGGTGGGTTTCAAGTATTGAACCCCCCCCCCAGATCTTTTGACAGAGAACTGGAGGTAATGGTAGGGGTGATGGTGACTGACTCCGTGAGAACTGGAGTAGTCACCGCCACCAGAGTAGTTGTGGCAGGGAGGGTCACTATCACAGGAATCACTTCTGTGAATGTAGTGACGGCCACTTCACTTTGCACTTGTGGCCACCTCCTCCTACGGCAAAGCTGTTGTGAAGGTGGGGTGGAGGCGGAATCTGGACTAGCAGCTGATACTTGAACTTGCTGATGAGCCTCCACCACACTGAGGATAGAAGGCTGTTGCCTATCGCCCCTGTTCTTGTGAACGCTTTCTCTTCTTTGTCTTTGTATAGCAGCGTCAGAGTCAGACTCTGGCTCGTATTCGCTGCTAGACGACTATCGCTTTCTCTTGGAGGACGACTCAGGTAGGGTTACCTTAGGCGTTCTCCTCGGGTGTACCTGTGACGGTGCATCATCGGAATCGAAAGAATCTGACTCAGTCGCTTCCGAGTCGGATCCCTCAGCACCATCATGTCCTCCTTCGTCGTCTCCATCATCAGACGATCCATTATCACTCTCCATTTCCTCATGTTGTTGTTCCTGTTGTTCGTCGGAGTGTTCACTCAATTCAGGCTCCGAGTCTGGACTGTACCATCTCCAGTCACCTGGGCCACATACGCTTCATTGATGAGGTGGCCAAAGAGTTCTGTATGCACAGGGGTAGGATCTACACTGCCTGGCTTTAGGAATTGGGCGAATACGCTTTTGTCCACCCTCTTTAGTTGCAGTCTCTCCCCTATAGCAGAAAGGTTTGGCAACGCATCATTAATCAGAAGTTGCACAAATCGAGGGTATAACAAGAACCGAAACCTCTCCGCTGTGTTGATCTGGTCATTGATGGCCTTAAAGATGTAGCGGGAGAAGTTGTAGCCCTTGTTGAGAGAAAGGCTGACCATGGCTGCTGCAAGGTCATGACCCATGGCATCTTTACCAGCTTTTCTTGATGAGATGCACATGATCATGACGTGGGCGAAATATCTCCATTGGTCTAATACCCACATCTTTTTGTATGAAGCATAGACCCTTGCACCGACATATCCCATTCTTTGTGTCCAACAGCCGTCCACAAAGTAGTCTGGATAGGCTGTCGGGTCGGTCGCGAGGTCTCTGAATTGAAGGACCCTTCGTATAGTATCTTCAGAGAAAACAATAGCATGACCAGCAACGGTAACCCTTATAACGTTGGGGGTTACCGTGCAGTCGTGCTCTGTAGTCTCCCAAAACTGCTCGAGGTAGGGTCTGGACACTATTGGGTCAGCAGAAATGGCGTAGCTGATTCTTGAACGGTTCAAGAAATCAACTATGTCTCTGTACTGCAATGCTGCACCCTTCCACTCAGGTTCAGTGTTAGCTAACAGGTTGAATTAGTTAGTAAACGCCCGAGCCATGATCTGCAAAAACACACAAAAAACATAGTAAGAACAACACGTATCATTGGAAACAGATAAACATGACTCAGTATAGCAGTTACTCTTTGAACAGAATTTCAGACTTAGGAATTTTTGCCAAGTGTTGGTCCTGCGTACTTAGCAAGTAAGCAGGAGTTTCCTCTTGCGTACTTAACAAGTACGCATGAAGTGCTTCTTGCGTACTTGTTAAGTACGCAGGAAACGTACTTGGTGAAAAATCCAGAAGTTTGAAATTCAAACAATGTTCAAAAATTGGTGTGTATTGGGTCACCACTAGGTCGGAATAAATGATTCTAACCTATGGGACCAACAACAACACCACATACTACTATACATGACCAATTTTGACCTAAAAATGTTCGACCGAACCACTGTCGGTTCAACTTCATGCATAAGGTCAAAATCAAAGACTAAAAAGGACGATTAAGGGTCGATTATGTGATCTATTCATGTTTAATGACAATAGGTTACCCAAAAAACCCTCAAATTGCCCTAAAAATCATGGTTTGAACCTAGATTTTCTTAGTCAAGAATCGGTCCACAGTCACGAGTTTTTGTGGTTGGATTAAGCCCAAAATCTCACCAAATCGATGTTAACAGATGATGAAACTTGTAGTGGTACGAAAAATCGGATTGGTACACTTGGATTTTTGAGTAAGTTTGCAGAGGGAAAAATCTGTTTGAATGTGGTGAAAACCCTGAAAACTTCTAAGTCCTCTTTTTATACTCAACACTAAAAGGCCCTGCGTACTTAAGGTTTTAACTCTTCCGTACTTACAAGTGCGCAAGACTTAACTCTTGCGTACTTGTTAAGTACGCAGGGCTTACCTCATGCGCATTTACAAGTACGCCCAAACCCTTAAGTGCGCAAACTTTCAACTCAAATTTACGAAGTTTTCAAGTCAAATAACGAACAAGTTAAAAATATTCAATCAAGAGGATTCAAATACAATTCAGGAAGGTTAAACCCAAATATTTTTGGCTTTTCTGAATAAAATTGAACTATGCATAAACTTAAAATCTTTTTGATATTTTCTAATAGAAATATACAAGTATTCACACAAACTATTTTTGATCAAAGACACGAGTAGAGGATCATATCAGGCTATCTTTTAGCAAAAATGATACAATATAAACATCAAAGAATATGGGATCATGTCATGGATTACTATTTATTCATACGTAATAAGCACGTAAACAAGTAATTCAAGTTGACAATATTATAAGATTTGAAACTATACGCATCTTTGTATCACATTCTTGTGTATTAAGGTATTATTTATAAGATATACAACGTGTACCCCAATGATATGCTATACTAATGTAAATTGCATTATCTCAAGGCATCTAAGATTTTCCCAATAATTTTCTAAATTTTTAGAATGAAGTTACATCAATTAGCACAGGAAAAATCAAGCAGAATCCATAAGGATTATCAGGAATCATAAGATTCAGAATCAAGTGATTCATTTGTCTTGGTTTCATTTGATTTTCTTCATTGAATATTGGTATGATGATTCAGGATAATATATATGGAGTTTGATTTTTAAGGTAAGGGGATCCAACTTTTATCTGGATTTGATTTCAATGAATCAGGAGTGATTCAAGGGTGAATACATGCTCAACGATTAATGTAGAGACATGTCTTGATTCAATCTCTCCTAGCATACTTGTGAGTATGGGCACTGAGATGAACCGCATTAGTTGTGCTAACGACATAACCAGAAACTGACCTCAAAAGAAAATTATTGCCAAAATCTAACATCCTATATCTGATAATGATCTTTTCTATTCTTTTACGCACACATACTTGCAAACATGGGTTCAAATCACAGTTGTAATTTAGATATAGTTTCCACACTACTAGTGATTCAAAGACGCATACAGCCTACTGACAATTTAAATTACTTGTAAATAAGCAGATTAAAAACATAATAAGTTAAACCATTAAGTAAGCATGACGCAATCATTTCCCATATGAGCAGTCTGTGACGTTTAGAACATTTCTGATGTACTATCATTTCCTTTTTTTTAAGTCAACTTTGAAATTTTCTCCATTTTCTAATTTGTTTTTGTTTTTGTAAAATATTTTGAAACTTAAAAGAACTATACAGAAAATTTAAAAGAAATAAAATTTAACTTCCATGAATTGAATTGATTTACGAAAAATTAATTTTCACTCAGGATTGAACATTCCTATCAAGTTGACAAGATGCTCAAAACTAGATCGATCAAATGCCTTTGTGAAAAGGTCAGCAAGATTGTCATCCGTGTGAACTTTTACAAGTTCAATTAAATGCTTTTCAGCACAATCACGGATGAAATGATGGCGAATCTCTATATGTTTAGTTTTGGAGTGTTTCACCGGGTTATTTGTGATGGACATGGTGGCATTGTTGTCAATGAATAGAGGAGTTCGAGTGAAGTTTAAGCCATAGTCTCTCAACTGCTGCTGAATCCACAGTATCTGAGAACAACCGCTCGCTGCAGCAATGTGACAGAAACCGTTGACTGCTTCTTACACTGCCAGGAGACCATACCAGAAGTTGACTTTCTGTCAAGGTTACAACCGCCATAATCTGAATCAGTGTAGGCTTTGAAGTCGAATGACTGCTTCTTAGAGTACCAAAGACCTAATCGGGGTTTCCCTTTCAGAAATCTGAAAATCCTCTTCACGGCTATCATATGTGACTCATTCGGTTGAGACTGAAACCTTGAGCACAAGCACACAGCAAACATTATATCGGGTCTTGAAGCTGTGAGATACATAAGTGATCCGATCATCCCACGGTACAATCTGCTATCTACATCCTTTCCATCTTTGTCAGGATGCAGACCATGATTGACTGGGATAGGTGTGCCATAAGTACTGCTATCTATCATCTTGTATTTTGAGAAGATGTCCTGCACATACTTTGTTTGATGTAGATAAATGCCATCCTCTCTTTGACTGACTTGCAGACCCAGGAAGTATGACAATTCACCCATGTTACTCATTTCGAACTTGGACTTCATCACCTTTTCGAATTCCCTACACATCCCTTCATTGGTAGATCCAAAAATAATGTCATCGACGTATACTTGTACAAGAAGAATGTCACCTCCTGCTTTCCTAATGAAGAGACTCGAGTCAATCTGTCCACGGTCGAAACCATTAGACAGTAAATGCATAGATAATGTCTCATACCATGCCCGCGGAGCTTGATGAAGACCATAAAGTGCTTTGTCGAGCTTATACACTTTATTGATATTATGCGGATCTTCAAAACCGGGAGGTTGAGTGACATAGACCTCTTCATGAACTTTACCATAAAGTAAAGCACTCTTCACATCAAGTTGATAGACCTTGAAGCCGACATATGTGGCATAAGCCAAGAACAGTCGAATGGCCTCAATTCTAGCAACTAGGGCATATGCTTCTGTGTAATCCAAGCCCTCTTGTTGGTAAAAACCCTGAACAACCAACCTTGCTTTGTTCTTCACAACAACATGACGATCACCCGTCTTGCATTTGAACACCCATCTGGTTCCAATTGGCTGAAAGCCTTTTGGTAAGTCAACCAAATCCCACACGTGCAACTTTTGAAAACGAGACAATTCATCTTGCATCGCCTCAATACATCAGTTGTTAGTGAGAGCCTCCTTCAGATTCTTCGGCTCTAACTGGGACACGAATGCAGCATGCAGACATGTTTCCATGACACCAGTGTCAAATATCTCTGTGTAAAGACTGGTGTTCTCAGTGATGGTTCGATGACGAGTCTGAACACCGGCATAAGGATCACCAATAATGTTGTCGATTGGATAATTCCTATGCACTCTCGTCTCCGGTACAATCGGTTACTGAATTTCTGGATCTAGATTCGTGCTCAACTCCCCCATTTCCTGTGTTCCAGAGGAAGAAGATTCAATGTTAATTGGATCAGCTGGAGCTTCATTTCCTACAGTTGTGTTAGGATTAGCTGGAGCGTCATCTCTAACAACAAGAACATCTTCACTGTTATCACTGTCATGAGTTCCAGATGTAGATGCAGCATTAGAATCAGGAGTTACAATCGGTACAGTAGCACGAGTAGAGAAGCTGGAGTCATTTTCGCCACCCAATAATTCATAAACATTTGCAGCGTTAACTGCAGATAGATCAGGAAGATTGAATGACTTGAATAGCGCATCATAATCAAAACCCCAAGCTGGACCTGTTGGTTCGGGTGGAATGTTGTGTTTACTGCAATCCACTTCAAACCATTCCTCGACAGTACGAGTTCCTATGTTGTACACTCTCTTGCAAGGCGAGTTGGCAACGTATCCTAAGAAGATGCCTTCCATCGCTTATGCATGAAACTTAGACTGGCGGTCTTTGTACTGTAGCAACAAGGAACATGGACTACCAAAAGGAACTAGGTAATCAAGATTGGGAAGTCGATTGTTGATCAACTCATAAAAAGTCTTGTTGTGCCTTTTCACAACCAGAACTCTGTTTAAGACGTGACAAGCTGTATTAACGGCTTCTGCCCAGAAAGTGACAGGAAGCTTTGCATCCGACATCATAGTCCTTGCAGTCTCAATGAGTGTTCTGTTCTTCCGTTCAGCAACTCCATTCTGCTGAGGCGTGTACGGCGCATTGAATTCGTGACGGATCCCTTTCTTGAGACAGAAAAGATCCATCAAATTATTCTTGAACTCAGTTCCGTTGTCTCTCCTTATCCTTCTAACTTTCAGCTTGCAAAGAGATTCCAAGCTCAGGATCAAATATTGAAGAATATCAGCAGTCTCGTCTTTAGTACCTAATAAGTGCACCCAAGAAAAACATTAGAAATCATCAGTTACAACTAGACAGAACGACTTACCTCCAATACTCCTGATACTTATGGGGCCAAACAGATCTATGTGTAATAGCTCCAAAGGGGTATCAATAGAGTTTTGGAGCATGGGCTTGTGAGACTTCCGTTGCTGTTTGCCCTTTTTACAAGGCATATAGTCATCTGCAACGGTAAATCTCAGCTTAGTAACCCCGGTTACCAAACCGTTTCGGACAAGATGGTTCATTTTACGATACGAAATATGTCCGAGTTTCATATGCCACAAAATGGAGTCTAGCTCTGTCGCTTTTGTAAGAAAGCAAGTAGCAACTGATGAGGTGGTTGTTGCCACGCTCATATTGATCTGATAGGTGTCGTTTATTCTTGGCGCTCTCATCAGGATCCAATCTTCGGAAACTTCAAAACAAGGTTTGAGAATCAGGCATTCTGACTTGTCAAACATCATCGAGTACTCCTTGTCACACATTTGGGAAACACTCAACAGGTTATGCTTCAGCTGCTCACAAAAGTTGACATTGTCAAAGCTGACACAACCGTTCGAAACCACGCCTTGACAAGTGATACTGCCGCCTTTTTCTCCGGCAAAGGCCACATAGCCGCCTCTGAATGGTTTAACGTCTTGAAGCAGGGCCATGTTTCCTGTTATGTGCCGGGAGCATCCACTATCTACATACCAGCGGTTAGAGATAGTACCCTTCGGACGTCCCTGCACGAGTAACAAAAGAATTAGTTAGATTTGGAGACCCAAGCCATTGTGGTCTTGGGTCGTCCATCCTTTTCAAAATAAACTACTTCCTTTAACTCACAGTCGTGATGACTGTTCAAAACGGATGAACCTTTTAAAGAATTAAAACTAGGAGATTGAGAAGTTTTGGATTTGGCAGTCCAGGATCTCTTCTGTTTCTTAACCGGAACAGGAGACTTTGGTACAACAACAGCAGGTGAACTTGTGGAAGCTTCACCTGATTGAACTGAAATCAGCTGTTCCAGCTTTCTCAACCTTTTGTTCCTTCTTCTTCTCTATGGCTTTGAGAGTCATGCCACAGGTTTCTCACCAGTACGTGTACTACCAGAGGTAGATACACGAGGTACAGCAGGTTGCGTTACCTTTCTTGAAACATATGGTTTAGCTTCGGATTTGATGTTAGGCTTTACCATAGGTTTGACTGGTGGTTTCACCACATTTTGCTTTGGACATTTGGGAGGGGTCACTGATGGCGACTTAGGGATAACAGCTGGTTGTGAACAACATGTCGTTTCCCTAGGTTCTTTGAAGGACAGTTCACAAAAATGTGACCAACCAAGCCACAGTTAAAACAATTACTCTTGTCTACATAAGTTCTCCGGTAAGGCTCATTAGATCTGGCCTTAGATAACTCAGCATTATGAGAAGGAGGAGTTGGTTTATGAACATTAGTCTGAACCTTAACAGTTTGGTTTTTGGGAGTATAATATTTTTCCAAATTTTCTTTATACCCAAGCCCATATTGAGCTGAAAAAGCTTCTTTCTTTGCTTGGTTAAGACTTTTATACCCCCATAAAGCATTACCTTTAGATTATCATTTGTTTCAATGATATCGAGTTCAGTTAAAATGCAATTATCACCATTAGGGATAACGTTTTTCTTTACCTTTTGTTCAGTCAAAAACTCCTCAGATACTACTCCTTCAGGGCAAGATTTAACCGAACCATCTTCGGAAGCAATAACGAACTCCTCACTAGATGTGGAGTTAGCCTTACTTGAGGATTCATCCTTGTTAAGGGAATCATCCTTATCAGAGGACTCTCTAGACAAGTGAGATCAATGTCTATTAAACTATTGACAAACTTCCCGCTTACTGGTGGAGGAATGGCATTAGTACCCAGCCCTAACCCATTCATTTGTCTCACTACAGATTCGTCGTGTTCCACCACAAAACGAGAGTTTTCAACTTCTCATTAGCACATTTTAACTGCAAGATCTCATTTTACAGTTTGTTGATTTCATTGTTCCGTTTTTCTAACCCCCTGTATGCAACATCTAAGTGAAGCTGTTGATCGCTTATTTTTAAAGAATATTCACATTTTTCCTTTTTCAACATTTCAATAGAATCTCTAAAACGTTTTTCATTTTCTTTATAGTTTAGAGCTGCCATACTTAGGGGTTCGATTTTGTCTTGGAGCCTAGAATTTTCAAGTTTTAGCCCTAGACATTTAGAACATGAAATAACAGAAAAGGGGTTACAATCTACCTCAGAAGATGAGCTTGTTGCTTCTCCAATGGCCATGAGAGCAACAGCAGTAGTCGATTCCTCATTATCGGCTACAGGTGCTTCCAATTCTTTAGCTTCCTTCACCTCCTCTGTAGCAACAGTAGTAGACTCTTCTAGGTCAGCCATAGAAGCTTCCCTTTTCTCTGCTTCCATCATCTCCATGATCTCAGCCATGAGACCAACCTGGTTTTGTGCGATGATGGGATCCTCAAGATGAACACCCCAGTCAAAGCTGTCGTCCTGTTGGGCTACCAGTGCATTGGACTTTCCACCTTGGCTTTGATTGTGGTGGTTTAGATTGTTGTGGCCATGGCTGTTTCCTTGGCTGGGTCGGGTAAAACCAGAGGCAGGTGCTCTGTCTTTCTGACACTCACGAGCAAAGTGTCCATAGTTCAGACACTTGTAGCATTTGGCCTTAGATTTGTCAAACCCGACCTTGGCATTAGGATGCCCGCCAATAAACTTTCTTCCTGTTCTGTTCAAAAAATGCTTGGCTCTCCTCAATAGCATGGCCATATTCCATTGAATATCCATGTCCTCCATGTCATCAGGATCCACTTAATTAAAATCTTCTTCAATCGTCTCGGGATCAGTAAGCTTGCCACCTATGAAGTTTTCATACGCAAGCATACAAGATGAGAAAAGTGCTACATGATCTTCAACTATTCTGGCTATAGCTGATTGGTTAGCTGAAGACGCAGCAGGAGGATTTCTTGAGGTATGTTGATGATGAGACCCCAACCCTGATCCAGATGCATAGCATGCATGACCACCACAACCAGTTGAGTGGTCTTCTTTAGTAGGGTTTCCAGTGAGGAGTGCAATTCCAGAGCCCGATGACTTAGATGTAGAAGTCGTCCCATGATACATAGAAGGGTCTTGTATCTGGGGTCTTCCAGAGCTCTCCTTTCTTCTTAGGTTCATGTCATGAGCTTGAACCTTTCCTATTGCTTCCTCTACTGTCAACTCATAGAATTTAGGATTTTCCCTCATCGGGGTTGTGTACATCTCAAATTTGGGTGGTAAAGCATCCAAAACATTTCCACCATCTCTTCATCTGGATAACTGAGTTCAAAAGCCTTCAACTCAGTCTGTAGATGATAGAATCTAGAGATGAAGTCATCTAAAGATTCGTTCTCTAAAAATCTGAAGCACACATACTGCTTCGTGAGAAGATCCCTCTTACTCTTCTTGATGTCACTATTTCCTTCGAATCTTTTCTGTAAAGCTTTCCAAAGATCCTTGGAATTGCATAACCTCAGAAACTGTGGAACAATTCCCAAGTTAATGCCATAGTGATCGAACCAAGTGCCTTCTTTTCATGATCATAAGCTTTCTTTTCTTCTTCATTGAGTTTAGAGATAGGCTTGGGCATGGCTTCATCAAGATAGATGTGTGTGGGATGCTTATATCCCTCAAGGATTGGTATCCATAGCGATGAGTCGGTATAAGAAATGTAGTGCTCAAAACATGCTTTCCAATTAGAATAATCGTTCACGTTTAGCAACTTTGGTGGTTTATGTGGTGTACCGATCTCATTATCATAATTTAACAGGTTTCCAAGATTCTGAAGATTCGACATAGTGAACACTTAGTTAAATTTCAGAAAAGTCAGACACAGTTGCGCACTTGATCTTGGCCTTGCGCACTTGAGAAATGGTCCAACGTATTTAGATTTCCTCTTGCGTACTTGTAAGTACGCAGGATTAAATGTAAGTACGCAGGATATAACTTAAGTTCGCACAAGTTCAGTCTTGCGCACTTATAAGTACGCAGGAGATAAGTCTTGCGTATTTAGTAAGTACGCACAAAACTGTACTTTTTGCCATAAATGGTAAGTACGCAGGATACCTTTTCAGCAACTCTCACCAAACTTTTCCGGTTACCTGAAACTCGCCGGAGATGGTAAAAATTGGTCTGATGATCAATGCAAATGAGCCAAAGGGTCAGAAACTTGTTTCTAACCAACCTTTGATACACAAAACACTCAAATACACAACAAAAATCAGTTTTTGAGTGATTTTTGCTTCTAAAATAGTGCTCAAGAGCTACCCCTGTTTTATCACAAAAATACCTCTTTTTTGCTTATAAAAACTCTCCAAACTCACTCACAACACTCGAAATCAGGAGCAAATGATCTGATACCACTTGTAGGTCTCTCGGGTGTGGCGGATCGTCACATGCAAGTGGGTCTACTAGTCAGACCGGGTGCGGAATGCCCGTGACTAGGCGGAGAGTCTAGCTAAACAAAGTAAACCGACAAGAGAAAACACTTTAAACGTTCTTTGTATTATAAACACTTGAAGGTTACAGAGAAAAGCACTGAGATTACAATCTGCGTATTTGCGTCTAAGCATGTGTACTTAACTTCTGTCAACCTATCCTATTTATACAAGACCTGATGCCTGCGCACTTAGCAAGTGCGCAGGGCAAAATGCTCTTGCATACTTAGCAAGTATGCAAAGTTACTCTTGCGTACTTGCCAAGTACGCATAAGCTTTCTCCTGCACTTACAAGTGCGCAAAACACTTGGAGAAATCTGCAACATTCAATATGTAAAAGTAAATACAACTCGATAAACTAATACATAAAGACTCTTACATACAAAGACAATTACAAACTAAGACAAAACAACCTAAGACTAAGACTCTATCTATCCAGAGTGTTTGTCACAGGAAAGTGCTTCAACAGAAAATAGAATGTCTGGATGACATTGATGAATTATTCAATGACATTAAAGATGATGTGTCTGATAATGAAGTGGAAGAAAGAGAGATAGCGGAGATAGAGATAGAGAAAAATAAAGATACTGTTACTTATGAAGGCAGTGATGGTCTTAATGTTCTTTAAAACTTCATCCAAGATGATGTTATTCCTGAGTTTACTTATGAAGGAGTAACAGATTCTATGAACTCTATTGAAGATATCACTGTGCCTGAAGATACTGCTGAATCCAAGCTGGATACTAATGATGGGAATGTTCAATCCAATATAGATGCTGAAGCTGATACTACTCACATTGTGTCTCCTAAGGTGAATGAAGAACTTGTGATATACAGAAATACAGGATGACTAGAGAACAGTGGAGAGAAGTTGTGAATAGCTAGATGAAGGTGCTACCTAAGTCTCAAACACAACCTGCTCAGAAAGAAAAATATGTGAACAAAGAGAGGTGTGTTGGAAGAATCATAAGTTGGTTTTATGATAATGATACAAAATTATTTGCTATTACAAGATCTGATGGTGTTCAGTACTTAAAGCCGAGGATCAAATATTTCAATACCTTGCCAAGGTGTGAAATGAATGGTCTAGATTCAAAACCACTTATTAATAGATCTAAGTTTGATTTAGCGGATGTGATTGCTAATCTGATCAAGAGAGAAGGTGGTTCGGGAAAGTACGAAAAGTTAAAGCCTCAGAAAGGAAAGAGAGTGAGGATAATAGATCAAAAGACTGGGAAAGTGACCTGGAAGTACAAGTTCAAACCAGTACGTGCTGTACTCAAGATACCGTTGAAGAAGATTCCTCAAGATTTTCTTGGGAATATGAAATGGTGGTATGTTGATGTTAATACTGGTGAAGCAAGGATTGAAGACAAAGATAATAAGGTCATTGTATGTTTCTATGATGCAATGAATCTTATCAATTTTTCAAAGAAAGATCAGAGAACGTTGAGAAAGAATGAAATCATGTTCACTGATGAATGGAGAGAACAAGGATTGCAGTATAAGAGAGTATTGGAGATATGTAGAAGATATGGAGTGCATGCAGGCAACAGATTACCGGATAATTGGAAAAGCTCATCATAAAGACTAAAGACTGAAGATCAAGCTATTGTCAAGGGGGAGTTTGTTAGGACATAGTTTGTAATGACAAAAGCTTTGTAATAGTTTAGATCTAATGTCTTTATGTTTTTGTATGTAATGTTCTAAGTGTTTTATACAAGTTATGCTAGAGGCGAACTTGTCAAGTTCGCCTAGTCTAACAGAGGCGAACTTGTTAAGTTCGCTTAGTCTATCTGAGGCGAACTTGTTAAGTTCGCTTAGTCTGTTAGAGATGAACTTGTTAAGTTCGCCTAATACAGATCAGATGTTTATATATAGAGGTTTACAGAGTCAGCCGTAGTAACTAGAACAGAGCGTTTAACAGAAGTGATCAAATTGTCTGATTGAGTCTGTAAACTCTATGATTGTTGGAATACAAGCTTGAATGTTATTTACATGATTGTTTCTATTATCTTTTGTGTATACAATTGTTGATTCGGTTGGATTCCGCACTCCGCGTTAACAGTACGTCGTATCACGAGAACGATCCGTAGAAGAGCCATGTGGACCTACAGTCGGGTTTTTTTAATTTTTACTGAGTCGTATTATTGAGTCGATGTGATGCTTGTGGGTATGTTTCGATTCTGATTTTGCAGGCTTGGATTTAGTTCTCGTACGCAATCTCCATTCTAGAGACGATGATCCAATCTTGAACGTTCTTGTACAATGCAACCCGCTAGTATTCTTGGAGCACGATCGTGAATGAAATGCTATACGATCGTATATCTAGTTAAGTTTTTCTTTTAATTTTTGTAATTTTCTTCTGTTTTGAGTCGCCCTTCCTACATTGAGGAAAATGTCGAGTTTAAGTGTTGGGTGGGGAGACCTTGTCCAGGTCTAGTTTGTGTCCTTTGTTTTTGAGTTTTGAGTCATAAAAATTTAAAAGTTTTAAAAAAAATGTCCCTGGATTAGAATTTTTGCAACAGAATGGAAAATAATAATACAATCGGGAATTTGCATGCGGAATTGAACGGAATAATAAAGATGATTAGACATGGCTAATTTATAACGTTTTGGTAGACCCAACCGATTTAAGAGCTTAAACATCCTGATAGTGAATCTACTTAAATTGGATAATTAATTCAGGATGTCTTGTGGGTTCTCATCTTAGGGGTGTCGGTAAGGTCGAAACTGACAATATAGAGTGATAGGTACCTTTATAAACAAAAAATTAAAAGTTTTTAAAATTTTTGGCACGCCGCTTTCTTTTTATGAAAATAAATCCGAAACTTGGTGGCGCCCGCAATCCATAATCCATCAATTGAATGAGCCTAATTAATTAAAATTGAAAGCTTAGGTTTTGCCTACGTGTTACCCTCCGGGATAGTGAATTGGTTGATACACCCATGGGCGGGACTTAAGTGATCAATAACTGGATATCTAAGTTAGGTTTATGTGTTTCCCTTCGGGATGGTGACTTGAAGGATACACCCATGTTCCAAAGCTTATGTAGTTCCGTGCTTCAAAACTACAGCATACGTGTCATATATCGTGTTCCAGCGTGATTGAAACACCACTAAGTGTTAATAAAGGCTAAACATTCACCAATCGATCCACAACTCATAAATTTCAAAAAAAAATAAATTTGTGTTTATAATTGTGGGAAAATCTATAAGGTTTAACCCGGGCCAAAACATGACCTTGAGATGGAATTAGGCTGAGTCGTAGCTTTCTGAGTGTGAGACCCATAGATAAAATGTCGTCTTGGTAATGTATAATATATAGATCACATAACTGGGGGCTCGAGAGTCGGTGGTTGGGTATAATCAGATCGAAAAACCAATTGTTATCGTTAACATGCTGAGAAATCAAAAGATATAAAAGAATGAAATAAATTGCAAGTTTTCTAATTACGATTCCAAGAATAATTCTTTGTTGGAACCTAATAGTCCATAGAAATAAATTAGATTTAGTTTTGTATAACTTTAGAGTTTTTGGTCAAAAACATTTTTCGATCAAGAGATTTCGATCGAAACTTCTTTAGTATAAATAGTTGTGTCTTTTGTATTTCAAGTAACGATTCTCATTTGTACTGTGATTTGCAAATTAATCAAAGAGAATTTCTGTGTGTTTCTTCTGTTAATACTTGATTACATTACTGGATTAATGAAGATAATCATCATGATTATATGCATCTTGTGCGATTGATAGTATCCATATTGTTCATCTTTGATTTGATCATTTTGATGTGGCTTTGATTTCTGAATTGTTTCTGCCAATTCAGAGAGTGATTGAAGACTTTATCCTTGAATATCTGTAGATATGAGGGAATCTCAAGTGGTATCAGAGCTATTGGTTAATAGCTCTTGGTATTCAAGAAGAAGTTTAGTCAAATTTGATCGAATTGAAGTAATTTGGGTGCCATTGTTGCTGATGTGAAGCTAATATTGATGGAGATGAAGTTTGCATCAAGTTTGGAGACTTGATTCTTTACTCGGATCATCACAGAAAGTTTTTGGTCAATTCAAGTGTTCTTCTGTTGAATTGTCCAAAAAGTCTGTTTGAAGAAGCCGAAAAGTCAGTTTGAAGAAGCCGAAGAGGAGAAATTTCATACTTTTCGATCGAAAAGTATTGTCCGAAATTTCATCTGTTCGAAATATTCAGACTTCTCGACTGAAAAGATTTGTCCGAAAAGTTATTTGTTCGAAATTTCATCTGTTTGACATATTCAGACTTTTTGACCGAAAATTAGTGTCCTAAGTTTTCGACCGAAAAGTTCTAAGTTGGAAGTTTTTCTGATTTCGACCAAGTTTCAAATTACATGTACAGAATGGATGGAAAGGTATACGAGACTGAGAGGGTTATTGGGAAATCACCACCGATGCTAAAATCAATATCAGCATTTTTAAATTGGAAAATAATGATGAAGGCGTATTTCAAGTTTACTGAACACACACTTTGGGAATCAATTGTGAAGGGTCCTCATATTCCCAAGACTGCAAATGCTAATGGGTTAGTACCGATTGCTGATCTTGATCTTTATTCAGAGGGAGATAAAAAGTTAATCGAGAGGGATAACAGAGCATTGGGTTCTATTATTCTAGCACTTCCGACTGAGTTGTATTTGAATTTTGAGCAACATGAAACCGCTCAGTGTTTGTGGAACGCCTTGTGCTTAAGATTTGAAGGTAATGCAGCTCTTCAGGAAAGCAGAACCGATCTTCCTCTGAAGAAATATAACATGTTTTGTTATAAAAAGAATTAGACTCTCAGTGAGCAGGTAACCAGGTTTACAACCATGATAAACAGATTGAGAATAATGGGAGTGAAATTTGAAGATTATGATCTAGGGAAAAAGCTGTTAGACTCATTGCCAGGTTGCTGGAGCATACCTTGTATGCTAATCAAGAACACAACTCCAGATCTGAAGACTGAAACCCTTGATGATATTATCTGTCTGCTCGAGTCTTATGAATTGGATGTAAAGAAGAGAGAACTTAACAACAAAGATAAACGGAACAACTAAAGTTGAACAAATGCAACACTATTCTCTGGAAGTAGTGGAACAAAATCTGAGAAAAACAGAGGTTGTTGTGAACACTCTTCTGGTGAGAAAGTCAAGTCATCTGGATAAATCCCCGAAGATCAGATTGCTCTGTTCGGAGCTTTCATGAGCAGCTATGATGCATTGGTGACAGGAGAGTTACAACCTGCCGTGCATGATGTAGAGGATCTTGTTCAGATTAATCCTGATGACTTGGAATATATGGACATGCAATGGCAGATGGCCATGATAGATGTAAGGGCTAAAAAGTATTTGCAAAAGGTTGGGAAGGATAAGTTGCAGTTTGGGAAAAAGGTTGGTTTTGACAAAGCTAAACTCAGGTGCTACAACTGTCAACATCTTGGTCACTTCGCTCGTGAGTGTACCAAGGACAAGAAAAAGAAGGTTGAAGGAAGCGGAGTTAAGCTAGTGGAAATGATTGATGAGACTGATAAGTCAAAGAAGGCTCTAACTACACTCATGTGCAAATAACTTAGTAATTGTGAATGGGAGGATGAGATCGAGGATGCTGAGGATGAACTGGATTAAGCCTTGATGGCTGAAATTGAAGATTCAAAGAAACCAGCTGAAATTTCTAGTGACTGTGCGCTAAAAACATATTCTAAAGTAAAGGGCAAAGCTGTTGTTTCTGATGAAACTTCATCTGAGAGTGAGGTAAATTCTGATAATGAATTTTATATATGTTCCTCATTGTGTGTAGAACGAATGCAAAATTATCATGCAGCAAACACGTTTCTGATTGCTGAAAATGATAAACTAAAAAGAGTAAACAAAGAATTGAAATAAAATGAAGTAAATTTACAAGAAAAATTAAAGCATTATTGAAAGAAAATGTAACATTTAAAGAATATTTGGACAAAAAGGACGTTTTAATCAAAGATCTTTCAGAAAAACTTGTAAAATCTGAAACTGAGTTAATAAAATAAAGGGTAATTGTTGCAAAGTGGAAGATGCAACAAAATGTATTTGATGAATGTGTGAGTAAACAAAGAACTGTTTACATCAAAGGGTTGGGTTACAACAAATTTCCACATCCTGAGAACTTTGTACCATTTCCTGAACCGCATGAATCAAATGAGTTGATGAATGTCGTAACTCTAAATTCATGATATGTATATAAGTGTAGATATAAACTCAGGGTGTGTGGATGATGATAATGAACTTGATGGAGTGAAAAGTTTTTTAGCTTTCAATAAACAGTGCACTAGGGAGTTTATTAGAGACTACAAACAGTACCTAGATGTTGACTGTAATCTAGATAAATTTGTTTCATTTTCTAGTGATAATACTGATGTAAATAATATTCATGTTTCTGATTCTGATTCTGATATTTCTTATGTTTTCGCATGTTCTACTAATGGTTGTGATGATTTTGATTGTGTCTCGGAAATGTCATCAACATCCACTTTCTTTGATAAAGTGGTGCATACAGCTAGAGATTATGTCCCACTTCATAAACTCTCAAGTCTAGTTGTTGATGTTGTCTTAGATGAGTTTGGAAATCCTCTGATTCAAGAGTATGATTTGTCAAGTGAAAAACCAAAGAAAAATTATGCCATAGCACCAGAGAATCATATTCTTACCAGTGAGACAGAAAGCAATAAATTTGTCAAAGTTAAAGTGAGTGTACCAACAACTGTCCAAAGAAAGTCTTGGTGTGTCAAAGGAAAATCCATTGATGTCAATAATAATCCTATTCATAACAAATAACAATTAAGAAAGAAAAGGTTGTGACCTAAAGAGTGAAGTAGGCGAGTGTTCAAAGTCAAAGTCAAAGTCAAAGCCTAAGAGCTACAATTGCTTTGTGTGTGGTCATGTTGGTCACAAGAAACTTCAAACACAACTCTAGTAAGTCAAGGTTCACAAAGAACAAAGAGAAAGTTAAGAGCAACGTTACTCAACATTTCAAGTGAGCGTCTGAGAACAATAGTGTGTCAGAGTCCGGAGTGACACAACGATACAGTCGTGATTACTTGCTTACTAGAAATTGTCATGCTTTATATTCTAATGTTTGTTGTGATTATGTTTTACCAAAGTTTGAGGACACACGTGTCCCAAAAGGTTCACATTATGTGAAGAAATTTAACTAACCAATGAATTTTGCTAAAAAAAAATGACTAAGAAATATGCGAAAAATGTTAATGTTGGTTATTTTTGTAAACTTAAAAATGAACAGTCTTCACATATGTTTGGAACAAAGAAGAATATAAAATTGAATGAACAGGTTGTTGTGACTAAGACTGTAAAAGGTCAAAGTCAGCCCGGGTCAAAGATTATCTGGGTACATGTTTCTCATTAATTTTGTTTTGAATGTGTAGAGTTTAACCGGGAGGACTATTAATAATGCTTGGGATGTTGATAGCGGTTGCTCAAGGCATATTACTGGACAAAGAGAAATTCTGGAAAACTTTCGAGCTTTTGATGGTGGTTTTGTTGCGTTTGCTGGAGATAAAAGGGAGGAAAAATAAATGGTCAAGGAACAGTGTCGAATGAACTCATAACATTAGAGAAAGTAAATTTTGTATATCAATTGGAATTCAATTTACTATGTGTTTCTCAAGTCTGTGATAAAGACATACCAGTCCATTTTACATCAAATGAATGCTTGTTCTTAAATCCTGGACTGGTTATTCCAGAAGAAATGATTCTGATGCGTGCTCCAACGAAGTTCAACACATATGTGGTTGACATGAATGATCATACTACACCAGTAAATGTTTCATGTTTATTATCAAAGGCAACTTGTTCAGAATCTTATTTCTGGCATCGAAGAATGGGTCATGTAAATTTAAATAATATGAATAACTTGGTGCATAAAGATTTGGTACGAAGATTGCCAAAGAAAGAGTTCATAATTGAAGAAAATTGCATGTCATGTGCGAAGGGAAAACAACACAAGAAGTCCCATCCAAGAAAAACCATAACAACTTTTACTAGACCTTTATTTCTCATATATATGGATTTGTTTGGTCCAGTTCGAGTTAAAACCATTGCGAAAAAGTCATATTGTCTTGTTATCACAGATGACTTTTCAAGATTTTCATGGGTGTTTTTCCTTGCAACAAAGAAGGAAACACCTGAAACAATTATTGATTTTGTCAAAGGAATAGAAAACATCTGTGATAGCAAAGTTTCAATCATTCGTAGTGACAATGGAACAGAATTTAAAAATAAACTGATAAATTAGTTTTGTGCAGAAAAGAGGAATAACAAATCAGTATAGTGCTGCAAGAACACCACAACAGAATGGAGTAGCTGAAAGGAAGAACAAAACTTTAATAGAAGCTGCTCGAACAATGCTTGTCGATTCCAAGTTGCCTATTATTTTCTGGGCTGAAGTAGTAAACACGGCATGTTATGTACTAAACAGAGTTCTTATGGTGAAGCAACGTACAAAGACTTCCTATGAACTATTCTATAAACAAAAACCGTACATCAAGTTCTTCAGAGCATTTGGTTGTTCTTGTACATTGTTGAATACACAAGACTCATTGCCAAAATTTGCAGCTGTTGGTGATGAATGCTATTTCTTGGGTTATTCTTCATATCAGAAAGCTTATAGAGTGTACAACAAGAGAACCAAAATTGTTCAAGAATCGTTTTATGTGGAGTGGCAAGAACTAAATACTCCTCCATATCAAAATGGACCTGACTGGTTCTTTGATGCTGAAGTAATATTCAAAACTTTTAATCAACAACTTCAATTAGATTCTATTGAAACAAGTACTTCGTGTACTGTAAATGAGTCTTCTACAAGCAATGATCTATTTGTTGAAAAGTTTTTGGTTGGACCACAGAATGTGATGATTCAAAATGAGATGTCTGAGAATGTTACTACATCAACTCAAACACAAGAAGATCTTGTTGATAACTCTATCATTAATGTTGATTCTGAAGTACAAGAAGTTCCAAGTACTGATGATGCACCATCATTTAATGAAGTTCGGTTAGATCCTGTAAATGATCAGACTGAGGATGTAATTCAAACAAGTTCTTCAAGTATTGAAGATTCAAAAGATCAATTACCAGAGTTAAATGATACAAATATGCCAGAATCTGTGGAAGTTGAACTTATTCCAAATCATCGAATTCATTCTGCTCATCCAGTTGAGAATATTATTGGATCTCTTGAAGATGGAGTAAAGACAAGAAGTCAATCTAGAAATATAAATGTTTGTTTGTACTCATGTTTCTTATCTCAAGAGGAACCAAAGAATGTTATTGTTGCTTTACAAGATCCAAGTTGGATTGAAACTATGCAAGAAGAACTGCTTCAGTTTAAGAAGTTAAACGTGTGGCATCTTGTGGACTTACCTGAGGGAAAATATCCAATTGGAACGAAGTGGGTTTTTAGAAACAAAAAGGATGATCGTGGGATTGTAGTTCGGAACAAAGCTCGTTTGGTTGTACAAGGTTTTTATCAAGAGGAAGGACTAGATTATGATGATGTCTTTGCTCCTGTTGCACGAATTGAAGCCATACGTATCTTTTTGGCTTATGCATCGTACAAGAAATTTTTTATATATCAAATGGATGTAAAAACAGCTTTTCTGTATGGGGTGGTAAAGGAAGAAGTTTACGTGAATCAACCACCGGGTTTTGAAGATCCTTGATAAATCAATGTACGGGTTACATCAAGCGCTTCATGCGTGGTATGAAACCTTGTCAACACATCTTACATCGAATGGCTTCGTTCGTGGAAAAATTGACAAGACCTTATTCCTGAAGAAATATGATGCTGATATGTTAATTGTACAAGTTTATGTCGATGATATTATCTATGGGTTAACAAATGAAGCTCTTTACAAAGAATTTGAACAAGTTATTAAATTAAAATTCGAAGTGAGCTTGATGGGAAAAATGCAGTTCTTTCTAGGGTTACAACTTGACCAGTCTGAATCTAGGATTAGTATCCATTATGCTAAATATGTGAAAGATATTCTTACAAAATTCAAGATGACTGATTGTAAATCCGCTTCAACACCAATTGCTCCTCATGAACCTTTAACTGTGGATTTGTCTGGAGTTGAAGTTAATCAAAAGATGTATCGGTCAATGATTGGCTCGTTGATGTATTTGACTGCAAGCCGACCGGATATCATGTTTGTTGTTTGTTCCTGTGCCAGATATTAGGCAGCTCCAAAATAATCTCATGAATCGGCTGTTAAACGAATATTTCGATATGTTAAGGGTCAAGTAAATTTAGGTTTATGGTATCCTTCTGATTCTGAATTTAATTTCTTTGCTTACACTAACAGCGATTATGGAGGTTATAATTTGGACATGAAGTCAATTTCAGGTGGATGTCAATTTTTGTGGTAGAGACTGGTGTCTTGGCAGTGTAAGAAACAAACGGATGTATCCACATCAACTGCTGAAGCTGAGTATACTGCTGCAGCTGAGTATACTGCTGCCTCGAGCTGTTGTTCACAAGTTATTTGGATTCAACATCAAATGTTAGATTTTAGAGTAAATTTCCTGGAAACCCCGATTTATTGTGACGAGGCATTGCTCGAAATAGTAAAAAATCCCATTTAGCATTCCAAAATAAAGCACATTGCGATCAGGTTACATTTCATTCGTGACTGTTTTGAGATTGGGCTGATTAAAGTGATCCATGTCGATACTCTAGAGCAAAAAGCTGATATTTTTACAAAAGATTTTTCAACTGATCGGTTTAACTCTTTGGTTGAGATGTTGGGCATTATTTCTTTTTAAATAAAAAGTTAATCAAATCATTTTCAGAACAATAAATAGTCCGTTTTTGAATTGAAAGACATCAGAAATATGTTACTTAAAAAGATTTTCTTTTAAAGTGTTAAAAATGTGTTATGTATGCTTTATGTGTGTGTGTGTTAGCTATCTGCATGCTTATGATTAGATATGTTTGCTTTTATAGTGTTATGCAAAATAAATAAAGTTTACATCATAATTTTAGGGGGAGAATAAAATAAAATATATGAAAAAGAAATATGATGAGTTTATTTGGTTCTAAGTGTGAAATAATTCTTTCTTATGTGAAGTATTTGACTTATGTGTTGTGTGAAAAAAAATGATGAAAAATGAAATCGCTAAAAATGAAGAAAACTACGTGTCTGATTGACGTATATATAGGAAATGATAGTAAAAGTGTGTGCTGAGCTTATACATGAATTGGATATGATGGTGACATGGGTTACAATTTTTGATATGCTGGTAGGCTATGCATATGTAAATTAGGCGATATTTGTGTGATTAACTAAATTGCAATCTTAGTGTTATCCTCATCGAATATCGGTACTTTCATTATTCGAATGCTAATTGAATCCTTGCATACCATGAGACCAGGATCTTGATGGGTTCTTAGCACATTGTTTTTACTCTATTGACTATACCTGTCAAATATACGATTTGGAGTTAAACATCTTCATACAGCTAATGGTTCTGGTGAAAATCTAGGATGGAAACCAGGAAGTCAGTCTGTTTCGCCCTTTGAATCATTCGTGATTTCAATTGACATATCCAACATTCTATGGATATCCGCATACCTGAATAAAAAATGGTTCAAATCGTTCATCATCAAAATATCACATACATATTATTTCACCTGAATCAAACATGATTCTTGACGAATTCCATCTCATATGAATCAACATGATTCAATACTCATTTCATAGAAACCAAGACAAAAGAATCAAAAAGATTCATATCAAATCCATTTGGATTATTTTTTCTGTGCTAAGAACGCTACCTACATGCTAGTGATTGAATTATGTTTTTGGTTTGTATTGCGTATTGGCTTAATCCATCTCGATGTTTGGATACAATTTGTATTGATAAATATTACCTTAAAATGTCACATAATATCTACTGAAATATGATGTTTGAGTTAAACTGAAAAGTATACTGGCAATCAAGGTTGAACTGTTTAGATCCTGATTTGATATGCAGTGTAGTTAAGACAGTATACATTTATGATCCTATGTCAGTTCAGTTCACCAAAAGAAAAAGAATTTAAAAATGAAAGAGAATAAATTGTTGAAATATGTTAAGAAAAAGTCAAAAGGAAAATAGTAGAAATAAATATAACTATGCGTTTTGTTAAGTGTTTAATTGTTTTCTGTGTTTTAAAAATAAGAATAAATCATTCTTGATAAAATCAGTGTGCAAGTGTGAATTCTTTTCTCGTTATGATTGAAATTGTGAATATTATTGAAATTGGAACATGTCTTAATGATGTTACAATGGACTTAAATAAAATATATATATATATATAATAATAATAAAAAAAATATTTTATGTTTGGAGATTTCGACCGAAAAAGTTTTTGATCGAAAACTTTTTAAACGGAGTTTTCGGTCAGATGTTGAAAATCTATATGTTCAAATGTTGGATTGAAAAAAGTCATTTTCACCATTTCAACAACCTGACTGCCATTAAAGTGATCTTCGAGTTTTTTACAAGTGTTGAAGTTTCGTGCGAAAAAGTGGTCGATCGTGACGTCATCGAGTCTCTCAATAGTTTTTGATCATCCAGGTATGTTCTCGTGATTCGTAGAGGTTGATAAGTTAGATCCAAAGCCTTAGTTTACGGTTGAATTTATGAATATTTTAATTGCCCGAAATCTTGTTTGAATGGATCGAATAGTATCTTGAATAGACCGAAAAGTGTTTTGGGTGGAAATGAAGGGTTGCTGTCATCCGAAATAGTTTTCTATCGAAAAGTGTTTTCAGTCGAAAAGTTTTGTTATTGGTTTATTAGTTTTCGATCGAAAAGAAAATGTTTAGTTTTTGCTTTATTAATGAAAGTTTTCGATCGAAAAGGTGTAAGGATAAAATTCAAATGTTTAATCAAAATGTTGTTTTAAATCGAAAAAGTAAAGTACTAAGAGTTTTCGATCGAAAAGGTAAAGTCCTGAAGGAGTTTTCGATCGAAATGTTCAAGGTTGTAAAGTTTTTAGAAGTGGTTTTAGATGTTTTTGATCGAAAAAGTTGTATATATAAGGGAGTTTTCGAACGAAATCTCAAAAGTTAAGAATTTTTCAGAAATTGTCTAACTTGTTGTCTCTCTTTACAGATATGAACAAGTTAAAATATGAGCCTAAGCACAACATCTGTGCCTGTTTAACAATTAGTACAAAGAAAGCACGTGGTTATGAAGAAATTGTGATGTTTCTATCTAAGTCAAGAATTAATACTGCAATTTCTACATAAGTGCGTGTATTTGAAAAACACGTTAGATAGTTTTGGGACAACGTGGAGTACAAGAATGCCAATAAAGAGATCTGGATTGAAAGCTTAGTGGGAGGAAACAATATTAAGATTACTAAGTAAGTGATTAGAGAAGTGTTAAACTTCAGAGATGCAGCTGATTTTCCTTACAAGATCAATCATATTGCAGTCTCAGGGATCATTCTGAATATGGGTTATGAAGGAACTTTTCTGAGAAGACAGGTCACTAAAACAATGTTTGGGAAACAATGGAGATACCTTGTCCATGTGTTAATACATTGCATGAGTCCCAGAACACTGCTTTTGATCAAATAGGTGAAGTATTTAGCAGAGCGTTAGCTTGTCTTGCAACTCATAGAAGAATTAATTTTTCAAGAATGATATTCGAGGCAATGATTAGTAACTTTGTGATTAGTAACTTTATGGGACCAAGGCAAAATTACAAGTTTCTAATGTACCCAAGATTTGTACAGATGATTATCAACACACTGCTGCCAAATCTGGAAAATGATGGTGTCGAACTGCCTTTAGATTCAATGCAAGAAGTGATTTTTAGCAGCATGAATAATGTGAGGAAGACAAGCAGATTTAGTGGTACTGTGACACCACTATTTCCTAATATGCTTGAAGAAAATCCTGATCCAGATTTTACTCTTGAAGATGAAATCAATGACTTAAGGGCAGAGGATATAGAAGATGGAGTTGATAGTGATAATGTTGAAAATGATCAAGTGCATAATGATGATGATCAAGGTCATGATGAGGGTCAAATGAATGTTATTCCAGAAATTCAACAGGAAGTTCAAGTTCAAGTTAAAGAACAAAGGGTTGATGTACATATGGGTGAATATGAAACTCATGACATGATTTTTGAAGAAAACAGAATTCCAGAAGTAAATGAAGAGGTTACTGAACCATTACTAAGTCACACAGAAGAATTTATTGCTGAAACTGACGATGTATTAAGTGTGAACACTGAAGTTTTAGAAGTTAATGATGAACAGTTAAGAGCAACAGCAACAACCCCATCAAAGAAAATAAAAGAATCTGAAAAGACAAAGACCGTACCTTCTAGACCTCCTCCGTCTAAGGGTATTGTGTTCAAGAAGTGGATGTATGATAGCAAAACACATGAAGCTGTAATCATGCATGATCATTCACCTGAAGTCAGAGTTTTTGATCCAGATGATTTGTTTAGCTTTTCTGATGAAGATCTGAAGATTTTGTACAAGAATCCTATAAGGTGTGATATGAGCACGAAGATTAAAGCTGAGGCAAAAATGTATATGAGAGTCGTGACTAGATGTTTATCAAGAAGACATGAAGCTGAAGTGATCAAGAAGAGACTTGCTGCTCTGGATGCTAAGAAGCTAAATGTTAAAGCCAAAACCAAGCCTACAAAAGACAACATGTGAAGAATTGATGTTCTGTGGACTAGGGGGAGATTGTTGGAACCTAATAGTCCATAGAAATCAATTAGATTTAGTTTTGTATAACTTTAGAGTTTTAGGTCGAAAACTTTAAGTTTTCGGTCCGAAATTTTTTTCGGTCGAAAACATTTTTCGATCAATAGATTTCGATAGGAACTTCTTTAGTATAAATAGTTGTGTCTTTTGTATTTCAAGTAACGATTCTCATTTGTACTGTGATTTGCAAATTAATCAAAGAGAATTTCTGTGTGTTTCTTCTGTTAATACTTGATTACATTACTAGATTAATGAAGATAGTCATCATGATTATACGCATCTTGTGTGATTGATAGTATCCATATTGTTCATCTTTGATTTGATCATTTTGATGTGGCTTGGATTTCTGAATTGTTTCTGCCAATTCAGAGAGTGATTGAAGACTTTATCTTTGAATATCAGCAAGTGTGGGGATGTGATGTAAGGTTAAATATCCTGTATATAAGAGTCTAAGTTCGTAGTTTTAAGCGTTTAGCTTTGTATATTGATTCTGTTTTATATGCGTTTGGTATTTTTGTCTACTACAGTTTTAATGTGCTAAGTGAGTGGGAAAACATGAGCTTAAAATCATTCGGATAGTAGCATACACAGGTCCCGGAGAAGTCAAAGTCAAGAAAAGTAAAAAATGTGGAATTTAGGTTATTCGCGCCACGCGAAGATCAAGACGAAGAAGTTCGCTACACGCGAGGGCCTTGAAAAGCCCACCCGACTAATTTGTTCTTCGTGCCACGCGAAGAACATCCATACTAAGTTCTCGCTATGCGAATATTCATAAATTCGGCAAATTTAACCTAATTTCAATTATAAAGCATGGAGGAGTCTATAGTCGAATTAACTTGTCACTCTACGATCCAGAGCTTCCCTAAGGTGATTTCCAGAGAAAAAGTTTCAATATTTACCAGTTTTTGATGCTAGATCAATTTAGAACAATTATTGAAGAATCGATGACGATGTCAATGAACGGCTAATCTCTTCGTGTCGTTTCCGGGTGTAGGATCTGCTTGTAAGTGATAGACTAGGGTTCATACTTGATTTGGTTTGTTATTCTTGTAATCGTATGATTGTTTGAATGCTTGATTCTTAGATTTGATTTGAACAATTTGTCTTTTATTCAATTAAATACATTCATCAATTCTCGGTTTTTGATCGTGAATCATTGAATATTTAGATCTGAGTTTCTAAGTTGTTAATTGACTATTGAGTTATTAATCTATGTCAAGTATCTGGTTTTGTAATCGTTGCTCAACACAGTCACTATCTTGGTTGTTAATTGTTTATCAAATCTAATGAATGAGTTATGTCAATGTAACTTCCAATAAGTACAAACCAGTCTTCACAATATTTGCATCTGAACCCGGAAGCGTTCCGTTTCCTCTTAATAGTTTTTATAAAGTTAGAGTAATTTGATTTTTAATCAAAACCCGAACAGTTTTCATAAAACAAACACTTTCCACCAATTTCATGTGGATACAATACCCTACTCCATTATACTATAGTTTAAGGTAGCTAGGGATTATAATATTTGTTTTTGTTTGACCTTGACAACGCGATCAGACACCCGGCTATTTCGGTCGTTAACCCAAATTCCATTATCTCCCAAACCCCAGGGACTAGACCTGACATATCTTAAAACATATGCACAGAAATCACAGGGACTGATGCTGTCAATTCCCAAAAATTGATTCATTTTCATCCTTAGAACAAAAGTCGTAACATAGTTGGGGCTTACAACATATAATTGAACAAGAACCAATTCTAGGGTTCATTGCAATTTCGGATTAATCGAGCCATAATCTACACTCAATCTCAATCAAATTAAACTACGTAGGTTGTTTCGCAAACCCTCAAACAGTGAAAGTCCCATGAATCCAACTTGTAATCTTATCGGATTTTAAAACGGCCAATAAACGATCCTAAACTTGATGTTTTTGCAATTAAACTTGTTAGTAAGTTCGCAAGTTATCAATGAACAAAACCCCTAAACCTTTGTATTCAATCGCGATCAAAATCTGGGGATGCAGGGTGTTTTAGGTTAGGGTTCGCAATAGGGGGAAGAACACAGGAGGGGTGAATGTAAAAACCAAACTGATCCAAGTCTTTAACATGATACCTTTGCGAGCGGGACTGGTTAAAGCTTTGGGTTGTTATGGGTGAAACCCGGGTTCGAGTCCCACAACTGTTTTTATTTTTTGAGCAGCTTTTTGAACTATTATTTTATATAAAATCAATCCCCATATTATTCTAATATTATATTAGTCCAATTTGTTACCTGAAAACGACCGTGAGCTCGGGATTAATTTTCTAAATTAATTCTAAGCATTATTTTATTTTAAAAATAATATATTTATTATATTTATCACTTAAACAAATACTTTCGCTCGTGAAAACACATGAATTACTATTTAATATTGTTTACCACATATTTAGTGGTGTTTCACGCGTACCACGTCATTACTAAATACCAAACTAGGGATTTTCTAATCCCGATATCAAGATTCCTAATCGTTAGTTATTGGTGTATCTAGAACATCCGATCTACCCTTATCGTCGTCACATATTCCTACGTGGTTCGTAACTGTAATCATATTTTAGGGCATTCGTAAATTGTTCACTTGCAATCTATTTGTGGTTTTGTTGCATTCTTGTTGTGGTGCTATTTACTACACTCTACACATCTTAGGTGAGTTTCACGGCCTTTTTACTATTTTTAAACTAGGGTGGTACCTAAGGGTAACATTCTATCATGAAAGTCCTTACACATCGTAAACATTAGATTCTTGTAATTCTTATATATCACTTGTTAAAGCTAAGCGTAACATTCTATCATAAAAGTCCTTACACATCGTAAACATTAGATTCTTGTAATTCTTATATATCACTTGTTAAAGCTAAGCGTAACATTCTATCAAGAAAGTCCTTACACATCGAACCATTTAATATAAACTTAGCGAGGTAATGTTGAGTAGTACTACTGGGTTTGATAAAACCCACCCGCGTTAGTTGCGCTAACTCGACTGGATGTCGAACGGGTGTAATATTGACTTAACACATCACCACTGTTTATAGACATGTTGGCAGGCATCAAACACAAAATAGTCAGCTTCGGTTGTGAGCGCTTTAGTAACTTGAACGTAGGTTAGCTACCTATTGATATATATTGAATGCACATTATCTGGAAAACATTATTATTAACTGAAACCTCTGAACTCACCAACTTAGCGTTGACACATTTTCTTAACATGTTTTCTCAGGTCGCTAAGGCACAAGTACATGATTAGGACATGCATGAGAGTCCTTTTAGTTATTGTAAACATTAAAGTATTTATCTGCTTTTAATAAACTTGGTTTTTGGGCGTGTTTTTTTTGCGCATTAAATAATTTACTTTTCGCTTCCGCATTTTGTGACAACCCTGAGATTAGGGACAATTCCTTCTAATAGTAAATACACCATAAATGGGCTTGACCCATTAACGACCCCGTTGTAGGCCAAATAGGTGAACTTGATATGTGGACTTCCTTGACGGATCCCGGAATTATTCGAGATAACATATTATTAATACCTAACGTATACATAGGCTCGTGGCATACAGTTAAATAAATTAACGTATTTGCAGTCATTAACCGACACACGACACGATCTTTACTTACTAATATTAAATATTAACAATAATTATTAATACTCACCCGAATGACTATTTAGAAGTATACACGCGAGTTATACGTACTTGAATGTAAGACATAACGGATGCGCGACTGCGACAAATACCGATGTACACCTCATCAGGTTTCTTCTAGATCCAGTATAACTAAATAATATAAACATGTATTTATTTTATATCTATTGTGTTAAAATAATATATTAATAATATTATTATTTAGTATGCCATAACTAATTTCGGAACGCGACACGTTTTACCTGTAGCGGACGCGTGTGAACACAAAGTACAAAACGATACTGCCTATTTTAGGAATAGCATAATAAAATATATAATTAATTATTATTATGGTAATAATATTATTTTTATTAAATAATATAAATTATCGTAACGCGAATCGATTGTTTGAACAAACGTGTTTGGGACGCGCGGTGTCAACGTGTACCGGCTTAGATGGAAGCCGGGACGGAGATTTTACAAAATAAGTATTTAAACAATATTTAACATAATGTTATATAAAAATATGAATTATAGAATAAAAGTTGGATTTCACGGACATGACGGAACCTCGAGTTTGAACACGCGATATCTCAAAACGAGTCCAATTTAAACTGCTTTTGCCTACAACCTTTTTATTGTAGAATAATTTATTATTGTTAATTATTTATTAATTTTCTTGTTTCTCTTTCCCGAGATGTATGTTGAAATTCTGTTTGAAATCTTTCCAAATCCAAGAATATTATTTAATTCTTTTTTTGAAAGGTAAGAATGTGATTTAATACTGATTCCTATTTTATTTCTTAAAAGTTTATCAACACCCATTCTTTTTCATCTTTTCCTCATAGAAAAAACCAGACACGAGAGAGAGAGAGAGAGAGAACCCACTCTTCCCACCGGATTCTAGTCACCCTACGGCGGTGGCCTAATAACCCCATCACCTTCACCATCCCCACCTCCCCCTTCACTTCGTCCCTTCACTTCCAGAAGCTAAACCCACGTAAACCATAAATCTAGAGAGAGAGTAAGGCTTAGATAGACAGAGAAAGGTGGTGGCTGTTTCCCACTCTTCGGCGAGAGACCACGACGGCAGTAAAAATGGTTCGTGTAATGGTGACAGCGGTGATGGTCTCTGAGGTACAGCGACGACGGTGGTGGGTGGTGGTGTTTGACAAGGAAGACGTCGACAGCAGTGTACAAGAAGGGAAGAGCAACTTCCGGCGGCTTCGACGTCCCAACGAGGATTTCACGCGGCGGCACTCAACGCTGCAGCCACTCAGCTGCAGCGATTGGGTCTTTAGCGGCTAGGGTTTCAAAACCTGTTTTTTCGACAACCATAAGTAGGGTTTCGGTGAACTTTCGTTCTTTTTTCGGTGACTACGGTGAGTTTCTCCTTGTTTTCTTATCCTTCGGGTTTAGATCTATACATTTAGGGTGCTAAATTTTCTGTTTTGGGATAATTCCGGTGAACAGAGACGTTTTTCGATGACACCCGACTTTTGGAAGGATTATAGAGTCCTAAACAACCGGATCTTGTTTTGTAAGGTTCGAGTTTTTTTTAGTCAAAAATCTAATGGGTTACATTACTGTTAGTTATTTTTGTCTAGATTGGTTGAGTTCGTTGCTGGGTTCATTCCCGAGTGTTAAATACGTGATTTTTGGACAGGATACAACATATCGAGCCTTAGTCAAACGTGGTCAAACCTGGTCAAATGCGGTTGATATGCCATCATTTATACATATTTCACATACATAATAATCCCACATTATGGTACTAATTAAATAATAACCTTGCAATTTATGTTTAAAACACTTATATTTTGTAATTGCAGGTTATTCGGTGTTGAAAATATAAATCAAGCTAAATCCCATCAAAAACCCAAGAATTCAAGTTTCTAGAAGATTCATTCCCGACCATTGACCCCCAAGAAGTCAAAATTGGTCAACAAAAGTCAACCAAGCAGTTAAAAGATAAAGCTGGGAGAAAATAGGGTGATGCACGGTCGTGCATTGCTGTCCCTTGCTCCCCACGGCCCAATACCGTGTCCTCTGTACCCTATTTGATTCCCTAGGCCTTTGCGCGACCGTGCAACCCAATGCACGGCCGTGCATTGCACATTTTAAGGCCTATAAATAGGAGGCTTGAATTCTTCATTACAGACACCAATTCAGACCAAAAGAACACTCAAGAAAAGGCATTCTCGTTGTTAGAGTAGAGAATAGTGGGGCTCTTCCTCCTTGTTCTACAATAGGGGAGCCGACGAAACTCATCATTACGTTAGTCGTTATGGCCATTCGAGGCTAAAACTTATTTGTATTGTTAGGGTGAAGATGATGTTTGCTGCACGTTAATGTTTAACGTATTATATTAGTGGTTTGTTTATGTCTTTAACTAATTTGTTCTTAAAAACGATCTTTCGGTGGGTTTTTATTATTGTCTAAATCCGTCTTTATATTTGTGAGTGTCTTGACTTTAAAGAGTAAGATCGTAAAACCCCTTTTAATCAAACTTCCTTTGAAACTCGTACGTCTTTATACGAGCAGAGACTGATAAGCCAAGGCTTGGTCTATACTTCAAAGTTCGTACGTCTTTATACGAACTTATTATGCGACCAAGAATTGGTGAACTCATGTTGGGAACGGTACGTCTTTATACTTGGTCCCATTGTTACACCGCCTCTCGGTGAGCAAAATATAATCACCTATTTAACTTTAATATAAAACATTTTAAGTTTGATGTCTTAAACCAACCCGGAGAAGACCATTCGATGCGTTGAGGGTAACTATTGTCCCTAACGGGAGGCACTACAATTTTAAATTAAAGAACATAATTTGTGAATCAAATGTAGTGAGGAAGAGGCTCTAGCCGTGACCCGGGTCACAAGTTTGTAGTAGTCATACCACTGAATTAGTTACATTACCACTGAATTAGTTACATTATAACGTAGGAAGAGGCTCTAGCGGTAACATTATCACGTACCAAGCTTATTCGAATCCCAAAGCAATACTATCCGTAATCTGATCATTTTCGCCTTATTTACTTTCTTGATATTTACTATTCTGCTAGTTACATTTCTGTTACACACATCACGCACGTTTTTACTTTTATGTTTTTTACTTTACCGTTATTTACATTTCTGCTTCACCAGCACACAAAACCCACTAACTAATTAATCCGACTAAACGATAACAAAAGTTGAGTAGTGGAACTTGACCGTATCCATTGGTTCGATACTTAGTTGTTACCTAAACTATATTACGCTGCAATAGGTACACTTCAACCGAAGAGCATAATCTTTCGGATTTTCAGAAACCGGAATTATATTTGGATCAGAGTAGTAACATGGCTTTTTATGAGAGTTCTGTCCAACCCAAGGTTAGTTCTGATATTCTTCTTCCATCCCTTCAACCTAGGGCATGGATATTGTTTCGGTTGGCCATACCACCCGTATTGTTGACTTCGTAGCCCTACTAGGCCCAGCCTGATTCACTTCACTTACCTTTGGTGGAGGAATATCTATTCGTCCGTTACTTAAATTTTAATCTTTGTTATGTCTTGAACACTCAGATCCGCATATTCGTGTACATATATCTTGTATCACGTTTTCTAAAGAAAGATGATACTTAGGTCGATATCATTGGGAAGTTCTATTGACGTCACCCGAGTTACATGGAGATTTTACTAACGGTTCTTGTTAAATTGGACGATTGATATCATAATAATTATTATAACTATCATCATCCGACATCCTGTAATTACTTATATTTTAGTCTTACATACGAGTATCTACATACACGTATCTACCTACCTTTCTTAGTAGGCATTCTTTCTCAATCTAGTTTAAGCTTAGATACTATGGCAAGCATCTAACTAAAACCTGAGGTATCATGAAGGTTAAAGCTTAGATACTATCTTAAGTATCTAATTCGTTAAAACCTGTGGCTCTGATACCAACCTGTCACACCCCGGGCGTGCGACTCAGATTGGTACCTATTTTGAACAATCATTTCATTTGTGTAACGAACCAAAATCCGGGTTTCGTTTTCAAATAAATAAATATTCTAATAAATATTATGATGAAAATAATATATTAGAATTAAGTTGAAACAAGTGAGTTTCAAGTTAGTAATGGGGTTATACTAGTTTTTAACAAGTTTTGGAATGAAATGGATGAACTGGAAGTTGAGGTGCTAAAAGTGTAATATGGTAAATCTGCCATATTGACTTGGAGAAGTCAAAATTAGCCTCATTTGTGTTGAAGGGTCGTTCATTGCAAGGAGAAAAAGGTGAAATCGAATTCGAAGCCTAAATCGTGCATTTGAAGCTTATTTTGTGAAGGTTTTGGCTCACACAACACCTTCCTAACATCAAGTTAGTGTTAATCTTCCATTGATTTCACCTTTGAATGTGTTAGTTGGTGGGTTTTGTAGAAATCCAGAAATTATGAATGCATGTGGTTAATTGGTGTTAGATTGATGATAATCTAACTAAACTAAAGGTAAAGAATGGTGATTAACATCCTTGAACCCTTTGATTTTGATTATGAAAAGTTAGGGTTCATATGAAGATAATTGGGGGTGATTGAATTATGTTGATAGAATGTTGGATTAGTGATGATTAAGTGTTTATATGGTGTTAGACACTTGAATGAACACCAAATTAACCTAATGAAAAATATTGAATGAAACATTAGTGTCAAGGAATTGGAAAGGAAACTCAAGTAGCTGAGTTTGGATTGAAAGAGGGTGTTTGGATATGGGACTAACCCAAACGGATCAGTTTGGGTTTGAAATGGGAAATTGGGTTGTGAACCCAATTATAATGTGATTTTGATGTATGTTATATTACTAAACTAGGAGTATATGTTTAGGTAATCAAATTGTGAACTGAGAAGGTGGTGCGGGTCTTCTAACCCAAAAGGTTAGTGCCTTTGCACTTACTTAGTATTGATGATAAATGGTGATACATGTGTTATGTGTGCATACTATGTTGTTGAAATGAATGTGCATGAAAGTGTATGAACTAGTATGTGTAAATGAATGAATGTAGTTATAGTTGTAATACTATAATGGATATGGGTAAATGAATCAATGTAATTATAGTTGTAAAACTATAATGGATATGTGTAAAGGAATGAATGTAATTATAATTGTAAGACTATAATGGATACGTGTAAATGAGGTTATGGTTTAAATACCATAATGGAAATGAGGTTATGATCTAAGTATCATAATGGAAATGAGGTTATGGTTTAAATACCATAATGGAAATGAGTTTATGGTCTAAGTACCATAATGGAAATGGGATATGAGGTTATGATCCAAGTATCATAATGGAAATGAGGTTATGGCCTAAGAGCCATAATGGAAATGAAAAATGTGCTCATTATGTTTGACAAATGAAAAGAATGGAACTTGCAAGGTGAAATGCAAGTTAATTGTAGCCTAATGACAAATTGGGTGTAAACGGGTCAAATGGGTGAATGTGTGAAAACACGTTGTAATTACTTGTTTGATATGTTTTATCTTCATTACTAATGGTGATACATGTGGTTTTATATAGGAAAAGCTCTGATGTTGTCCAAGTCAAGTCCAAGGCGTTGGCGGGTTCTCGTATGCGAAAGGGGTGTTTTGAGGGTTTAATTAGAAATACATAAACGGATGAATTTGATGCAAGAATTGATGTTTTTGGTGTGTAATTATGGTGTATGAAATTTTTGAACCAAAACCCAAGTGTTGGGGATAATTTTGGTGTCATGATGATTTGTTAAAACATGAAAATTTGGCTAAGTGTTAAAACTGGGCAGCTGGGTAAACTTTCTGTTTACTCAAGCTCCCCGCAGTACGCGAGAATCAAGTCAGGGTGTCTCGTGGTACGCGAGGGACCTGATTTCGGGGTGTGGTGGTTTGGGACTCCTTCGCGGTATGCGAAGGGATGTCCCGGATATTGGGATAATAGCTTCCGCGCGTTTAAATGTTTTATTAATTGGTGTTCCAATTAAGGGTGTTACAACTTGGTATCAGAGCAATGGTTTGAGGGATTTGGTGTGGGTGGCACCAAACTCAAACCAGATGCTCTTGATATGGGGGAAATGATACGAGAATCCATGAAGGACTTGACTAAGACTCGGAGCTTACGGAAATGAAAGGTTAGTAATGATTTGATAAAGTGGATATATATATGGTGTATATGTGTATGTATGAATGAATGACAAGGTGTTTTGTGTGGCGAAACTTGTTTTGTGATTTGTTATTTGAATATGATAATTACAATTGGGCATAACGTATTATTAAACATGTCTGGCCAATATGATTAATAAGACGAGATGTTCAAGGGTCTTTATGATAACCATATAACAATGAGCATTTGCAAGGATTAGGTGAAGGTGATTATATATGTATGTATGTATATAGTTAGGTATATATATACTTAATACATATAATAGTGAATGTGTGATGGATACCTAGGGTATTGAAAGTGTAAGGAAATTAAGGTGTTTTTGTTCTATTTCTCAGTTTAGAGATGACAGATGAAGTGAACAATGAACCATTGGATTCAAGAATCCAAAAAATGATAAAAGAAGAAGTGGCTAAGGCCTTTGAGCAAGCCACATCCTTGTTAATGGAAGAAATGAGAGGGGCTCTTAAGCTTACACTTGAGGAAGTATTGAAGTAAAAGGAGAAGGAACCACATGGTTGTACCCTAAAGGAATTCATGGTGATTAAGCCCAAAGAGTATGATGGGCAAGTGGACCCGATCCTTAGCCACAGGTGGGTGGTGGATATAGAATCAAGTTCTCTCCCCGTGGGTGCAAAGTTTATGGGAAAGAACATTTCGGGGAATGTAGGAAGGGGACTTTGAATTTCTATAATTGTGGGAAGCCGGGGCACATGGCTAGTCAATGCACAAAATTCATTTATGTTATAACTGTTACAAGCCCATGCACAATAGGGCGGATTGTCCCGAGTTGCAGCAAGGGGAAATGAAAAGAAGATAGAGATGCCAAGGCCTAAGGGTAGAGCTTTCCACATCTCGGCTCGGGAGGCAAAGACGAACTCGTAGGTGGTGTCAGGTACATTCAAGATTAACTCTTTACCTGCACTATTTCTTTTTTATTCGGGGGCTTGTCGATCGTTTGTGTCTTTGAAATTTGTTAACATTCTTCATTTCTAAGTAGCAAGCTAGATGAACCCTTAGAAATTGAGGCGGCAAATGATAAGAGTTTCTTAGTTTTTGATATCTATAGGAATTACAAGTTAATGGCGGGGGGTGAAACGTTCCTTATAGACATAATTCCTATGTCCATGGGGGATTTTGATGTGATAGTGTGGATGGATTGGTTTTCAAAGAACAAAGCGAATATTCTATGTGGACCTAAGGCGATACAACTCGATTCCCCGTCGGGTAAGTCCGTCTACATAGAACGTGAAAAGAAAGGCAAGGTGAGATTGTGTTCTTTTGTGAAGGAAACAAAGTACAAGGTGCGTGGGTGCAAGGCATACATGGCTTGTGTTGCGGATGTGATTGAGAAAGTGAAAGATATTCTCGATGTTCCAGTTGTAAATCAGTTTGTGGATGTGTTTCCGGATGAGATACCGGGGGTACCACCGAAGAGGGATGTGGAGTTTTGGATTGATTTGATACCGGGTGCTATGCCGGTAGCCAAAGCACCTTTTAGGTTGGCACCGCCGGAAATGAAAGAGTTAATGGAGCAATTTCAAGAGCTATTAGATAAAGGTTTCATACGCCCAAGTGTCTCGCCTTGGGGTGCACATGTTCTCTTCGTTAAAAAGAAGGACGGAAGCATGAGGATGTGTATAGATTATCGGGAGCTGAATAAGTTGACGGTGAAGAATAGGTACCCGTTACCTAGGATTGCCGACCTCTTCAATCAATTGCAAGGGGCGTCATGGTTCTCTAAGATTGATTGGAGATATGGGTACCGTCAATTGAATGTGAAGGAAGATGATGTTCATAAGACAGCTTTTCGCACTCGATACGGTCACTATGAGTTCACGGTTATGCCATTTGGTTTAACCAACGCACCCGCGGTTTTCATGGATCTTATGAACCGGGTGTGTAGACCGTTTCTTGACCGTTCTGTTATTGTGTTCATCGATGATCTTCTCATTTATTCGCTGAGTGAACGCGTAAGGAGACTAAGTTTGTTTGGGGTTCCGAGCAAGAATCTGCCTTTCAACTGTTGAAAGAAAAGTTGACTAAGGCGCCTGTTTTATCCTTGCCGGACGGGACCGAATATTTTGTGGTGTATTCGGATGCCTCGCATTCGGGGTTGGGTTGTGTTTTGATGCCAAGGGGGAAAGTGATTGCCTACACGTCTAGGCAATTGAAGACTCACGAGGTGAATTACCCTACCCATGATTTAGAGCTTGCGGCCGTGGTTTTCGCGCTCAAGATTTGGAGGCATTATTTGTATGAGGCTAAGTGTACGATCTACACGGATCACAAAAGTCTCAAGTATTTCCTTGACCAAAAGGACCTCAACATGAGGCAGAGGCGGTGGCTTGAATTGGTCAAGGATTATGACTGTGAGATACTTTATCATCCGGGTAAAGCGAATGTAGTGGCAGATGCGCTTAGTCGGAAGACGAGTCATACACCTATCAAGGTGAAGTCATTTAAGATGACAATTTCATCATCTCTTATTGATGAAATCTGGGAGGCTCAAGTATTAGCATTTGGTGATGATTTGAAAAAGGAAATGATGGTTGCTTATGTTGATAAGCTTGGGGAAAATATCTCGGGGTTAAAGACATGCTTTGATATAATTTGGATTCCTAGGTTGTCAAGTGTTTTGACAACTATTTTAGATGAGGCGCATAAATCTAAATATTCTATCCATCCGGGGGCCACAAAGATGTTTTATGACTTGAGGTGTCAATTTTGGTGGTCGGGTATGAGGCGTGATATTGTTAAATATGTGGAAAGATGTCTCACATGCTTAAGGGTAAAGGCGGAGCACCAAAAGTCGTATGGAAAGCTTCAACCGCTTGAGATACCGCTTTGGAAATAGGGGAACATAACCATTGATTTGATCACTAAACTACCAAAGAGTCGAAAGGGATATGATGCGATATGGGTAGTAGTGGATCGGTTGACAAAGAGTGCACATTTCCTTCTTATAAAGGAAACGTATTCATCGAATAGGTTGGCAGAAATGTATGTGAAGGAAATTGTGTCACGTCATGGTGTACCGGTGTCGATTAATTCTAGTATTGGTATGCCGCCTTTTGAGGCATTATATGAGAGGAAATGTCGAACACCCGTATGTTGGGGTGAAATTGGTCAACGGGAACTTGGTAGCAAAGAGGTGGTCAATGAAACTATTCGTAGTATTGACCAAATAAGAGCACGCTTGAAGGCGGCTCAAGATCGCCAAAAGTCCTATGCGGATAATAGAAAGCGGGCAATTGAGTTTCAAGAGGGGGACTTTGTGCTTTTGAAAGTCTCTCCTTGGAAAGGGGTGATACGGTTTAGGAAACTGGGAAAGTTAAGACCACGTTTCAACGGACCGTTTAAGGTGATAGCAAGGGTGGGTGCGGTAACTTATCCTTTGGAGCTACCGGGGGGACTAAGTAGACTTCTACTTTTGTTTGGCGGATGAATCTACTTTTGTTCCATTGGATGATATTGAATTTGATGAAAAGTTGAATTATGTTGAGGAACCGGTGGCAATCTTGGATAGAAAGGTGAAGCAATTGCGCAATAAAGAGATTAGCCAAGTTTTGGTGAGGTGGAAACATAAGAAAGGAGCGGAAATGACTTGGGAAACCGAGGAAGAGATGCTCAAATATTATCCGAACCTTTTTATGTGAAGTCGGGTTTCGGGGACGAAACCCAAATAGGGGGAGGTGATTTATAACGAACCAAAATCCGGGTTTCGTTTTCAAATAAATAAATATTCTAATAAATATTATGGTGAAAATATTATATTAGAAATAAGTTGAAACAGGTGGGTTTCAAGTTAGAAATGGGGTTATACTAGTTTTTAACTAGTTTTGGAATGAAATGGGTGAATTAAAAGTTGAGGGCCTAAAAGTGTAATATGGCAAATCTGCCATATTGACTTGGAGAAGTCAAAATTAGCCTCATTTGTGTTGAAGGGTCGTTCATTGCAAGGAGAAAAAGGAGAAATCGAATTTGAAGCCTAAATTGTGCATTTGAAGCTTGTTTTGTGAAAGTTTTGGCTCACACAACACCTTCCTAACATCAAGTAAATGTTAATCTTCCATTGATTTCACCTTTGAATGTGTTAGTTGGTGGGTTTTGTAGAAATCCGGAAATTATGAATGCATGTGGTTAATTGATGTTAGATTGTTGATAATCTAGCTAAACTAAAGGTAAATAATGGTGATTAATATCCTAGAACCCTTTGATTTTGATTATGAGAAGTTAGGGTTCATATGGAGAAAATTGGGGGTGTTTGGATTATGATGATAGAATGTTGAATTAGTGATGATTAAGTGTTTATATGGTGTTAAACATTTGAATGAACACCAAATTAACCTAATGAAAAATTAGTGTCAAGGAATTGGAAAGGAAACTTAAGTAGGTGAGTTTGGATTGAAAGAGGGTGTTTGGATATGGGAATAACCCAAACTGGTCAGTTTGGGACCAGTTTGGGTTGGAAATGGAAAATTGGGTTGTGAACCCAGTTATTTTGATGTATGTTAGATTACTAAACTAGGTGTATATGTTTAGGTAATCAAATTGTTAACTGAGAAGGTGGTGCGGGATCTTCTAACCCAAAAGGTAAGTGCCTTTGCACTTACTTAGTATTGATGATAAACGGTGATACATGTGTTATGTGTGCATACTATGTTGTTGAAATGAATGTGTATGAAAGTGTATGAATTAGTATGTGTAAATGAATGAATGTAGTTATAGTTGTAATACTATAATGGATATGTGTAAATGAATGAGTGTAATTATAGTTGTAAAACTATAATGGATATGTGTAAAGGAATGAATGTAATTATAGTTGTAAGACTATAATGGATACGTGTAAATGAGGTTATGGTTTAAATACCATAATGGAAATGAGGTTATGATCTAAGTATCATAATGGAACCAAGGTTATGGTTTAAATACCATAATGGAAATTAGGTGTAGGATCGGTGATTACAAGATGATTCTATTTTAGTTGAGATTGGCGGAAACAATCACAACTATGCAATGTAAACAGATAAACAAAGAGAATACTGATAAATGCAAATTGTATTGATCTTCAATGTTTACAAAATTACAGAGAAAACTCTCATGAAGCACACTTGTACAAATGTAAGATACAATACATATAAAGGAACTTAGAATCAAGACAGACCCTTGATTCTAAGGATCAGATCAAACACATACCATTGATCTTGGACAGTTACAAGCTATACTACTTTTGGTAGACAACTAAAAGACAAAATGCAGCAAACAGTTGTATTCAGGTCAAATGACTTCTTAGGAATCTTTGCAGGAGACTTCAAAAGTGGTTTGTCTTTAATCATCTGCACCAATAACATTCCTTCTGCTGATAGATGTGTCAGTGTTGTAGCAGAGATGTTAGTAGTAAAGTCAAAGCTGCTGATGATTTGCCTATCAGCAACATCAAGTGTATGATGCTGCTGAGAAGCCTATCAGCAGCAACTCTGATGTTCAGCAGATAAGCCTATCCACAGCGTAGTTGTTCATCAACTGGAGAACAACTATCCGAAGTAACTAACCTTATCCGTAGTAGCTTGTTGGTGAGTAGAAAAATTGTGGAGTCTACAGTTGTACTTAGAGAATTTTGTAGCCATCAGTCTTTATATCTACAAACTCCCCCTAGACTGATGATACCAAAACTCTCTTACTGTTGTTGTTGCTGAAGCTTTTGCATGTGTGCAACAATCCTTGCTGTCTCATAGCCTCTAGGGTCCTTGGTTGGATTTTCAAGAGGAAGTTCAGATAGAGACTTGATGTCCTTGCTTGGCATGCTAAAGATGGCCTTGCTAGAACATCTCATCTTCTGACCTCTGACATCTGTTATAGTGTATTCATTCTTCTCAGCATTGTAGGACCAACTAGTGAATGGAAAGTGGGATTGGAGAGGTTTAGCATCAATGATCACATCTTTTTTAGGATTGAAGTGATGTTTGATCACTAGCAACAGATGCCTCCCACTTTCATTCTCTGGCTCATGAGCTTCACCCAACTTCATTATTCTCTGAAGATCAGAATCTGGAAGCTGCATCACCTCATCAACAAATCTGTAGATTGATCTTTTTACCTCTATCATTCCCCTAAAAACCTCAAACCATTGATCTTGATTGATGTAGAACCATGTAATAATTTCTCTTGAATCTTCTAGTGTGGTTGTAGGTTTGGTTTTCTTCTTGGGAGACTGTTGATGAGGAGGAGCTGGGTAAAAGGATTTGGACTCTTTGGGTGGGGACTAGGGAGGTCTAGGAGGGAGAGTGGAAGATTATTGGATAGAGGAAAGAGTGGATGAGGGAGTAGGCTTGGGTTTCTTTTGTTTTCTATCATCAATTTGAGTGTTTACCCTTTTCTTTGAGACTGTCTTCCCCAATCTCTCTTCCTCTTCCTTCTTGACTTTGACATATAAGGCTTGCAGGTTCATAAAGCTCATGGGACCTAGCCTCTTTCCACTCTCTCCTCTAGCCTTTAGGATGTCCATCATAACCTTCCTTTCTTCATGGGTTCTTATGTTGAATGCAATGGTCTTCTTGGTTTTCTTTTTGGCTTTTTCTTCTTCTTCAACCCTTTTCATATTTGCCAGTTGACCTTGTTGACCCGTGAAGGCTCTATATATTTCTTTATTTGATAATTTCTCAAGGTAGTCTGAATCCTCACCTTGAGAAATCAGAGCTTCAGTCCACTCCTCTCTCATATCTTTGGCTAGTTCAGAGTCAGTTATCCTGAACTTAGCCTCTTCTCTTCTCTTTCTTTCTTCTTCTTCTTCTTCTTCTTCTTTATTAAGTTGTTCCTACAGCTGAAGGGCTAGAGCTTCATCTTCTTTTAATTGTTCAGCTGCAGAAACTTTGATCTTTAAATTATCCAGTTGCCTAGCATGCAACTGGATCTGCTTTTCTCGGAGGAGTATGTCAGCTTTTCTTTCTTGGATCTTTTTAAGCTTGGCCATCTCCTCTTCCTCCCTTTCTCTTCTTCTATTCTCTTTTTCTTTATTTTCTTTCTCTATTGTTTCTTCTTCTTCTTCTTCTGTCAGAGGTGAGAGATGCTGTTGAGATCTCAGATTCAACTTCATTGGAAATCTGAGGAGCAAATAAAGTGGAAGGGACTTCATCACTCTCTTCCTTTTCCCATTCATTCCCATATGTAGCTTTAAAAGCCTCTTCGACATTCTGATCAGCCACTTTTCTTGACTCTGCTCCTGCATTCAGAATAACAGTTGGTGAGGAGGGAAGGGATAGATCTGAGTCAGAATCATCTATTGCAACCATCCCTCCTTTTCAAGAAAAGTTTTGATAATCTTGATCATTGCTTGACTTTCAAAGGAGTTGATGTTGCAGGTGTGTGTCCTGAGCTCAAAGACCTTATACAGGAAATCTGGATTGAGGAGCAGGATTTCTTGAATGTTGTTAATTTTGAAGGATGATCCATCACACAAGAAGAACTGAAAACCATAGGACCCAGTGCTTGACCATCCCTGCACTTCCAGGCCCCTGACCACTTCATTATAGAAGATCATCTCAAACATAGAACTTGTTCTTCTGTTAAAGCCCTGCTCCCTATCAATTCAAGTCTTGGAGCTAGTCTTTGTTTTGATATTCTTGAATACTCTGCAGTTGATGCATAAGCCAATTTAGTTGCTTCTTGAAGAAACCATTCAAACCAGGGCATATTATCCTCCATCAAGACGCATAATCTATCAATTGCAAGTTCTGCTGAGAGATCTGTGGAAGTGTTGATGCATCTTGTTAAGTACAGTTCAAGGACTTTAAGTAGATTCAATGTATTCCAATTCAGCTCTTCTATTCCACCAAATTCCCATCCAAACAAGAATCTCTCAGATAGACCATCATACCCCCAAGCTAGGATAGAGTCAAACTCAAGCTTATGTGTAGTCAGTGTGAATTGAGGGGCAATGGTCTGTCTTGATATACTTGCAGCAGCTGTCAATATGCTGAATGATAGAGGTTTGTCTTCATCTTCACTTTTATTTTCCAGGACCTCATCAACAGCTCTGACCACTTGTAGGTCCACATGGCTCTTCTACGGATCGCTCTCGTGATAAGACGTATTGTTAACGTGGAGTGCGGAATCCAACCGAATCAACAATTGTATACACAAAAGACAATAGAAATAATCACGTAAATAACATTCAAGCTTGTATTCCAACAATCATAGAGTTTATAGACTCAATCAGACAATTAGATCACTTATGTTCTACTTCTCTCTCTATTTTAATCCTCAAACTGACTATGTAACCTCTATATATAGACATTTGATCTGTATTAGGCGAACTTAACAAGTTCGCCTCTAACAGACTAAGCGAACTTAACAAGTTCGCCTCAGATAGACAAAGCGAACTTAACAAGTTCGCCTCTTTTAGACTAGGCCAACTTTCGCCTCTAGCATAACTTGTATAAAACACTTAGAACATTACACACAAAAACATAAAGACATTAGATCTAAACTATTACAAAGCTTTTGTCATTACAAACTATGTCCTAACAAACTCCCCCTTGATAATAGCTTGATCTTCAGTCTTCAGTCTTTATAATGAGCTTTTCCAATTATCCGGTAATCTGCTACCTGCATGCACTCCTTGTCTTTTACATGTCTCCAACACTCTCTTATACTGCAATCCTTGTTCTCTCCATTCATCAGTGAACATGATCTCATTCTTTCTCAACGTTCTCTGATCTTTCTTTGAAAAATTGATAAGATTCATTGCATCATTGAAACATACAATGACCTTATTATCTTTGTCTTCAATCCTTGCTTCACCAGTATTAACATCAACATACCACCATTTCATATTCCAAAGAAAATCTTGAGGAAACTTCTTCAACGGTATATTGTGTACATCACGTACTTGTTTGAACTTGTACTTCTATGATTAACGTAAGTAGGGTATTGACGATCACCCTCAGCATTTCCAGTAGGATCATTGTCTTCATCATCCTTTCTTTGAATGGACTCAGTGTGACACATATCATGGATCCTTAACTCCCCCTGAGTGTCAAGACTCTCAACAAGTTTGGATACCAATGCTTGCATGTCAGCAATCTGCTTGGCTTGAGTCTGAATCACCAGTTGTCTTTGAGAATCAGTAGACACAAGAGTATCCACCTGTGTTTGTAAAGTAAGCACTTGAGATTCAAGGAAAGTAATCCTCTCAGAATCAGAAGGCTTTGAAGGACCAGCTACAGATTGAAGAACCGAAGGACTTGGAGTAATCACTAGAGGAACAGGAGTTATAATAGGAGATGAATCTTTAGACCTTGGAGGTGTAACTATTAAGGAAGCAACAAAATTAGCATCCTCTACACCATGTGAAGAATGAGCAGCAACAATTGATCAGACATAAGCTTCTGAGCTTTAGGATCCGGATTGAAATCACTATCAGTATCAGAACTCTCATCCACCAATGTTCTTTTTCCAAGTACTGATCCGGAAGGAGGATCCCGAACAGACTTCCGTCTTGGTCTTCTGGCTTGACATTTAATACGTTTGCCAGCATTTGCCAATGGTATTTTAGCTAACCTCTCATAATGATCTGAACAAAAAATCTCTAGACGCATCAGAGTCAGTTTCTTCAGACACAGGCAAAACTGTGTCACTTGAACTGGAACTCGAATCATTCTCTGTCACCACATTCCCTTCAGCTTCATGAATGGGTGAGTTGACAGCATCATCAACAAAATCATCCATATTCATCCCTAGGTCTTGTTCATGTTCTTGAACGACCTCTTCTTGAACAGGTTCATTAACAGGTATATCGACCTGAGCTTGTTGAATAAGAACTTGTTCTGGAATAGGAATTGGTTGTTGTACTGGAACGTGTTGTAGTTGAGGAACTTGTACAGGTTGTTGTGGTTGTTGTACATTCTGACCATGTCCTTGAGCCAACTCTTCAGGATGAAACCAGTTGTCATCTGGTGGTTCAACATAATCAGGATTGATTAAGTGACCAAATAATGGAGTTTATGTTAGGACATAGTTTGTAATGACAAAAGCTTTGTAATAGTTTATATCTTATGTCTTTATGTTTTTGTAATGTAATAATGTTATAAGTGTTTTATGCAAGTTATGCTTGAGGCGAACTTGTTAAGTTCGCCTAGTCTAACAGAGGCGAACTTGTTAAGTTCGCTTAAGTCTATCTGAGGCGAACTTAATAAGTCCGCTTAGTCTGTTAGAGGCGAACTTGTTAAGTTCGCCTAATGCAGATCAGTAGTTTATATATAGATGTTCATAGAGTCAGTTTGATATTAGACAGAATCGATAATAGAGTTGAACGATTGAGTCTGTAAACTCTATTGAGAATTGGAATATAAACTTGAATGTTATTTACTTGATTGTCGATATTGTCTTTTGTGTATGCAATCGTTGATTCGTTGGATTCCGCACTCCAAGTTAACGACACGTCTTATCACGAGAACGATCTGTAGAAGTGCCATGAGGACCTATAAGTGGTATCAGAGCTTTTGCTCTTGATTCTTGGTGATTTGAGATGGTTTTGTATGCAAATTGTCAAGAAATTCATCATCTTTGACATTTTCATTTCCATGGAGTTTTCAAGCTTAATTTGGTTCTGATTTGGTGTTTTGGAAGAGGATTTTGAAGAAATTGATCCGATAGAAAGGTTCTAATTGAGAAATTACACAATCCTACGGTTTGATTTTGATTAATTCCTTCAAATCAGTGAATTATGAAGATTTTTGGTGATTCTTGGTTCGCGGTTTCTGGTTGAACTGTTCTTGATTTTGAATCTGCTGAAGCAAGCGAACTTGCTGATTTTGTGTGCAGGCGAACTTGTCAAGTTCGCTTCTCACAAATTAAGCGAACTTATTTTTAGGCGAACTTAATAAGATTTTCTGGTTTCTGGTTTAAGCGAACTTATTAAGTTCGCTTCATATTAAATTCGCTTGGGTATCTCAGAAGTGAACTTATTATCAGATAATAATTATCTTCGCCTAAGGGTAGTGAGTGTTCAACACTTGGAAATTTTTTAGAAAAATGGCAAATATGGTACAAGTAACGAATATGTTCAATTATGATAATGAGATTGGTACATCTCAAAAACCACCAAAGTTGTTGAATCTTGTTGATTATTCTAATTGGAAAGATAGGTTTGATCAGTTCGTATCTTTTACCGATACCAGTCTATGGATTCCTACTTTAGAAGGTTATACGCATCCGACTTATTCGTGGATGGGACAGGATAATGTTCCAAAGCCGGTATCAGCGTTATCGACTGAAGAAAAGTTGTTGTTTGATAGAGAAAAGAAAGCGATGACAAGTATTTCGATGTATCTTCCGAAGGAAATATATCACAGTTTCAAACAATTCAAGTCTTCTCAACAACTATGGGAAGCATTACAGAAAAGATGTGAAGGCAGTTTGGATGTGAAGAAGAGTAGAAAAGAGCTACTGAAGAAGCAATTCTTGGTCTTCAAACATTTTCAAAATGAATCCTTGGATTATCTTGTTACCAGATTCTATCATCTGCTTAGTGAACTGTCAAGTGCTTCTGTGGTGTATGAAACTGAAGAAATTAATGATAAGTTCTTGGAGGCATTACCATCAAAATTTGATGTGTATACGATTTTGATCAAAGAAAATATCAAGTACAAAACCATGTCTCTTGAAGAAGTTCTTGGGAAGATTCAATTGCATGACCTGAATATGAAGACGAAGGAGACTAACATGGAGCATATCCAGGATCCTTCAATGTATTTTGCCAAGACTTCTGGTAAAACAGGTACAAGAGTTGCATTCTTTTCTGGCGATGCTCAAGATTCTTCTAATGATCAGTGTTCTAGAGTTCCTATTCATTCTGGTCATTCTAATCATTCTGGATTTTCTGTGACAACAGCTTCTACATCTTCTGGATCTCATATACATCAAAAGGTTGCTGATGATTATCTAGCTATGTTTTCCTCATTCATGGCTTCGTATGAGAATTTTATTGGAGGGAAAATTAATGATCCTAAGGTTATTGAAGAAGATTTCAGACAGATTGACCCTGTTGATCTGGAAGAAATGAACATCCAATGGAATATGGCCATGTTGATGCGTCAAGCAAAGGATATCTTGAAGAAAACTGGCAGAAAGTATATTGGATCTAATAGTCGATCACCCATGGGATTTGATAAATCCAAAGTGCGTTGTTATAACTGTCAAGAGTATGGTCACTTTGCTAAAGAGTGTGTGAAGCAAAAGGTTGAGTTTGATTCTTAGAAGAAGCAGAATAATTTTCAGAATAATCGTAATCAATCACATGGTTCATCTGGAAATTCAAATCATGCATCTGCATCATCGGCATTGGTTGCACAAAACGATGAGAACTATGACTGGGATATTCATCTGGAAGATTTAGTGGGTGCTGTAAGTTAAGCCTTTGTAGCAGAAATTCATTCTGCAAAAATTAGAAGAGGTGACTGATGATGACAGTTCGAGTGATGGTTCAAGTTTGGGCTCAAGTGATGGTTCGAGTGATGGTGAAAGTACGCAGATTGTTGATGAAGAGATAGAACAAGAGCAGAATATTGATTCTGATGTTGCATTAGGTGTTGTTGAAGATGATATTGTTCTAACACAAAATGCTTCAGATGGTGCTGATTCAGAGAATATTCCCATTGCCAAAGTTTTCATGGCAGACATGTCTGATCCGTCAAAGGTAAAAGACTCTGTTTGTGATATTTACTGTTCTAACTGCATTATTGTTAAAGATAAATTGCAAAAGGTCATGGATGATAACACAAACTTGATTTGTGATATGAAATCGATGCATTCAGTTAATCAGAAACTGAAAGATAATGATAAATTGTGCATCCATAGAATTGAGTCTTTTAAAAGAGACTTAAATTCTCTGGGATTGAAATATAAAGAACAAGCTTATCATCTGGATATGGCTTATGCTGAAATAGAAAAATGAACTGAAGTTGTTTCTCAAAACAATAAAGAAATTTCTGACAAAGAGTCTGTGGTGATCAAACTTTATAGAAAGTTGGAAAATTTTACAAATTCTTCGGTTGTTTTGGATTATTTTAATTCAAATGCTGATCCTACTAAGCGGGTGGCTGGTATTGGATTTGTTCCTCCACCATTTAATGCAAATTATGTGGTTGAACCTGAAATCATACAAGAAGAAGAAATAGATCCAAAAACAGTATTGAAAGTGAACCCGGTAACTGGTGAGGATATGGTTTATGAATCTGATTCGGAGGATGAGTAATTTGATGAGAAGAAGGTCGAAGGTATTCCAAAAGAGGTGAAACTTGATAAACCAACAGTTGTAAAAACTGTTACCCATGATAGATGCATTCTGACTGAACCTGATGAGGTGAAAGTTGTTACATCTAAGCTTTCCCCAATTTTACAGTCAAGTGGTTTTGTCGCTGCTGGTTATCAAAAGGTGCATTCATCAAAGGTGCCTACACATGCTTATGTTCCAAAGAAGACAGTAAACTGTTCTGGAAAAACTTCTGAAGCTTATTCCTCTGATGGCTCCTCAAATTCAAAGAATTCTTCTTACTTTAGAACTTTTAAAGAGAGAAGAGTTTATTTTCATTGCAACGAAGCTGGTCACATTCTGGTCAATTGTCCTTGTAAGAAACAGGGCAAATTGAAGACTGTTCCTTCACAACCAAAAGTGGTGAAGATTCTGAAAAGAACAGATGAGGGAAAGTTATCATTTAGTTTGGAGAAAAATACGTCCTGTCGATATTTTGTTAAATCCTCTGGATTTAAACAGCAGGATAAATTGAACTCTAAATCATTTATGTGTCAAGTGAAACTTGAGATTCCTCATGTTAGAATTTAAAAAGATTCTCAATCTGAAGTTAAATTGTCTAGACCACAAAGGAGAAGACGAAACAGAAAATTGAAGAAAATTTTGAAAACATCTGAATCTGATAATAAAATATCAAATAATGTTTTTCAAAATAATCAAAATGTATCTCCTTTGAAAAATTCTGTTGGTAAAACTTCTATTCCAAAGGTTAATGATAACATTGATTATGAATTACTAGAAGTTGTTTATTTTGATCAATCTGGACGACCCAAGACCACAATGGCTTGGGTTCCTATTTCTAACTGATTTTCGTTGTTTATGTAGGGACAACCAAGGAGGACTATCAACAATACATGGTATGTGGATAGTGGTTGCTCTCGACATATGACAGGGAATATCAGATTGCTTGAAGATGTTAAAAATATTGATGGAGGTTATGTCGCTTTTGCGGGGAATAAAGGCGGGTACATAACTGGACAGGGTACTTTAAAGAATGATAAAGTCAAATTTGAGAAGGTGAATTATGTGGAGCTGCTTGAACACAATCTTTTGAGTGTATCACAAGTTTGTGACAAGAAGTTTTCGTTCCATTTCAATGATGCTGAGTGTTATATCTTGAAACCTGGTTTTGTTATTCCTGACGAATGGATTCTCATGAAGGCCCTAAGGAGAAATGACACGTATGTCCTTGACATGAGTGTCGCTACTACAACGGATTCAATTCCTACATGTTTACTCTCCAAGGTGTCGGAATCAGATTCTATTTTGTGGCACAGGAAGCTAGCTCACATCAACTATCGGAAGATGAACTATATTGTTAAGAATGATCTGGTTCTTCGTATTCCGAAGATGAAATTCTCAGTTCCTGATGATTGTATTCCTTGCAAGAAGGGGAAACAACGGAAGAAATCACACAAATCTAAATCGAAGAATTATATCGTAACTCCTTTGGAGCTGCTGCATATGGATTTGTTCGGTCCGATTAGTATCATGAGCATTGGTGGAAAATCGTACTGTTTGGTAGTAACGGATGATTTCTCCAGATTTTCGTGGGTTAAGTTTCTTTCTTGTAAAGCTGAAGCCACTGAGTTGGTACAATACTTAATCCTGGGTTTGGAGAATTTGTTCAATTGAAAGGTCAAAAGAATTAGGAGTGAGAATGGAAGCGAGTTTAAGAATAGCAAGATGGGCTTATTCTGTCTACAAAAGGGAAGTCATCATGAATTCAGTGCGCCATATGTTCCTCAACAAAACGGTGTTGCTGAACGAAAGAACAGGACGTTGGTTGAAATGGCACGCACGATGCTTGCAGATTCTAAGCTTCTAGTTACTTTTTGGGCTGAAGCTGTGAATACTGCGTGTCATATTTTGAACAGTGTCTTGACCGTAAAGCGACACAACAAGACTTGCTACGAATTGCTGAATAATCGAAAGCCGAATCCGGATTATTTACTACCTTTTGGTAATCCTTGCACCTGTTGAAAGTTCGAGATGTTCCAACAAAATTCAGTGCTAAGGCTATTGAAGGGATTTTTCTAGGGTATGTTGCTAATTCGACTACCAAGAGGGTTTATAACAAAGAGACGCGCCAAGTTGAAGAATGGTTCCATATTGACTGTTCAAATTGGTCTTTACCTCAAATGGCGATTGGACCAGATTGGGCATTTGATTATGAAAACTTATTCAAGTCTTTTTATTTACCTTCTGATATTTCTCCTGATGACGCTGTTGTTCTCTATGATTCATGTTAGGATACACAGCACAATGGCTTTCTTCCAAATGCAGTTCCACATTCATCGGTTCCATCTACTTCTGCTCCCGATCCTAATGTTGCTTCTTGTTCGGGGCCACAATATTCGAAGAGTGAGGAAGACAATGCTATTTTTCAAGATTCTTTTGCTGATCATTTGTTGGGTGATGATCCATTACCTTCGACACAGGATTCGGGGGAGATTCCTACAAATTTAGACTCGGAAATTCCATTTAATCATGACTTGTCTTATCAATCTGATACAACTCATGTTGAAGTGTTGGCGGTTCCTGAGGTCGCTTCCATCAAGGAACTCAAAAATCATCCCGTGACAAATATTATCAGAAATTTGCAGGATGGAGTGAAAACGCGTTCTATTGTTGACAATACTGGTTTGTATACATGTATTAAAGATTCTGGTGTTCTTGATGATTGCTCACATTCATGTTTTATTTCTCAGGTCCAACCCAAAAATGTTGAAATGGATTTAAATGATAACAATTGGATAGAGGCTATGCAGGAAAAACTTGCTCAGTTTTACAAACTTAAGGTTTGGAATCTTGTAGATCTTCCGAAGGGTGTATATCCGATTGGTACTAAATGGGTGTTTAAATGTAAGAAAGACGATCGAGGTGTCGTGGTAAGAAACAAGGCAAGATTAGTTGTCTAGGGCTTCAATCAACAAGAGGGAATTGATTACACCGATGTTTATGCGCCTGTTGCGAGGCTTGAAGTTATACGGCTGTTTCTAGCTTTTGCTTCTTATAAAGGTTTTAAGGTGTTTCAATTGGATGTGAAAAGTGCGTTTTTATATGGTAAGGTCAAGGAGGAAGTTTATGTTTGTCAGCCGCCGGGGTTTGAAGATCCACCTAATCCGAATATGGCTTTCAAGCTTGATAAGGCCCTCTATGGTCTTCATCAGGCTCCTTGAGCGTGGTATGAAACTTTGTCCGCACATCTTTTGGCAAATGATTTTGTTCGTGGCAAGAGTGACTCGACCTTATTCATAAAGAAATCATGGGGAGATTACCTACTGGTGCAGATATATGTGGACGATATTATTTTTGGCTCAACAAATGAAGGGTTATGCAAAGATTTTGAGAGTGTAATGAATTCGAAGTTTGAAATGTCAGCTATGGGAGAGTTATCATTTTTCTTAGGCTTACAAGTAAATCAAAAGGAAGATGGTTTCTTTATTCATCAGTCCAAGTATGTCAAAGACATCTTGAGCCGGTTCAAGATGGAGGACTGTACCCCATATGATAATCCGATTCCATTCAATCATAAGTTGAATTCTGACCCGGATGGAAAAGATGTGGATTGTCGACTTTACAGAGAAATGATTGGATTGTTCGCTGTGTGCATCTGTTCCAGATTCCAGGCAAAACCAAAATAATCTCACTTAATAGCTGTAAAAAGAATCTTTCGTTATTTGAAAGGAAAACAAAGATTGGGACTATGGTATCCACATGGTTCTAACTTTGATTTCAATGCTTATACTGATTCTGATTTTGGTGGTTGTTGTTTGGACAGGAAATCTACAACAGGTGGTTGCCAGTTCTTGGGTAATCGACTTGTTTCCTGGCAATGCAAAACGCAAACCACAGTCTCCATATCTACATGCGAAGCAGAATACATCGCTGCTGCAAGTTGTTGTTCACAGATCCTGTGGATACAACAACAATTAAGAGATTACGGTTTGAATTTCACAAGAACCCCTATGCTTATTGATAATAATGCTACAATGTCTATAACTAATAATCCTGTTAAGCACAGTAAAACAAAGCACATTGAGATTAGATATCATTTTATTCGTGATTGTGCAGAGAAAAGGTTGATTGAGCTGGTAAAGGTTCACACTGATTATACTTTTGCTGATTTGTTTACCAAGGCATTTGATCGTACCAGGTTTGAATTTCTAATCAAAATGATAGGTATGATCAATCCCGAATAAAAGTTTTTCAAAATCAGATTATCATAGAAAATTTTGTTTTTAATTTCTTTTATTGCTTTATTACATTTCTACATTTTAAAATTTCAGTCAAAAAGTTCTTAATTTATAAAAAGTCAAAACAAATTAAAAAATATAAATTTTGACATCATTTGAAGTTAGAGAAGAAATGATAGTACATCAGTGATTAGTTCATTTCACACGACCTTAGTAGACCTTTGATATATGTTTGATTAAACTAAGTTGATTTGATCTAAATTTCAAAGTCTGCTTAAATGAGAAATAATAGTGTTGTGCATGCTCTAATCTTGATAATTTGTTTTCAAATTTGTGTATGAATTTTGAAACTTAAGTTGTCAATAGACTAGAAGCGTTTTGAAACTAATAGTAGTGTGAAAATTAAATATGATATGATTACATCTATGATTTGAATCCATTATATGCCTGGGTGTGTGTGTGTAAAAGATCATTATCAAATAAAGAATATATAGTTTTAAGAATTTCATGAGACCAATATCGAATTATGTCTTTAGCACAATCTCTTTCAGTTCACATTACTGCCCATGCCTCGAAAAACATGAAATGTTTTGTTGAACTAAGATATGCTTTCAAAATCTGTTGAAACAAATATTCGCCCTTGGATCAGTTAGATATATCATCTAGTCTTACTCCATTGAATCTTATCCAGATAATAGTTGAATCCTCATACCTGAATCTGTTGATTCTCATTATACAACCAATTCATTAGAATCTTCTGATTCTGAATCATCATGATTCTTATATCCTTTGTGATCTGCTTTTATTCTTGTGCTAAATGAGATAATTTCATCTTGGAAATTGATCTAATCTTAAAATAAATTGTATATGTCTTGAAGATAGTGCAAATTATATTTCTGTTTGGCATATATGTGAGGTACATGATGTTTTTCATCTAAATGGTATTAAATCACATGAATTTGAAGAATAAACGCTTATAGTTTCAAATCATATAATATTGACAAATTTAAGAATTCATGCTTTATATTACAAACTCGGTATGAATAAAAGAGCATTTCATAACCTGATCCTATTTACATTGAAATTTATCGCGTATCATTTCAAATATTATCGGTATAAATTGATTGATTTATAAAATACTGAAAAAGATACATGGAGTACAAAATGAGTTGGATTGTTTCATATCATATGTAAAATGTGTAATGAACTACTCAGATACTGATATGATCTTCTTACTCATGATGTTCATTCAAAAATATGTGATTTCATTTTGAATAGATAAAAATCCAAAAATATGTGTTTCAGTTTGTACAGATAAAAATAAAAAAATATGTGATTCCGATTGTATAGATAAAATTCAAAAAAAAAAAAAATTTATTTTCCATGAAAATTTTAATCTTTATTAAATTGTTCGGAATTGGATCAAATACATGCTGCTGACGGAAGTTCAAGAAGTGACGGATTGAAAGTAGGTAAAAATTTGTTCAAGTGAAATGTTGAAGGTATTAAGTTCGCCTAAATCTGGAGAAGCGAACTTAATATGTTCGCCTAAAATTGGTAAAGCGAACTTATTATGTTCGCCTAGGGCTTGTTAAGCGAAGTTAACAAGTTCGCCTAACTAAGCGAACTTAATCTGTATAAGGGTGTCCAGGCGAACTTATTCACTTCATCGTCTCCACAGCTAAATCGAACTTGTCTGACTTGTCAAAATTTTTTTGAAATTTCAAATTACGTGGTTGTTGAGTTGTTAATCGGTTCATTCTAGATCGAAATTGAATTGCGAACATAACTAAGGTAATTTCATTGATTTTCGTCCGTTAAATTGAGAGGAAATTAAGGTTTTTGTCTCGGTTCTCATCCCGTGATTGATTTTGACCTAAATGTGGATATACCAGTTTTAAATCTTGAAATTGATCATTGTTTTTGACTTAGTAACACTAATCGAGTTCTGTCCAACGCTTATTTCAGGATTTTCACACGGATTGAAAGATTTTTGATTTATGAGTTTGAATTTGATACAACAGACAGTTCAGGCGAACTTGTTAAAGCGAACTTGTTCGCCTCTTGAAACACTAAGCGAACTTATTAAGTTTGCCTAGGGGTCAGAAGGGTTTTGGACTTGTCAAAAATTTTGTGTGTTTGAAATTTAAAAAAAAAAAATTTTGTTTTGTTTTTTGTTTCAATTTTTTTTTCTTTCGTGTTGTTTGTGTTTGTTATTTGTCTAATATGTTTGTTGTCCAAATATTTTTCAGATGGCTCGTCGTGTCGAATACAAGCATAACCAGGTGGAATTGTTAGATCCTAATTGTTAGATCCTAACATGTCCGAGGCCGTAAACTTTCAAGGGATTATTGGATTTCTGAACCGCTCACGACTTCGTGTCGCATTATCTGCCGATCCATACATCAGTCTGGTGTATATTCAATAGTTTTGGGACACAGTTCATTCAGATACTGACGTAGAACCTCATGTTCTTCGTGCCACTATCAACAATACGGAGATTGCTATATCTGAAGAAACTATTCGTGTTGCTCTTGCATTAGGTGGTGTTGCTGAAGATCCTATATCATATCCTAATCCTTTGATCATGGGATGCTTTCAGAGGATGGGTTATCGTGGAAAACCGAATGATACACAAGCACGTAAAGGTGGTTTGGTGGGTGAATGGAGATACTTCATGCATGTGATTATTCAATGTCTCTCTCCTCGTAAAGCTGGTACAGATGGCTTAAAGACTGCTCTTCAAGCGGCAATGATAGCTTTGACATTGAACAAGCGCTTCAATTTTGCAAGATATATCTATCGGGAGATGGTTATGCAAATCACACCTGCTGAAGGTCAAGGATTCCTTATGTATCCTCGGTTAATCCAGATGATTCTGAATCATATTCTTCCTGATCTCCCACAGCATCCGATTAGATTAACTTTGACGCCGATTTCCAAGCGTATCTTTACAGATTGCCCTAAGGTGAAACAACATAATCAAGCGTTGATTCCTGTTAATACTCCATTGTTTGGTCACTTAATCAATCCTGATTATGTTGAACCACCAAATGACAACTGGTTTCATCCTGATGAAATAGCTCAAGAACAAGGTCAAAATGTTCAACAACAACAACAACAACCACAACAACCTATTCCACAAGTACAAGTTCCACAACAACAAGTTCCCATACAACAACAAATTCCTATTCAAGAACAAGTTCCAATTCCACAAGCTCAGGTTGATATACCTGTTAATGAACCAGTTCTAGAAGAGGTCGTTCATGAACATGAACAAGTTCTAGGGATGAATATGGATGACTTTGTTGATGAGGCTGTGAACTCGCCTATTCATGAAGCTGAAGGGAATGTGGTGACAGATAATGAGTCGAGTTCTAGCTCAAGTGATACTCTACCTATTTCTGAAGAAACCGATTCTGATGAGTCTAGAGATTTTCCATCAGATCATTATGAAAGGTTGGCTCGTATACCATTGGCTAATGCTGGTAAACGCCTTAAATCTACAGCCAAAAGACAAAGACATAAGTCCGTTCGGGATCCTCCTTCCGGATCGGTACTTGGAAAAAGAACATTAGTAGATGAGAGTTCTGACAGTGATTTTACTCTGGATCCTAAAGCTCAAAAGCTTATGGCTGCTTCAATTGCTGCTGCTCAATCTTCACAAGATGTAGAGGATGCTACGTTTGTTGCTTCCTTGATTGTCACACCTCCAACTTCTAAAGAACAATCTCCAGTTCAAACTTCTGTTCCTCCTGTGATTATTTCTACTCCCAGTACTTCAGTGCCTCAATCTTCAGCTGGTCCTTCTAAGCCTTCTGATTCTGATACGATTACTTTCCTTGAATCTCAAGTGCTTGCTTTATAAACTCAGGTGGATACTCTTGTATCTACTGATACTCAACGACAACAGGTGATTCAGACTCAAGCTACGCAGATTGCTGCTATGCAGGCATTAGTGTCCAAACTTGTTGAGCGTCTTGACGCTCAGGGGGAGTTAAGGATACGTGATGCATGTCACACTAAGTCTATTCAACGACATGATGATGAAGACAATGATCCTTCTGGTAATATTGAGGGTGATCGTCAATACGTTGACGTTAATCCTATATCTAAGGTTTAGGGGGAGTCGACATCACAATCAATTGATGGAAACAAAGATACTTCTGGAGTTAATGAAGAAGAAATCTTATTATTGGAGTTCTTTGCAGAGTCTGAGGAGGAAGAAGCTGAAAAGATAGCATGTCTTGATGATATTGATGAATTATTCAATGATATGGAAGATGATGTGTCAGATACTGAGATAGAAGAAGGAGAGATAATGGAGATAGAAATAGAGAAAAGTCAAGATAAAGTGATTTATGAAGGATGTGATGGTCTCAATGTCCCTTATAACTTCATCCAAGATGATGTTATTCCTGAGTTTAATTATGAAGGAGCAACAGATTCTATGGACTCATTTGAAGACATCACACTGCCTGAAGATACTGCTGATTCTAAGATTGATACTGATGATGAAAACATTCAGTCCAATAAAGATGCTGAAGCTGATACTACTCACACTGAGTCTCCAAAGGTGAATGAAGAACCTGGGATGTACAGAAATACAGTTATGACCAGATAACAGTGGAGAGAAGTTGTAAATAGCTAGATGAAGGTGCTACCCAAGTCTTAAGCACAACATGCTCAGAAAGAAAACTATGTGAATAAAGAGAGGTGTGTAGGAAGAATCATAAGTTGGTTTTATGATAATGACACAAAGTTATTTGCTATTAAAAGATATGATGGTGTTTAGTACTTAAAGTCGAGGATCAAGTATTTCAATACCTTGCCAAGGTGTGAAATGAATGGTCTAGCTTCAAAGCCACTTATTAATAGATCCAAGATTGGTTTAGCTGATGTGATAGCAAATCTGATCAAGAGAGAAGGTGGTTCAGGGAAGTATGAATTCAAAAGACTAGGAAAGTGACCTGACTTTCCCTGGAAGTACAAATTCAAACCAGTACGTGCTGTACACAAGATACCATTGAAGAAGATTCCTCAAGATTTCCTTGGGAATATGAAATGGTGGTATGTCGATGTTAATACTGGTGAAGCAAGGATTGAAGACAAAGATAATAAGGTCATTGTGTGTTTCTATGACGCAATGAATCTTATTAATTTTTCAAAGAAAGATCAGAGGACATTGAAAAAGAATGAGATCATGTACACTGATGAATGGAAAGAACAAGGATTGCAGTACAAGAGAGTGTTGGAGATATGTAGAAGATATGGAGTGCATGCAGGCAGCAGATTACCGGATAATTGGAAGAGCTCATCATGAAGACAGAAGACTGAAGATCAAGCTATTGTCAAGGGGGAGTCCGTTAGGACATAGTTTGTAATGACAAAAGCTTTGTAATAGTTTAGATATTATGTCATTATGTTTTTGTAATGTAATAATGTTCTAAGTGTTTTATGCAAGTTATGCTAGAGGCGAACTTGTTAAGTTCGCCTAGTCTAACAGAGGCGAACTTGTTAAGTTCGCTTAAGTCTATCTGAGGCGAACTTAATAAGCCCGCTTAGTCTGTTAGAGGCAAACTTGTTAAGTTTGCCTAATGTAGATCAGTAGTCTATATATAGATGTTTACAGAGTCAGTTTCATATTCAACAGAATCGATAATAGAGTTAAACGATTGAGTCTGTAAACTCTATTGAGAATTAGATCATAAGCTTGAATGTTATTTACTTGATTGTCGATATTGTCTTTTGTGTATGCAATCGTTGATTCGTTGGATTCCGCAGTCCGAGTTAACGACACATCTTATCACGAGAACGATCTGTAGAAGTGCCATGAGGACCTACAGTTTGAACAGGAATCAACGCTGCATTCTGTTGTTTTACCTTAGTGTAATATGTAAAAATTCTCTTTGACATCGGAGTCAATGTTAAACGAATAGGATGCTGTGGGAGATCAGGAATAAGATGATTCAGAATCATTTGGATGAACTGAGGATACATAAGAAATCCTTGACCTTCAGCAGGAATTATTTGCATAACCAATTCCCGGTAAATATAAAGAGCAAAGTTGAACCGCTTGTTCAATGTCAAAGCCACCATAGCAGCTTGTAGAGCACTCTTTAACCCATCAGTACCAGCTTTTCTAGGAGATAAGCATTAGATAATCATGTGCATGAAGTACCTCCATTCACCAACCAAACCACCCTTACGAGCTTGTGTATCATTAGGTATTCCACGGTAACCCATCCTCTGAAAACATCCCATAATCAATGTGCCAAGATATGACATAGGATCATCAACAGCACCACCTAAAGCAAGAGCAGCACGAATAGTCTCTGACGATATGGCAATCTCCGTATTGTTCACAGTAGCACGAAGATTATGAGGTTCTACGTCTGTATCTTGATGTACTGTGTCCCAAAATTGCTGAATATACACCAAGCTGATGTATGGATCTGCAGATAAGGCTACACAGAGACGTGAACGATTTAAGAACCCAATAATTCCTTGAAAATTAACGGCCTCCGACATGTTAGGATCTAACAGTGCCACCTGGTTATGTTTGTATTCTACACGAAGAGCCATCTGAAAAGTATTTGGACAACAAACACATTAGACAAATAATAAACACACACAACAAGAAGTAAAAAAAATTTCAAACACAAAAAAAAATTTCACAAGTCCAAAATCCCTCAGAGCCCCTAGGCAAACTTAATAAGTTCGCTTAGTGTTACAAGAGGAGAACTTGAAAAGTTCGCCTCTAGCATAACTTGTATAAAACACTTAGAACATTACATACAAAAACATAAAGACATTAGATCTAAACTATTACAAAGCTTTTGTCATTACAAACTATGTCCTAACACCACTAACTTCCAATCCTTAGAAATATCTTCCTCTTCATCTACCGAGTCTGGCAAGTCATGGATTTGAAATCAGGCTTGAAGAGTGTACTTTGAAATGCATCCTGCTCTTGTATCTAGTCATCAAGACTGTCCTGGTCATCTTCAACAGTAACTATCTCCCCATTTTTGGTTGCATCAGTGCCTAAGGTTTCATCTGTTTGAGTTCCCACTGATACATGGGAAGGAGTAGTCACAGGTGGGCATTTATAGCCTTTCACCAGAAGTAATGATAGCCCCTTCCATATTCACTCTATCATCACTCCCAGAGTGAACCTTCTAGGGTTATGAACTTGGGCTGGGTACTTTGGCAGGCAAGTCAATCAGTACCTCATAGATAGTGGCAGTTAAAGAAGTTACATCATCTTGACATGGTGCCTCTGTACTTAAGTTCAAAGAAACAGAAGAGTGTATAGGCTCAAGGGGTTGTTCTATGGATCCGGGATGTGATTCTGATCCTAATAGAGGGCCCGAGAGACAAGAATAGAAGGAGTCTTCTTGCTCCTTTTTCTTTTTCTGGTAAAACTTGCCTCAACTGGGGACCTGTGTTCCAGTTGTGCTTCCAAAACTGGTGTAAGTATTTGGTGTGCCTGTGCACTCTCAATAGGATGCACATGGATTCGAACAATGGAAGCATATTGATGTTCAGGCTTTGAAGTGGAGGGTGTGGGATCAGTATCAGCTTGGATTGCTGAACTGTCCCCCTGGGTACTTTGTATGCTTATCATTGTAGATAGCAATGGAACATTGACCTCTGAGAACTTTTTGTAAACAGTTCTCATGCTTTGAAAAATGTTGTTTTTATGCCCCAACATCAGGTAGATTCTTACAGGTTTTGATAAATCTTTTAGTTCAGTATTGAAAACCTCCTTCAAGAACCTTGTGTACATAAAAAAATGCCTGTTTTGCACCTTCCTGAAGGTTATATCTCAAACCTTCAAATATTGGATGTGCAAAATTAAATCCTTGGCCAGTAATCATACCATGGACAATAGAGGCGAGAGCAGAACTCACTTGATGCCATCCACTTCTCTTTTCTAATATGCATTGAAGAAGAGTGTGGCAGAGAAACTTCCATGGAGGACCCATCAGCACCTTCTCAATGGTGTACTCGTTTTGATTTCCAGTGTACCCTATGGATACAAAGGTTCTTTGTAGGTCCCCGAGTGTCTTGGATCGATACGTGTGGGTGAGTGACTAGTTGGACCAGGTGCGGAATGACCGTGACTAGGTAGAGAATCAAACAACACAAAGTAAACCGACAAAGAAATCATTTTAAAGTTCCGTCTATTATAAACTTGAACGGTTACATAGAGAAAATACTGAGTGCAAAATGTCTACGTACATATCTTCTGTCAACCTATTCTATTTATACTAGACCTGATCTCTGCGCACTTAACAAGTGCGTAGGGCAAATTGTTCATGCGTACTTAGCAAGTGCGCACGGAAGTAATTCCTGCGCAAATGCGAAGTGCGCAAAACACTTAGAGAAATACAACAAGAACATGCATTAGAAATTACAACTCGATAACTAATACATACAAACACTAACATACAAAGACTAATAGATACAAGACAAGTATAATAAGCTAAGACACTATCCAGAGTGTTTGTCACACAAAAGTGCATCAACAAACTTCCCTTTGACAACAGCTCTGGATTGTCTTCGGTCTTCACTGCTCCCCAGCTTTAGCTTCCATCTTCTTGTTGTAGTCAAGGTAGAACTTGATCACCTTGTCGTATTTAGAAGCAAGGAACTTTGTCCACTCATCCGTGTACATGCAGTACCTGTCAGCTAGTGCCTCCAGATCTTTCACAGAGAAGTTTATGAAGCAGACTTCATCAAACACTCTGATCAGTTCCCTTGGCACTAAGCTTCCACTATCGGACCACGCGTTTCCAATCACCACTGCCTCGCCTATTTTAGGATCTACGTACCAGTACCATATATTACCGAGGATATCCTGAGATAACTTGCTCAAGGGAATCTTGGTTTCACATAGCACTGGCTTGTATACCACTTTCTTTAAGCTTTTCTTAGTCACAGGATGTCTAGCGTTCTTGTCCCTGGCTCGCTTGGGCACTTGAGGCTTAGAAATTTCGAATTTCCCAGATCTTACCTCTCGCTGTAGAACCTGCCACAAACCCATCGCTACTGCGTTATTTGAGTGACCCAGCAGCTCTCGGTTTACTAGGTTCACGAGGTCGTATCTAGGCAAGGAGTAGAAAGCTTCGCTGGTTGGTTTCAAGTTTTGAACACCCTCAGCTCGCTTGATTGCAAACGACTTCTTATCCTCGTCAAACCTCACAGCTAAGATCATCCTGTTCGCTCCGTGTTCGTCTATGATTGAAATCCTTTGCAAGACCGGAGCCCGATCCTTCGCTGAACTTGCAGGCATATGTTTGTCTTTTTTTGCCTCTGGATCCACAGGTGTAGGGTCGGCAGGGGAGGCTTCAGTCTATGCCTCAACAGTACTAGCAGGCTCGACTGAACCTGTGTCAAGATGAGATTCAAAGGATGGAACTTCAAAGATCTCTCCATCTTCAAACTCATACTCTCCTTCCCCGTCGCCCTTGGGAACTTCGATCACCACATCATCATCTTCCTCATCCCAATCGTCACCAGAGTCGATCTCTCCTTCTTCAAGATTGCAGAGAGCCTCTATTTGTGCTTCTTTGGAATAGTCTGGCTCTAAGAATAAGATCGCATTATCCGACACGTCGTTAGATAGATCTTTCAAAACATCAGCCACCAACTTTCCTTTATTTCCACATGAAGCATCACCGCCTTCCTGGTGAGTCGACTCCCCCTCAGCCATTGTAACATCAGAAATGGGCACTATCGCCAAAGCTTGTTGCTCACTTCCACTAGAACCAACTTCAGGATCCTTTTCTTTGTCATCATCCTTTGTTAGATCAACCAAATGACAAGCCTCATCACCAGTAGATTTTGATGCCTTCTCCTTCTCTTTTTCTCTCTCCCCCTGAGTAGCAAGCTTCTTGGTCAGTTCAGCTACTAACTTGACCATCATTTCATGTTCTTTCCACTGCATGTCAAACCGTACCTCTAAAGACGTTCTGTGACCCAAAATCATATTGTTCGTTTTGATCAGTAGTTCGTTCTAGGTCATCACATTTGCAAGTCTCTCTTCAGTCACAGTCCTCTGGCTTCTCAGAATAGTAACTTCGTCCACCAACGAATTTATCTGAGCCTGTTGAGCCTCAGATTCTTCCCTTGATTTCCGAACAGTTTCAAGTAAACCAGCGACTTGTGTTTCCAAAGTGTCTATCCTAGCATCATTTGGATCAGGATTCCTGGACGTAGAGGCTTCAACTTTACGGAGGGGAGATGAGAAGATGGTATCAAAGTCAAAACCCTGGGAAAAGTCTCCAAAGTTGTAGGGTTGACAGATAGGTTCAATGGTGGTAGTAGGGATTGTGGATGGGATGGTGGTTGTAGGAGTGATGGAAGGAGTGATGGTGACTGACTCGGTAAGAATAGGAGTTTTCACCGCCACTTGGACAGATGGTACAGGGAGGGTAACTATCACAGGAACCTCTTCTGTGATAGCAGTGACAGCCACATTAGGTGTTACCTGCGGCCTCCTCCGCTGTCGCCGGTACAGCTGTTATGAAGGTGAGGTAGAAGCGGAATCAGTACTCGCAGCCGCTACATGTACTTGCCTCTGAGCACTGACTTCTACCTCATGAATGATAGCTAGTTGCGGCCTATCCACCCGTTGCTTATTAATACTTTCTCTCCTACGTCTTTGTATAGCAGTGTCCGAATCAGAATCGGGTTCATATTCACTGCTAGTCGATTGTCGCTTTCTCTTAGAAGATGACTCAGGAAGGGTCACCATCGTCAGTCTTCTTGGGTGTGCCTGGGACGGTGCATCATCAGAATCAGATGAATCGGACTCAGTCGATTCTGAGTCGGACTCTTCAGCACCTCCAACAACTTGTTCCTCGTCCCCTTCATCTTCAGACAATTCATCCTCACTCTCAACTTCCTCATCTTCTTGTTGCTCATCAGAATGTTCACTGAGTTCTAGCTCCGACTCATGACTAAACCATCTCCAATCAGTTGGTGCCACATACGCTTCAGTAATCAGGTGGCCAAATAGTGGGGTATGCTCAGGGGTAGGTTCTACACTGCCTTGCGTTAGGAATTGTGAGAAAACTATCTCTGCCACCCGCTTTACTTGCAGTCTCTCCCCAATAGCAGGCAAATTTGGCAACGCATCATTGATCAGTAGTTGCACAAATCTTGGGTATAACAGGAATCTAAACCTCTCAGCCGCATTGATCTGATCAGTTAATGCCTTGAAGATGTATCTTGAGAAGTTATAACCCCTGTTGAGAGACAAGCCAACCATGGCTGCTGCAACATCATGTCCCATAACATCCTTCCCCGCCTTCCTGGAAGAAATGCACATGATCATCACGTGGGCAAAGTACCTCCTCTGATCTAGCACACACATCTTCTTGTAGAAAGAGTAATCTCGTACACCGACGTATCCCATGCGCTGCCTCCAACACCCATCCACAAAGTAATCAGGATAGGCAGTTGGGTCGGTGGAGAGATCCCGAAACTATAAGACCCTTCGAATTGTGTCCTCAGAAAAAGCAATGTCATGACCCGCCACAGTAGCCCGAATGGCATTAGGGGTTATCGTGCAGTCATTATCCGCTATATCCCAGAACTGCTCCAGGTTCGGTCTTGAGACTATTGGATCTGCTGATATAGCATAGCTGATCTTTGAACGATTCAAGAAATCAACTATCTCTCTGTATTGAAGTGCAGTACCCTTCCATTCCGGTTCTGTAAGTGCAAGGAGATTTAACTCACTGGTAAAGGCACGAGCCATCACTGCAAAAACAAACAGTAAACATAATAAGAACAAGAAGATTCATTGGAATTGAATACACATAACCATGTATAGTACATTCACACTGAACTGAAAAACCAGACCTAGAAAAATTTCAGAAATGGCATTCCTGCGTACTTGTCATGTACGCAGGGTTTAGGTCTTGCGTACTTGTTAAGTACACATGACTTAACACTTAGACAAATTTTGAAAAAACCAAAATTAGAAGCTTGTGAATTTGATGTTGAATATGGTTGCCATTACGTCGAAAACTATGTTTACGACCAATGTAACCTATTCCAACCCCAATAAAGTACCATAAGATGGTCATTTTGACCTAAGTGTGAACCAACGGTTTCCTTCGGTTCAAACACTAGATCAAAACCAAAATCAAGACAAGTTAAGGACGATTTCTTGAAGATTGAGGTTCGATTAGTGCATTTAACCATGTTTTAGGTCACAGTTTAGGTCAAGAACAACCAAACACGGTCCAAAAAACATCATCAAAACCCTAGTTCTTGAGGGCAAGAAATCAATTCGAAACAGTCGATTTAGCGGATGAAATGCCCTAAGATTCTCACCAAATGTTGTTTATCCGTAGATGAAACAATGATCAGGACGAAAAAACTCTTTGGAACACACGTAAAATTTGAGGAAAAATGGGCAGAGGGTATTCAACAGTGGTTCGAAGTTTGAATGAGAAACTGATGAAAAAAAAAACTCAAACACCTGTTTAAATACCCCGACACACTAGGACTTGCGCACTTGATAAGTGCGCAAGAAGTAACTCATGCGTACTTAGCAAGTACGCATGACTTATGTCTTGCGTACTTGCTAAGTACGCAAGGTTTAACTCTTGCGCACTTAACAAGTACGCAGAAACCAGTGTTCACTCAAAATTTCAACTCAAATTATGAAGAAGTCCAATCAATTAACGAACAGATAAGCACATTCAATCAAGAAGATTCAAAGTCAATTCAAGAAGGTTAAAAACAAATATTTTTGGCTTTTCTGATTAAAATTGAACAGTACACAAACTTAGAATCTTTTTGATCTTTTCTAGATAGAAATATACAAGTATATACAAACACACTATTTTTGCTCAAAGACACGAGTAGAGGATCATATCAGGCTAAACTTTAGCAAAAACGATACAAGATAAACGTCAAAGAATATGGGATCATGTCATGGATTACAAGTTATTCATACGTAATAAGAACATAAACAAGTAATTCAAGTTGGAAATATTATGATATTTGAAACCATAAGCATCTTTGTATCACGTTCTTCTGTGTTAAGGTATTAATTTTAAGATGTACAACGTGTACCCCACTGATATGCTACAGAAATGTAACTTGCACTATCTCAAGACATCTAAGATTTTCCACAAAGATTTTCAAACCTCCATATTGAAGTTACATCGTTTAGCACAGAAAAAATCAAGCAGAATCCATAAGGATTATCAAGAATCATAAGATTCAGAATCGAGTGATTCAGATGTCTTGGTTAGATTGGATTTTCTTCTATGAATATCATATGATGATTCAGGTTAATAAATATGGAATATGAGGATTTAGGTAAGGTGATCCAACTTTTATCTGGATTTGATTTTAATGAATCAGGTATGATTCAAGGGTGAATACATTTTCAACGGTTGATGTAAAGACATGTCTTGATTCAATATCTCATTACATAGTTGTGAGTATGGGCAGTGAGATGAACCGCAGTAATTGTGCTAAAGACATAACCCGAAACTGGTCTCTTGAGAAAATATTTGTTAAAATCTTACATCCTTTATCTGATAATGATCTTTTTGTATTCTTTTACACACGCACACACGCATACATGGGTTCAAATCACAGTTGTAGTCTAGATTTAGTTTCCACACTACTATTGATTCAAAGACACCTACAGCCTACTGACAATTCAAATTACTTGTAAATAAGCAGATTAAAAACATAATAATTTAAACAGTCAAGTAAGCATGACGTAATCATTTCCCATATGAGCAGTCTATGGCGTTTAGATCATTTTTGATGTACTATCATTTTCTATTTTCTCAAGATAACTTTGAAATTTTCTCCATTTTCTATTTTTTTTGAATTTTTGTAAAATATTTGAAAATTAAAAGAACTATACAGAAAACTTAAAAGAAATAAAATTTAACTTTCATGAATTGAATTGATTTAAGGAAAACAAGTTTTCACTCTGGATTGAACATTCCTATCAAGTTGACAAGATGCTCAAAACGGGTTCGATCAAACGCCTTAGTAAAAAGGTCATCAAAGTTGTCATCCGTGTGAAACTTTACAAGTTCAATGAGATGCTTTTCATCACAATCACGGATGAAATGATGGCGAATTTCAATACGTTTAGTTTTGGAATGTTTCACCTGGTTGTTTGTGATAGACTTGGTGGCATTGTTGTCAATGAACGGAGGAGTTCTAGTGAAGTTCAAGCCGTAGTCTCTCAATTGCTGCTGAATCCATAATATCTTATAACAACCGCTAGCTGCAGCAATGTATTCTGCTTCACATGTTGAGATAGAAATCGTTGACTTCTTCTTACACTGCCAGGAAACCAGTCTGTCTCCCAAGAATTGAAATCCACCAGAAGTTTACTTTCTATCAAGGTTACAACCGCCATAGTCTGAATCAGTGTAAGCTTTGAAGTCAAATGACTACTGCTTAGAGTACCAAAGACCCAATCGGGGATTCCCTTTCAATTATCTGAAAATCCTCTTAACAGCTATCATATGAGACTCCTTCGGTTGTGACTGAAACCTTGAGCACAAGCATACAGCAAACATTATGTCGGGCCTTGAAGCTGTGAGATACATAAGAGATCCGATCATCCCACGGTACAATTTGCAATCCACATCCTCTCCATCTTTGTCAGGATGCAGACAATGATTGACGGGGATAGGTGTTCCATAAGTACTGCTATCATTCATCTTGTATTTTAACAAGATGTCCTACACATACTTGGTTTGATGCAGATAAATGCCATCCTCTCTTTGACTGACTTGCAGACCTAGGAAGAACGACAATTCACCCATGTTACTCATCTCAAACTTGGACTTAATCACCTGTTCGAATTCCCTACACCTCTCCTCATTTGTAGACCCAAAGATAATGTCATCGACATACACTTGTACAAGAAGAATATCACCTCCTGCTTTCCGTATGAAGAGGGTCGAGTCAATTTGTCACCGGTCGAAACCATTTGAAAGTAGATGTTTTGATAATGTCTCATACCATGCCCTAGGTGCTTGATGAAGACCATAAAGTGCTTTGTCGAGCTTAAGCACTTTATTGATATTTTGCGGATCTTCAAAGTCGGGAGGTTGAGTGAAATAGACCTCTTCATGAACTTTTCCATACAGGAAAGCACTCTTCACATCATCTTGATAGACCTTGAAGCCAACATATGAGGCATAAGCCAGAAACAGTCGAATGGCCTCAAGTCTAGCAACTGGGGCATATACTTCTGTGTAATCCAAGCCCTCTTGTTGATAAAAACCCTGAACAACCAACCTTGCTTTGTTCTTCCTACAACATGATGATCATTCATCTTGCATTTGAACACCCATCTGGTGCCATTTGGTTGTACGCCTCTTGGCAAGTCAACCAAATCCCACACATGCAACTTTTGGAATTGAGACAGTTCTTCTTGAATTGCCAATCCAGCAGTTGTCAGCGAGAGCCTCCTTCACATTCTTCAGCTCTAATTGGGACACGAATGCAGCATGCAGACATGTTTCCATGACACAAGTGTCAAGTATCTCAGAGTAAAGACTAGTGTTATCAGCAATGGTTCGATGACGAGTTTGAACACCGGCATGAGGATTACCAATAATGTTTTCAATTGGATGATTCTTATGCACTCTCATCTCTGGTACATTCAGTTCCTGAAATTCTGAATCGAGGTTCGTGCTTAACTCCCCCATGTCCTGTGTTCTAGAAGAAGAAGATTCAATGTTGATTGGATCAGATGGAGCTTCATTTCATACACAAGTGTTAGGATTAGCTTGAGCGTCATTTCTGTCAACATGAACATCTTCAATGTTATCACTGTCTTGAGTTCCAGATGCAGATGCAGCATAGGAATCAGGAGTTACAATCAGTACAGTAGCACGTGTTGAGAAACTGGAGTCATCACCGCCACCAAATAATTCATATACATTTGCGGCATCATCTGCAGACAAATCAGGAAGGTTGAAAGATTTGAATAGCGCATCATAATCAAAACCCCAAGCTGGACCTGTTGGTTCTGGTGGAATGCTGTGTTTACTACAATCCACATCAAACCATTCCTCGACAGTACGAGTTCCTATATTGTACACTCTCTTGCAAGGCGAGTTGCCAACATATCCTAAGAAGATGCCTTCCACTGCTTTTGAATGAAACTTAGACTTTCGGTCTTTGTATTGTAGCAATAAGGAACAGGGACTACCAAAAGGAACTAGATAGTCAAGATTAGGAGGTCGATTTTTGATCAACTCATAACAAGTCTTGGTGTGCTTCTTCAAAACCAGAACTCTGTTCAAGACGTGACAAGCTGTATTAACTGCGTCTGCCCAGAAAGTGACAGGAAGCTTTGCATCCGACAGCATTGTCCTTGCAGTCTCAATCAAGGTTCTGTTCTTCCGCTCTGCGACTCCATTATGTTGAGGTGTGTACGGGTCACTAAATTCGTGACGGATCCCTTTCTTGAGACAGAAAAGTTCCATCAAATTATTCTTCAATTTAGTTCCATTGTCACTCCTTAATCTTCTAACCTTCAACTTGAAAAGAGATTCCAATCTCATGATCAGGTATTGAAGAATGTCAGCAGTTTCGTCCTTTGTACCTAAAAAATGCACCCAAGAAAAACGTGAGAAATCATCAGTTACAACCAGACAGAATGACTTACCTCCAATACTCCTAGTACTTATGGGGCCAAACAGATCCATATGTAATAGCTCCAAAGGGGTATCGATGGAGTTTTGGAGCTTGGGCTTGTGAGACTTCCGTTGCTGTTTGCCCTTTTAAAAGGCATACAGTCATCTGCAATGGTAAATCTCAGCTTAGGAACACCGGTTACTAAACCATATCGGACAAGTTGATTCATTTTTTGATAAGAAATGTGTCCGAGTTTCCTATGCCACAAGATAGATTCAAGCTCTGTCTCTTTGGTAAGCAAACAAGTAGCAACTGATGAGGTGATTGTTGCCACGCTCTTATCAATCTGATAGGTGTCGTTTGTCCTTGGCGCTCGCATCAGAATCCAGTCTTCAGGAACCTCAAAACCAGGTTTGAGAATCAAGCATTCAGTCTTGTCAAACATCACCGAGTACTCCTTGTCGCACATCTAGGAGATTTTAAAAAGTTATGCTTCAGCTTCTCGCAGTAGTTGACGTTGTCGAAGTTGACCCAACCATTTGAAACCACACCTTGACACGTGATACTACCACCTTTCTCTCCAGCAAATGCCACATAGCAGCCTATGAATGGTTTCACATCTTGAAGCAAGGCCATGTTACCTGTCATGTGTCGGGAGCATCCACTATGTACATACCAACGATTAGAGATAGTACCCTTCTGATGTCCTTGCACGAGTCACAAAAAAGAATTAATTAGATTTGGAGACCCAAGCCATAGTGGTCTTGGGTCATCCGTCTTTCTTAAAATAAACAACCTCAATTAACTCACAGTCGTGACTGTAAAAAATGGATGAATCTTTAGAAGATTTGGGATCAGGAGATTGAGAACATTTGGATTTGTTATTCCACGACCTCTTCTTTTTCTTTACTGGAACAGTAGACTTAGATTCAACAGCAGCAGGTGAACTAGTGGAAGCTTCACCTGATTGAATTTCAGCCAGCTGTTCCAGCTTTCTCAATCTCTTGTTCCTTCTTCTCCTCTGTGGCTTAGAGAGTTTCAACACAGGTTTCTTACCAGTTGATGCACTACCAGAGGTAGATGCACTAGGTTTAGCAGGTAGGTTTCCCCTTTTTGAAACATATGGTTTAGCCTCAGATGTGATCTTCGGCTTTACCATAGGTTTTACTGGTGGTTTCACCACATTTGCTTTTGGACCTTTGGAATGCTTCACTAATGGTGACTTAGGGATAACAACCGGTTGTGAAACAATTGGCCATTTCCGTTGGTTCATAGCAGGACAGTTCATAAGAATGTGACTAACCATACCACAATGAAAGCAAGTTCTCTTTTCTTTGTAAGTCCTCCTGTAAGGCTCATTAGATCCTGCATTAGATGACTCAGCATGATGAGCAGGAGAAGTTGTTTGGTGAACAGTAGTTTGACCCGATGATGAATGGTTTTTGGGAGTACAAATTTTTTGCAAAATTTCTTGATAACCAAGCCCAAAATGAGCTGAAAAAACTTCTTTCTTAACTTGATTAATGTTTTTATATCCCCCATAAAGCATCACTTTCAATTTCTCATTTGATTCAATGATATCGGGTTCAGTCAAAATACAATTATCACTATCAGTGATAATGTTTTTCTTAACTTTCTGTTCACCTAGCAACTCCTCAGAGACTACTCCTTCGGGGCAGGTGTTCTCAGACCCATCATCAGAAGCAGTAAAGAACTCTTCATTAGATGCAGAGTCAACCTTACTTGAGGAATCATCATTGTTAGAGGAATCATCCTAACCTGAGGACTCATCAAGGCAAGACAAATCAATGTCAATTAAGCTGTTGACAAATTTCCCGCTAACTGGTGGAGGAATGGCATTAGTACCCAGCCCTAATCCATTAACTTGCCTCACTACAGACTCGTAGTGTTCCACCACAAGACGAGAATTTTTCAACTTCTCAATATTACCTTTCAACTGCAAGATCTCATTTTGCAGCTTGTTGATCTCATTGTTCCTTTTTTCTAACCCCGTGTACGCAACACCCAAATGAAACTGTTGATCGTTGATTTTAAGTGAATAATCATGTTTTTCTTTCTTTAAAGTTTCAATTGATTCTTTATAACGTTTTTCATTTTCCTTGTAGCTTAACGCTGCAATACGAAGGGGTTCGACTTTGTCTTGAAGCTTAAAATTTTCAACCTTTAAGCTTAGACATTTATAACAAGAAATGACAGGAAAAGGATTAGATTCTACCTCATTCGATGAACATGATGCCTCTCCAATATCAATGAGGGCAACTGCAGTTGTAGACTCTACTTGATCAGCCACAGAAGCTTCCCGTTCCTCTGCTTCCATCATCTCCATAATCTTAGCCACGAGACCAACCTGTGTTTGTGCAAAAGCGGCATCCTCCAAATGAACACCCCAATCAAAGCTTTCATCCTGTTGAGCCACCAAAGCATTGGACGTTCCACCTTGACTTTGATTGCGGTTGTTACGGTTGTACCCTTGATTATTTCCTTGGTTGCTTCCCTGGCTTGGTCTTGTGAATCCCGAGGCAGGTGCTTTTTTCTTCTGACATTCACGAGCAAAGTGTCCAAAGTTCAGACACTTGTAGCACATGGCCTTGGATTTGTCAAAACCAACCTTGGTATTTGAATGCCCACCAATAAACTTTCAGCCAGTTCTATTCAGGAAACGCTTCGCCCTCCTCAAGATCATGGCCATATTCCATTGAATATCCATATCCTCCATATCATCTGATCCACCTGATTGAAGTCTTCTTCTATGGTTTCAGGATCCGTGAGCTTACCGCCAAGGAAGTTCTCATAGGCAAGTATACATGATGAGAATAAAGCCACATGATCTTCAGCTATCTTGGCTATTGCTGACTGGGTAGCTGAAGATGTGTGAAAAGGATTTCTTGAGGAGTTCTGGTGATGAGATCCAGATGTTGCATAGCACGCATGACCACCACAAGCCTTTAAAGTTTCTTCCTCATGAGAGTTTCCTGAGAAAAGGGCAATTCCAGAGCTCGATGACTTGGTTGTAGAAGACGTCCCATAATACATAGAAGGTTCTTGTATTTGAGGACTTCCTGAGCTCTCCTTTCTTTTTAAGTTCATGTCATGTGATTGAACCTTTCCAATTGCCTCATCAATTGTCATATCATAAAACATAGAATTCTCTCTCATCAGGGTAGTATACATCTCAAAGTTGGGTGGCAAAGCATCCAGAAAATTTTCAACTAATTCCTCATTTGGATAGATGAGGTCAAAATATTTCAACTCAGTCTATAGATGATAGAATCTAGAGATGAGCTCATCTATGGATCCGTTCTCCAGATATCTGAAGCACTCATACTGCTTCCTGAGAAGATCCCTTTTACTCTTCTTGATGTCATTGTTACCCTAGAATCTCTTCTGTAATGCCTTCCAGAGATCCTTGGAGTTATCGTATCCTCTGAAGATGTGGAATAACTCCCTAGTCAAGCCCATTGTGATAGATCTGTGTGCCTTCTTCTCTCTATCATAAACTTTCTTTTATTCTTCATCAAGTTTAGAGATAGGCTTGGGAACTTCCTCATCAAGGTAAGTGTATGTGGGATGCTTATAGCCCTCTAGAATGGGTATCCACAACGAAGAATCGGTATAAGAAATATAATGTTCAAAGCATGCTTTCCGGTTTGAATAATCATTTACATTAAGCAGCTTTGGTGGTTTCTGTGGGTTCCGATTTCATTGTCATAATTAAGTAGGTTACCGAGGTTCTGAAGATTTTCCATAGTGTACTTGTCTCTGGCCTTGCGCACTTAACAAACCTAGTCTTGCGTATTTAGAATTTGCCTTGCATACTTGATAAGTACGCAACAGTAGATTATAAGTACGCAGGAGATCAATTAAATACGCATCAAATATGGTCTTGCGTAGTTGATAAGTTCCTCTTTTATTCTCAAGAAATATACCCATGAAAATCTGGTATAGTCATCAGTTATCACTAGACTGTTTGACTTCTTGCCCATTGACAAGTCATTTGTAGGACCAAAGAGATCCATATGCAGCAGCTGTAATGGAGTGCATTTGAATTCAATGTCTTGGGCTTGTGAAAACTCTTGTGTTGCTTCCCCTTCATGCATGCAATGCAATGATCTTCAAGTTGGAATTCTTTGTCAGGAAGCCCTCTGACAAGATTTCCCTTCACCAACTTGTTGATGGTTTTTACATTGACATGGCTTAATCTCCTATGCTAGAGAGCTGATTCATTAACTGATGCCTTTGATAGAAAACAAGATACACTACCAGATGGAGTGACCTCATTCATGTCAAGCACATATAGGTTATCTTTTCTCTGAGCAGTCAATAGAATATTCTCCAGAGGAGGTTTGTTTAAGGCAGGGGATAACACAAAACATTCTTTATTTGTGAAAAGCATCCAATGCTTTTGATAATAGATATAAGACACACTCATGAGATTGAAATCCAATTCCTTAACAAAGTTTACTCTTTCAATACTCATTCTCTCATTGGACACAGTTCCCTGTCAAGTAATTGATCCTCCTTTTGAATCACTCCCAAAGGCAATATATCCTCCATTGAAATGTCTGAAGTTGGAAAGGATGGACTTGTTGCCGGTCATGTGCCTTGAACAACCACTGTCTACAACCCAGGTGTTATCCTTGTGACCTGGTTGTCCCTACACATGAGAGAGATCTAGTTAGAGGGAGGAACCCAAGAACTTACAGACTTAGGTAAGTGTGTCTTTGGATCAGCAGCATCAGTATGCTTGCACTCAATAGAGCCAATGATGATGCTTAGAGGGATAGAGGCTGGGGTCTTGGCTTTCCATTGATGGGATGGTTTTCCAGGTCTTTGTGCTCTGTCAGCAGCTGATATTGCTTTGGCTGCTGAAGGTTTTTCTTGATCTATAGCAGATTTTGCTGCTGAAGATTTTGGCTTATTAGCAGCCGACATGGTTACTGCTGATGGCTTTACATGATCAGCAGTAGACTTGGTTGCTGCTGAAGGTTTGGTTTTTGATTTTTTTAGCTTCATATGATCAACAACATTTTTGCTAGCTGCTGATGGTTCAACAACGGATACTTGCTTCTCCTGCTTTACCTTTCTAACAGAGAGTTTCTCTGTGGAAGTTCTTTTGTAGATTGGCTTCTATTTAGGAGTGGCTTGTTGAAGGATCTGGTTGAAAGGATTGAATTCACAATTTGTCGCAAAGTGGTCAGATTGTTGGGATTTTGGAAGCTGCTTCTTTGGAGGAGAAAGAGATTTTCTGAATTCAGTTGTCTTGGTTTCATAGCGTCTTACCTTTTTTTGTTCTTGTTTGTTTTCTCAAAATCATGTTGCTTGAGATTTCTTTGATGTTGCAGGTAGTAGAAGCAGGTGCTGGCAGTATGGTTGTATTTGCCACAGACAAAGCATGATTTAGCCAATTTGTCCCTTTGAAAGTACACATAGTCCTTTCTCTTGAATAAGTCTTCGAAATTCCAGGGATGAGCTTTGTTGTGCTCAAATGTGGCTTCCTCCAATGTCTTTTGAACATATGGAGCTCTTTCTCCAGGTTCATGACAGATATTAAACACCTTTTTGGGTTGAATGGTTTGGTTTGCTTGAAAATTGGTGGAGGTTGAGGATTGTCCCTTTTCAACAATTAACTTTCTTCCTTTGGGAGGATGGCTAATTTTAATCTGTTTGGTGAGTTGAGGTACTGGTACTGGTATTGAAGGGATGAAGGGGCTTGGACCGTTGGTTTGAATAACTTCAAAGGCAGGTAGTGATGGAGCTTCATTGGTTTCAGTGGAGTCTGAGCATGTGGACTCAGACTCAGATGAGGTTTGCACAAGTGGTTCTTCCTTTGAATGATCAAGATTTCGGTTGGCCAGATCAAGATTGGAAAGATTGAAACTTGGTTCATGAATGACAACATAGTTAGAAGGTGGAGGCATAGCATTGTAGGGTTTTTCAACTTGAAACGCAAGCCCATCAGTTACTTTTTCATGAATTTGAGCATCCAAAAGTCTTTGCAGCTTTTTGGATGCAAACTCATATTTTTCAACATGGACTCTTTGGTCCGCCAATTCAGCCCTTGTAGCTTTTAACTTAACCAGAAGATCATCGATCTGAGTTTCAACATTTGTTTGTTCATGTTTTAATGACGAAATCTCTTTATTTAAACAGTTAATCTTTTCTTTGTAACTTTTTTCAACCTTTTTGAATTCAGATTTAATTTGGTGAAACTCTTCATTTTGATCTATGAGATTCTGGTTATGTTTTCTGTATCCAAGAACCTTATCAATACAAGCTTGAGTACAAAGATGTTCATATACCTAAGGTGGTATCTCTGTGGTGTCTAACATAAGAGCTTGGTTATTGGCAGGAAGATCCTCATACTGGAAGCTCCAGTCAAATTCAACAGTTCCAATAGCTGTACAAGCTGTACTTTGAGCAGGAGGAGTAGCTTGTTGCTGTCTTGGTTGAGCTTGGTGAGCTTGTCTTGGCTGAGAAGCAGCTGGGTTTTCCTTTGGTGCCTTGCATTCTCTAGCAAAATGACCAAGTTGGTTGTAGTTATAACATCTCAGTTTGGTTTTTTCCAAGCCAACTCTGGTGTTGGAGTTGTTGCTTGGGATTGGTCTTCATGTTCTAGAGTAGAACCTTTTTGCTCTAAGAGAAAGCATGGCATAGGAGTGTTGTATGTCCATTTCTTCTAGATCATCTGGATGGAAACATTCTAGATATTCCTTGATAAAGGACATATTGCTTGAGTTTTTCGAGACAAAGGCAGCAGAGTTTGTTTGAGGTGGGGCTTCAAGAAGAAATGTTTAGTTGTTTGATTGTGATGTTGGAGTCTGGGGATGGGTAACAATAGGAGGGTAGTAGTTGCTTGAACTAGGAACTTAGGGGTCAAAGTGAAGTGCAGAGGAAGTGGTGGTGGATGATGAGGCTGTTGAGTTACTTGAGCTTCTCTCTTTGTCTTGAATCATTTCTAATTCATAAGTCTTCAGCATGCCAAGCAGCTCACTCAACTACAGAGTCTTTAAATTTTTAGTTCTTCTGATTGACACTGTGTAAATTGTCCAGTAGCTTGGCAGAGACCTGATAAACTTCTTGAGAATGTCTTCATTCTCCAGCTTCACTTTTGAGCACTGTAGCTCTCCCACAAGGTAGGTGTACCTGTTGTACAACACGGTAAGAGACTTACCTTCCTTCCAGACAAAGTTTTCATATTGTTGCTTCAGAATGTCTTTTCTATTTTCTTTCACCTCTTCTGATCCAGCAAACATCTTCTCAAGAGCCTCCCCTAGCTCCTTGGCAGTCTTATATTCTCTGAAGTTGTGGAAAACTTCATTTGGCAAGCACATCTGAATAGCTCCCAAGGCTTTGAAGTCTACCTCCATCTTCTTGATATCTTCATCTGAATACTTTGAGGGTTCTTTGGGGACGGATGGACCTCCGGAATCAGTAGAGGCCACCATGGGTACATATGGTCTATCTTTAATGGATCTCCACATCCCATACTCTTGATAGCAGAATAAACCTTCCATCCTGTTCTTCCACATATCATAGTCTTCTCCAGACACTAGTCTTGGTGGTCTGTTGATGCTTCTAGTATCATCAAAACCATTTTTTGTGCCATTTTAGGATTTGTGATATATGGTGTTTTATCAAAGAGATAGTAGTAAATAGAACCAGAGAGTGATTAAACAAGTTTGAGTTTGTTTAATTTCAGAGCCAAAGCTCTGATACCACTTGTAGGATCGGTGATTACAAGATGGATCTTTTTAAGTTGAGAATGGCGGAAACAATCACAACTATGTAATGTAAACAGATAAACAAAGAGAATACTGATAAATGCAAATTGTATTGATCTTCAATGTTTACAAAATTACAGAGAAAACTCTCAGAAATCACACTTGTACAAATGTAAGATACAATACATATAAAGGAAGTTAGAATCAAGACAGACCCTTGATTCTAAGGATCAGATCAAACACGGACCGTTGATCTTGGACAGTTACAAGCTATACTACTATTGGTAGACAACTAAAAGACAAACTGCTGCAAACAGTTGTATTCAGGTCAAAAGTCTTCTTAGGAATCTTTGCAGGAGACTTCAGAAGTGGTTTGTGTTTAATCATCTGCACCAATAACATTCCTTCTACTGATAGATGTGTCAGTGTTGTAGCAGAGATGTCATTAGTAAAGTCAAAGCCGCTGATGATTTGCCTATCAGCAGCATCCAGTGTTTGATGCTGCTGAGAAGCCTATCAGTGGCAACTCTGATCTTCAGCAGATAAGGCTATCCGTAACATAGTTGTTCATCAATAGGAGAACAACTATCCGCAATAGCTTGTTGGTCAGTAGCAAAATTGTGGAGTCCGCAGCAGTTGTACTTAACTAATTTTATCGCCATCAATCTTTATATCTACATGAGGTTATGGTCTAAGTACCATAAGGGAATGGGATATGAGGTTATGATCAAAGTAATATAATGGAAATGAGGTTATGGCCTAAGTGCCATAATGGAAATGGAAATGTGCTACTTATGTTTGACAAATGAAAAGAATGGAACTTGCAAGGTGAAATGCAAGTTAATTGTAGCCTAATGACAAATTGGGTGTAAACGGGTAAAATGGGTGAATGGGTAAAAAGAAGTTGTAATTATTTGTTTGATATGTTTTATCTTTAATACTAATGGTGATACATGTGGTGTTATGTAGGAAAAGCTCTGATGTAGTCCAAGTCAAGTCCAAGGTGGCGGGTTCTCGTATGCGAAAGGGGTGTTTTTGGGGTGTAATTAGAAATCCATAAATGGATGAATTTGATGCAAGAATTGATGTTTTTGGTGTGTAATTATGGTGTATGAAAGTTTTGAAACAAAACCCAAGTGTTGGGGATAATTTTGGTGTCATGTTAATTTGTTAAAAGAGGAAAATTTGGCTAAGTGTTAAAAATGGGCAGCTGAGTAAACTTTCTGTTTACTCAGGCTCCCCGCAGTACGCGAGAATCAACTCACGGTCTCTCGCGGTACGCAAGAGACCTGGTTTTTGGGTGTGGTGGTTTGGGACTCCCTCGCGGTTCGCGAACGGATGTCCCTGATCCTTCGCGGTATGCGAGGAGTATAAAAAAATAAAAAAAAAATAAAATAATCTTGGGATAATAGCTTCCGCACGTTTAAATGTTTTATTAATTAATGTTCCAATTAAGGAAGTTACAACTTGGTATCAGAGCAATGGTTTGAGGGATTTGGTGTGGGTGGCACCAAACTCAAACCGGATGCTCTTGATATGGGGGAAATGATACGGGAATCCATGAAGGACTTGACTAAGACTCAAAGCTTACGGAAATGAAAGGTTAGTAATGATTTGATAAAGTGGATACATATATATATATATAAATATATATATGGTGTATATGTGTATGTATGAACGAATGACAAGGTGTTTTGTGTGCCGAAACTTGTTTTGTGATTTGTTATATGAGTATGATAATTACAATTGGGCATAACATATTATTAAACATGTCTGGCCAATATGATTAATAAGACGAGATGTGGAAGGGTCTTTATGATAACCATATAACAATGAGCATTTGTAAGGATTAGGTGAAGGTGATTATATATGTATGTATGTATGTATGTATGTATATAGGTAGGTATATATATACTTAATACATATAATAGTGAATGTGTGATGGATACCTAGCGTATTGAAAGTGTAAGGGAATTAAGGTGTTTTTGTTCTATTTCCCAGTTTAGAGATGACAGACGAAGTGAACAATGAACCATTGGATTCAAGAATCCAAGAAATGATAAAAGAAGAAGTGGCTAAGGCCTTTGAGCAAGCCACCTTGTTAATGGAAGAAATGAGAGGGGCTATTGAGCTTACACTAGAGGAAGTATTGAAGAAAAGGAGAGGGAACCACAGGGTTGTACCTAAAGGAACTCATGGTGAAATGGATGGGTGGTAGAAACTTGGCCTGATCCTTAGCCATAGGTGGGTGGTAGAAATGGAATCAAATTTTGAAACAACTAAGTGTAAGCCCAAGGATAGGGTGATGTTTAGTGTGTCTTTGTTGACTGGGAGGGCGAAGGAATGGCTATTGAATTACCGAAAGGAGAGGGGTGAGTTGGGGGTGACCTCCATGACTTAGGTGGAGTGTAAGGCGGCCTTTCTGAAATACCATTGCCCTCAGGCCGCAGTGGATAGGATAACTGAGGAGTTTCTCCTCATGAGGAAAAAGAATGAGTGAATAGATGAATTGGCTGGGGCTTTCTTTGATCAAGCCAAGTTCTGTCCGGACGTGGTGTCGACCGAAAAGGCGAAGCTTGACAGATTCTATGCTATGCTGACTATGGAATTAAGAGATAGAATATATCCTTCCTCTTTTACCACACTTGTAGATTTGATAAACATGTGTCTAGAGAGAGAGGTGGAGTTGAGAAGGCAAGAGGCAAGGGGTGATCGTGGAACAGGTTGTGAAGAAGATAAAGGGTTCGAGCCCTATTAAGAAGCCATTTAACAAATTCTCTCCCCGTGGGTGCAAAGTTTGTGGGAAAGAACATTTCGGGGAATGTAGGAAGGGGACTTTTAATTGCTATAAATGTGAGAAGTCGAGGCACATGGCTAATCAATGCACAAGCCAAATTCATTTGTGCTATAACTGTTACAAGCCCGTGCACAATAGGGCGGATTGTCCCAAGTTGAAGCATGGGGGAAATGAAAAGAAGATAGAGATGACAAGTCCAAAGGGTAGAGTTTTTCATATCTCAGCTGGGGAGGCAAAGACGAACTCGGAGGTGGTGTTAAGTACATTCAAGATTAACTCTTTACCTTCACTAGTTCTTTTTTATTCGGGGGCTAGTCAATCGTTTGTGTCTTTGAAATTTTTTAAGCATTCTTCATTTCTAAGTAGCAAGCTAGATGAACCCTTAGAAATCGAGGCGGCAAATGATAAGAGTTTCTTAGTTTTTGATATTTATAGGAATTGCAAGTTAAGGGCGAGGGGTGAAACGTTCCGTATAGACTTAATTCCTATGTCCATGGGGGATTTTGATGTGATAGTGGGGATGGATTGGTTGTCAAAGAACAAAGCGAATATTCCATGTGGACCTAAGGCGATACAACTCGATTCCCCGTCGGGTAAGTCCATTTACATAGAAGGTGAAAAGAAAGGCAAGGTAAAATTGTGTTCTTTTGTGAAGGCAACAAAGTACATGATGCGTGGGTGCAAGGCATACATGGCTTATGTTGCGGATATGATTGAGAAAGTGAAAGATATTCGCGATGTTCCAGTTGTAAATCAGTTTGTGGATATGATGAGTTACCGGGGGTACCACCGGAGAGGGAAGTGGAGTTTGGGATTGATTTGATATCGGGTGCTAAGCCGATAGCCAAAGCACCTTATAGGTTGGCACCGCCGGAAATGAAAGAGTTAATGGCGCAATTGCAAGAGCTATTAGATAAAGGTTTCATACGCCCAAGTGTCTCGCCTTGTGGTGCACCCGTTCTCTTTGTTAAAAAGAAGGACGTAAGCATGAGGATGTGTATAGATTATCGGGAGTTGAATAAGTTGACGGTGAAGAATAGGTACCTGTTACGTCGGATTGACGACCTCTTCGATCAATTGCAAGGGGTGTCATGGTTCTCTAAGATTGATTTGAGTTTCGGGTACCATCAATTGAAAGTGAAGGAAGATGATGTTCATAAGACAACTTTTCGCACTCGATATGGTCACTATGAGTTCACGGTTATGCCATTCGGTTTAACCAACGCACCCGCGGTTTTCATGGACCGGATGTGTGGACCGTTTCTTGACCGTTCGGTTATTGTGTTCATCGATGATCTTCTCATTTATTCGCGGAGTGAAAGTGATCATGCCTTTCATCTTCGTGAAATCCTTGAAGTGTTGCAAAGGGAGAAGCTTTATGCAAAATTTTCAAAGTACACATTTTGGCTGCGCGAAATCTAGTTCTTGGGTCATGTGATTAATGAGAAAGGGATTACAGTCGACCCATCCAAGATAGTGGCGGTAAAAGATTGGTCATCACCGAAGACGCCTTCGGAGATTAGAAGTTTCTTGGGGTTGGCGGGTTATTATCGGCGATTTATTTAAAATTTCTCTCGGATTGCCTTGCCGATGACGAAGTAAACCCGTAAGGAGACTAAGTTTGTTTGGGGTTCCGAGCAAGAATCTGACTTTCAACTCTTGAAAGGAAAGTTGACTAAGGCGCCTGTTTTATCCTTGCCGGACGGGACCGAATATTTTGTGGTGTATTCGGATGCCTCGCATTCGGGGTTGGGTTGTGTTTTGATGCCAAGGGGGAAAATGATTGCCTACGTGTCTAGGTAATTGAAGACTCACGAGGTGAATTACCTTACCCATGATTTAGAGCTTAAGGCCGTGGTTTTCGCGCTTAAGATTTGGAGGCATTATTTGAATGGGGCTAAGTGTACGACCTACACGAATCACAAATGTCTCAAGTATTTCATTGACTAAAAGGACCTCAACACGAGGCAAAGGCGGTGGCTTGAATTGGTCAAGGATTATGATTGTGAGATACTTTATCATCCGGGTAAAGCGAATGTAGTGGCGGATGCTCTTAGTCGGAAGAAGAGTCATACACTTATCAAGGTGAAGTCATTTAAGATGACAATTTATCATCTCTTATTGATGAAATCCGGGAGGCTCAAGTATTAGCACTTGGTGGTGATTTGAAAAAGGAAGGATGGTTGCTGATGTTTATAAGCTTGGGGAAAATAGCTCGGGGTTAAAGACATGCTTTGATAGAATTTGGATTCCTAGGTTGTTAAGTGTTTTGACACCTATTTTAGATGAGGCGCATAAATCTAAATATTCTATCCATCTGGGGGCCACAAAGATGTTTTATGACTTGAGTTGTCATTTTTGGTGGCCGGGTATGAGGCGTGATATTGTTAAATATGTGGAAAGATGTCGTACATGCTTAAGAGTAAAGGCGGAGCACCAAAAACCGTATGGAAAGCTTCAACCGCTTGAGATAATGCTTTGGAAATGGGAGAACATAACCATGGACTTGATCACTAAACTACCAAAGACTCAAAAGGGATATGATGCGATATGCGTAGTAGTGGATCGGTTGACAAAGAGTGCACATGTCCTTCCTATAAAGGAAACGTATTCATCAGAGAGGTTGGCGAAAATGTATGTGAAGGAAATTGTGCCACATCATGGTGTACCGGTGTCGATTATATCGGATCGTGATACGAGATTTACTTCTCGTGTTTGGAAGAAATTCCATGAGGATATGGGGACTAGATTGAATCTTAGCACCGCTTATCATCCACAAACGGATGGTCAAATCGAGCGGACGATTCAAATGCTTGAGGATATGTTGCGAGTGTGTGCATTGGATTTTGGGGGAAAATTGGGACGATCATTTACCGTTGGCAGAATTTTCGTACAAAAGTAGCTACCATTCTAGTATTGGTATGCCGCCTTTTGAGGCATTGTATGGGAGGAAATGTCAAACATCCATATGTTGGGGTGAAATTGGTCAACGGGAACTTGGTAGCAAAGAGGTGGTCAATGAAACTATTGGTAGTATTGACCAAATAAGAGCACGCTTGAAGTCGGCTCAAGATCGCCAAAATTTCTATGCGGATAATAGAAAGCAGGCGATTGAGTTTCAAGTGGTGGACTTTGTGCTTTTGAAAGTCTCTGCTTGGAAAGGGGTGATACGGTTTAGGGAACGGGGGAAGTTAAGTCCACGTTTCATCGGACCGTTTAAGGTGATAGCAAGGGTGGGTGCGATAGCATATCGTTTGGAGCTACCGGAGGGACTAAGTAGACTTCATAACACATTTCATGTGTCTCATTTACGAAAATGTTTGGCGGATGAATCTACTTTTTTTCCATTGGATGATATTGAATTGGATGAAAAGTTGAATTATGTTGAGGAACCGGTGGCAATCTTGGATAGAAAGGTGAAACAATTGCGCAATAAAGTGATTAGCCAAGTTTTGGTGAGGTGAAACATAAGAAAGGAGCGGAAATGATTTGGGAAACCGAGGAAGAGATGCTCAAATATTATCCAAACCTTTTTATGTGAAGTCGGGTTTCGGGGACGAAACCAAAATAAGGGGAGGTGATTTGTAACGAACCAAAATCCGGGTTTCATTTTCAAATAAATAAATATTGTAATAAATATTATGGTGAAAATAATATATTAGAAATAAGCTGAAACAAGTGGGTTTCAAGTTAGTAATGGGATTATACTAGTTTTGAACTAGTTTTGGAATGAAATGAGTGAATTGAAAGTTGAGGGGCTAAAAGTGTAATATGGTAAATCTGCCATATTGACTTGGAGAAGTCAAAATTAGCCTCATTTGTGTTGAAGGGTCGTTCATTACAAGGAGAAAAAGGAGACATCAAATTTGAAGCCTAAATCGTGCATTTGAAGCTGGTTTTGTGAAGGTTTTGGCTCACACAACACCTTCCTAACATCAAGTAAGTCATCTTCCATTGATTTCACCTTTGAATATGTTAGTTGGTGTGTTTTGTAGAAATCTGGAAATTATGAATGCATGTGGTTAATTGGTGTTGGATTGTTGATAATCTAGCTAAACTAAAGGTAAAGAGTGGTGATTAACATCCTAGAACCCTTTGATTTTATTAATGAGAAGTTAGGGTTCATACGGAGAAAATTGGGGGTGTTTGGATTATGATGATAGAATGTTGAATTAGTGATGATTAAGTGTTTATATGGTGTTAGACACTTGAATGAACACCAAATTAACCTAATGAAATATTAGTGTCAAGGAATTGGAAAAGAAACTCAAGTAGGTGAGTTTGGATTAAAAGAGGGTGTTTGGATATGGGAATAACCCAAACGGGTCAGTTTGGGTTGGAAATGGGAAATTGGGTTGTGAACCCAATTATAATGTGATTTTGATGTATGTTAGATTACTAAACTAGGTGTATATGTTTAGGTAATCAAATTGTGAACCGAGAAGGTGGTGCGGGATCTTCTAACCCAAAAGGTAAGTGCCTTTGCACTTACTTAGTACTGATGATAAAGGATGATACATGTGTTATGTGTGCATACTATGTTGTTTAAATGAATGTGTATGAAAGTGTATGAACTAGTATGTGTAAATGAATGAATGTAGTTATAGTCGTAATACTATAATGATATGGGTAAATGAATGAATGTTATTATAGTTGTAAAACTATAATGGATATGTGTAAAGGAACGAATGTAATTATAGTTGTAAGACTATAATGGATACGTGTAAATGAGGTTATGGTTTAAATACCATAATGGAAATGAGGTTATGACTGAAGTATCATAATGGAAATGAGGTTATGGTTTAAATACCATAATATAAATGAGGTTATGGTCTAAGTACCATAATTGAAATGTAATATGAGGTTATGATCCAAGTATCATAATGGAAATGAGGTTATGGCCTAAGTGCCATAATGGAAATGGAAAATGTGCTAATTATGTTTGACAAATGAAAATAATGGAACTTGCAAGGTGAAATGCAAGTTAATTGTAGCCTAATGACAAATTGGGTGTAAACGGGTAAAATGGGTGAAAACAAGTTGTAATTACTTGTTTGATATGTTTTATCTTCATTAATAATGGTGATACATGTGGTGTTATGTAGGAAAAGCTCCGATGTAGTCCAAGTCAAGTCCAAGGCGTTGGCGGGTTCTCGTATGCGAAAGGGGTATTTTTGGGGTGTAATTAGAAATTCATAAACGGATGAATTTGATGCAAGAATTGATGTTTTTGGTCTGTAATTATGGTGTATGAAAGTTTTGAAACAAAACCCAAGTGTTGGGAATAATTTTGGTGTCATGTTGATTTGTTAAAAGATGAAAATATGGGTAAGTGTTAAAACTGGGCAGCTGAGTAAACTTTCTATTTACTCAGGCTCCCCGCGGTACACGAGAATCGAGTCAGGGTCTCTCGCGGTATGCGCGAGACATGGTTTCCGGGTGTGGTGGTTTGGGACTCCCTCGCGGTACGCGAAGGGATGTCCCTGATCCTTTGCGGTACGCGAAAGGATGTCCCTGATCCTTCGCGGTACGCGAGGAGTATAAAAAAAATAATAAAAAAAATTATTGGGATAATAGTTTCCGTGCTTTTAAATGTTTTATTAATTGGTGTTCCAATTAAGGGGGTTACAACTTGCACAACAGAAATTTCATGGTTCTGAGTTTTATGAAAATTCTTGACTTTTGTAATCGAGTAACTGCCATTTTCATAAAACATGGGGAATTAAACACACCTCATAATTTACAATCATTATTCTGAAAATTCAAAGTTTTATAATTCGGATTACAATACTGTTAAATAATATCCCGAGCCCCGGGAGCCATGTGTAGAGATAAAGACTGATGGCTACCAAATTCTCTAAGTACAATTACTGCGGACTCCACATTTTGCTGCTGACTTACAAGTTGCTGCGGATAAGGCTAATTGTTGCAGATAGTATGTTCTCCTGCTGATGAACAACTATGATGCGGATAGCCTTATCTGCTGAAGTTCAGAGTTGCTGCTGATAGACTTCTCAGCAGCATCAAACACTTGTTGCTGCTGATAGGCAAATCATTAGCAGCTTTGACTTTGCTACTGACACCTCTGCTGCAACACTAACAGATCTATCAACAGAAGGAATGTTATTGGTGCAGATAATTAAAGACAAAGGTACTACTTCTGAAGTCTCCTTCAAAGATTCCTAAGAAGACTTTTGAGCTGAACAGAACTGTTTGCAGCAGCTTGTCTTTTAGTTGTCTACCAATAGTAGTGTAACTTGTAAATATCAAAGATCAACGGCTTGTGTTTGATCTGATCCTTAGAATCAAGATCAAGGGTCTGTCTTGATTCTAAGTTCCTTTATATGTATTGTATCTTCACTTTGTACAAGTGTGCTTCCTTAGAGTTTTCTCTGTAATCTTGTAAACATCGAAGATTAATACACTTTGCATTTATCAGTATTATCTTTGTTTACTTGTTTACATTGCATAGTTGTGATTGTTTCTAACAATCTCAACTAGAACATATCCATCTTGTAATCACCGATCCTACAAGTGGTATTAGAGCTTTGGCTCTCAGATTAAACAAACTCACACTTGTTTAATCACTCTCCGGTTCTGTTCATTACTATCTCTTTGTTAAACACCATTTATTCAGAAATAGCACAAAACAATGGTTTTGATGATACTGGAAGCATCAACAGACCACCAAGATTGGTGTCTTGAGAAGACTATGATATGTGGAAGAACAGGATGGAATGTTTCTTCTACTATCAAGAGTATGGAATGTGGAGATCCATAAAAGATGGACCGTATGTACCCATGGTGACCTCTGCTGATTCTGGAGGTCCATCAGTCCCTAAAGAAGCCTCAAAGTACTCAGAGGAAGACATCAAGAAGATGGAGGTAGATTTTAAAGCTTTGGAAGCCATTCAGATGAGATTGCCAAACGAAGTTTTCCACAACTTCAGAGAATACAAGACTGTGAAGGAGCTATGGGAAGCTCTTGAGAAGATGTTTGTTGGGTTAGAAGAAGTGAAGGAAAATAGAAGAGATAACTTGAAGCAACAATATGAAAATTTTGTCTGGAAGGAAGGTGAGTCTCTTACTGTTCTGTAAAACAGGTACACCTATCTTGTGGGAGGGCTCCACTGCTCTAAAGTGAAGTTCGAGAATAAAGACATTCTCAAAAAGTTTATCAGATCTCTGCCAAGTTGTTGGACACTTTACACAGTGTCAATCAGAAGAACCGAAAATCTGAAAACTCTACAGATGACTGAGCTGTTTGGCATGCTGAAAACTTATGAAATGATTCAACCCAAAGAGAGAAGCTCAGGTTATTCAACATCCTCTTCATCCACCACCACTTCTTCTGCACTTCACTCTGACCATCATGTTCCTACTTCTAGCAACTACTATCCTCCCCTTGTTACCCATCCTCAGACTCCCAACTCACAATCAAATAACTCACCATTCCTCCTTGAAGCCCCACCTTAGAAAAATTCTGATGCTTTTGTCTCTGAAAACCCAAGAAACATGTCCTTTATCAAGGAAGATCTGGAGTGTTTCCATCCAGATGACTTAGAAGAAATGGACATACAGCATTCTTATGCCTTGCTATCTCTCAGAGCTAAACGGTTCTATTCTAGAACTGTAAGACCCATTCCAAGAAACAACACTAACACCAGAGTTGGCTTGGACAAGAGCAAGCTAAGATGTTACAACTGTAACCAACTCGGTCACTTTTCTAGAGAATGCAAGGCACCAAAGGCAAACCCAGCTGCTGCACAGCCAAGACAAACTCATCAAGGTCAATCAAGTCAAGGTAACACTCAAACTGCTCAAACTGTAGCATGTGCAGCTGTTGGAAAAGCTTATTTTGACTGGAGCTTTCAGTACGAAGATCTTCCTGCCAACAACCAAGCACTCATAGTAGACACAACAGAGATACCACCTCAGGTATATGAACATCTTTGTACTCAAGCTTGTATTGATAAGGTTCTAGGATACAGAAAACATAACCAGAATCTTATAGATCAAAATGAAGAGTTTCACCAAATGAAATCTGAATTCAAAAAGGTTGAAAACAACTCCAAAAAAAAGATGAATTGTTTAAAGAAGAGATTTCATCATTAAAACATGAACAAACAAATATTAAAACTCAAATTGATGATCTTCTGGTTAAGTTAAAAGCTACAAGGGCTGAGTTGGCAGACCAAAAAGTCCAAGTTGACAAATATGAGTTTGCATCCAAAAAGCTGCAAAGACTTTTGGATGCTCAAATTCATGAAAAGGTGACTGCTGGTCTTGGGTTTCAAGCTGAAAAGCCCTACAATGTTGTACCTCCACATGCTGACTATGTAGCCATTCATGAACCAAACTTCAATCTTTCCAATATTGAACTGGCAAACAGAAATCTTGATCCTTCAAAGAAAGAACCATTTGTGCAAGAATGCACTACCTCATCTGAGTCTGAGTCCACATGCTCAAACTCCACTAAAACAAGTGAAGCTCCATTACTTCCCACAAATGAAGTAATCCAAACCAACGGTCCAAGCCCCTTCATTCCCTCAATACCAGTACCTCCACCCACCAAACAAATCAAAATTAGCTATCCTCCTGAAGGAAGAAAGTTAATTATCGAAAAAGGACAATCCTCAACGTCCACAAACAATCATTATAATCAACCTAGGAAGGTGTTTGACATCTGTCATGCACCTGGAGAGAGAACTCCATATGTTCAAAAGACATTGGAGGAATCCACCTTTGAGCACAACAAAGCTCATCCCTGGAATTTTAAAGATTTGTTCAAAAGAAAAGATTATGTTTACTACCAAAGGGATAAACTGTCCAAATCATGCTTTGTTTGTGAAAAAATACAACCATACTGCCAGCACCTGATTCTACTACCTTCAGCAGTAAAGAAACCTCAAACAGAATGCTTTTGAGAAGACAAAAAAAAAACAAGAATGTAAGAAGCTATGAAGCCAAAACAACTAAATTCATAAACTCCCTCTCCCCACCAAGGAAGCAACTCCCAACACCCCAAGAATCCTGCATCATATATGGTGAATCAGACCACTTTGCTGCAAATTGCAAGTTCAATCCTTTCAACCAACCCTTATAGCAGTTCAAGCTACTCCAAAATAGAAGTTAATCTATGGAAGAACTCGCACAGAGAAACCCACTTTTAATAGAAAGGTAAAGCAGGAGAAGCATGTATCTGTTGAATCATCAGCAGCTAGCAAAAATGTTGTTGATCATGTGAAGCTAAAGAAGCCCAAATCCAAGCCTTAAGCAGCAACCAAGTCTACTACTGATCATGTAAAGTCATCAGCAACAACAAAGTTTTCCGTTGATCAGCCAAAGTCTTCAGCAGCAATGTTTGATGCTGATCAAGCAAAGCCATCAGCAACCAAAACCACATCTGTTGCTGATAGGATTAAAAGGTCTGGAAAACAATCTCAACAATGGAAACTCAAATTGATGACCTTCTGGTTAAGCTAAAAGCTACAAGGGCCGAATTAGCAGACCAAAAGGTCCATGTGGAAAAATATGAGTTTGCATCCAAAAAGCTGCAAAGACATTTGGATGCTCAAATTCATGAAAAGGTAACTGCTGGTCTTGGATTTCAAGCTGAACAACCCTACAATGATGTTCCTCCACCCGCTGACTATGTAGCCATTCATGAACCAAGTTTTAATCTTTCCAACCTTGACATGGCCAACCAAAATCTTGACCTTTTTGTCCAAGAAACCCTTGTGCAAGAATGCACTACTTCATCCGAGTCTGAGTCAACATGCTCAGACTCCACTGAAACCAATAAAGTTTCATCACCACCTACCTGTGAAGTTATAAAAGCCAAAAATCCAAGCCCTTTCATCCCTTCAAAAATAGTACCATTATCTCAGCCAACCAAACAAATCAGAATCAGCTATCCTCCAGAATGAAGAAAGCTAACTGTTGAAAAGGGACAGTCTTCAACCTCCACTAACTCAAAGCCTCAATCCAAATCAATCCAACAAAGGAAGGTGTTTGACATATGTCATGCGCCTGGAGAGAGAGCTCCATATGTTCAAAAGATATTGGAAGAAGCCACCTTTGAGCACAACAAAGCTCACCCCTGGAACTTCAAAGACTTGTTCAAAAGAAAGGACTACGTGTACTTTAAAGGGACAAACTGGTGAAATCATGCTTTGTGAGTGGGAAATACAATCATACTGCCAGCACCTGATTCTATTACCTTCAATAACAAAGAAACCTAAAGCAACATGCTTTTGAGAAAACAAACAAGAACAAGAAGGTAAGAAGCTTTGAAGCCAAAGCAACTCAGTTCAAAAACTCTCTATCCCCACTAAGAAAGCATCTACCAAGACCTCAACAATCCTGCATCATCTGTGGTGAATCAGACCACTTTGCTGCAAATTGTAAGTTTAATCCTCTCAAACAGGTTCTTCATCAAATTCCTCATCAATAAAAGCCATCAGCAAGATGAAGAAGGGTAGTCATACTTCGGAAGTTAAACCATCAGCAGAAAACAAAACTGTTGTTGATCAAGTAAGACTCAAGCAACCAAAGAAAAAGCCTTCATCAACAACCAAGATTGCTGCTTCCCAAGTTAAACCATCAGCAGCTAACAAAAATGTTGCTGATCAATTAAAGCCCACGCGACCCAAAGACAAGTCTTCAGCAGCAATAAGTAAAACCATCAGTAGCAACAAAATCTGCTGCTGATAAGCCAAAGTCCTCAGTCGCAACATATGCTGCTGACAATGCAAAGAGAGCTGGAAAACCACCAATTCAGCATTGGAAAGTCAAAATTCCTCCAAGAGTCATCATTTGTTCAGTTGAATGCATACATGCTGATACTGATAATCCTAGAACCCTTTTTTTCAAGGATGCAAGCTCTTGGATTCCTCTCACTCAATAGATCTCTCTCATGTGCAGGGACAGCCAGGTCACAAGAATAACACCTGGGTGATGAACTTTGATTAAAATATGTCTCTAACATTTTGTTTTGTAAATGTGTTAGTCCCTTGCTGCAAATAAAAGTTATAAGTCAGCAGCAATTTCGTTTTTTAGCTGCTGACAAGTTTAATCATCAGCAGCAAAGATTTGCCACCAACTGCTTTAAGTTATCAGCAGGAACAAGTTTCCTGCGGATAGCTTTAAGGCTGTTAGCAGCAACATCCTTGCTGGAGATTATTGCATCCATCAGCAGCAAAGAATTTGCCATTGACTGCTCTAAGTTATCAGCCGGAACAAGTTTCCTATGTATAGCTTTAACGCTATTAGCAGCAACATCCTTGCTGCAGATCATTGCATCCATCAGCAGCATTTGAGTTTGCTGCTGACAGACTTAACCATCCGCAGCAACCAAGCTTGCAGCGGATAGGCTTAACCATCCACAGCAACCAAGTTTGCTGCTGATGAGTAAATCTAAGTCCAAATTAACCTTTACCCGCTGTAAAAATTACCTTCAGTCTTTACCATGACTGCTTTAGTGTATTACAGCTGTAACAGTAAAATGTGAATAAGGTTGTACTGTACAAGTCATTTTGCTTTTTCCCTCTCTGCCGTTATAACACAAATCAAATTTCTTCACCACCTCTTCACATTCAATTTAACCCTAACTCCCATCTCTTTCTCTTAAGCGTCCGCAACATTCAAAACTTTCCATCTTTAACTACCATTCAAAAACCTTCCTCTTTCCCTCAAAACCCAACAAAATGGCAGAGGTCGACATAAACCATCCAAATGACAAGTTTTCTCCCTACCACAATCTCACTGCATACCTGGTTAAAGGAAAGAAGTCCAAAGGGTTCGATGATATGATAGATTTTCTTTGTCGATCAAAGATATATTTTGCACTAACCGTCAACCCTACCATATACATCCCTCATATGGAGGATTTTTGGAACACCGCCGTCTACTCTACCGAACAGGGGATTCCCCAAATCCAAGCCATGGTAGACGGCAAAGATATCATCATCACGAAAGCTACTCTCAGAAAACACCTCAAGCTTCAAGACGAGGGGGGCGACATTTCATACTCAAAAGAAGAATACATGAGGACCTATGTATCCATAGGGTACACTGGAACTCAGAACGAGTACACAATCGAAAAGGCGCTGATGGGCCCTCCATGGAAGTATCTATGCCACACCCTTCTACAATGCATATCTCAGAAGAGAAATGGATGGCATCAAGTGAGCTCTGCACTTGCCTCTGCTGTTCACGGTATGGTTACTTGCCAAGGATTCAACTTTGCACATCTCATCTTTGAAGGTTTAAGATACAACCTTCAAGAGTGTGCAAAGCAGCAATTTTATATGTACCCAAGGTTCTTGCATGAGGCTTTTAACAATGAATTAAAAGAGCTTTCAAAAGTACCCAGGGTGATAGTTTAGCAATCCCAACTGATACTGATCCCACACCCTCCTCTTCACATCATGAACAACAATCTGCTTCCACTGTTCGAACCCCTGTGCATACTACTAAGGATACACAGGCACAGAAATTACTTACACCTGTTTTAGTTGTTATCGTTCAACTGGAACAAAGGGCCCCAATTGCATCAAAATATACTAGAAAAAGGAGCAAGAAGACTCCTTCTCTTCTTGTCTCAAAGGCCCAATCCCAACCTAAAAGCCCTCATTCAGAATCCCAAAATTCTGTTGAGAATAACAAAAGGGATAGCCACATCATTAGAGAGACTTCCTTGGAAGCTTCTCTATTAGGATCATGATCACATCTCGGATCCAAAGAACAACCCACTGAGTCATTCCATTATCTTTCTTTTCTGAACTTAAGTGCAGAGGCACCTTGTCAAGATGATATACCTTCTCCAACAACCACTATCTCGGAGGTATTGATTGACTTGGCTGCTAGTGCACCTATCCTAAGTTCATTACCCAAGAAGGTTCACTCTGGGAGTACTGATAGAGTGAATGTGGAAAGGGCTGTCACTACTCTTGGTACATCAACTGACCAGGAGGACAGTGATAACATCATTAAGGCCCTAACCATGGCAACTCACAGTGAGGATGTTTCCTTTGAAACACTCTTCACTGAAAGGAATCCCAGGTGCTAAGAAAACCAGGGTGATGGGGATGCAGAGGCTAGGCCTAAGGCCCCATCTGGATCCAAGGATTCCACAACTGTGGATGAGGATAGACTGAAACTTAATAACCTGGAATTGATGGCCAGGGTGGAAATGCAAGAGGCCGAAGTGTCAAAACTAAGGCACCAAGTCTCTATGAATGAAGCCCATGAATGCCCTCCAGTGTCTACTCCCTGCCTTGTCTCAGTGGGCACTCAAACTGACCAGACTCAGTGCACTGATGCAACCAAAAAGGGGGAGATAGTTGCTGTGGAAGACGATGCTGACAGCCTCGACGAATGGATACAAGAGCATACAGTCTTTCAAAATTCTCTATTTAGACCTGCTTTCGTTCAAGTTCATGACTTGCTAGACTCAGTACATGAAGAGGAAGATATCTCACTGAGGATTGGAAGTTAGTTGTCTGAGATGTTGATGAGGTGTTAAAGAATGAAAGTCAAAATGAAGATACACCATCATTCAGCATACTTCCTACTGCTATAGCCATATTAAGACAGACCATTGCCCCTCAATTCACACTGTCTTCAAATAAGATAGAATTTGACTCCATACTAGCTTGGGGGTATGATGGTTCAACGGAGAGATTCTGGATCGGAAAGGAGTTTGATGGGGTAGAAGAGCTAAACTGGAATGCACTAAATCCACTCTAAGTGCTTGAGCTGTACCTATCCAGCTGCACCAACACCTCTACAGATCTCTCAGCGTAACTTGCAATCGACAGGTTCTACGTCTTGTTGGAGGATAATATTCCTTGGTTTGAAAGGCTCTTAGAAGAAGCAAACAGGGTGGCCTATCCTAAACACCATGCAGAATCTTCAACAACATCAGAATAAAGACTGGCTCCAAGACATGCCTTGATCAGGAGCAGTGCTTTAACAGAAGAAGAAGTTCTATGTTGGAGAAGATTTCTCTAGAACACAGTGGTCATAGACTTGGAAGTGCTAGGATGGTCAAACACTGGGTCTTCTGACTTCATATTCTTCCTGAGTAATGGATCAACTCTCTCAATCAACATCAATGAGATCCTACTCTTAAATTCAGACTTCCTACACAAGGTCTTCGAGCTCAGAACACACATATGCAATGTAAATTCCTTAGAGAGTCAAGCAATGATAAAAACCATCAAAGCTAAGCTTGAAAAGGAAGGACGACTTGCAATGGATGACTCCAACTCTGACTCAGACCTATCCTTTCTTTCCTCTGCAACTGTCAGATTAAACGCAGCAGAAGAATCCAGAAGAAGAGAAAAGGAAAAGATGAAGAAAGAATGGAAAGCAGTAATAGGTCTTGAATGGGAAGAAGATGAAGAAAGTGTCCTTCCCTTGTCCATTCCACAAAATGCCAATGAAGCTAAAGCTGAGATCCCAACAGCATCTCTTACATCTGCTGTTGTGGTCCATGAAGCTGAAGCAGAGGCATCCGGCAAAGATAAGGCGAAGAGACCTATGACAGAAGAATATGAAGAAATGTTATTGAAAGAGAAGAAGGAAAGGGAGGAAAGAAGAAGAAGAAGAAGAAGAATAAGAGAAGAAGAGGAGATGGTTGAATTAAGAAAAGCACAAGAAAGAAAAACTGCCAAACTCCTTAGAGAACAACAGATCCAGCTCTATGCTATGATCTGAAAGTCAAGATTCCTGCAGCTTCTCAAATTCAAGAAGATGAAGCTCTAGCTCTTCAACTGCAGGAACAATTCAATAAAGAAGAAGAAGAAAGAGAGAAGAAGAAAAAGGAAGAGGCTAAGTTCAGAATAACCGATTCTGAACTAGCCAAATAAATGAGAGAGGAGTGGATAGAGGCTGTGATTTCTCAAGGTGAGGATGCAGACTACCTTGAGAAAATATCAAATAAAGAAATCTACAGAGCATTCATGGGTCAACAAGGTCAACTGGCAACTAAGAAAATCTCTGAAGAAGAAGAAAAAGCAAAACAGAAATCCAAGAAAACCATTGCCTTTAACAGAAGAACCCATGAAGAAAGGAAGGTCATGATTGACTTCCTAAAGGCTAGAGGAGAGAGTGGAAAAAGTTTGGGTCCCATGAGTTTCATGAAACGGAAAGCCCTTTACTTTAAAGTCAAGAAGGAAGAGGAAGAAAGACTGGGGAAGAAAGGCTCAAAGAAGAGGGTAATTAACCAAGAAAATGAAAGAAAACAAAAGAAAACCAAGCCTTCTCCCTCATCTCCCACTTCCTCTATTTAACAACCTTCCACTCTCAATCCTAGACCTCCCTCCTCTCCACCCACAAAGTCCAAATCCTTCCACCCAGCTCCTCCTCGTCAGCAGCCTTCCAAGAAGAAAACCAAACCTACCATCACACCAGAAGACTCAAGAGATATAATTGTCTGGTTCTATAACAGTCAAGATAAATGGTTTGAAGTTTTCAGGGGAGAGGAAGAAATGAAAAGATCAGTCTATCAATCTGTTGATGAGGTACTGCAACTCCCAGACTCAGATCTAAGAAGAATATTAGAGTTGGGTGAAGCCCATAAGCCAGAGAATGAAAGTGGGAGACATATTTCGCTAGTGATCAAACATCACTTCAACCCTAGTAAAGATGTAATCATTGATGCCAAACCTCTTCAAACCCATTCTCCATTCACCAGTTGGTCCTTCAAGGCTGATACCAACGACTTTATCATGATTGATGTTAAAGAACAGAAGATGATATGTTCAAGCAAGGCCATCTTCTAAATGCCAAGCAAAGACATAAAGACTCTATCTGAGCTTCATCTAAACAATCCCAGCCAGGACACAAGAGGCTATGAGGTAGAAAGGATAGTCTGCAACATGGAAAAGCTTCAGCAGCAAAAGGAATAAGAAAGTTTTGGTAGCATTAGTCTATGGGGAGTTTGTAGAAATAAAGATTGATGGCTACGAAGTTCTCTAAGTACAAACTGTTGCAGATAAGCTTATCTGCAGCGGATACTTGTTCTTCTGCTGAAGAACAAATCTGATGCGGATAGCCTTATCTGCTGAAGACTAAAGTTGCTGCTGATAGGAAAATCATCAGCAGCTGTGGACAGTTGTGTCTTGCTGCTGATCAACAACATTGCTGTTGATAGCCATTCCCACTGAAGATCAAACGTTGCAGTTGACTGGCTTTGATAAAGCAACCATTACCACTGACAACTTTCTACTGCAACATTGACACATTCCACGCAGAAAGAATGTTACTGGTGTAAGACCATAAAATACAACGACGCTCTTCTTCCAAGCACTCAAGCAATGATGCCTAAGAAGACGTTTGAGTACAGATAACTTTTGTAGTATTTGTTGTCGTTACATGTAGAATAGCTTCAATACAAGATAAACGGCTTGTGTTAGATCTAATCCTTAGAATCAAGGGTCTGTCTTGATTCTAAGTTACTTTATAAGTAGTACTTAGAGTCATTGTATTCTAAGTTACTTTTGCTTAAGAGTTTTCTCTGTAATCTTGTAATCTTTGAAGCTTAATACAAATTGCATTTATCAGTATTCTTCTTGTTTACATTGCTTAGTTGTGATTGTTTCCGCCAATCTCAACTAGAATAGAACCATCTTGTATTCACCGATTCTACACTTTAAAACACAGCAGTTGGATTGAAGCAATGCATGAAGAGTTGCTGCAATTGAAGAGACAAGAAGTATGGACCCTGGTTGATCTTCAACCTCGTCAAACTGCTATTGGTACAAGATAGGTATTCATGAACAAGCAATATTTGAGAGGAATTTTAGTCAAGAAAAAAGCCAGACTTGTAGCTCAAGGCTACACTCAGGAAGAGGGAGTTAACTATGATGAAGTTTTTGCTCCTATTGCCATACTGGAGGCCATCCGGATCTTCTTAGCCTATGTTGCATCCAAGAGCTTTACTGTTTATCAAATGGATGTCAAGAGTGCCTTTTCTATATGGGAGGATTGGTGAGGAAGTCTATGTTAGACAAACTCCAGGGTTTGTAGATCTTGCACATCCCAACAAAGTGTTCAAACTAGACAAAGCACTCTATGGCTTACATCAAGCTCCAAGAGCCTGGTATGAAACTTTGTCAGGATATCTACTTAGCAACAACTTCAAAAACAGGTGCCATTGATCAGACCTTATTTATCAAGGTTGAAGGGGGAGAAATCCTACTTGTACAAATCTATGTTGATGACATCATCTTTGGATCAACAAGGAAGAACCTGTGTAAAGACTTTGAGATCCTGATGCACTCAAAGATTGAAATGATTTCAATGGGTGAACTAAATTTCTTCTTGGGTCTCCGAGTCAAACAAGTTCCAAGTGGAATCTTCATCAGCTAATCCAAATATATCAAGAGAATTTTGTAAAGGTTCAAGTTGGCTGACTGCTCTGCTGCAAGAACCCCTATGCAAGTGCACCATTAACTGACTCAAGACAAAGATGGTCAAGACACTGATCAACATCAGTACAGTGTAATGATAGGATCCCTCATGTATCTAACTGCCTTAAGGCCATATATCATGTTTGTAGTATGCCTTTGTGCAAGATTCCAAGCAGCTCCAAAAATACACATCTTCAAGATGTCAAAAGAATTTTTAGATACCTATAGGGAGCCCTACTACTTGGGCTATGGTATTCTAAAAATGACAAGTTCAACATGTATGCATACACTGACAGTGACTATGGAAGATGCAATTTGGACCAGAAGTCCATATCAAGGGGATGTCAGTTTCTAGGAGGAAGACTGATTTCATGGCAATGCAAAAAAGCAAACTTGTGTATCAACTTCTACAGCAGAAGCATAATACATTGCAGCTTCAAGTTGCTGTGCACAAGTCATCTGGATACAAAATCAAATGCTGGATTATGGGATGACTTTCATGGCAACTCCCATTCACATTGACAACATGAGTGCTATATCAATTACAAACAATCCTGTGCAGCACTCCAAGACAAAGCACATTAATATCAGGTATCACTTCATAAGAGATCAAGCTGAGAAAAAGAGAATCATTTTAACCAAAGTTCATACCAATGAGCAATATGCTGACTTATTACAAAACCATTTGATGAAGCTAGATTTAGATATTTAGTTGAATCCATTGGCATGATGAACTTTGATTAAAATTTGTCTCCAAAAATTTTGAATAAAATGTGTCTGTCTTTTGTTGTAAATAAAAAGTTAACAGTCAGCAGCAAACATTTTTGCTGCTGACAGGTTTAATCATCAACATCAAAGAATTTGCCACTGACTGCCTTAACTTATCAGCAGTGTTGGAACTTATTCTTGTGACAACGAGCTTGAAGATTATATGTCTTAGTCTTAGAGTCTTTGAGGGCATGTTTTGTAACTATCGCTGAAATTCCATATTGTAAGTTAGCAAAGCTGTTAAGTTCGCCTAAGGAACTTAGAGCGAACTTGATAGGCGAAGTTACTAAGTTCGCCTAAGCTTGTTAGCGGAGAACTTAACAAGTTCGCCTGTGGTCTTTGTGGTTTCCCTATAAACAGAGGTTTACTTGTCAGTTTTAGGAGTGAAGAGAGAATAGATCAGAACAGAAACTGAGAGAACTTGTAAACTGATATTCTGAGTGGAAATACAAAGAGTATTATTTACTTGGTGTTGTTGGTTGAGTTACACATTGCACGTTGATCATGGATTCCGCACGTTATCAACGTGTCGTACCGCGAGTCTAGAGATCCGTCACGTCCGAACCGGGACCTACAAGCAGGAACAAGTTTCCTACGTATAGCTTTAAGGCAATCAGCAGCAACATTTTTGCTACGGACCATTACATCCATCAGCAGCAACCAGGTTTGTTGCTAATAGACTTAGCCATCAGTAGTAAACCAAGTTTGCTGTTGATAGGTTTAACCATCCGCAGCAACCAAGTTTGCTGCTGATGGGTAAAATAAGTCCAAATTAACTGTTACCCGCTGTAAACTACTTTCCATGTTTACCATGACTGCTTTAGTGTATTACAGCTGTAAAACAGTGAAAAGTAAATGGGTTGTACTGTACAGGTAATTTTGCTTTTTCCCTCCTCTATCGTTATAACACAAATAAAAATTCTTCCCTCACCACTTCACGTTCAATTCCGACCTAACCCTCACCATTTTCTCTCAAGCATTCAAAGCTTTCCATACTTAACCACCTTTCAAAAACTTCCTCCTTCCCTCCAAACCCAACTATAATGGTAGAAGTTGATATCAACAACTCCAATGACAAGTTCTCAACCTACCATAATCTAACCGCATATCTTGTCAAAGGAAAGATATCTGAAGGGTATGACGACATTATCAACTTCCTTTGTCGATCAAAAATCCAGTTTGCCCTCACCGTCAACCCCACAATATATATCCCTCACATGGAGGATTTCTTGAACTCTGACGTCTTCTCTACCGAACAGGGGAGTCCCCAAATCAAAGCCACGGTAAACGGCAAAGACATCACCGTCACGGAAGCAACTCTCAGAAAGCATCTCAAACTTGAAGACGAGGGTGCCGCCAACTCATACTCAAAGAATGAATACATGAGGATCTTTGTATCCATAGGGTACACTGGAAATCGGGACGATTACACGATTGAGAAGGCGCTGATGGGTCCTCCATGGAAGTTTCTATGCCACACTCTTCTTCAATGCATATCTCAGAAGAGAAGTGGATGGCATCAACTGAGTTCTGCTCTTGCCTCCGCCTTTCATGATATGGTCACATGGCAAGATTTTAAATTTTCTCACTTGATTATTGAAGGTCTGAGATATAACCTTCAGGATGGTGCAAAAAAAGCCTTTTTTATGTACCCAAGGTTCTTGCAGGAAGTTTTCAATCATGAAATAAAAGATCTTTCAAAACCTGCAAGAATCTATCTTATGCTGGGTCATAAAAATAATATTTTTCAAAGTATGAGAACATTTTCAAAGAAGTTCTCAGTTGTCAATGTTCCATTGTTATCTACAATGTTGAACATACAAAGTACCCAGGGTGACAGTTCAGCAGTCCCATCTGATACTGATCCCACACCCTCCACTTCACAGACTGAACATACAATAGTCTCCCTTGATCGAACCCCTGTGAAGCCTATTGAGGGTGCACAGGCACAAAAAATAATTACCCCAGTTCTTGAAACCTAACTAGAACACATGGCCCCAGTTGAGGCAAGATATACCCGAAAGAGAAAAAGGAGCTATTCTTGTCTCACAGGCCCAATCCCAACCCAAAAGCCCTCATTCAGAATCCCAACATTCTGATGAGAATATCAAAAGGGATAGCCATATTATTAGGGAGACTTCCTTGGAAGTCCCTCTATTAGGATCAGGATCACATCCCGGATCCATAGAACAATCCTCTGAGCCCTATCTCTATATTTCTTCACTGAACTTAAGTGCGGAGGCACCTAGTCAAGATGATGTACCTTCTCCAACTGCCACTATCTCGAAGGTACTGATTGACTTGGCTGCCAAAGTACCTAGCCCAAGTTCATCACCTGAAAAGGTTCACCCTGGGAGTGATGATAAAGTGAATGTAGAATGGGCTATCACTACTACTGTTCCATCAATTGACCTGGAGGACAGTGATAACAACACTAAGTCCCCAACTACGGAAACTCACAGTGAGCATGTTTCTTTTGAAACATTCTTCACTGAGAGGAATCACAGGAGCCAAGAAAACCAGGCTAATGGGGATACAGAGGCTAGGCCTAAGGCCCCATCTAGTTCTAAGGATTCCACAACTGTGGATGAGGACAGACTGAAACAGGACAATCTAGAATTGACGGCAAGGGTAGCCATGCTAGAGGCTGAAGTGTCCAAGTTAAGGCACCAAGTCTCTATGCATGAAGCCCATCAATGCCTAAGTGTGACTTATCCTTCCCTTGTATCAATGGGAACCCAAAAAGATAAAACTTTATACACTGATACAACCAAAAAGGGGGAGATAGTTACTGTTGAAGATGATACTGACAGTCTTGATGAATGGATACAAGAGCAAACAGCCTTTCAAAGCACACTATTCAAGCCTGCTTGTGTTCAAGTTCATGACTTGCCAGACTCAGAAGATGAAGAGGAAGAGATCTCTGAGGATTGGAAGTTAATTGCTAGGGTTGTAGATAAAGTGTTCCCTGAGGAGATGAAGATGTGCCTTGTTGGATCGGTAAATACAAGATGGTTCTATTCCAGTTGAGATTGGCGGAAACAATCACAACTTAATCAAAGTAAACAAGTAAACACAAGAAGTACTGATAATTGCAAATTGTATTAATCTTCAATCGTTACAAGATTACAGAGAAAACTCTAAGAAAAGCACTAAGGTACAATGACTCTAAGTACTACTTATATAGTAACTTAGAATCAAGACAGACCCTTGATTCTAAGGATCATCTAACACAAACCGTTGATCTTGTATTGAAGTTATTCTACATGTACAGACAATAATAATAACTATGCTAGTTAACTTTTATCAAACGTCTTATTAGGCATTATTTCTTGCATGCTTGGAGAAGAGCGTTGTAGTGCTTTATTGTCTACACCAGTGACATTCTTTCTGCGTGGAGTGTGTCAGTGGTGCAGCAGAAAGTTGTCAGTGGTTATAGTTGCTTTTTCTTTTGCAAGGCTGGTCAGCTGCAACGTTTGATCTTCAATGGATGGATAACTATCAGGAGCAGAGTTGTTGATCAGCAGCAAGACACAACCATCCAAAGCTGATGATGATTTGCCTATCAGCAGCATCAAGTGTTGATGCTGCTGAGAAGCCTATCCGCAGCAACTCTAGTCTTCAGCAGATAAGGCTATCCGCAGCAGATTTGTTCTTCAGCAGAAGAACAAGTATCCCCTGCAGATAAGCTTATCCGCAGCAGTTTGTTGGTCAGCAGCAAACTCTGAGATCAGCAGCATTTGTACTTAGAGAATTTTGTAGCCATTAGTCTTTATTTCTACAAACTCCCCCTAGACTGATGCTACCAAAACTCTATTACTGCTTTTGTTGCTGAAGCTTTTGCATGTGGCTGACGATTCTTGCAACCTCATAGCCTCTTGGGTCCTTGCTGGGATTGTTAAGAGGAAGCTCAGATAGAGTCTTGATATCTTTGCTTGGCATTTTGAAGATAGCCTTGCTTAGACACCTCATCTTCTGTCCTTTAACGTCTGTCAAGGTGAACTCATTTTCTTCAGCATTTTAGGACCAACTGATGAATGGAGAGTGGGATTTGAGAGGTTTTGCATCAATGATTTCATATTTGCTGGGGTTGAAGTGATGTTTGATCACCAGTAACATATGTCTCCCATCTTCATTCTCTGGCTCATGAGCTTCACCCAGCTCCATTATTCTTCTGAGATCTGAATCTGGAAGTTGCAATATCTCATTAACAGTTACATAGAGTGATCTTCTTTCTTCTTGGGAGGTTGTTGATGAGTAGGAGCTGGGTGGGAGGAATTGGACTTTGTGGGTGGAGAGGAGGAAGGTCTAGGATGGAGAGTGGAAGGTTTTTGGATAGATGAAGTGGTGGATGAGGGAGAAGGCTTGGGTTTCTTCGCTTTCTTTTCTTCTTCTTGATTGATTACCCTCTTGTTTGAGACTTTCTTCCCCAGTCTTTCTTCCTCTTCCTTTTTGACTTTAAGGTAAAGGGCTTGCAGGTTCATGAAATTCATGGGACCCAGCCTTTTTCCACTCTCTCCTCTAGCCTTTAGGAAGTCAATCATGACCTTCCTTTCTTCATGGGTTCTTTTGTTGAAGGCAATGGTCTTCTTGGATTTCTGTTTGGCTTTTTCTTCTTCTCCAGCCCTTTTCTTATTTCCCAATTGACCCTGCTGACCCATGAAGGCTCTGTAGATCTATTTATTTCATAGTTTCTCAAGGTAGTCTTCATCCTCACATTGAGAAATCAGAGTTACTATCCACTCCTCTCTCATTTCTTTGGCTAGCTCAGAATCAGTAATTCTGAACTTGGCCTCTTCCTTCTTCTTCTTCTCTCTTTCTTCTTCTTCTTTATTAAATTGTTCCTACAGTTGAAGAGCAAGAGCTTCATCTTCTTGAATTTGATAGACTGAAGGAATCTTGACTTTCAGATCATCCAACTGTTTGGCATACAGCTGGATCTGTTGTTCTTTGAGGAGAATGGCCGCTTTTCTTTCTTGAGATTTTCTTAGTTCAGTCATCTCCTCTTATTCTCTTCTTCTTCTTTCCTCCCTTTCCTTCTTCTCTTTCAATATTTTTTCTTCTTCTTCTGTCATATGTCTTTTCCCCTTGTCTTTGCTGGATGCCTCTGCTTCAGCTTCATGGACCACAACAGCAGATGTAAGAGATGTTGTTGGGATCTCATCTTCAGCTACATTGGCATGATGAGGAGTAGACACAAGGGAAGGGACTGCTTCACTTTCTTCCTTTTCCCATTCATTTCCATATATAGCTTTAAAGGCCTCTTTGATATTCTGAGCAGCCATTTTTCTTAACCCTTCTGCTGCGTTCAAAATGATAGTTGGTGAGGAGGGAAGGGATAGATCTGAGTCAGAGTCATTCATTGCAAGCCATTCCTCCTTATAAAGAGAGCTTTGATGAGTTTGATCATTTCTTGACTTTCTAAGGAGTTGATGTTGCAGATGAGTAATCTGAGCTTAGAGACCTTGTGAAGGAAGTCTGAAGGTAGAAGTAAGATCTCTTTGATGTTGATTAAGAGAGAAGATCCATTGCTAAGGAAGAAGTTAAAGTCAGAGGAATCAGTGCTCACCCATCCTAGCACTTCCAAGTCCCTGACCATGATGTTGTACAGGAATCTTCGCCAGTAGATAACTTCTTCTTCAGTTAAAGCACTGCTCCTGATTAAATCAAGTCTTCTTGGAGCCAGTCTTTGTTCTGCGGTTGATGAAGATTCAGGATAAGCCACCCTATTTGCTTCTTTTAGTTGTCTTTCAAACCATGTCATATTATCCTCCGTTAAGTCATAGAACCTGTCGATTGCAAGTTCTGCTGAGAGATCTGATGAAGTGTTGATATGTAGAACCAAAGACTGATGGCTACAAAATTCTCTAAGTACAAATGCTGCTGATCTCAGAGTTTGCTGCTGACCAACAATCTGCTGCAGACAAGCTTATCTGTTGCGGATACTTGTTCTCCTGCTGAAGAACGAATTAGCTGCGGATAGCCTTATCTGCTGAAGACCAAAGTTGCTGCGGATAAGCTTCTCAGCAGCATCAACACTTGATGCTGCTGACAGGCAAATCATCAACAGCTCTGGATGGTTACATCTTGCTGCTGATCAACATCTTTGCTGCTGACAGCCTTGTGCCTTGAAGACAAATCGTTGCAGCTGACTATCCATACCAAGCGTCAATGACAACTTTCTACAAAAGCAACTGACACACTCAAAGCAAAAGGAACCTCAATGGCACAACCAATGACGGACAACAATGCTCTTCTCCAAGCATGCAAGTAATGCTGCATAAAGAAGACGCTTCAATAAAGTTAACTAGATATAGACAAAACGTGTAATAGTTAGATAGATACAACAGATCAACGGTCTGTGTTAGATCTGATCCTTAGAATCAAAGGGCTGTCTTGATTCTAAGTGAGTATAAATAATCTGTAAACACTTCATTGTATGTGTGCTTTTTGTGCTTTCTGATAGAGTTTCACTTGTAATCATTTACCTGCAAAAGCTTAATACAACAGTGTTCTTATTAGTATTCTTTCTGTCTGTTCGATTACATTTTTGTAGTTGTTATTGTTTCCGCCAATTTCAACTAAGAACAAAACCATCTTGTAATTTAACGATCCTACAAGTGGTATCAGAGCTTTGGATCAGATTAAACAAGTTCACACTTGTTTAATCACTTCTGGTTCTATTCTAAACTCTCTCTCTTTCATCAAGTCACCAAGAACAAAAATGGCACAAAGCAACGGGTTTGAAGACATCGGCAGCATCAATCGACCACCAAGATTGGTGTCAGGAGAAGACTACGACATGTGGAAAAATCGCATGGAAAGTTTTTTCTGCTATCAGGAGTACGAAATGTGGAAATCCATCAAGGATGGACCCTACATTCCAATGGTGGCATCTGCTGACTCTGGAGGACCATCAGTTCCAAAGGATCCCTCCAAGTACTCAGAAAAGGATATAAAAAAGATGGAGGTGAACTTCAAGGCACTAGGTGCCTTCCAAATGTGCCTTCCAAATGAAGTTTTTCATAACTTCAGAAGCTACAAAACTGCCAAAGAGCTCTAGGAAGCTCTTGAGAAAATGTTTGCTGGCTCGGAGGAAGTGAAAGGGAACAGAAGAGACATCCTGATGCAGCAGTATGAAAACATTGTCTGGAAGGAAGGTGAGTCTCTAACTGTTTTATACAACAGATTTACCTATCTTGTAGGGGAGTTGCAGTGCTCAAAGGTGAAGCTAGAGAATGAGGATATTCTCAAGAAGTTCATCAGGTCTCTACCAAGCTGCTGGACACTCTACACAGTGTCAATCAGAAGACGGAGAATCTGAAGACTCTCCAGATGACTGAGCTCTTTGGAATGCTAAAAACCTATGAACTAGAGATAATTCAGGCAAAAGAAAGAAGCTCAAGCTACCAAACAGCCTCAACACCCACCACCACCTCCTCTGCCCTCCATTCTGAGCACTCGGGTCCTAGTTTAAGTAACTACTATCCTCCCATCATCACCCATCCTCAAACCCCAATCTCTTAAACAAACAGCTCACCATTTCTCCTAGAAGCTCCTCCTCAAACATCAACCTCTGCTGCTTTTGTTTCTGAAAGCTCAAACAATATGCCCTTTATCAAGGAGGATCTGGAATGCTTTCATCCAGATGATTTAGAAGAAATGGACATACAGCACTCATATGCCATGCTCTCTATAAGAGCAAAGATGTTCTACTCTAGAACCGAAAGACCCATTCCAATTAACAACTCCAACACCAGAGTTGGCTTGGATAAAAGCAAACTCAGATTGTAGAACCAAAGACTGATGGTTACAAAATTCTCTAAGTACAAATGCTGCTGATCTCAGAGTTTGCTGCTGGCCAACAATCTGCTACGGACAAGCTTATCTGCTGCAGATACTTGTTCTCCTGTTGAAGAAAAAATCTGCTACAGATAGCCTTAGCTGCTGAAGACCAAAGTTGATGCGGATAAGCTTCTCAGCAGCATCAACACTTGATGCTGCTGACAGGCAAATCATCAGCAGCTCTGGATGGTTACATCTTGCTGCTGATCAACATCTTTGTTGCTGACAGCCTTGTGCCTTGAAGATAAATCGTTGCAGCTGACTATCCATACCAAGCGTCACTGACAACTTTCTACAAAAGCAACTGACACACTCAAAGCAGAAGGAACCTCATTGGCACAACCAATGACGGACAACAATGCTCTTCTCCAAGCATGCAAGTAATGATGCATAAAGAAGACGCTTCAATAAAGTTAACTAGATATAGACAAAACATGTAATAATTAGCTAGATACAACAGATCAACGGTCTGTGTTAGATCTGATCCTTAGAATCAAGGGGCTGTCTTGATTCTAAGTGAGTATAAATAATCTGTAAACACTTCATTGTAAGTGTGCTTTTTGTGCTTTTGAATTAGAGTTTTCACTTGTAATCGTTTATTCAGAAAGCTTAATACAACAGTGTTCTTATCAGTATTCTTTCTGTCTACTCGATTGTAATTGTGTAGTTATTGTTTCCGCCAATCTCAACTAAGAACAGAACCATCTTGTAATTTCATGATCCTACAAGTGGTATCAGAGCTTTGCCTTAGATTAAACAAACTAACACTTGTTTAATCACTTTTGGTTCTATTCTAAACTCTCTCTCTCTTTTATCAAGTCACCAAGAACAAAAATGGCACAAAGCAATGGTTTTGAAGATATCGGCAGCATCAACCGACCACCAAGATTGGTGTCTGGAGAAGACTACGACATGTGGAAAAATCACATGGAAAGTTTTTTCTGCTATTAGGAGTACGGAATGTGGAAATCCATCAGGGATGGACCCTACATTCTCATGGTGGCATCTGCTGACTCTGGAGGACCATCAGTTCCAAAGGATCCCTCCAAGTACTCGGATGAAGATATAAAAAAGATGGAGGTGGACTTCAAGGCACTAGGAGCTATCCAAATGTGCCTTCCAAATGAAGTTTTTCATAACTTCAGAAGTCACAAAACCGCCAAAGAGCTCTGGGAGGCTCTTGAGAAGATGTTTGCTGGCTCAGAAGAAGTCAAAGAAAATAGAAGGGACATCCTGAAACAGCAGTACGAAAACTTCATATGGAAGGAAGGTGAGTCCCTAACTGTTTTATATAATAGATTTACTTATCTTGTAGGTGAGCTGCAGTGCTCAAAGGTGAAACTGGAGAATGAGGATATTCTCAAAAAGTTCATCAAGTCTTTACCTAGCTGCTGGACACTCTACACGGTGTCCATTAGAAGAAAGACTCTCCAAATGACTGAGCTCTTCGGTATGCTGAAGGCTTATGAGCTAGAGATGATTCAGGCAAAAGAACGAAGCTCAAGCTACCAAACAGCTTCAACATCCACCACCACCTCTTCTGCTTTTCACTCTGAGTACTCAGGTCCTAGTACTAGCAACTACTATCCTCCCATAGTCACACATCCTCAAACTCCTACCTCTAAAACAAACACATCACCATTTCTTCTTGAAGCTCCTTCTCAATCCTCATCCACTTCTGCTTTTGTTTCTGAAACTCAAGCAACATGTACTTTATCAAGGAGGATCTTGAGTGCTTCCATCCAGATGATCTAGAAGAAATGGATATACAGCACACGTATGCCATGCTCTCTATAAGAGAAAAAAGGTTCTACTCTAGAACCGGAAGACCCATTCCAAGCAACAGCTCCAACACCAGAGTTGGCTTGGATAAAAGAAAATTGAAATGTTACAACTATAACCAACTGGGTCATTTTGCTAGAGAATGCAAGGCACCTAGGGCAAACCCAGCAGCTCACCAAGCCCAACCAAGACATCAACAGCAAAAAGCTACTCCTCCAGCTAAAACTGCAGCTTGTGCAGCTGTTGGAACATCTGACTTTGACTGGAGCTTCCAGTATGAAGATCTGCCTACTAACAACCAAGCTCTTATGACAGACACAACTGAGATACCGCCTTAGGTATATGAACATCTATGTTCCCAAGCCTGTATTGATAAGGTTTTAGGCTACAGAAAGCATAATCAAAACCTAATAGATCAAAATGAAGAGTTTCATCAAATGAAATCTGAATTCAAAAAGGTTGAAGACAGTTACAAAGAAAAAATTAACTGCCTAAAGAAAGAGATTTCATCATTAAAACATGAACAAACCAACCTTGAAACTCGGATTGATGATCTTCTTGTCAAATTAAAAGCTACCAGAGCAGAATTAGAAGAGCAGAAAGTTCACATTGACAAATATGAATTTGCATCCAAAAAGCGGCAAAGACTTCTGGATGCTCAAATTCATGATAAGGTAAAAACTGGTGTGGGGTATCATGCTGAACAATATCAAGCCGTTGCACCTCCTGCTGACTACGTTGCCATCCATGAACCAAGCTTCAATCTGGCAAATCTTGATATGGCCAACAGAAATCTTGATCCTTCTAAGGATGAACCATTGGTACAAGAATGCACTACCTCATCAGAGTCTGATTCAACTTACTCAGACTCCACTAAAACAAGTGAAGCTTCATCTCCTCCTGCCCCTCAAGTCACTCTGACTAAAGATGAAGTCCATTCAGCACAAGTACCAGCCATTTCAGTACCAGTTCCTACACCATTCAAACAAATCAAAAATAGCTATCCTCCAGAAGGTAGGAAGCTAAATATTGAAAAGGGCCAGTCCTCATCTTCAGTCCAGCCAAGGAAGGTGTTTGACATATGTCATGCGCCTGGAGAAAGGGTTCCATATGTTCAAAGGACCCTAGAAGAAGCCACCTTTGACATAACAAAGCTCATCCATGGAACTTCAAGGATATGTTCCAAAGAAAGGACTATGTCTACCTTTCAAGAGACAAACTGGCAAAATCATGCTTTGTGTGTGGCAGATATAACCACACTGCCAGCACCTGCTTTCATTACCTGGAATATCAAAGACATTCAAAGCAGCATGCCTTTGAAAAGACTAACAAAAATAAGAAGGTAAGAAGCTACGAAGACAAAGCAACAAAGTTCAGAAAGTCTCTATCTCCCTCAAGAGTGAAGCTGCCTAAATCTCAACAAACTTGCATCATTTGTGGTGAATCAGACCACTTTGATGCAAACTGTAAGTTTAACCCTTTCAACCAGATCCTTCATCAAGCCCCTCAAAGACAAAAGGTAATGAATGATCAGCATACATCGGTTGTTAGTCCAGTTAAGCTCAAGAAAACAAAGCAAAAGCTTTCAGCAGCAACCAAATCTACTGCTGACAAGCTAAAATCCTCCACAGCAAAATCTGCTGCTGATAAGGCAAAGACATCAGCAGCAAGAGTGTCCACTACTGATAAGGAAAAATCCAAGTCAAAGCCCAGAGTAGCAAAGAATGCTGACACTTCAACAAAGCTATCAGCAGCAGGATCTGCTGTCAACAAGCCAGAAACATCAGTAGCAAAATCTGCTGCTGATAGTGTGAGGAAAACTAGAAAATCACCAACAAGGCAATGGAAAGCCAAACCATCTTCAAGCACTGTCATTGGTTCCATTGACTGCAAACATACTGAAAAGAATAAACTAACAACCATCTTTTTCAAGTCTGCAGACTCTTGGGTTCCTTCTACTAATGCAGGGACAGCCAGGTCACAAGAATAACACTTGGGTGGTAGACAGTGGGTGTTCCAGGCACATGATACTGAGAATTGTTTCCAAAAAGTTCTCAGGGGTCAATGTTCAATTGTTATCTGCAATGCTGAACATACAGAGTACCCCGGGTGACAGTTCAGCAATCCCAGCTGATACTGATCCCACACCCTCAACTCACATCCTGAACAACAGTCTGCTTCAACCATTCGAACCCCTTTGCATAATACTAAGGATGCACAGGCACAAACATTACTCACACCTGTTTTGGATGATATCGTTCAACCGGAACACAGGGCCCCGGTTGCAACGACATATACTAGGAAAAGGGGCAAGAAAACTCCTTCTTCTCTTGCCTCAAAGGCCCAAACCCAACCTAACAGCCCTCACTCAGAATCACAACATTCTGGTGAGAATATCATAAGGGAAAGCCACATTATTAGGGAGACTCCTTTGGATGTCTCTCTATTAGGATCAGGATCACTTCCCGGATCTATAGAACAGCCCCCCCTGAGCCTTTCCTTTCTGAACTTAAGTGTTGAGGAACCTGATCAAGATGATGTACCTTCTCCAACTACCACCATCTCGGAGGTACTGATTGATCTTGCTTCCGACACACCCAACCCAAGTTCTTCTACCCTGAAGGACCACTCTAGGAGTTATGAAAGAGTAGATGCGGAAGAGGCTGTCACTACTGCTGGTCCATCAAATGACCAGGAGGACAGTGACAACATTGCTATGACCTCAACCACGGCAACTCACAATGAGGATGTTTCCTTGGAAACTCCCCTCACTGAGAGGAATCCCAGGTGCCAAGAAACCATGGGTGATGGGGATGAAGAGGCTAGGCCTAAGGCCCCATCTGGATCCAAGGATTCCACAACTGTGGATGAGGACAGACTGAAACTTCATATCTTGGAATTGATGGCCAGGGTGAATATGATAGAGGCACATCAATGCCCAACTTTTCTTACTCCCTCCTTTGTATCAGTGGGCACCCAAACTGATGCACATTTGTCCACTGATGCAACCAAAAAGGGGGAGATGGTCCCAATGGAGAAAAAATCAAACAGCTTTTACGACTGCAGGCTGTATTTCAAAGTACAAGAAGGCTGTTTTCGAAGCTTTTTCCTTTGGTTAAAAGGATAGTCAGAAATGTGCAAAAGCTTCAGCAACAAAGGCAAAAAGAGAATTTTGGTAGCATCAGTCTAGGGGGAGTTTATAGAACCAAAGACTGATGGCTACAAAATTCTCTAAGTACAAATGCTGCTGATCTCCGAGTTTGCTGCTGACCAACAATCTGCTGCGGACAAGCTTATCTGCTGCAGATACTTGTTCTCCTGCTGAAGAACAAATCTGCTGCGGATAGCCTTATCTGCTGAAGACCAAAGTTGCTGCGGATAAGCTTCTCAGCAACATCAACACTTGATGCTTCTGACAGGCAAATCATCAGCAGCTCTGGATGGTTACATCTTGCTGCTGATCAACATCTTTGCTGCTGACAGCCTTGTGACTTAAAGGCAAATCGTTGCAGCTGACTATCCATACCAAGCGTCACTGGCAACTTTCAACAAAAGCAACTGACACACTCAAAGCAGAAGGAACCTCAATGGCACAACCAATGACGGACAACAATGCTCTTCTCCAAGCATGCAAGTAATGATGCATAAAGAAGACGCTTCAATAAAGTTAACTAGATATAGACAAAACGTGTAATAGTTAGCTAGATACAACAGATCAATGGTCTGTGTTAGATCTGATCCTTGGAATCAAGGGGCTGTCTTGATTCTAAGTGAATATAAATAATATGTAAACACTTCATTGTAAGTGTGCTTTTTGTGCTTTTGAATCAGAATTTTCACCTGTAATCGTTTATTCAGAAAGCTTAATACAACAGTGTTCTTATCAGTATTCTTTCTGTCTACTCGATTGTAATTGTGTAGTTGTTATTGTTTCCGCCAATCTCAACTAAGAACAGAACCATCTTGTAATTTCACAATCCTACACAGATGTTACAACTGTAACCTACTGGGTCACTTTGCTAAAGAATGCAAGGCACCAAGAGCAAATCCAGTCACTTCTCCGTCAAGACAAGCTCACCAAGTCCAACCCAGACAACAGCATTAAGCTACTCCTCCAGTTCAAACTGCAGCCTGTGCAACTGTTCGAACTTCTGAGTTCGACTGGAGCTTTCAATATGAAGAACTGCCAGTCAGCAATCAAGCTCTAATGGCAGACACTACAGAGATACCTCCTCAGGTATTTGAACATCTTTGCTCTCAAGCCTGTATTGATAAAGTTTTGGGTTATAGAAAGCCCAACCAAAACCTTATAGATCAAAATGAAGAGTTTCATCAGATGAAATCTGAGTTCAAAAAGGTTGAAAATACTTATAAAGAAAAGATTAACTGCCTTAAGAAAGAGATTTCATCGCTAAAACACGAACAAACTAATCTTGAAACTCAGATTGATGATCTACTGGTCAAACTAAAAGCTACCAGAGCTGAACTGGCAGAACAGAAAGTTCATGTTGAAAAATATGAATTTTTCTCCAAAAAGTTACAAAGACTTTTAGATATTCAAATCCATGAGAAGGTAAAAACTGGACTTGGGTATAACAATGATCAGTACAATGCTGTTCCTCCTCCTGCTGACTATATTGCCATATACGAACCAAGCTTCAATGTTGAAAATCTTGACACTGCAAACCGAAACCTTGATCCTACAATGGATGAACCTCTCATCGAAGACTGCACTACCTCATCGGAATCTGAGTCAACTCACTCAGACCATGATGAAACCAGTGCAGTCCCATCTGAAGCTGTTCTGAATAGAGTTGCAGTTCCTGCTGTTCTTCCAGCTGTTATAGCCCCTGTACCATTCAAACAGATCAAGATCAGCTATCCTCCAGATGGAAGAAAGCTAGAAAAGGGACAGAAACCCACAAACCCCAAGCCTTAGTTCATGCCAATCACAAAGAGAAAGGTATTTGATATATGTCGTAAGCCTGAAGAAAAAGTTCCATATGTTCAAAGGATCCTAGAAGAAGCCACCTTTGAACATAACAAAGCTCATCCATGGAACTTCAATGATCTATTCCAAAGAAAGGACTATGTCTACCTTTCAAAAGACAAACTGACAAAATCATGCTTTATGTGGGGCAGATATAACCACACTGCCAGCCCCTGCTTTCATTACCTGGAATATCAAAGACATTCAAAGCAGCATGCCTTTGAAAAGACTAACAAAAATAAGAAGGTAAGAAGCTACGAAGACAAAGCAACAAAGTTCAAAAAGTCGCTATCTCCCTCAAGAGTGAAGCTGCCTAAATCTCAACAAACTTCATCATTTGTGGTGAATCAGACCACTTTGCTGTAATCTGTAAGTTTAACCCTTTCAACCAGATCCTTCATGAAGCTCCTCAAAGACAAAGGGTAAAGAAGGATCAGCATACATCGGTTGTTAGTCCAGTTCAGCCCAAGAAAACAAAGGAGAAGCTTTTAGCAGCAACCAAGTCTGCTGCCGATAAGCTAAAATCCTCCGCAGCAAAATCTGCTGCTGATAAGGCAAAGATATCAGCAGTAAGAGTGCCCACTGCTGATAAGGCAAAGCCTACAGTAGCAAAGAATGCTGACACTTCAACAAAGCTGTCAGCAGCAGGATCTACTGTCAACAAGCCAGAAACATCAGTAGCAAAATCTGCTGCTGATAGTGTGAGGAAAACTAGAAAATCACCAATACGGCAATGGAAAGCCAAACCATCTTCAAGCACTGTCATTGGTTCCATTGACTGCAAACATACTGAAAAGGATAAACATACTGTCATTGGTCATAAGAATAACACTTGGGTGGTAGACAGTGGGTGTTCCATGCACATGACAGGCAACAGATCCATCCTCTCAAACTTCATACATTTCAATGGAGGATATGTTGCCTTTGGAAGTGACTCAAAGGGAGGATCCATCACTGGACAAGGAACTGTGTCCAACGAAAGAATGAGCATTGATAAGGTCAACTATGTTAAAGAATTGGACTTCAATCTCATGAGTGTTTCCCAGGTCTGCGACCAAAAGCATTGGATGCTCTTCACAGATAAAGAATGTTTTGTACTGACTCCAGGCTTATCCACACCTCCTCCAGAAAGCATTTTATTAACTGCTCAGAGAAAAAAAAATCTCTATGTACTAGACATGAATGAAGTCACTCCATCTGGGAGTGTTTCCTGCTTTTTATCAAAGGCATCAGTCGATGAACCAACTCTCTGGCATAGGAGATTAAGCCACGTTAATATCAAAACTATCAACAAATTGGTGAAGAATAATCTTGTCAGAGGGATTCCTGACAAAGAATTTCAGCTGGAAGACCACTGCATTGCATGCTTAAAGGGGAAACAACACAAAAGCTCTCACAAGCCCAAGACCTTGAATACAAATGACACTCCACTGCAACTGCTGCATATGGATCTCTTTGGTCCTACAAATGTCATGTCAATGGGAAAGAAGTCGTACTGTCTGGTGATAACTGATGACTACACCAGATTCTCATGGGTATACTTCTTGAGAACTAAAGATGAAACTGCTGAAATTCTCAAATCCTACATTCTCAGGGTAGAGAATCAAAGTAATCAAAAGGTGAAGATCATAAGGTGTGATCAAGGCACAGAGTTCAAGAACCACACCTTGAACTCTCTCTGTGAAATCAAGGGGATAGAAAGACAATACAGTGCTCCAAGAACTCCTTAACAAAATGGAGTTGCTGAAAGAAGAAATAGAACTCTTATTGAGTCAGCAAGATCTATGTTGGCTGACTTGTAGATGCATATTATGTCCCTAATCCCTTGTAATATGTATTTCATCTATGTTTAATGTAACTATTTGATGTATTAATGAAATTACATGTTTATCCTTAATGTTTACTCATATATAACGACTTTGTATTAAATGATCTGATAAATATCGATAACGTTGATCAATCGTGCTATTGATAGGCCCATTCGCACGAATGGATCATGAGAATGATCCATTCGTGCGAATAGATCATGGGAATGATTCATTCACTAGAATATGTCATGAGAATGACTCATTCGCACGAATGAAACATTCTGATGATTCATTCTTACGAATGAACCATTCTGCTGATTCATTCGCACGAATGAGTCCATTCACATGGCTCATTCGTACGAATAGCCTCTGCACTATATATATAACTTTCACTTCATGAGCACATAACAGAATAGAATACACAACACATATACACATACTGTCCAGAGTAGAACAAGACTAAGAACAGAACACACAAACTCTCTGCATCTGTATTGTCGAATCTCTGTTCTAGAGAGTTTCCAGGTCTTGTATCCAACTTCTCTACACCAAAGGGTCGATAGAAACCTTCGATTCGTCGTCTAATCCGCTCGTTTCTTATGACCCGATCCGTGTCATAGATTGGATTGCCAATCAAATCGGATTCCGCACGATTTGGTTCGGTTAATGTGTTGAATCATTGGATCAAGGTAGATCCCGATCCAACAAAGTGGTATCAGAGCCTGATTGTGCTCTAGATTCAACATAGAAAATCTAATCTTGCTTTTGATCTTGCTTTTTCTAGCTTCTTGAATGTTATAAAGATCACTTGATCGTTGTTTTTCCACGTTCATATCTTGTGATTATTGCTTCTGAGTGATCTGATCATCTCAGATTCCAGATCTGATAAAAGGCTCAATCATTGGTGCTTTTTGGTGCAAAAAGGTCAAACTGCCCTCTGTCGTACGACTGGCTACTATGATGAACTTCATTCGCACGAATGGCTCCTACCATTCGCACGAATAGATCAAGTCTCCCGCTTGTTTGTTCAAACTTCCAATCGTACGAATAGAAATTCCAGTCGCACGAATAGAAAATTCCATTCGTACGAATAGAAAATTCCAGTCGCACGAATAGAAAATTCCAGTCGCACGAATAGAAAATTCCATTCGCACGAATAGACCCATTCGTACAAATCTCTTCTGAATTTTTTCCAAGTGTCGAAAAACTTCGTTTTTTATCATGTCGGACTTAGCCTTTGTTGCTAAGATTGATAAGGATGAAATGGATCGAATTGATATAATGTGGGCTCTTGCAAGTGCAGTCAGAAGAGCGAGAGATTATGTAAAAAGGACAGGAAAAACTCTCGAAGGGAACAAAGACACTACTTATGGTTTTGATCTGTCTGTTGTTGTTTGTTTTAACTGTGGTGAGAAAGGGCATTTTGCTAGGCAATGTGAAAAGCCTAAACAGACTGGAAACTGTAACCCTTTCAACAACCGTCAAAGCCAACCGAAGCCACAAACTCAAAATACAGAAACAAACATTGTTCCAGTTACTCTTGCACAAGATAAAGGAACTTCAAGTGGAACAAAAGCTATGGTTGTTCAAACAGATGAGACTGTTGACTGGTCTTTTAAATTTGGAGCTGATGTCAGTTCACGGGATAGAGCTTGCATGGCAAAGGCTGTAGAAATCAATGAAGAATCAGATTCTGATGCTGATAAAGAGATTGCTTCAGAAAGTTCATCAGCTGTAGACGACACATCTTCAAACAGTTCTGGCTTCACAGCTGAGAATGAAGATAAATCATCTGTTGTCTCTTCAAGTCAATCGACAGCTGATGTGGATGATAACAATTCCTCTTCTGAATCTACATGTAGCTGTGCTTTTATGGTAAAAACATCCACAGGCATTCAGGTAAATTCTGACAGTTTTGAAAGTGAGTCTAAATCTCAACCGTGTTTAATTTGTGATGAACTTGAAAAGAAAGTTGAGGCACTTAAAAGTCACAACACAGACTTAATTACTGATTTAACTGCTTGTCTTGAAGCAAACCGTGTTTTAAAGGGAAACGAACTTGCCTTCAAAAACAAAATTGATCTTTTAAATAGGCAAGTTCATGAATTAGAAATCTGTGTTATAAACAAACAAAATGCCATCACTTTTTATTTAAACACGATTGATGAAACAAAGAAAAAGCTGGCGCTTGTCGAGTGTGATTATGAAACTCTAAATCAAAAGCTGAAAAGTTATTCAAATTCTGCTTACATTCTTGATTACATGATTTCACGGCGTCCAGGAAAGAAAAATGCTGGGATGGGGTATAAAAATTGTCCTCCACCGGTGTTGAATACTATGGTAAACACACCGGATGATAACCCAATCATTGACTTTAAGGTTAAAACGCCACTTGTCGTTGATCCAACCGAAAACAAAATTTCTCAATCAAAGGTTAACGATAATGGTGCTTCGACCTCGAAGTCCCAGTGTGTTGATGGAATGGTAGAAGAGTGGGATGAAGACGACGATGAGTGCACTACTCGTGGTTTGGGACACAAAAACTCGTCTGTTCCACAAAATGACAGCATTGGTATTTCAAAATCTGCTTCTAAAAAGGTTTTTAAAATTAAACAAACCAATTGCAGTCCATCTTATCCCATTACTTCTGATCAGAAGAGTCAAGTAACCAAAGCCTCAATCAAAAAGGTTAATTTTGTTAAAGCTGGAGAGTCTGTTCAATCAAACAAGTCACTCTCTTCAGCTGAACAAAAAGAAGCTAAGGCTGGTGGTTCAAAAACTCACCAAAGTGAAAATCATTACAGATCTCAGAGGTTGGTTGAGCGGAGATACTGTTTTGAGTGCGGTACAAAAGGACACATTGTTGTCAACTGTCCTTATCTTCAGAAGCCAAGTAAAAGAGTTAACCATTTTCCAGAAAATAAACAAAAGGTTTTAAAGTCAAAATCTAACTCTTTTACCCAACAACAAGTGCATCAAAAGAAAGTTAAACAAAAGATGCATGACTTGTTGGTCTCTGATTCGAGTTCCACACCTGTACAAATCGTTAAGCAATCTACTGTTTACCATAAACAGTCGTTGCACAAAGAACATGTGTGGAAAGTAAAATCAGATGATGCTTCTGACGACTGTACTTCAAAGTCAAATGGTTGTTCCAAAAGTCCACAAGGACAGTGGATGGATTGTACTGTTGTAGATGAGTCTGGGAAACCCAAGACCGTAAAGGCTTTGGTTCCTAACCTAAACTAATTATCTTCTTTGTTGTGCAGGTTGTCCTTTACAATCCTATTAGCAATAATTGGATTGTTGATAGTGGGGCATCCAGGCACATGACTGGAAACTTAGCTCTCCTTTTTGACGTCAGAAATATCAAAGGGGGCTATGTTTCATTTGCAGGCGATAAAGGTGGTTTTATCTCAGCTCAGGGAACACTGTCTAATGGAGCTGTCAGTTTTGAGAAGGTCAACTTTGTCAAACAGTTGGATAACAACTTGCTTTCTGTTTCTCAAATCTGTGATAAGGAGTTCAAGGTTATTTTTGATGACACGCATTGTTATATCTTGAAAAAGGAGTTTATAATTCCAGAAGACATGGTGGTTATGTCTGCTCCAAGAGTGAATGACCTTTATATTCTTGACATGTCACAAGCATCATCCTCAGTGTCCACAGCATCATGTTTTGTTTCAAAAGCCACTGAGAAGGATTCTATTTTATGGCACAAAAGAATGGGACATCTTAGTCTCAGAAAAATGAATCATTTGGTGCACAAAAATCTTGTTGAAGGAGTCACTGTGAAAAGTTTTCATCTTCCTGACGTGTGTGTTTCTTGCAAGAAAGGCAAACAAACCAAGAAATCTCATAAACCCAAATCTCAACATTCCATCACTATACCACTAGAGCTCTTACACATGGACTTGTTTGGTCCTATCAACCGGAAGAGCATTGCTGGAGACTTATATTGTTTGGTTGTGACGGATGAGTATTCAAGATATTCTTGGGTGATGTTCTTAAAAGAAAAATCTGAAACTTTTGAATATGTGGAGATTCTGATTACCAAATTGGAGTCTTTGTATAAGTTAAAGGTTAGGAGGATCCGTTCGGACAATGGTACTGAATTTAAAAATCACCTTATGGAAACTTTCTGTCAAAAACTTGGTATTCACCATGAATTCAGTGCGCCATATGTTCCACAAATGAACGGTGTTGCTGAGAGGAAAAATCGGACCTTGATAGAAGCTGCAAGGACTATGCTAGCTGACTCAAACTTACCCGTGCAGTTCTGGAATGAAGCTATTGCTAATGCGTGTTACACGTTCAACCGGGTTCTAGTTGTCAAGCGTCACGATAAAACTTGTTTTGAATTGTTCCATCGACGGAAACCGAACTTACAGTATCTTGAACCGTTCGGCGCTCCATGTACCATGTTGAAAAAAGATGCTCATGGCAAGTTTAACGAGAAAGTAGAGGAAGGTTACTTCTTAGGGTACAGCACTCCCAATAAAAGAGTTTACAACAAAGTCTCTGGGAATGTAGAAGAATGGTACCATGTTGATGTTCAAAAGTATACCTCTCCTGCTGCTGGAAAAGGTCTTCCTTGGATGTTTGATTATGAAGAACTTTTTGCCTCGTTTAATCTTCCTCCAGAATGTTCAGATGAGGAGGTTGCTGTTCAAATGATGTATGATGCTCAAAACGCACCTGATGAACATGTGCAACCTACTCCCTCATCATCTGACATTCCTGAGTCCTCCAATAACACACAAGTCACACAGGATGATGATTCTTCTTCTTCTTCAGAGTATGAGGGTTCTCGACAAGAAATAGACCAGGTGATTGAAGATCCTTCCCATGATGTTGTACAATTGAGTGATGATGTTTCACATTCTGTAGCAATTGAACAGAGTATCACAAACCTTGATCAAACTGTTAAGGTTCCTGCTCATCCTGTGGGTAGGATTGATAGAATTCATCCTCAACAGAATATTATTGGTGATCCCACATCTGGTGTCAAAACTAGGGGTCAGATCAACTCTGGAGTCTACTCAGAAATCATGGAATCTGGTGTGGTCAACGATTGTGCGCATTCATGTTTCGTCTTGCAAATCAAACCACGGTCTATAACAGATGCTTTAAAAGAAGAATCTTGGGTAAATGCAATGCAGGAAGAACTACTCCAATTTCAGAAGCTCGGAGTTTGGAAGTTAGTTGATTTACCAAAAGGAGCTAAGAAGATTGGTACTCGATGGGTTCTTCGTTGCAAAAGGGATGATCAAGGAATAGTCATAAGAAATAAGGCTCGTTTGGTCGTTCAGGGATTTAGGCAAATTGAAGGTATAGACTACAATGAAGTGTTTGCAACGGTTGCTCGTCTGGAAGCAATTCGAATTTTTCTTGCTTATGCATCCTACAAAAGGTTCAAAGTCTATCAAATGGATGTAAAGAGTGCATTCCTTCATGGAGAAATCAGTGAAGTCGTATACGTCAGTCAACCTCCCGGGTTTGAAGATCCTATGCATCGTGACCGTGTCTACAAATTGGACAAGGCACTGTACGGATTGCACCAAGCTCCGCGAGCGTGGTACGAGACACTTTCCACTCATCTTCTGAACAACGGATTTAGAAGAGGTGTCATCGACTGCACGTTGTTTATTCGAGAAAAGGGTGGAGAACTTTTAATGGTACAGGTATACGTGGATGACATTATTTTTGGATCGACGAATGATGTTCTGTGCAAAGAATTTGAAAGAGTTATGCAGGACAAGTTCGAGATGAGTTCCATGGGAGAGATGAAGTTCTTTCTAGGGCTACAAGTAGATCAATCTGAGACAGGGATTTTCCTTCATCAAACAAATTATGTTGGAGACATACTGAGCCGATTCAGTATGACTGATGCCAAACCTGCTGGTACTCCATTGGCGATCAATCACGGGATTTCGCCTGATGACAAGGGGGAGTATATTGATGCTACTCTCTATCGAGCCATGATCGGATCTCTCATGTATCTCACGGCATCTCGACCAGACATCATGTTCGCCACATGTCTCTGTGCCCGATATCAGTCAAAACCAAAAGTCTCCCACTTAATTACTGTCAAAAGGATTTTTCGTTATCTGAAGGGTACTCTTGATCTTGGATTATGGTATTCTAATGATGATAACTTTGAGCTTACTGCATATAGTGATTCTGATTATGGTGGTTGCAAAACAGACTTCAAGTCTACATCTGCAGGGTGTCAGTTCTTTGGAAACCGTCTCGTGACATGGCAATGCAAAAAGCAGACTTCAGTGGCTACATCTACATGTGAAGCTGAATACATCGCTGCTGCCAGTTGCTGTTCTCAGATTATCTGGATTCAACAGCAACTTCGGGACTACGGTTTGCAATTCTCTAACACTCCTATTTATGTAGATAATTCTGCTGCCATAGCTATCACTAAGAATCCGGTTCAACATTCAAAAACCAAACACATCGGCATAAAATATCACTTCATTCATGATTGTTTTGAAAAGAAACTGATTGATATGGTTCAAATTAACACTGATTTCCAAAAGGCCGACCTCTATACAAAAGCCTTTGACAAACCAAGATTTTTATTCTTGTTAGAGGTAAACGGCATGAAAAAGAAGGATGACGTTGTTCCGGACCAAGAGTCGAGTCAATAATCATTTTTATCAATTACGTTCCTGTATATATTTTCTTTCTTGCGTTTATTAAAAATCTCAAAAACTCAAAAAGATTTTTCATTTTGAAATTTTAGGGGGAGAAAATGTTAGTAAGAAAATGATCTCTCACTGAGAAAAATGATAGTACACAGACGCTAGTTATCTGAGACTCCAAAAAGATTTCTATATTGTGTACAGTAAAAAAAAAAAAAAAAAAAAAAAAAAAAAGATTTTCCATTTTTGTACAGTCTAAAACCCAAAAACATCTGAAAATCTCAAAAATGAGAAATCGTATCCAACCTTTGGGAAGTGATGGCACACTAACCATATGTATGAAGCACATTGCATTTATTGTCATAGTGAATAGTCACACTAAGTCGACATGTGATGCATTGATAGGCTTATCTTACTGAATCTCGACCATTGATGATTGATCTATACCATATTAGATATTGTCTTGTGAGTCACATAATGGTGAAAGGATTGACGAAAATCAACAATAGAAACTGAAGGTGTTTCTCATTCTGTGCACACCAGTTATCATCGGTTTAATGAGATATCAGAAAGTAGTTATAAAATTAAAAAAATTAGATTCCGAAGTCGTATACGTGCCATATTGCCTTGTAAATACCTGGCTGAAGCCGTCCATGCGATTAAGAATAAAATAAAAGTATGAATCTGAATCCGTATATGTGCCATATTACCGGGTTGCAGCCTGGTTGAAGCCATCCATGGGATAGGATGAACACAAACACCGTTAGCTGCATACGTGCCATATTGCCTTGTAAATACCTGGCTGAAGCCGTCCATGAGCTGATGGCTGTCACTGTGAATACTAAAAAAAAAAATGGTGTAGTAAAGAAGTAACAGGGAATAACTGAGATCTCATGAACTTATGATGACTGGTTAAGTAAGTTGTGCTGATTTGAAACATTAACATGTTTTGAAAAGTAATTCAAGTCAATTCTTAACTAGTGTGGGACACACAGATAATGGACTTAATCCTTCAAGATCATCTTGTAAGTGTTGAGAAAAGGTATGCATAAGTTTATGATGGACAAACATATCAATGATCGAATTTTGACTAAGTGTACTTAAAGCTCAGATAATTTGCAATATTGATGATTGCTATGAGTCTAGTACTGATCCCATGTTCGGATCTTTCTCACAAAAAGATGTGTAAATACCATTGTATAGTTGTATCTACAAAATTCAAAATGTCTCAGATCATTAGTCATTAAGTCTGTATGATTTCTCATAAGGATCATTCTTACTAAGACATGTGTGTATATATCTTGTTGATATTATTTTTAGTATTACATATTCAAAAAAAAATCCAAAAAGATTTTAATTTTTCTAAATTTTAGATTATTCGATAAGACTCGAACGACTGTTATCAACCAAATTTGAAAACCGCTTGACTTACTGATTGATCAAATCGTTCCTTTACTTCCTAACCTATTCCAAAACTTCATAATTGATCCCTCACTTCATAATTAAATGTAAATTACTTCATAATCAAATTGTTGTCAAGACCAATGTGGTCGGATATCCCATTTAACCTGAAAAGTTTAATTTGCATAAGGGGATTGTCCCATTCGTACGAATGGATGAGAAGAATGGCTCACTCGTACGAATGGATGAGCAGAATGGCTCACTCGTACGCATGGATGAGGAGAATAGATCATTCACACGAATGGACTGACCAGAATGGTCCATTCGTACGAATGAGTGAAAGAATGAATCAAGTCTGGTCCACTCGCACGAATGGACTGACCAGAATGGTCCATTCGTACGAATGAACCAGGCCATCTTATAAATATGCCATTCATTCGCATGTGCAGTCTCATTCGCACAATTCAGAAAGCATTCGCACGTCTGTTTGATTGAAATTCTGATTTTGAATAAAACTCCGTCCAATCACCGATCTAATCATTTGATTTCATTTTACAGGTATAACCCCACAAGTATTCATCAAATGTATAACGATTTGGGGATGTTCGATTAGATTTAGGGCTCAAAACCGAAAACCAAACTTAAAAACGTAAAAAATGAATTAATAAACCGATTAAAATGCTAAATACTGGTTGAAAACCATAGTCGAGTGTTTTGGTGTCTTTTTCGGCAAATCTTTTCAAGTGTTGGTTGATTTTTGGACAAATTGGATCGCGACCCGTCTGTCATACGAATGGACACACTCTTCATGTTCATTCGTACGAATGAGAACAACATTCATTCACACGAATGAACGCTCATTCACACGAATGAACGCTCATTCACACGAATGAAACTCATTCGCACGAATGAATACTCATTCATATGAATGAAACTCATTCGCACGAATGAATAGGCAGAATGATCCATTCGCACGAATGAACCAACTTTTAGGGTTCATTCGTACATAGGGAAAAAGGTCCAAAAGTTCATATTTCCAAAATCTTGCATGTACTGATCTGATGTGCTTCATGTTTTTGTGTTTGCAGACTGATCGTTATGGCGCACAGAGCTCCAGTTGTTCTTAAAGCTTCAACAAAAAGCAACATTTGTGCTTACATGATCCCAACTTCAAAGAATGCAAGACCGTTTATTGGAATGATCGAGTTCTTGTCTCGATCCAGGATAGCCCATGCTATATCTTATATCTGCACTCCCTATGCTTCTCATCAACGGGAATTCTGGGCCACAGCTGAAATAGACTGTGAAGTTTCTCCAACTGTGATACGGGGAAAGATTGCAGGATAGGAGGTTATTGTATCTGCCTCTCACATTCGTCGATTGTGTCAATTCGGTGATCATCCTGAAGATCCAGTGACACTGGATAAATATCTGGTCCGTGGATGCTTCATGAGAATAAAGTACGACGGAAATGTCGCCGAAGGCGTTCTCAACAAGGCGAACCTCTGTCCCCAGTATAAATATCTAGGACACGTTCTTCTTCACTGCCTCGGTTCCCGTCGTGGCGGATTTGATGATATGCGCGAAACAATACAGAGCGCATTTGTGGCACTGGTGTTGAACATACCGTTCAACTTTTCAGAGATGGTGTTCACACACCTGAAGGAAAACATCTCGCTAAAAGGGGACAATGCGTATCTCATGTACCCCCGATTCTTACAGATGATAATCGATGACCAACTTCCTCTACTGCCACGATCCGATATTGACATGATAAGGCTGGAGCATATGACTGATGTCACACTAAACCGGGTACAGACTTATAGGGGAAGACCAACAAAGCCTCCACATAAACGCCTTATTGGACATCTGGCAAATTCTGATTATGTGGCACCTTCAAACAGAAATTGGCGTCACGATAATAGTGATTCTGACAGGGAGGATATTGTTGTGCCTCCAGCTGACGACCAAGATGACGACGACCAAGATGGTCAGGGAGGTGGTGGCAATGCTCCTAATGTTCCATCTACCGCTGCCACCACTCCTACTGTTACTGCTATCGATTCATCCCTTCCAACTAACCCAGAAGACGTTAACCTGGACACCGTCCTGTTTACTGATTCTGAGGAAACTGAAGATGAATTCGAAATCAGTCAACAAGGGGCAAGATTGGTCGCCACAAAACGAAAGAGGGGAGCAGATCAAGGAAGCTCAAGGGTTGATGATGATGACGTCAGGGATGCTGACTTTGTCCCTGACTGTCCACAAGTATCTGCTGCTCCTTCCCAATCTACCCCAGTCAAGAAAGGAAGAATGAAGAGAATGGCCAAACGCCAAAAGTTCAAACTTGTCAGAAGGACGGAGAGCACCTCTGCTACAACAGCAACTGCCACCAGGTCTGAGGCTCCAATGTCAACATCCATGCCTCAGACACAAACTGTGCCTCCGATTCCTCCTCCCATCTACACGACTGCTCATACATCACAGCCAGCCACTACTCGAGCTGAGCCATCAACATCATTGCCGACTATTTCGTTGAACGATCAAATCATCACTCTAAACAGCTTGGTACTGCAGCTTCTGGCTCAAAATCAAGAACAGTCAAAGCGTTTAGATCTTCAGGGCTCGCAGATCAGTCAGTTGACTCTGCAAAATACTGAACAAGCCCAAGCCATCACAAGTCTTTCCAATAGATGCAATGATCAACAAGCCCTCCTTCTCACTGCTACAAACCAGAATCAACAGTTGTCTAAAACTGTTGATGCACATGCTCTGAGAATACAAAGGATAGAGGAGGAAAATAAGAGACTGTTGGAAGACTTAGAAAGCAGAAGGGACACGACACCTAGAATTGAGGGTGCTCGAAATGATGGTGATGATGGTGATGATGATGATGATGATGAGGATGATGATGGTGACGATGATGATGATGATGATAGTAATGATGATGATGATGACAAGAATGACGAAGATAAGGATGATGGTGCCAATGCTGGTGCTACATCAAGTGCTTCAAAGACAGCAGAAGCAGAGGCACGCACGAAGCAAAAATTAGACAAACCAGTAGGCCCATCATCAGATACACAAAAGGGAACTGAAGGTTGATAGTTTTTGTTTTAAGTGTTTTAAGTTGTCTTATTGTAAATATTAGATTATTATGTAAATAATTTCAGTTTTATTTTGATTAAATCAATGAAATTTCAAATTCTCACATGTTTATTCTTTGTTTGTTTTTGAAAATAGTTTTGGATGTGATGCCTCTCAAGCAACAACCTTCAAAGTTAACTTATGTGCTTGACATGCAAGGGATCATCCAACATTCAGTGATTTATGATAAAGAGGAAGGGAAAATCGTACACTGCTTGTCAAAAGAACAGATTGCCGAGCTATTTCAAATGAATCCCGACGAAGTCATTACTGAAGAGGCATCTGTTCCTACAACTGATTATCCCTCCTCTGACGAACTAGAAGACGTTGATGAGGTTGAAGTCGAAGACATCACTGATCAAGAATATCCAAAGTACACATCAGTAGATGGTGATGATCTTCCCTCCTTCGCGGACTTATTCACTCAGCAGTCCGACGAGGAGGTCAACCGCATTATCGACAACAAAGAGGATGAAGCCGGTCCCTCCACTTTTGACATTGAAGAGCTGAATGAACGTAAAAGTCAGTGGATGGAATACATAGCTGAACTAAAGAAGAACTCAAAGCCCTCTCCTCCAACCAAGTACACTAAAGTTTATCGACTCAAAGGACACAAGTCTGATGGTCGTATAATCAGTTGGGCATACTTCAACGACTTAAGCTGCTATGCTATAAAAAGAGAGAAGGGCATACAATATTTCAGGTACCCTCATGACTTCAAGACGCTGCCCGCATTTGAAGTAAATCAATTGGCGCGTCTAAAGCTTCTATACAGCGAATCTTCCGGTCTGTCCGAATGGTTTGAACGTCAATTACAGTATGAATACCGGAAGAATTGGGTGAACTTCAAGCCACAAATGCCTACACGTTACATTCACAAGGAAAAGGTTCATCAAATCACCAAGAAGCCCCTAATTGTATTAAAGTGGAAACCTCCAACGATCATGAAGAAGATTCCTTTAAGGAAAATGATCCAGGACTTCTCAGATCAGTTCAAATGGTGGTACTATGATGGGCGTACTGGTGAAGCTGTAATAGTGCTTTGTAAAGAAGGGTCATGGGAGACCATCATGGTCTTTGATCCGTTGTGGCTGACCAACTTGTCTGAACAAGATGTTACCACTTTATACAAGTGTCAGCCCTTTTTTGAAGTTGAAGATATAGACCAGGCGTTGCAGTATGTGAAGGTGATACGTATATGCTTTGCTTTTAACATACACGCCGGGGTCAACTGGAAAACTCGTTCAAAAGAGATGTTGAAGACCAACTAATGTTAGTTAGGTCATTTTGAAGGGATCTAGGTCCAAGGGGGAGTATGTAGATGCATATTATGTCCCTAATCCCTTGTAATATGTATTTCATCTATGTTTAATGTAACTATTTGATGTATTAATGAAATTACATGTTTATCCTTAATGTTTACTCATATATAACGACTTTGTATTAAATGATCTGATAAATATCGATAACGTTGATCAATCGTGCTATTGAAAGGCCCATTCGCACGAATGGATCATGAGAATGATCCATTCGTGCGAATAGATCATGAGAATGATTCATTCACTAGAATATGTCATGAGAATGACTCATTCGCACGAATGAAACATTCTGATGATTCATTCTTACGAATGAACCATTCTGCTGATTCATTCGCACGAATGAGTCCATTCACATGGCTCATTCGTACGAATAGCCTCTGCACTATATATATAACTTTCACTTCATGAGCACATAACAGAATAGAATACACAACACATATACACATACTGTCCAGAGTAGAACAAGACTAAGAACAGAACACACAAACTCTCTGCATCTGTATTGTCGAATCTCTGTTCTAGAGAGTTTCCAGGTCTTGTATCCAACTTCTCTACACCAAAGGGTCGATAGAAACCTTCGATTCGTCGTCTAATCCGCTCGTTTCTTACGACCCGATCCGTGTCACAGATTGGATTGCCAATCAAATCGGATTCCGCACGATTTGGTTCGGTTAATGTGTTGAATCATTGGATCAAGGTAGATCCCGATCCAACATGACTCAAAACTGCCACTCACATTCTGGGCAGAAGCAGTTAGCACAGCCTGTTATGTGCAAAACCTAGTTCTAATTGTCAAACCCCTCAACAAAACACCCTATGAACTTTGGTTTCAAAGAATTACCTATATTGGGTTTCTAAAACCTTTTGGGTGTCCATGCACCATTCTCATCACACATGGGATTCTTCCTAAGTTTGGTGCCAAATCTGATGAAGGATATTTCCTAGGCTATTCCTCTCAATCAAAGGCCTATCGAGTATTCAATTCAAGAACAAGAATTGTTGAAGAATCAGCAAATGTGGAATGTAGAGAATACATTGTCTGTGAGCAGGGAAGAGGACCAAACTGGCTCTATGACATAGACTCATTCTCCCAAATATTTGAGCCTCTCACCTTCTTAAATATGGAGTCTACGTCTACACAAACACCTGCCTCCACTTCATCCACTGACTACAGACTGGATTTTCCAAAATCTTCTGTCAGTCTGAGAAGACCATCAATTGATCCTCCATCAGTTGTGGAAGCAATTGAAGTAAGTGAAGTAGGAACAAGACGGTCTAATATCACCAGCAATAGCCTGTCTGAAACTGAAAATCTAAATGAAGACTCTTGGTAAATGCTGTAGATGCGGCTGAAAATATAGATGTGGATAATGCGGTTGAAGACTCTTCCACCATGAATGAAGAGGCCCCTGATCAAAATCAAAGCAATCTAGAGCAAGGGATACAGCTGGAGGTGGTACCACCACAGAGGATCCACAAAGAACATCCTCAAGAGAATATTATTGGTCAAATACACCAAGGTGTTCTCACAAGGAGCAAATCTCATGAGGCCAATATATGCCTGTTTTCTTGTTTCTTATCTCAGGTGGAACCTAAGAAGATAGATGAAGCACTCAAACACAGCAGCTGGATTGAAGCAATGCAGGAAGAATTGCTGCAATTCAAGAGACAGGATGTTTGGACACTTGTTGATCTTCCACCAGGTAAATATGCTATTGGCACACGATGGGTTTTCAGGAATAAGCAAGCCGAGAGAGGCATTGTAGTCAAGAACAAAGCCAGACTTGTAGCTCAAGGCTACACTCAGGAAGAAGGGATCGACTATGATGAAGTCTTTGCTCCTGTTGCCAGACTGGAGGCCATCAGAATCTTCCTGGCATATGCTGCATCCAAGAATTTCACTGTCTATCAAATGGATGTCAAAAGTGCCTTTCTGTATGGGAAGATTGGTGAGGAAGTATACGTCAAACAGCCTCCAGGCTTTATAGATCCTGTACATCCTACTCAAGTGTTCAAACTGGACAAAGCTCTGTACGGCCTACATCAGGCACCAAGAGCCTGGTATGAAACCTTGTCCGGATATCTTCTAAGCAACAACTTCAGAAGAGGTGCCACAGACCAGACCCTGTTTATCAAAGATGAAGGGGGAGAAATCTTACTAGTTCAAATTTATGTTGATGATGTCATCTTTGGATCAACAAGGAAACAGCTGTGCAAAGACTTTGAGACTCTGATGCACTCAAAGTTTGAAATGAGTTCAATGGGTGAACTAAATTTCTTCTTGGGTCTACAAGTCAAACAGGTCACAAATGGAATCTTCATCAGCCAATCCAAATATGTAAAGAACATTCTGGAAAGATTCAAAATGGCTGACTGCTCTGCTGCAAGAACCCCCATGCAAGTGCATCATCAACTGACTCCACACAAAGATGGCCAAGACACTGATCAACATCAGTATCGTGCAATGATAGGGTCTCTCATGTATCTCACTGCCTCAAGGCCAGATATCATGTTTGCAGTATGCCTCTATGCAAGATTTCAAGCAGCTCCAAAAGTTTCACATCTTCAGGCTGTCAAGAGAATCTTTAGATACCTAAAGGGTGCCCCAAGACTTGGACTATGGTACTCTAAAATGGCATGTTTAATCTATATGCATACACTGATAGTGACTATGGGGGATACAACTTGGACAAAAAGTCCACTTCAGGGGGATGTAAGTTTCTGGGAGGGAGATTGATTTCATGGCAGTGCACGAAGCAAACATGTGTTTCAACTTCTACAGCTGAAGCAGAATACATTGCAGCTTCAAGTTGCTGTGCACAAGTCATCTGGATACAAAATCAAATGTTGGATTATGGGATGACTTTCATGGCAACTCCAATTCACATTGACAACATGAGTGCTATCTCAATCACAAACAATCCGGTTCAGCACTTAAAGACAAAGCACATTGACATCAGGTATAATTTCATAAGAGATCAAGCTGAGAAAAAGAGAATTATTTTAACCAAAGTTCATACGAATGAGCAATATGCTGATTTGTTTACAAAACCTTTTGATGAAGCTAGATTTAAATATTTAGTTAAATCAATTGGTATGATGAACTTTGATTAAAATTCTTCTCCACTCTATTTTTGTGTTTTGTCTTATGTTGTAAATAAAAGTTATAAGTAAGCAGCATTTTTGTCCTTTAGCTGCTGACAGGTTTAATCCTCAGCAGCAAAAGATTTGCAGCCGACTGCTTTAAGTTATCAGCAGGAACAGGCTTCCTGCGGATTTCTTTAAGACTGTCAGCAGCAACATCCTTGCTGCGGATCATTAAATCCATCAGCAGCAGATAAGTTTACTACTGACAGACTTAACCTTCCGCATCCACAGCAATCAAGTTTGCTGCTGATTGGTAAATTTAAGTCCAAATTAACCTTTACCCGCTGTTAAAATTCCCGTCAGTCTTTACCATGACTGCCTCGGTGCATTACAGCTGTAACAATAAAAGGTGAATTGGGTTGTACTGTACAAATCATTTTGCTTTTTCTCTCCTCTACCGTTATAAAACAAATCAAATTTCCACCTCTTCACCTTCCACTTCTCCCTAAACCAACATCACTTTCCTTCAAGTCCCCATCACTTTCTTTCAAGCCCCATCACTTTCAAAGCCCTTCATCCCTCACTGTCATACCCAACCAAGTGAAAGATATCCGAAGGATTCAATGATATGATCGACTTCTTATGTCGATCAAAGATCCAATTTGTCCTCACATCCAACCATGTCACACATATCCCTCATATGGAGGATTTCTGGAGTACCGCCGTCTAGTCTACCGAACAAGGGATTCCCCAAATCAAAGCCAAGGAAGACGGCAAGGATATCCCCATCTCGGAAGCCACACTCTTCTCCAATGCATATCTCAGAAAAGAAACCGATGTCATCAGGTAAGCTCCGCACTTGTCTCCGTCTTCCATGGTCTTCTTCTTGCGCTTCTTCGTGCCACCGCCGAGAAGAAGGACGAGGAGAAGATATGACTCCTTCTGGATGTTGTAATCGGCTAGGGTTCTACCGTCCTCGAGCTGTTTTCCGGCGAAGATTAGACGCTGCTGATCTGGCGGAATACCTTCCTTGTCTTGGATCTTTGCCTTCACGTTGTCGTTTGTGTCGAAGGATTCGACCTCAAACGTGATCGTCTTACCCGTTAGGGTTTTCACGAAGATCTACATTTTTGCCGATCTGAAGTGATAACATGAGAACTGTTTCCAAAAAGTTCTCGGGGGTCAATGTTCAATTATTATCTACAATGCTGAACATACAGAGTACCCCGGGTGACAGTTCAGCAATCCCAGCTGATACTGATCCCACACCCTCCACCTCACATCCTGAACAACAGTCTGCTTCAACCATTCGAACCCCTGTGCATACTACTAAGGATGCACAGGCACAAACATTACTTACACCTGTTTTGGATGATATCGTTCAATCGGAACACAGGGCCCCGGTTGCGACGACATATACTAGGAAAAGGGGCAAGAGAACTCCTTCTTCTCTTGCCTCCAAGGCCCAAACCCAACCTAACAGCCCTCACTCAGAATCACAACATTCTGGTGAGAATATCATAAGGGAAAGCCACATTATTAGGGATTCTTTGGATGTCTCCCTATTAGGATTAGGATCACTTCCCGGATCTGTAGAACAGCCCCCTGAGCCCTTCCTTTCTCTTCTGAACTTAAGTGCTGAGGAACCTGATCAAGATGATGTACCTTCTCCAACTACACTATCTCGGAGGTACTTATTGATCTTGCTTCCAACACACCCAACCCAAGTTCTTCTACCCTGAAGGTCCACTCTAGGAGTTATGACAGAATGGATGTGGAAGAGGCTGTCACTACTGCTGGTCCATCAAATAACCAGGAGGACAGTGACAACATTGCTAAGTCCTCAACCACGGCAACTCACAGTGAGGATGTTTCCTTGGAAACTCCCCTCACTTAGAGGAATCCCAGGTGCCAAGAAACCATGGGTGATGGGGATGAAGAGGCTAGGCCTAATGCCCCATCTGGATACACGGATTCCATAACTGTGGATGAGGACAGACTGAAACTTCATATCTTGGAATTGACGGCCAGGTTGCTTATGACAGAGGCACATCAATGCCCAACTTTTTTTACTCCCTCCTTTGTATCAGTGGGCACCCAAACTGATGCACATTTGTCCACTGATGCAACCAAAAAGGGGGAGATGGTCCCAATGGAGAAAGACTCAGACAGCTTTGATGACTGCAGGCTGTATTTCAAAGTACAACATGGCTGTTTTCGAAGCTTCTTCCTTTGGTTGAGAGGATAGTCAGAAATATGCAAAAGCTTCAGCAACAAAGGCAATAAGAGAATTTTGGTAGCATCAGTCTAGGGGGAGTTTATAGAACCAAAGACTGATGGCTACAAAATTCTCTAAGTACAAATGCTGCTGATCTCAAAGTTTGCTGCTGACCAACAATCTACTGCGGACAAGCTTATCTGCTGCGGATACTTGTTCTCCTGCTGAAGAACAAATCTACTACGGATAGCCTTATCTGCTGAAGACCAAAGTTGCTGCGGATAAGCTTCTTAGCAGCATCAACACTTGATGCTGCTGACAGGCAAATCATCAACAGCTCTGGATGGTTATATCTTGTTGCTGATCAACATCCTAGCTGCTGACAGCCTTGTGCCTTGAAGACAAATCGTTGCAGCTGACTATCCATACCAAGCGTCACTGACAACTTTCTGCAAAAGCAACTGACACACTCAAAGCAGAAGGAACCTCAATGGCACAACCAATGACGGACATCAATGCTCTTCTCCAAGCATGCAAGTAATGATGCATAAAGAAGACGCTTCAATAAAGTTAACTAGATATAGACAAAACGTGTAATAGTTAGCTAGATACAACAGATCAACGGTCTGTGTTAGATCTGATCCTTAGAATCAAGGGGCTGTCTTGATTCTAAGTGAGTATAAATAATCTGTAAACACTTCGTTGTATGTGTGCTTTTTGTGCTTTCTGATAGAGTTTCACTTGTAATCGTTTACCTGCAAAAGCTTAATACAACAGTGTTCTTATTAGTATTCTTTCTATCTGTTCGATTACATTTGTGTAGTTGTTATTGTTTCCGCCAATTTCAACTATGAACAGAACCATCTTGTATTTTAACGATCCTACATGATACATCTTGTCAGATACAGATTAAGAACCTGGAGGGCATTAAGAGTGTTCCAGATTAGCTCTTCTACTCCACTAAACTCCCATCCAATCCAGAATCTCGCAGCTATGCCATCATACCCCCAAGCTAGAATGGAGTCGAATTCTAGCTTGTTTGAAGTTAGTGAGAATCGGGGAGTAGATGTTTGACTTATTATGGCTGCAGCTTCAGGAAGTATGCTGAATGATGGAGGTGTGTCTTCATGGAGAGTTTCATCTTGCAACACCTCATCAACAGCTCGGACAACTAACTTCCAATTCTCAGTGATATCTTCCTCTTCATCTACTGAGTCTGGTAAGTCATGGATTTGAACAAAAGCATGTTTGTATAGCGAACTTTGAAACACAGCCTGCTCTTGTATCCATTCTTCTAGGCTGTCTGCATCATCTTCCTTGGTAACTACCTCCCCCTTTTTGGTTGCATCAGTGTATAGAGTGTTATCTGTTTGAGTGCCCACTGATATAAGGGAGGGAGTAGGCACAGTTGGGCATTGATGGGCTTCATGCATAGAGACTTGGTGCCTTAGTTTGGACACTTCAGCTTCTAGCATTGCCACCCTGGCCGTCAATTCCAAAGTATGAAGTTTCAGTCTGTCCTTATCCACAGTTGTGGAATCCTTGGAGCTAGATAGGGCCTTAGGCCTAGCCTCTGCATCCCCATCACCCTGGTTTTCTTGGCACCTGGGATTCCTCTCAGTGAAGAGTGTTTCAAAGGAAACATCCTCACTGTGAGTTACCGTGGTTGGGGTCTTAGTGATGTAGTCACTGTCCTCGTGGGCAGTTGATGTACCAGGAGTAGTGACAGCTCTTTCCACATTCACTCTGTCAGTACCACTAGAGTGAACCTTCTTAGGTGATGAACATGGGTTAGGTGCACCAGCAACCAAGTCAATCAATACCTCCGAGATAGTGGTTGTTGGAGAAGGTATATCTACTTGACTAGGTACCTCTACACTTAAGTTCAGAGAAGATAAATAATGATATGGCTCAGCGGGTTATTCCATGGATCCGGGATGTGATCCTGATCCTAATAGAGAAACTTCTAAGGAAGTCTCTCTAATGGTGTTGCTATCCCTTTTGATATTCTCATCGGAATGTTGGGATTCTGAATGAGGGCTTTGAGGTTGGGATTGGGACTTTGAGACAAGAAGAGAAGGAGTCTTCTTGCTCCTTTTTCTAGTGTATGTCATTGCAAATGGGGCCCTTTGTTCCGGTTGAACGATAACATCCAAAACAGATGTAAGTGATTTTTGTACCTGTGCATCCTTAGTAGTTTGCACAAGTGTTCGAGCAATGGAAGCAGCTTGTTGTTCAGGATTTGAAGTGGAGGGTGTGGGATCAGTATCAGCTGGCATTGCTAAACTGTCACCCTGGGTACTTTGTGTGTTCACCATTGTAGATAACAATGGAACATTGACCCTTGAGAACTTTTTGGAAACAGTTCTCATACTTTGAAAAATATTATTTTTATAAACCAACATGATGTAGATTCTTGCTAGTTTTGAGAGATCTTTAGTTCCTGGTTGAAAACCTCTTGCAAGAATCTGGGGTACATAAAATTTTTTTGCTTTACACCCTCTTGAAGGTTATATCTCAAACCCTCAAAGATGAGGTGTGCAAAGTTGAAACCTTGGCAAGTAATCATACCGTGAACAGCAGAGGAAAGTGCAGAGCTCACTTGATGCCATCCACTTCTCTTCTGAGATATGCATTGTACAAGAGTGTGGCAGAGATACTTCCATGGAGGGCCCATCAGTGCCTTCTCGATTGTGTACTCATTTTGATTTCCAGTGTACCATATGGATAAAAAGGTCCTCATGTATTCTTCCTTTGAGTATGAGATGGCTGCACCCTCATCTTGAAGCTGAAGATTTTTTCGGAGAGTAGCTTCAGAGATGATGATGTCCTTTCCGTCTACCTTGGTTTTCATTTGGGGAATCCCCTGTTCGGTATAGTAGACGGCGGTGTTCCAAAAATTCTCCATATGAGGAATATAAATAGTAGGGTTAACTGTTAGTGCAAAATGTATCTTTGATCGGCACAGAAAATCAATCATATCATCGAATCCCTCTGACTTCTTTCCTTTGGTTAAGTATGCCGTGAGGTTGTGATATTTGGAGAACTTATCATCAGGATTGTTTATGTCTGCCATTTTTGTTGGTTTGGAGGGAAAGATTTTGAAGGGTGGTTAGGAATGGAAGGCTTTGAATGTTGTGGGGGCTTGAGAGAAAGTGATGGGAGTTAGGGCGAAATTGAATGTGAAGGGGTGATGAAGAAATTTGATTTGTTCTTATAACGGCAGAGGAGGGAAAAGCAAAATGACTTGTACAGTACAACCTCATTCACCTTTTTATTGTTACAACTGTAATACACAATAGCAATCATGGCAAAGACTGAAAGGAATTTTTACAGCGGGTAAAATTTAATTTAGAATTATTTTTACCCATCAGCAGCAAACTTGGTTACTGCGGATGGTTAAGCCTATCCGCTTCAAGCTTGGTTGCAGCGGATAGTTAAGTCTGTCAGCAACAAACTCTATTGCTGCTGATGGATGCAATGATCCAGATTGGAGTGCTGCACCGGATTGTTTGTGATTAATATAGCACTCATGTTGTCAATATGAATGGGAGTTCCCATGAAAGTCATCCCATAATCCAGCATTTGATTTTGTATCCAGATGACTTGTGCAAAGCAACTTGAAGCTGCAATGTATTCTGCTTCTGCTATAGAAGTTGAAACACATGTTTGCTTCTTGCACTGCCATGAAATAAGTCTTCCTCCCAGAAACTGACATCCCCCTGAAGTGGACTTTTTGTCCAAGTTGCATCCCCCATAATCACTGTCAGTGTATGCATACAGATTAAACATATCATTTTTAGAGTACCATAGCCCAAGTCTTGGAGCTCCCTTTAGGTTTCTAAAAATTCTCTTGACATCCTGAAGATGTGAAACTTTTGGAGCTGCTTGAAATCTTGCATAGAGGCATACTACAAACATGATATCTGGCCTTGAGGCAGTGAGATACATGAGAGACCCTATCATTGCACGATACTGATGTTGATCAGTGTCTTGGCCATCTTTGTCTGGAGTCAGTTGATGATGCACTTGCATGGGGGTTCGAGCAGCAGAGCAGTCAGACATCTTGAATCTTTCTAGAATGCTCTTGACATATTTAGATTGGCTGATGAAGATTCCATTTGGGACTTGTTTGACTTGAAGACCCAGAAAGAAATTTAGCTCACCCATTGAGCTCATTTCAAACTTTGAGTGCATAAGGATCTCAAAGTCTTTACACAGCTTCTTCCTTGTTGATCCAAAGATGATATCATCTACGTAGATTTGAACCAGTAAGATTTCTCCCCCTTCATATTTGATAAACAAGGTCTGGTCAATGGCACCTCTTCTGAAGTTGTTTCTTAGCAGATATCCAGACAAAGTTTCATACCAGGCTCTTGGGGCTTGATGTAAGCCATATAGATTTTTGTCTAGTTTGAACACTTGGTTAGGATGTGTAGGATCTACAAAGCCTGGAGGCTGCTTGACATATACTTCTTCACCCATACAGAAAGGCACTCTTGACATCCATTTGATAGACCATGAAATTCTTGGATGCAGCATATGGCAGGAAGATTCTGATGACCTCCAGTCTGGCAACAGGAGCAAAGACTTCATCATAGTCAATTCCCTCTTCCTGAGTGTAGCCTTGAGCTACAAGTCTGGCTTTGTTCTTGACTACAATGCCTATCTCATCTTGCTTGTTCCTGAATACCCATCTTATGCCAATGGCATATTGACCAGGTGGAAGATCAACAAGCTTCTAGACATCCTGTCGCTTGAATTGCAGCAACTCTTCTTGCATTGCCTCAATCCAGCTGCTGTGTTGTAGAGCTTCATCTATCTTCTTGGGTTCCACCTGAGATAGAAAACATGAAAATAAACATATATTGGCCTCATGAGATTTTTCTTGTTAGAACTCCTTGGTGAACTTGGCTAATGATATTATCCAGAGGATGTTCCTTGTTGATCTTTTGAGCTGGTACCACCTCCAGCTGTATCCCTTGTTCAAGATTGCTTTGATTTTGATCAGGGATTTCTTCATTCATGGTTGAAGATTCTTCAAGATCAACAGCTACATCAGTGTTATCATCAATAGTGTTTGCAGCATCTACAGCATTTACCGAAGAGTCTTCATTAAAATTTTCATTTTCAGACAGGCTGCTGCTGGTGACATTTGAGAGTGTGGTTCTGGGTGCACTTGCTTCAATGGCTTCCATAACAGATGGAGGATCAATGGATGGTCTTCTCAGACTGGTAGAAGATTTTGGAAAATCCAGTCTGTAATCAGAGGAGGTGGAAGCAGGTGCTTGAGAGGAGGAAGACTCCATATTTGAGAAGATGAGAGGCTCAAATATTTGGGTGAAGGAGTCTAAGTCAAAAAGCCAGTTTGGGCCTTTTCCCTGTTCACAGACAATGTGTTCTCTGCATTCCACATTGGCTGATTCTTCCACAATTCTTGTTCTTGAGTTGAAAACTCTGTAGGCCTTGGATTGAGAGGAATAGCCCACAAAATATCCTTCATCAGATTTGGCACCAAACTTAGGAAGAACCCCATGTGTGATTAGAATTGTGCATGGACATCCAAAAGGTTTTAGAAATCCAATGTATGGGACTCTTTGGAACCATAGTTCATAAGGTGTCTTGTTGAGAGGCTTGACTATGAGAACTCTATTTTGCACATAGCAGGCTGTGCTTACTGCTTCTTCCCAAAATGTGAGAGGCAGTTTTGAGTCAGCCAACATAGATCTTGCTGACTCAATTAGAGTTCTGTTTCTTCTTTAAGCAACTCCATTTTGTTGAGGAGTTCTTGGAGCACTGTATTGCCTTTCGATTCCCTTGCTCTCACAGAAACAGTTCAAAGTGTGGTTCTTGAACTCTGTGCCCTGATCACACCTTATTATCTTCACCTTCTGATTGCTTTGATTCTCTACTCTAGGAATGTAGTATTTGATAATTTCAGCAGTTTAATGTTTAGTTCTTAAGAAGTATACCCATGAGAATCTGGTGTAGTCATCAGTTTTCACCAGACAGTATGACTTCTTACCCATTGACATAATATTTGTAGGACCAAAGAGATCCATGTACAGCAGCTGTAGTGGAGTATCATTTGTATTCAAGGTCTTGGGCTTGTGAGAACTCTTATGTTGCTTTCCCTTCGGACAAGAAATGCAGTGATCTTCTAGCTGGAATTCTTTATTAGGAAGCCATCTGACAAGATTTTCCTTCACCAATTTGTTGATGGTTTTGATGTTAACATGGCTACGTCTCGTGTGCTAGAGAGCTGATTCATCAACTGAGGCTTTTGACAGAAAATAGGATACTCTGCCGGATGGAGTGACCTCATTCATGTCAAGCACAAAAAGATTTTCTTTTCTATGAGCAGTTAATAAAATCTTCTCTGGAGGAGGTTTGGATAAGCCAGGAGATAGCATAATCATTCTTTGTCTGTGAAGAGCATCCAATGCTTTTGATCACATACCTGGGAAACACTCATGAGATTGAAGTCCAATTCCTTGACATAGTTTACCTTATCAATACTCATTCTTTCATTTGACACAGTCCTTTGTCAAGTGATAGATCCTGCTTTTGAGTCACTCCCAAAGGAAACATATCCTCCATTGAAGTGTCTGAAGTTGGAGAGGATGGATCTGTTGCCTGTCATGTGCCTGGAACAACTACTGTCAACCACCCAGGTGTTATTCTTGTGACCTGGCTGCCTCTGCACATGAGAGAGATCTAGTTAGTGGGAGGAATCTAAGAGCTTGCATCCTTGAAGAAAAGGGTTCTTGGAATATCATATTCAGCATGTGTGCATTCAACAGAGCCAATGATGATTCTTGAAGGGATAGAAGCTGGGATCTTGGCTTTCCATTGATGAGGAGATGGTTTTCCAGTTCTCTTTGCTCTGTCAGCAGCTGATGTTGCTTTGGCTGCGGATGAATTTGCTTTATCAGCAACAGATTTTGCTGCTGATGACTTTGGCTTATCAGCAGCCGATTTTGTTGCTGCTGGGGACTTTGTCTTATCAGCAGTAGATTTGGTTGTTGCTGATGGTTTTGCTTGAGCAGCAGCAGACTTGGTTGCTGCTGAAGGCTTGTCCTTTTCTTTCTTGGGCTTGGCTTGATTACTAACATTTTTGCTGGCTGCTGATGGTTTAACAACCAATGTGTGTTTATCCTTCTTTGCCTTGTTGACGGAGGACTTCTCTGTAGAAGTTCTCATGCTGATGGGCTTTTGTTTAGGATGGGCTTGATGAAGGATCTAGTTGAAGGGATTAAAATCACAATTTGCAGCAAAGTGGTCTGATTCACCACAGATGATGCAAGATTGTTGAGGCTTTGGCACCTGCTTCCTTGATGGGGAAAGAGAGTTTCTGAAATAAGTTGCCATGGCTTCAGAACTCCTTACCTTTCTGTTCTTGTGTGTCTTCTCAAAAGCATGTTGTTTGAGGTTTCTTTGCTGCTGAAGGTAATAGAAGCAGGTGTTGGCAGTGTGGTTGTATTTTCCACAGACAAAGCATGATTTGGCCAAATTGTCCCTTGAAAGGTAGACATAGTCCTTTCTTTTGAATAGGTCTTTAAAGTTCCAAGGGTGAGCTTTGTTGTGCTCAAAGGTGGCTTCCTCCAATGTCTTTTGAACATATGGAATTCTTTTTCCAAGCGCATGACATATGTCAAACACCTTTCTTTGAGGTTTTAAGTTGTTTAAGGTTGAAGACTGCCCCTTTTCAACATTTAGCTTTCTTCCTTCTGGAGGATAGCTGATTTTGATTTGGTTGAAAGGCATAGGAACCGGAACAGTAGGTAAAGGGACAGGAGCACTTGTTTGAATGACTTTAAGAGCAGGTGGTTCTGGTACTAGTACTGGCGATGAGGCGTCCACATTTTTAGTGGACTCTGAGCAAGTTGACTCACATTCTGACGAGGTAGTGCATTTTTGCACCAGTGGTTCATGTCTTGAAGGATCAAGATCTCGGTTGGCCTTTTCAAGATTTGAGAGATTAAAGCTTGGTTCATGGATGGCAACGTAGTCAGCAGGAGGTGCAACGACTTGATATTGTTCAGCATGATACCCCAGACCAGTTTTTACCTTGTCATGAATTTGAGCATCCAAAAGTCTTTGCCGCTTTTTGGATGCAAATTCATATTTGTCAACATGAACTTTCTATTCTGCCAATTCTTCTCTGGTAGATTTTAATCTAGCCAGTAGATCTTCAATCTGAGTTTCAAGATTGGTTTGTTCATGTTTTAGTAATGAAATCTCTTTCTTTAGGAAGTTAATTATTTCTTTATAACTGTTTTCTACTTTTGTGAATTCAGATTTCATTTGATGAAACTCTTCATTTTGATCTATAAGGTTTTGATTATGCTTTCTGTAGCCTAACACCTTATCAATACAAGCTTGGGAACATAGATGTTCATATACCTGAGGCGGTATCTCAGTTGTGTCTGCCATAAGAGCTTGGTTGTTAGCAGGCAGATCTTCATACTGGAAGCTCCAGTCAAAGTCAGATGTTCCAACAGTTGCACAAGCTGCAGTTTGAGCTAGAGGAGTAGCTTGTTGCTGTTGTTGTCTTGGTTGGGCTTGGTGAGCTTGTCTTGGTTGAGGAGTTCCTGGGTTTGCCCTAGGTTCCTTGCATTCTCTAGCAAAATGACCTAGTTGGTTACAGTTGTAACATCTTAGTTTGCTTTTATCCAAGCCAACTCTGGTGTTGGAGTTGTTAATTGGAATGGGTCTTCCGGTTCTAGAGTAGAACCCTTTTGCTCTTATAGATAGCATGGCATACGAGTGATGTATGTCCATTTCTTCTAAGTCATCTGGATGGAAGCATTCTAGATCCTCCTTAATAAAGGACATGTTGCTTGAGTTTTCAGAAACAAAAGCAGCAGAGGTTGAGGTTTGAGGAGGGGCTTCTAGGAGAAATGGTGATGTGTTTGTTTGAGAGGTTGGAGTTTGGGGATGAGTGATGATGGGAGGATAATAGTTGCTTAAACTAGGACCTGAGTGGTCAGAATGGAGGGCAGAGGAGGTGGTGGTGGATGTTGAAGCTGTTTGGTAGCTTGAGCTTCTTTCTTTTGCCTGAATCATCTCTAGCTCATAGGTTTTTAGCATTCCAAAGAGCTCAATCATCTGGTGAGTCTTCAGATTCTCAGTTCTTCTGATGGACACTGTGTAAAGTGTCCAGCAGCTCGGTAGAGACCTGATGAACTTCTTGAGAATATCTTCATTCTCCATCTTCACCTTTGAGCACTGCAGCTCACTTACAAGATAGGTAAATCTGTTACATAAAACCGTTAGAGACTCACCTTCCTTCTAGACGAAGGTTTCATACTGCTGCTTCAGAATGTCTCTTCTCTTTTCTTTGACTTCTTCTGAACCAGCAAACATTTTTTCAAGAGCCTCCCATGGCTCCTTTTCAGTTTTATAACCTCTGAAGTTATGAAAAACTTCATTTGGTAAGCACATCTGGATGGCTCCCAAGGCTTTGAAGTCTACCTCCATTTTCTTGATGTCTTCATCAGAGTACTTGAAGGGTTCTTTGGGAACCAGTGTACCTCCGGAATCAGCTGAGGACACCATGGGTATGTATGGTCCATCTTTAATGTATTCCCACATCCCATATTCCTGATAGCAGAAGAAGCTTTCCATTCTGTTCTTCCACATATCGTAGTCTTCCAAGACACCAGTCTTGTTGGCCTGTTGATGCTTCCGATATCTTCAAATCCATTGTTTTGAGCCATTTTGTTTGATTTGCTGATAGTGAGAGACTTTAACAAATAGATAGTTTAGAATAGAACCGAAGAATGATTAAACAAGTGTGAGTTTGTTTAATCTGTGAGCCAAATCTCTGATACCACTTGTTGGATCGGTAAATACAAGATGGTTCTATTCCAGTTGAGATTAGCGAAAACAATCACAACTTAATCAAAGAAAACAAGTAAACACAAGAAGAACTGATAAATGCAATTTGTATTAAGCTTCAATGGTTACAAGATTACAGAGAAAACTCTAAGAAAAGCACTAAGGTACAATGACTCTAAGTACTACTTATATAGTAACTTAGAATCAAGACAGACCCTTGACTCTAAGGATCAGATCTAACACAAACTGTTGATCTTGTATTGAAGCTATTCTACATGTTTAGACAATAATAATAACTATGCTAGTTAACTTTTCTCATACGTCTTCTTAGGCATTATTGCTTGCATGCTTGGAGAAGAGCGTTGTAGTGCTTTATTGTCTGCACCAGTGACATTCTTTCTACGTGGAGTGTGTCAGTGGTGCAGTAGAAAGTTGTTAGTGGTTATGGTTGCTTTTGCTTTTGCAAGGCTGGTCAGCTGCAACGTTTGATCTTCAATGGATGCATAACTATCAGCAGCAGGGTTGTTGATCAGCAGCAAGACACAACCATCCAAGGCTGCTGATGATTTGCCTATCAACAGCATCAAGTGTTGATGCTGCTGAGAAGCCTATCCGCAGCAACTCTGGTATTCAGCAGATAAGGCTATCTGTAGCAAATTTGTTCTTCAGCAGAAGAACAAGAATCCGCTGCAGATAAGCTTATCCGCAGCAGTTTGTTGGTCAGCAGCAAACTCTGAGGAGATGAAGATACACAATGTGTGTTAGTGTGCAATACGTCATGAAGTTAGTTGCTAGGGTTGTAGATGAAGTGTTCCCTGAGGAGATGAAGATACACAATGAAGATGAAGATGTGCCTCACTCAGTCACTATACTTCCAACTGCAGCCAGCATCTCAAGACAAGTCATATCCCCTCATTTCCCGTTAACTGCACACAATCTGGAATTTAACTCCATTCTGTCTTGGAATATGATGGTCTATCAGAATGGTTTTGGATTGGATGGGAATCTGGTAAAATTGAAGAGCTCAACTGGAACAATCTAAATCCATTTCGTGTCTTGGATCTGTATCTTACAAAATGCATCAACAGTTCAACAGATCTCCCCGCTGAGCTTGCCATTGAAAGATTTTATGATCTGATAGAAGACAACATGCCCTGGTTTGTGTGGTTTTTAGAAGTAGCAAACATGGTGGCTTATCCTAAACATGAGAATCAGGAACAAATAGCCAAAGATCTAGCTGCATTTCATGCTCTTATGGAAGACAACATGCCTATTAATAAAGTAGAATCTTCAAGAGCAGCTGAACAAAGACAAGCTCAAAGACTTGAATTAATAAGAAGCATGGTGTTGACAGAAGATCGAGTTCTATGCCTAAGAAGATTCTTGTATAATGAAGTTGTCAGGGGTTTGGAAGTGAATGGATGGTCAACCACTGGGTCTTCTAGCTTTCAGTTCTTTCTGTGTGATGGATCATCCTTTATCATCAACAACATGCAAGAAATCCTGCTCCTCAACTCAGACTTCTTGTACAAGGTCTTTGAACTCAGGACACACATTTGCAACATCAACTCCATTGAAATTCAAGAAATGATTAAGATTATCAAAGCTTTCCTTGAGAAGGAGGGATGGATTGCAATTCCCTCCTTACCAACTGTCATCCTGAACACACAAGAAAAATCCAGAAGAAGAGAAAAAGAGAAGGTGATGGCAGATTGGAAGGCAGTGACTGGAGATGAATGACAAGGATATGAAGAAAGTTCCCCTCCTTTGTATGTTCCTCAAATTGCCAATGAAGCTGAAGCTGAGGTCTCAACAGCATCCCTCACATCTGTTGTTGTGATCCATGAAGCTGAAGCAAAGGCATCAAATAAAGACAAAGGGAAGGGTATCATGACTGAAGAAGAAGAAGAGAAGATAGAGAAGGAGAAGAAAGAAAAGGAGAATAAAAGAAGAGAAAGAGAAGAGGAGGAGATGGATGAGCTCAAAAAGGCTCAAGAAAGGAAAGCTGCCATACTCCTCAGAGAACAGCAGATCCAGTTGCACGCTAGGCAACTGGATAAATTAAAAGTTAAAGTTTCTGCAGCCTCTCAAATAAAAGAAGATGAAGCTCTAGCTCTACCGTTACAGGAACAACTGAATAAAGAAGAAGAATAGAGAGAGAGAAGAAGAGAAGAGAATAGAAGAAGCTAAATTCAGAATCACTGATTCTGAATTAGCAAAAGAAGTGAGAGAGGAGTGGACTGAAGCTCTAATTTCTCAAGGTGAGGATGCAGACTACTTTGAGAAATTATCCAATAAAGAAATATACAGAGCTTTCATTGGACAACAAGGTAAATTGGCAAACAAGAAGAGGGCAGAAGAAGAAGAAGAAGAAGAAAAGGCCAGACAAAAGTCCAAAAAAGCCATTGCCTTCAATGTTAGATCCCATGAAGAAAGGAAGGTCATGATGGACTTCTTAAAGGCTAAAGGTGAGAGTGGAAAGAGGCTGGGTCCCATGAGTTTCATGAACCTGCAAGCCCTCTATGTCAAAGTAAATAAGAAAGAGGAAGATAGACTGGGGAAGATAGGCTCAAAAAGAAGGGTAGTCACTCAAAACTGCAGAAAGAAAACAAAAGAAACCCAAGCCTACTCCCACATCCACTCCTTCCTCTATCCAACAATCTTCCACTCTCTCTCCTAGACCTCCCTCCTCTCCACCCAAAGAGTCCAAATCCTCTCACCCAGCTACTCCTCATCAACAGCCTCCCAAGAACAAAACCAAACCTACTACCACACCAGAAGACTCAAGAGAAATTGAAGTCTTCAGGGGAAGGGCCGAAGTAAAAAGATCAATCTATACATTTGTTGATGAGGTGAAGCTCATGAGCCTGAGAATGAAAGTGGGAGGCATCTATTTATAGGGATCAAACATCACTTCAATCCTTGCAAAGATGTAATTATTGATGCCAAGCCTCTCCAATCCCACTTTTCATTAATCAGTTGGTCCTACAATGCTGCTCTGGATGAGTACACTTTGATAGATGTCAGAGGACAGAAGATGAGATGTTCAAGCAAGGCCATCTTCAGTATGCCAAGCAAGGACATCAAGTCTCTATCTGAACTTCCTCTAGACAATCCAAGCAAGGACCCAAGAGGCTATGAGACAGCAAGGATCGTTGCTCACATGCATAAGCTTCAGCAACAACAACAATAAGAGAGTTTTTGGTAGAATCAGTCTAGGGGGAGTTTGTAAAGATAAAAAATGATGGCTACAAAATTCTCTAAGTACAATTGCTGCAGACTCCACATTTTGCTGTTGACTTACAAGCTGCTGCGGATAAGGCTAATTGCTGCGGATAGTATGCTCTTCTTGCTGATGAACAACTATGCTACGGATAGCCTTATCTGCTGAAGTTCAAATTTGCTGCTGATAGGCTTCTCAACAACATCAAACACTTGTTGTTGCTGATAGGCAAATCATCTGTAGCTTTGACTTTGCTACTGACACCTCTACTACAACACTGACACATCTATTAGCAGAAGGATTGTTATTGGTTCAGATGATTAAAGACAAATCTACTACTTCTAAAGTCTCCTGCAAAGATTCCTAAGAAGACTTTTGACTTGAACAAAATTGTTTGCAGCAGCTTGTCTTTTAGTTGTCTACCAATAGTAGTGTAACTTGTAACTGTCAAAGATCAACGGCTTGGGTTTGATCTGATCCTTAGAATCAAGGGTCTGTCTTGATTCTAAGTTCCTTTATATGTATTGTATCTTCACTTTGTACAAGTGTGCTTCATTAGTGTAACTTGTAACTGTCAAAGATCAACGGCTTGGGTTTGATCTGATCCTTAGAATCAAGGATCTGTCTTGATTCTAAGTTCCTTTATATGTATTGTATCTTCACTTTGTACAAGTGTGCTTCATTAGAGTTTTCTCTGTAATCTTGTAAACATTGAAGATTAATACACTTTGCATTTATCATTATTATCTTTGTTTACTTGTTTACATTTCATAGTTGTGATTGTTTCCGCCAATCTCAACTAGAACAGATCCATCTTGTAATCACCGATCCTACACCATGCTCTAGGTACTGTGGTAACCACCATGTGGTTCAAAACTGAAAAATGTATTATGGAGTCTAGGGTATATCCTCCCTAAACCACTACCTTATTATCAAGGCTATTCATAACAACCTGAAAAACATTTTGAAAATATACGTCAACGAAAGTTGGTGAATAACATTTACAAGACACAAAACATTTTGCCACATGAAATAGTTAAATCTATTTAATCATAATTTGCATAGTAACATACACATACACTACCACCTCATATACTAGCAACTGAAATTCAAGTGGATATAACATCCGGTGTATCTCCGGCTACGCTATAATCCTTCCACAATAATGAAGCTAGCCATACCATAGTCGCACCATGGTCATATACTAGCAACTGGATATAACTTCCGGTGTATATCCGGCTACGCTATAATCCTTCCACAATAATGAAGCTAGCAACCATAGCCGCACCATGGTATGTATATCACTTTGATAAAAAGTGGTATAACTTCCGGGGTATATCTCATAAGTTACCTTTATGTGTTAGATATATTTAACTGGGTTCATACCATTTTGAATACATAAAACATTTGTACAGTTTGATAAAAAGTTTAAATGTATTCAACTTAAATTTGAGCTCCTAATTGAAACCAGCGCTTCGTCTCTTATCTCAAAGATTCTGGGTCCTGATACAGTAAGTTTAATGTTAGGTTAGGGCACACCTAATTAATTATTATTTTGGTTGATATTGTCTAACTCTGCCTTGGTTAAGCATTGATGATCAGTCCATGCCTAAATAAACCTAGGCTACCCAAAATCAACCCTAATAATAACCCTAAGATCTATTATTATCATGGTTGATATTGGCTAATGTTGCCTTGGTTAAGCATGGATGACCAATCCATGCCTAACTAAAGCTAGGCTACCCAATATCTACCCTAATAATAATTTTAAAGCCTAATAATAATAAAATAACTTATAATTAACTAGACATAAACTTAAACGAGAATTTATTTGAAAACTATATACGACAATTTGATTTAAAGTCTTACTACTCGTGCTCCAAAATAAGTATTAACACCCAAAGGGGTATTAAGAGCTCGGGATACTCGATTGTTCCTAATAAAGTTATTTTCTAACCGAAGCCATATACTCCTATTTATAGTAAATGAAAACTGTTCTGCTTCATAAATTGGTTCTATGTGCGATTGCTTTACTAATACGTCAGTTTGACGTATTGCACACGAACACACGTATATTTTTTATTGTTATTATTTATTATTATTTTAATTAATTCAGTTACTTATCTCGTTTTTCTCTTATAGCTTATAAAATATGGTGTTTTATAAAATTACGAATACGCCGTTGGAACGAGCTTATTTTTCTCTACAAGTCGAACTAAGTTTTATTAAAAATGGAGCAAGTTTCAAAAATAATATTATTTTATTATTGTTATTATTATTATAAATATTATTATTTTATTAATATTATAATTATTAAACGATCGACATTAAAAGCTCGTCTAAATCTCAAATTACGAGGTCGAGCCTCATAAAAATATATGGGGTATTACATTCTCCCCACCTTTATTTAAATCTTGTATTCGAGATTTGTTGAACAGGTGTGGATAAATCTTTTTCGTTTCTGAATCCAATTCCCATGTGTATTCTGAACCAAATGTTGAGTTCCACTGATTTTCACAATTGCCAAAGTCTTTGTTTTCAGTTTATTGATTTATCGATCTTCTATCTGAATTGGTTGTTCGAAAATTTCCAACTTCTCGTTAACCTAAACATCTTTTAGTGGTATTATTATACTTTCATTGGCCAAACACTTACTCGATAAGCTACCGGTTAGTGGCATAAAATACATCGTATACGCCACTAATTTCTTCTCGTATCTTAATCGAAAAGCTACTGGTCCAATGTGTTCTAGGATTTCAAAAGGTCTCACAAAACGTGGATTTAATTTTCCTTTCTTTTTCCAAATCGGATCACACATTTCCAAGGTGAAACTTTTAATAATACATTATCAGCTATTCTGAATTCTAATGGCTTTCTTCTCCGAGCGGCATAACTTATCTGTCGATCTCTAACAGCTTTTAATCTTTCACAAATCCTTAATATTTTGTCGGTTGTTTCCTTGACAATTTCAGGTCTAGACAATTGAGATTTTCTAACTTCAGACCAACTGACTGGAGTTCTACACTTTCGCCCATACAAGACTTCAAATGGTGTTGCCTAAATACTCGTGTAATAACTATTATTTTATGAAATTTCCATGTGAGTCAAATGATTATCTCATCTACCTTCTAAATCTATCACATATGCCCTGAGCATATCTTCTAATGTTTCAATTGTTCCCTCACTCTGTCCATCAGTTTGTGGGTATCTCCATTTTTATTTCTTATTCTAGTTTCTAGGTTTAATCAGAAACATGTTTGGATTTGCACTCGTCTTTTATCTTTCGATATCTTTATTTGTTGACCTTAAATCTGTAGGGTTGGCTTACGAATTTCAACTTTTCGTTTATTCTTAGGTCGTCTAAAATCAAGATATGGAACATACCATTATGCATATAATGGTTAATAATATGAAAGCAGTTTGTTAACTAAATGAATAATAACAGGATCTAGATTGTTATTACTCATTTATTAACCAACCGTATTCTTATTATTTTCCATTATGTTTCATACTTGTTTGTTCATATCTCAACCTTTCTTATTCATTGACAATTCAGATATTTAAACTAGTATCTCATTGCCTAAATAGGCTTTCTCAATTATAGGAGTTTCGATCCTTTTCAAATTATTCCCGCTACTTGTATAGGTGTTTTATAGTATTGTTATCATCTTCCAAACATCTTTGTCTCATTCCTGGAATATGAACTCTCATTCGTAAAATTAAACCTTTAGTTGCAATATTCAGTTTGCAATTGGTTTGTCTACCTTTTACTCATGTATCAAAGTTTACTTGTTTGTTTACCTAATTTTGAACTTCGTTTACTTTTCTTTCAATTTTTTAACTCCATCTTTTAAAGGTGATACTTTTAATAATGTCTTATCATTGACAATATAATTTCAACGGCTTCTTCTTTGTTTAAGTATAATCATTTTATTGCTCACAAGTCGTCTTTAATCTTTTCTCAGGTTTATAAAACCAACTTGGAATTTCCTTTGTCACTTAGGACATGATAATTGGGATCTTTCTGATTTATAATTAACACATTGGTTTTTCTATACTTCCTATTGTAGAGTACTCCAAAAGGTATTGCCTTACTATTTTGTATGATAACTTGTAAAAATTTATATGAGGGTAGATGGTCATTCTATCTACTCTAGAGGTTTATCTCGTAGATTCAGAGCATATCTTCCCGAATTCATTCTTAAACTACTAGTAACTGACATCCAGATTATTCATTCTTAAGAACCTTTGAATAACTGGTCAAGCCTTGTAGAGATAAAGACAGATGGCTACAAAATTCTCTAATTACAATTGTTGTGAACTCCACAATTTTGCTGCTAACTTACAAGTTGTTGCGGATAAGCTATATGTTGCGGATAGCTATGTTCTTCTGCTGATGAACATCTATGTTGCGGATAGCTTTATCTGCTGAAGTCCAAAGTTGTTGCTGATAGGATTCTCAACAGCATCAAAATGGGTGGAGGCACAAGCTCTACCAACCAATGACGTAAAAGTAGTCATTCAGTTTCTCAAAAGACTGTTTACTCGATTTGGCACACCAAAAGCGCTAATTAGTGATAGGAGAACACACTTCTGCAACTCTCAATTAGAAAAGATTCTTAAGCGATATAGGTGTACCCATAAGCTTTCCACACCTTACCACCCCCAAGCAAATGGGCAAGTAGAAGTTACAAATAGAGCAATCAAGCGAATTTTGGAAAAAGTCGTAAGTCCAAATCGGAAGGACTGGTCTGATAAACTTGAAGATGCATTATGGGCTCTGCGCACAGCTTACAAAACACCTATCGGATGGTGTATGGCAAAGCATGTCACCTTCCAATAGAAATTGAACATAAAGCATATTGGGCGCTTAAGGCAGTAAACTTAGAATTGTCCAGCGTGGGGGAACACGTCCTTCTACAAATTCATGAATCGGAAGAACTATGAAATCAAGCATATATGAACTCAATAATATACAAGGACAGAGAAAAGATACTTCATGAAAAAAAGCAGAAAAAGGGGGAATTTCAAGAAGGTGAAAAAGTCCTACTTTACAACTCAAGACTACAACTATTTCAAGGAAAGATAAGATCAAAATGGATTGGACCATACATAGTTAGAAAAATATTTCCTTATGGAACATTGGAACTAGAACAATCAGATGGGAAAACCGCCGGCGGATGAGTCTCCTTCTCTCTTTCCTGTGCATGTGTGTGTTAGTTTAGGGTTTGTGTAGGAAATGGGGTTGTAAGAAAGAATATGACGTTTATATACCTAGGGTTTTAAACAAGTAAACAACCTACCGGTATCGCGTATCAAACCCGTAAGTTACCAGTGTAACGTCGTGTAAACCCGATTATTTATTCTCGTTTAGAATATTTAAGATTAAAATAAATATTCATATAATATTTATTTCGTTAAATATTTATTACCGGGGGATATCCAAGTCCGTATCTGAATTTGTTCTGTCAGATTAAATGCTTCGCGCTCCGAGTACAACTGTTATTATTTTACTAGTAATTTTAAAATAAATATTACAATATTTAACGTATTAAAATACGTATCGGTAACCTCCGTACTGCTATGGTAATTCTTACGAGTATCTGACGCGGTTTAACGTTCGCATAAACGTGCTACGTGTGTCTTTATCTGATGAGTCTTTATCGAACGAATATTAATACTTAATACTAATAATTCAATAGCTTAGTTAATCGTTTTGCCTGATGTATGTTTATGAACCGATGTATGACGCGTTTAACATTTAAGATCTCTGAATCGCGTTCGTTCTTGTATCTTTTCTTAAATTCGAATTGTGTAAATTTGGACAAATCGTTTAACGAAACCAAATGGATATTCTGATTTTCAGATTGTGTAAATTTGGACTTCTAATGGGCCTGGGTCCCTATTGGGCCTCAAATGGGCTCGGACTTCTATTGGCCCTAGTTGGGTTTTTCCTAACAACTAGGGTTTAGATTCTGGAATTTTTGTATTTGTCCCCATCATGCTTCGTATCCATTTGTCCATGTTATAATTTCCCTTTCCAACCAACAAGGTAATGACCTTTACCGGTATTCAATTGTTGAAGCAGGCCTTCACAATCATTACTACTAGCATTCGAGCCATCTTGAAGGAATTCCGGTCTTTCCTTAACTACCCCTACATGCATCTTATGTCATTACTACCATACCAAAAGACATTCTTATAAATATCGTTTCATCCAAGCCACCTAACAGATGAAACCCGAACATTATTTGTAAAGACAAAACCTCAATTGCACTTACAAGTTTGTAATTGATTATTTATCTTTACTCATGTGTCTAGGGTTGCCTCCATTATATTCTTAATGCAATTCTTAGCTGGCATCGGGCTATCTCTGCCGACATTTCTACTGGTCCCTTGGGTTCCAGTTTAAGTGTAGATACTAAACATGTACCTAAATCTCTCAAACTAAGCCTCTGATACCAACTTGTGAAGCCCACATCCCGACTTGGCCCAGAGATGCTTCCACGTGTTGGATTTTCTCACGAACACATGGTATCAGAAAAATAAATTGTCACACCCCCAAATAAATACAAGTTTGCAACAATTGGATCATTACACGATAGCGGAAGCTGTAATAGTGATTTCTAATACTTGAATACATATATAATTTGTAATACTAAATAAATACAATGATCTATGTTCCTCTAGATCAAAGGTCGACTTGAGACTTGATAATCAATGCCTGTCCGGCTACTATGAATTGTTTTAACATAGCTAACATATTCCAACCGCGCCATGGCTAAGGGTTACCTGAGAAACATACTTGAAAGTGTCAACACAAAGGTTGGTGAGTTCACAGAGTTTGTTATTTTAGTGCAGTTAGTTTTCCCCGAAAACATATACAGGACATAACCGTTATAAAAGTAAGTAGTTTTCTCCGAAAACATATACATGACTTAACCGTCATAAAAATAACTGGTTTTCCTCGAAAACATATACATGACTTAACCGTCATAAAAATAAGTAGTTTTCCCCCGAAAACATGTACATGACATTACCGTCATAAAAATAAGGAGTTTTCACCGAAAACATATACATGACTTAACCGTCATAAAATAACTAGTTTTCCCCTCAAACATATACATGACATTAACGTCATAAGGTAAGTAGTTTTACCCGAAAACATTCCCATGACTTTACCGTCATGAAATAACTACAAATAATTTTAAACCCGTATGATATCAAATGTTATTGTTCAATTCGTAAGCTAGCTAGTCTTACAAATACCTATGTTCATACATGAAACCGTAACCAAACCCTGACAAATTAATGCCCCTCCCTTGCTAAACCACGAGAATAAGACAATATGCGGTCATTTGGCCATGTGGACCCCCGGTTAGCGCGACTAACCATGACCGGAGGCGTCACCCCCAATAGTACTATCCATAGAAACTCAGGCTAAGTCCATAGCCAATTGTTACAAAAAGTGTGTTAATCCGGGGACTTTAAGCGCTATATTGTTCGCCATCTATGACATAGTGTTAGTGTCTTATTTCCTTGTTATCATATAAAAATGTTTGCAATGTTTTCCCAATTGTATAAAACAACAACGTTTCCAAATGTATTTGACAATAATATAATACATAGTATGTAAGTATGTTTCTCCCCCCGCAGTTTACAAAACATTAAAAAGCAAAAAGGGGCCGTGAACTCACCTTGTGTTCGATGAAATCCTAGCAAATAACATTTTGCTAATAGTTCGTGTCTATCCGTACCCTAATCACACCATAGTACTAATGCGTTAAGACTACCCGTCTTAATTGCATGTTGTTCACCCGACTTAACGAATCCCGTTAAATACGTCATTGTTTAGTAAAAATAGTGTTTTCGTGTGACGACTCATTGGTGATTATTATTCCAGTCTAGACGTTTACATATTTTCTGAGAAAATATTATATTTCCATATTAGTGACTTATTAAGTGTATCAAAAATAAATACTATTTTTGCATCTATTTATAATATATCCATATTATAGTTCACGTATAAACGTATAATTATTTCTTAAAAATAATTATACAAAATCTCAAATATCGTTCAAGTATATTGTATGCATGTTAATTATCCTATGTACATATAGACCACGTTACCACGTCCACATGCAAATACTTACATTCCGAACGATATTTATTAACATAGTTACGTTCATCATGCATACATATTTATGTATTTTTAGTAATGCATGCATACATGTATTTCCACATCTCTATATATAATCATATATGTTTCATGATGTCATGTGATTTTTTATTTTTAATCAAACGTTTTTAGGTTTCATGCATAATTATATTAATCCTTTTTGTTACTTGACATCTAGTACTTTTATCCAAGTTACCAACTACACCATATACATACATATATACTTATATATTTCGGTTCCTAATCATGTGTATATCCACTTAACAATTTCCATGTTAACAACTATAATCATGTACATGTATATCTATTTTTCATCCATTTATATGTGTACATAACCTCATACTTATCAAGTGTTCCAAGTCAATAAACTTTAAACACACCCATTCATATATATAAATCATGATATATATATATATATATATATATATATATATATATATATATATATATATTTATATATATGTTTCATTTTTCATCAAGTGTTAACCATATTTCTAGATTATTAACCACACTTATAATCATATGTTCAAACAACAAGAATATACATATACACCTACAAAATTTTGGCCCTTTATATATATGTATTTACAAAACTTTAGGTTTTAACCTTTTAAAGTTAAACTTTAATAAAAATCATTAAAACCTTTAAAAATGGTCGTTTTTAGGGTGAACACCGAGGTTAAAATAAGAAATGTAGATGAAACTATAGATTTAAAGTCGGTTTTTCATACAGCTAGACAAGTTAGGGAAGAATCACGTGTAGAAGGTGATAAAGGCTTGAGTTACTAACAAAACCGACTCCTAGACCTCAAGAACTCCTTGAAATCTCCAAGCTTCCTATTTGCACCTCCAAAGAACTTGTTCTTGAATTTTGAAAGAACAAAGTGAAGGTGTGTGTGTGTGCATCGATTTATGTAGGGGGGAAAAGGGTGGAGTGGACTGTTGAATCTTCCATAATCATCACAAGGATGGTGGACAAGATGTGATTCGACCTTTTCTTGAAAATTCGGTTGAAGTGGCATGGTTAGTATGACAACCATGATGAAGAAGGATGCTCTTGGTGGTGATGGTGGGGTGGCCCCACTATGTTTGACCGAAAATGGGGTGTAGGGGGGTTTGGTACTTGTCAAATCACTTGGTTGCAATCCAACGGTTAGTTAGCTCGGTCCTAGCTAATGTAAACCAGGTAGATGCTTATAAAACCCAGTTCAATAACTTCTGTGATTTAAACTTTATATATCTATATAACTAGATATTTATATGTATATAAACTAGATGAAACGGAGGTTGAGTGTAGATCTCAACAAGTCATAATCATTACGACATGATGTTGGGGTGGAGTATAAGCAAAAATATAATGATGGTGATGTGATCTTTGTGGTTGCTTGCACTCTTGGTCATAATCATGAATATTATGACACTTGCGTGAAGTGTAACAAAGTCATCATGTTGATGTGATTGATTTAAACGCGGTATACTACCTGAAATTAATATCCGCTTCAATATCTTTAATTATTAAGACGTCCTATATTTTAGATAGTTTAACTAGCTTTAATATCCTGCTAGTGAATCCTAACATAGTTAATGTCTTTAACTATTCATACATGTTCACATATAGGAAAATAAATTAAGTCCATGTGAACAAACATTTTTATGTCAACTTTTTAAGATTTCGTCACCAATATATACTTTAGAATAAATATACTTCTAGACTTTACTTGTATAAAATTTGTTAATCACCAATGACCGTACACTGCGGGTTATAAATGTTTATTACCTAGTAATTCTTATAATTACTAAAATATGACACGTGTTCCTTTACTAGACTCCTGACAATACCATGTCATAGATAATATTTTAGGAACTATGACATATGAATGTGCTAAAATGAATATGACATTTGTCCTGAACTGTTGGGTGTCACATTCTCCTCATGTTAAAAAGAATTTCATCCAGAAATTCAGTTGATCTTATCTTGAATTGGTGTATTTATGAACAAGGTCGGGTACTCGATTTTCATTTGATCTTTGTGTTTCCATGTATCCTTAGGGTCACGCTTCGATTTCTAACGTACCTTAACCATCTCAATACGGTTACACCTCGTTCCCTGGCTAGTGATTTTAGTTGGTTTCTTAACAGGGTGTAGGTTTCACCTATGTGAATCTCATTGGATGGTATGATTAACGCTTCGTCTGCTAAATACTTATTGAGATTTGACACATGAAACGTATCATGTACATTGCTTAGTTCTCGTGACAACTTAAGCTTGTAGGCTACAAGGCCAACTCTAGCCCGTATTTCAAACGATCTCCATTTTCTATGGTTATGTTTGCTACGATTTCCAAACCTGGCAACTCCTTTCCATGGATAGACTTTCAACAAAACTTAGTCTCCAACTTGGAATTCCAATGGCTTTCGTCTGTTGCCAGCACAACTCTTTTGTCTGTCTTGAGTGGCTTTCAGACGATCCTTGATTTTGACGATCTTGTCGGTGGTTTCCTGGCCAAGCTCAAGGCCAGTCAAATGCTTGTCGCCAATCTCCTCCCTACATGGAAATGAGCGACATTTACAACCATACAAAGCCTCAACGAAGCGGCTTTAATGCTGGTATGGTAGTTTTTATTATATGAAAACTCGGCCAACGACGGTGAGTATTCCTTTTTCCTCTGAACTCGATTACACACTCACGAAGCACATATTTTAAATTTTGGATGATCCTTTTTCATTGATCGTTCATATGGGGATCATATGCAGTGCTCATGTCAATGCGTGTGCCCAGGGCTTCTTGTACTGACTACCAGATTCATGACACGAATCGACTGTCCCTATTGGAGATAATGTAAACTAGCATACCATTCCTAACCTTAATTTCCTTAATATTTAGCCTTGCACGCTTCTTAGTTTTATCAGTCTCCTTGATTGGCAGGGAGTGAGCAGATTTCATCAAACGATCGACGATTGTCCTTATAGTATCTTAGTCGCTAGACGTTCTGGGTAGTTTCGTAATGAAATCCATGGAATTCTGCTCCCATTCCTATTGAGGAATCTTAGTTTGTTATGATTTCTCAGGTGACTCCTAACATTCTACTTTTACTGTCGGGTATCTCCCAACATAGATAGCAGTTTCTCCTCTCAGGTTTGGCCACACAATAGAGTTCCTTGAAGTCCTTATACGTTTTATTCGACTCTGGATGAATGGGGTACTTGGACTTATGGACTTCATCCATAACTTCCCACATAGGTTACCGATACCTGGTACTTAAATTCTATCTGTATCATCCAACTTAGGCTCCAACTGTTTGATTTACCTTTTGCTTGGTGGTCGGTATTTGACACCAAGGTGAATACTGCTCTGACTATTGATATTAACTGTGCAAGAACCCCTTATTTGATTACCCTCAATATGGTGGGGTTAATTGATACTCATTCCTGATAATGAAAGAAATGGTGCCTGCAAATCTTGTGTATGATGATACATACCCTCTATTCATCTACGTGTATAATGCACAATAGCCGTATCTCTATAGATCTTAGAAAAGATTTACTCGACAAGGCGTTCAGGCTTTAGTTAAAGATTGGGTAGTAATGACACAATATGAAAATGAATCATTATGTTTGTCCCTCTTATGCTTCTCGAAATCATCTTCTCGGACGAAGACTTTATTCCTATTTCAGGTTTCGTGTTTTCTAGAATCTTCCTTTCCATGTTCCTTAATGGATCTAAGATTTTGAGGTTCCTTGTGAGCTCTTACTTGCGAAGGTCGAGTCTAATCACCACTTTACCCGTTAATTGCACTATCTTCCCATGGCAGACTAGCATTCGGGTTGTAACGTACTGATACGTAAACTCGTATCTTGACTACCATAGTCTCGAAGTATGTAAGCCATATGAAGTCCCACGTTTGTTTGGAATATTCACATTCCGTCTTGGGAGGAAGTGAACAGTGAGACTGTGAGAATGGTCTCATAGAATTATTGTTTTTTTTTCCAAAATGGGCTATGGGTTTGTCAACCCATTAAGTTGGTAGAAAGGGTTTGGGAGTTTTACAATGGCCAACTATTAGTCATTCAGTGTGCCTGCACTTCCTTAGTGTTTGAATGGTAATTTGGTGACTTACCATTACGTATTCCACTCATTTAGGTTATAGCCGCAAAATCCTCAGCACAAGGATAAAATTGAGGTAATTAGTGTTAAACATCGAAAACTTTGTACTCTTTCTGAGCCTGCGTTAAGAGGTCATTTCTTAACAATAGATGCTCTAGAGCTTCCCAATTATAGAAAACTAGGAGTGAAAGATGTGATCACGCCTCTCCTCTAGGCTAAAATCTGGGATCCATTCAACAAGATGATCTTTGGGGAAGTGTGAGTACAAAAGAGTAATAAATTATTCTTCTCAACTCTTTGTGGACAGTGGCCTGTTGTGAACAGCTGGTGCTTACGTATGTATAACATGAACTAATGAGATTAGCAAGAAATCCCGCACTTGGGACTCTTTTAGGAGTTTTTTATGTCATTGTTTTTTGTTAGTAGGACAATAGTCGTTAGTCCACACTTAGGTTTCTTTCGCATTTGCTTGAGCAGCATTCCCGACTTATTCATTTCGGGTGAGAATAGTCGGACTTACAGATGTAATGAATGTCAAAGGTTGCGAGAGCAACCCTTTTTGACCAACATTCTGAAATGTCAGATTACCTACGTGTCTCATGTCGAGCTTCCTCAATACCCCATAGGTGATGTGTATGTGGGTCGGAATAACTTTCTGCCCGGTACAACAGTTAGTGCATAGTACTCCTGAAGTAAATTTAAGGTAATTGCGAGACTGAACTATATGATGGATCCTGAGATTACGTTGTAATCTCCCACAATAATTGTGCAACTATTGTAAGTGTTGGTTGTGGTAACGCTCAATTTGAAGCCTTCTTGACAAGTAGAATTTCAAAGGATGAATGTGCGAAATCTTTCATCCTTCAGGATTCACTAAGGATTGGTTGAATTAAATTTGAATTTCTCATGTTCCTTCTGTACTAGGAGAATGCTTGGTGAACGTCTAATAGAGAAGTCCGAGTTGTTAAGATCTAGTCCTTAATCAAGTGACTGAGAACATGGGTTGATCATTAGCTTGGACAACCGGATTCACTAAAGTTCCCACGCACTGCAAATTATGATTACGTGTGCACCCGTAATGATAATTTACTTTGCATGATCCCTGTAGTTTTTCTTCTATCCCAAGCTTCAAGTCGAAAAGGGTTTGAAATGTTCATTAGATCGCATTTGCACACTTGTGAAGGAGTGGGTATTGTCTTATCGGATTACTCTTAATTATGTGTACCAATACTTATGAATCTGCCGAATATGGCTGTTGCGGGATCAGGCTAATGGTAAAGAGGCACCACTAGTGTCTCTCGAGAATAAAATGTGTATGGAAGTCAAATGATTGTCTAGGCATCCGATCCGACAACTCATGAAGGGGAGTATTTATACCGCATATACGTCAGAAGGAAAACCGCCTCCACGGCTGGAGTAGTTGTAGATGTCGTGCAAGTATAGGTACAAATTCTGGTATGGGTTCAGCCTATTATGATACCAAGATCGGTAACTGATGCTTGCTGCCGTCGTCGCCCAAACTCAGCTCGTAACTCGATTTTCCTAGGGTTGTAGTGTGCTGAGTACACGTTATCCTTGACTCGTAAACTGAATAGTCACACTTTGTTGAGAAATTTTGTAAGTGTCTATTGTTTCCACATTGTTGTATGTGTTTTAATGTTACTTACACGTGCCATGTAATTGTATTATGTATTAGTGTAGCTAATGATACCCTAGTGTAACTCCATACACTAACAGTCTACACAAATTGTTCGGCAATGGTTAGAAATCCTATACTCAAGTCTTTGGTGTTCTTAGTGTGATGCAAGTCTTAGAAATCTTGATCCCTAAATGAGTCCAGTTAGAGCCTAGGTGTCACTAAGGAAAATTAATTCGCTAAAACCATTGCTCTGATACCAATCTATCACACCCACAAATTTATTTACTTAATAAATAAATACAGGTTGCAACGATTGGTTCATTACACGATAGCGGAAGCCGTAATAGTGATTTCTAAGACTTGATTACATATATAATTTGTAATACTAAATAAATACAATGATCTATGTTCCTCTAGATCAAAGGTTGACTTGAGACTTGATAATCTATGCCCGTCCGGCCACTAAGAATTGTTCCAACATAGCTAGTCTATTCCAACCGCGCCATGGCTAAGGGTTACCTGAGAAACATACTTGAAAGTGTCAACACAAAGGTTGGTGAGTTCACAGAGTTTGTTATTTTAGTGCAGTTAGTTTTCCCCGAAAACATATACATGACTTAACCGTCATAAAAATAAGTATTTTTCCTCGAAAAAATATACATGACTTAACTGTCATAAAAATAAGTAGTTTTCCTTGAAAACATATACATGACTTAACCGTCATAAAAATAAGTAGTTTTCCCCCAAAAACATGTACATGACATTACCGTCATAAAAATAAGTAGTTTTCACCGAAAATATATAAATGACTTAACCGTCATAAAATAAGTACTTTTCCCCGAAAACATATACATGACATTACCGTCATAAGGTAAGTAGTTTTACCCGAAAACATGCCCCATGACTTTACCGTCATAAAATAAGTACAAATAATTTTAAACCTATATGATAACAAATGTTATTGTTCCATTCGTAAGCCATCTAGTCTTACAAATACCTATGTTCATACATGAAACCGTAACCAAACCCTGACAAATGAATGCCCCTCGCTAAACCACGAGAATAAGACAATATGCGGTCATTCAGCCATGTGGACCCCCGGTTAGCGCGACTAACCATGACCGGAGGCGTCACCCCCAGTAGTACTATCCATAGAATCCCAGGCTAAGTCCATAGCTAATGGTTACAAAAAGTGTGTTAAACCGGGGACTTTAAGCGCTATATTGTTCACCATGTATGACATAGCGTTAGTGTCATATTTTCTTGTTATCATATAAAAATGTTTGCAATGTTTTCCCAAATGTATAAAACAACAACGTTTCCAAATTTATTAAACAATAATATAATACATAATATGTAAGTATATTTCTCCCCCCGCAGTTTACAAAACATTAAAAAGCGAAAAGGGGCCGTGAACTCACCTTGTGTCCGATAAAATCCTAGCAAATAACATTGTGCTAATAGTTCATGTCTATCCGTACCCTAATCACACCAGAGTACTAATGTGTTAAGACTACCGTCTTAATTGCATGTTGTTCACCCGATTTAACGAATCCCGTTAAATACGTCTTTGTTTAGTAAAAATAGTGTTTTCGGGTGGCGACTCATTGGTGATTATTATTCCAGTCTAGACGTTTATATATTTTCCGAGAAAATATTATATTTCCATATTGGTGACTTATTAAGTGTATCAAAAATAAATACTATTTTTGCATCTATTTATAATATATCCATATTATAGTCCACGTATAAACGTATATTTATTTCTTAAAAATAATTATATAAAATCTCAAATATCGTTCAAGTATATTCTATGCATGTTAATTATCCTACGTACGTATAGACCACGTTATCACGTCCACATGCAAATACTTATATTCCGAACGATATTTATTAACTTAGTTAACCGAACGTTTTAAGGTTTCATGCATAATTATATTAATCCTTTTTGTTACTTGACATCTAGTATTTTGTCCAAGTGTTAGATGTCAACAAGCATGTACACACTGTATGTATTACCAAATGGTCTACACATTTTATCATACGAGTTTCATGTTATCTAATATTTTTCATAACTTATCTTCAAGATAACAATTATAATTATGCCTCCATATAGATATTTTTTGATTTCCATATATACATATAAAAACTCCAAGTTACCAACTACACCATATACATACATATATACTTATATATTTCGATTCCTAATCATGTGTATATCCACTTAACAATTTCCAAGTTAACAACTATAATCATGTACATGTATATCTATTTTTGATCCCTTTATATGTGTACATAACCTCATACTTATCAAGTGTTCCAAGTTAATAAACTTTAAACACACCCATTAATATATATAAATCCCGATAGATATATATATATATATATATATATATATATATATATATATATATATGTTTCATTTTTCATCAAGTGTTAACCATATTTCAAGAGTAGTAACCACACTTATCATCATATGTTCAAACAACAAGAATATAAATATACACATACAAAATTTCGGCCATTTATATATATATATATATTTTATTTTTTTTCAAAACTTTAGTTTTTAACCCATTAGAGTTAAACTTTTATAAAAATCATTAAAACCTTTAGAAATGGTTTCGTTTTTAGGGTGAACACCGAGCTTAAACTAAGAAATGTAGTTGAAAGTAGAGATTTAAAGTCAGTTTTTCATACCGCTAGACAAGGGAAGAATCACGTGTAGAAGGTGATAAAGGCTTGAGTTGCTAACAAAACCAACTCCTGGACCTCTAGAACTCCTTGAAATCTCCAAGATTTCTATTTGCACCTCCAAAGAACTTGTTCTTGAATTTTGAAAGAACAAAGTGAAGGTGTGTGTGTGCATCGATTTACAAAGGGAGAAAAGGGTGGAGTGGAGTGTTGAATATTCCATAATCATCACAAGGATGGTGTACAAGATGTGATTCGACCTTTGCTTGACAATTTGGTTGATGGGGCATGGTTAGTATGACAACCATGATGAAGAAGGATGGTCTTGGTGGTGATGGTGGGGTGACCCCACTATGTTCGGCTAAAATGGGGGTGCAGGGGGTGTTTGGGACTTGTCAAATCACTTAGTTGCAATCCAATGGTTAGTTAGCTCGGTCCTAGCTAGTGTAAACCCGGTAGGTGCTCCCGTGATATAAAACCCGGTTCAATAACTTTTATGATTTAAACTTTATATATCTATATACCTAGATATTTATATTTATATATATATATATATATATACAAACATAGATATATGTACATATATATATAAATTAGATGAAACGGGGGTTGAGTGTAAATCTCAACAAGTCATAATCATTACGACTTGATGTTGGGGTGGAGTATAAGCAAAGATATAATGATGGTGATGTGATCTTTGAGGTTTCTTGCACTATCGGTCATAATCATAAATATTATGACAATTGCGTGAAGTGTAAGAAAAGTTACCATGATGATGTGATTGATTTAAACGCAGTATACTACCCGAAATTAATACCCGCTTCAATATCTTTAATTATTAAGATGTCATATATTTTTTATAGTTTAACTAGCTTTAATTATCTGTTAGTGAATCCCGACATAGTTAATGTCTTTAACTATTCATACATGTTCACATATAGGAAAATAAATTAAGTCTATATGAAGAAACATTTTTATGTCAACTTTTTAAGATTTCATCACCAATGTATACTTTGTATAAAATAAATATACTTCTAGACTTTACTTGTATAAAATTTGTTAATCACCAATGACCGTACACTGCGGGTTATAAATGTTTGTTACCTAGTAATTCTTATAATTACTAAAATATGACACATGTTCCTTTGCTAGACTCCTAACAATAGTGTAGGTCCCGAATCAGACCTGTAGAACACAGATCTTAGTTGAAATCCACAAACAATCTGAATCGATAGGCGAAATCTTTGGATCCGGTATCACTCTCGAATCAGAAATGGCAGAGACGGGTGCGGGAATCAAATACACGAACAAACATATATGAAAATGAAGAAGAACAAATAATTGAAAGCATAAAACGTATGATTCTTTGATTGAAATGAAAATAAATGCTCATCAACACTAACAACTAGTCTCACCCTTGGGTGAGCTCCCTCTGGGGTGGTGATTCCCTCTATAGACAAACTCACTCCTAATGAGTAGTCTTCTATATATAGGAGGCCTCATCTGCCTTGTTTTCCAAGCTACCGCCAAAGAGGCCTGAAAAACAGGCATCGAAACTAGGTAGTTTCGATTGAACAAATGTTCAACCGAAACTACTAGTTTCGATTGAACATTTGTTCAACCGAAACTACTAGTTTCGATACTATAGTTTCTATTGACAGCATCAGTCTCAATTCTATAACCAACAAATAGCATGTCAAAGATAATACTGAGGAACTATGACATATGAGCATGCTAAAATGAATATGACTTTTGTCCTGAACTGCTGGGTGTCACATAAAAGCAGCGGAAACAAAAACTCTTTCATTAACAAAGCCAGGTGCATACAAACTAACATAATTACAAAACTATACAAGGTCTAGTTTCAAAAATTGTGCCAGACTTCTTTTCATCTCAATAGATAGCCAGCTCTGATGCCTTCTATGCCAGCTCCTTACCCTTGTTGCAAGAAGCTACATCCTTTCCTGATATGCATGCTAAAGTGTATCAGCTGACACTGGTGAGTTCTATGTTTTAGGCAAACATTCTTTATCTCTTTAACAAGACAAAATGATTTAACGACATGTTTAAACAGAACATAAAATCCACACCACACAATTTATAACCATATTTTCTAACAAAGTACTACATACATTATGAGGTCGCGCAGACCTCGAAGCGGTCGTCACCACTTATCTCATGTCGATTGTACAACCTAATTCTTTCTAAGGTTGCGCAAAACTCCAAGTGGTCATCGCCACTTATCTTCTAGCCGATTGTACATCTCAATTCTAATCACCCTAAATGATCCAAGCAGTATCGCCTTTGTATCATAAAACATTATGTGGAATTTCTTTGCCAAAATGGCATCTAAACGTTTTCCTTTAGGAACCCCATTTCAAATTCTATCTCTTGCACACCACGGAGTGAAGACGTTTTCATCAGACCGTCATAGTCAAATCGTTTTCTAAACCATTCTGTTGCATTAGTCATGCCAAAAGCTCTTCCTTTTTTAAATTATTTTACATGTCAAAATCATCTTTCTAACTAGAATTGTTCTGTTGTTTAAAAATCATTTAAACGTATACTCTTCGAATATTTCTTTTAAATATAAAGAAATGTTTACAAACAAAATAATTATTCAAAAGATAAACATTCTAACAAACATGCATACCAGCCCAAAACATTAAAAACGGTTAAAAAATGGGCTTCATGGAACTCTCCTTAATCAACTACAATATGTTATCAAGTTGTCTACTATTTGGTGTTATCCTATGGACAAGATAATACTATTTAGTGTATATTCTAGATGGTATAACACCCTTAGAGATAATTCGTCATTCCTGTCCTATCTTTGTTGGCATTATCCGAGCATTTCCCAATGCCCATGCCAACCCTTCGGGTATAGTCCTTACTAGTTCCAAGGCATTTCCCTATTCTCGTGCCAACTCTTAGGGCTACCTGAATCCTAACCAAGGGAAAGGACTTACCGAAGGACTATCTACGACACGTAGATGCAAAGTTTACGAGTCCCTTCCTCCTAAAATGACTTGCTTGTAACAACCAAAGGGGTATTTCAAGCTTGGGATTCTCAAAATAGAATGTTCACGAAGAAATTGGATTTGGTCATCAAATGAAAGGCTTAAAGCACTATTTATAGGCTGCATAAGGGTCCTTAGCGGACCGCTAAGGGATCGGTAGCGGACCGATACCACCCTAGCGTCTGAGAGTCATGAGACACGTATCAATATCTTAGTTCAGCCTTTCTGAGAATGTAGCAGACCGCTAAACCCCTTTTTCAGATTCTTCTCGCTAAGACACCCAGGTTTCATATATTATGACTTCCGTAACTCATTTCCTATCTCGAGATATGCTTATTTGAAATTTTGGGCTCTTACCGGTCGAACTGTCACGTGTCCAAAACCTTATTTCGTTGGTTTATCATTCCAGTTTCAACTATTAGGTCCTAGTTTCGCGTTTCTTAATCGAAAATTATCCTAACTTATTGTTTGGTATCTTTCCAATCATTACAAAGTGGGTATTTTTGATCAAAAAGGATGATCGTGGGATTGTTGTTCGGAATAAAGCAAGGCTTGTTGTCTAGGGGTTTTATCAGCAAGAGGTTTTAGACTATGATGACCTCTTTGCACTGGTTGCACGAATTGAAGCTATTCGAATCTTTTTGGCTTATGCTTCGTTATGAAGTTCAAAGTCTATCAGATGGATGACAAGACCGTTTTTCTGTATGCAGTTATCAAAGAAAAGGTTTATGTGAGTCAACCTCCTGGTTTTGAGGATCCAACTCATCCTTACCAGGTCTACAAACTTGAGAAATCTCTTTATGGTCTTCATCGGGCATCTCGTGCTTGGTATGAGACACTGTCAACAAACCTGGTATCAAATCGTTTTGTTCATGGAACTATTTACAAGACTTTATTTCTGAAGAATATTGGAGCTGATTTGTTGATAGTCTAAGTGTATGTGAATGACATCATTTATGGGTCGACAAACTATAATCTATATCGAGAGTTCGAGAATGTCATGAAGTTAAAGTTTGAAGTGATTCTTATGGGACATATGCAATTCTTTCTAGTTTTGCAGGTGTAACAATCAAAATCTTGTATATTGATTCATCAAGCAAAGTATATCAATGACATTCTGACAAAATTTAATATGCAAGACTGCAAAGCTGCTTCCACTCCCATTGCTCCATATGAACCTCTCACACTGGACCCATCCGGCGCTAAAGTTAATCAGAAATTCTATCGTTCCATGATCGGCTCTTTGATGTACTTGACTGCGAGTCGTCCTAATATCATGTTTGTTATTTGTTTATGTGCTCGATATCAATCTTAACCCAAGGAATCCCATTAAATTGTTGTCAAACTATAAGTCCCAGCGGGTCTAACGATCGATCTCTGCTGTAAAACACGTGATACATACACGAAGTGCGGAATCCTTACGTATACGCATGTCTCGAACACTCACGCACGCAATACAATCACAAAAGACAAGATATCATAAAAAGCTCCTTGTATTCATCAGTAAACAGTACACACAGAGTAAGTCTAGAAAATACAGAAGTTACAAATGAGAACAACTCTTGAACTATTTATAGACAATACAAACTGAATCAGGCGAACTTAATAAGTTCGCCACCTTTAGTTAAGTTCGCCTTAACTATATCAGGCGAACATATTAAGTTCGCATATGCAAACTTAAGTAATTACAATACAAAACAAACAAAACATTAAACATACAGACTAATCTATACAAAGCTAGTTTTCACAAAACATGCACCAACAGACTCCCCTTGACAACAGCTTGGTTTTATCTTCAAGTCTTGTTCTTCCAATTCTTCGGCAATGAGCTCCCTGCACATATCATGTGTTTCAAACCCACATACAACACCTTTTTATACTGTAACGCCTGCTCTCTGCTTTCATTGGTATACATGATCTCTCTACGCTTCAGCATCTTCTGATCAGACCTTGAGAAGTTAACAGGATTCATAGCATCAAAGAATCTCACTATAACCTTGCCACTCAAGTCTTCTATCACTTATTCAACCGTATACACATCCACATACCACCATTTAAGATCATGCAAACAATCATAGGCAATTAGTTTCAATGGAATCTTTGGTACTGATCTCACAGGTTTAAATTTGTATCTCCATGTCACCTTTTGAGTAACAGGATCTACTTCTTTTATTCTCTTTCCCTGTTGAGGTTTCAGTCTCTCATACTTTCCAGAACCTCCTTCCATTCTTATCAAATTGGCAATCGAGTCAACTATTCCATTATTCGATCTGTTAATCAAGGGCTTAGTTGATAACCCATTGACTTCACTTCTCGGTAAAGAATTAAAGTATTTAAGCCTTGGCCTCAAATACTGAACTCCATCTGATCTTTTCAAAGCGAATAACTTGAACTCAGCCTCATAAAACCAGCTTATTATCCTGCCTGAGCATTTGTCTTTGTTTACATATCTCTACTTTGGTACTGGTACAACTGGTGAAACTGGTAATTTATCTCTCCAGCTCTTCACCATCTCCACCCATTGTGCCTTTGTCATACCTGTATTCTTGTACATCTCGGTATCTTTAAGCAGACTTTCAGTAGAGTTAGAGTTTTGTTTATCTTGATTAGGATCAGATTCATCAGATTCTGCAGCTCCTTCTGATAACTCTTCAGGAATTACATCATCTTCAAAAACATCCGTTTTAATTAAACCTTCACACCCTTTGTAAACTACTTTCTGATTATCACACTCCACCTCTACCTCAACAATCTCTCCTTACTCTAACCCTTCTTCTTCTGTATCATCATCAGAAAGATCATCCAAATCTATCAAACATTCAATTTTTTCAGCTTCATCCATATCAGAATCTTCAAAGAACAAAGAATTATCTAACATGTCAGCATCATTAGCTTCATTGTCACCACTAGTCATCATATTGGCTTCCTCAATAACCTCCGACTCCCCCTGAGTTAATGAAGGATTAGATGCAGTGTGTTGACGCTCACCTAAACCATCACCAGCACTTGGTTCATCATCATCTGGATTCTTCTAAATACCAATACTGTGACAAGTAGTTTTTCCATTCTGATCCTTCTCCCCCTGAGCGTCGAGATGCTCAACCAAGTGATTAACAAGGATATGCATCTCTGCAAGCACCTTGTTTTGATCATTAATCGTCTGAGCATGACGGGCTTCTCTAGCAAGAAAATCATCTACCTGAGATTGTAAGCCTGAAACCTGTGTTTCCAAGGCTTGTATTCTTTCATCACTAACATCTCTTGTAGACTGACCAGCCTCATCTTGTGCTTTAGATATAGTAGGGATCACCTGAGGACTAGGAGATTGTGAAGGAATAGGAGTTACGATCAAAGAATCAACAAACTCTCTATCCATTGCAGATTGAGCAGCATTAATAGCCCAAGCCATTAATTTAGGTCCTTTGGCTATAGGAGTTTCATCATCCTCAGAACTAGATATTTCATCGTGTAATTTCCTTTTACCAAGTATTGTATTAGGAGGAGGACCCCTAACAGACTTGCGTCTTGGAAGATTCACCTTCTTCTTTCGTAGAGACTTTTGACGTTTATCATACATCTTTTTAGGAACCCTAGGACTTTAGCCAACCGGGCATAATGTTCAGGACTAAAGTCCTTGGAACTTTCGTCATCACCAGAATTAGAAGAACAGGTACTCTTCTCTGCAACTTCCACTTGTTCAACATGAGGTTCATTAATTTCAACATTCACATCACCTCATCATTACCACCATCATCATCATTATCACTATCATCATCTCCATCAGTATTCTCATCATCATCTCCATCAGCATTATCATCATCATCATTACCATCATCACCGTCATCATCACTTTGAGTTTCTTCATCGTCAGAAGCAGCACCTTCCTCTTCCTCCTCTTCCTCATTTTGATTATCATTTGGAGGTAATTCCAAAGCAGGATCATCATGAATCCAATTATTGTTTGGCTGTGCAACATAAGCAGGGTTGATTATGTGCCCAAACAAAGGTGTAGCAACTGGAATTAAAGTAGGATTCTACTGTTTGATATTCATACAATCTGTAAAGATCCTCTTTGTCATTGGAGTTAAAGTCAATCTTGGATTCACCGGTGGCAAATTAGGAATCAAATGATTCAATATAACCTGCAAGAATCGAGGGTACATTAAGAAACCCTGGCCTTCAGGTGGTGTAATCTGCATCACCAACTCCCTATAGATGTATAAAGCAAAGTTGAATGGTTTATTCAATGTCAAAGCTACCATAGCAGCTTGTAAAGAAGTCTTCAACCCATCTGTTCCAGCTTTTCTGGGAGATAAACATTGAATTATGACATGCATGAAGTATCTCCATTTACCATCTAGACCTCCTTTACGAGCTTGTGAATCATTTGGTTGTCCTCTATAACCCATTCTTTGGAAACAACCCATGATCAAAGTATTTGGTAGATTAATTGGGTCATCAATCACTCCTCCTAAGGTCAAAGTTGCACGAATGTCTTGTGCTGAAATTGCAATCTCCTGATTATTCACTGTTGCTCTAATTACATGTGGGTCAACATCAGTGTCTTGTTGTGCTGTTTCCCAGAATTGTTGAATATATTGCAGGCTAATATGTGGATTAGCCGAGAGTACAACACTCAATCTTGATCGATTCAGAAAGTTAATTATTTCTTGATAATTTATAGCCTCTACTAACTCCGGATCAAGTAGTGCCACCTGATTATGTTTATATTCCACCCGACGATCCAAGACCTACTCACAAGAGATGATTAGACATTGACAATTTTTCAAAAGAAAACAAACACAAAATGATAAAATAACAAAGTAAAAAAAATAAACAAAATCACAACTTTGAAAAAAAATAGCTAAGTCTTTTCAACACTGGTCCCCTAGGTGAACTTAACAAGTTCGCTTAGAGTTACAAGAGGCGAACAGAGCAAGTTCGCTCAAAAAAACTTGAACAGTCACAGAAATCAATGTCCAAGATTTTGATGTTAATAACCCAAATCAACCATACACACATGATTGCCAACACTTGTAAAAGCTAGACAAACATTCAATTTTAGTTTTAAACTACAAAACGATGATGATCAAATCTGGCAACAATCGCGATAATGAACCGATGACAAACCAATGATTTTGAACAAATTAATGGACGGAATGATATGATTCTACCTTCTTTGGAATCGCAAACTAATAATAACCAGGAAATACGAACGATTAACCACTCTTACGCTCTCTCAATCGAAATCAGTCACAAAAACACGCTAAGGAACAAAGTCGCCTAACAAGTTCGCAAGAGTCAAAGAAAGTAGTAAATGGTCAAGTTTGCATGATTCTTTCAAATACTCAACAGGTTAAGTTCTCCAATTCAAGCGAAGTTAACAAATTCGCCACTCCAGGCGAACATAAGGAGCGAACATAACAAGTTCGCTTAAACCAACACTTAGCCAAAATTTGAACATTTTTCATTTTCCCCTCTTTCCGATACTCCGATCATCTTCCAACCTATACAACAACTTAATCCAAAATAATTAAGAAATTTTCATGAAAGATACAAACAAAATCTTTTTGGATTTTATTTATAACTCTAAATGAACAAGTAAAGTACATATTTTTTTTTTTGAATTTTTCAAAATTTATGCTAAAACACACTAAAATTTTTTTGTACTTTTTCGTAAAGAATTAAAGCAGTAAATCTAGAAAATGTAAAATTAAAATCTTTTTGGATTTTCTCAGTACATACAGAATCACATATTTTTGGTCGAACAATGCGAGTAAGAAGATCATATCAGTATCTTTGATGTATCACATACCCATTCTGAATATAAAAACCCTAGCAGATCTAAGGGTTAACCTATGGCATTCTGCATATTCACAGATACTTGGCTCAGCAAGCAAACAATTTGTGCAATATTCTATCATATCTCAGCAAACAATTTCTCAGATCTAACACATCATATTTTCAGAAACTATCAAATCTTTTGAAATTTCTATTCAAACACTTACAGCTCACAGATATCACATCTTTCTTTTTCATGTTCTTTGAATATTGACCTTTTCCTTTTCAGAAATTTATGAAATGATACGTGATAAACGTCAAAGTAAACAAGGTCAGATCATGACATGCTAACTTATTCATACCGAATTTGCAATATACTACATGTCAATTCAAGTTGTCAGCATTATAAGATTTGAAACTACAAGTGTTTTTATCCCATGTTCTTGTGAGTTAGTACCATTTATATGAAAACAATGTGTACCCCACAAATATGCCAACCGAAATGGAAATTGCACTATCTTCAAGACATATTAAGACTTATGCAAAGTTTAGATCAATTTCCAGGATGATACTATCTGAATTAGCAAAGGAAAGAACCAGATCCCGAAGGATATATTGAATCAGAATGATTCAGAATCAAATGATTCATATAGCTAGGTTTTGGATGAAATATCATGATTCAGTAGTAACAGTGAGATTATACCAATGGAATTCATCAACAATAAGATTGATCAAGGAATCGATTTATTCAATGACATAAGGTAACGTGATCCAACTGTTATCCTGATATATTCAATGGAATCAAGATAATTGATCCAAGGGTGAATATATGTTCCAACAGATGTTGTCAGAAACATATCTTAGTCCAACTTCACATTGCATGTTTTTCGGGGCATGGGCAGTGAAGTGAACTGAAAAATTGTGCTAATCAATATAGTTCGATACTGGTCTCATGAAATACTTGAAGTTTCATATTCTTTATCTGATAATGATCTTTTAACACACACACCTGGCATTCCATGGGTTCAAATCACAACTGTGACATAGACCATTATGTTTTCACACTACTAATGGACTAAAAACGCTTCTAGCCTACTGACAATTCAAATTACATGCAAATATTCAAATTAAAAATTATATATAGCAATGTCAGACAGTCATGAAGCTATCATTTTCTGTTTATGCAGACTAAGAAGTTTAGATCAAATCATATAAGCATAAACATAAATACAGATACCAGGTAGTCAATCTATGGGCATGTGTATGTGATCACCTACTGATGTACTATAATTTCTTCTCTAACTTCAAGCAATGCCGATTTTATCTCTACTGATGATGGCTCAGGAGACGGCCGAGACGACAAGGGTGCAAAGGCGGAACCGGTGTCCATAGAAGTCGGATGTGATGTACTTCACGGTAACGGACAGTGCGACGAAGGTGGTGGTGCTCACGCATGAAGGAGAACCCGATTAGGTTTCTAATAGTTTGGAAGGTGACGAAACATGAGGATAGTACACTGCGGGTGACATTTGGTAGTGTTACACGGCGTTCGGTGTTCATGGTAGCGCATGGGGGTGAACCTGGATGGCGGTGACGACGGTGAGCTTGGATTGCATGATCATGCATGCACGTGTGTTTGCATGGAGACGCGGCTCGAGCTTGTATGCTTCGCGGGGCTAGGGTCCCTGCGCGTTGTTGGTAAGGTTTGCATGGTGCGCGTGGGAGCGTGCATGGAGCCAGTTCAGGTATTCGGTTTCAAAGCAAGTCAAAGACAGGCCATAACGAGTATTCGGAGAGCTAAGGGTTCGGTGAATCGGATAGAAGAGCAAACAAGTCGAGTGTCGGGATTTATTTATTTACGTTACTTGAAGTATGTGTACGACGTATTCTGATCATATGATCGTACGCTTGGCAGGTTCGGGATTTAAGCGAGTGGACAAGGTGGAGAGCAAGGATTGAGGCTCGGTATAACCAGTGAGTTTCTAATCCCCCCTCTTTTAAACGTTTTACTATTTTGGGGCTATCGTACACACATTCACGTGGTATTAATGTAATTAATCATGTTAAGGGTCACGGGTTCTAAACCAATGTGCTTTGAGCATAAAATGCTTAATTGAGAGTCGTAGAATTTATGGCGTGTTCCTAGAAATGTGTGAGTCATAGAGACGAGATATTAATGTGCGACATGTTAAGGGTTGGACCGGGAGAGTCGGGCTTAAAGTTAAATGGCCCTGATTGTATGTGGTATATGTTGTGTTAGGGTCATGTGTAAGGTGCATGTGTAGTTAATGAGTCCTGTACATGATGTGTGTTATGATATGGTTATATTTGTGTTGTATGTTTGGTGTCATGTCCTTGTGGCATGGCGGGTACTGTGTTTGTATCGTTGTCATAACGAAACAACAAACGGGATCGTGGAGGACGAGGTCCTTCGGGAAGTCACCGATGGTGACATTTCTCTAACAGGATAATGATGAGCTCGGGGAGTGTTAATGCCCTGACGAGGGTGTGGTGGTAAGGTATGTGTTTGCATGCGTATATAAATATGTGTTAATCTGCATGCTAGGAATGAGTTGTATTTATTGTGTATGAGATAGTGTTAATGTGACGTGTAGAGTTAGACTGTCCGTTGAGTCAGGACTTGTGATGTGACGTGTATAATGGGGTATGTCTGTTAATTGTGAGAGCATTGGTTAAGGCGGATGTGCTATTATCTGGGGTAAGTTGTGTTAACCCAGAGTCGAGTTAATGTGTATTCTTGGATATGAGTTGCTAGCATAGTATGTTGAGTGTATGTTGTTATGATTATAAGGTAATTATTATCTATATTGGTAGTGCGGGTTGAGTCTTAGGTGGTAACGGTTATGGGATATCGTGGGATGACAAGGGATTGGTTATTAGTAATAAAGTGTAATAATATTTTATAAGGACCGGAGGGTCCTGAGTGTATTAAAATAATAATCACGACGTGATGGTTTTTATTTGAGTTAAACTGTTAGAATTCACTCAGCGCAGCTGACTTTGTGTGTACATTAGATTATCGTGCACGTGAGCTAGGGTTGACGTATCTTGGCTTGGTAGCGGTGTTACTCGGATCGGTTATAAATGATTTCAGAAAGACTTCCGCTGTATTTTGACTTATAATAAATGTGTTTTAAATGCGAATAACCCGTTATGAGGACCAACTGTAGGATGCCCGGGTTGGGTCTTACACCTCATATGCCACCACTCCTTGAAACAGAGATTCTGTCATGATAACCTCCTCTTTATGTTGCTCAGGTTTAGTATTGGTATTTGCTTCTACGTTTAGGTCAATCTTTTTCGTGTTCCGGGTATGAGACCTGGTATTATGAGTCCTACCTCTACCATCTCCTTGTATTCTACCTCTTCTGCCATTTATACCTACATACGGATGTATGATATCAATATTCGTATAACCGGTGATAATTCAGAAAATCAGAAATTAAAAACATTTGATCATAAATGTAATTAATTCTCTGTTTTCTTGGTATTACCGGTTATAGGCCATAACGATTATCAACATCTATCTTCCTCTTATGACATTATCCTACGACATTCCAACTATCTTACAGAATCCTAGTTTAAGTCTATATACTAACCTCCAATTAGTATCTAAATCCCTTAAACTAAGGCTCTGATACCAACTTGTCACACCCGTAACACAAGACAGTTATCTAACCAGTGTAGTACCTCCAACAGATATGTTCCCAGGTAAGAGCGACGGGTCTAGGAGAGATTTATACACCGCTCTTTCCTAGACAGAACATTTTGTTCGTCGGATAACTACATGCTAGTCAGAAGGTAGCCTTTTAGTTACCGTGACGTTGATACCAAAAACAAACAGCGGAAGCTAAACCATAATCTCATTTATTTCATAACTAAACTGTTTTACATCATAAACCAAACTTCTATTACAAACTTAACCATTTTCCAGGACTTATAGCTTTTCCAAGCGTGCCTTCATTTATTAGAGTATTCAGTCAGCAAGTCCATCTGGAATGCCATCTACTAACCTGTCTAAAAGATTTAGAAAATAACTAGGTCAACATAAGTTGGTGAGTTCACTTTTAAAATCATTTGGTTTTGAAATCAACGTTCAAAATGATATCTGTTAGCAATAACTAATAATCTTCACCCAATAGCAACGACTATTGGATTTCACAAACATTCCGGATTCTTGCTTAATAGAACGATTAGGATCATAATATGGAACGGAATTTCCTCCAGACATCTGCAATCTTATCATATTAGTATTTGTTTTATTTAGACTTAGATATTAAAGCCACTATCTTAATCTTAGCTAAAGCTCTACAAGGATGGTTATCTTTCCATAGTAGTACCTCCAACAGTCGTGTTCCCAGGTAAGAGCGACGGGTCTAGGAGAGATTTATACACCGCTCTTTCCTTAGACAAAACACTTCCGTTTGTAAGATAACTACATACCGGTCAGAAGGCCACCTTGTTTTCTTATCTTAAAAGCATGAATGGTTGAAGCTTAGATACTAGATCCAAGTATCTAATTTGCTAAAACCTGTGGCTCTGATACCAACCTGTCACACCCCGCCTCAGGCACCCCTTGGATGTGTGCGAGCCCGATTGGTATCATTGTCTCTTTGATTTCAGAGTTTTATAAAATACAGCGGAAATCTTTTCAAAAAGATCTTTTCATCATTTGTCTCAACCTTAAGGGTTGTATTTGTAAATATCAAAACTTAGTTGGAAAACAAAATCCTTGTATTTACTTTATAAACATAGGGTTTCAATACCCATCTCATTTGATTACAAAACGAAGTTTGAAATCATATACATGACAAGGCACTGGAAATAGTAAAACACAGGGTTGATCAGTTCCTTGGTCATATCTCCTTTCTTTAGGATTTCTCTTTACACGAGGCCTGAGAATCCTACGTGCATTCCATCCTTTCTTTTCCTGGGTCAGATCTTATGTCTGCCCATATTCCTTGCTCGTCATATTTTATTCGTTACCTGGAAAATATTTTGAAAATAAAACGTCAGCGCGAACGCTGGTGAATACAATATCTTGACATATAATCATTTGGCACAAACAAGTATTAATTTCATAATCACAACTTCATGTTCAGTCTACACGCTTAGCAGGCCCGTCCTGTTCAATCGCACCACGGTATACACTGGTAGTATGTCTTTATAACAATGGGGACTCCATATCTCCTTATTTGTTATAAAGGGAAATACCATCCGTAATCCGGGAATTTCACCCGAGACCCGTGTATCCCTTGCAAGTTTTACGTATACCTATGGCATGAATGCTTATTCGTAGAAGAACGTTGAGCATTACTTCGTTAACCTTTATTTGGCCATTTTCGTAAATAAAAATGTTTAACACAAGTTTTGAAAGAGATAAAATATTCACCTTGTAGTAGGAGAGAGCCTTTAAAGTTGAAAACTTATAAGCTAGCTTCCTAGTCTCGTTTCTCTAGAATTCTGACCTTTTTACGAGCGTTTATTGCTTAACCGAGCACTATGAGGAGCGGGACTCAAACTGGGAACGTCGGGAGTCGTCTAACAAGTCTCTGCAACAGGTTTTGGAAGTTGGTTTCGTGTTTGGGATGAGAAAACTGATTGAAATCGATCAAGTATTTATAGGCTGGAAATCGGTCCGTAGCGGACCGCTAAGCAGTCGGGTGGCGGTCCGCCACTGTCCATTCTCGCGTCAGCCCTACACGTCCATCAATGATTGGACCGAACATATTTTTGCGGCTAGCGGACCGTTACCATGGGGCTTAGCGGTCCGCCACCCTTACGCGTGGCAGATTCTCAACGAAATACGGCTGACGGACCGTTACCACCTGGCGTGGCGGTCCGCCACGAGTACACATGCCACAATAAGTGAGCATTAGTCACTATACACGTGGCTTAACCGGATTCATTGCTTAGTGACCAAGTGGCTGACCGTTACCCTATATGATGGCGGTCCGCCACCTAATGACACAGGGTGGTGGGGGTTCAATAGCGGACCTCTACCGGTCCCTGTACACCCGTAGCGGACCGTAAGGCTTGACCTTAGCGGTCCGCTAGGGTCTTAAATCCTTAATTTTTCAATTTAAACCTTGAACTTTAAGATAATTACACTTATAGTCCCTAGGGTTTACCTTTTGTCAAATTTTAGACATTTTTGTGGTAGGTTTTACACTATCGGTCATTCATCCATGTCGGACCGCTATAGTATGGATGTCGGTCCGCTATCCATCCACGTGTCAGATTTTTATCCGGTGAGTCATAGGACACGTGTCACTACCTGGTTATTCCTTCTTCCCTACATAACAGACCGTTATGGTCCGGGATAGCGGTCTGCTATCCCCCTCCTTTCCAAAATTTTCATTTTAAGTCCTTCATCTTTGGGAAATATACCATTTAACCCCTAGACTTTAATTTACGATATTTTTATCCCTTAATTTTTATGAGAAATATAGAGGTGTTACATATATATATATATATATATATATATATATATATATATATATATATATATATATATATATGGTTGAGTTCATGAGAGAATTAACTTTAATGAGAGAACTACTCATTAAAGGGAAAAAAAATCATAACTCAAAATATAAATCAAAAACAAAAAAAATAGGTTCAGAGACCATGTTTCCCACGTCGTCCTCGTTCAAAAATAATATTAAAAAAATAATGTAATACTACATATGTGTAGTACCACCCCAAAAACCTAACCCACCCTCAAAAACCTAGACCTCCCCCCACCCAGAAACCTAACCCCACCCCCACGCAGCCCCCTACAAAAAAACCTAACCTAAAAGCTAAACTAAACCCAAAAAACTAAACCTTAAAGCTAAACCGACTATTTTTTCGAGTTTTTTTTTAACGAGGACGACGTGGGAAACAAGGTCTCCGAACCACCTTTTTAGTTTTTTATTTATATTTTGAGTTATGACTTTTTTTTTTGCATTTAATGAATAGTTCTCTCCCAAAATGTTAGTTTTCTTACAAAATTCACTATATATATATATATATATATAATGGATCATTTGAGAACTTTTAAATATCTTGAGAAATCTGAGAACTCCTATCAATGGTTTATATTTTTTAAATTTTGTATTTTTTATATATTGTCGTGTATGTTTATGTACATAAAAAACAGTCAAACTAATTTTTACATATGTTTTTACATTTTTAAATTTTTACCTACACATGTGTACTCATGTGTAGGTTTTACTATCAACACATGTATAGGTAAAAATTTAAAAACGTAAAAACATATTTAAAAATTAGTTTGATTGTCTTTTATATACATAAACACACATGAAAATATATAAAAAATAAAAAACTCAAAAAATATAAATCGTTGATAAGAGTTCTCAAGATATTTGGAGTTCACCAATGATCCTAACCCTATATATATGTATATATATATATATGGGTGAATTTCATATGAAAACTAACATTTAGGGAGAAAACTAGAGAACTCCTATTTAAAGGTAAAAAAAATCATAACTCAAAATATAAATAAAAACCTAAAAAAGTGGTTCGGAGACCTTGTTTCCCACGTCGTCCTCGTTCAAAAAAAAAACTTGAAAAAATAGTCGGTTTAGCTTTAAGGTTTAGTTTTTGGGTTTAGTTTAGCTTTTAGGCTAGGTTTTTGAAGGGGGTGGGTGGGACGTTTAGGTTTTTTGGGGGTGGGTGGGGGGTTTAGGTTGGGGGTGGGTGGGGTTGGGTTAGGTTTTTGGGTGGGGGTGGGGTGAGGGGTTTAGGTTTTTGAGGGTGGGTTAGGTTTTTGGGGTGATACTACACATATGAAGTATGACGTTTAGGGTTAGGTTTTTGAGGGTAGGGGGTGGGTGTGGTGGGTTTAGGTTTTTGGGTGGGGGTGGGTGGGTTTAGGTTTTTGGGTGGGCTGGGTGGGGGTTTAGGTTTTTAGGTGGGGTGTGGGGGTTAGGTTTTTGGTGGTGGGTGTGGTGGATTTAGGTTTTTGGGTGTGGGTGTGGGGGGTTTAGGTTTTTGGGTGGGGTGGGATGTGGGTTTAGGTTTTTGGGTGGGGGTGGGGTGGGGGTTTAGGTTTTTGGGTGGGGGTGGGGTGGGGGTTTAGGTTTTTGGGTGGGGGTTTAGGTTTTTGGGGGGTGTTCGGTTTTTTGCGTGATACTACACATATGCAATATTAAAAATAATAAGAAAAAATGACGAGTTAATTCTTATTTTTTTTAACGTTATTTATGCTCAAGTGAAAGATAAAGAAATTCTTGATTTAATAGTGCAATTTTTTTAAAAAAATAATAATGTATGCAAAGGATAGAAATGTTTAAAGATTTATATATTTTAAGTTCCAATTTTACCCTTCATCTTTAAAATTTCACCATTTCTTTTCTTAGTGGTTCTCTAGTTCTCTAATTAAAGTGAGTTCTCTCATGAACTCAACCCTATATATATATATATATATATATATATATATATATATATATATATATATATATTCTTCCATTTTAGATCTTTATTTTTCAAAAGGAGAATAACCTCTTTATGTGGATTTTGACCCTAATTTTTTATATCATCTTCTGTTTCATTAGAAACAGCTTTAGCATATGATGCTTCTGTGTCTTTTGACTTTTGAGAGGCCTTGTAGGCTAAAAACTCCTTATAAAGAGTCTCATCAGATGCTGATGTAGATCCTACAAAAGAAATTCTGCAACCAGTTTCTTGTTACCAAATTTGGGATATAACCCTTTGGTTTTGGCTGTGACTCCCAGTGACAACCTGGACTTTTAGGTTAACTCCATTAACTAAACCAAGTTAAAACCTTAAACTAATTGACTCATCTCAAACTTCAGGGACTAATCCTGCCTATTTTCAAACTCACATACAAGAAATTGGAGGGAACAATCATGTAATTTGCCTATAGTTAATTCATGTTGACTTTTGAAAGTCAATTAAACTTGTTCTTAACCTATCTTAAACCCAAGGGACTGTTTATGCTACTATTTAAACTAGAAACCTCAAGGACCAATTCTGTCATAATCCAAACTTGATTCAATTGACTTTGAAAGTCAAAATTCGCTTGTTTTAGCTCCTGTTGACTTCTTGGAGTCAAACCCGTAGCATTTTGATCTCAATTCGCATTCATGATCGATGTTATACCAGGGTTTGTAACCGTTGTACACGAACAGGTCTTTAGCGAACTTAATTAAGACTTAATCATCACCATTATATTGAAATTAAACTGAATTAATAGGTATTAAACTGAAACCGTCGACCACGATCGTATTGAACATCAAATTCTCTTAAACCCTTAAGAATATGGGTCCTGATAGGAGTTTTATATCTAAGAAACTTAGTGATATGATAAAAGGAACTCCAACTCTGTTAGAAGCTAAGTATGTAATAGAGATAGCTGATGGTCAAATAATTGAAGCAACCCATATTCTTAAGGGTTGTAAGCTTGAGCTAGCTAGTCATATACTTGATATCGACCTTATGCCGGTCACGCTTGATAGTTTTGATGTAATTGTCGGCACAGATTGGTTATCTAAAAACCAAGCTGAAATCATCTATCGTGAGAAAATTGTTCGCATTCCTCTCCCGAATGGAGAAACCCTTTCCGTACAGGGAGAAAAGGTTGGTGTAGTCATGGGCATCATATCCTTTATGAAAGCACAGAAATGCCTTCGAAAAGGGTATACTGCTATTTTGGCTCTCGTTGCTGAGCAGCCATCAGAAGAGAAGAAGATTGATGATATTCTCATCGTTCGTGAATTTCTAGAAGTATTTCCCGAGGATTTGCCTGGTCTGCCACCACACCGTCAAGTTGAATTTTAAATCGATCTAGCACCCGGAACGGCACCGATCGCTCGAGCACCTTACAGACTGGCACCTAGTGAATTGCAAGAGCTATCTACTCAGTTACAGGAATTGTTGGATAAAGGTTTCATCCGACCTAGCTCTTCGCCATGGGGAGCTCCGGTCCTGTTTGTCAAGAAGAAGGACGGAACTTTTCGTATGTGTATCGACTACCGTGAACTAAATAAAGTGACAATCAAGAATCGTTATCCTTTGCCTCGTATAGACGATCTCTTTGATCAACTCCAAGGAACAAGTTTATATTCCAAGATAGATCTTAGGTCCGGTTACCATCAATTGAGAGTCCGAGAGGAAGATATCTCTAAGACTGCTTTCAGGACAAGGTACGGCCACTACGAATTTATGGTCATGCCTTTCGGATAAACCAACGCACATGCGGTATTCATGGACCTCATGAACCGTGTGTGTAAACCATACCTTGATCAATTTGTCATCGTTTTCATCGACAACATTCTCATTTATTCCAAGAATAAGGAGGAACATGAGGAACATCTACGCTTAATTCTGGAATTACTTAAAAAGGAGCAGCTATATGCTTAGTTTTCCAAGTGTGAATTCTGGATTCGAGAAGTTCAATTCTTAGGACATGTGGTTAACGAGAAGGGAATACATGTCGATCCATCAAAGATTGAAGCCATCAAGAATTGGTCAGCACCGATGACTCCGACTGAGGTGCGACAATTTCTGGGATTGGTTGGATATTATCGTCGATTCATCGAGGGATTCTCTAAGATCGCACAACCTCTCACTGCTTTATCTCAAAAGGGTAAAGCCTATAACCGGGGCGATAACCAAGAGTCAGCATTCCAACATCTTAAGCAGAAACTTTGCAGTGCACCTATCCTAGCTCTTCCGGAGGGTACGGATGATTTTGTGGTGTATTGTGATGCATCCATTCAGGGTCTGGGTTTTGTTCTAATGCAACGAGAAAAGGTGATCGCATATGCTTCGCGTCAACTAAAGATTCACGAGAAAAACTACATCACTCATGACCTAGAGTTGGGAGCCGTAGTTTTCGCACTTAAGATATGGAAACACTACTTGTACGGTACCAAGTGCACTATCTATACCGATCATAAGAGTCTTCAGCATATCTTCGAGCAGAAAGAGCTGAACATGAGACAGCGTCGTTGGGTCGAGCTCTTGAATGATTATGATTGTGCGATCCAGTATCATCCGGGTAATGCTAATGTTGTAGCTGATGCCCTAAGTAGAAAGGAAACCAAGCCCAAGCGAGTTCGAGCACTACAGCTTACTATTCACCCCGAATTACCTTACAAAATCCGTAGTGCTCAACTTGAAGCTCTGAAAGAGGAAAACCTACCGTTGGAAGGTACACGCGGTATGGAAGCACAACTCGAGGTCAAATCTGACGGTATTCGCTACTTCGCTGAGCAAATATGGGTTCCAATATTCGGAAATTTAAGGGAACTGGTCATGGATGAAGCTCATAAATCTCGTTACTCTATTCATCCAGGTTCCGACAAAATGTATCATGACCTAAATGTGCTGTATTGGTGGCCAAAGATAAAGGCCGATATAGCCACCTATGTGAGCAAGTGCCTGACTTGCGCGAAGGTCAAAGTTGAATATCAAAAGCCTTCTGGTCTTCTACAGCAACCAGAGATTCCCATGTGGAAATAGAAACAAATATCCATGGACTTTTTCACAAAATTGCCACAAACTCCTACCGGATGTGATACCATTTGGGTCATAGTCGATAGTTTAACAAAGTCCACTCACTTCTTAGCAATCAAGGAAACTGACAAAATGGATAAGCTTACTCGTATTTACTTTTAAAAAAGTAGTCTCTCGGCACGGGGTGCCAATCTCTATCATTTCGTATCATGATGCACGATTCACCTCTCGTTTCTGGCAATCGTTACATAAAGCTTTAGGCACGCGTCTAGATATGAGCACAGCATACCATCCTCAAACTGATGGCCAAACGGAGCGTACAATTCAAACTCTGGAGGATATGCTACGAGCTTGTGTGATTGACTTCGGTAACACCTGGGAGTCTCACCTACCGTTGGTGGAGTTCTCCTACAACAACAGTTATCACACTAGCATCAAGGCAGCTCCATTTGAAGCATTATATGGATGGAAATGTCGTTCTCCTATTTGTTGGGCCGAGGTTGGGGATAGTCAACTCACATGTCCTTAACTCGTACTTGAAACTTCTGAGAAAATCGTTCAAATTAGAAACCGTATGGCAGCAGCTCGTGATCGTCAAAAGAGCTATGCCGATAAGCGTCGTAAACCGTTAGAATTTCAAGTAGGAGATATGGTCTTGTTAAAAGTCTCAACTTGGAAGGGTGTCATTCGTTTTGGGAAACGGGGCAAGCTGAATCCTCGTTACGTTGGACCATTCAAGATAGTGAAGAGAATCGGGCCAATAGCGTATCAACTGGACCTACCTGAAGGACTTAGTGGTGTACACAACGTCTTTCACGTCTCAAACTAGAAGAAATGTCTGGCAGACGAGTCACTCGCGGTTTCTCTTGAGGAGCTACAAATTGATGAACACCTACGTTTCATCGAAGAACCAGTCGAAATCATGGATAGGGAGGTCAAAACGTTAAAACACAGTAAAATCCCTATTGTCAGAATTCGTTGGAACTCAAAACGTGGACCGGAATTCACGTGGGAGCTCGAGGATCAGATGATGCGTAAATATCCTAATCTGTTCAAGCATTCTGCGTCAAATTCTTAAGGTACTATTTATTTTTCGGGACGAAAATTCTTTCAACTAGGGGATGATAAGACATCCCGGAAATTTATTTTATTTATTTACTATTTAATTTTCGGGATGAAAATTCTTTCAACTAGGGGATGATGTGACAACCCGGACTTTTAGGTTAACTCCATTAACTAAACCAAGTTAAAACCTTAACCTAATTGACTCATCTCAAACTTCAGGGACTAATCCTGCCTATTTTCAAACTCACATACAAGAAATTGGAGGGACCAATCATGTAATTTGCCTATAGTTAATTCCTGTTGACTTTTGAAAGTCAATTAAACTTGTTCTTATCCTATCTTAAACCCCAGGGACTGTTTATGCTACTATTTAAACTAGAAACCTCAAGGACCAATTCTGTCATAATCCAAACTTGATTCAATTGACTTTGAAAGTCAAAATTCGCATGTTTTAGCTCCTGTTGACTTCTTGGAGTCAAACCCGTAGCATTTTGATCTCAATTCGCATTCATGATCGATGTTATACCAAGGTTTGTAACCGTTGTACACGAACAGGTCTTTAACGAACTTAATTAAGACTTAATCATCACCATTATACTGAAATTAAACTGAATTAATAGGTATTAAACTGAAACCATCGACCACGATCGTATTGAACATCAAATTCGCTTAAACCTGATGTTAATCTCATAAATTGAACTCCTACGCACTTCATTCGAACGCCATTGAAGCAATTGCAAACATTAAACTCGTCGGAATCACAGCAGAAGTCGCCGGAGGTCAACCCGGTTGCTGTCGGCACCTGTTTTAGTCAGACACCTACAATCCGAATCAAATTCTGGTAATTACCAACACCCTCACCTTCGTTTTCATCTGTTTAGTGAAAGCCCTATCAATTCCAGGGCTTACAACATCGGATTGAATCAATCAAGTAATATAGGGTTCATACAATTCCAGTTTGGTCGAACCCTATCAATTCGATGTCCATTTATGAAATTGAACACACCCATAGAATCGCCTATATGCCTGGATTGAAAGCCCTATGAAATCCACGACTTATATCATCGAATCAAGCATGATCCAGATTCTAGGGTTTGTTCATATTTCAATTTGGGGGTTTTGATCTTAACGACTATCTCATTCAAATTAAACCACAGGGTTGGATTCGCAACCATCTGTTTATCAAAAACCCCATGAATCCAACAGTTTCTAATATCAGAATTGATCCAATCGAATTCACGTTCATATCTAGGGTTTCGGCCTGTTTTTCCTAAATTTAAGGATCTTAGACCATTTGCTTTTGCAATTAATCACACACACAAGTTCGTAAGCATCTGTTTAACAAAACCCCTATGTTGTTTTGGTCGATCATCATCGAAATCGACAGATTTGGACTAGGTTCGATCGTGCGTGATATTGGGTAGATGATTCACTGGACTTGTTTAATAAAACCATTTGATACCGGGTTATGTCGCGATACCCTAGCGGGTGGGATTGGTTAGGACTGTGTGCGTGTGTGGGAGAGACCCGGGTTCGAGGCCGGGCTCCCATATTTATTTTTTTGAAGCATTTTTATTATATTTAATTATTAAAAATCAAACCTTATATTATGATAATATTATATTAATGTGTTTTATCCCGGGAAACCACCCGTAGGCTCGGGTTTGGTTTTATAACCCATTTTTATATTATTTCCATTTTTAAAATAAAATATTTATGTTATTATCGAATAAAAATAATATATTTATATTATTTTCAAAACGTGACTCCTAGTATAAAATAATATATAGTTTTATATTATTTCGCCTCGTTTAATTAGTTCGTGTGACGTTTTAAAATTTTAAATAATATAATCTGTTATATTATTTACCCACGTTTATATATCTGATAAAAAATAATATATTTATTTTATTTTTCCATACAAATGATTATTTGGTTCATCATACGAACCTAAGAATAATATATTAAATTATATTATTTTCCTAATCTTTGTAAACGATTCGAACGCACGAATTTATGTATTTGTTTAATTATTATTCGTTTTTAACATACGACACGTAACACTTCGATCCTAAATTTGGTATTAAGAATCTTTTTTCCCGTAGACACGTTCGTACACTCTTAAATCCTTAGAATGCGTTAACACGTTCTAACCTTCCGTGTCGTCGTCAAAAATCCCATTTTATCCCTAATTGTTATGTGTATAATTCTAGTGCATACGTAAGTCGTTGCAGGCTAATACTCGTGGTTTCAATCGTATTCTAGTGTGAACTACCTACGTCGTTCAGGTGAGTTTTCACGGCCCTTTTTTACTGTTTTAACTTGGGGGAGAAAACATGATTCAACTATTTTGAGATTTTTGTAATTCATATGTTATCAATGTTAAAGCTAAGCGTAACACGCTATCACTGAAAGTTCTCAACACAAATCGAACCGTTAATATGGATCTTAGCGAGGTAATGTTTAGTAGTACTACTGGGTTTGACAAATCCCACCCGCGTTAGTCGCGCTAACTCGATTGGAGATCGAACGGATGAAATGTTAGCCTACTCACATCGTCGGGGTTGATAGACCTGGCAGTAGGCAATTAAACATGAACATAGGTTAGCTACCTATAGATACATATTGAATGATCAATAATCTGGTAAACGTTTATTTATATACTGAAACCCGTGAACTCACCAACCTCGTGTTGACATCTTTTCTTACATGTTTTTCTCAGGTCGCTAAGATAAGGCACAGGTACACACACAGGACATGCATGTGATTCTCCTTTTGATTTATGTTTTATTAAATTGTTTGGACTATTTTGAATTGTGTTTGGTTTGGACTTTTGGACTTTTTGGGCGCGTGTGTTTTGCGCATTTACTTTCTTTACGCTTCCGCATTAAACTCTGATTGTTATGATATTTTCATTTGAGTGCTATGTAGAGTCGTTCAATGTAACTAATGACTCAGATCCTGGTTTGTCACTACCCAAACGGTAAAACTCCGTTAGATAAATTTGGGGGTGTGACACTCCCTCTTCCTCTATGAGAGGGAGATCGTCTCCTTCCTCTTCCTTGTTCCCAAGGAAGCATCTATGAAATATTTATCCACATGAAATAATTATTTCTTTTTTACGTAATAAACGTTTCTTTTCTTTTAAATATGAAATTCGGATATTAATATTGGTGTTCATATATCTTTTTGTTTTTGGTTCCAGAAATTCATTTTCCTAGATTTCCTCTTTGTGGATTTCTTCAAGCCTTATCTGGAGAGTATAATTTTCTAGTTCCTCTCGAATCTCGAGGAGAGCCTTATTTATAGTACCTTTTTATAGAGAATATCGAAATCAAATGGAGCTAAATGTGACTGTCATTTTGCAAACATTTGTTTAGAAACATCTTGTAGGGTTAAGTTCATGAGAAAACTTTTTTTCATGAGAAAATAAAAAAACTCATCCTTAAAGGCACTGCATATGTTTAGTACACCCCAAAAACCTAATTCATCCCACCCCCACTCCCATCCACCCCTTCTCCAAAAACCTAACCTAAAAGCTAAACTAAACCCAAAAGCTAAACCCACTATTTTTTCGAGTTTTTTTAACGAGGACGGCGTGGAAAACATGGTCTCCGAAGCACTTTTTTAGTTTTTGATTTATTTTTTGAGTTTTGATTTTTTTTTTTTTTTTTTAACTTTAATAAGTAGTTTTTTAGTTTTCTCATAAACAATGAGTTTTCTTATTATCTTTTCCCTATATATATATATAGGGAAAAAACCCAAATGAGTTGTGAAAACTCATGAAAACCCTATTTAACAACTTTATTTTTTTTTAAATAGTTTAGTTTTGTTACATATTTTCGTCACTTTTTATAAAAAAAAAAAATTAAAAAGCGCCGAAGATTTTTTTTTTAAAAAAAAAGATGTAACAATTGTAAAAAAATCTAGTTTTTATATGTAACAGCACGTGTTACATATGTAATAACACTGTAACGGTAATTTTTTTACAATTGTTACATCTTTTTTTTTTAATTTCCTTCGGCGCTTTTTTGATTTTTTTTAATAAAAAGTGACAAAAATATGTAATAAAACTACCCTATTTAAAAAAAATAAATAAATAAAGTTGTTACATGGGGTTTTCACGGGTTTTCACAACTCATATGAGTTTCCATTCTATCCTAACCCTATCTATACTATATATAATATACATATTAGAAGGGCATAATGGTCATTTGATCAAAAGTCTTAATTTTAAGAGTTTTACAACTCGTAAAACACAAGTTACAACTCTTTAAGATTGTAAACCTTTCAAAACCAGCATCTGCTTGCAAGAGATTTCAAAATTCAAAACACGCTCCCCGCCTCGCCCCAACCACCCCTTTTCCTAACCCTAAAACACTCTTCTCATTTTTGTTAGCGCAGCCACATCCCCATTCCTTACGGGTGAGCACTTAACGGATATTACCCGGCAAACCCGTTGGAACCGTGAAAGCTAACTAGGGTACAGTAAACGGGTCTATGATTTAGCCTCAAAAGGGTACGGGTCTAGAACCGAAGAAAACCCGTATACCCGTTAAAATATTAAACATAATTAAATATTTAGTGTTAATCAATATGTAAATATGTGATATATTTTTTATATTTACCAAATTAAAAAGATATGTTATTTTAATAATTAAAAATATTATATAAGTAAAAATATTATATAATTCTCATTTATAATATTTACAAATATTATAAATGAAAGTAAAAACATTAAAAGTGTAGCATATGTATATAAGTTTATATTTTAATAATTATTTAGAATTTTATTATAATACCCGATGATGATAATAATAATAATTTGAATTAATCAAAATCACGTTAACTTGCATATGATTCATTTTCCTTAAATATATCTTGACCTTGTTTTTCAATGAATTGTTGTTGAATTAACACAGTGAAAAATATGATAATCTCATTCGTTAACTATACGGGTCCATCTTCGTAAAACCCGCGAACCCTTACCCGTTTACCCATGGACCCTTAACTGACCCTTTTAACTATTATACGGGTCACGGGTATGTATTTTGTCATCAAAAGGGTACGGGTACGGATATACGGGTACGGGTCGGGTATACATGTTTGCACAACCTTACCATTCCTAACTCCTCTTCACTTCCGATCCCGATCCGACGACGACTGCCATGGCGGCACCCTTCGTTTTGCCGACCGCCGCCACTCCTCAGACGAACAAATCTGTTCCGGCGTGTGACGTTCGACGGCTCAATGTTATTCACTACTCAGACCTCAAATCCGATCACGATTAAAAGGTAATTACTGAGTTAAAGTTTGATTTAGGTTGAGGTTTGAAATTACATCATTTTCTGTTTCAAACTTTGAAAATAAACTGTGCTTAGTTTTTAAAGTTTGATTTAGGTTTTTGTTTCAAAGTTTGATTTTGGGTTTGAATTATGAGATATCTAGGCCACTGTGATGTTGGTGTCTCGGTGGTGCTAGATCCAGACACCAACGAATCTGATTTTAAGAGGTTAGTTTTCCCTTATTTCTTTTGCATACAAGTAATTGTTACCTTTTTTTATTTTTTATTGTAGTTGATTCCTTTGGTTTGTTATCTATTCCTGAATTTTGATGCATTTGTTTTTAATGGATGATCTACAGGTGCAGTTTTGAGACTAATGGTCAAGGACCTAAAGGTTAAATCGAAGAGGTAAGGCTAGGTAAACCTTGACTAGACTACTCTAAACCTCTTAATCTTGGAATTACTTTCATTTCAAGTGAAATCTTGCCCTCTCTTCTACGTGCGATTTTCTTCTAAAATTACAAATTAGTTCATCAATATATGTATCTCAATTGGAATCAAATCTAAATGTATGTCCCTGGTCTGTTTTCATATAGGCATATGCTTAAAAATAAGTAAACTTGAACACAAAAAAAATGCTTGAAGAGAAATATATTATTATGCTTGACTTGAGCAACTGGCCTGATACTATTTTACTATATTAGGGTTACAACTTCTTACTGAATATTGATGTTGCTTTGTGACAATTTCTACTGTTTTTTTTTAAATATTCATAAGTCTCATATCAATGTTTCATTTAATCAGCGGCGATGACGGGTTTTGGTGGTCGGGACTAACGGCAGCGAACCAGGGGAAAAGAGAAGGTCGGCGACGGTGATGGTGGTACCCTACTCCGGTGGCAGGCAGAAACCCGTTTTTCAAGCGAGTCTCCAACAATTTTGGATAGTTGGTGTATTCTCTTTAATCGGTATTGCTGTTGTATTATAATCTGAGTATCGATTGTGATTTCGGGCTTCTAATCTGAGTATCCATTCGGTATTGTTTTTGTATTCTCTTTAATCATTATGGTTTTATGTCGATTTTGTATAGTTTGTAATGATTGCTTCGAAATTGTGATTTTGTAGGGACGTTGTTCTTCCTCCGGAAGTTGCGAAGCTTCTTCTGAAGAATCGTTTTTTATCTTGTTCTTCCTCTGGAAGTTGCGAGGCTTCTTCTGAAGAATCGTCTTTTAAACCATGCCATATATGTGTATTATGATTTTCTAAAACAATATCATCTGTTATCTTGAAGGTTATAGCTCAATTCTGTTATTGCAGACAAAGTACATTTTATGAAAGTGTTTTTAATCCTTTTGAAATTTAGTTTTAAAACGTTGTTTTTAACCATACATTTTATGAAAAAGCTAAAAAAAAGCTTTTATAAAAAGCTAAAAAAAAGCTTTTATAAAAAACTAAAAAAAATGTTTTTAAAAACGTTTTTAAGAAAACATTAAAAAAATAAAAGTAAAAAAAAACGTTTTTAAAAAGTAAAAAAAAATGTTTAAAAAAAACAAAAAAAATGATATTAAAAAAAGAAAAAAAAAATGTAACACCCCGAATTTTTATTCGGAGTGTTAAGATACGATTTAGAAGGTTTAAACGTATTAACGAATTCAACCCGTATACAGTGATAAGTCACCACAAGATTCAACATGTGGCGATAAGTCATCCAACAATGCGACATGTGGCTGACACATGTCACAACCACATGCCTCCTAGCTTTCTATAAATAGCATCATCATATCACCAACTTTCTGCACTTTTAGAGTGAGAAAGGATAGAGAGAGACTAAAGAGGAGGAAGAGGGAGATGAAGAACTTCCGGCGACCGGTGGTGGTTCGACGCGGTGGTGCACAGTGATCGAAGTTACGGGTCTTTAACCTAAACCATTTCTCGACGTTCTGAACGCGTTGGTAAGCTCCGATTTCCCTAAATCTTGTCTTAAGGTCGCTAAAATGAGTTTTTAGAATCCGTCCAGAATAGTTTTTATGTGCACGGTTTTAAGGAATAGAACGATCTGAAAAAGCCAACCGTTGGATCATCTTGATTTTTAAAAGAGAGGGTTTATAACACTTATTTGATCATTTTGAACGGTGGAAATAAGAAATGGAGTTGTTTAGGTTCGATTTTTATAACTGTTTTGACAGTAGGTCAGAGCTGTGTTTTCTAAAAATGCGATTGCATAGATCGGGTATTTTCCAGAGATCCGCCCGTTGAAATGAGATGAAATTTGGACTGTACATTCCTAACATATAGATGATTATTTACCCCAAAGGAATTTACGATCAGAACCTTGAAAATGTAGTTTTTATACTGACCAATCCATGATAATTTATAGGTAGAAGTGAAAAACGTGGTGAAACGATAACTTGTGAATTGAGCATTAGCTAAGGTGGGTTTTATGAATCCCTTTTTAAATGTTTTAAATAATGTTTTCAGGCTGGTGTGCATACGTAATGATATGATGGTTTTATAAAAAAACGATGTTTGATGTTTATGATGTTTTATAAAACGATGCTTATGAACAATGTGTTTATGAAATGTTTTGCCAAATGAGATTTACAATGTGTTTACGAAAGAATGATTTTTAATAAAACATATGAATGCGTTAACTGAAGTTTTGATGTAAAAAAGTGAATGCTTATAAAAGTTACAAACAAACGAATCTGCCATTATTTCTTAGGAAATTATGGTTATGGGTAGGTCTGGCAAAACCAACCCATAAACCTAATTTTGGGTCATTGTGGGTTTCTAAAATGAAATGACTTCATGGGTCAGTTTAGGCATAGAGAAACTTAAAAATGAGTCAGTATGGGCTAGATTAAAACAAGGAAATTTAGAAACGGGTTAGAATGGGCCTTTCCTAAAACAAAGAAAGGTTAGAATTGGTTATACAACTGTTTCTTTCCCAAACACCATAACATGTCAAAACTCAAAAGTCACTACCACAAATCTCCGGTCGCCGCCCATACTCCCGAACGCCACCACATACCGTCGTGTACTGTAGCGTCTTCATCTATGGCCCTTGTCGTCGTCTTGATCTTCCACCCATGATCATTGATTTTAGAGAGAGAGAGAGAAGAGAGTTTAGGTACCGTACGCCCTCATCTACCGTTGTCGTAATCGTATTGTTCTACCGATTACTGCCTTCGTGAATCGCCTCTAATTTTATAATTTTAGAGAGACTGAGTGTATGCTATCTTAGAGAGAGAAACAACTTTGATTTTAGAGAGAGAATTGATTTTTGAATTTAGAAAGAGAAACATCTTTTGTCGGTTTTCAAGAAGTGTAAGATCGAGAATTAAATGGCCAGTCAAGAGAAAATGTCAGATTTGCTTTTTTATATATTTCTTTTATTTATAATTATAATTTATTAAAATATTAACTTCTGTAATTTGCTTTTGTTCAATTATAGGTAATTCAGACATCATCGTGCAATTTTTTTTATATCATTTTTTATTTGTAAGTTATTAAATATTTATGTACTCAACTTACTTTTGTAAAATCTAGGTTCAAAATGATTATTTTAAATAATTACGTATTCAAGTTACTTTTGTTGCATAGTTTTCGTGATTTTTTTTTGTTGGAAACAGGTGTTCTAACTAAAATGGTCTTTTTTTTTTAATCAACTCGTTCTAACCCGAACCCATTTTGACCCGGATCAAAATGACCTTTTTGTTAAATGAACCCATCCTGACCCGAACCCATCCCAACCCAAACCCATCCTGACCCAGCACCTGGCCCGACCCGACCCGCCTGTTTTGCCAGGTCTAGTTATGGGTCTGAGATGTATGTTATGGGCCTTACCTTTTTGGGGCCTTACCTTTTTGGGGCCTTTGTGACTGGCCAACTGTTGTACAACTGGGGTGATGACGGTCACAATGAGGATTACCATGATCCTTGAAGTAGGTACGACTTACCTTACGAGGTAATCGTGCTGGAAGTTAGGTACGAGTACGAGTACTCCTCGGAGTATCGTGCTAGAAGTTAAGTATGAGTACTACTCGGAGTATCATGCTGGAAGTTTAGTACGTGTCATCCTTGTGATGCCGTGCTTGAATTTTGGTATGTATATCATATGAGGTATCGTACTTGAAGTTTGGAATTGACGGTTACGAGAAGACGCAGATTCGATATGTTTGTTGACTTATGTGTTATGTTATTTTATTGCATGTTTTACGTACACTTTTATTAATAAAGTTAAATGATATGTTTTTGACAAATATTTGGAGTTAATGTTTTATGAAAAGCTAGATCTCACCAGCGTAACTGGCTTTTTAATATACACATTCAGGTTAAGGCAGGTTACGAGGATGGATGGTGATGTCCGACTGCTTATGAAGACTGACATCTCATTATGTTTGATTAGACTAGCATCCCGTTATGTTTGATTATGTTTGTGTTATGTTTAGACAATGTTTACGCTTCTACATGTATAATAATGTTGACGTTATGTTCGAACGAAATTTTCCGCTGCGTTATTTGATATTCAAGTTTAAGAATTGTTTATGAATGAGTAAATCCAGGGTTTGGGGCCTTTCAAAAAACGTTGTTAAATAAGTACAAAAAAATATCAAAAAACTAAAAAAAGTTTTTATTGGACTGAAATGGTTAAAATAGTCGATTAGAAATAAATTTACTAAAATGCCCCTAAACTTAACAGAAAAAATTAACAGAGTTAGTAGCATGGGCTGAAATAGTTACAAAAATGCAACATCAGGGGCTGATATGTTAAAAGATTCCAATTTAAACTGAAAGTGTTAAACAGGGCAAATCACATGGGCCAAAAGCGAAATTTACTCTATATACATATTAAGAGGAATGATATATATTAAACTCACTCTCAATGATAAAACCCATTAAAATCAAAGGTATGCATATATGATTTTTGATCAAGGGTGGAGATCAAAGTTAGGTTATTTAAAAATTAATAGAAAATTAATAAATGAATAAAAGATAAAAAAAGGTAGATTGGTAATTCACTTTTTTATGGACATTTGGGAAAGCCAAATTCGTGTACCAGTACTATCATTTCAAAGACTTTTACTCCATCAAATCAAACCCACGCTTTTTTATGATATTTGAATCTTTCAAAAACCCATTTGAATATTTCTTTTGAATCTTTCATTTCAAAAACCTCTCATTTCAGAACATTTCAAAAAAGAGATCTTGAAATTTGAATCTTTCGAAAAGGAGAAAATCCTTCAATGCTCGTAAGAGATGTCACGAAATCAAGAAAAGAGCTCCACTGATTTTCGAAAAAAAGAATAATGACAAAAAAATCCTTCAAGATACTTTGTAAGAGATATCAACGGAAGATCGACGAAAAGAAGGAATGCAAAACTGAAGAAGTCGTTAGTAAGGTAAAGAAATCTTTAAATGCTTGTCGATTATTTCGTAAAGAAAAACTTGATTTTTCGTATGTCGATTTCTTATTTCACCAAGAGGATTTAGGGTTTGGAAAAATTTTAGTAGCAAAATGTTTATTGGTTAAAGTAGGTTCAGTAGTTTGGATATTATTATAAAGAAGTAGAAAATTTGTTTTTTTTAACTTGGATCTGATTCTAAAACAGTTAACCTATGTAAAATGATAAAAATCTGACAAATGTTTTATATAAAAAAAATTCATATGTTTAGAGATTGTAAACAGTTAACTTATTGTTTTATATAACTAGGTTCTTCCCACCCCGCTCGTTGCGGCGGGATCAACCTCTTTTCATACTGTGTGTAAGGTGGTGTTTTTTAAGTAGATGCAGTTTTATTTGAAACTTATACATAAACTTCATTAGGGTTTTAGCATCCATTCTAACATACAAAAGGCCACCTACTTAATTAAATAAAGTTGGTAACTTATGGATGAGTTAATTAGGTGAAATAATTAGTAGACCAAAAATCGGACCTCTGCAAAGGGGTTGGTACCGGGGACACAAAAGGTAGAATAAACAACCAAAATAGAACTCTTATATTTCTTAATAATGCCACCACCTGAGAACCATTTGTGTTCACCTTCAAAATACCAAAAGAGGTAGCCCATTTGAACAATTTTCCTCAACATGAAGTTGATGAGATTAGATTTTTCTATGTTCTAATATCAGACAGAGGTAAATTGCTTTTCTATCTACCAAATGGAGCTGATTAGTGCTGTAATCAAATGATTATTATTATATGATCACATAATTCAAATTCTATAAGTTTAAGTTCAATTTTCAGTATGGTTTTCAATTTTGGTGAATGTATAGTAATTCTAATGACTATGAACTTAAGGAATAAATGTCAGAAGGTAAAGGAGCATATGCTTTGTCATTTGGGTCTCATTTAAAATAAAACCATAATTTTCATTAAGCTCTAAATTAGTCTATGTTCCATAGGTCAATAAAACCTACAATAACAGAAACAAAATCATACAAATTTTATTAAATAATTTATGCTTCAAAATTCAAAGTTAGCAAGAATGATAAGCAATACCTTATCTCCTTTTTTTTTTTTGCATTTTCTCCCATCATAGAGGCAGTATGCAGCAGATTGTTCTTCAAATACACCATCTGTCAACCTAAGTGGCTTGGCAGCCATATCAGCACCTGTAAAATATCCTCTGAGTATTTGATCATTCTCAATTGCAGCATAAATGAAAAAAATACCCACCGAACAAAAACAACCAACAGAATCCCACGGAACATGCATTGTGTAGGAAGATATCTTCACATAACAAAACCATGATTAAATGTTATAACATCTTAAACGAATTTTAAACATGAAAAAATGTTAAACGTAACAAACATAAAGTTTACTAATAAACTTACAAAAGCAAAAGCCCAAATCCATGCCTTGAACCTCAAGTAACGTGGTTTGAACATAAATTCTTTCATAACGGCAGCAACACTTTTCTACTGCATTTTTGTTTTGTCCAATGGCCTCTCTGCAGCCCAAATAGCATCATCCAGCTACAAGTTACTTACAACACTTCAGAATAACAAATTGCATTAAAAAAGGCGACTCTTTCTATATATTTACGTATAAACACTAAACATTTATATTCTCATTTGCAAAACATGTATTTCAAACTGATCAAAACTTGTTAATATGTCAAAATCTGAAGGGAATTGCGTCAAATACGGGTACCACCAACAACGTTTTCCTCTAAAAATTTCATTCAACAACGTGACGGTCAATATCTGCACTATAAAATTATTCAAAATCATTCTCATGCGTTATTTTTTGGAATGAAATTTGCTCAATTGTAGAGTGTCAATAATTCACATCAAATGGGATAAATTTGCCCTGATCTGATCATTTTCACATTTTTGTAAGCATACTTACTAATGATAATTCAGTTCAATGGGGTTAAAGCTTGGAGTTCAAATCTTGTACCAATACACATATTAAATCCCAAATTCATATATTTGTATACTAACAGTAAGCGGAACTAATGAGAAATGATATTATAACCTCAATAGTCATTCATCAATATAAAAAATATACAAATAAGCTATTACAATAAAAGCACAAAACACCTTAAAGATTAAATAAGAAAAATGCAAAAAATAGAGACCAACCTAAACACCAATGCAAACTCTAAAAAAATAACTGATCCAAGAACAACAAACACCAAATAATTAACACAAGCAGAATAAAAGCCTAATCTAAACATCAGTTCTATTACAATAAGAACAACAATCATAATCCAAAAATTACAATGTATAAACCTATGTACTAATCATAAGCAATTACAACGGAAAAGTAAAATGATCTAAAAACAAGAATAACAGCTAGAAAACTGCGGACACTATAACCCATAAGCATACGTACTAATGATAATTAAGTCTAATAGGGTTAAAGTTTGGAGTTTGAATCTTGCACCAATACACATATCAAGTCCTAAAACACATACACAGCCCAGATTTGATGTTAAACCTCATTAGTCATTTACTAATCATAACTCATGACAATATAAAAATATAGGAATGAGTTATTATAATAAAAGCACAAATCACCTTAAAGACTAAATAAGAGAAAAGCAAAAAATAGAGACCAATCTAAACATCAGTTCAAATTCTAAAAAAACAACTAATCAAAAAACAAACAAACACCGAAAAGTTAACATAAACAGAGTGAAAATACAATCTAAACATCAGTGCTATTACAATAAAAACCCAAAACATCATAAACTTAAACATCAGTACCCGGTTTGGAACACCAACTAATCAGAGAAGAAAGAAAAAAAAATTATTACAATGAAGAAATTTGACATGAACAATAACATGAAGATGAAACCTAAATCACCTAAACAATCAAAAAGTAACAACAGAAACACCAAGTAATCAGAGAAGAAAGAAAAAAAAACTATTATAATAAAGAAATTCAACAAACACAACAAAATAAGCATGAATATGTGTTTGACATCACCAACCACATCTGAATTCTAGGAAAAAAACCAAAACTCATCTCAATTGCAGCAAAAAAAAAACATTTTCATTTCAATTCCAACAACAAAAAAAAAATCATATGCATAAAGAAACACAATAAATAGGCATGAATTTGCGTTTACAGCACCAATCGTGCCTCAATTCCAACAAAAAAAGGGCATCTCAACATACTCCAGTAAAATTCCAAGCAAAAAACAAACCACGTCGACATCGTAAGTGAATTCCAAGCAAAAAACAAACCATGCCGACATCGTATGTGAAATTAAGAACAGGAATTCGGAAGCAAAAAAATACCTACAGTGCATCAGCGGCAGGAAGAAGAAATCGAGAGAAAAAACACGCATACAGGAGCAGAACAAATTACCATGCGTAGGGACACAAGATTAGGACACGTATCAAGGCTGAAGCAAGACAGGTGGCCAAAAAAACGCATTAAGAAAAAAATGCATCAATAAGTTGTACCAAACGAAGTTAAATATGTACATTACTATTCAACGGGTTGGTTATCGTCTATGGATACATATGTCTATCGATTGTAAGCCTAAGGTATATGACCTCATTCAAATTAGAAAATCAATATGTTTTATATAGTTACATATTTCTTAATTACATATTTGTAAGATCCGTTTTTATATAGAAAAAGTATGTTTTATATAGAAAAAGTATGTAACATACGTAAATTTATTTTCATACTAGTTATTTTTTATTCATGTAAGAGTGTGCAATAAAAATAGTGGTAACACATGTAATTAGCATGTTACACATATGAAACATATATATGTTAAAAAAGTTAAATTATGTAAAAGGATAAACATTTTTGTAAAATGATAGAATTAGTCTTTTATATATGTAGATATATATGTTTTGGGATTGTAAGCCTTAGGGAAATGTTTTAAATTTAACAGTTTTTATCATCAAAAAGTATAATCGTAGTGATATATGTTTTATATAATGTAAGAAACTTGTGTTATAATAAGTATAATGGTAGTTACATATTTGTTAACAGTATTTATCGTCAATAAGTCAAACGGAAGTACGGAAGTGTGTTACAGTTAGAAATTATCTTTATGAACTGCTGTCTTGCTTTGACTACATATGTTTTTGGTGATTTAGTCTTTTTGATTGTTACATGTGTAATTACAAATGTTACAAATATGTAACTAGCTTGATATGCATATGTAACTTAATAAAATATAAATAGTCCACATGTGTTGGTATCTTGATCAGTTAAACATAGGATTGTTACATGACATTTTTATAATTTAAACTTTTTTTAACACATGTAACATATATTCAGTTTTTTTTAACAGTGACAAAAGGGAGACAAGATCAATGACGACTCGTAAAAGTGTTGAAGCAAAAAAACACGTGGCAACTAAAAAAACAAAATAAGAATTATATAGGTTTTGTATATAAATAAATGGGCAATATGGAATGTTTATTTCTTTTTCCTGTTTTATTTGTTGGATCGCTGGAATTAGTTTGTAACATGGTATTTATATACGTGTAATTTGATATTTTATAGCACGTCCTGCTTTGACTTATATATGTGTTTTTTGTGGTGTGGTGTAACATCCATGGTTTTTCGGCACTATTTTAGCCTATCTAATTATCCATTTATTCATTTTATAATACTCCGTTCGAATCCCGTACTTGCGCCACTCAATGAGTCACATAAACCATTATTCCAATTCGAAGTTTAAACCTTACATTACATATAATTTTTCTATAGCACATGCATGTATATTTAAAATATATATATATATAAATGTAAACATGTACATTATTTATAGAAATAAACACTCTGCTGTATAAATTAATAATAGCAAGACATTAATACATTTAGATTTTTATTATTTTCAAAGTTTATAAAATATCAAGCTCCAAAACAAAGAGACAATTTATCTATACGGACATATATATATATATATATATATATATATATATATATATATATATATATATATATTTGTAGATATAAACATGGGTTTCTATATAAAATATATAAAAAAAAATGTAATGATTTAACATATTACAAGTTTTATAAAAAAAAATTATTTTATAACAAAATTACAACTTAACTAGTTGAACCCTCTAGACAGTTGAACCCTCTTTATTTGAATCGGACCCTTTTACCCCTTTCCTCAACTTTGACCTTTTAGAAGTCAACAAGAACCCAAGATCCTGTCAAATTTGACTCAGAAAAGTCAAACATGGACAAATTCTTGCAATTAGTCACCTAAATCGATCAAGACCAAAAGAAAAATGGCTTGCCATAGATACTAGGACGAATGTCGATTTTTCTAAACCCATTAAACATGTTATTTGCGCGGCCTAGTTCAAATTCCAATTGAATTAAACGGGTTTGACTCCCCAGAGTCAAACCGAATCAATATCCGTCTCAAATCAAAGATATCAACGCGCTTATCACCCGCAAATCATGCTCTGATTGATCGTGAATGTATACAGCCCTAAAACCTGACCCAATTCATTTCCATTTAACCGAAATTGCGCAAAGTTCGTTCGATACCCGTCACATTCAAACCCTTGATCAAATCGCGTAATTAAGATAAAATCAATCAAATTAATTTGCTCTCACACCTTCACATAACCCATTACAAACCCTCTGCACCCTCTATTCGATCACATTTCTCCCCGAAGCTCTGTCGAAGCGAACAACATCGAACGCGATTTCCCCTGCCATTGTTCTTCAGTACACCACCAAAACAGGTATTTCTTGTGCCATTCGAATCGTTCTGACCTCAAGATCGAAAGCCCCATGGTCGGAGCTTCGATCTGTTGCAAATCGGGTTGATTCAAGGACTAGGGTTACGGGTATTTCAAATGGGGACGAAGGGAGAATGGGTTTTCTAGGTTTTAACATTTTCAACCGGCTACTGACCAAGGCTTGATGCCCAGCGCGTTTGGTTAAAACACTTTACCACCATGTCAGAGGTCGCGGGTTCAAAACAGGCCCGCACCACCTTTTTTTTGTGTATATTACTTCGCTATTTAATGTATAAAAAAAATTCTTATAAACCAAACATCATTGAGAACAACTTATTACAATAGTTTGCGATTTTTAAACATAAAACAACTACTTTTACAAGTATAATCGGTTAGAATCTCATTTTTTTGAAAATCGTTTAAAAAGTTATTTTTAATTGAAGTATTAAACAAAGGATTTTAAATACCTAATCTTAAAATTGTGAATCATGAAACAAATTTTTATAAATCATTTTCGATATTAGGGTTTGAATCCTAATTAAACAAATAAATTTTTTATTAATGTGTATATATATTTACACTTTTGGCACATTATTTTAATAATAAAATAAATAAATAACAAGAATTTATTTATTTAAACTATTTAAACTAAAACCCTAAAAACAATTATTATTCACTTAAATTCATATATACACTTTGAATTTACCTTTTATACCGAGTCTTTATTCAAATTCAAACCACCAACTTACATACATCCAACTCACGAAATGTCACAAATACTTTGTACAAATTCCCATGCCAAAACCCATTGAACCTTAAATATTGCCTTAGACTTTGTGCGTATTATTGATTCCATTCATTATACTCTAGGTTAACCTTGTGATTTACAAAAGAATCACTGTTACTACCTTTTTGTCTGTGCTATCTACATCATTACTTCAGGTGAGTTTTACATAGCCCCTTTTTCACTGTTTTTACATTTTGGGGTGAAACATGATCACAACTTACAATGATTTACATAAACTACACAATACAAATCCACCTTACAATTTGTGTGCAATTTGAGCTTTATGTTTGAGTGCTAGGTGTGTTAACTACTTATTTGCAATTACATGTACAATCATTAACTAATCAAGCCGACGGTTAACAATGATAGATCTATTGAGTCTGACAAACCCACCCAGATTGGGGTGATTGTTACCAACAACACAATTTGCATGCTAGTTACAAAGGTTTGATTGTATTACTTGGTTACACAATAGTAACTCCCCATAAATGCCTTGTTAATCATGACTTGTATGGATTTGTTTACACACAATACATTGATACTATTTAGAGTCAAAACCTATGTATGCTCACCAACTATTTATAGTTGACCCCCTCATTTTATCATGTTTCAGGTACAAAAGTTTGAGTTGATCAAGTTGCTACACTTAGGTTGTGGACCTAGTTAATTGAAACAAATAGATACGTTATGAAATTCAAATATTCTTGTACTGTTGTATTGGAGGTTGTGAATGGAAATGTAACATTTTTAATATATCAAATTTTAGTCAACCGTGTGCTCATGAACAGTCTACATGTCCCGCCCCGACGTTTCCGCCGTCGGTTGGGGTGTGACAGATTGGTATCAGAGCCTTGGTTATAGGGAATTAGATTATTAGACACTCTTGACCTAGACTATATGTTGATGCACTTTCCTGTGACAACACTCTGGATAGAGTCTAGGTTTGTATGTCTAATGTCTGTATTTTGTCTTTGTATGTAAGAGTCATTATGTAATAGTTTATCGAGTTGTATTTACTTTTACATAATGTGTTGTTGATTTCTTCCAAGTGTTGTGCGCACTTGTATGTGCGCAGGAGAAAGCTCCTGCGTACTTAGCAAGTACGCAGGAAGACCTATGCGTACTTGTTAAGTACGCAGGAGTAATTGGTCCTGCGCACTTACTAAGTGCGCATGCATCAGGTCAGTATAAATAGGATAGGTTGATAGAAGATAAGTACGCAGAACCATTTGTTAAGACGAACTCAGTTTTGCTAAGTACGCAGCTTGTATTCTCTCTGTAACCGTCGAGTGTTTATAATACAAAGAACGATTATTGTGACTCTCGTGTTCGGTTTACTTTGTTCAGTTAGACTCTCCACCTAGTCACGGGTATTCCGCACCCGGTCCGACTAGTAGACCACTTGCATGTGACGATCCACCACACCCGAGGGACCTACAAGTGGTATCAGAGCATTGCTCTTGAATTCGAGTGTTGTAAGTGAGTTTGGTGACGTTTTTACTGAGTTTTACAAGCAAAGAGAGGTTATTTTGTTGATTTTTGTGATAAAAAAGGGGTAGCTCTTGAGCACTTTTTTAGAAGCAAAAATCTCTCAAAAACCGATTTTTGTTGTGTATTTGTGTGTTTTGAGCATCATAGGTTGGTTAGAAACTTGTTTCTGACCCTTTGGCTCAATTGCATTGATCATCAGACCATTTTTTACCAACTCCGGCGAGTTTCAGGTCACCGGAAAAGTTTGGTGAGAGTTGCTGAAAAGGTGTCCTGCGTACTTTCCATTTTTGGTAAAAAGTACAGTTTTCTGCGAACTTGCTAAATACGCAAGAGTTATCTCCTGCGTACTTACAAGTGCGCAAGACTGAACTGCGAACTTAAGACTTATCCTGCGTACTTAACAATTTACTCCTGCGTACTTACAAGTACGCAAGGGCAAATATTAAATACGCAAGACCATTCATAAGTGCGCAAGGCCAATCCTAAGTGCGCAATAGCTACTGACTTTTCTGATTTTTGACCAAGTGTTCACCATGTCAAACCTTCAGAACCTTAGTAGTATGTTAAATTATGATAATGAAATCGATACTCCACAGAAACCTCCCAAGTTGCTCAATGTAAACGATTATTCCAATTGGAAAGCCCGTTTTGAGCACTATATTTCATACACCGATTCATCGTTATGGATACCTATTCTTGAGGGATATAAGCATCCCACCCACTTGTATCTTGATGAAAACGTACCTAAGCCTATCTCTAAGCTGGATGCAGAAGAAAAGAAAAATTATGATCGAGAGAAGAAGGCATTGGGTTCAATCACTATGTCATTAACTCGGGATTTGTTCCACAGTTTCCGAGGATATGAATCTTCTAAGGATCTTTGGAAAGCTTTACAGAAAAGATTCGAAGGAAATAGTGACATCAAGAAAAGCAAGAGGGATCTGCTCCGGAAGCAATACGAGTGCTTCAGATTTATAGAAAATGAATCTTTAGATGATCTTATCTCTAGATTCTATCACCTACAAACGGAGTTGAAATCGTTTGAGCTTAAATATCCAGAAGAGGAAATGGTGGAAAAGTTTTTGGATGCTCTGCCACCGAGATATGAGATGTATACAACCCTGATGAGGGAAAGTTCAAAGTTCTACGAGATGACAGTAGATGAGGCAGTCGGTAAGATTCAGGCTCATAACATGAATCTTATAAAAAGGGAGAATTCTGGAAGACCTCAGATACAGGACCCTTCCATGTATCACGGGACGACTTCCACTTCAATGTCTTCCGGCTCTGGGATTGCACTCTTTACTGGGAAATCCATTGAAGATGACCACTCTAATGGTTGTGGTGGTCATGCATGTTATGCATCAGGATCAGGGTTTGGATCTCATCAACAAAACTCAAAGACTCCTCAGAATACGTGCTCAGCCAACCAGTCAGCTATTGCCAAGATAGCTGAAGATCATGTAGCACTATTCTCATCTTGCATGCTGGCATATGAGAATTTCATTGGTGGAAAGCTAACGGATCCTGAGACTATTGAAGAGGACTTCAATCAAGTGGATCCTGATGATATTGAAGACATGAATATTCAGTGGAATATGGCCATGTTACTGAGGAGGGCCAAGCGTTTCCTGAACAGAACAGGAAGAAAGTATATTGGCGGGCATTCTAATGCCAAGGTTGGATTTGACAAATCCAAGGCCAAGTGCTATAAGTGTCAAAACTATGGACACTTTGCTCGTGAATGTCAAAAGGACAGAGCACCGGCCTCTGGTTTTACCAGACCTAGCCAGGGAAACAGCCATGGCCAAAACAACCAAGGCCACCACAATCATACCCTAAGTAATCAGTCCAATGCACTGGTCGCACAGAATGACGAAAATTTTGATTGGGGTGTGCATCTAGAAGACGCCATCATTGCTCAAGCACAGGTTGGTCTCATGGCAGAAATCATGGAGCTGATGGAGGCCGAGAGGAAGGAAGCTGAAGAAGAGGAATCTTCTGAATCTGAAGAAGAGGAAGCTTCTGTAGCTGATGAAAAGGAGTCTACCACTGCTGTCGCTCTCATGGCAATTGGAGAAGGACAAAGTTCATCATCTGAGGTAGATTCTAACCCTTTCTCTGTTATTTCTTGTTCTAAATGTCTAAGGCTAAAAAATGAAATTTCTGATCTCAAAGACATAATCGAACCCCTAAAGTTGGCAGCTAAAAATTACAAAACGAATGAATCACGTTTTAAAGAATCAGTTGAAATGCTACAGAAAGAAAAACAAGACTATTCTTTAAAAATAAGCGACCAACAGGTTCATTTGGACATTGCGTATAGGGCTTTGGAAAAGAAGAACAATGAAATTAATAAACTGCAAAATGAGATCTTGCAGCTCAAATGCACTAACGAGAAATTGAAAAACTCTCGCTTCGTGGTGGAACACTACGAATCCGTGGTGAGAAAAATGAATGGCCTAGGACTTGGTACCAATGCCATTCCTCCACCAATAAGTGGGCAGTTTGTCAATAGCTTGATAGACATTGATCTCACTTGTCTATATGAGCCCTCTGATAAGGATGATTCCCCTAAAAAGGATGAATCCTCAAGTAAGGCTAACTCCACATCTAGTGAGGAGTATGTTACTGCTTCTGAGGATGGGTCGGTTAACACTTGCCCTGAAGGAGTAGTTTCTGAGGAGTTGTTGACTGAACAGAAAGTCCAGAAAAACATTATCACTAATGGTGATAATTGCATTTTAACTGAACCTGATATCATTGAAACAAATGATAAACTTAAGGGAATGCTTTACGAGGGTTTTAAAAATATTAACCAAGCTAAGAAAGAGGCTTTTTCATCTCATTATGGGCTGGGTTACAAAGAGAATTTGCAAAAGTATTATACCCCCAAACATCAAACTGTAAAAGTTCAAACTTCTGTTCATAAACCAACTCTTCCTTCTCACAATGGTGAGTTTTCTAAGGCCAGAATTAAAGAGCCTTACATGAGAACTTATGTTGACAAGAGGAATTGCTTTCACTGTGGCTTGGTTGGTCACATTGTTGTGAACTGTCCTTCTAAGAACCCAGGGAAACGGCATGTTGTTTCACGACCAGCTGTTATCCCTAAGTCGCCAGTAGTGAAAGCTCCTATCAGACAAAAGCAAAATGTGATGAAACCACCAGTGCAACCGATAGCTAAGCCAAAGATCAAATCTGAGGCCAAGCCATCTGTTGTAAGAAAGGTAAAGCAACCTGCTGTACCTCGTGTGTCTACATCTGGTAGTACACGCACTGGTGAGAAACCTGTGGCTAGACTCTCTAAGCCACAGAGAAGAAGAAGGAATAAGAGGTTGAGAAAGCTGGAACAGCTGACTAAAGCTCAATCAGGTGAAGCTTCCACAAGTTCACCGGCTGTGATTGAACCAAAGTCTCCTGTTCTGGTTAAGATTCAAAAGAGATCATGGAACAAGAAAGTTAAAGATTCTCAATCTCCTGTTCCCAATTCCTCCAAAGATTCACCAATTTTGGACAGTCATCATGACTGTGAGTTGAAAGAAGTAGTTTATTTTGAGAAGGATGGACGACCCAAGACCACAATGGCTTGGGTCTCCAAATCTAACTAATTCTTTTGTTACTCGTGCAGGGACGTCCGAAGGGTACCATCTCTAACCGCTGGTATGTAGATAGTGGATGCTCCCGGCACATGACAGGAAACATGGCCTTGCTTCAAGACATTAAACCATTTAGAGGCGGCTATGTGGCCTTTGCCGGAGAAAAAGGCGGCAGTATCACGTGTCAAGGCGTGGTTTCGAACGGTTGTGTTAGCTTTGACAATGTCAACTTCTGCGAGCAGCTGAAGCATAACCTGTTGAGTGTCTCACAAATGTGTGACAAGGAGTACTCAGTGATGTTTGACAAGTCAGAATGTCTGATTCTCAAACCCGGTTTCAAAGTTCCTGATGACTGGATTCTGATGAGAGCACCAAGAACAAACGACACTTATCAGATTGATATGAGCGTGGCAAAAACCACCTCATCAGTTGCTACTTGTTTGCTTACAAAAGCGACAGAGCTTGACTCCATCTTGTGGCATAGGAAACTCGGACATATTTCTTATCGTAAAATGAATCATGTTGTCCGAAACGGTTTGGTAACCGGGGTTCCTAAGCTGAGATTTACCGTTGCAGATGACTGTATGCCTTGTAAAAAGGGCAAACAGCAACGGAAGTCTCACAAGCCCAAGCTCCAAAACTCTATTGATACCCCTTTGGAGCTATTACACATGGATCTGTTTGGCCCCATAAGTATCAGGAGTATTGGAGGTAAGTCGTTTTGTCTAGTTGTAACTGATGATTTCTCACGTTTTTCTTGGGTGCATTTTTTAGGTACAAAAGATGAGACTGCTGATATTCTTCAATACTTGATCCTGAGCTTGGAATCTCTTTGCAAGCTGAAAGTTAGAAGAATAAGGAGTGACAACGGAACTGAGTTCAAGAATAATTTGATGGAACTTTTCTGTCTCAAGAAAGGGATCCGTCACGAATTCAGCGCGCCGTACATGCCTCAGCAGAATGGAGTTGCTGAACGGAAGAACAGAACACTGATTGAGACTGCAAGGACTATGCTGTCAGATGCAAAGCTTCCTGTCACTTTCTGGGTAGAAGCAGTAAATACAGCTTGTCACGTCTTAAACAGAGTTTTGGTGGTGAAAAGACACAACAAGACTTGTTATGAGTTGATCAACAATCGACTTCCCAATCTTGATTACCTAGTTCCTTTTGGTAGTCCTTGTTCCTTGTTGCTACAGTATAAAGACCGTCAATCCAAATTTCATGCGAAAGCGGTGGAAGGCATCTTCTTAGGATATGTTGCCAATTCGCCCTGCAAGAGAGTGTACAACATAGGAACTCGTACTGTCGAGGAATGGTTCGAAGTGGATTGTAGTAAACACAGCATTCCACCAGAACCAAAAGGTCCAGCTTGGGGTTTTGATTATGATGCGATATTCAAGTCTTTCAATCTTCCTGAGCTATCTGCAGAAGACGCCGAAAATGTTTATAATCTATTGAATGGCGGCAGTTTTTCTACTCGTGCTACTGTACCAATTATAACTCCTGATCCCAATGCTGCATCTGCATCTGGAACTCATGACAGTGATAACAGCGTATTGTTGGAGATGACGCTCAAGCCAATCCTAACACAACTGTAGGAAATGAAGCTCCAGCTGATCCAATAAACATTGAATCTTCTTCCTCTGGATCACCGGAAAGGGGGGAGTTAAGCACGAATCTAGATCCAGAAATTCAGGAACCGATTTTACCGGAGACGAGAGTGCATAGGAATCATCCAATCGACAACATTATTGGTGATCCTTATGCCGGTGTTCAGACTCGTCACAGAACCATCACTGAGAACACCAGTCTTTACACAGAGATATTCGACACTGGTGTCATGGAAACATGTCTGCATGCTGCATTTGTGTCCCAGTTAGAGCCGAAGAATGTGAAGGAGGCTCTCACTGACAACTGCTGGATTGAGGCGATGCAAGATGAACTGTCTCAATTCCAAAAGTTGCACGTGTGGGATTTAGTTGACTTGCCAAAAGGCTTTCAGCCAATTGGTACCAGATGGGTGTTCAAATGCAAGACGGACGATCGTCATGTTGTTGTGAAGAACAAAGCAAGATTGGTTGTTCAGGGTTTTTATCAACAAGAGGGCTTGGATTACAATGAGGTATATGCCCCAGTTGCTAGAATTGAGGCCATTCGACTGTTCTTGGCTTATGCCACATATGTCGGCTTCAAGGTCTATCAACTTGATGTGAAGAGTGCTTTCCTTTATGGTAAGGTGCATGAAGAAGTCTATGTCACTCAACCTCCCGGTTTTGAAGATCCGCATAATATCAATAAAGTGTACAAGCTCGACAAAGCACTTTATGGTCTTCATCAAGCACCGCGGGCATGGTATGAGACATTATCTAAGCATTTACTGTCTAATGGTTTTGACCGTGGACAGATTGACTCGACTCTCTTCATACGGAAAGCAGGAGGTGACATTCTTCTTGTGCAAGTATATGTCGACGACATTATCTTTGGGTCGACCAATGAAGGGATGTGTAGGGAATTCGAGAAGGTGATGAAGTCCAAGTTTGAAATGAGCAATATGGGTGAACTGTCATTCTTTCTAGGTCTGCAAGTCAGTCAAAGAGAGAATGGTATTTATCTACATCAAACTAAGTACGTACAGGACATCTTGTCAAAATACAAGATGAGTGATAGCACTACTTATGGCACACCAATCCCAGTCAATCATGGTTTGCATCCCGACAGAGATGGAAAGGATGTGGACAGCAGGTTGTACCGTGGGATGATCAGATCACTTATGTATCTCACAGCTTCAAGACCCGATATAATGTTTGCTGTATGTTTGTGCTCAAGGTTTCAGTCTCAACCGAAGGAGTCACATATGATAGCTGTGAAGAGGATTTTCAGATACCTGAAAGGGAAACCCCGATTGGGTCTTTGGTACTCCAAGCAGCAGTCATTCGACTTCAAAGCCTACACTGATTCAGATTATGGCGGTTGTAACCTTGATAGAAAGTCAACTTCTGGCGGATGTCAATTCTTGGGAGACAGACTGGTCTCCTGGCAGTGCAAGAAGCAGTCAACGGTTTCTGTCTCAACTTGTGAAGCAGAATACATTGCTGTAGCTAGCGGTTGTTCTCGGATATTGTGGATTCAGCAGCAATTGCGAGACTACGGCTTGAACTTCACTGGAACTCCTTTATTCATTGACAACAATGCCACCATGTCCATCACAAATAACCCGGTGAAACATTCCAAAACTAAGCATATTGAAATTCGCCATCATTTCATCCGTGATTGTGCTGAAAAGCATTTAAATGAACTTGTAAAGGTTCACACGGATGACAATCTTGCTGACCTTTTCACAAAGGCATTTGATCGGTCCCGTTTTGAGCATCTTGTCAACTTGACAGGAATGTTCAATCCCGAGTGAAAAATTAATTTTCTTAAATCAATTCAATTCATGGAAGTTAAATTTTATTTCTTTTAAATTTTTCTGTATAGTTCTGTTAGTTTAAAATACTTTACAAAAAAAAAAAAAAAAATAGAAAATGGAGAAAATTTCAAAAGTTCACTTGAGAAACGAGGAAATGATAGTACATCTGAAATGATCTAACCATCATAGACTGCTCATATGGGAAATGATTGCGTCATGTTTACTTAATTGTTTAAATTATTATGTTTTTAATCTGTTTACTTACAAGTAATTTGAATTGTCAGTAGGCTGTATGCGTCTTTGAATCACTAGTAGTGTGGAAACTAAATCTAAATTACAACTGTGATTTGAACCCATGTTTGCAAGTGTGTGTGTGTAAAAGAATAGAAAAGATCATTATCAGATAAAGGATGTTAGATTTTGGCAATAATTTTCTTTTGAGATCAGTTTCGGGTTATGTTGTTAGCACAATTAATGCGGTTCATCTCACTGCCCATACTCACAAGTATGCAAGGAGAGATTGAATCAAGACATGTCTCTACATCAACCGTTGAGCATGTATTCACCCTTGAATCATTCCTGGTTCATTGAAATCAAATCCAGATAAAAGTTGGATCCCGTTACCTTATAATCAAACACCATGTTCATTATCCCGAATCATCATACCGATATTCAAAGAAGAAAATCACATGAAAATCACTCGATTCTGAATCTTATGATTCTTGATAATCCTTATGGATTCTGCTTGATTTTTCTGTGCTAATTGATGTAACTTCATTCTGAAAATTAAGAATATCATTGGAAAAATCTTAGATGTCTTGAGATAGTGCAAAATATCATAGCATTTAAGTGGGGTACACGTTGTATATTTCATAATTAGTAACTTAATACACAAGAACATGATACAAAGATGCGTATAGTTTCAAATCTTATAATATTGTCAACTTGAATTACTTGTTTATGTGCTTATTACGTAAGAATAAAGAGTAATACATGACATGATCCCATATTATTTGATGTTTATATTGTATCGTTTTTGCTAAAAATTAGCCTGATATGATCCTCTGCTCGTGTCTTTGATCAAAAATAGCTTGTGTGAATACTTGTATATTTCTATCTAGAAAAGAACAAAAAGATTTTAAGTTTATGCATTGTTTAAGTTTAATTCAGAAAAAGCCAAAAATATTTTATGTTTAACCTTCATGAATTGTATTTGAATCCTCCCGATTGAATATTTTTATCTTGTTCGTTATTTGACTTGAAAATCTTCATAATTCTGAGTTGAAAATTGCGCACTTAAAGTTTCTGCGCACTTGTCAAGTACGCACGAAGTAAGACTTGCGCACTTAGCAAGTACGCAAGAGTTAATTCCTGCGTACTTGTTAAGTACGCAAGAGTTAATTCTTGCGCACTTAGCAAGTACGCACGAACAATATCAGTGGGGTATAAAGCTGACACTTAGAAAATTTTCAGGTTTACTCATTCAAACCAAATTTTCCCCCCCTGCGATTTTTCTCTCAAAATCGAGTGTGTTTAAACCCGTTTTTCATCCCGTCCACATTATCATCTTCGTATTTCATCTCTTTGGTGAGAATCTAGGCCGATTCCATCCATAGATTCGTGATTTTTGGACCGATTTTTGACTTAGAATTTTTAGGTTAAATTCATCAAATTTTTGGGGTCAAATGGGTTGTTTGGGTAACTAATGTCACTAACAAGTTATTAGATTGCCTAATCGATCATACATTTTCCCTTTGGTCATCGATTGATCCGACGGGTTGAAGTCGAACCGTCAGTGGGTCGTTCGACGACCTAGGTCAAAATTTGATCGTGATTTAGTGGTTAATGGTGTTGATAATGGTACCATAGGTTAGAATCCCTGATTCCGACCTAGTGGCTACCTAATCAACCCGCATTTTGAACGAATTTAAATCTTTGAAATTTTTGCTAAGGGTTGTTCTTGCGCACTTAGCAAGTACGTAAGAAGTAATTCCTGCGTACTTGTTAAGTACGTAAGAGTAAAATCCTGCGCATTGCTAAGTGCGCAGGACCAACACTTAGAAAATTTTTCTAAGTCTGAAATTTTTTTTTCAAAGTGTAACTACTATTCTATGTCATGTGTGTCTATTTCCATTGTTATAAATTGTTCTGATTATGTTTTCTGTGTGTGTTTGCAGATAATGGCTCGTGCATTCACTGACGAATTCAATCTGTTGGCGCACACTGAACCAGAATGGAAAGGGGCAGCCTTACAATATAGAGAGATTGTGGACTTTCTGAACAGATCTAAAATAAGTTATGCAATCTCGGCTAATCCAACAGTCTCAAGACCATACTTAGAACAATTCTGGGAGACTGCAGAGCACGATTGCACAGTATCCCCTAATGTCATAAGGGCTACTGTTGATGGTCGGGATATTGCAATCTCTGAAGATACAATCAGACGAGTACTGCAGTTCAGAGACCTTGCCACCGACCCGACATCCTATCCAGATTACTACGTGGATGGGTGTTGGAGGCAGAGAATGGGATATGTCGGGGAAAGGGACTATGCTTCTTACAAGAAAATGTGGGTATTAGATCAATGGCGTTATTTTGCTCACATCATGATCATGTGCATCTCATCCAGGAAAGCAGGGAAAGATGCGATGGGTCATGACCTTGCAGCAGCCATGGTGGGCTTGTCTCTCAATCGGGGCTACAACTTCTCACGCTTTATTTTCAAAGCACTTAATGACCAGATAAATACAGCTGAGAGGTTTAGGTTCCTTTTATACCCGAGGTTTGTGCAACTTTTGATCGATGATGCGTTGCCAAACCTGCGTGCTATCGGGGAGAGACTGCAAGTGAAAAGGGTGGCCAAGAGAGTCTTTGCACAGTTTCTAAAGCCAGGCAGTGTAGAACCTACCCCTGAGCATACTGAACTCTTCGGCCACCTGATTAATGAAGCATACGTCGCTCCGGAGGACTGGAACTGGTATAGTCCCAACTCGGGACCAGAGATGAGTGATCACTCTGATGAAGAACAAGATGAAGAGAATAATGATGATGAAGGTAATGATGAAGGTGATGATGAAGGTGGTGTTGGTGGTGCTGAGGAATCCGATTCGGAGGCTACAGAATCAGATTCTTCTGATTCCGATGATGCACCATCACAGGCACATCTGAGGAGACGGGCACAGGTAACCCAGCCTGCGTTGTCTTCAAAAAGAAAGAGACAAAGCTCCAGCAGTGAATATGAGCCGGATTCCGACTCTGACGCTGCTTTACAAAGACAGAGGCATGAGAGCACCAACAAGAAAAGGGGCGATAGGCAAGAGGTTGCCATCCCTAGGGTTGAAGAGATTCCAACTGTGCAGCCAGTACAAGTTGAAGCTGCCATTCCAGAATCTACCCAACCAGAACAGCAACTGTATAGCAGGAGGAGAAGGCCAATAGTTCAAACAGATGTGGCAGTCAAGGCGGTCACAGAGGAGATTCCTGTGACGGTGACCCTCCCTACTCCAACCGTCCAGGTGACGGTGACTGCTCCACTTCTCACGGAGTCAGTCATCATCACCCCAACCATAACTCCCATCATTACATCCCCCATCCCAACACCCACCAAAGAGCCGTCAGGTAAACCCTTCAACTACGGTGATTTCTCACAGGGGTTCGACTTTGACACAATCTTCTCTTCCCCCATCCACAACGCCGAAGCCTCATCATCTAGGCATCCGGATCCAAATGAAGCTAGGATCGATGTGCTAGAAACCCAAGTTGCTGGCTTGTTGAAGACTATTCAAAAGTCAAAAGAGGATTCTGATGCTCAACAAGCACAGATAAACTCTCTGGCAGATGAAGTTAGGATTCTGCGTAGCCAGAGAACGGGGACTGATGAACGGCTGAAGAATGTGATGGCGCAGAATGAACTATTAATTAAGACGAATGAAATGATTCTGGCCCACAGAACTTCAATTGAGCTAAGGCTGGATGCTCAAAGGCAGGAGCACGCTACTATGGTCAAATTGATTGCAGAACTGACCGAGAAGCTAGGTGCTCAGGGGGAGAAGGAAAAAGAAAAATCCACCGGTGCAGAGGGTTGTCATCCAGTCGATTTGACTAAGGATGATGACAAAGACAAGGATCCTGAAGTCGGTCCTAGTGGAGGTGAGCACCAAGCTTCGGCAATTGTGCCCATCTCTACTACGTCAATGGCTGAGGGGGAGTCTACTACGCAAGAGGGTGGTGATACCTCAGGAGGTGGTGGTGGCGGTGATAAAGGGAAGTCAGTGGCTGACGAGATTCTATGTCTCGAGCCTGACTATTCTAAAGAAGCACAGATCGATGCTCTCCTTAATCTGGAAGAAGGAGAGATCGACTCTGGTGATGATTGGAACGATGATGACAATGATGTGGTGATAGAGATTCCCAAGGGCGACGGGGAACTAGAGTATGAGTTAGAGGATGGTGAGATCTTTGAAACACCATCGCTCGAATCTCTGCTCGAAACAGACACAGGCTCAGTTGATACAGCAAGTAATGTTGAAGCTACAACTGATGCCCCCCCGGTCGACCCTATACCTGTGGACCCCGAGGCACAAAAAGAGAAAGACATGCCTTCTGCATCTACAAAGGGTCCAGCTCCAGTGTGGCAAAAGACGTCTATCAAAGACAAGTATGGAGCGACAGGTATGATCTTAGCTGTCAGGTTTGAGGAGGACAAGCAGTTGTTCGCCATCAAAAGATCTGGAGGGGTTCAATACTTGAAACCAACCAGTGAGGCGTTCAACTCTTTGCCCAGGTACGACCTAGTTAACCTTGCAAACCGCGACCTGCTGAATCATTCGAATCATGCAGTAGCAATGGGTTTGTGGAGTATACTACAGCGTGAAGCAAGATCGGGAAAGTATGAATATCTCAAGCCTCAGGTGCCCAGAAGAGTCAAGGATAAGCATGCAGTGCATCCTGTGACTAAGAAGCCGTTAAAGAGATTGGTATACAAGCCAGTGCGATGTGAAACTAAGATTCCCCTGAGCAAGTTACCTCAGGATATTCTTGGTGACATGTGGTACTGGTACGTTGATCCAAAAACGGGAGAGGCTGTGATCATGGGTAAAGGTAAGTCAGATAGTGGAAACATAGTGCCAAAGGAAGTGATCAGGTCTGCTTCATCAATTTCTCTGTGAACGATCTGGAGGTACTAGTAGACAAATTCTGCATCCACACTGACGAATGGACAAAGCTTCTCTCGGCCAAATACGACAAGTTAATCAAGTTCTGTCTTGATTACAAAAAGAAGATGGAAGCTAAGGAAGCAGTGCTGTGAAGACTGAAGATTGAAGACTGAAGACGATGAAGATCCCGAGCTGTTGTCAAGGGGGAGTTTGTTGATGCACTTTCCTGTGACAACACTCTGGATAGAGTCTAGGTTTGTATGTCTAATGTCTGTATTTTGTCTTTGTATGTAAGAGTCATTATGTAATAGTTTATCGAGTTGTATTTACTTTTACATAATGTGTTGTTGATTTCTTCCAAGTGTTGTGCGCACTTGTATGTGCGCAGGAGAAAGCTCCTGCGTACTTAGCAAGTACGCAGGAAGACCTATGCGTACTTGTTAAGTACGCAGGAGTAATTGGTCCTGCGCACTTACTAAGTGCGCAGGCATTAGGTCAGTATAAATAGGATAGGTTGACAGAAGATAAGTACGCAGAACCATTTGTTAAGACGAACTCAGTTTTGCTAAGTACGCAGCTTGTATTCTCTCTGTAACCGTCGAGTGTTTATAATACAAAGAACGATTATTGTGACTCTCGTGTTCGGTGTACTTTGTTCAGTTAGACTCTCCACCTAGTCACGGGTATTCCGCACCCGGTCCGACTAGTAGACCACTTGCATGTGACGATCCACCACACCCGAGGGACCTACACTATAACTTTAGGACACCCATACTATGCCATGCTATTACATGTTATATGATTACTTCTTATGTGAATATTTTACATGTTATACTATGTAATTATACTACATGATACAATACTTAATAGTCTATGTGTCACACTACTCACTAACTCTTGTGCTTACATTCATTACTATCTACATGCTACCTACTTGATTTATTTAAAGTGCTACCATATGTTTCCACACACACTTATACACACTTAGTTCTTCATGCACCCTTAATCTCACACACAAAATATCACCATCTCTTATGATCAAAATCTAAACCATTGGGCCTAATATCCATCAGCAATAAACTAAGAAGCCCACTTATCCTCCAAGAAGAAGAAGGCCGCTGCAATAAATAAACCTCACTTTCGGGCCTTAAAGCCCAGTACACAACAATTCTCATCATGACCATGAGCCCAACAATAGTGTTATTAATATACGATGGCTGGAAGAGTGTGTAGGCCCATGAGGGATTCTGACTAAGGAAAGACAGGGTACTTAAGTGTGTCTTAGTGAACCACCCCTCTTTCCTGGGAATTCTCCTCAGGGATGCATTTCTTATAAGTCAAGTGTATTTCTAAAATACTATTGTGAAGACTCGGTGTTGTGAGTAGTCAAACTCTAAACCTATGAGAACTTCTATATTTAACACCCAGTATTTCATTATCACTTACAACCTTTTCAATGCTTTTCTTGCTAGACATGGACTCCTACTCTCCTTCCTCCCCAGTATACCGTCCCGGAGTAGAATCTGATTGGGAAGAAGACACCGTGTCACCTGTGTATCGATCACCAACACCCGCAGCTGCTAGACAAAGGCTTAACGTAAGGAACACTAGCCCAAGATTTCGAGACCCATATCTAATGCCCGACCCGTACCATCCTAACCCTTGGGCAAGGCGTACCATGGCACCTTCTAGTGCTATGGGAATTCCAATCGATGATGTTCACCAATATGTGAGGACCTCAGAGTTCGAGAGGCAAAGGATGGAGCATGAGTTAAGGCACGACTTGCAAGGACAAAGAATGGATAGCCTAGCAAACCAATTAGGGTACCAAAAGGAGTTAATCTCCATTCTCGAAAAAGAAGTACTGGAGAATCGCACGGAAACAGCTAGAGCTGAAACCAGATCGGCTACCCGAGTGACCATAGTGGTGCTCGTCTTGGTGATTATCTTCCTTCTAGTGGGAAACTATCAGAGGCGTTAGCAGAAATTTCTATTTATTGTCTTTAAATTTTCAATTTGAGAACCATTCCCTTATGTTTTGAGTAAAGTTTAAACATTTCAGTATTTAATCAATTTTATATATTCCAACTCTAAAGTTATTATACGTTGAATGTGAATTTCATCCATCATATTTTCATCAAAATTTCCCAAGTATCACCTTCTTCATTCAATACGATTTAGTACACTACCGACAATCTCCTTCGTAAACAACTCATCCTATTAGATTTAAACAACCTCGTTATTTTCAAACCAAACGTTTATCAAACTTTTAGAGAATACCAGAAATATAAATTTTTCCATAAACATTTTCACTGTGTAAGGGAACTTAACACAACCTATCTTATAAAAATATTATTTCGGATTGATAAACAATTATGATTTTTCCTCTTTAAAGTAATTATTTCTAAACACTGGCTAGATTAATATACGACTACTGGTTTAGCCAATAATTCCTCTTAAAAATATTCTCTTATTAATAATTAAAAATTTAAATTAAAAGATTCTCCTATAAATTATCTATTTATTAGATTATTTAACTCAAAAGTTTTCATTACTTTATATATCTGCGACCAAGAACGATTTACAATTTCCTATTTTCAAACAAAGATCAATTATTGGTAAACACATTTCCCTTAGTGTTTTCAGAACCTCCTCGTTACCTTTCACTTGCCTCTTCAAGATACGATCCATACTGCTTAGACATCAACCATCCCTAAAAACCTCAACAAGATAGAACCTAACCACCACATTTTACTTAAACACCAAACAACACACTTCTTCGCAACGCTCGATCACATGCAAAACTCGTTAGTATATGTCACAACCGAAATTCAATAACTTACGTATGCACGTTCACAAGATACACAGCAAGATCACATAATACATGAAACTAGTTTAGGTGCAAATCACAATTTACTGGATTGATCCCATAACCCATGAAACCTGTTTATTTGCAATACACATGCTACTGGCTTGAACACATGATACATGGGACTTAGTTGTTTGCAATATACATGGTGCATAACAATTGATTGTTTTATATACAATACTTGATGGACCATACTGAACATGAAACTTATTTGGTTACAAAGTACACGATACTACATTACTTACATTACACATCAAAGATTATTGGGTTACCAAAATACATGATACTAGGTCTTAACGCAATACATGAAATTCATTTCTTACAATATACATGATACCACATTGGTGACATTACTAGTGCTTTACATAATACATGATGACAAGATGCTCACATTACACGTGAAACCTATATTGATTACAGCTTACATGACACTAGATGATACATGAAACTTGTGTGTTTACATTATACATGAAACTAAATTGCTTACAATTGTTGCAATTGATTGATCACCATATACATGAAGTATGGTAATACACCTTGTTCACCAAACTTGAAAATCCTAACGCATTGAAACAACTCGGGGTTTGACGTATTCTTGTTCAAACACGAGTAAACTATGGGGCCCTAGGTAACACTACTTTATTACCCTTTAGTTGCTAACTGACTTGCCTATTTACGGATATAGTTACTTATTAGCAACTCATATGTGAAAACAACATACATGAACTAAGTAAATTTGTGCTTCCTCTTGACCCGCACACAACGGAATGATCTATACGGACCATGCGATGATTTGAGTAATTACGGGTGCACACGGAAGTATAAAAATCAGCGCATGGAAAACATAGCGAATTTTGTCGTGTGTTATGACCTAAAACCTATCATGATATATAACAACGAAACTAATGTGACATGGCAAGGGCATGGTGGATACGCCGCTGGTACTTCCTATATATAAGTGTTCCGGTCATGTTGTCAGTAGTAGCGTTGTTCGTATCACGAGAAGTTTTATGATATTTTGACCTTGACCAATGTTTGTGAAATACTGACAATTTTGAGCATATTAGACTACATCCTAAACAAACCCTAATTATCAAGTTCCCATCAAATCCATTCCAAGTGACGCATTTCACCTTTAGATCATTCGAAAGATCTCTCCTTAACTCTCTTGAAACTAAAATCCACTGATATCATTCATACTTAACCTGAGCCTAAGATCTAAATCTTGTTATCTATCATACCCCTCAGATTGACAATCAAAACTCTAAACTCATTTCCTTCCTGTTTCAGTAGCTTTCATTAACATAATTTCGGGACGAAATTCCCTCAACATGGGGATACTGTAACATCCATGGTTTTCCGGCACTATTTTAGCCTATCTAATTATCCATTTATTAATTTTATAATACTCCGTTCGAATCCCGTACTTGCGCCACTCAATGAGTCACATAAACCATTATTCCAATTCGAAGTTTAAACCTTACATTACATATAATTTTTCTATAGCACATGCATGTATATTTAAAATATATATATATAAATGTATAATTGCCTTTACTTTAAGCATGTACATTATTTATAGAAATAAACACTCTGCTGTATAAATTAATAATAGCAAGACATTAATACATTTAGATTTTTATTATTTTCAAAGTTTATAAAATATCAAGCTCCAAAACAAAGAGACAATTTATCTATGCGGACATATATATATATATATATATATATATATATATATATTTGTAGATATAAACATGGGTTTCTATATAAAATATATAAAAAAATGTAATGATTTAACATATTACAAGTTTTATAAAAAAAAATTATTTTATAACAAGATTACAACTTAACTAGTTGAACCCTCTAGACAGTTGAACCCTCTTTATTTGAATCGGACCCTTTGACCCCTTTCCTCAACTTTGACCTTTTAGAAGTCAACAAGAACCCAAGATCCTGCCAAATTTGACTCAGAAAAGTCAAACATGGACAAATTCTTGCAATTAGTCACCTAAATCAATCAAGACCAAAAGAAAAATGGCTTGCCATAGATACTAGGACGAATATCGATTTTTCTAAACCCATTAAACATGTTATTTGCGCGGCCTAGTTCAAATTCCAATTGAATTAAACGGGTTTGACTCCCCAGAGTCAAACCGAATCAATCTCCGTCTCAAATCAAAGATATCAACGCGCTTATCACCCGCAAATCATGCTCTGATTGATCGTGAATGTATACAGCCCTAAAACCTGACCCAATTCATTTCCATTTAACCGAAATTGCGCAAAGTTCGTTCGATACCCGTCACATTCAAACCCTTGATCAAATCGCGTAATTAAGATAAATTCAATCAAATTAATTTGCTCTCACACCTTCACATAACCCATTACAAACCCTCTGCACCCTCTATTCGATCACATTTCTCCCCGAAGCTCTGTCGAAGCGAACAACATCGAACGCGATTTCCCCCTGCCATTGTTCTTCAGTACACCACCAAAACAGGTATTTCTTGTGCCATTCGAATCGTTCTGACCTCAAGATCGAAAGCCCCATGGTCGGAGCTTCGATCTGTTGCAAATCGGGTTGATTCAAGGACTAGGGTTACGTGTATTTCAAATGGGGACGAAGGGAGAATGGGTTTTCTAGGTTTTAACATTTTCAACCGGCTACTGACCAAGGCTTGATGCCCAGCGCGTTTGGTTAAAACACTTTACCACCATGTCAGAGGTCGCGGGTTCAAAACAGGCCCACACCACCTTTTTTTTGTGTATATTACTAAGCTATTTAATGTATAAAAAAAATTCTTATAAACCAAACATCATTGAGAACAACTTATTACAATAGTTTACGATTTTTAAACATAAAACAACTACTTTTACAAGTATAATCGGTTAGAATCTCATTTTTTTGAAAATCGTTTAAAAAATTATTTTTAATTGAAGTATTAAACAAAGGATTTTAAATACCTAATCTTAAAATTGTGAATCATGAAACAAATTTTTATAAATCATTTTCGATATTAGGGTTTGAATCCTAATTAAACAAATAAATTTTTTATTAATGTGTATATATATATATTTACATCACTTTTGGCACATTATTTTAATAATAAAATAAATAAATAACAAGAATTTATTTATTTAAACTAAAACCCTAAAAACAATTATTATTCACTTAAATTCATATATACACTTTGAATTTACCTTTTATACTGAGTCTTTATTCAAATTCAAACCACCAACTTACATACATCCAACTCACGAAATGTCACAAATACTTTTGTACAAATTCCCATGCCAAAACCCATTGAACCTTAAATATTGCCTTAGACTTTGTGCGTATTATTGATTCCATTTCATACATTACACTCTAGGTTAACCTTGTGATTTACAAAAGAATCACTGTTACTACCTTTTTGCCTGTGCTATCTACATCATTACTTCAGGTGAGTTTTACATAGCCCCTTTTTCACTGTTTTTACATTTTGGGGTGAAACATGATCACAACTTACAATGATTTACATAAACTACACAATACAAATCCACCTTACAATTTGTGTGCAATTTGAGCTTTATGTTTGAGTGCTAGGTGTGTTAACTACTTATTTGCAATTACATGTACAATCATTAACTAATCAAGCCGACGGTTAACAATGATAGATCTATTGAGTCTGACAAACCCACCCAGATTGGGGTGATTGTTACCAACAACACAATTTGCATGCTAGTTACAAAGGTTTGATTGTACTACTTGGTTACACAATAGTAACTCCCCATAAATGCCTTGTTAATCATGACTTGTATGGATTTGTTTACACACAATACATTGATACTATTTAGAGTCAAAACCTATGTATGCTCACCAACTATTTATAGTTGACCCCCTCATTTTATCATGTTTCAGGTACAAAAGTTTGAGTTGATCAAGTTGCTACACTTAGGTTGTGGACCTAGTTAATTGAAACAAATAGATACGTTATGAAATTCAAATATTCTTGTACTGTTGTATTGGAGGTTGTGAATGGAAATGTAACATTTTTAATATATCAAATTTTAGTCAACCGTGTGCTCATGAACAGTCTACATGTCCCGCCCCGACGTTTCCGCCGTCGGTTGGGGTGTGACATGTGGTGCATTTTAATAGTTACATATGTAACATTACAATGATATGTAACTAGCTTGTTACACATATGCAACTTAATAAAAAGTAAATACTCCACATGCGTTGGTACATGTTTTTATGTGAAAAACAAATCACATATGCAGCTTTTATGAAGTATATTTAACATATGTTTACAACAATTGAAACATGACTTTCATAAATAATAACATAAATTAAAAGAGGTTAGATTATAGTTACATATGTAACAATTGCATAACTTCAGGAAAGAAAAACAAATATGGAATGATAATTTATGTAGAAGAATTTTTTGAAATCTTGTTAGCTTTTTGAAGAGAATACGAGTTTTTTTTATTAATAATCCTTCTTCTAATAAAAAAACTACATTTTTATGCCACTTGTCACCTTCCTGTTCACTCTCAGCTTCTTCTTTTTCTTAATGATGGAACACGCGGATCCTTTTAATCCGAGTGACTTTTCATTCCTCCTAGACCCTAAACAGATCTCGCATCCCCTATTCTCGGAAGATAGCTTTTGCAAGTGTAAGCTGTAACATCCATGATTTTTGCATTTAATATTTCATTAATAACATTTTATTTCCATCCTGTACTTGGACTTTACAAGGTGTCACATCAATTATTATTTCAATGAGTTTAATCTCGTATGCATATTAAATATATTATTGTAGATATAAAAACTAATGGCTACAAAATCCTCTAAGTAAAACTGGTGCGGACTCCACAAGTTTTGCTGCTGACCAACAAGCTGATGCGGATAAGCTTGTTTGAAGCAACAATATGAGAACTTTGTCTGGAAGGAAGGTGAGTCTCTTCCTGTATTGTATAACATGTACACCTACCTTGTAGGAGAGCTACAGTGCTCAAAAGTGAAGCTGGAGAATGAAGACAATATCAAGAAGTTCATCAGGTCTCTGCAAAGCTACTGGACACTCTACACGGTGTTAATCAGAAGAACTGAAAATTTGAAGACTCTGCAGATGACTGAGCTGTTTGGCATGCTGAAGACCTATGAATTAGAAATGATTCAAGCCAAAGAAAGAAGCTCAAGTTACTCAACAGCTTCATCATCCACCACCACTTCCTCTGCACTTCACTCTGACCACTCAATTCCTAGCTCAAGCAACTACTACCCTCCCATTGTTACTCATCCCCAGACTCCAACTCCACAATCAAACAACTCACCATCTCTTCTTGAAGTCCCACCTCAAACATCAACTGCTGACTTTGACTGGAGCTTCCAGCATGAGGATCTTCCTGCCAATAATCAAGCTCTCATGGCAGACACATCAGAGATACTACTTCAGGTATATGAACATCTCTGTACTCAGGCTTGTATTGATATGGTTCTTGGATACAGAAAACATAACCGGAATCTCATAGACCAAAATGAAGAGTTTCACCAAATGAAATCTGAATTTAAAAAGGTTGAAGACAGTTACAAAGAAAAGATTAACTATTTAAAGAAAGAGATTTCATCATTGAAACATGAACACACAAATCTTGAAACTCAGATTGATGATCTATTGTTCAAATTAAAAGCTACCAGAGCAAAATTGGCAGAACAGAAAGTTCATGTTGAAAAATATGAATTTGCATCCAAAAAGCTGCAAAGACTTTTAGATGTTCAAGTTCATGAAAGAGTAAAGACTGGTATGGGGTACCATGCTGACTAGTACAAAACTGTTGCACCACTTGCTGATTATGTAACCATCCATGAACCAAGTTTCAATCTTTCCAATCTTGACCTGGCAAACCGAGATCTTGATCCTTCTATGCAAGAATGCACTACTTCATCTGAGTCTGAGTCCACATGCTCAGACTCCACTGAAACAAATGAAGCCCCATTACTTCCCACAAATGAAGTAATTCTCAAAACAACCAAATCTGACCCATGCACATCTGTCATTCCTTCAATACCAATACCTCAACCATCCAAACAAATCAAAATTAGCTATCCTCCAGAAGGAAGAAAACTAAATGTTGAAAAGGGACAGTCTTCAACCTCCACCAATTCCTAATCAAAATCCATCCAACCAAGGAAGGTGTTTGACATCTGTCATGAACCTAGAGAGAAAGCTAAATATGTTCAAAAGACATTGGAGGAAGCCACCTTTGATCAAAACAAAGCCCATCCCTGGAATTTCAAATACTTATTCAAGAAAAGGGACTATGTGTACCTTCAAAGGGATAAAATGGCTAAATCATGTTTTGTCTGTGGCAAATACAACCATGCTGTCAGCACCTGCTTCTACTACCTTCAGCAACAAAGAAACCTCAAGCAACATGCTTTTGAGAAGACAAACAAGAACAAAAAGGTAAGAAGCTTTGAAGCCAAGGCAACTCATTTAAGAAACTCTCTTTCCCCACCAAGGAAGCAGCTGCCAAAACCTCAACAATCTTGCATCATCTGTGGTGAATCAGACCACTTTGCTGTAAATTGTGAATTTAATCCCTTCAACCAGATCCTTCATCAAGTTCCTCCTAAACAGAAACCTATCCACAAAAGAACTACCTCTGAGAAACCCTCTGCTAGAAAGGTAAAGAAGGAGAAACATACACCTGTTGTTGAACCATCAGCAGCCAGCAAAAATGTTCTGATCATGTGAAGCCTAGGAAGCCAAAGGACAAGCCTTCAGCAGCAACCAAGTTTGCTGCTGCTCAAGTAAAACCATCAGCAGCAACAAATCTGCTGCTGATAAGCCAAAGTCCTCAGCAACAAAATTTGCTGCTGATCAAGCTAATCTATCAACATCCAAAGCAACATCAACTGCTGACAAAGCAAAGAAATCTGGAAAACCACCTCCTCAGCAATGGAAAGCCAAGATCCTAGCATCTATTCCTCAAAGCATCATCATAGGCTCCATTGAGTGCAGCACTCCACGATAAAAAAAATTAACATCAGGTACCACTTCATAAAAGATCAATGAGCAATATGCTGATTTGTTTACAAAACCTTTTGATGAAGCTAGATTTAGATATTTAGTTGAATCCATTGGTATGATGAACTTTGACTAAAATCTCTCTCTAAAAGTTGTTTTATAAATATGTTTGTCTTTTGTTGTAAATAAAAGTTATAAGTCAGCAGTAACCATTTTTGCTGCTGACATGTTTAATCTTCAGCAACAAAGAATTTGCCACTGACTGCTTTAAGTTATCAGCAGGAACAAGTTTCCTTCGGATAGCTTTAAGACAGTCAGTAGCAACATCTTTGCTGCGGATCATTGTGTCCATCAGTAGCAACTGAGTTTGCTGCTGACTGACATAACCATCCGCAGCAACCAAGTTTGCAACGGATAGGCTTAACCATCCGCAACAACCAAGTTTGTTGCTAATGGGTAAAAATAAGTCCAAATTAACTTTTACCCGCTGTAAAAAGTACTTTTAGTTTTTACCATGACTGCTTTAGTGTATTACAGCTGTAACAGTGAAAAGTGAATAAGGTTGTACTGTACAATAACTTTGCTTTTTCCCTCCTCTGCTGTTATAACACAAATCAAATTTCTCCATAATCTCTTCACATTCAATTACAACCTAACTCTCACCATTTTCTCTCAAGCATTCACAACATTCAAAGCCTTCCATACTTAACCACCTTTCAAAAACCTTCATCTTTCCCTCCAAACCCAACAACAATGGCAGAGGTCGACATAAACCAGCCCGATGACAAGTTCTCACCCTACCACAATCTCACCGCATACCTAGTAAAAGGAAAGAAGTCCGAGGGGTTCAATGACATGATCAATTTTCTCTATCGATCAAAGATATACTTTGCATTAACCGTTAACCCCACCATATACATCCCTCATATGGAGGATTTTTGGAATACCGCCGTCTACTCTACCGAACAGGGGATTCCCCAAATCCAAGCTAAGGTAGACGGCAAAGACATCATCGTCACCGAAGCTACCCTCAGAAAACATCTCAAGCTTCAGGACGAGGGGGCCGCCGTTTCATACTCAAGGGAAGAGTATATGAGGACCTTTGTATCCATAGGGTACACTGGAAATCAGAACGAATATACCATTGAAAAGGCGCTGATGGGGCCTCCGTGGATGTTTCTATGCCACACTCTTCTACAATGCATATCCCATAAGAGAAGTGGATGGCACCAAGTGAGCTCTGCACTTGCCTTTGCTGTTCATGGTATGGTCACTTGCCAAGGTTTTAACTTTGCACATCTCATCTTTGAAGGTTTGAGATATAACCTTCAAGAAGGTGCAAAGCAGAAATTCTATATGTACCCAAGGCTCTTGCAGTAGGTTTTCAACAATGAACTAAAAGATCTTTCAAAACCTGCAAGAATCTATCTTATGTTGGGTCATAAAAATAATATTTTTCAAAGCATGAGAACTGTTTGAAAAAGTTCTTAGGGGTCAATGTTCCATTGCTATCTACAATGATGAACATACAAAGTATACTGATCCCACACCCTCCACTTCAAATCCTGAACAACAAACTGCTTCCACTATTCAAACCCCATGCACAGGCACAAAAACTACTTACACCTGTTTTGGATGTTATCACCGCCCAACTGGAACACTGGGCCCAAGTTGCGCAAAATATATACCAGAAAAAGGAGCAAGAAGACTCCTTCTATTCTTGTCTCACATGCCCAATCCCAACCTAAAAGCCCTCATTCAGAATCCCAACATTCTGATGAAAATATCAAAAGGGATAGCCAAACCATTAGAGAGACTTCCTTGGAAGTTTCTCTATTAGGATCAGGATCACATCCCGGATCTATAGAACAACCTGCTGAGCACTGTCATTAATTTTCTTCTCTGAACTTAAGTGCAGAGGCACCTAGTCAAGATGATATACCTTCTCCAACTCTATTTCGGAGGTATTGATTGACTTGGCTGCTAATGTACCCAACCCAAGTTCATCACCTAAGAAGGTTCACCCTGGGAGTGATGATAGAGTGAATGTGGAAAGGGCTATCACTACTCCTGGTACATCATTTGACTAGGAGGACAGTGATAACATCACTAAGACCCTAACCACGGCAACTCACAGTGAGGATGTTTCTCTTGAAACACTCTTCACTGAGAGTAATCCCAGGTGCCAAGAAAATCAGGGTGATGGGGATGCAGAGGCTAGGCCTAAGGCCCCATCTAGTTCCAAGGATTCCACAACTTTGGATGAGGACAGTCTGAAACTTCAAAATTCGGAATTAACGGCCAGGGTGGCAATGCTAGAGGCTGAAGTGTCCAAACTACGGCACCAAGTCTCTATGCATGAAGCTCATCAATGCCCTCCAGTGACTACTCCCTCCCTTGTATTAGTGGGCACTCAAATAGATGAAACTCTATGCACTGATGCAACCAAAACGTGGGAGATAGTTACTACGGAAGATGATGCTGACAGCCTCGATGAATGGATACAAGAGCAGGCTGCTTTTCAAAGTTCTCTCTTCAAACCTGCTTTTGTTTAAATCCATGACTTTCCAGACTCAGTAGATGAAGAGGAAGATATCACTGAGGATTGGAAGTTAGTTGTCCGAGCTGTGGATGAGGTGTTGAAGAATGAAAGTCAAAATGAAGACGCACCTTTGTCATTCAGCATACTTCCTGCTGCTGCAAACATATCAAGACAGACCATTGCCCCTCAATTCACACCGACTGCAAATAAGCTAGAATTTGACTCCATTCTAGCTTGGGGGTATGATGGTCTATCTGAGAGATTCTGGATTGGATGGGAGTTTGGTGAAATAGAAGAGCTTAGTTGGAATACATTGAATCCACTTCAAGTTCTTGAACTGTACCTATCAAGCTGCATCAACACTTTCACAGATCTCTCAGCAGAACTTGCAATCGACAGGTTCTATGTCTTGATGGAGGATAATCTGTCATGGTTTGAAAGGTTTCTAGAAGAAGCAAACAGGGTGGCCTATCCTGAACACCATGCAGAATCTTTAACAACATCAGAACAAAGACTAGCTCCAAGATTTAACTTGATAAGGAGCAGTGCTTTAACAGAAGAACAAGTTCTGTGTTGGAGAAGATTCTTCTACAATGAAATGGTCAGGGGCCTGGAAGTGCAAGGATGGTCAAGCACTGGGTCCTTTGGATTTCAGTTCTTCTTATGTGATGAATCATCTTTCAAAATCAACAACATTCAAGAGATCCTGCTCCTCAATCCAGACTTCCTACACAAGGTCTTTGAGCTCAGAACAAACATCTGCAACATCAACTCCTTAGAAAGTCAAGTAATGATCAAGATTATCAAAGCTTTTCTTGAAAAGGAGGGATGGCCTGTAATAGATGACTCTGATTCAGATTTATCCCTTCCCACCTCACCAACTGTCATACTGAATGCAGCAGAAGGGTCAAGAAAAGTGGCTGCTCAGAATGTCAAAGAGGCCTTTAAAGCCATATATGGGAATGAATGGGAAAAGGAAGAGAGTGAAGCATTCCTTTCCTCTAAGTCTATTCCTCAGCCTGCTAATGAAGCTGAAGCTGAGATCCCAACAGCATCTCTTACATCTGCTGTTGTGATCCATGAAGCTGAAGCAGAGGCATCCAACAAAGACAAGGGGAAGTGCATCATGATAGAAGAAGAAGAAGAAGAAAGGTTAAAGAAAGAGAATAAGAAAGAGAGAAGAGAAGAAGGGAAAGAGAAGAAGAGGAGATGACAGAGTTTAAAAAGATTCAAGAAAGAAAAGCTGCCATTCTCCTCAGGGAACAACAAATCTAGTTGCATGCTAGGCAACTGGATGCTCTGAAAGTTAAAGTTCCTGCAGCTACAAAATTACTAGAAGATGAAGCTCTAGCTCTTCAGCTGAAGGAACAACTCAATAAAGAAGAAGAAGAGAGAGAAAAGAAAAGAAGAGGCTAAGTTCAGGATAAATGACTCTGAATTATCCAAAGAAATGAAAGAGGAGTGGATAGAAGCTCTGATTTCTCAAGGTGAGGATGCAGACTACCTTGAGAAATTGTCAAATAAAGAAATCTATAGAGCTTTCATGGGTCAGCAAGGTCAACTGGAAAATTAGAAAAGGGCTGAAGAAGAATAAAAAGCCAAACAAAAAACCAAGAAGACCATTGCTTTTAACATTAGGACCCATGAAGAAAGGAAGGTCATGATGGACTTCCTAAAGGCTAGAGGAGAAAGTGGAAAGAGGCTAGGTCCCATGAGCTTCATAAACCTGCAAGCCTTATATGTCAAAGTCAAGAAGGAAGAGGAAGAAAGATTGGGGAAGACAGGCTTAAAGAAAAGGGTAAACACTCAAACAAATGAAAGAAAACAAAAGAAACCCAAGCCTACTCCCTCATCCACTCCTTCCTCTATCCAACAACCTTCCACTCTCCCTCCTAGACCTCCCTCCTCTCCACCAAAAGAGTCCAAATCCTCACACCCAGCTCCTCCTCATCAACAACCTCCCAAGAAGAAAACCAAACCTACTACCACACCAGAAGATTCAAGAGAAATTGTTATCTGGTTCTACAGCAATCAAGATCAATGGTTTGAGGTTTTCAGGGGAAGGGCAGAAGTAAAAAAGATCAATCTACAAATCTGTTGATGAGGTGATCCAGCTCCTAGATTCTGACCTTAGAAGAATGATGGAGCTGGGTGAAGCTCATGAGCCTGAGAATGAAGGTGGAAGGCATCTGTTGCTAGTGATCAAACATCACTTCAATCCTAGAAAAGATGTAATCCTAGATGCTAAACCTCTCCAATACCACTTTCCATTCATCAGTTGGTCCTGCAATGCTGCTCCGGATGAGTACACTTTGATAGATGTTAGAGGACAGAAGATGAGATGTTCAAGCAAGGCCATCTTCAGTATGCCAAGCAAAGACATCAATACTCTATCTGAGCTTCCTCTTGACAATCCTAGCAAGGACCCTAGAGGCTATAAGGTTGCAAGGATAGTTGCCAACATGCAAAAGCTTCAACAACAGAAGCAGTAAAAGAGTTTTGGTAGCATCAGTCTAGTGGGAGTTTATAGATATAAAGACTGATGGCTACAAAATTCTCTAAGTACAACTGCTGCGGACTCCACAAGTTTTGCTGCTGACCAACAAGCTGCTGCGGATAAGCTTGTTTGCTGTGGATAGTTGTTCTCCTGCTGATGAACAACTCTGCTGCGGACAGCCTTATCTGCTGAAGACCAGAGTTGCTGCGGATAGTCTTCTCAGCAGCATTAAACACTTGATGCTGCTGATAAGCAAATCATTAGGAGCTTTGGATAGTTAAGTCTTGCTGCGGACCATCAACAATGCTGCTGATAGCCATATCCAATGAAGATCAATCGTTGCTACTGACTGGCATAGCAAAAGCAATTTTACCACTAACAACTTTCTGCTGCAACTCTGACACATCCCATGCAGAAAGAATGTTACTAGTGCAGACAATAAAAGACAACAACGCTCTCCTTCCAAGTATCCAAGCAATGATGCCTAAGAAGACATTTGAGTAAAGTTAACCATTGTAGTATTTATTGTCTTAACGTGTAGTATAGCTTCTAGTATACAAGATCAACGGCTTGTGTTCGATCTGATCCTTAGAATCAAGGGTCTGTCTTGATTCTAAGTTACTATATAAGTACTGTATTCGTTCATTGTACAAATGTGCTTTCTTAGAGTTTTCTCTGTAATCTTGTAACCATTGAAGCTTAATACAAATTGCATTTATCAATATTCTTCGTGTTTACTTGTTTACATTGCTTAGTTGTGATTGTTTCGCCAATCTCAACTAGAATAGAACCATCTTGTATTCACTAGCTTTTTGAAGAGAATACGAGTTTTTTTATTAAAAATCCTTCTTCTAATAAAAAAAACTACATTTTTATGCCACTTGTCACCTTCCTGTTCAATCTCAGCTTTTTCTTTTTTCCGCATATACCCATTAACCTGAAATGATGGAACACGCGGATCCTTTTAACCCGAGTGACTTTTCATTCCTCCTAAACCCTAAACAGATCTCGCATCCCCTGTTCTTGGAAAATAGCTTTTGCAAGTGTAAGATGAAATATCCATGATTTTTGCATGTAATATTTCCTTAATAACATTTTATTTCCACCCTGTACTTGGACTTTACAAGGTGTCACATCAATTATTATTTCAATAAGTTTAATCTCGTATGCATATTAAATACTATATATATATATATAAATACATATACATAATTATTTGGTTATATTAAACAAATCAATTATACGACTTTTAGTTTTATAAAAATGGAGTTATTCTATATAAACTAATTAGAATCAAATAAATAATGTTTAGGTCTTTTTACAAATTTATTAAAACTATTTCTAAAATACTAAATTATCTTTTAAAATGAGTCTTGAAACACACCAATTTTGTTTGAACCCCAACTAAACCCCCTCAAATCTTTTGAACCCGCTCTAGTTGCATTAAACCTTCACTTGAAACCCCTTTTTCCCCAATGCTTGAACCCTGGAACTAAATTGAACTTCAATTTTGACTTGCAAACGTCAAACCCATTCAATCCTCCATCAATCCCTATAATTAAGGGAATTAAATCATCCAAATCAATTCCTAAACCGATTATGAGTGTATGACAACTCGAAATTGTAACAATTGATTGAGGATTCGCGTTTTTGTACCCATTTAGTCCGTTACAATCGGGATTAAAAAACCCGTGAATTATGCTCAAAAACCCGTAAAACTCATTGAATAAATAGCTGTAACACATGTTTAATCGACCCATATAATTCCACTAACATCTTACACCTTGACACCAGCCTCGAACTCGTTCTTTTTCCCCTCCCAGTTTCGCGATCGGCACAGGGTGTGAGCCTCTTGGGTTAGCGACGAATCAAGTCGGATTTCAAGTATTTAATCTACCTCCCTACTCGTTTTTACACATTGTTGCAAAGCCCTCTCACCCGGCTTTCAATCCGTGCTTGATTTTTCTGATATGGGGGTTAGGGTTTGCTTTAATGGATTGGGGGGGAAGAAGGGTTGTGCGATGTTTGGGTTATAACGATTGCCATCGGAATGTTTAAACAAAAAACAGGTTTAGTCTGATGGTAACACTCTTTTACAGCAAAGGTCAGGTCACAGGTTCTAATCCTGTAGACTCCCTTTTTCTTTTTTTTTCTTTTCCCTTGCCGTTTGATCCTTTTAATATAACACACACACCCAAGTATATATATATATATATATATATATATATATATATATATATATATATATATTCATAAACTATTATGGTTAAGTTTTGGTTAATAAACAAAATCTTTATAAATTCACAAGGGTTATATTTAACATCTTTGATAAATAAAAAGTATTTATATATACATATGTAAATTGATGTAGTGCAAAGCACACATCTTTATTCCATAGTTTTTGTGTCGTTTTAATTAGTTTTATGTTTTCTTTGAGTCGTTTTTGTATAAGTTTGAGTCTTTGTTATGTTCTCATGTGCTTACGATGAATAAAAGTGAATATACGAAGAAACCGAGTGTTGATGCATGTTTTGTGACAGGCACTCTGGATCGGGCTAAAGCTTTTGTTATTATTTATTTCAGTCTTGTATGTATTCAATACTTGTTGTATTTTGTTTATCGAGTTGTAATATGTCATGTTTATATCTGAACTTGTACTATTTTGATATTGTACTAAACAAATACGCAAGGATATGTTCCTGCGTATTTGTCATGTACAATGGTCGTACGTTCTTAGGCAAGTATGCATGAAGGATGGTCATGCGTACTTGCTAAGTACGCATGGACCAATTCTATAAATAGCATAGTTTATTTTATTTTCTACGCAGATGCAATTCCACACACAAGTACGCACAGATCAGTTTTGTATCAGTCCAGAAGTCTTTCCATCTGTAACTGTACTTGTTTGAAACACTATGATATCAATAGACCGTGTATTTATTAGTACATCCTTGTGTTGATTGTCATATCTTCATTCTTACATTGTTCCACCTAGTAACGGGCATTCCGCACCTGTTTACTAGGCTACATTCTAACACGTTTTCGATCCAACACACCCACCCATTGGGACCTACAAGTGGTATCAGAGCCTATGCTCTTATTTTTGAGTGTTGTGAGTATGTCAGGAACACTTGTCATCCATATGTGTTTCTGATTACATCTGCATTGGACGTTCTTTGAGTCTTGTTTTCCTACACTTGTTCATCTTGAAAAGAATCCCATTTCCATTGTTGTGTTGTTCTTGTTTTGGTATTCTAGTCATCATTCTCTGTTTTGAGTCTCATATCTAATCACTTGTTCAAACCACATTGTTCATACCTTACAACTTAGTCAGATCACTTTTTTGATCAGGACAAGTGGATACTTTTGTCAAAACCCATCTTTCTGTCCCATGCGTACTTGTCACAATTCCTACAATTCTTGCGTACTTATTGTTATGCGCACTTGTTATTCTTGCATACTTAAGACCATGCGTTCTTATTAAGTTCCCGCGTACTTAAACCCCGCGTACTTGAGACCTTGTATACTTGTATCCTTGTCAAAAGTTCTTTGCATACTTGTCATCCTTAGTGATTATCATCCTACACATTTGCCTCCTGTGTACTTAGTCTCTTGTATTTGACATTCCTACGTAGTTATCATTCTTGCATACTTAAAATCTTGCGCACTTATAAGTACACAAGAACACTTTTGGTTCATACGTACTTATAATCAAATACCCAAATTTGAACTTCTGATTACTGAGTCTTATACAATGGCGAATCTAAAATATCAGTAGCCTGTTGAATTATGACAACGAAATAGGCACTCCTCAGAAACCCCCAAAGTTAATAAATGTGAATGACTATTCCAACTAGAAAGCTACATTTGAGGAATATGTTTCATACACAGATTCAAACATGTGGATACCTATTTTAGAAGGTTATAAACATCCAACCCATGAATTCCTTGGTGAAACCAAACCCAAACCAATCTATAGACTTGATGCTGAAGAAAAGAAAGCATACGATCTAGAAAAGAAGGCACATGGTTCTTTAACCATGGCACTAACCCGAGACATATTTCACAGCTTCAGAGGGTATGATTCCTCTAAAGACTTGTGGAAGGCTTTGGAAAAACGGTTTGAGGGTAACAGTGATGTTAAGAAAAGTAAAAGGGAATTGTTAAGAAAATAATATGAATGTTTCATATATTTTGAACATGAATCCATTGATGAACTTATCTCTAGATTCTATCATCTTCAGAATGAAATTAAGTCTTATGAATTAAAATATCCAGATGATGAACTAGTTGAAAAATTCCTTGATGCATTACCCCCAAGTTTGACATGTACACAACCCTTTTTAAGAGAAAACTCAAAATTTTTTGAAATGGCCATTGATGAGGCAATAGGTAAAATCCAAGCACATGACATGAATTTAAGAAAGAAAGAAATAACTAGCAGACTGTTAGTGTAAGAACCGTCAATGTACTTTGGAGCCTCTTCCATATCAAAAACCACAGGACCGGGTATTGCTTTGTTCTCAGGGAATCCTCCACAAGAAGAAAGAAATGGCTGCAATAGTCATACCTGTTTTGCTGCCACAAGTTCAAATTCACACCAACCAAGAAGTCCAACATCTACATCGACACTTGCTTTTGCAAAGATTGCAGAAGATCATGTAACATTGTTTTCATCATGCATGTTGGCATATGAAAACTTCATTGGTGGCAAACTAACTGATCCAGAAATAATTGAAGAAGATTTCAATCAGGTGGATCTAGATGACATGAAAGATATGGATATTCAGTGGAATATGACCATAATCTTGAGAAGGGCTAAACGGTTTCTAAATAGAACCGACAGAAAGTTTATCGGTGCTCATTCTAATGCTAAAATTGGTTCTGATAAATCAAAGGCTAAGTGTTACAAATGCCTAAATTTTGGACACTTTGCATGAGTGTCAGAAAGACAAGGCACCAGCCTCTAGTTTCACTCAAACAAGCTCAGGAAGCAACCAGAATTACAACAATCAATGCTTCAGCAACAACCGCAGTCAAAATCAAGGAGCTTCATCTAATGCACTGGTAGCTCAACAAGACGACAATTATGACTAGGGTGTTCATCTTGAAGATGCCATTATTGCACACACTCAGATGGGTTTGATGGCAGAAATCATAGAAATAATCAAAGCTGAAGAAAAGGAAACAGTTGCTGCTGCCAATCAACAAGGATCAGCATTTGCTTTGATGGCTATTGGAGAAGCATCTAGTTAATCAACCGAGGTAGATTCTAATTCTTTTATTGTTATTCCCTGTAATAATTGTTTAAAATTAAAAGGTGAAAATGATAAAATTCAGGATCAACTCGAACCTCTACGTAGTGCAGCTCTAAACTATAAAGAAAATGAAAAACATTTAAAAGAGTCTATTGAAAATCTCAGAAAAGACAAACATGATTATTCAATAAAAATAAGTGAACAACAATTTCATTTAGATGTTGCCTACAAAGAGTTAGAGAAAAAGAATGTTGAAATAGCCAAACATTAGAATAAAATTCTAAAGTTAAGTGAAAAAATTGAGAAATTGAGAAATTCTCGTTTTGTGGTGGAACACTATGAATCGGTTGTACGACAAGTAAATGACATAGGTTTAGGTACTAATGCCATTCCACCACCAGTTAACGGGACATTTTTCAATGAGCCAATAGACATTGATCTATCCTTTCTTGATGAATCTTCAAGTAAGGATAACTCATCTTCAGATGAAGAGTTTTATTCTGATGAATGTTCAGAAAACAACAAAGTCGATGGTGTTGTTTCAGAAGAAATGTTTAATGAACCTAAAATCAACAAAAAACATTGTCAACAATCGGGACAATTGTATTTTAACTGAACCGGATGTAATTGAATCAAATGATAAATTGAAAAAGACGCTTTATGGGGATTTCAAAACCAAAAAGCAAGTAAAAAAGGAGACATTTTCTAACAAACTTGGAAAGAATTTTCAAGAAAACATTGATAAGCACTATACTCCTAAAATTCAATTAACATCTGGTAAAACTTCACATGTGGTTCATCAAACTAATTCGAACATTTATCAAAATAAACCTTCTACATCCAAAACCAGTGAGTCCTACAGGAGACCTTTCAAAGAAAGAAGAAATTGTTTTCATTGTGGAACGTTTGGACATATTCTGATGAATTGTCCTTATAAGAATCAAGAGAAACGGCCCGCTGTTCCAAAACAGGCAGTATTTGTAGGTCTCCGAGTGTCTAGGATCGTTACGTGTTGGTGTGTGACTAGTCGGACCGGATGCGGAATACCCGTGACCAGGTGGAAAATCAAGTAACACAAAGTAAACCGACAGCGAAGACACTTTCAAACTTCGTCTATTGTAAAACATGTAGGTTACAGAGATGTTACAAATGAGTGCGTACATAACTTCTGTCACCACAATCTATTTATACTAGACCTGATCTTTGTGCACTTAACAAGTGCACAGGGCAAATTGTTCTTGCGTACTTAACAAGTACGCAGAGTATTCATGCGTACTTGCTAAGTACGCAGGTAGTAATTCCTGCGTACATACTAAGTGCGCAAAACACTTAGAGAAAATAGACAACTAGTACAAACATTAGTAATTACAACTCGATTACTAATAAATACAGACACTAACATACAAAGACTAATACATACAAGACAAGTACAAATGCTAAGACAATATCCAGAGTATTTGTCATACAAAAGTGCTTCAACAAACTCCCCCTTGACAACAGCTCTGGATTGTCTTCGGTCTTCACTGCTCCCCAGCTTTAACTTCCATCTTCCTCTTGTAGTCAAGGTAGAACTTGACCACCTTGTCGTATTTAGAAGCAAGGAACTTTGTCCACTCGTCCGTGTACATGCAGTACTTGTCAGCTAGCGCCTCCAGGTCTTTCACAGACAAGTTTATGAAGCAGACTTCATCAAAAACTCTAATCAGTTCCTTTGGCACTAAACTTCCACTCTCGGACCACACCTTTCTAATCACCACTGCCTCACCCGATTTAGGATCTACGTACCAGTACCATATGTTACCGAGGATATCCTGAGATAACTTGCTCAGGGGAATCTTGGTTTCACACAGCACTGGCTTGTATACCAGTTTCTTTAAGCTTTTATGAGTCACGGGATGTCTAACATTCTTGTCCCTAACTCGCTTAGGCACTTGAGGCTTAAACATTTCGAACTTCCTAGATCTTACCACTCGCAGTATAACCTGCCACAAACCCATCGCTACTGCATGATTTGAGTGACCCAACAGCTCTCGGTTTGCTAGGTTCACAAGGTTGTCCTTTGGCAAGGAGCTGAAAGCTTCACTGGTTGTTTTCAAGTATTGAACCCCCCCAGCTCGCTTAATTGCAAACAACTTCTTGTCATCCTTGAACCTCACAGCTAAGATCATACATGTCGCTCCATGTTTGTCTATGATTGATGTCAGTCGGATCCTTTGATGAACTTGTAGGCGTATGTTTGTTTTTCTACACCTCTGAATCCACAGGTGTAGGGTTGGTAGGAGAGGCTTCAGTCGACGCCACAACAGTACTTACAGGCTCGACTGAACTTGTGTCAAAATTACTTTCAAAGAATGGTGCTTAGAAAATCTCTCCATCCTCAAACTCATATTCTCTTTCCCCGTCACCCTTGTGAACTACAATCACAACATCCTCATCCTCTTCATCCCATTCTTCACCAGACTCGATCTCTCCCTCTTCCATATTGCAGAGAGCATCGATCTGTGCTTCTTTGGAATAGTCTGGCTCTAATAATAGGATCACATCATCCGACACGTCGTCAGATAGATCTTTCAATACGTCAGCCACAGACTTTCCTTTATCATGACCCGAAGCATCACCTCCACCTTCACTCCGAGTAGACTCCCCCTCAGCCATAGGCACGGCAGAAATGGGAACAATCGCCAAAGCCGACGATTGTTGCTCACTTCTATTCGGTCCGGCTTCAGGATCCTTGTCCTGATCATCACCCTTAGTTAAATCAACTAAGTGACAAGCCTCTTCACTGCTAGGCTTAGGTGGTTGCTTCTCCAACAATTCTTTCAATCTCTACCTCTGAGTAGCAAGCATCTTGGCCATGTCACATACCAGTTTAACCATAGTATCATGCTCCTTACGCTGCTTTTCATCAACCGCTTGCTGTTTCTTCAAAGCGGCTACTTCATCAATCAGTGAGTTTGTCTGGCCCTGTTGCTTATCAGATTCATCACGTGATTTTCGTACCATTTAAAGTAATCCAGCGACTTGAGTCTCTAGAGTAGTGATCCTGGCATCTCTAGGATCAGGACCCCTAGACGACGATGCTTCGGCTTGATGAGTAGGGAAGGTGAAGATTTCATCAAAATCAAATCCAAGAGTAAAATCCAACTCAGGAAATGGTTCACTGATGTGTTGGAGAGTGGTTGTGGGGATTGAGGTAGGGATGGTGGTTGTTTGGATGGAGATAGACTCGGTTATAATTGGAATCGTTACCGCCACCTGGACAGAATGTATAGGGAGGGTTACTATCACAGGAACCTCCTCTTTGATAGTAGTTGTAGCCTCAACAGATGTTACCAATGGCCTCCTCCTCTGTCGTCGATAAACCTGCTGTGAAGGTGAAGTAGTAGTCGATTCAGTGCTCGCAGCTGCCACTGTTACCTGCCTCTAAGCACTTACTTCTACCTCACGAAGAATAGGTTGATGTTGCCTATCCCCCCGACGCTTGTTGATACTTTCCCGTCTGCGTCTCTATATAGCAGCATCCGAATCAGAATCGGGCTCATATTCACTGCTAGTCTCTTGTCTCTTTCTCTTGGAAGATGACTCGGGAAGGGTCACCTTCGTCAATCTCCTTGGGTGTGCCTGTGATGGTGCATCATCAGAATTAGATGAATCTGACTCGGTCGCTTCCGAGTCTGGTTCTTCAGCACCCCCACTTCCCTGTTCTTCTTCTCCTCCTTATTCAGACACATCATCCTCTGATTCAACTGCCTCTTCTTTCAGTTGTTCATTACTATGTTCACTGAGTTTAGGCTCAGACTCTGCACTATACCATCTCCAATCTATAGGCGCCACGTACGCTTTATTGATCAGGTGGCCAAAGAGTGGAGTATGCTCGGGGGTAGGTTCTACACTACCTGGCGTTAAGAACTGTGAGAAAACTCTCTTGGCCACCCGCTTAACTTGCAGTCTCTCCCCAATAGCAGGTATATTAGGCAACGCATCATTTATCAAGAGTTGCATAAATCTGGGGTATAACAAGAACATATGCCTCTCCGCTGTGTTAATCTGATCATTGATAGCCTTGTAGATGTAGCGTGAGAAGTTGTAGCCCTTGTTGAGAGACAGCCCAACCATAGCGGCTGCTAGATCATGACCCATGGTATCCTTCCCTGCCTTCCTGGAAGACATGCACACGATCATAATGTGAGCAAAGTACCTCCACTGATCTAGCACCCTCATCTTCTTATAGGATGAATAACCCCACACACCGACGTATCCCATACGTTGTCTCCAACATCCATCCACAAAGTAATCAGGATAAGAGACTGTGTCAGTTGCAAGATCTCTGAACTGTAAGACCCGCCTGATGGTGTCCTCAGAAATAGCAATATCATGACCTGCAACAGTAGCCCGAATGACATTGGGGTGACTGTGCAGCCATGTTCTGCAGTATCCCAGAACTGCTCCAAGTACGGTCTTGATACGACAGGTTCTGCTGAAATAGCATAGCTTATCCTTGAGCGGTTCAAGAAACCACTGGCCTCCCGGTACTCAAGTGCAGCACCCTTCCATTCTGGTTCAGTAAGTGCAAGCAGATTAAACTCACTTGTAAATGCACGAGCCATCACTCCAAAACAAATAGTAAACACAATAAAAACAAGAAGAATCATTGGAAATGAATACACATGACCAAGTATAGCACAATCACATTTAACAGACATCCAGACTTAGAAAAATTTCAGATTGGCTCTTCCTACGTACTTGTTAAGTACGCAGGGTTTATGCCTTGCGTACTTAGCAAGTACGCATGACTTATGTCTTGCGTACTTGTTAAGTGCGCAGGCTTAACACTTAGGCTCATTTTGAAAATCCAAAATCAGATAATGTGAATCTTTGATGGTAATGTTGGTGAGCAGTGAGTCGAAAAACATGTTAATGACCACTAGAACCAAAACCAACACCAAAAATGTGCTAAAACCCGGTCATTTTGACCTAACACTTGACCGACGCGAACCCACGGTCACACACAAGGTCAAAACCAAAATCAACAATTATTATTAACTATTAAGTGATGATCAAGCTTCGACTAATGATTTTAAACATATTTTAGGTCATAATGCTGGTCAGAAACAACCTAAAATTATCAAAAATCGAAGTTCAAAACCCTAGCTCTTCAAGTTCAGAAATTGGTCCATAACTCATGGTTTAACGGATGAAATGGTCCTAGATTCTCACCAAATTATAGTTAGATGATGTTGAAACTAAGATCGGGATGAAAAATCGTTTAGGAACACACCAAGTTTTGAGTGAAAATCAAACAGGGAGTATCAACAGTGTTAAGTTCGTTTGAATGAGATGAACCGAGGAAAAGTTCTAACACCTGTTTATATACCCAGCCCACAACAGTCTTGCATACTTGTTAAGTGCGCAAGACTTAACTCCTGTGTACTTACTAAGTACACATGACTTAAGTCTTGCGTACTTAGTAAGTACGGAGGGTTTAACCCTTGCGCACTTGTTACGTACGCAGAGAGTTATGTGAAGTAAATTTTCAACTCAAATTATGAATAAGTCAAAGTCAAATAACGAACCTGATAAGCACATTTAATCAAGAGGATTCAAAGTCAATTCACGAAGGTTAAACACAAATATTTTTTGTTTTTCTGATTGGAATTTGAACGATACACAAACTTAAAATCTTTTTGATATTTTCTAAATAAAGATATACACATATTCTCACACAAGCTATTTTTGTTCAACGACACAAGCAGAGGATCATATCAGGCTAAACTATAGCAAAAACGATACAAGATAAACATTAAAGAATATGGGATCATGTCTTGGATTATAATTTATTCATACGTAATAAGCACATAAACAAGTAATTCAAGTTGGCAATATTATAAGATTTGAAACCATAAGCATCTTAGTATCATGTTCTTGTGTGTTAAGGTAAGAGTTATTAATATACAACATGTGCCCCACAGTTATGCTATGAACTTACTTTGCACTGATCTCAAGGCATCTAAGATTTTCCCAATGATTTTCTAAATTTCCAGAATGAGGCTACATCAATTAGCACAGGAAAATTTAAACAAAATCCATAAGGATTATCAGGAATCATAAGATTCAGAATCGAGTGATTCATTTGTCTTAGTTTCATGTGATTTCTTCAGTGAATATCAGTATGATGATTCAGGATAATGAATATGGTGTTTGAGGATTTAGGTAAGGGGATCCAACTTTTATCTGGATTTGAATTCAATGAATCAGGAGTGATTCAAGGGTGAAAATATGCTCAACGGTTAATGTTAAGACATATCTTGATTCAATCTCTCATTACATACTTGTGAGTATGGGCAGTGAGATGAACAGCGTTAATTGTGCTAACGACCTAACCTGAAACTGGTCTCAGAAGAAAATAATTGCCAAAATCTAACATCATGTATATGATAGTGATCTTTTGCATTCGTTTACGCACACAACTAGCAAACATGGGTTCAAATCACAGTTGTAATATTGAATTACTTTCCACACTACTAATGATTCAAAGACGCTTACAGCCTACTGACAATTCAAATTACTTGTAAATAAGCAGATTAAAAACACAACAATTTAAACAATAAATAAGCATGATGCAATCATTTCCCATATGTGCAATCTAAGACGTTTAGATCATTTCTGATATACTATCATTTCATCTTTTCTCAAGAGAACTTTGAAAATTTTCAGGTTTTCTATTTTTTTTTTTGGATTTTTGTAAAATATTTGAAAATTAAAAGAACTATACAGAAAACCTTCAAAAAATTTTTTAACTTTCATGAATTGAATTGATTTAAGAAAAACAAGTTTTTACTTCGGATTGAACATTCCTATCATGTTGACAAGATGTTCAAAACGTGTTCGATCAAACGCCTTAGTGAAAAGGTCAGCAAAGTTGTCATCCGTGTGAACCTTTACAAGTTCAATGAGATGCTTTTCAGCACAATCACGGATGAAATGATGGCGAATTTCAATATGTTTAGTTTTGGAATGTTTCACCGGGTTGTTTGTGATGGACATGGTGGCATTGTTGTCAATGAACAGTGGAGTTCCAGTGAAGTTTAAGCCGTAGTCTCTCAATTGCTGCTGAATCCACAATATCTGAGAACAACCGCTCGTTGCAGTAATGTACTCTGCTTCACATGTTGAGACAGATACCGTTGACTGCTTCATGCACTTCCAGGAAACCAGTCTGTCTCCCAAGAATTGACATCCACCTAAAGTTGATTTTCTATTAACGTTACAACCGCCATAGTCTGAATCAGTATAGGCTTTGAGGTCAAATGACTGCTGCTTTGAGTACCAAAGACCCAATCGGGGTTTCCCTTTTAAGTATCTGAATATCCTGTTGACAGCTATCATATGAGACTCCTTCAGTTGTTACTGAAACCTTGAGCACAAACATATATAAAAAATTATGTCAGGCCTTGAAGCTGTGAGATACATGAGAGAACTGATCATCCAATGGTACAATTTACAATCCACATCCTTTCCATCACTGTCTAGATGCAAACCGTGATTGACAGGGATAGGTGTTCCATAAGTATTGCTATCATTCATTTTGTATTTCAACAAAATGTCTTGCACATAGTTAGTTTGATATAGATAGATGCCATCCTCTCTTTGACTAACTTGCAGACCTAGGAAGAATGACAATTCACCCATGTTGCTCATCTTAAACTTGGACTTCATCACCTGTTCGAATTCCCTACACATCTCTTCATTTGTAGACCCAAAGATAATGTCGTCGACATACACTTGTACGAGTAGAATATCACCTCCTGCTTTTTGAATGAAGAGGTTCGAGTCAATCTGTCCACGATCAAAACCATTTGATAGTAGATGTTTTAATAACATCTCATACCATGCCCGAGGTGCTTGATGAAGACCATAAAGTGCTTTGTCGAGCTTATACACTTTATTGATATTATGCGGATCTTCAAAGCCGGTAGGTTGAGTGACATAGACCTCTTCATGAAATTTTCCATACAGAAAAGCACTCTTCACATCAAGTTGATAGACCTTGAAGCCGACATAGGAGGCATAAGCTAGAAATAGTCGATTGGCCTCAAGTCTAGCAACTGGGGCATATACTTCAGTGTAATCCAGGCCCTCTTGTTGATAAAATCTTTGAACAACCAAGCTTGCTTTATTCTTCACTATGACATGACGATCATCCGTTTTGCACTTGAACACCCATCTGGTTCCAATTGGTTGTACGCCTCTTGGCAAGTTAACTAAATCCCACACATGCAACTTTTGGAATTGGGACAGTTCATCTTGCATCGCCTCAATCCAGCAGTTGTCAGCGAGAGCCTCCTTCATATTCTTCGGCTCCAACTGGGATACGAATGCAGCATGCAAACATGTTTCCATGATACCAATGTCAAGTATCTCAGCGTACAAACTAGTGTTCTCAACAATGGTTCTATGACGAGTCTGAACATCGGCATGAGGATCACCAATAATGTTGTCAATTGGATGATTCTTATGCACTCTCGTCTCTGGTGTGAGCGGTTCCTGGATATTTGTGTCTAGATTCGTGATCAACTCCCCCATATCATGTGATCTAGAAGACGATGATTCATTGTTGATTGGATCAACTGGAGCTTCATTTCCTTCACGAGTTTTAGGATTAGCTAGAGCGTCATCTCCATCAACATGGACAACTTCAACATCATCACTGTCATGAGTTCCAGATGCAAATGCAATATTGGAATCGGGAGTTACAATGGGCACCATGGCACGAGTGGAGAAATTTGAATCATCACCGCCATTAAAGAAGTCATACACATTTACGGCATCATCTGCAGACAAATCAGGAAGGTTGAAAGACTTGAATAGCGCATCATAATCAAAACCCCAAGCTGGACCAGTTGGTTCTGGTGGAATGCTGTGTTTACTGCAATCCACTTCGAACCATTCCTCGACAGTACGAGTTCTTATATTGTACACTCTCTTGCATGGAGAATTAGCAACATATCCTAAGAAAATGCCTCCCACTGCTTTTGCATGAAATTTAGATTTTCGATCCTTGTATTGTAGCAATAAGGAACAGGGACTACCAAAAGGAAATAGGTAGTCAAGATTGGGAGGTCGATTAATGATCAACTCATAGCAGGTCTTGTTGTGCCTCTTCACAACCATAACTCTGTTCAAAACGTGACAAGCTGTATATACTGCTTCTGCCTAAAAAGTTACAGGAAGCATTGCATCTGACAGCATTGTCCTTGCAGTCTCGATCAAGTTCTGTTCTTCTTTTCTGCAACTCCGTTCTGCTGAGGTGTGTATGGGGCACTAAATTCGTGACGGATACCCTTCTTGAGACAGAAAAGCTCCATCAAATTATTCTTGAATTCAGTTTCGTTATCACTCCTTATTCTTCTAACCTTTAACTTGTAAAGAGATTCCAAGCTCAGGATCAGGTATTGAAGAATGTTAGTAGTCTCGTCCTTTGTACCTAAAAAATGCACCCAAGAAAAACGTGAGAAGTCATCAGTTACAAATAGACAGTAAGACTTACCTCCAATACTGCTGATACTTATGGGGCCAAACAGATCCATATGTAATAGCTCCAAAGGGGTATCTAAACAGTTTTGTAGCTTGGTCTTGTGAGACTTCCGTTGTTGTTTACAAGGCATACAGTCATCTGCAACGGCAAATCTCAGCTTAGGAACACCGGTTACCAAACCGTTTCAGACAAGATGATTCATTTTTCGATAAGAAATGTGTCCGAGTTTCCTATGCCACAAGATTGAGTCAAGTTCTGTCTCTTTGGTAAGCAAACAAGTAGCAACTGGTGAGGTGGTTGTCACCACGCTCATATCGATCTGATAAGTGTCGTTTGTCCTTGGTGCTCGCATCAGAATCCAGTCTTCAGGATCTTCAAAACCAGGTTTGAGAATCCTGCATTCTGTCTTGTCAAACATAACTGAGTACTCCTTGTCGCACATCTGGGAGACACTCAACAGGTTATGCTACAGCTGCTCGCAGTAGTTGACGTTGTCGAAGCTAACACATCCATTCGAAACCACGCCTTGACACGTGATACTATCGCCTTTCTCTCCTGCAAAGGCCACATAGCCGCCTCTGAATGGTTTGACATCTTGAAGCAGAGCCATGTTGCATGTCATGTGCCGGGAGCATCCACTATCTACATACCAAAGATTAGAGATAGTACCCTTTGGATGTCCCTGCACTAGTCACAAAACAGATCAGTTAGTTTTGGAGACCCAAGCCATAGTGGTCTTGGGTCGTCCGTCTTTCTCAAAATAAACAACCTCTATTAACTCACAGTTGTGACTGTCAAAAATGGATGAATCTTTTGAAAACTTAGGATCAGGAAATTGAGAAATTTTGGATTTCTTGTTCAGGACCTCTTCTTTTTCTTAACTGGAACAGTAGGCTTACATTCAACAGCAGCAGGGGAACTAGTAGAAGCTTCACCTGATTGAACTCCAGCCAGTTGTTCCAGCTTTATCAATCTCTTGTTCCTTCTTATCCTCTGTGGTTTGGAGAGTTTTACCACATGTTTCGCACCCGTTGGTGCACTACCAGAGGTAGAAGCACAAGGTTTAGCAGGAAGCTTTTCCCTTTTTGGAACAGTTGGTTTAGCCTCAGATGTGGTCTTTGGCTTCACTAACGGTTTTACTGGTGGTTTCACCTCATTCCTTTTTGGACTCTTGGTCTGTTTCACTGGTGGTGACTTGGGGGGACAACAGCTGGCTGTGAAATAACTGGCCATTTCCCTTGGTTCTTATTCGACAATTCACAATAACGTGACCGATCATACCACAATGAAAACAAGTTCTCCTATCTTTGTAATTCCTCCTGTAAGGCTCATTTGATTTGAAGTTTGATGACTCAGCATGATGAACAGGAGAAGTTGTTTGGTGAACAGTAGTTTGACCTGAGGGTGATTGGTTCTTGGAAATATAATACTTTTGCATATTTTCTTGATAGCCAAGACCGTAATAAGCTGAAAAGGCTTCTTTCTTAACTTGATTAATGTTTTTATATCTCCCATAAAGCATCACTTTTAATTTTTCATTTGATTCAACGATATCGGGTTCAGTCAAAATACAATTATCACAATCAGTGACAATGTTTTTCTTAACTTTCTATTCACCAAGCAACTCCTCAGAGACTACTCCTTCAGGGCAGGTGTTCTCAGACCCATCATCAGAAGCAGTAAAGAACTCTTCATCAGATGCAGAGTTAGCCTTACTTGAGGAATCATCCTTACTCTAGGACTCATTAAGGCAAGACAGATCAATGTTAATTAATCCGTTGACAAATTTCCCACTTACTGGTGGAGGAATGGCATTAGTACCCAGCACTAAGCCATTCACTTGTCTCACTACAGATTCGTAGTGTCCCACCACAAAACGAGAGTTTTTCAACTTCTCAATATTGCCTTTCAACTGCAAGATCTCATTTTGCAGCTTGGTGATTTCATTATTTCTCTTTTCCAACCCCTTGTACGCAACATCCAGATGAAACTGTTGATCACTGATTTTAAGTGAATAATCACGTTTATCTTTCTTCAAGGTTTCAATTGAATCTTTGTATCGTTTTTCGTTTTCTTTGTAGCTTAAAGCTGCAATACGAAGGGGTTCGACTTTGTCTAGAAGCTTAGAATTTTCATCCTGCAAGCTTAGACATTTAGAACAATAAATGATAGCAAAAGAGTTAGAATCTACCTCATTTGATGAACATGATGCCTCTCCAATAGCCATGAGGGCAACTGCAGTTGTAGACTCTTCTTGGTCAGCCACAGAAGCTTCCCGTTCCTCTACTTCCATCATCTCCATGATCTCAGCAATGAGACCAACCTATGTTTGAGCAATAATGGCATCCTCCAGATGAACACCCCAATCAAAGCTATCGTTCTGTTGAGCTACCAAATCATTGGATGTACCACCTTGACTTTGATTGCGGTTGTTGGAGTTGTTGTACCCTTGACTGTTTCCTTGGCTAGGTCTGGTGAAATATGAGGTCGGTGCTTTGTCCTTTTGACATTCACGAGCAAAGTGTCCAAAATTCTGACACTTATAGCACTTGGCTTTGGATTTATCAAAACCAACCTTGGCATTTTAATGCCCACCAATGAACTTTCTTCTTGTTCTGTTCAGGAAACGCTTGGCTCTTCTCAAGATCATGGCCATATTCCACTGAATATCCATGTCCTCCATATCATCCGGATCCACCTAATTAAAGTCTTCTTCTATGGTTTCAGGATCCGTTAGCTTACCACCAATGAAGTTTTCATAGGCAAGCATACAAGATGAAAACAAATCCACATGATCTTCAGCTATCTTGGCTATTGCAGATTGGTTAGTTGAAGATGTGGGAGAAAGATTTCTTGAGGAATTCTGGTGATGAGATCCAGAACCAGATCCAGTGCTGTATAGCAAGCATGACCACCACAAACATTTGAATTATCCTCCTCATGAGAGTTCCCTGAGAAAAGGGCAATTCCAGAACCCGATGACTTGGCTGCAGAAGACGTCCCATAATACATAGAAGGGTCTTGTATTTGAGGTCTCCCTGAGCTCTCATTTCTTTTTAGGTTCATATCATGAGCTTGAACCTTTCCGATTGCTTCATCAATTGTCATCTCATAAAACTTTGAGTTCTCTCTCATCAAGGTAGTATACATCTCAAATTTTGGTGGTAGGGCATCCAGAAACTTCTCAACTAACTCCTCATCTGGATAGATGATGTCAAAAGCTTTCAGCTCAGTTTGTAGATGATAGAATCTAGAGATTAGCTCATCCATGGATTCATTCTCCAGATATCTGAAGCACTCATACTGCTTCCTAAGAAGATCCCTCTTACTCTTCTTGATGTCGATGTTTCCATCGAATCTCTTCTGCAAAGCCTTCCAGAGATCCTTGGAGTTATCGTATCCCCTAAAGCTGTGGAATAACTCCCTGGTCAAGGCCATAGTAATAGATCCATGTGCCTTCTTCTCTCTGTCATAAACTTTCTTTTCTTCTTTATCAAGTTTGGAGATAGGCTTGGAAACTTCCTCATCAAGATATGTATATGGGTATCCATAGCAAAAATCCCTCAAAAAATGACCTTTATAGGCTTATAACCCTCTAAAATGGGTATCCAAAGTGAAGAATCGATGTATGAGATATAATGCTCAAAGCGTGCTTTCCAGTTTGAGTAATCATTTACGTTAAGCAGCTTTGGTGGTTTCTGTGGGGTTCCAATCTCATTGTCATAATTTAAAAGGTTACCGAGGTTTTGAAGATCTGCCATGGTGAAACACTTAGTCAAATTTCAGAAAAATCAAAGCAATGTGAGCACTTAAGTTCTGGCCTTGCGCACTTAAGAACTTGGTCTCGCGCACTTAAGATTTGCTCATGCGTACTTAAAAGTACGCAAGATTAAATGACAAGTACGCAGGAAGGAATTAAGTACACAACAAGAAATGGTCTTGCATACTTGGTAAGTACGCAGGAAGCCTGTACTTGTTTCCAAAAATGGTAAGTACGTAGATCACTTTTTCACCAACCCTCACCAACTTTTTCTGATCACTGGAATCTCACCGATGACAGAAAAAGTTGAAGATATGACCAAACAAAATGAGCCAAAGGGTCAAAAAATCGTTTCTAACCAACCTTTGATGCTCAAATCACTCAAATACACAACAAAAGGTCGTTTTTTGAGTGATTTTTGCTTCTAAAATAGTGCTCAAGAGCTACCCCTATTTTATCAAAAAAATAACCAAAAAGACACTCTCTTTTGCTTGTAAAACTCTGTAAGATGTGTAGAAGATGATCCTAACACACTCACAACACTCAAAATCAAGAGCTATGCTCTGATACCACTTGTAGGTCCCCGGGTGTCTCAGATCGTTACATGTGGGTGTGTGACTAGTCGGACCGGGTGCGGAATACCCGTGACCAGGTGGAGAATCAAGTAACACAAAGTAAACCGACAACGAAAACACTTTCAAACCTTGTCTATTATAAAACCTGTAGGTTGCAGAGATGTTACAAATGAGTGCGTACATAACTTCTGTCACCACAATCTATTTATACTAGACCTGATCTCTACGCACTTAACAAGTGCGCAGGGCAAATTGTTCCTGCGTACTTAACAAGTACGCAGAGTATTCATGCGTACTTGCTAAGTACGCAGGAAGTATTTTCGTGCACATGCTAAGTGCGCAAAACACTTAGAGAAAACAGACAACTAGTACATACATTAGTAATACAACTCGATTACTAATACATAAAGACACTAACATACAAAGACTAATATATACAAGACAAGTATAAAATCTAAGACAATATCCAGAGTGTTTGTCACACAAAAGTACTTCAACAATATCCTTGAAAAATCCACCAAGAAAATAATTCAAAACTCAAGTTTCAAAAACACAGTCCAGTATATGGTTAAGTCCAGATTTATGACTAAACCATTTACTGAGAAAAGGAACAAAAAGTTTGTGGTTCCGTGTGTATCTACCCTTGGTAATACACGATCTTATGAGGTGAAATTGTCTAGACCACAAAGGAGGAAACGGAATAAAAGTTTGAGAAAACTAGAACAACGGTTAACTGGTAATCAACTAAGTAAAACCTTTTTACAAAGTAACATTAGAAAACTTGTTGTTCAAAAGAAGTAAGTTTGGAGAAAGAAACTAGATGGTTCTCAAGCTTCTAATTCCGACTCACCAAAGGAGTCACCCATTTTTTTATCACCATGACTGTGAATTAATTGAAGTTGTGTACTTTGAGAAAAATGGATGACCCAAGACCACAATGGATTGGGTCTCCAAATCTAACTAATTTCTTGTGATATGTGTAGGGACAACCAAAGGGATCTATTTCTAATCGTTGGTATGTTGATAGTGGTTACTCCCGGCACATGACATGCAACATGGCCCTCCTTCAAGACGTTAAACCATTTAGAGGCGGCTATGTGGCCTTTACAAGAGAGAAAGGTGGAAGCATAACACGTCTAGGCGTGGTTACTAATGGATGTATCAACTTTGACAATGTCAACTATTGTGAGCAGCTAAAGCACAACCTGTAAGTGTCTCTCAGATGTGTGACAAAGAATATTCGGTGATGTTCAACAAATCTGAATGTCCAAACAAAATATAAAACCTTTCAAAAATTTCAATGTCATTTGAAAAATTAGAGGAAATGATTGCACATCAGTTAGTGGTCTACATTTCTTAGATTGCACAATTTGGGAAATGATTGCACTTGGACTACTTAATATATGTCAAATATTCTTTTAATTGAAATTTTCAGTAGGCTAGAAGCATTCGTTAAATCATTAGTAGTGTGAAAACCTAAATATCTTTTCTATAAATGTGATTTGAACCCATGTTATGATGTGTGTGTGTGTGTATAAGATTAACAAAAGATCATTATCAGAAATAGAATGTAAGATTTTGGCTAGGATTATCCTTTGAGACCAGTTTCGGGTTATGTCTTTAGCATAACTTTTAGTTCACTTCACTGCCCATACTCACAAGTATGCAATGGGAAGCTGAGCTAAGATATGTATTGACAACAATCGTCGAAGCATATATTACCCCTTGGATCACATCTGTTCCATTGAAGACATCCGGATAACATTTGGATCCCGCTACCCGAATCTTCAGATTCCATATCCATTAGCCTGAATCAACACAAATACACACGAGCCAAGACAAATGAATCAATTGATTCTTGATAATCCTTATGGATTATGCTTGATTTCTTTGTGCTAAACGATATTACCTCAACTTGGTGATACTGGTAATCCTTGGGAAAATCTTAGATGTCTTGAGATAATGCATTTACTTTTCTGTCTACATAACTATGGGATACACATTGTAGAACTTTAAATGGTACCATAACTCACATGAATGTGGTCCAAGAATGCTTATAGTTTCAACTCATATAATATTGACAATTTGAATTACTATGATATGATTTTCAAAATTGATTTCAAATAAGCATGTCATGATATGATCCCAAATTCTTTGAAAGTTTACCTATATCACTATTGCTACATGTTAGCCTAATATGATCCTCTGCCTATGACTTGACCAAAAAGACGTTCACTGTAAGTATTCAATTACTCTGTCCTGTGTTTATTCATTTAGAAAAACAACAAAAAAAATTTCCATGTGTTTTGATTATAAACTTTACAAAATGACAAAAAGACTTCCTGTACAGTTCATTTCCAAAAACTTAGAAAAGACAAAAAGATTTTTTAGAACTTCCGAAAACATTTTTGTTGCAACAACAGTTGAACGTATCTATCATGTTCGTCTTGGAATTCTTCATAAAACAAAGATTTTTTTTTAGTTTAAAAGGGAAAGAGGGAGTTAAGCCATGCGTACTTAACAAGTGCGCACGACTTAACTCATGCGTACTTGTTAAGTACGCATGAAGTAATTCATTCACACTTAGTTAAGTACGCATGACCTATAGTGAGGGGTATATAAAACGACACTTAGCATTTATTCATCATTCAAACACCCGCTCTTCACTGTTAAGCCCTGGTCATTTTCGCTCAAAATTTCTTTTGTTACCAAACCGATTTTTAATAACGATTTAAGTTACAACATCATCCAAAGAACATTTGGTGAGAATCTTGACCAATTCCGACCGTTAAATCACCCAAAATTGTGTGATTTAGTGTTTTTGAGAATAGGGTTCTTGATGCTCAAAATTCTGGAAATAAAATGTGTTTGCATGTTAAATTGAGTATCAAAACAAGTTTCTAATCATCATTCACAGTCGTTGAACACAAATTTCATGATTTAAACTTACAAAAAATCGGATTTTTGATCTTGGGTTTGAGCCTTTGTGGCGTCGGCCCCTGTTTGGTTCATCTGAGACTTGTGCTGATTAACTACGAGGCCAAAATTAGTTGCATTGATATCCTAGACCATTTTCGACACCTCTAGGACAAGATTTATGGACTTTTAACATACGGTTTTTAATTTCGGACTTGATCATTTTTGAACATTCAGTTCATGTGCACTTAGCAAGTACGCATGAAGGATTTTGTTCATGTGTACTTGCTAAGTACGTATGACAAAATTTGGCTTATGCGTATTTGGCTAAGTACGCAGGAGCAGTTGGAGTGAAATTTTTTCTAAGTCTCAAACTCAGTCTATGTCAAGTACATTCTGATTGTTATACACTGTTATATTATGATATGTAAACTGTTCTAATCTTATCTTGTTTTGTTTTGCAGATATGGCTAGACGAGCGTTTACCTAAGATTTCAACATGTTACTTCTCTTACCGATCCAGAATGGAGAGGGGCAGCACTCAATTATCAAGAGATAATCACTTTCCTGAACATATCAAAGATCTCATATGCTATCTCTGCCAACCCAGTTATATCACGTCCTTATATAGAGCAATTCTGGGATACAAAGACCTAATGTGATTACTGCTACTGTTGCTAATCAACGAATAGCTATTTCAGAGGACACTATAAGGCAAGTCTTGCAGTTTCATGATCTAGCCACCGATCCAATTCAATATCCAGAGTATATGATAGATGGATGTTGGAGACAGAGAATGGGGTACGTTGGGCGGAGAGATTACCCATCTTATAAGAAAATGTGTCTTTTAGATCAATGGAGGTACTTTTCACATGTTATGATCATGTGTATTTCAGCAAGGAAGGCAGGAAAAGATGCTATGGGGCATGATTTAGCATCTGTATTGGCTGGTTTATCACTGAACAAGGGTTACAACTTCTCACGCTATGTCTATAAGTCAATCCTTGAACAGATTAACGCTGCTCCTAGATTCAGATTCTTACTGTATCCACCATTCATTCAGCTGCTGATTAATCATTTCTTGTTGAACCTACCACAAATAGGACAGCAGCTACAGGTCAAGAGAATAGCAAAGAGGGTGTTTGTGCAATTCCTTACTACTGACACTGAAGAACCAATACCATTGCACACACCTCTATTCGGCCACATAATCAATGAAGCCTATATTGCACCATAGGGTGAAAGATGGTACAGTCCAGAAAGTGAACCTGAGTTAAGCGAGCACTCAGATGAAGAGCAAGAAGGTCATGATAATGAGAGTGATGAGAATAATGAGAGTGATGATAATGATGATGATAGTGATGATGGTAATGGTGATGAGGGTGATGGTGGTACTGGTTATGCACAAAATCCAGATAGCAGTGAATCAGAACGTACAGTAACTGATTCATTTGATTCAGAACCAACACCTAACCAAAGGCACCCAAGAAAGAATATTCGGGAAGCACTTCCTGAATCCTCGTCAAGGCGACGAAGAAGTGAGAGTTCAGATTCTGACTTTCAACTCGATAGTTCAGATAGTAATCAAGAGGCATCTCATATGGTTGAACGAAGAAAGAAAACAAGAAATGATTGCCCGTGACAAGAAATAATGGATGAAATCAATGCCAGGGTTCAAGCACAGCAATCTCCCACTCCACCAACATAACTGTATAGCCGAAGAAGACGCAGAACGATAACACATGTTATAGTTCCAACTAGTGAAGAAGCTACTTAAACAATCGTCTCTCTTCCGGCTACAATAGTACAAATCACATCTTCCACAGTTCTTCCCATTATGACTGAATCAAACCTTGTTTCCACAACCATTGTACCCACAATCATACAAACCACTACATTACCCGTCACCGTCACTGCTGGTACTTTACCACCAATGACACACTCAATCGAGTTTGGTGACATGGGACATCATTTTGACTTGTCCGAGATTTTTGCCGATACCATTCATGAGACGGGTGAACCTTCTACAGCAAGGGTGGTAGATCCTAGGGATCAAAGGATTGCAGTCTTAGAGTCACAAGTAGCTAACCAACAAACTCAAATTAATTTACTTGTTGACTCTAACACTAAATTGACTCATTAGTGGCAAGCCATGCAGGAACAAATGAAGTCATTCTTTGAGCTTCAAAGGATGCAATTCAATCTCAATGAAATGTTCCTCACCACCCGTACTGCTATGGAAAACCAAATGCTAATCCAACGAGGTGAACATCAAGTTATGGTTCATTTAGTGGAAAAATTGTCAAAACAGCTTTAGTCTCAGGGGGAGACAAGCAAGAGGGCACAGGAAGAAGCTTGCCACCATGTCAACCTCACAAAAGAAAAGGATCAGGATGATGATCCCAATGCCGGTCACTCAGGTGATGGTGGTGGTGAGACACAAGCTGTCTTGCCAACGCAAGCCACACCTACGACTCAGGGGGAATCTACCCAACAACAAGGTGGTGATGGTGGTGCTGATAAAGGAAAAACACCAGCTGAGGTGTTAGAAGAGTTAACTACAAGCCCTAACTTAAATGATGAGATCATGATAGGGGCATTGGCAGAACTTGAAGAAGGAGAGATTGACAGTTGATATGATTGGCATGAATGTGAGAATGATGTGATTGTGGAATTCCCGAAGGGTGATGGATAAGGTGTATATGAGTTGGAAAATGGGGAAATTTTTGAAGCCCCAGCTATCAGGGAACAAGCTGAACCAACCATTCATGTTGAAGATATCAATGAATCTATAGCTAAAGTTCCTAAACCCAACAGAGAAGTTGGTACTAGTGGCATTTCCTCGAGAAAGATTCCTCAGGAATGGATAGTAAAAGAAGCCGAAGCGCCTTGGTACAAGCCACAGTACACAGACCAACATGGTACTGCTGGGATGATTTTGTCGGTATGTTTCGAAGACGACAAAGGATTATTTGCTATCAAAAGATCAGGGGAGTTCAATACCTGAAGCCAACAACGGAAGCATTTAATCCTTACCCAAAATGACTTAGTCAACCTTGCACACCGTGATTTATGTAGTGAAACATCAAACGGAAATGCTAGAGGTCTGTGGGGAGTGCTACAGTGAGAAGGTAGATCGGGTAAGTTCGAGATCTTTCGGCCTCAAGTTCCGAGGCGTGTCAAGGACAAGACAATGATACATCCGTTGACACGCATGTTCTTGAAAAGACACATTTATGAACCAGTTCTATGTGAAACTCGGATACCCTTGAGGAGAATACCTCAAGATATCCTGGGGAACATGTGGTACTGGTACATAGATCCAGTAACCGGAGAGGCTGTTATGATTGAGAAGGAGAGCTTGAAAGAGATCACCAGGGTATTTGATGAGATTGTGTTCATCAATTTTTCCATTAAGGACTTGGAGGTTCTCGTCAAGAAGATCTATTTGCATACTGACTAGTGGACAAAACTGTTGGCCACCAAATACGACAGGTTAGTGAATTCTATCATGGATACAAATCCAAGATCAGTGGTGGAAGTCAAGCGGGAGGCTCGTAAAGACTGAGGATATCCAGAGATGCTGTAAAGAGCGAGTCTGTTGATGCATGTTTTGTGACAGGCACTCTGGATCGGGCTAAAGCTTTTGTTATTATTTATTTCAGTCTTGTATGTATTCAGTACTTGTTGTATTTTGTTTATCGAGTTGTAATATGTCATGTTTATATCTGAACTTGTATTATTTTGATATTGTACTAAACAAATACGCAAGGATGTGTTCCTGCGTATTTTTCATGTACAATGGTCAAGTACGCATGAAGGATGGTCATGCGTACTTGCTAAGTACTCATGGACCAAGTCTATAAATAGCATAGTTTGTTTCATTTTCTACATAGATGCAATTCCACACACAAGTACACACATATCAGTTTTGTATCAGTCCAGAAGTCTTTCCATCTGTTTCTGTACTTGTTTGAAACACTATGATATCAATAAACTGTGTATTTATTAGTACATCCTTGTGTTGATTGTCATACCTTCATTCTTACATTGTTCCACCTAGTAACGGGCATTCCGGACCTGTTTACTAGGCTACATTCTCACACGTTTTTGATCCGACACACCCACCCGGAGGGACCTACACCGAGCACGAGAATGAAGTCCAGGGTTCAAAGTGCAAAAATGGTGAATTTCATTCCCTCACGGTACGCGAGAAATCTGGAAGAGTCTTAAGTGCTTAATTGATAGACTACATCCTATGTGCTATCTTCTGGGATAGTGACTTGGGAGATGCACCTCTAGGTGAGGTTGCTTCATTATACTGTAGGTCCCCATGGCACTTCTACAGATCGTTCTCGTGATAAGACGTGTCGTTAACTCGAAGTGCGGAATCCACCGAATCAACGATTGCATTCATAAAAGACAATAAAGACAATCAAGTAAATAAACTTCATGCTTGTATTCCAATTCACAATAGAGTTTACAGACTCAATCTCATTCACTGTTCGATCTCTGTTCTGTCTACTAAACTGACTCTGTAAACATCTATATATAGACTACTAACTTGCATTAAATTCGCCTCTAACAGACTAAGCGAACTTAACAAGTTCACCTCAGATAGACTTAGGCGTGTTAGACTAGGCGAACTTAACAAGTTCGCCTCTAGCAACTTGTATAAAAACACTTAGAACATTAATACATACAAAAACATAAAGACATAAGATCTAAACTATTACAAAGATTTTGTCATTACAAACTATGTCCTAACATATACATTTAATAATACTCATTCCATTCATTCCATAATCCATTGATTTCTAAAAATCTGTAAATCTTAGTTTAACGTGGTGGGCAAATCTATATGGTTTAACTCATGCCTAGACATGACCATCAGACGGGATTAGGTAGAGATGTAGCTTCTAAGTGTGAGTCACATAGATGGATTGATTGTTGTATAAATTGGAATTAGAACACATCACGGGTGCTAGATAGTTGGTGCTTGGGTTTAATCGGACAGAAATACCACATGTTGCTTCTTAACACGTGAGTACGTTTAACTAATTGCTAATTGATTATTAAAGTTAGATCTCAGTTATGATTCCATTGCAGACTTTTTCGAGGACGAAAAAAGGTTAAGTGTGGGGTTGTTTGATGTAGTGCAAAGCACACATCTTCATTCCATAGTTTTCGTGTCGCTTTAATTAGTTTTATGTTTGTTTTGAGTCGTTTTTGTATAAGTATGAGTCTTTGTTATGTTCTCAGGTACTTACGATGAATAAAAGTGAATATACGAAGAAACCGAGCACGAGAATGAAGTTCAGGATTCAAAGTGCAAAAATGGTGAAGTTCATTCCCTCGCGGTACGCGAGAAACCCGGAAGAGTCTTTCACGGTACGCGAAGGATGAAGAATCAGCGCCTGATTATTTTGGCCCTCGCGTAACTCTCTCGCGGTACGTGAGAGAGGCGTATTCCGTGAAAAGTTGGAAAAATCAAATTAAATAGATTTTGAATCCCATTAGGTAAAGAGTTTGATTTCTTGCCGTCTAGAGCATAGCCAGAGGCGATTTTGGGAGTTTGGAGGTCAAATCAAGGCTAAAGTTTGAAACTTTGAATCCGGGTTCGTTAGTATTAGCTTATTCAGTTTTCAAGATTGAATCTTTGTGTTTGAATTGAATGTTTGATACAATGGTTTGTGTTTATTACTTATGTTTGGATGTTTTAGATATGATCCTAGGCTAAAACCTTAATACTGCCTGGGTCTCATGATGAATGCTTGTTAAAGTTTCAATCTTTTATTGGTTTTGAATTCGTTTGATGGATTTATGATGATGATATATGCATGTTTACTTCTGATTTGTGTTTGATTATTGATTCCATGCATTGATTGTGGTTATCTGCCAGTTCGATTAGCGTATCTAGGTCATAGATCTTAGGGTTTTGGATTTTGGTAGTTTGCTAGACATAGTGAGCATAGGAGTTGTCTTTGATTGCTGATTAGAAGTGAATGTGTGTCCTAGTTCAATACCCGAGAGATGAGAATTAGTTGTCTAGTCTTCATTATTAGGAATCTGATTGTTAACAGTCTGAGAGGACGTTAGTATAAGGTGTCTAGTGATCGTTTCTAGGTCAAGTCATAGTTGTTATCTTAAGATTACCCCGTGCATTCCCTGAATGTATGGTGGGCAGTGAGACTAAGAGGTAATCTGTCTATTAGGGTACTTGATCATAGTTGGAAATACCCGAGGGGTGATCCAATAGTCCGGTGAGTTATTACACTTTTAGGTAGCTTAGTTGGTGACACCCTGAGAGTGATTAGGGATCCACTAAGTTGTCTAGAGTTGTTATCCTTGGAAACCCAAATCCATCATTGTTTCCAGAACCGATAGAAGTTGTGCTTTGCAGGTAGGATTCCGACCTAGGTAGTGTTCTTCCTATTCCTGATTTCATCTTAGTTTTTCTCTTGATAGTTTGAATTGAACTTGTTTATTGCATTCTTTAGTGATAATCAGTAGTGTAGTAAACCCCCAAACCAATCATCTTAAGTCTGAGTCTGAGTCTGTATTGTTACATAGTGTCTCTAGGGTTCGATAACTCGGTTTACCGTTAAGCTGTGCTACACTCGATAGGTACACTTGCCTGTCAGTGCGGTTTAGTTCATAGGTTTTCCATTTATTACTTAGGAGTCTAGGTTAGATTTTGTTATTTATTTTATAGATCGTCTGGACGACATCATAAATATATATATATATATATATATATATATATATATATATATATATGTATGTATACATACATATATATATGTTTTATCGTTCACAAAAAAAAGTTTTGATTATTATCCTTATGTTCGAATATATATATTTCATTACCACCATGAGTTCGAGAAAACAAAAAAAAAAGGGTTATAAATGTTTTAATATCAACTTATTCTATTATATATAATTAATAACACGGTTTATAGTGTTACTAATAACATAAATTTTATTAAATCGTTTTAATAGTGTATTTATTATAAAAAAATTTATCACTCGCACAAATAATATAATTTGATACAACAATTCGTTTATTCCAAATTATATAAAATATCATACTCGAAAAGATGATTTCTCGTTAAATGATTAATCTTATTAACTAGAATAAATGGTAAACTCGCATAACTAATTTATTTAACTATTTCAGTTGATATCTATATAAATATTATTATAACGTTCCAACACGATGACTATTCTAGTCTAGCTATCCTAAAAGGATTATTACTAAATTTGAGATTTATATTGTTTACGCCTAAATTCTCTTTTATAAATAAAATTCTATAAAACATTATTTTTATGTAATTTCACTTATACATGATCACTTTAGTTATCACTAAAGTTCGTACCTGTAATTTCTGCATTCGTTCATTCCAAAACCCTAAATCCCAAATCATACCATTGTGGTTCCCTTAACCGTTTATATATTAAATAACATATCTTATTAAACGTAAGACATCCTTAAATCTCGTTGCTACAAGTTACAAGTCCAATTCTCTACATATCAAGGTGAGTTGCATAACCCCTCTTTTTACTTTTTACATATTTTGGGGTGAATCATGATACATTGAAAACTATTTACAATACATTATACAATTCTATATTTATGAACGTATGTGCTTTGTGCTTAAATACTATGAGTTTAAACTACATATACATGACATATATGTGCAACCATTAACTCTGTACAAGCCAACGATAACATTAATAGATCTATTGTATCTGACATACCCACCCAGGTAGGGTGATTGTTACCGACATTACATCAGGATAACATTTGTTGCTATTCCCTACATCAGGATATGATTGGTTGTTATGCCCTACATTAGGATAACATTTGTTGTTATGCACTTCAGTCACAAGGTTTGATTGTACACCTAGTTTAACTGTAGTGATTCTCCATAAATGCCTTATTACCATGTGTCATGTGAATTGTATAAAACATTTGAAATCTATTTGTGGTGTCAAAACCTATGTATGTTCACCAACTATTTTTAGTTTACCCTCTCATTTAAATCGTGTTTCAGGTGGAAATGTTTGAAGTGCAAGTTTATCACTTAGGAGCTTATGGACCTAGTGACAAATAAATTGGATGTATTGTTAGCTTCTGTTATTTGAACAATATGTATTTGTACCTTTAATTCAGTTTAATAAATTTATGCAATTTAGTTGATCATGAGCTTTTGAACAGTCTAGATGTCGCGCCCCAACGTATTCTGTCGTCGGTTGGGGTGTGACAGATTGGTATCAGAGCCATGGTTATAGGGAATTAGGTTATTAGACACTCATGACCTAGACTATAACCTTTACACCCATCTTATGACATGCTCTATATTACATGATATTTGCCACCTTGCTAGGTGTTACATGTTTACTGCTTTGTGTGATTACCTTATATGTTATTCTAAGTATTATGTCGCATTATACAATATATAACAGTTTATGTACTATACTACTTGATAACCCATATACTTATAAAACATTGCTATCTATGTAATATTTTATTTACCACACTATTTGATTACATGTTATCTAATTGATCCCATTAGATGCTATCCTAAGTCTTACCACACACTTATTGATACCTAAGTATTTACATACTCTCACTCTTACACACTATGTCACCATCATCTTTTGTGAACAAAATTTACTCTTAGGCCTAAAGCCTATTAATTTTTTTTTTTAAATCCCGTCAAAGTTTTGAGTTCTGAAAATTAGTAAAGAACACGTGCAATCCGGAAGGGTGAATGCCTATACTCTGGGTCTTCTGTCTAGGAAAGCATTTCATATAAATCAAAGTCAACCGAATGATCCATGTGCTTTCCTAGGAATTCCCGAAGTGAGTGTTCACCTATAGGCTAAAGCATGTCTTCTTGAAAGTATAAAAATTCGAATCACTTTGATTTGTCAAAGTAACCATTTGGTTATGATACCAAATGAGTAGAATCTGAACACCATCATTGTAATTTAGTACACTTACCTAAGCCTTCTTTGTAAACTAATCATTTTATTATCTGATTTAAACAACATCGTTATTTTGTTAAAAAAACATTTATCAAACCTTTAGTTTATAGATATTATCTACGATATAAACTTTTTATAAACCTTTTCACCTTGTAAGTAAACTTAATACAACTTGTTTTATAAAACATTATCTTAATTAATTAAGATTAGTTATTATTAAATCTTTATTTGATTTATTAAATAAATTAGCCAATATTTTCTCTTAAGATATTCTCTTTATGATAAATAAAAATAAATAAAAATGTTTTCATTTATTTATCCATTTATTTAGTTATTCAACTTATTATTTTCACCATTTTATAAATTTACAAACAAGAGTAAATTACAATTACTTGTTTATTTACAAGCAAAGAGCACAACTCAGTTATTCGTAAGCACATTACTCTAAATATATACACAACCTTCTCGTTATCTTGCACCTTAGGATATGTATGAGTGTACTAGGCATTGCTAGGAGATGAATCATTTCGCATAGGCGTTAAACATCCATATGAACCTCAACAAGATTCAAAAAGTTAAAACCCAACTACCCACATTATACATGAACGCCAAGCAATACACTTGCCCGTAACACTCGACCACCTACAAAATTCTATAGTTTACTCATGAGATTCAATAACTTATATATGAGCATTCACATGATACATAATACTAGATTTATCACCTGATACATAAACTTGTTTGTTTACAATGTACATAATACTAGATTAATCACATGATACATGAAACTTGGTTGTCTGCAATATACATAATACTAGATTAATCAAATGATACATGAAACTTGATTGTCTGCAATATACATGTTGGAATCTGTTGGACCCAAGAAGAACAGATGATTGGAAAGCCAAAACTTGCTAACATCTGATCCTTAATAAAACAGAAGTTAGAAGATCTGTTTGCCCAAAAGACTGTTGATACTACAACCTCTGCTTATACAAGATTTGTCAAAGCTAACATCTGCTTGAGCTAACATATGCCCAAGAACATGCAAGATCTGTTTTGAGCTAAAGTCTGCTAAAGCTAACCTCTGCTGATGAAGACACAAGGTCTGTTCAAGCCAACAACGTTTAGCAATAGAACAGTGTCTGTATAAACAGTTGTTAGGATAACGGTGTTTAGCTATAGAACAGATGTTATGTAAACAGATGTTAGAGTTTGTTAGAGGTTGTTAGATGTCGCTGTCTTAGGTGATGTCAGCCTTGATCAACAGATGTTTGATTCGTGTATAAATAGATCAGTACCTGTACTGTTCTATTCATCACTCTGCACACATTCTCTGCACGAACAAACTGAGTGATCGGGCTGAGGGGGAGTTTGTAATTCTTGTACTGTTATTCTTATATGAATGAATGAAAAGTACTTGATGAAAAGCAATCTTCTGTTTGTTATGACTTAAAGCTTATTTCAGCTGCACTTTCCATATTTACTCATTCATCTTTCACTGTTACATTAGCAAAAAGTTCATAACAATCAAACTCAGATCCAACAATTGGTATCAGAGCTTGGTCGATTGAATTTGATCTAACCAATCAAATTTAATACAAATAGATCAGCTCTCTTATTGATTTCGTTTGTTCGTTTTTGAAAACAAATTTAGAGTTTATTGACGATCAAAGTTTTATAAAATCTATTTTGAAAACAAGCAGAAAATGTCTACCATCAATCACGATCCACACAACACCGACACGAACAACAAGCCACCGATGCTTGTCAGATCTGAATACAATATCTGGCAACGTCGGATGAGCCATGTTCTCGCACAACAGAACACGGGATGCTGGAAATCGGTCATCTATGGACCACATGTTCCGATGGTGCCGAGTACCGAAGATCCCAAAATTCAGGAGCCTAAAAAGCTTGAAAACTACTCTGACATAGATTTTCAGAAAATCGAGTTAGATGCCAAAGCTTTCAGTATTGTAGCAATGGCACTACCGAATGATATCTATGCTGGGCTGTTACACTGTAACAGTGCCAAAGAGTTGTGGGATGCTTTGAAGGAACAATTCGGTGGTACTGAAGAGGTTATTGAAAACAATCGTGAAATTCTGAATCAACAGTATGAAACATTCTGTCATGTGAAGGGAGAGTCATTAACTCAACAATTTGAGAGGTTTAACTGTTTAATCAGTGAATTAAAACTTGTGGATCTGACTTATCAAAATTCAACTTTAAATCACAGATTTTTAAGATCACTACCTGATAGATGGGATACTATTGCAATTGTTATGAGAAACTCTCTTGGTTTCAAGGACTTGTCTCTGACCCAGCTTCATGGTAAGCTCTTGACTTATGAGAGAGAGCTTAACCAGAAAAAGAAGCTCCAGGATTCTGGAAAAGTGTCTGATGACTATGTATTTGGGAATACAGCACTTTTGGGTCAAGATGAGGTGACTGGCAATAAGGATCAGGGTTATGATCATTTTATTGATATAACTTCTGGTTTTAACTCTGATTCTCATTCATCCAATTATGCTTTTGCAGCAAATGGTGACAGTCAAGTTTCTAATAACATGTCCTTTGAGTATAATGACCTTCAATATTTTGATCCCTTAGATTTGGAAGAAATGGAACTAGTGCACCAATTGGCCCTACTCAGTATTAGAACTAACAAGTTTTATAAGAAAACTGGTAGGAAATTTCCAGGGTTACATGGGAGGACAAAGGTAGGGTTGGATAAATCAAAGCTGAAATGTTACAAATATAACAGACTTGGCCACTTTGCTAGGGAATGTAGGAGTCAAAATAGTGTACCTATAGTATCCTACCCTGACCAAAGGCCTCAAACCAACAATTATCATTATCCCCAAACTACCCCTCCTGGTCAAAATGTGCAAAACACCGCCACTTTGCACAGACCCCAACCACTGTTCCAGTGCACTTTGTCCAAACCACTGTTCCTCAGATCCAATATGTTCAAACCCCTGTTGCTCAGTTTTCAGTACCACAAGCTGCTGGCCCATCCTCTGCACCTGCAGAGGCTAGTCAACAAAGCTTCTTTACACAAGGTTTTGTTGACTGGAGCAGTTTACCAGATGAGTTAACATATGAGAACTTTGCTCTAGTTGCCAACTCCACTGAACCAGAAAAATTCAGTTTCATGCCATTAGAGTCAATAGTTGAGGGAGTTGAATCTGTGGAAGTGGTCTCTGAATCTGAAAATGTGACTAATGAAATGATTAAAACAGATGTTTCAGAAGAAAAGGTTGAAAAGGAAGTTGTGAATCTCTCAGATCCATGGAATTCTGATGATGTTGAGTGCAAGTGTGAGTGTGCATTGATGGCTGCTGCTAAGGTATCTCCTCAAATCCTAAAGGATCTATGTTCAAAAACATGTGTGATAGCTTTTGTTAACATAAAAGAGGTGAATGAAAACCTTAGAAAGAAAATTTTGGAAGACAAAAATCAGTTTGAAAAACTCACAAAAGAGTTAAAATCAAAATTAACTGAAAAGGATTCTGAAATCAGTAGTTTAAAACATGAGGCAAGCATAACCAAAGACCAGCTCCAAACAATGATAAACAAATATCAAAGTTGTAAACAGGAGCTTGAGTCCACCCAGATCACTTGTGAAAAATGGGTGGAATCATGCAAAGGTTATGAGATCTTGCTCAACCAACAGACCAGGAGCAATGTAAAATTTGGCATTGGCTTCCCTGAAACCACTGATGTTCAAAACACTGTTGGAAGGGAAACAAACTTGGTTGAACTTGTTCCTAAAAATGAAAAGGGTCAAGTTATCAAAATCACTGAACCAAATGGTAAGAAAATTGTTCTTACAAAACATGAAGGTTCCTCATCTCATTCTGAGGTTGAAAAATATCAGTTTAAACCTACTTGGTCAGATGAGTGTGATGTTCTTGAAAATTTCAAACCAGTAGAATTTTCAACCACTGATGGTGTGAAAGCACCAACTGTCAAAATCATTCCCCTAACAGATCTTCCAGCAGATGATCAAACATCTGTTGAAAGGAAAAAAGAAAAGGGGAAGAAGAAAGAAAAGGATTTGAACTTGTTTTGTGACTTCTGTGAAAAGAAGAATCATGTTACTAAAAACTATTTTCTTCTAAAAGCTTATGATGTCAACAAAGAAACAAGTGTGTGTGATTCTGATTCAAATTGTTCAATTTGTAGGAAAAAGAATCATAAAACTCAAGAGTGTTTTTATCTCAAAAATTTTGATGTCAAGATAAAAGAGTATAAAACTAAAACTCAAATGGATCAAGGGATTAGTACTTCAAATGGATCAAGGGATTAGTACTTCAAAAGGAAAGTCCAGGCAAACTTTTGGTGTTCAAAACCAAAAGGAAAACCATGTTTCAAAACACTTGTCCAAACAGACCTTCACACCTGTCCAAACATCTGTTACCAAAAGCTTGAATGAAAACTATGTCCATAGAGATATTCAAGTAACAGATGCTCAACCTTCAAACCATTTTCCAAGAGGCTATGGTCAACCACATTACCATAGATTGTCCCATGTTTATGAAGAGCCAAAAAGGCCTTCTAAACCAAAGGTAAACAGGCATCCTCATGGCTAATCTCACTTAATAGGCAATGATCAAACATCTGTTGCACCAAGTGTAAACATTCAAGCACTGGCAAATGGTCAACAACAATTGTTACACTTGGTCCAAAAGCTTGTTCAAACCACTGATCATACACCAACTTCTGTGCCTATGAACACTAAGACCCCATCCAAAGCCAACTCGGCTTTGGACACTCACCAAAACTAACCCTTTACTGATGTGCAGAGAGCTTCTACTTGCTTAGACAGTTTATGGTATGTAGACAGTGGAGGCTCCAGGCACATGACAAGATGTAAAGCCCTGCTCAAAGATTTCTTGTCTCATGGAGGGGGTGACATATCCTTTGGTAATGACTCTAAAGGTAAGGTATTGGGTTCAGGGATTGTTCAGGCTGGGAAACTCAAGTTTGAGAATGTCAATCTCATTGATAATCTTAAATTTAATCTTTTGAGTGTCTCACAAATGAGTGACAAAGGGTATGGTTCATTTTTCACTAAGAACACCTGTAAAATCATTGGGCCAGAAGTGGTGAAAAAGATTGAAACAATCATTGCTGAGAGCAAAGCACAACTTGTTGCTCACAGAAGTGGCAATGTGTATGTTGTTGATATGATGAGGGATAACCCAATGGCAAATGTTTGCCTATTCACCCCTGCCTCTACAAAAGAGACAGAGTTGTGGCATAGGAGATTGAGTCACACAAACCTTCAAACTATTAACACACTCTCCAAACAAGGCCTTGTCCGTGGTCTTCCACCAAAAGATTTTAAATGTAATGAGCATTGCATTTCTTGTTTAAAAGGAAAACAGCATAAAAGCTCTTACAAATCCATTGATGAGTCCAAAACAATCCAATGTCTTCAAATGTTGCATATGGATTTGTTTGGCCCAGTTAAAATCATGAGTCTAAAGAAAAAGAGATATTGTCTTGTCATTGTTGATGATTTTTCTAGGTTTACATGGACTTACTTTTTACACTCTAAGGATGAGATTGCAGGTATCTTGAAGGACTTTGTCATCAAAGTTGAAAAACAATATGACTTGCCAGTAAAAGTCTTTAGAAGTGACAATGGAACAGAATTCAGAAATAAGGAGTTGGATGAGTTTTGTGTGTCAAAAGGAATTGTGAGGCAGTACAGCATTCCAAGGACACCAGAACAAAATGGGGTGGTTGAAAGGAAAAATAGAACTCTGATTGAGGCTGCAAGATCTATGCTAGCATATTCTGGTTTACCACTGTCCTTTTGGGCAGAGGCTGTAAACGCTGCTTGCTATGTACAAAACAAAGTTTTAATCAATCCCAGACATCAAAAGACTGCTTATGAAATCTTGTTCAAAATCAAACCACTGATATCATTTTTTAAAATCTTTGGCTGCCCATGTTTCATTTTAAATCTCAAAGATTCCATTTCAAAATTTGCAGCCAAAGTAGACTGTGGTTACTTTTTGGGATACTCTTCTACTGCCAAGGCCTACAAAGTTTTTAATACAAGAACTAGGTCTATAGAAGAAACTTTGAATGTAAAATTCAATGAACTTTCATCCCTGAAAATCCCTGCAAATCCTGCAGAACTGTTTGATTTAGATAAATTCAAATTTGAAGATATCACAAATAAACCTTACAGTGCAGGTACACCACAAGTCTCTCCACAAGATTTCAGATTCGACATAGTGATTCCCTCACCATGCAAAGGTCTGCCCACACAAGGAGCATCAGATGTTCAGAATGTCTGTCACAGCTCTGCCTCAGCTGTTTCAACCATTGTTGATCAGTATCATCCCCAAACCACTTATTCACCAAGTTCATCATATGTTGACAAAAGTTCATCCTATGGTGACAAAAGTCAATCCACTGCTACACCACTTGGACCCATACCTCCACCTCCATTTCAAACTTCTGTTGGCACCTCTGAAGAACAAACAGATGTTGCACCAGATACATCAACAACTGTTTCACATCTATGTCCCTCTCCTCAAAATGCCATTATTCCATACACAGGAGACCTCATTTACCTCAGAGCTCATCCACCAGATCTCATTATTGGCAACATCGATGACGGGGTCCTTAAAAGGAGTCAAACCTCTAACATTTGTCTTTTTGCTGGCTTTCTATCACTCATACAACCTGTCAAATACCAAGAGGCATTAAGAGACAACAGTTGGGTAGAGGCCATGCAAGAAGAGCTCCTTCAGTTCAAAAGACAACAAGTATGGGAACTTGTACCATTGCCATAAGATGTTTATCCAATTGGCACAAAATGGGTCTTCAAAAACAAAACTGATGAAAGGGGCATTGTTGTCAAAAACAAAGCCAGGCTTGTGGTTCAAGGCTTCAGACAAGAAGAAGGAATTGATTATGATGAAACCTTCGCTCCTGTAGCTAGGTTGGAAGCTATCAGACTCTTTCTAGCCTTTGCTTTCAACCACAACATCAAGGTGTATCAGATGGACATCAAATGTGCTTTCCTATATGGCAAAATTCAGGAAGAGGTATATGTGTGCCAACCACCTGGTTTTGAAGACACATTCCATCCTGATTATGTCTACAAGCTCAACAAAGCTTTGTATGGCTTGAAACAAGCACCAAGGGCCTGGTATGAAACTCTCTCAACTTTTCTCTTATCCATAGGTTTCACAAGAGGTAAAATTTACAAAACCTTGTTTCTAAAATGGAAAGGAAAAGATTTAATGATTGTTCAAATATATGTGGATGACATCATTTTTGGGTCCACATGTAACAAAATGTGTGAGGAGTTTCGGACACTCATGACAGCAGAGTTTGAAATGAGTGCCATGGGTGAACTCCAATGCTTTCTTGGTCTCCAAGTTAAGCAATTGCAAAATGGAACTTTCATTCATCAAAACAAGTATGTTAAAAACCTACTAACAAAATTTGATATGAATGATTGTAAGCCATGCAGTACACCCATGAGCACCACAAAGTTGTTCACTGTTGAGGAAAACGATGAAATGGTAGATCAGACACATTAAAGATGCATGATTGGTTCTTTATTGTACCTAACTGCTTCTAGGCCAGACATTATGTTTGCCACTTGTGTTTGTGCAAGATACCAAGCTTCACCCAGAAAGTCTAATCTCATAGCTGTGAAAAGGATCTTCAGATACCTAAAAGGTGCTCCCACACTTGGTATCTGGTATCCTGCTAATGGTTTTATTGAGCTTTCAGGTTTCTCAGACAGTGATTTTGCTGGTTGTCAAACAACAAGGAAGTCCACCTCAGGAGGATGCCAGTTCCTAGGCAATGCTTTGGTTTCTTGGCAAAGCAAAAAGCACGTAGCTGTCTCAACCTCAACAGCAGAGGCTGAATACATTGCAACTGCCAGCTGTACAGCCCAACTTCTGTGGCTTCAAAACCAGCTGCTGGATTTTGGTATAACTGCTCTAAAGACTCCACTCATGCTGGATAGTCAAGCAGCTGAAAATATCATCAAAAATCCAGTATCACACTCAACCACCAAACACATTGACATCAGACACCATTTTGTCAGAGACAGCTATGAAAAAGGTCTGATTTCTCTGCATCATGTTCCAACAGAGGATCAGCTGGCAGATGTGTTAACAAAACCTTTAGACACATCCACCTTTGAAAGCTTGATCTCTCGGATAGGCATGTTAAACATGCAGTAACAACAAAAATTTGTTTTCAAAACATTAAAAATGTTGAAAAATTCAAATCTTTCATAAAAATCCATCTTGTTGTTACACATCTGTTCAGATATTTCAAAAGTCTGTTCAGAATCCACTATTTTCAACATCAAAACATCTGTTCAGATATTTCAAAGTCTGTTCAGAAACCACTATTTTCGCAACATCAACATCTGTTCAGATATTTCAAAAGTCTGTTCAGAAACCACTGTTTTCCACATCTATTCACTTTGATATATATAAAAAAAAAAATCCGCCATTGTTGAAGATAACCACTGTTTTCAACATCTGTTGACTAGTCAAACAGATGTTTGTCTAAACAGAGTTTAGCACAAGGTCAACAGACCTTGATCATCAGATCTTTCAAAAAGATATTTTCCAACAGATGCCACGTCAGTTCTCAAAAACAGACGTTTGGCCATGTCAGCATCACTTTTTCATTCTATAAAACCCTTTTTCCCCAAAACAGAGTTTACGTTGTCTTCTTGAAATTAAATTTCTTGCGAACCGTTTTCCTCTCTCTCACAAACACAGTCACCTCCGTTCACAGTCATGGATCTTCCAATCAAAACCCCACACAATCATCTTCCATATCTGGTCAAAACAGATACCAACACACCATTTCATCCAATCATCGACATGCTCACCAACTCTAAATATCTCTCCATTCTTACTGCTGATGCTCCCATTTTCTCACATTCTGGCTGAATGCCAACACACTCATGGCCAACAAGAAGCCATCCGCCATTATTTCAAAAATCGGCCACACCACCATCCAAATCACACCACAGAGCATTTTAGCAGTATTCAACTTGAATGACTTAAACGGTAAAACTAAATTCACCAAGCATGAACTTCACACAGAGTTCATTGAGAGGGGTTATGATGGTCAGACAACTAGGGCAACCATTTTTAAACCTAACTTTCCCCCAGAAATGAAATTTTTCTTCCATACCCTTCTCATATGTCTCTCTGCCAAGACAACTTCTTTTAATGAGATTCCCTTGAAAGTTAAATATCTGGGATATGCGATTTTATCAGACACTGATTATAATCTATCCCAGACATTGTTCATGGACTTGGCAGCAAATGTGAAATCCATCAAGTCAGGGTCCAACAAAGCATTTTTATTATACCCTAGACTGCTAAGTGTTTACCTACAAAAAGTTTTGCCTCAAAAAGACTTTCAAGATGGTCAGGCTTACAAAATAACAAGCCTTTCACATGAAACTTTTACAAGAATGATGGGTTCAAAACCCCAAGCAAAATCTTCAAAAGTATCTGTTTCTGCACCACCCACCAACAGTGTTGTAACAACATCTGTTGAAGCAACATCTGTTGCCGAGCCCACTGCTCCTGGTGACCACAGTACTATAACCAGTGCTGTGGAACCCCCACCAGTTATCACATTCACAAGAAACTTTCCATCCAAAAAGCCCACCAAAACAAAACCAAAAAGGGCAACTCTGGAGGATGAGATACCAGAGGATGACCCTGTTGCAACACAACGGAAACTAACAACCACTGTTGATACTTCCTCTCAACAGATGGAAATATCTCAACCCAGCCAAACTCCTCATGTATCCTCTCAAAAGGATCATGTTGCAAGCCAAGGGGAACCACATAATAAAACTTATGAATCACTTGATCATTTCTTTACAAGTCCTTCTCCCGGGGCTGAAATGCTTTTTCATACACAACCCACACCATCTTCTACATTTCCTTCTACCCTACAATCACTGTTTGAAGCTATAAATCAAACTCAGGCACAAACCAGTTCCTCTCAACCACCCATCACTGAGAGTATACTTCAACAAGTGACTGGGCCTGGGTCAAATTTATCAGCTATCCCATAAACAGAGGAGGCTACACCCCCTGAGTTACAAGTAACTCTTGGTGGTAGTTCAAGAGAAGCAGCCACTACAGTTGTAGAGACCATTGTCTCACAACTGGACAGTGGTTCCATTGCTAAGTCTTCCTTGAAGGCAACAACTGTTGAGGCTACAATTGTAACCTCTGTTCCAGTTGGAAGTCCCCAATACCATGAACAAGGGCAGCTGGTTACTCTTCCATGGACTCACCTCCTAGGAAGACACCAACTACAACTACCACATCTGGTAGGAATTCAGATGATCCTATTCAGTTAGGTGATGGATTAAGATACCAGGAATTGACAGAAAGAGTGACAAATATTGAGTCATCAATCACTGAAATCAAGTATGACGTGAAGACTATGATGACTTCTTTAGAAAAGCTCTCCACCAGTCAACCATCAACCGCTGATCTTGTCAATGAGCTATGGAAAAATGTCAATCCCATCATCATAGCTCAACGAAAATTAGCAGACATCACCCATGACTCCCATATGGAGCTCATTCGAAACATGGTGGAGGCCAGATACAAGGATACCCAAGCAGATATCAAGGCCATCAAAGACCACCTATTGAAGACCACTGGTTCAACCCCTACCACTGTTTTCAGGGATGATAACCCTGATGATGCCAAAAAGGGGGAGAATGAACAGGAAGGTCTTAGAAAGCTGCACACTGAAGCCCCATCAAAACCATCTCCAAATGTGCAAGCATCTGCTCCTCAAACCTCTGCCAAGCAATCAGCAGATGACAAAGGAAAGAAAGTTGATGAAGCTCTCAACATCACTGCTGACAAAGTTGCTTTGGAAAAACAAAAGAGGTTTGACACAAGGGAGGCAAAGGCTTGTCTGCTGATTAAGCAAAGAAAAGAAGAACAGAAGAAAAAGGAAAATGTTGGCTCTTCAACAGAGGATTCCTCAGCTCCTAAAACCTCTGTTTCTGTAACCACTGCTCTAGCCTTTGTAAATCCCACTCCCTTGAGCTCATATCCAACAGATGTTACATAACCACATTCTCCCACTATATCCAAACCAATTCCCACTCAAACCACCACTTCAAAATTACCATCACCACCATCTCCTCTCATCAAAACTAAAAGAAAAAGAAAAACTTTCATTATTGTAGATGATGAAGAGGAGATCCACACATCTGTTCCCACACCAGCCATTCCCTTCACATCATCCACACCCACTGCAACCACTTCTTCCATTAGCCCATTGGGTGCTCAATACCCACTTGAGCTTGCAGCTATTAGGGATGAAATCAAATCATTCTATTATGCTGATGACCCATCTCAACTATCCTTTCCATCTCTACAAAACTACCCTAAACCCAAAAATGTTGAGGAGTATCTAAAGATCAAAGCTCAGCAAGCTGATACTATTAGGAGGGAGAAAAGTAAGGGGAAGGATGACAGGGCTGCTCAGGGAATCTTGTCAGCAGTACTTAGCAAACTCAGACTCATAGAAGATTATGCTAAGGACCTGAGCAAGTCCATGTCAGAACAACCAGTCAGTGGTGATCTTGAAAGGGAAGTGAGGGAAGCTTATCTGGATCACATTATGAAAAACAAACCCTACAAAGCCACCAAAAAGCAATTCAGTGGCTGGACCACTCAAGCTCTCAAAGACGAAATTGACAGGATTCAAGGTATGATCAAAAACTCTTCTATCAAATCCACTCCACCACCAAGAATGGGTAAAGATCCAAAACATATCTTGAAACTGAGAAGAATGAGAGAAGAGCTGGTAGCTGCTGAATATGGTCCCATGAGATCAGTTGCAAGATGGTCTGAGTTGAGGTTAGTTGAAACTTACAAGAAGCTAAGACAAGACAGGCTAATAAATCCTTCTCTTCCCAGAAGACCTGATTACCCATCTGATGAGGAAGATGACCAACCATCTCGACAGACCCAAACTCACAATCCACAGCCTTCTGTATCCAATGCAGTGATAGCTGCAAGAAGACAAGCCAAAAGGCAAAAAGAAATGTCTGAAGAGGATCAGAAGAACTTTCATGACGATCTGTGGAAAGAAGGGCTGTCTCATCAATTAAGATTTTTCTCAGATGATGTTTCAAATGAGATAAGACAGCTCTTTGTTAGACCCTCTTCACCAAACTCATCAAGAATAAAGCTTCACCCAAGAAACCCCTCAGATTCAAAATTCTAAAGTGGAAGTCAGATAAAGACACCCACGAATTGACTCTGCTTAGATCTGATGGGGAGGTTCAAAAACTCAGCATGGACGATGCTTACAACTTAAGTGAACAAGATCACCAAGACCTGCTGAATTTAGAACTAGAAATGGATTTTGAAGATGTGATCTCCTTTAATTTTGAACTTCAACTGAAGGGACAAATTAGGGAATCAATGATGAGGAATAAAGATCAGCAATAAAGACTGAGTTTTGGCATCATCCGTTCTAGGGGGAGATTGTTGGAATCTGCTAGACCCAAGAAGAACAGATGATTGGAAAGCCAAAACTTGCTAACATCTGATCCTTAATAAAACAGAAGTTAGAAGATCTGTTTGCCCAAAAGACTGTTGATACTACAACCTCTGCTTATACAAGATCTGTCAAAGCTAACATCTGCTGGAGCTAACATCTGCCCAAGAACATGCAAGATCTGTTTTGAGCTAAAGTCTGCTAAAGCTAACCTCTGCTGATGAAGACACAAGGTCTGTTCAAGCCAACAGCGTTTAGCAATAGAACATTGTATGTATAAACAGTTGTTAGGATAACAGTGTTTAGCTATAGAACAGATGTTATGTAAACAGATGTTAGAGTTTGTTAGAGGTTGTTAGATGTCGCTGTCTTAGGTGACGTCAGCCTTGATCAACAGATGTTTGGTTCGTGTATAAATAGATCAGTACCTGTACTGTTCTATTCATCACTCTGCACACATTCTCTGCACGAACAAACTGAGTGATCGGGCTGAGGGGGAGTTTGTAATTCTTGTACTGTTATTCTTATATGAATGAATGAAAAGTACTTGATGAAAAGCAATCTTCTGTTTGTTATGAATTAAAGCTTATTTCTGCTGCACTTTCCATATTTACTCATTCATCTTTCACTGTTACATTAGCAAAAAGTTCATAACAATCAAACTCAGATCCAACAATACATAATACAAGATTGATCATATGATACATGAAAACTTATTTATTTACAATATACATGATACTAAATTGTTCACATATTACATGAAACCTATTTGTCTACAAAATACATGATACTAAATTGCTCGCATTACACATGAAACTTATTTGTTTACAAGATACATGATACTAAATTGTTCATATTATACATGAAACCTAGTTGTCTACAAAATACATGATACAAAAATTGCTCACATTATACATGAAACTTATTGATACTAAATTACTCACAACATACATGAAACTTATTTGTTTACAATATACATGATACTAAATTCTTCACATTATACATGAAACATAATTGTTTGCAATGTATATGACACTATATCATACATGAAACTTGAGTGCTTACATTATACATGGAACTATATTGTTTACATTGTTGCAATTGATTAAGTACATCATACTAGGGATAAGCATTTGGTACCGAGTACCGGTACCGCTACCGTACCAAACCGATAGATCGGTACCCACTTTTCCAAAAATTCGGTACCGGTACGGTACGGGTACCAAAAAAGATGAACATTTTGTAACGAATACCGGTACCGTACCGATACCATACTGAACCAGTATCGTACTGATACCGTACTGAACCGTTACCGTACCGATAAATTCGGTACCGGTATCGGTACCCACTTTTCTAAAAATTCGGTACCTGTATTTTCGGTATCGGTACCGGTACGGTACCGATCTCATCCCTACATCATACACAAGCCATGATTATTCATGAAAGCTACTCGGGGTTTGACGTATTCTTGTTCAAACACGAGGACTATAACACTTTGAATCTACTCGGGGTTTGACGTATTCTTGAACAAACACGAGGAAGCTGTAACACTCTAAAACTACTCGTGGTTTGACGTATTCTTGTTTAAACACGAGAAAGCAATGGAACTTTAAGTTATACTACGTTATTGCTCTTTACTTTCCTGATTGACCTTACTATCTAGGGACACATTTATTTATTAGCAGCTCATACGTGAAAACAATACACATGAACTAAGTAATTTAGTGCCCCCCCCCCCCCTCTTGACCAGCACACAACGGAAGGATCTATACGGACCGTGCGATAATTCGAGTAATTACGAGTGACCACGTAATTATAAAAAATCAGCGCATGGAAAACATAGTAAATTATGTCGTGTGTTGTGACCTAAAACCTATCATGATATATAGCAACGAATCTCATGGTATATGACAAGGGCATGGTGGATACAACGATGATACTTCCTATATATAAGTGTCCTGTCATATTGTCAGAAGTAGCGTTGTTCGTATCACGTGAAGTTTTATGTTACATTTAACCTTGACCAATGTTTGTGAAACCTCTTGTCCAGTAATGCATCTTAAACATATTAGATTACATCCTAAACAAGTTTCGATCACAAAATTCTCATCGTTCTCATTGTAAGTAATGCAATATTATCTTTAAAGCAAAGTATATTCTTTGACAATTTTCTCCTTAGCTCCCTTCAAACAAAATTAACTACCACTATTTATGCCTGACATGATCACCTGGTGTAACCTTGAGTATCAGACCTGAACCCTTTCATTCGTTATACTCCTCAAACTGACAGTCAACACTCATTTGGGAATCCAAAACCCTCCTCTCCTTCCTGATTCATTAGTCTCTATCACTTGAATTTCGGGAAGAAATTCAAGTGACTTGGGGATACTATAACATTCATGATTTTTGCATGTAATATTTCCTTAATAACATTTTATTTCCATCCCTTACTTGGACTTTACAAGGTGTCACATTAGTTATTATTTCAATGAGTTTAATCTCGTATGCATATTAAATATATATATATATATATATAAATATATATGTATAATTATTAGGTTATATTAAACAAATCAATTATAAAACTTTTAGTTTTATAAAAATGGAGTTATTCTATATAAACTAATTAGAATGAAATAAATAATGTTTAGGTTTTTTTACAAATTTATTAAAACTATTTCTAAAATACTAAATTATCCTTTAAAACGAGTCTTGAACCCCACCAATTTTGTTTGAACCCAAACTAAACCCCCTCAAATCTTTTAAACCCCCTCTAGTTGCATTAAACCTTCACTTGAAACCCTTTTTCCCCGATGCTTGAACATTAGAACTAAATTGAACTTCAATTTTGACTTGCAAAAGTCAAACCCATTCAATCCTCCATCAATCCCTATAATTAAGGGAATTAAATCATCCCAATCAATTCCTAAACCGATTATGAGTGTATAACAACTCAAAATTGTAACAATTGATTGAGGATTCGTGTTTTTATACCCATTTAGTCCGTTATGATCGGGATTTCAAAAAAAAACCCGTGAATCTTGCTTAAAAACCCGTAAAACTTTTCGAGTAAACAGCTGTAACACGTGTTTAATCGACCCATATAATTCCACTATCGTCTTACACCTTGACACCAGCCTCAAGCTCGTTCTTTTTCCCCTCCCAGTTTCGCGATCGACACAGGGTGTGAGCCTCTTTGGTTTGCAACAAATCAAGTCGAATTTTAGGTATTTAATCTACCCCCTACTCGTTTTTACACAATGATGCAAAGCCCTATCACGCGGCTTTCAATCTGGGCTCGATTTTTCTGATTTGGGGGTTAGGGTTTGCTTCAATCGATTGCGGGGGAAGATGGGTTGTGCGATGTTTGGGTTATAAAGATTGCCATTGGAATGTTTAAACAAAAACGGGTTTAGTCTGATGGTAACACTCTTGTAAAGAAAAGGTCAATTCGTAAGTTCTAACCCTGTAGACTCCCTTTTTCTTTTCTTCTTTTCCCTTGCCGTTTGATCCTCTTAATATAACACACAAACACACCCAATTATATATATACATTCATTAACTATTATGGTGAAGTTTTGGTTAATAAACAAAATCTTTATAAATTCACAAGGGTTATATTTAACATCTTTGATAAATAAAGAGTATTTATATATACATATGTAAATATATATATATATATATATATATATATATATATATATATACATTCATACATATACATATGTTTTATCGTTCACAAAAAAATGTTTCGATTATTATCCTTATGTGTGAATATATATATATATATATATATATATATATATTATTACCACTCTGAGTTCGAGTAAACAAAAAAAGGGTTATAAATGTTTTAATAGCAACTTAATCTATTATATATAATTAATAACACGGTTTTATAGTGTTACTAATAACATAAATTTTATTAAATTGTTTTAATAGTGTATTTATTATAAAATTTGTTATTGCTGGCACAAATAACATGATTTGATACAACAATTCTCCTATTCCAAATTGTCACACCCCGCCGAAGGCGAAAACACGGAGGTGAGTCGAGAGCGGTGCATCGAACACTTAGGCGCAAGAGAATGCTAATGAGAACATTGCAAATTACAAAAGAACCATTACTAAAAACCCAAAATTAAAACATGTCATACAACATCCAAATTCAAACAACAAAAAGAGAGTCTAACAAACAACCAAAAGCCAAAAGTACTAAGTTTGATCCAACTTGAAACCACAAAATCTAAACAAAAGCGTGCCCCCATGAACCTTATCTTCATTTCTGTTTACCTGAAAGCATGTTTCAAAAACGAGTCAACTATATAAATAGTTGGTGAGTATCACAGGTTTTACGACTCTATAAAATTTTATAAAAATCCAAAGTTAGTACACATGTATTAGACAACATATTACCATGAGTCGTAATCAAAGCCTAGACAAAATAAAAATAAAGTACCCCAAACGGAAGTCTTATGCAAACAACCGCCTAAAAAAATTGGCTAACTTTGCGCCCATATGACCTTACAAGTCTGGTTGGCACGACAAAACCATGAGTGGGGGTGTCAACCCAAGTAGTACTACTCAAAATTCCCAACGGCTACGCTCAGCTAATTGATCACCCAAAATTGGGGACTTTAATGCATAAATATAAAAATAACTTATGTAATCAATGTATCCTGTAACATGTGACTAAATAAAAATGAAACAGCTTTCCCCCAAAAACAGTAAAACAGTAAGTAAAAAGGGGCAGCGAAAACTCACCTGAATGAAGTGGGTGAGATGTGCGACGAAATCGACAAATACAGACAAATATCGAGTCCTTACCAAGTACTACTAAGCAAGTGGACATAAAACACATTTTAGGACTCCTAAAATATGTGACTAGTTCAGCCAAGCTAAAGTGGCGATTTAATCTAGTGCATACTAAAAAACCAGTGCATAAGTGTATTAACCGCTTAAAATTATAAAACCGGCTTTTATATAAATTCGTGACTTTAAAACTTTAAAAGTAATATCTTATTAAAGTATATCAGTAGCTATAAATTTTATTATATAAAATTTATAGTCACGGTGTCGCTTTGCCCAAAACGCCGTTACGCGCGTAAAGTCCGGTCTACGGTTTAAAATACGATTCGTCCTAAATTAGGGTTTTCGTGTGATATTAAGCACATAATTTAAATGACCAAATTTAAGTTTTAGTTTTACATAAACTTCTGTCCAAAATCCTTAAAAACCTTTATAAAAATATTTTTATACCAAAATTTCTAAAATAGTAGTTTTTATAAAGTTTTAATGGACCAAAACGATATAATTATACTTAGACCTATAAAATTAATGTTTGAAACTTTTAGAAACTGTTCATATATATAAATAAAAATTTCTGACCAAGTTTCATAATTTTTCAAAATCCAGATTATTTATTATGAATATAATATTATTATATTTTAACAAATTCGGGAAAAATAGTTAAACTTGTCCAAACTTTACAAAATGTTTACCAGATAAGTTTTGGGTCCATATGAGATTCCATTAAAAATTTTAAGTCCAAAGGTTATCCAGAAGTATAAGATCTCTAATTCATTTGGTTGAACTTTAAAAATATCAAACACCTACTTAAACAACTCCAAAAATCACGAAATTTTTACAGGAGTCTTATTTTATCATATACTAACCACTGACCATAATACAGCATTTTATAAAATCCATAGATATTTTTCCCAATTTTCATGTATGAAACTTGTGTGAATTTTAATAAAAAAATCTATAAAGAGTTTAGTTGCCAAATTTTCCAGATTTTCATTTTAGATCATAAACTACTGTTTAAAACAACTTTTGGATGTTGGATTAACAATTTTTTTTAAAAATCCATCAAGAACATGCTTGTTCTTGAACATTTAAACAAACTAACAAGTTTTATCAAGGATTATACCTTCCAAATTCAGCAAATGATGATGAAATTTGATGTTGAAAGATGCTAATACCCTGTGATTTCTTGATATTTTACCTACAATCACAATGTGGTTCAATCCAAAGACCAAAAACTCAAAATCCTTTTTTTTAAATCAAGATTAACACTTTTATGAACATCAAGTGTTCATACACTTTCATCAACAATTTTTTGAAGAATCAAACTCATGCAACTCTTGGTGGATGTTCAAAATGATTATAATCCACCAATCCTTGTTAAAATCACAAGATTCAAACTTTAAAAATATCAAAAACATAAAATCTTAAAAATCAAAGTAAGTGTGTGTAGTGTGTGTTCTTGGTGTTCTTGAGAACACATGCAAGATTAAAACAGAAAATCAATGTTTAAAATCATGTTGTGTTACCTTCAAATCACTGGAATGAGGATCACCAACAAGCTAGAACCAAGATTCAAATGAAAAACATGGAGTTCTTTTGAGAGAAAATGAAAAAATGAAATTTGTGTGTGTGTGCTTGTGACGGCAAGAAAGGGGGGAATGGGAAGGGTTGGGTTGACTTATAAAGAAAAACAAAATGGATGCACATAATTTAAATGACCAAATTTAAGTTTTAATTATGCATATACTTCTTTCCCAAATCCTTAAAAACCTTTATAAAAATATTTTTATACAAAATTTTCTAAAATATTAGTTTTTATAAAGTTTTAATGGACCATAACTATATAATCATACTTAGACATAAACAATTAATGTTTGAAACTTTTAGAAACTGTTCATATATATAAATAAAAATTTCTGACCAAGTTTCATAATTTTTCAAAATCCATATTATTTATTATGAATATAATATAGTTATATCAAATTCGGGAAAAATAGTGAAACCTGTCCAAACTTTACTAAATCTTTACCAGATCAGTTTAAGGTCCATATGAGATTTCATTAAAAATTTCAAGTCCAAAGGTTATCCAGAAGTTTAAGATCTCTAATTCATTTGGTTGAACTTTAAAAATACCAAACACCTACTTAAACAACTCCAAAAATCACGAAATGTTTACAAGAGTCTTATTTTATCATATACTAACTACGGACCAAAATCCAGCATTTTATAAAATGCAGAGATATATGTCCCAATTTCCATGTATGAAACTTGTGTGAATTTTAATAAAAACCAAATTTTCCAGATTTTCCTTTTAGATCATAAACTACTGTTTAAAACAACTTTTGGATGTTGGATCAACAATTTTTTTAAAAATCCATCAAGAACATGCTTGTTCTTGAACATTTAAACAAACTAACAAGTTTTATCAAGGATTATACCTTCCAAATTCAGCAAATGATGATGAAATTTGATGTTGAAAGATGCTAATACCCTGTGAATTCTTGATATTTTACCTACAATCACAATGTGGTTCAATCCAAAGACCAAAAACTCAAAATCCTTTTTTTTAAATGAAGATGAACACTTTTATGAACACCAAGTGTTCATACACTTTCATCAACAAATTTTTGAAGAATCAAACGTATGTAACTCACGGTGGATGTTTAAAAATGATTATAATCCACCAATCCTTGTTAAAATCATAAGATTCAAACTTTAAAAATATCAAAAACACAATATCTTATAAATCAAAGTAAGTGTGTGTAATGTGTGTGTTCTTGTGACGGCAAGAAAGGGGGGAATGAGAAGGGTTGGGTTGACTTATAAAGAAAAACAAAATGGATGCATTCATTAAAAAAATTATTTTATAAAACTAACCCTTTTTTCATAAAATTTAAACTTCTAAAGTACTTAAATAAATATTTTTATTCAGCTAATTAAATCTTGTACCTAAAATACTGAATTTTAGTAGTATTTAAAGGACTAAAACTCAAAAGTTTTTAAAAAGTTATACCGGGTAAATACCAGATGAACCACATGTGATCGTTAGTTTAAATCAAGAATCACAAAAGTTAGCACATATAAAATTATAAAATATCATACTTAACTAAAATATAAATATAAAAATTATTTTCGAGAATTTAAATTTTGTCGTTTATTTAGCGCGAATGCGGTATACACGGTGTATGCACTTAACTGGGCTTTCTAGTTCGGACCTTAATGTTTGTCTAAGGAAAAGTTCCTATAATCCATAGAAACACTTAATAATATATAAAACCATAAAATTTAAAAATATAAACGTATAAAAGTCGAGAAACGGTAAGGACTTGAAAAATCACAGTTGTCACATTATTCCCCAGTTGAAAGGAATTTCATCACGAAATTCAACTTGTGACAGTAGTAACCGCGTCCTTCGCAAAGAGATGAGGATATTTTTGCTTCATTTGGTCCTCGTGTTCCCATGTGAATTCGGGTCCACGCTTCGAGTTCCAACGGACCTTCACGATAGGGATACGACTGTGTTTAAGCGTCTTGATCTCGTGATCCAAAATCTCAACCTGTTCCTCGATAAAATGAAGCTTCTTGTCAATACGGACTTCCTCAGGTGGCTAAGGACCCGTCAGCTAAACACTTTTTGAGATTTGATACATGGAAAGTATCGTGTATACCGCTGAGTTCCTGAGGCAATTTCAATTTGTACGCCACGGGGCCGATTCTATCAACAATTTCATACGGCCCAATATACCTCGGATTGAGTCTACTCCTCTTTCCGAACCGAATAACACCCTTCCAAGGTGAAACTTTTAAAGAACTTTGTCACCAATTTGAAATTCCAAGGGCTTTCTTCGAATATCGGCATAGCTTTTCTGTTTCTCCCGTGCGGCTTTTAGTCTATCACGAATCTTAAAAATCTTGTCTGTAGTTTCCTGAATTATCTCAGGGCCTGTCAAACGATTGTGACCAACTTCGGCCCAACAAAGTGGTGATCGACACTTACGCCCATACAAAGCTTCAAACGATGCACATATGAGGCTAGTGTGATAACTATTATTATAAGAAAATTCGATTAACGGTAAATGTGTATCCTAATTACCACCAAAATCTATTACACACGCCCTTAACATATCCTCCATGGTCTGAATCGTCCGTTCACTCTGACCGTCAGTCTGAGTATGATAAGTCGTGCTCATATCCAAGCGTGTTCCCAAAGCTCGTTGTAGTGTCTGCCAAATTCGGGAAGTAAAATGACTATCCGTGTCCGATATGATGGAAACGGGCACTCCATGCCTAGAAACGATCTCACCAATGTACAAACGGGCTAACTTTTCCATCTTATAATCCTCTCGGATGGGAATAAAGTGGGCAGATTTCGTCAACCGGTCAACAATGACCCAAATTGAATCATAACCGCTGTTAGTTCAGGGTAATTTGGTGACGAAATCCATAGCAATCTGCTCCCATTTCCACTGAGGGATGTCAGGTTGCTGCAAAAGTCCCGATGGTTTCTGGTATTCCGCCTTGACCTTAGAACATGTCAAGCATCTCCCAACATAACTTGCAATCTCTTTCTTCATTCCGGGCCACCAATAAAATTCTTTCAAGTCTTTGTACATCTTGTCGGCTCCGGGATGTACAGAATACCTCGACTTGTGAGCTTCATTAAAAATCAGTTACCTCAAGTTATGGGAATCTGGAATCCACATTCGATCCAAATAATAAATCAACTCATCAGTTTTCTGTTAGAATTTTCTCTCGGCACCACATAAAAGTTCGTCTTTCAAATTATTTCTCTGTAGTGCTTCCTTTTGTGCCTCGAGAATTTGAGCTTTCAAGCTCGTTTGGATTGTCATCCCAAAAGCACGAACTCAAATAGGTTTTATTCTTTCCTTCCTACTCAGAGCATCTGCCACCACATTTGCTTTCCCAGGGTGATAACAGATCTCACAGTCATAGTCATTAAGAAGCTCAACCCATCGCCTTTGTCTCATATTTAACATCTTTTGATCAAATATATGCCCGAGGCTTTTGTGGTCGATAAAAATAGTACACTTGGTGCCATAAAGATAGTGCCTCCAAATTTTGAGTGCAAAGACAACAACACCCAACTCCAGGTCATGAGTTGTGTAATTCTTTTCGTGCACTTTCAATTGTCGGGATGCGTAAGCAATAACCTTATCCTTTTGCATCAACACACAACCAAGACCCTGGTGAGATGCATCACAATATACAACAAAGCCATTCGTACCTTCAGGAAGAGTTAGAATCGGAGCGTTACATAATTTCTGCTTTAATAACTGAAATGACTCTTCCTACTTGTCACCCCATTCAAACTTTCTATCTTTCTGAGTCAAGAGGGTTAAAGACTGAGCTATCTTCGAGAAATTTTCTATAAATCGCCTATAGTAACCCGCCAAACCAAGAAATTGACGGATCTCGGTTGGGGTCTTAGGCGTTTCCCACTTCTTTATCGCCTCAATTTTGGTTGGATCCACATGAATGCCTTTCTCATTAATCACATGTCCTAGAAAGTGAACTTCTCTAAGCCAAAACTCACACTTAGAAAACTTGGCAAATAGTTTCTCGTTCCAAAGCAATTCCAAAATTAACCACAAGTGTTGCTCGTGCTCCTGTTTACTTCGAGAATATATCAAGATATTGTCGATAAAGACTATCACGAATTTATCTAAATAGGGTTTACACACCCTATTCATCATATCCATAAATACTGCCGGGGCATTGGTTAGCCCGAAAGGCATAACCAAAAACTCGTAGTGACCGTACCGAGTCCTGAATGTTGTCTTTGGTACGTCATCCTCCTGGACCCTTAATTGATGATAACCAGATCTGAGGTCGATCTTAGAAAAATGAGTCGATCCTTGTAACTGGTCAAACAAATCATCGATCCTCGGGAGTGGATATCGGTTCTTAATCGTCAATTTATTCAACTCCCGGTAGTCAATACACATTCGAAATGATCCATCTTTATGTTTCACGAACAAGATCGGAGCTCCCCAAGGTGAGAAACTCGGTCTAATAAATCCCTTCTCTAAAAGTTCCTGTAACTGATTCGACAACTCTTGTAATTCAGAAGGTGTCAGACGGTATGGGGATCTAGCAATAGGTGCGACACCGGGTTCCAAGTCAATCCGAAACTCAACTTATCGTGGAGGGGGTAATCCAGGCAAATCCTCGGGAAAAACTTTCGGGTACTCGCGTACAACTGGAATATCCTGAATCTTAACCTCCTTTGATTTCTTGTCAATGACATTAGCAAGAAAGGCGTAACTTCCCTTTTTAAGGTATTTCCATTCCTTCATGCAAGACACAATGTTTAAACTCCTTCCGGGCTTATCGCCTTGGACAATCAGGACTTCACCGTTTGAAAGCGGAATTAGAACTATCTTTTCTGAGCAAACAATTTCGGCTCGGTTTTCGGATAACCAATCCATGCCAATAACAACATCAAAACTACCGAGCTCTATTGGGATAACGTCTACATTAAATTGGTGATTATTTAGGTTCATAGGGCAACCTAGGATAATTTCACTAGCTTTAATAAATTTACCATTAGTTAGTTCTATAGTATAGGCCTCTTTCAATTTCAGTGATTTTAAATTAATCAATGATCTAAATTCAGTAGATATAAAGCTTCTATCAGTCCCTGTATCAAAAAGTATAGATGCATAAAGATCATTGACGAGAAACGTACCCGTCGTCACATTCGGGTCCTGATGTACATCTGCAGCCCCAATCACAAAAGCTCTACCCTTAACTTGATTTGCTGCGTTCCTACCATTTCTGCCCAATTTGGGACATTTGTTCCTGAAGTGACCAGTTTCCCCACATTCATAACAACCCCTTGGTGCATTAGGGTCGAATCTGCATTAGTTCGTTGTATGCCCCACTCGTTTACATTTTGCACACACGAACTGCTCGCAAGCCCCAAAGTGTTGAGAATTGCACTTGGCGCAAAGAGGTGGATTTCCAGTGTTTGCCCTTTTGTATGGTGTCACAGCCACATAATTCTTTACAAACTTACGCTTCTTACTTGGACCACCAATAGTTTTATTCATAGCCTTGTCCTCTAGTTTCTTTCCAATTGTTCCTTTCTTAACCAAGATTCCATTTCTCGCCATCTCATCAGTTAATTCACTCGCCAATTGGATCGCACTTTGCATAGTAGAAGGTTTGGCTGAAGTAACCATTCCCCGAATCTGGGGCACCAATCCCCGTATATACCTTTCAATCCTCTTGGATTCAGGTGTCACCAGATGTGGCACCAAACGGGATAACTCTTGGAATCGAGTTGTGTAAACCAAGATTTCAGCTCCTTCCATTTCAAGGTTCCAAAACTCAACTTCAATCTTCTTTATTTCATTTCGGGGACAGCACTCCTCAATCATCATTTTCTTAAACTCGTCCCAAGTCAGGTTATCAGTAACCTGTTCTCCTAACGCATCAACTTGAGAATTCCACCATGTTAGGGCTTCGCCCTGCAGAGAGCAAGCAGCTTACTTAACCTTCTGATTATCCAAGCAGTTACTGATTTTTATGACAGACTCCATCTTTTCTATCCAACGAACAATCCCAACTGCTCCCTCACTACCATAAAAATCCAAAGGTTTTCCTACAGAGAAGTCTTTAAAAGTGCATCCGCGGTTGGTGTTACCAGTATTTGTGTCACCACGGCTCCACCACCGGCTCCACCGTTACCAGAAGCACCACCACTAGTGTCGCCAGCACTCCTGATTAACCCTTCGGTGATATGTGCCACTATTCTTGGTATAGCCGCATCTATCCCTTGATTTATCAGTTGTGCCAAATTCGGCTGAGTATTCTCTGTCTCATTATGCTGAGGATCCCTCCTCGGCGACATTTTCTAAAAACAGAAACGGACAGGAATTTGATGACAGTTTGAGTAAATGAAGATACTTGATTAGAAATCACTCAAAACATAGTAAACAAACCATATATAAAAGACATGTTTTTTAGAATGACAATAAAATTTTTAATCGAATCATGTACACAAGGTAACAAATAAGGATGGTAACAATACACAAACAATAACCAAATGAAATATATAGCATACAAAGAATTATCCAAAATATTTTTTCATTCCATCATCAAAAGATTTACAAAAATGCTTCATAAAGCATAGATAGTAGCTAGGGTTTACAAGAGTTAGTAATATTTTTTTACAAAATTAAGCATTAGTTAGAACTAAGCCAATATCCCAAAAATAAAGTTTTTGTAACCCATCAAAAGGACCTGAGCACATGTTGCTCAATGACCGAAATAGTAGCCTAGAACCACATCAATGAATGCGACAATGAAAGTCACTAGTACAACCAATCCCAAGTAGGACCACTTCTCAACACGATCGACGTGTAGGTTCCTGTTTAGCTCTGACGCCTGAAGAGTAGTAACGAACTGATATAACTCGGGTATCTGCTCTAGAATACCCTCAACCACAGAATGGAAATGCTGATGTCGCATCTCATGTCTGTAAGAGGACTCCACTAACTCATCAACCTGCACCTCCAACAAACTCCGAGTGTCCTCGGGCTCCAGATCTTCTTCCTCTTCATCTTACGAGATCTCGATAATGGTAGGGGCAACCCTAGAAGACAATCCCCCGACCTCAAAGGTGGATCCTGGAAATCGCTGTTGTCCACTAGCAGGAGCAGTAGGGTGAAGAACAACAGTCACTGGTGCTACCCTGGGACGGGGTAGGACCGATGTAGGTGAGGGTAGACCGCTCCCTAAATCCTCTGAGCTGGTCGCGTAGCTAGACTCACCGGGCACATAGTGCTCCGACGGATCCTCCTCTGACGTATGACTTGGCTCAGACGCACTCCAATCACCTGATGCTGTAGGGACAGGTATAATGCTGATGTGAAGATGATGATAAAGACATGTTGTGATGAAGAACGTAAAGCTAGTAAGAATAAGTAATATAAAATGATAAGCAATGCACATATAATTCCTAAGGTTCTTTGCAATGCTTCCTAAGGTCATAGTCTAGGTTCGAGTCTCAGGCAAACCTAATTCTCTATAACTAGTGCTCTGATACCAAGTCTGTCACACCCTGCCGAAGGCGGAAACACGGAGGTGAGACGAGAGCGGTGCATCGAACACTTAGGCGCAAGAGAATGATAATGGGTACATTGCAAATTACAAAAGAACCATTACTAAAAACCCAAATTTAAAACATGTCATACAACATCCAAATTCAAACAGCAAAAAGAGAGTCTACCAAACAACCAAAAGCCAAAAGTACGAAGTTTGATCCAACGTGAAACCACAAAATCAAAACAAAAGCGTGCCCCCATGAACCTTATCCTCATTTCTATTTACCTGAAAGCATGTTTCCAAAACGAGTCAACTATATAAATAGTTGGTGAGTATCGCAGGTTTTACGACTCTATAAAAGTTTATAAAAATCCAAAGTTAGTATACATGTATTAGACAACATATTACCATGAGCCATAATCAAAGCCTAGTATCCCATACGGAAGTTTTATGCAAACAACCGCCTAAAAAAATTGGCTAACTTTGCGCCCATATGACCTTACAAGTCTGGTTGGCACGACAAAACCATGAGCGGGGGTGTCAACCCAAGTAGTACTACTCAAAATTCCCAACGGCTACGCTCGGCTAATTGATCACCCAAAATTGGGGACTTTAATGCATAAATATAAAAATAACTCATGTAATCAATGTATCCTGTAACATGTGACTAAATAAAAATGAAACAGCTTTCCCCCAAAAAACAGTAAACAGTAAGTAAAAAGGGGCCATGAAAACTCACCTGAACGAAGTGGGTGAGATGTGCGACGAAATCGACAAATACAGACAAATATCGAGTCCTATACAAGTCCTACTAAGCAAGTGGACATAAAACAAATTTTAGGACTCCTAAAATATGTGACTAGTTCAGCCAATCTAAAGTGGGGATTTAGTCTAGTGCATACTGAAAAACCAGTGCATATGCGTATTGACCGCTTAAAATTATAAAACTGGCTTTTATATAAATTCGTGACTTTAAAACTTTAAAATTAATATCTTATTAAAGTATATCAGTGGCTATAAAGTTTATTATATAAAATTTTAAGTCACGGTGTCGCTTTGCCCATAAACGTCGTTACGCGCGTAAAGTCCGTTCTACGGTTTAAAATACGATTCGTCCAAAATTAGGGTTTTAGTGTGATATTAAGCACCTAATTTAAATGACCAAATTTAAGTTTTAATTATGCATATACTTCTGTCCAAAATCCTTAGAAACCTTTATAAAAATATTTTTATACAAAAATTTCTAAAATACTAGTTTTTTATAAAGTTTTAATGGACCATAACTATATAATCATACTTAGACATAAACAATTAATGTTTGAAACTTTTAGAAACTGTTCATATATATAATTAAAAATTTCTGACCAAGTTTCATAATTTTTCAAAATCCATATTATTTATTATGAATATAATATTGTTATATTTTAACAAATTCGGGAAAAATAGTTAAACCTGTCCAAACTTTACTAAATCTTTACCAGATCAGTTTTAGGTTCATATGATATTTCATTAAAAATTTCAAGTCCAAAGGTTATCCAGAAGTATAAGATCTGTAATTCATTTGGTTGAACTTTCAAAATACCAAACACCTACTTAAACAACTCCAAAAATCACGAAATGTTTACAAGAGTCTTATTTTATCATATACTAACTACGGGCCAAAATCCAGCATTTTATAAAATGCAGAGATATTTGTCCCAATTTCCATTTATGAAACTTGTGTGAATTTGAATAAAAACCAAATTTTCCAGATTTTCCTTTTAGTTCATAAACTACTGTTTAAAACAACTTTTGGATGTTGGATCTACAATTTTTTTTTTTAAAATCCATCAAGAACATGCTTGTTCTTGAACATTTAAACAAACTAACAAGTTTTATCAAGGATTATACCTTCCAAATTCAGCAAATGATGATAAAATTTGATGTTGAAAGATGCTAATACCCTGTGATTTCTTGATATTTTACCTACAATCACAATGTGGTTCAATCCAAAGACCAAAAACTCAAAATCCTTTTTTTAAATCAAGATGAACACTTTTATGAACACCAAGTGTTCATACACTTTCATCAACAAATTTTTGAAGAATCAAACTCATGCAACTCATGGTGGATGTTTAAAAATGATTATAATCCACCAATCCTTGTTAAAATCATAAGATTCAAACTTTAAAAATATCAAAAACACAATATCTTATAAATCAAAGTAAGTGTGTGTAATGTGTGTGTTCTTGTGATGGCAAGAAAGGGGGGAATGGGAAGGGTTGGGTTGACTTATAAAGAAAAACAAAATGGATGCGTTCATTAAAAAAAATTATTTTATAAAACTAACCCTTTTTTTCATAAAATTTAAACTTATAAAGTACTTAAATAAATATTTTTATTCAGCTAATTAAATCTTGTACCTAAAATACTGAATTTTAGTAGTATTTAAAGGACTAAAACTCAAAAGTTTTTAAAAAGTTATACCGGGTGAACCACATGTGATCGTTAGTTAAAATCAAGAATCACAAAAGTTAGCACATATAAAATTATAAAATATCATACTTAACTAAATATAAATATAAAAATTATTTTCGAGAATTTAAATTTTGCCGTTTATTTAGCGTGAAGGCGGTATACGCGGTGTATGCACTTAACTGGGATTTCTAGTTCGGACCTTAATGTTTGTCTAAGGAAAAGTTCCTATAATCCATAGAAACATTTAATAATATATAAAACCATAAAATTTAAAAATATAAACGTATAAAAGTCGAGAAACGGTAAGGACTTGAAAAACAGCAGTAGTCACACAAATTATATAAAATATCATACTCGAAAAGATGATTTCTCGTTAAATGATTAATCTTATTAACTAGAATAAATGGTAAACTCGCATAACTAATTTATTTAATTATTTCAGTTGATATCTATATAAATATTATTATAACGTTCTAACATGATGACTATTCTAGTCTAGCTATTATAAAAGGATTATTATTAAATTTGCGATTTACATTGTTTACGCCTAAATTCTCTTTTATAAATAAAAATCTATAAAACATTATTTTTATGTAATTTCACTTATACATTATCACTTTAGTTATCACTAAAGTTCGAACCTTTAATTTCCACGTTCGTTCGTTCGTTCCAAAACCCTAAATCCCAAATCATACCATTGTCGTTTCCCTTAACCGTTTATATATTAAATAACATATCTTATTTAACTTAGGACATCCTTAATTCTCGTTGCTATAAGTAGACTTCATAACACATTTCATGTGTCTCATTTGCGAAAGTGTTTGGCGGATGAATCTACTTTTGTCCCATTGGATGATATAGAGTTGGATGAAAAGTTGAATTATGTTGAGTAACCGGTGGTAATCTTGGATAGAAAGGTGAAGAAATTGAGAAATAAATAGATTAGCCAAGTTTTGGTAAGGTGGGAACATAAGAAGGGGGCGGAACTGACTTGGAAAACCGAGGAAGAAATGCTTAAATATTATCCGAACCTTTTTATGTGAAGTCGGGTTTCGGGGACGAAACCCAAATAAGGGGAGGTGATTTGTAACGAACCAAAATCCGGGTTCCGTTTTCAAATAAATAAAATATTTCAATAAATATTATGGTGAAAATAATATTTTAGAAACAAAGTTAAAACAAGTGGGTTTCAAGTTTGTAATGAGGTTATACTAGTTTTAACTAGTTTTGGAATCAAATGTGTGAAATGAAAGTTGAGGGGCTAAAGGTGTAATATGACAAATCTGCCATTTGGACTAAAAGAAGTCAAAATTAAACTTATTGCTCATATGTGTGGGTCGTTCACCCTAAGAGGAGAAAAAGGAGAAATCGGGTTTGAAGCTTAAATCTTGCATTTGAAGCTTGGATTGTGAAGGTTTTGGCTCATACAACACCTTTATAGCATCAAGTAAGTGTTAATCACTCTTTGATTTCATCTTTGAATGTGTTAGTGGGTGGGTTTTGTAGAAATCCAAAAAATATGTATGCATGTGGTAAATTGGTGTTAGATTGTGGATAATCTAGCTAAACTAAAGGTAAAGGGTGGTGATTAACATCCTTGAACCCTTTGATTTTGATTTTGAGAAGTTAGGGTTCATATGGTGAAAATTTGGGGTGTTTAGATCATGATGATAGAATGATGAATTAGTGATGATTAAGTGTTTAGGTGGTATTAGACACTTGAATGAACACCAAATTAATCTAATAAAAGTTATTGAATGAGAAATTAGTGTCAAGGTATTGGAAAGAAAACTCAAGTAGGTGATTTGGAATTAAAAGAGTGTGTTTGGTTATGGGAATACTCCAAACGGGTCAATCAGGGTTGGGAATGGAAATTGGGTTGTGAACTCAATTGTAATGTGATTTTGATGAATGTTAGATTACTAAACTAGGTGTATATGTTTAGGTAATCAAATTGCAAAGCTAGAAGGTGGTGCGGGATCATCTAACTCAAAAGGTAAGTGCCTATGCACTTGCTTAGTAATGTTGATAAATTAGTGGTATATGTGTTATGATGCATACTATGTGTTGAAATGAACGTGTGTGATTATTGAATGAACTAGTATGTGGAAGAGTATGAATGTAGTTATAGTGATAAACTATAATGGATATGTGTAAATGAATGAATGTGGTTATAGTGGAAATACCATAATGGTTATGTGAATGAATGTAGTTATAGTTGAAATGCTATAATGGATGTGTGCAATGAATGAATGTAGTTATAGTGTAATACTATAATGGATATGTGTGAATGAGGTTATGATCTATGAATCATTATGGATAAGAGGTTATGATATATGAATCATAATGGATATGTGGTTATGATCTATGAATCATAATGGATATGAGGTTATGGTTAAAATACCATAATGGATATGAGGTTATGATCTAAGTATCATAATGGATATGAGGTTATGGCCTAAGTGCCATGATGGATATGAAATGGTGTAATATGAATGTTATATGAAAAGAATGAAACTTGTAGTGGAAATGCAAGTGTTAAGAACCGTAATTCACCAAAAGGGTGCAAATGGGTGAATGGGTGAAAACAAGTAATAAATACTTGTTTGATATGTGTATCTTCATTACTAACGGTGATATATTCATGTGGCTATGTAGGAAAAGCTCCGATGTAAGTCCAAGGAGTTGAAGGATTTCTCGTATGCGTTTTGGTGTTTTGGGGGGTTTAAAGGAAAATCCTTAATATGTAGTGTAAATTGGTACATAAATTTATGTTTTGGTGTTTGTTAATGATGTATGAATGTTTTGAAATCAATACCTAAGTGTTGGGAAATTTTTGGTGTCTTGAAGGATTGAAAATGGTGGAAAAATGGCTAAGTGTTGAAAACTGAGCAGCTGAGTAAACTTTCTGTTTACTCAGACTCCCCGCGGTACGCGAGAGCCTGGACAAGTTCTCTCGCGGTACGTGAGAGACTTGTCTTTCGGGTGGGTGTTTTGAAGCTCCCTTGCTATACGCGAAGGGAGGTGTCAAATCCCTCGCGGTATGCGAGGGTTGTAAAAAAAATCTTGAGATAAATGCTTCCGCGCGTTTAAATGTTTTAGTAATTGATTTTCCAATTAAGGGTGTTGTAATTTGGTATCAGAGTAATGGTTTGAGGGATTTGGTGTGGTGGCACCAAACTCAAACCGGATGCTCTTGATATGGGGGAAAATGATACGAGAATCCATGAAGGACTTGACTAAGACTCGGATCTTGCGGAAATGAAAGGTTAGTAATGATTTGATAAAGTGGTTATATATGTGTGTGGTGAGTATGTATACGTATTAATGAAAGACAAAGTGTTATGTGTGCCGAAACTTGATTTGTGACTTGTTATATGGAGATGGTAATTACAATTGGGCTTGGCGTATTATTAAACATGTCTGGCCAATATGTTTAATAAGACGAAATATGCAAGGGACTTTATGATAACCATATAACAATGAACATTTGCAAGGATTAGGTGAAGGTGGTTATATATGTATGTATGTATATAGGTAGGTATATATATACTTAATATATATAATCGTGAATGTGTAATGGATACCTAGGGTTTTGAAAGTGAAAGGGTATTAAGATGTTTTTGGTTCATTTTGTCAGTTTAGAGATGGCAGAAGATGCAAGTAATGATCCATTGGATCCAAGAATCCAAGATATGATAAAAGAGGAAGTGGCTAAGGCCTTCGAGCAATCTACAACCTTGTTAATGGAAGAAATGAGAGGGGCTATTAAGCTTACCCTTGAAGATATTTTGAAAGAAAAGGAAAGGGTACCACAAGGGTGTACTTTAAAGGATTTTATGGTGATAAAGCCCAAGGAGTATAATGGGCAAGTGGACCCGATCCTTAGCCACAGGTAGGTGGTGGATATGGAATCAAACTTTGAGACAATTAAGTGTAAACCCGAGGATAGGGTGATGTTTAGTGTGCCCTTATTAACTAGAAGGGCAAAGGAATGGTTATTGAATCTCCGAAAGAAGAGAGGTGAATTGGGGGTGACCTCCATGACTTAGGAGGAGCTCAAGACGACTTTTCTAAAGTACCATTGCCCACAAGCCGTGGTTGATAGGATGACTGAGGAGTTCCTCTTTATGAGGCAAACAAATGAGTCAATAGATGAATTGGATGGGGCTTTCTTTGATCGTGCCAAGTTCTGTCCGGGCGTGGTGTCGACTGAGAAGGCGAAGATTGACAGGTTCTATGCTATACTGACAGTGGAGTTCAGAGATAGCATATCTCCATCCTCTTTCGCCACACTTGTGGATTTAATAAATATGTGTCGGGAAAGAAAGGTGGAGTTGAGGAGGCAAGAGGCTAGGGGAGAGAAGAGGAAAAGGGAGATTGTGGAGCAAGTTGTGAAGAATATGACGAGAGCCCTAGTAAGAATCCGTTTAGCAAGTTCTCTCTCCGTGGGTGTAAAGTTTGTGGGAAAGAACATTTCGGGGAATGCAGGAAAGGGACTTCAAAGATTGTTATAAATGTGGGAACCGGGGCACATGGCTAATCAATGTTCAAGGAAAATTCGTATATGCTATTAATGTTACAAGACCGGGCACAATAGAGCGGATTGTCCCAACTTGAAGCAAAGTGGAAGCGAGAAGAAGGTAGATATACCAAGGCCAAAAGGTAGAGCCTTCCACATCTTGGCTGAAGAAGCAAAGACAAATTCGGAGGTGGTGTCAGATACATTCAAGATTAACTCTTTACCTACACTAGTTCTTTTTTATTCGGGGGCTAGTCGTTCATTTGTGTCCTTAAAATTTGTTAAGCATTCTTCGTTTCTAAGTACCAAGTTAGATGAACCCTTAGAAATCGAGGCGAAAAATTATAAAAGTTTCCTAGTATTCGATATTTATAGGAATTGCAAGTTAAGGGCGGGGGGTGAAACGTTCCTTATTAACTTAATTCCTATGTCCATGGGAGACTTTGATGTAATAGTGGGGATGGATTGGTTGTCTAAGAACAAAGTGAATATTCTATGTGGACCTAAGGCGGTACAACTCGATTCCCCATCGAGTGAGTCCATTTACATAGAAGGTGAAAAGAAATGTAATGTAAAGATGTGTTCTTATGTGAAGGCAACAAAGTACATGGTGCATGGGTGCAAGGCATACATGGCTTGTGTTGCGGATGTGGTAGAAAGGGTGAAAGATATTCGTGATGTTACAGTTGTTAATCAGTTTGTGGATGTGTTTTCGGATGACTTACCGGGGGTACCACCGGAAAGGGAAGTGGAGTTTGGGATTTACTTAATCTCGGGTGCCAAGCCGGTAGCCAAAGCACCTTACAGGTTGGCACCACCGGAAATGAAAGAGTTAATGGAGCAATTGCAAGAGCTTCTAGATAAAGGTTTCATACGCCCAAGTGTCTCGCCTTGGGGTGCACCCGTTATCTTCCTTAAAAAGAAGGATGGAAGCATGAGGATGTGTATGGATTATCGGGAGTTGAATAAGTTGATAGTGAAGAATAGGTACCCTTTACCTCGGATTGACGATCGCTTTGATTAATTGCAAGGGGCGTCATGGTTTTCTAAGATTGACTTGAGATCCGGGTACCATCAGTTGAAAATGAAAGAAGAAGAAGACGTTCATAAGACAGCTTTTCGCACTCGATACGGTCACTATGAGTTCACGGTTATGCCTTTAGGTTTGATCAACGCACCCTCAGTTTTCATGGATCTTATGAATCGGGTGTGTAGGCCGTTCCTCGACCGTTCAGGGATTGTATTCATCGATGATCTTCTCATATTTTTTCGGAGTGAAAGTGATCATGCCTTTCATCTTCGTGAAAACCTTGAAGTGTTGCAAAGGGAGAAGCTTTATGCAAAATTTTCAAAGTGCGCATTTTGGTTGCGTGAGATCCAGTTTTTGGGTCATGTGGTTAATGAGAAAGGGATTACAGTCGACCCATCCAAGATAGTGGTGGTAGAAGATTGGTCATCACCGAAGACGCCTTAGGAGATTAGAAGTTTCTTGGGGTTGGCGGGTTATTATCGGCGGTTTATTGAGAATTTCTCTCGGATTTCCTTGCCAATGACGAAGTTAACGCGTAAGGAGACCAAATTTGTATGGGGTTCCGAGAAAGAATCTGCCTTTCAACTCTTGAAAGAAAAGTTGACTAAGGCGCCTATTTTATCCTTGCCGGACGGGACCGAAGATTTTGTGGTGTATTGGAATGCCTCGCATTCGGGGTTAGGTTGTGTTTTGATACAAAGGGGGAAAGTAGTTGTTTATGCGTCTAGGAAATTGAAGACCCATGAGGTGAATTACCCTACCCATGATATAGAGTTTGCGGCCGTGGTTTTCGTGCTCAAAATTTGGAGGCATTATTTATATGGGGCTAAGTGTACGATTTACACGGATTACAAAAGTCTCAAGTACTTCTTTGACCAAAAGGACCTTAACATGAGGCAAAGGAGGTAGCAAATTATGTCGTGTGTTATGACATGAAACCTATCATGATATATAATAACGAAACTAATGTGATATGACAAGCGCATGGTGGATACGCCGCTGGTACTTCCTATATATAAGTGTTCCTGTCAGATTATCAGAAGTAGCGTTATTTGTGTCACGTAAAGTTTTATGTTGTTTGACGGGCCAATGTTTGTGAAATGTCTTATCCACTGACAATTCCTGAACATAATAGACTACATTTTAAACAAACCCTGATCGTCAAATTCCCATCAAATCCATTCCATGTAATGCATTTCACCTTTAGATTCTTCGACAGTTCTTTCCCTAACTCTCTTGAAACTAAAATCCACTAATATCATTCATACTTAACTTGAGCAATAGACTTGAACCTTGTTACCTATCGTACTCCTCAAAACGATAATCGAAACTCGTTGAAAACAAAAACTCAACTCCTTCCTTAGTAGCCTCCAACAATTGAATTTCGGGACGAAATTCCCTCAACATGGGGATATTGTAACATCCAATATTTTCCTATAATAATTTACTTTGGCTTGTGCAATAATGACGTTCTATTTTTTTCAGACCCCAAAAATTGTTCAACTCAATATGTCACAATTAGTTATCATTTTAAAGTGTAACAATTCAAGTTCCAACTTTGTAATTACATATTTTTATCCATAATATACGTGTATGTATAATTATATATATTTGTATATATATACATATATATATATACACACTTAGTCATGATAAATAAATCAATAAATAAAACATATAAGTTTAAACCATTTAAACAATTTGTATTTTTATAAGATTGGAACACTACCCCTTTATAAATATTTATAATAAAACAATTAATAATTAGATTTTTTTACAAATTCTATAAAAACAATTTTATAATTAACTAGAAAGGATTTTAAAACAAATAAAAATGGATTTTAATTAAATAATCAAGTCTTGAACCCCCCATAACAATTAAACTCTCCTTAAACCTTTTGAACCCCCACTTTTTAGCCTTGGACCCTCTTTTTTTGGACCCTGGACATCAAAAACAAAACTTTGACTTTGTAGAAGTCAAAATCGAGTTCTAAGTCCTCAAATCGGTTGGTATCAAACTAGGTTACTACTCCATCCGTTTCAATCATGCATTCCATGATTCTCGCACACGCTTTTGACTGTTTTAAATGTCCATTAACACCCTTCAATCGCTAGATTTCAAAACCCACAAAAAGTATGGAAACTTTGATAACCAATCTGTAAACCAAGCTAAATCACACGATTCTCGTTTGATATACCAACTGTAACGCGTGATTACTCGTCCCATATTTTTCCCTATCGTTTTATTACACGAACCCAGCCTCAAATCCTTCATTTTGCTCCTACCTGTCGCGATCGGCCCAAGGGGAAACAAGCTCTCTTTTTACGTTGAATCAAGTCCAGTTTCAGGTAAATAACCCACCCTCTTCTCAATTTTGATCCTCTGTACTATAGCCTTCATGACCTGCTCACGATTGTGTTTATATGGGAAATTAGGGTTTTCAATTTCATAATATGGGGAAGAAGGGACTGGCTGAATGGGTTTGTTTTTTTTTAAACTTCACTTTCTGGTTTGTTAAACAAATTCGAGTCTTGGTCCAGTGGTAATCCCCTTTGCAGACAACAATCAGGTCGTGGGTTCTAACCCTGGCAGACCTCTTTTTCACCCTTTTATTTCTATTTCATTGTTTTATGTTTACTCTCTCACACACATACCCATACCTATATATATGTTACATACATGTATAGAAATAAAGAGTAAAACACAAATTTTTCTAATTATACGAACATATACATCTATTTAATATGTTTTATTTTATAAACTTTATAATTATATATATATATGTATATATATATATATATATATTAAGAAAACTATTATAAAGTAGCCCTATCTTTTATAAATAAACGTTTTGGTTATCCCAAATAGTATCTATGCATCATTATGTTTAAGAACGTATTAATTTATTCCCACCATATAATTCAAAACGTGACAAATGTCAGTGTGTTCGTAAACCTTATTATTTTATATTTATAACTTTTAAAACCATCAAATAATCGTGGTAGTAACCTCGTGACTTTTATTAAACTAAAGGGCTATATATATACATTTTTTTTTACCTAAACCTTTAAAACGTCATGACCTATAAGAGGTTATTAATAATACGATTTTATTAGTATTATAAATAACATAAATTTTAAATAATCGTTTTATCATATTATTAATACTTTCACAAATAATATGGTATTACTAATATTACATTTCGCATAACAAACTAGTTATATCCTTATAAATATTATATTCCATCATGATGATTACTTTAACCTAAATGTCTTAATAAAATATTTATTGTATTAAACACAACACTTATTTTTGACACCTACCAATGTCCTACACACTCTAACCATGATCACTCGTCCGTTCCAAAACCCTAAAGTCCCAAAATCATTCTTTTGTCGTTCCATTAAACCATTCTATATTATAATAACGCATTATATTCAACTTAGGGCATCCTTGATTCTTATTGCTACAAAGTTTCAAGGCTTATTCTCTACTTATCAAGGTGAGTTTACATAGCCCCTTTTCCTTTTATACATTTTTGGGGTGAAACATGATTACTCAACAAACATTATTTGCAAATTACACTCGTACAATTCTACAATATGATCATATGTGTTTATTTGTGCTTTATGCTTGAATGCTATTTGTTAAGGCTACATATACATGACATACTCGTTCAATCATTAACACATTACATCAGGATAACATGTGTTGTTATGCCCTACATTTACATCAGGATAACATGTGTTGTTATGCCCTACATTTACATCAGGATAACATGTGTTGTTATGCCCTACATTTACATCAGGATAACATGTGTTGTTATGCCCTACATGTACATCAGGATAACATATGTTGTTATGCCCTACATTTACATCAGGATAACATGTGTTGTTATGCCCTTTCAGTTACAAGGTTTGATTTGTGCAACTAGATTAACTTAGATTCTCCATAAATGTTTTATAAACCATGTATCATATGAGTTGTACATAGAACATTTGAACTTTACTTATGGTGTCAAAACTTATGTATGCTCACCAACTATTTTTAGTTGACCCTCTCATTTTATCATGCTTTAGGTACGGATGTTTGAGTTAAGGTTCAAGTTGCTTCACTTAGGATTGAGGACCTAGTTTTAAACTTAATAAAGATGTTCATGTATTTATGACCCTTGTAAATGTTGTAATTGATTGTTTGAGCTATGAAATGAAATTTATTGTTTAATTATCACAACTTTAGTAAACCATAAGCTTATGAACAGTCTACATGTTGCGCCCCGACGTTTCCGCCGTCGGTTGGGGTGTGACACTTATGTTGATAAGTTTGGGGATAATATCTCAGGTCTAAAGACATGCTTTGATAGAATTTGGATTCCTAGGTTGTCAAGTATTTTGACGACTATTTTAGACGAGGCGCATAAGTCCAAATATTCTATCCATCCGGGGGCCACAAAAATGTTTTATGACTTGAGGTGTCATTTTTAGTGGCCGGGTATGAGGGGTGATATAGTTAAGTATGTGGAGAGGTGTCTCACATGCTTGAGGGTAAAGGCGGAGCATAAAAAGCCGTATGGAAAGCTTCAACAGCTTGAAATACCGCTTTAGAAATGGGAGAAGATAACCATGGATTTGATCACTAAACTAGTAAAGACTTGAAAATGTTATGACGCGATATGGGTAGTAGTGGATCGGTTGACAAAGAGTGCACATTTCCTTCCTATAAAGGAAACGCATTCATCGGATTGATTGGCGGAGATCTATGTGAAGGAAATTGTGTCACGTCATGATGTGCCGGTGTTGATTATATCGGACTGTGATACGAGGTTTACTTCTCGTTTTTGGAAGAACTTCCATGAGGATATGGGGACTAGATTAAACCTTAGCACCGATTATCATCCACAAACGGATGGTCAAAGCGAGCAGATGATTCAAACGCTCGACGATATGTTGCGGTCGTGTGCTTTGGATTTTGGGGGAAATTGGGACGATCATCTACCGTTGGAGGAATTTTCATATAACAATAGCTACCATACTAGTATTGGTATGCCGCCTTTTGAGGCATTGTATGGGAGGAAATGTAGAACACCCATGTGTTGGGGTGAAATTGGTCAACGGGAGCTTGGTAGCAAAGAGGTGGTCAATGAAACTATTGGTAGTACTGACCAAATTAGAGCACGCTTGAAGGCGGCTCAAGATTGCCAAAAGTCCTATGCGGATAATAGGAGGAGAGCGAATGAGTTTCAAGTGGGGGACTTTGTGCTTTTGAAAGTCTCTCCTTGGAAAGGGGTGATACGGTTTAGGAAACGGGGGAAGTTAAGTCCACGTTTCAACGGACCGTTTAAATTGATAACAAGGGTGGGTGCGATAGCCTACCGTTTAGAGCTACCGGAGGGACTAAGTAGACTTCATAACACATTTCATGTGTCTCATTTGCGAAAGTGTTTGGCGGATGAATCTAATTTTGTCTCATTAGATGATATAGAGTTGGATGAAAAGTTGAATTATGTTGAGGAACCGGTGGCAATCTTGGATAGAAATGTGAAGAAATTGTGAAATAAACAGATTAGCCAAGTTTTGGTGAGGTGGGAACATAAGAATGGGGCGGAAATGACTTGGGAAACCGAGGAAGAAATGCTCAAATATTATCCGAACCTTTTTATGTGAAGTCGGGTTTCGGGGACGAAACCCAAATAAGGGGAGGTGATTTGTAACGGTTTTCAAATAAATAAAATATTTCAATAAATATTATGGTGAAAATAATATTTTACAAACAAAGTTGAAACAAGTGGGTTTCAAGTTTGTAATGGGGTTATACTAGTTTTAACTAGTTTTGGAATGAAATGGGTGAAATGAAAGTTGAGGGGCTAAAGATGTAATATGACAAATCTGCCATTTTGACTAAAAGAAGTCAAAATTGAGCTTATTGCTCATATGTGTGGGTGGTACATCTCAAGAGGAGAAAAAGAGAAATCGGGTTTGAAGCTTAAATCTTGCATTTGAAGCTTAGATTGTGAAGGTTTTGGCTCACACAACACCTTCATAGCATCAAGTAAGTGTTAATCACTCTTTGATTTCATCTTTAAATGTGTTAGTGGGTGGGTTTTGTAGAAATCCGAAAATTATGTATGCATGTGGTAAATTGGTGTTAGATTGTGGATAATCTAGCTAAACTAAAGGTAAAGGGTGGTGATTAACATCCTTGAACCCTTTGATTTTGATTTTGAGAAGTTAGGGTTCATATGGTGAAAATTGGGGGTGTTTAGATCATGATGCTAGAATGATGAATTAGTGATGATTAAGTGTTTAGGTGGTAATAGACACTTGAATGAACACCAAATTAAGCTAATAAAAGTTATTGAATGAGAAATTAGTGTCAAGGTATTGGAAAAAAAACTCAAGTAGGTGAGTTGGAATTAAAAGAGGGTGTTTGGTTATGGGAATACCCCAAACGGGTCAATCAGGGTTGGGAATGGAAATTGGGTTGTGAACTCAATTGTAATGTGATTTTGATGAATGTTAGATTACTAAAATAGGTGTGTATGTTTAGGTAATCAAATTGCAAAGCTAGAAGGTGGTGCGGGATCATCTAACTCAAAAGGTAAGTGCCTATGCATTTACTTAGTAATGTTGATAGTTTAGTGGTATATGTGTTATGATGCATACTATGTGTTGAAATGAATGTGTGTGATTATTGAATGAACTAGTATGTTGAAGAGTATGAATGTAGTTATAGTGATAAACTATAATAGATATGTGTGAATGAATGAATGTGGTTATAATGGAAATACCATAATGGTTATGTGAATGAATGTAGTTATAGTTGAAATGCTATAATGGATGTGTGCAATGAATGTATGTAGTTATAGTGTAATACTATAATGGATATGTGTGAATGAGCTTATGATCTAAGAATCATAATGGATAAGAGGTTATGATCTATGAATCATAATGGATATGAGGTTATGATCTATGAATCATAATGGATATGAGGTTATGGTTAAAATACCATAATGGATATGAGGTTATGATCTAAGTATCATAATGGATATGAGGTTATGGCCTAAGTGCCATAATGGATATGAAATGGTGTAATATGAATGTTATATGAAAAGAATGAAACTTGTAGTGGAAATGCAAGTGTTAAGAACCGTAGTTGACCAAAAGGGTGTGCAAACGGGTCAAATGGGTGAATGGGTGAAAACAAGTAATAATTACTTGTTTGATATGTGTATCTTCATTACTAACGGTGATATATTCATGTGGCTATGTAGGAAAAGCTCCGATGTAAGTCCAAGTCAAGTCCAAGGAGTTGAAGGATTTCTCGTATGCTTTTTGGTGTTTTGGGGGTTTAAAGGAAAATCCTTAATATGTAGTGTAAATTGGTACATAAATTTATGTTTTGGTGTTTGTTAATGATGTATGAATGTTTTGAAATCAATACCCAAGTGTTGGGAAATATTTGGTGTCTTGAAGGATTGAAAATGGTGAAAAAATGGCTAAGTGTTGAAAACTGGGCAGCTGAGTAAACTTTCTTTTTACTCAGACTCCCCGCGGTACGCGAGAGCCTGGACAAGTTCTCTCGCGGTACGTGAGAGACTTGTCTTCCGGGTGGGTGTTTTGAAGCTCACTCACGGTACGCGAAGGGAGGTGTCAAATCCCTCGCGGTACGCGAGGGTTGTTAAAAAAAATAATAAATAAAATATAATAAAATTCTTATGATAAATGCTTCCGCAAGTTTAAATGTTTTATTAATTGGTTTTCCATCTAAGGGTGTTACATACACCTAGTTTAACTATAGTGATTCTCCATAAATGTCTTATTATCATGTGTGATATGAATTGTATACAATATTTGAAATCTATTTGTAGTATCAAAACCTATGTATGCTCACCAACTTTTTTTAGTTGACCCTCTCATTTAAATCATGTTTCAGGTGTAAATGTTTGAAGTGCAAGTTTATCACTTAGGAGCTTATGGACCTAGTGACAAATAAATTGGATGTATTGTTAGCTTATGTTATTTGAACAATATGAATTTTATACCTTTAATTCAGTGTAATAAATTTATGCAATTTAGTTGATCATGAGCTTTTGAACAGTCTACATGTCCCGCCCCGACGTATTCCGTCGTCGGTTGGGGTGTGACAGATTGGTATCAGAGTCATGGTTATAGGGAATTAGGTTATTAGACACTCATGACATAGACTATAACCTTTACACCCATCTTATGGCATGCTCTATATTACATGATATTTGCCACCTTGCTAGGTGCTACATGTTTACTGCTTTGTATGATTACCTTACATGTTATTCTAAGTATTATGTCGCATTATACAATACATAATAGTTTATGTACTATACTACTTGATAACCCACATACTTATAAAACATTGCTATCTATGTAATACTTTATTTACCACACTGTTTGATTACATGTTATCTAATTGATCCCATTAGATGCTATCCTAAGTCTTACCACACACTTATTCATACCTAAGTATTTACACACTCTCACTCTTACACACTATGTCACCATCATCTTTTGTGAACAAAATTTAAACTCTTAGGCCTAAAGTCTATTATTTTTTTAAAAATCCCGTCAAAGTTTTGAGTTCTGAAAATTAGTAAAGAACACGTGCAATCTGGAAGGGTGAATGTTTGTACTATGGGTCTTCTTTCTAGGAAAGCATTTCATATAAATCCAAATCAACAGAATGATCCGTATGCTTTCCTGGGAATTCCCGAAGTGAGTGTTCACCTATAGGCTAAAGCATGTCTTCTTGAAAGTATAAGAATTCGAATCACTTTGATTTGTCAAAGTAACCATTTGGTTATGATACCAAATGAGTACAATCTAAACACCATCATTGCAATTTAGTACACATACCTAAGCCTTCTTTGTAAACTAATCATTTTATTATCTGATTTAAACAATATCGTTATTTTGTTCAAACAAAACATTTATCAAACCTTTAGTTTATGGATATTATATACGATATAAACTTTCTGTAAACCTTTTCACCTTGTAAGGAAACTTAATACAACTTGTTTTATAAAACATTATCTTAATTAATTAAGATTAGTTATTATTAAATCTTGGTTTGAGTTATTAAATAAATTAGCCGTTATTTTCTCTTAAAATATTCTCTTTATGATAAATAAAAATAAATAAAAATGTTTTCATTTATTTATCCATTTATTTAGTAATTCAACTTATTATTTTCACCATTTTATAAATTTACAAACAAGAGTAAATTACAATTATTTGTTTATTTTCAAGCAAAGAGCACAACTCAGTTATTCGTAAGCACATTACTCTGAATATCTACACAACCTTCTCGTTATCTTACACCTTAGTATATGTATGAGTATACTAGGCACTGCTAGGAGATGAATCATTTCGCGTAGGCGTTAACCATCCATATGAACCTCAACAAGATTCAAAAAGTTAAAACCCAACTACCCACATTATACATGAACGCCAAGCAACACGCTTGCCCCTAACACTCGACCACCTACAAAATTCGATAGTTTACTCATGAGATTCAATAACTTACATATGAGCATTCACATGATACATAATATGTAACACCCGGATAATTCCCAAGGGCCAAAGGTGTTAAAAATATAAAGTTCAGGGGTTGAACGTTACATTCTCCAAAGTTAAGGGACTAAAAATGGAAATTTTGAAAGTTGAAAGGATAACGGACCGCTATCTGAACCATAACGGTCCGCTAGGTAGGGAAAAAGGCATGAACCGGGTATTGACACGTGTCCAATAACTCATCGATAGAGGACCGCTATCCAAAACCATAACGGTCCGCTAGCCGCAAAAATCAGGCGGGTCCGATATAAAGTTGACGCGTGTAGGGCTGACGCAGGCAGGGCGATAGCGGACCGCTATCCCCCTGCATAACGGCCCGCTACTGGTCTGATTTCACCCTATAAATAGATGGGTCAAATTCAGATCTTAGCACACACAAACACACACTTAAGCTCTTTTAGCCCGATTCCCGAGGTTCTGGTCCACTCCCGAGAGTCCGGTTTCTCGCAATTCGTTTACAAAGTGTCGTAGATAGTGCCAAGGTAAGGTTTCTAAACATCATGAGGTTTCTTCGTGTAAACCTAAGATGGGAATGTTAATTATGATAATTGTGGATTATGATCTAGGGTTCTGTCGAAGTGTTGATTGTTATATTCAATATAGGAGGAGGTTCAGTTTGAGTTGAGTTCCTCTGAACTGTGCTCTATGAAATGTTTTGTAAATAATTTTGTATCTGAGATCCCAATACTATCCGTGCATATATCCTATAATAAGTACTTATTGTGGCCATGATTGGGGTGGGACATAGGGACAAGATTGATCATCTTGGACAGATCTGGTTTAAGGGTGACCAACACGCTTAGAAGGTTCCTGTATATATGTATGTTGTAGACCCAGAATCTAAGGGCGATTCGGGTGATGGATTGGCGGGGATGGTTATAAGACCTATACAGGGCATTCATCCTTGATTAGGATGCACTTAAAGATAATATTATTTATGAACTCACCAGCGTAAGCTGATCTAAAATGTTTTCAGATGTTTTTGAGTAAAGGTGAACCCTAGCTGGTAGTTGGCATTCGAGAAGATGTATAGGTGTTTTGACATAAGGATGAATGAGGTCAGGTCCCAGGGTGACCATAAGGCCTGAGTGATTGGCACGTTCTTCATGAACTATAAGTCGAGAGTTTTGTGTTATATTTACTGGTCAATCCTTGTTGAAAAACAATGATACATATATGAAATGAAACAGTTTTGTAAGTTAAGTCTTCCGCTGTGTGTTTATAATATCAAACATCACTGTAACAAGAAGGCGACCTTCAACCGGTATGTAATTATCTAACGAAGGGAATGTTATGTTTAGGAAAGAGCGGTGTATAAATCTCTCATAGCCTCGTCGCTCTTACCTGGTAACATATCTGTTGGAGGTACTACTCTAGTAGATGACTGTCATGTGTTACGGGTGTGACATAATACTAGATTTATCACCTGATATATAAACTTGGTTGTTTACATTGTACATAATACTAGATTAATCACATGATACATGAAACTTGGTTGTCCGCAATATACATAATACTAGATTAATCACATGATACATGAAACTTGGTTGTCTGCAATATACATAATACTAGATTGATCATATGATACATGAAAACTTATTTATTTGCAATATACATGATACTAAATTGTTCACATATTACATGAAACCTATTTGTCTACAAAATACATGATACTAAATTGCTTGCATTATACATGAAACTTATTTGTTTACAAGATACATGATACTAAATTATTCACATTATACATAAAACCTAGTTGTCTACAAAATACACGATACAAAAATTGCTCACATTATACATGAAACTTATTTGATACTAAATTGTTTCCATTATACATGAAACTTATTTGTTAACAAGATACATGATACTAAATTACTCACAACATACATGAAAATTATTTGTTTACAATATACATGATACTAAATTTTTCACATTATACATGAAACCTATTTGTTTACAATGTATATGACACTAGATCATAAATGAAACTTGAGTTCATACATTATACAAGGAACTATATTGTTTACATTGTTGCAATTGATTAAGTACATCATACACAAGGCATGATTATTTATGAAAGCTACTCAGGGTTTGACGTATTCTTGTTCAAACACGAGGACTATAACACTTTGAAACTACTCGGGGTTTCAAATACAATGAAGCTGTAACACTCTAAAACTACTCGGGGTTTGACGTATTCTTGTTCGAACACGAGAAAGCAATGGAACTTTAAGTTATACTACATTATTACTCTTTAGTTTCCTGATTGACCTTACTATCTACGGACACATTTATTTATTAGCAGCTCATATGTGAAAACAATACACATGAATTAAGTAATTTAGTGCCCCTCCTCTTGACCCGTAAACAACGAAAGGATCTATACGGACCATGCGACGATTTGAGTAATTACGGGTGCACACGTAATTATAAAAAATCAGCGCATGGAAAACATAGTAAATTATGTCGTGTGTTGTTACCTAAAACCTATCGTGATATATAGCAACGAAACTCATGCGATATGACAAGGGCATGGTGGATACGCCGATGGTACTTCCTATATATAAGTGTCCTGTCATATTGCCGGAAGTAGCATTGTTCGTATCACATGAGTTTTTATGTCACATTTAACATTGACCAATGTTTGTGAAACCTCTTATCCAGTAATGCATCTTAAACATATTAGATTACATCCTAACCAAGTTTCGATCACAAAATTATCATTGTTCTCATTACAAGTAATGCAATAATATCTTTAAAGCCCAGTATATTCTTTGACAATTTTCTCCTTAACTCCCTTCAAACAAAATTCACTACCACTATTTAAGCCTGACATGATTACCTGGTCTAACCTTTAGTATCAGACCTGAACCCTTTCATCCGTTATACACCTCAAACTGACAGTCAAAACTCATTTGGGAATCCAAAACCCTCCTCTCCTTCCTAATTCATTAGTCTCCATCTGTTGAATTTCGAGACGAAATTCTCTCAACTTGGGGATACTGTAACATCCATGAATATTGCATGTAATATTTCCTTAATAACATTTTATTTCCATCTCGTACTTGGACTTTACAAAGTGTCATATCAATTATTATTTCAACGAGTTTAATCTCGTATGCATATTAAATATATATACACATATATAAATACATATGCATAATTATTTGGTTATATTAAACAAATCAATTATACGACTTTTAGTTTTATGAAAATGGAATTATCTATATAAACTAATTAGAATGAAATAAATAATGTTTAGGTTTTTTTACAAATTTATTAAAACTATTTCTAAAATATTAAATTATCTTTTAAAATGAGTCTTGAACCCCACCAATTTTGTTTGAACCCCAACTAAACCCCCTCAAATCTTTTAAACCCCCTCTAGTTGCATTAAACCTTCACTTGAAACCCCTTTTTCCCCAATGCTTGAACCCTAGAACTAAATTAAACTTCAATTTTGACTTGCAAAAGTCAAACCCATTCAATCCTCCATCAATCCTTGTAATTACGGGAATTAAATCATCCCAATAAATTCTGTAGGTCCCTGGAGCCTCGTCGCGTAGCAGAAATAACACGGATTTGTTCAGTGATTGGTGTGGGAACAAAGGAGAACGAGACAGAGAGAAACACGAACATAAAGAAGAGAATCAACACAAAAATGATACGTAATCCATAACAACAAATTTATCTCGCATTACATACCGAAGAAGTACACATCTCTCGTCTACGCTCATGGTCCAGGGGCGGGAGAGCTCATCCCGCTCGGACACCTCTCGACCTAGTTCCCAGAAGTTCCACCTACAAATGAATACAAGTCTTCTATTTATAGGGGAAGGAACATTACCTGCATACTTATCTAAGTACGCAGGGTTTGGTCATGCGTAATTGACAAGTACGCAAAGCAAAAGACTTGCGTACTTACTAAGTACGCAGGGCCAAACTGGTGTGCAGGCTAAGTTCTCAGGAACACCCTCCTGCGTACTAGCCACATACAGCGATACATAGAATTTTATCTATAGTTACAAAAACATGCTTCTACAAACTCCCTCTTAACTATAGCATCAAATTCTATCTATCACTAACACTGATATGCATCAGTTTACAAAGAATGTCCTAACAGACTCCCTCTAAACTAATGACATCACGTGTCTTCTGGTGAGACTTGATCTTCTGGAATTCCACTTGAGATCTTCAAACTTCAGTCTTCAGTTGCCGAGTGATGACAAACCTGACTCCCTCTTAACTGTAGCTTTCATTGTAGACCAAACCAAGTGCTTCAATAGGAACAAACAAACCCAACACACTTCATTGTAGTTCATCCTCTCAGCAGTAGCTTGCTCCACCCTGAATTAGAACTTTGAGTCTGACAATGTCTTCCTAACCAGGTAACAATAGTAAACTAAGACAATGCCAAATCAGCTGGCATATGATAGAGAGTTTGAGTTTCCAATAGCCTGCATCAAACTAATCAGCTCCCATAGGAATTCCAGTAAGATAAACTTAAGTCTTCAACCAGATGTGCCCAACTCTATCTTGTATCTTCACGAGTCAACCAAATTCCCGAAGATGTTCATTTCCAATATCCCCTTTCAATGTAAGCTTCTCCTGACTAGACCAGAAACAAGGGAACGTTTCCTATCCCGTCGGCACATATTAAAAGGTTTCATTTTCAACTAATAATCCAACGGATATCCAGCTTCATCCTGAAAACACTTGACAGAATCAAACACAAAATCATGCTCAGCAGTGATCACCTTATATCCAAAGTCCAACATTCTTCAATTAGATCTTCATTTATGGTTAACACCTCCTAATCTGTATACATTCACCATGGCGTGAAGTTCCATAACTAGGTTGTCTATGTGGCATTCCGCCGAGATCCCAAATGAGAAATCCAATCATAACTAAATCACATCAAATCTTGAACACAGGCTTGACCAATGAGCACGAAAAATATAGTTTACACGAGAAATCACGGTTGATGATACATCCCCCCCCCCCCCCATTTCTCTGTAAACTATGACTCGCTTCATCATCACTTCACTCAAATCCTCAAAAAGCACAACTAGCCAAATCTAGGATTTTATTTTTTTTTATTCCTTTGCAAAGATCCAAAAAAGCAAATCCTTGGGTTCAAGTTGTTCCATTATTCATCCCCTATTAAAGAAGTATCATAGATACTCGTAGCCCACATATTCAGGTTTGAATACCTAAACAATATGATTCTTTTTGCAAAGACCCAAAGCAGCAACATCTTCGCAAATAAAACGAGACCTTTAGCTGATGACGACCATGTTGCTCAACTTGATTCAGCATTCATTCCCTATTAAAGAAGTATCCCGGATACTCGTAGCCCACATTTTCAGGTTTAAACACTTAAACAATGTATGACAATTGGTATAATCCAAGAAAAATCTTGTCCTTGTTTCTCCAAGCCACATCAAATTTCAGTCCCGAAAAACCAAAATCACAATATTCTCAAAATTGGCCCAAAACAAGCTTACAAACGATCACTAAATTTTTTTTTTTAAATGAATCCCAGATGCTAGTTCATGCGTACTTAGTAAATACGCACATAAAGGGTGTTCATGCGTATTTAGTAAATACACAAAGCCAAGTGCTCATGCGTATTTGATAAGTTCACAAAGCCAAAATGCCCATACGTACATGCTAAGTACGCAGAGGAAAATACCCATGCGTACTTAACAAGTATGCAGGATAACTTCTCATGCGTACTTAGTAAGTACGCAGGACAAAACCCATGCGTACTTAGTAAGTACGCAGAAAAGCTGAATTTGCGTACTTATCAAAAAGTAACAGCGTTCTTGACGGATCTTAAGGAGAATGCTCAAAAAGTGATGAATCTGAGAAATTGATGCTTTCAAAAGCTTAGAAATCATCATCTTACAAACCCTTAGCCTTCCAAACACCAAATGAAGTGATAACAAACTCGATTTTAAGGATTTTAGGTATGAAAAAGTACGAACTCGTATGAACACAGATCTGCTCAAAACCCTAAAAAGTCAAAACTGGAACACAAATCAACGAACATCGAGGCTCTGATACCAGTTGTAGGTCCCTGGAGCCTCGTCGCGCAGCGGAAATAACACGGATCTGTTCAGTGATTAGTGTGGGAACAAAGGAGAACGAGACAGAGAGAAAAACGAACATAAAGAAGAGAATCAACACAAAAATGATATGTAATCCATAAAAACAAATTCATCTCACATTACATACCAAAGAAGTACACATCTCTCGTCTACGCTTATGGTCCAGGGGCGGGAGAGCTTATCCTTCCCGGACACCTCTCGACCTAGTTCCCAGAAGTTCCACCTGCAAATGAAGACAAGTCTTCTATTTATAGGGGAAGGAACATTACATGTGTACTTATCTAAGTACGCAGGGTTTGGTCATGCGTACTTGACAAGTACGCAAGGCAAAAGCCTTGCGTACTTACTAAGTACGCAGGACCAAACTGGTGTGTAGGCTAAGTACATAGGAACACCCTCCTGCGTACTAGCCACGTACACCGATACATAGAATTTTATCTATAGTTACAAAAACATGCTTCTACAAATTCCTAAACCGATTATGAGTGTATGACAACTAAAATTTGTAATAATTGATTGAGGATTCGCATTTTTGTACCCATTTAGTCCTTTACAATAGGGATTTAAAAAAAAACCCGTGAATCATGCTCAAAAACCTGTAAAACTCATCGAATAAACAGTTGTAACACGTGTTTAATCAACTTTTCCTGATTTAGCACATGACCTAGGAATTGGACTTCCATAAGCCAGAACGCGCATTTTGAGAATTTTGCATACAACTTTTCTTGATTTAGCACCTCCAAAACCTCTCTTAGGTGACAGTGGTGATCACCCTCGTTTTTTGAAAAATCAGAATGTCTTCTATAAAAACTATCACTGATCGATCCAACATTGGTCGACATACTCTATTCATCAAATTCATGAACGCTGCTGGTTTGTTGGTTAATCCGAAGGACATCACAAGAAACACATAATGCCCATAACGTGTGCGAAACACGGTCTTTGGTACATCTTCTTCTCTTACTTTCAACTGATGGTAACCCGACCTAAGATCAATCTTTGAGAACCAACTCGCACATTGCAGTTGATCAAAAAGGTCGTCTATTCTACGCAGTGGGTATTTGTTCTTTACTGTCTTTTTGTTCAGTTCGCGGTAGTTAATGCACATGCGCATGCTGCCGTCCTTCTTCTTTACAAATAGTACCGGAGCGCCCCATGGTGAAATGCTCGGTCTGATAAATCCTTTTTTCCGCTAATTCCTCTATTTGAGACATCAATTCTTTCATTTCTGACCGAGCTAATCGGTAGGGGGATTTGGCAACGGGCTCAGCTCCTGCCAGTAAGTCAATCTGAAATTTTATTTTCCGATCGGGTGACAACCCAGGTAGATCCTCAGGGAACACTTCTGAAAAGTTGCACACCACGGGTACATTCTTGAGTTCCTTCGTTTTCATTCTATCGTCAATAACATACGCCAGATAAGCTTCGCAACTGCGCCTCATGTAACTTTCGGCCTTGATCATTGAGATGACGTTCGGAATCGTGCAATTCCAATCCCCGTAAACCGTAATTAGACTGTCGCTAGGAGCTTTGAGGTGTATCCTCTTACGTTTACATATGATTTGAGCTTCGTTGGCAGCTAGCCAATCCATACCCAATACTATATCGAATCCTCCTAAGGTGAGAAGGAATAATCTGGAAGGAAACTTATGGCCCTCTAATTCTATGATGCAATCCTCTGTTACTTGGAATACTGTCGAATTTTTACCAACGGCAGTTTGTACGCTAAAGGCCCTTAATATGGTGTTGATAGTGCAATCTAGTTTACGACTAAATGCATTTGATATAAAGCTTTTACTAGCACCAGAGTTAAATAAAATAGCAGCATGTTCATCATTAACTAGAAACTTACCTGACACAACATCAGGGTTTCCTCTTGCTTCCTCCTCAGTCAGGGCGTAAGCTCTAGTCCTAACCTTCGGCTGTTCCTTTTCAGCTTCCTTCTCGTTTCCCGAACCGGATTGTCTGGTTCTCCAGCAATCCCTAGTTAGGTGTCCATATTTTCCACAACTTTGGCACTTGACGTCCTTTAAGCAATCTCGGGAGTAATGCCTCGGCCTTCCGCACTTATAACACAAGGTTGAGCCAACTAGACATTCTCCTTGGTGTTTCTATGATCATTTCTTACAAATTTCACACTCTTCTTCCCTAGGCTTCTTCACCTCAACGGTGTAGTTTCCCTTTCCATTGCCTTTGAATGAGTTCTCCCATTTCCGCTTTGGAGCTTCGGGAACTGTGTCCTCGTTAGCATAATCGTCATAGACGATTCCAGACAGATTGACCACCGACTCGAAGGTAGGCCCTTCACATAGTACTTGATCAGTCGCTCTTCAGTCTCTACCAGGTGGGGTAAGTGTTGAGCTAGCTCGTTGAACCAAGAAGTATACTGGCGGTGTGTCTTGCTGCCAGCCTTGAAGTTTAGGAATTCATTTTCCACCCAATCAATTTCATTATGGGGAAAAAACTTTTGGATTATCAGCTTCTTCAGGTCTTCCCATGTCATTCTAGCAAGAGCGTTTGGCGACTTTGTTCTCTGAATGTTTCTCCACCAACTTAGTGCTTCATTGGTGAAAGAATGAGCAACATACTTAACGGCCTGGTCAGGTCGACACTCACTGATGTTGATTACGGCATTCATCCTCTCAATCCATTCAAACGTAGCCACTGAATCTTTGTTCCCATCAAACTTTGGTGGGTCACCATCCTTGAAACCTTTGTAAGGACACCCTCGAGTGTTTGGTCCCACCCTTACTTCATCCCCATCACTGTCATATACTTTCTCTTCATGGTTTCCTTCGTCCTCCTCTTTGCTTTTCTTTAGTGCCTCGGATAGTAGGTCAGGTAATACGTTCTTCGGAGTGAATACAACCTCGCGGGCAATAGCATCCCTAACCTCGGGTTCCAACTGTAGAGACCCTTGATTGCCGTCCCCAGTTGGGGTCACACTAGTTTCGTGCACACTCTCCATGTGTTCTGTGTGCACACTCTCTTCCTCTTCACGTCTTTGATTTAATGGAGGTCTACCGACTCGGCCAGTGCGACCGCCTCGGCGTCCGGTTCTTCCTCCACCAGCCATAGTTCCTAGTTTCCTGATAGTTATAAAGGGAATACATCAATGTCATTCCTTCATATCATAGTTTTAGAATAGTACGAGCACGGTAAATTTTTAACTACAGTGACCGGTTTGTGATTATTAATTTACATTGCTTTTCGGGTTCAAAACTCTTCAGATCGGTTGAGACTTTGACATCTATTTGTTCTAAGTTAAGGTATTTATTCATATCTAAGTGCATTAACTTTAGTACTTAATTACCGTGATGGCGTTGGCGTTGGCTACCCATACTAACATCCGTGCGTTGGTCCCATAATCAGCTTGAGTCCAGACATTTAGGGATGTCTGAATCTCTCAAACTATTGCTCTGATACCAACTTGTAAGGCCCCTTTCCCGGGAAACCTCACTTGTTGGATTTACTCACAAACATAGTCATAAATACTGAATTTAAATTAAAAGCATTCAGGAATAGCGAAAGCAAACATCATTCGAATACATAACATAACAGCGGAAGTCTTCACAATTAAAAACATAACATTGTCTTAACATATATAAAAGTGGGATGTCAGTCACATGCCGGGTAACCATCACGCCTTCGCACGACCCTTCCTTTTGTCACCTGAAACGTATACCAAAAGTCAGCTAACGCTAGTGAGTTCTAGTTTAAAAACAATCACACATAACATTTAACTTATCATTAAGTATTATATATATATATATATATATATTAAATAGGTACATTTGCATATTCTTTGCTTTACTTTTCTCACATAACATTCATACCGAGTATATATATGTACATACATACTTACTTTGGGGAGAACATTCACTGGTCGTACACATAAGGGTAATCAACCGGTCATAATTGTTGTGTGAGTCACAAAGACAAACGCCATAAGAACTACCGTCGTAGTCCGTTTCATAAACCGTCCGGCCCTAGAAACCGTCCGTCGTAACATAAGGCAATTGCTTCGACCGTCCATTAATGCCTTTCATACGTCCTAGCTGATGAAGGAACGTATTTGTCCCGGTTGTAAAATAGTCACGTGGTCGTCCGTCTACCGACGTAGCCGTTATTCACGAAGCGTCCATAACGTTTACATACATTCATGACAAGCAATATCTATATATAATATAAAGCAAGATTCCATTTATTTACGTTATGCCATTCTTTCATTCATTCTTTGTAAACATACATTTCATTCTTGGTTCGTAATTCACTTTAATATATATACGTACATATCACGTATGATCACATTGTCATTCATAACACTTATTCATTTAGTGTATACACTTCAGCCCTAAAACATTTAACAAGGTTTGCACATAACATAAAGGGGGCACATAGAACTCACCTGATAAGTTGTTTCTGAATACACCTAGATGGTCACTAAACCTCACTAAGGTTACACACGGTCTGTATAATCAGGTCATATAGTATAAGATAATTAACCTAAACGACACTTAACATTTCCATTCTTAAGGCTAGGCGAACTTAAGTAAGTTCGCAAGGTTTGGGTATAGGTGAACATGACAAGTTTGCCTATCGGTCGGTCGACTTTTCCTAAGTATAGGCGAACTTAGGTAAGTTTGCCTCTTTTTATATATGGGCGAACTTAGTACGCGAACATGAGTTAGGAGAACTTAATCAGTGAACATGAGTTAGGCAAACTTAATCAGCGAACATGAGTTAGGCGAACTTAATCAGCGAACATGAGTTAGGCGAACTTAATCAGCGAACATAATAAGTTCCCTTGCTAGGGTTCAGGCGAACTTGGTAAGTTCGCCTGTCACGACCTTCTTCTCCAATCAGACCCCAGATCAGGCGGCCCAACTCGAGGTGTTCAGACCTCAAACTTAAGGCAATTGCTTCGACCATCCATTAATGCCTTTCATACGTCCTAGCTGATGAAGGAACGTAAATGTCCCGGTTGTAAAATAGTCACGTGGTCGTCTGTCTACCGAAGTAGCCGTTATTCATGAAGCGTCCATAACGTTTACATACATTCATGAGAAGCAATATCTATACATAATACAAAGCAAGATTCCATTTATTTATGTTATGCCATTCTTTCATTCATTCTTTGTAAACATACATTTCATTCTTGGTTCGTAATTCACTTTAATATATATACGTATATATCACGTATGACCACATTGACATTTATAACACTTATTCATTTAGTGTATACACTTCAGCCCCAAAACATTTAACAAGGTTTGCACATAACATAAAGGGGGCACATAGAACTCACCTGATAAGTGGTTTCTGAATACACCTAGCTGGTCACTGAACCTCACTAAGGTCACACACGATCTGTATAATCAGGTCATATAGTATAAGATAATGAACCTAAACGACACTTAACATTTCTACTCTTAAGTCTAGGCGAACTTAAGTAAGTTCGCAAGGTTTGGGTATAGGCGAACATGACAAGTTTGCCTATCGGTCGGTCGACTTTTCCTAAGTATAGGCGAAGTTAGGTAAGTTCGCCACTTTTTATATATGGGCGAACTTAGTACGCGAACATGAGTTAGGCGAACTTAATCAGCGAACATGAGTTAGGCGAACTTAATCAGCGAACATAATAAGTTCGCTTCCTGGGGTTCACCTGTCACGACCTTCTTCTCCAATCAGACCCCAGATCAGGCAGCCCGACTCGAGGTGTTCAGACCTCAAACTTTTTCGGTTCAGAATGTTCCATTTTCATTCGTGAGTTCAAATATATGCTTTGTTTTGATTATTATACTTAAAAACCTATCCTTTATTCATTTTTAATCCGAAACCCCAAAAGTTACAAAAACTCATATTTGGGCATGGTGGGTACCTGTTGTCGCCTCTTTTTCGCTGTAAGACGGTCCAGAGATGATGGCAATCGATCTTCGAGCTTTTGAGCTTGATTCCCGAGCTTTGTCTCTCTAGACCCGAGGCCTCCTTCTCTCTCTAAAAATTGTGTGACTAAGGATGGAATGGAGAGGATGGCTGCCTTGTCCTTTATATATCTGAGCTCCCTCAGCCCATTGAAGACGAGCCCAAGCCCGCTCCCCTTCTCTTTTGTTTTTGCTTTTGCGTTTAAATATTTCGACTAAATCTCCGGCCTCACTATATTTATTCGTTTTATTATTTTTGGGATGTTACATCATGATACATTGAAATTACAGTACATTATCAATTCTATATTTATGAACGTATGTGCAGTTTGTGCTTTGTGCTTGAATACTATGAGTTTAAACTACATATATATGACATACACGTGTAACCATTAACTCTGTACAAGCCAACGGTAACATTAATAGATCTATTGTGTCTGACATACCCACCCATGTAGGTGATTGTTACCAGCATTACATCAGGATAACATTTGTTGTTATGCCCTACATCAGGATAACATTTGTTGTTATGCCCTACATCAGGATAACATTTGTTGTTATGCCCTTCAGTCACAAAGTTTGATTGTACACCTAGTTTAACTTTAGTGATTCTCCATAAATGCCTTATTACCATGTGTCATATGAATTGTATAAAAAATTATCTATTTGTGGTGTCAAAACCTATGTATGTTCACCAACTATTTTTAGTTGACCCTCTTATTTAAATCATGTTTCATGTGGAAATGTTTGAAGTGCAAGTTTATCACTTAGGAGCTTATGGACCTAGTGACAAATAAATTGGATGTATTGTTAGCTTCTGTTAGTTGAACAATATGTATTTTTACCTTTAATTCAGTTTAATAAATTTATGTAATTTAGTTGATTATGAGCTTTTGAAAAGTCTACATGTCCCGCCCCGACGTATTCCGAGTCGGTTGGGGTGTGACAGCGGTTGATAATCCACAAGCGTCCCCACGATTGCTGCTATAATTTATGATCGATTCTTGCAAATCCTAATTCTAAAAGGTTAGATTACTTGTAAAGAATCGTTTTTATCTTGCCACGAACCCTAATCGCTACATATGTTGATTTCAATCACTAATTGCACTCAAATAGGCCTTTGTAAGCGATCTGCCTGTGATGTTTTTTGTTCGTACGCAAGTTAGTGGATTCCGTTCATAAGAACACAATGGTATTATACCAATATGTCTCAAGGGTTTGTCTTTTTTGTCGAATTGTTTCGCATTAAATCCCCATCGTGTTTTTATTGAAGTAATTTACTAAAATTAGGGTTTGAATTTTGTTATTATTGTATGAATTGAAATTGTCAAGTGAAGTGCTAAACTTTGAATTCAAAAGCAGAACTTTGAACTATGGATTCTAGGTTATTTGGATCATTGCATCTGTGTACTGCAACTCGTGTTTCCTTATAGATTCGTGTGTAATTAGGATTGTTCTTGACCCCATCCTAAGAAATATGACAACAATATTTTTATATTGAGAACTTGAAAAGGAAAGAACCCTAGTAGATCCCATGTCTTCGCCTAATGTAATTAAATAATGTCAACAAGTATATATGTTGGTGATGACAAAACTGTTTTTTTTTTTCACTAGACATGGTTAAGATCGTAACTTGAGCTAAAGAAACACTATTAGCAATAAGGCTTGAAGATACAAGGTGAACCCTAAAACCCATTATTTATATCATTTCTAAGAGTATAAATTGAAACCAAAGAAGTTATGGATGTTTTTAGGATTGAAATTTGAAACAATAGTGAGGGACAAAAGCTTTCTTCAAACCCGGAGATCATCTTCTTGAAGTAGTAAGTCTTTCTTACACAAGTTTGAGGTTTTATGCTTAATTATAATTTCTTTTGGTTTTTAGGCTTTCACGCACATATTGTTGTTGCAACCGACAACTGTTTATCATTTTGTGAGCTTTCTAAAGTTTCTTAATTTGTTCTGCTGCCTTAAAGAGGACATCAATCAGAAATAAAGGAAAGGAAAGCAATGTTAGATGTTCCTGCCACAAACTCAAGGTATTAATTAAGATCTATATACGTAAGAATAGGTCAATTTGGGCTGTGTTTATCTCAAATGGGTGGGTCAAAATGGGCCAAATCAAAATTGTTACACTCAAAAGAGCAATACACACATTAGAGTAGTCATTGAAGTTCTTAGAGATGCTTATGAGATGAAGTAGATTGTTTGTAAACTTATCTTAATTTTTGTTGCATGTTACACTCCTACTAATACATAAAGCTCATTAATATGTTTTTAAATAAAAAATATGGCTTCTTTCTGTCTTGAATGGAAGTGTGGAACTTTGAAGTGGTGTATGTGTTACACGGTTAGCATTTATTACTTTGAATTTCGAACACCAAATGTTTCTTTTTTACGCAACACAGAATTTCAACGATCTTACGAAAGCTATGATCCGAACACGAGCCTTGTCTTGTGTGGTCTGGTAAGCAAAGTCAGTATTACTCAGTATATATTTTTTTCTTTTGAAGTATAATCATGCTATGGAAGTTGGCATACCTATCATTTCCCTATTATTTATATGATTCTAGATTGATTAAAAATAGAAAAAAAATGAATTAGTTAAGGTCAAATGAGCAGACTGGACACATTAGTCATATTAGAGGCTAAGCAAGCATCACATGAAGATGTGATACTAACGGTTTTTTTTGGTTACTTTGCTTTCTACGCAAAAATGGTTTTAGAGATAATTATGCTTAATGCTTCAGAAAGAGACTCAAAGTTTGGAGGGATGAGATGATGAAAAAAGAGGGGAGGTTGATAATGCAGCTCGGGTAGATTTGGAGAACCTGGAAGAAATCTTGGAGGTTAGAGATCTCTCGGAGGAAGAAGAGTGGACTTATACAGAATGTAAAAAGACCTTAAAAAAGATTGATATGAAGAAGAATTCGGAGCTCAGGCAAAGATCCCGTGTTAGATGGGCCTTAGAAGGTGATGAAAACTCCAAGTTTTTTTCACGGGTTTATTAATTACAGAAAAGCGAAGAACTGGCTCCCCGATATTTCAGTGAATGGTAATTGGGTTACTAAACCTTCAAAGGTTAAGAAAGAGTTGTTTAATTTCTTTAAAAATAGATTTGTGGAAAATCATCCTTTAAGGCCAACTTTAAAGTGTGATAACTTGAAAAAACTTTCGGATGAGGATAAGAGTGGGCAAATTGCGCCGTTTTCGAGCAGGGAGATAAAGTAGGCGGTTTTCGAGTGTGGTGATGATTAGGCCCCCGGGCCGGAAGGTTTCAATCTAAAATTTATTAAACAATTCTGGCATTTGTTTGAAAGTGACTTCGCCAATATTCTATGTGAATTTCATATGGATGGGACAATAAATTGGGGTAGTGGTTCTTCTTTCATTGCTCTCATCCATAAAGTTAAAGACCCGGTGAATTTAAACAACTACCGTCCTATTAATTTAGTTTGGGTGATTAGTAAGGTGATCTCCAAGATTCTTGCTAATCGGCTCAAAAAGGTTATAGATTCGGTTATCTCGGAATCTCAATCGGCGTTCATAAAAGGAAAGTATAGCTTGGACGGGCCTCTTACTGTGAACGAAGTTATAACCTAGTGCAAAAAGAACAATAACGAAGCTTTTATTCTTAAAATTGATTTCGAGAAGGCGTATGACAATGTGAATTGGGGGTTTGTGGTGGACATCATGACCCAAATGGTTTTCCCATCTTTATGGTGTACTTGGATTTTAGGGGTGCTCAGGTCGGCTAGATCGTCTATTTTGGTTAATGGAACGCCTACCTTCGAATTCCAATGCGGCAAAGGAATGAGGCAAGGTGATCCTATCTCGCCGTTTTTATTTATCATTGTGATGGAAGCTCTTTCTTGTATGGTGCAAAAGGCTAGTGATGAAGGGTGGATTCAAGGCATTACGACCCCGAATAATGGCCATATTTTAACTCATCTTCTTTATGCGGACGATGCCATATTATTGGTGATTGGTCTTTTGATAATATTGTGAAAGTGGTTAGGATCCTTCGTGTTTTTTATATGTGCTCCGTCTTAAGATTAATCTATCCAAATCAAATCTCTTTGGGATTAGAGTGGAAACTTCAGAAGTGGAGTCAAAAGCTGGGTTGGTTGTGTGCAAAGCAGAGAAGCTTCCGTTCAAATATTTGGGTATCATGGTCGGGGCAAATATGAACCGCATCAACAATTGGAAAACGGTCTATGATGTGTTTGAAAACCGATTATCCTTGTGGAAGGCTAATAATCTTTCCATCGGTGGGCGATTAACTCTCATCAAAGCTATGCTCAAAACTCTCCCTTGCTATTATTTTTGTCTCTACAAAGCTCCTAACAAAGTGTTGATCGACCTAGAAAAGATGATAAAGTGGTTTTTATGGGGTGGGTCGAATGAAGTCCAAAAAATCCATTGGGTTGCTTGGGACCGTGTGACTGTAGCCAAAAGCGATGGGGGGCTTGGCATTAGCAGACTAAAAAATATTAATGTCGCTTTGTTAGTCAGATGGGGGTGGCGTTACAAGGTTGAACCAAAATGTTTGTGGAGAAAGGAGATTGAGGCTATTCACACAGGTAGGAGGAATTGGGATTTTATTCCTTCCCGTGGTACTTTAGGAGGGGTTTGGAATAATATAGTCAAAGTTATCTCGAGAACGGTCGTCGAAGACTTACCAATTCGACGTTTCTTCAAAGGTATTCCAAGTGATGGGGAAAACATTTCGTTCTGGTTAGATCCTTGCGCTACTTAAGAGCATCTTAAGGAGGTGTTCCCTCTCTTGTTTCAACTTGATTCAGAAAAAAGATGCAAAATAAAGGACTGTTGCTGGGCGGATGGGGAGTCTACGGTCTACGGCCCATAATTGGAATTGGAAACGGGCTCCTGCGGAAGGGCCAGAAAAGCAACAGCTAGATCAGATTTGCCATCTGCCGGGCGGTATTGAATGGGGAAACAACAGGGCTAAATGGGAGTGGATCGGGGCGGAGTCAAAAGAGTTTAGTGTGGGGGCAGTTAAGCAGCTTCTTGTGAAAGGTACCGATCATAGCAGTAATTTCGTTTTAAAGTGGTGTAAATGGATTCCCGCTAAGTGTAACATCTTCGCTTGGCGGGCGGAGATGGGGCGGATTCCTACGATCTCGGCTTTGCGGATCAGAAATGTCATGGTCAATGATGCGGCTTGTCTTTTTGCAACAACGAAGAAGAGAAGGTGGAGCATACCTTCACTGCTTGTAGAACGGCTTCGATAGTTTGGCAGTTTGTTAGTAATTGGTGTCATGTGCCTAATATTTTTGCGTTCTCCTTCAAAGATTTGATGGAGCTTCACAAACATTTGGGCTTAAGGGAGCAGGAAAACGACTTTTTTCACGACGTCATCATCATTAGTTGTTGGAGCTTGTGGAGAGCTAGGAACGAAATATATAAAAGAAAGGTCATCTACGTTTGTGATTAATACACATTTATGTTTTAAAATTTGTGATTCATTGAAGAAAACTAAGTTTTAAATGAATTTAATTTTAAATAAAAGATTTAAAAGAAAATCAGTGTTATAAATTAAAAAAAAGATTAAACACCCTTCAAATTTTATTTAAACCCCCTCTATTTGTCTTAATTCCCATCTAAACCCCTTCCCCTTTCCTTCTTGCATCAGACCCCAAAGAACAAGTTTGACCCTTAAAAGTTAAACCAGCATCCAAATCTCTTCAAATCCCTGTAAATTCAGAATTTAAATCCTCCCAAAACTGTTCCAACCTAATTTCGATTGTAAAGGAATGATAAATCAGTTGATTGATTGAGAAATCACGACTAATTAGGGTCGAATTGAAATTTACGGTCCTGGGTTTCAAATCCGACGCAAATCAAGCTCGTAATCCCTGAAATCTCGTTTAATTCCGGCTGTAAAACTCGTATTTTTCTTGGCTGAAAGATTTCGAACCTCTGGCTATAAATACCAATCTCAATTCGAAGATCAAATGCCCAAAATTCATTCTTTTTCTCGTCTTTCCCCTCCCCACTATTACAATCGGCTCAATAGCTCGACACAGTTTTTTTTATGTCCCTCGAGGTCGAATTTAGGTAATACCTCTAACTATTCATCGCTCATCATCTGTTCTGTAATTGAATTCATTTGGATGGGCTAGGGATGTGATCTGATTTATGTTGGTGAAAGCCTATTGTTTAAAAACGTTTTTCTGGACTAATAAATCAAATGAGTAGTCTGTTATAGTTGTTAAACCCTTGCACAAACAAGAAGGAGGTCTCGGGTTCGAGCTTTCTCCCCAGTTTTCTTTTTTCTATTTCTTTTAACCACCCCCTTCCTCACACATTGATATATATGGTTTTTAAAAGTTATAAATATCGCTAAAGAGTCGAATGTGTTATAAAGATTTTGATTTCCAAATGTTTTAAACTTTGTACACGACAAAAAAAAGGATTTTAAAATCTAAGTTATTATATTAATTGTAGGCTTCCTCGTCGTTTATTTTTGAGCTCAAGGTTTTATTCCGATTATGGCTTTTCGTCATTAAGGTACGGACTTTTCGAACAACTTATGTGTACGGATTCGGTTTCTAACACTCTGTTGATGGGATCTAAATTCGTTATTACGTGCTTATGTACGGATTCAAGCTTTCTCCCCAGTTTTCTTTTTTCTATTTCTTTTAACCACCCCCTTCCTCACACATTGATATATATGGTTTTTAAAAGTTATAAATATCTCTAAAGAGTCGAATGTGTTATAAAGATTTTGATTTCCAAATGTTTTAAACTTTGTACACGACAAAAAAAGGATTTTAAAATCTAAGTTATTATATTAATTGTAGGCTTCCTCGTCGTTTATTTTCGAGCTCAAGGTTTTATTCCGATTATGGCTTTTCGTCATTAAGGTACGGACCTTTCGAACAACTTATGTGTACGGATTCGGTTTCTAACACTCTGTTGATGGGATCTAAATTCGTTATTATGTGCTTGTGTGTTTTATATATATACATAGATATATTATTTATAAACATTGAATTATTGAAGATGACGCTACGTGCGCATCGAACTATTGGATATGACCCTTCGTAAGCATTGAACTATTGAATATGATGCTTTGTGCTCATTGTCCCTCCGTAATCATTGAACTACTGAATATGACGCTTCGTGCGCATTGACCCTTTGTAAGCATCGAACTATTGAATATGACGCTCCATGCGCATTGAACTATTGAATGTGTTATGTGACTCATTGAATGTGATCTAGCGAATGTGAACTGTCGTTATGTGACTCATCAAATGTGTATTGAATGTGTATGTATGTATTTTTCTAATAGATATATTGTTAAGATTTTATTTATTGTATAGGTGTTGTCCCACTGAGTAAAGCCAAGTTTACTCAGGCGTACATTCTTCCTGTTTATGTAGGTCAGGTTACAGGGATTATTGGGAATACTTGGCGTGAGGACCGAGAGAATAAAGATCAAGAGTTTTTAGTTTAAATAAATTGTAACGTTTTATATGTTATTTCATTAAATGTAATCATTTTTCATTAATGGATTGATATTTTGAATTATGTTTACTTTATAAGTGACACGTCAGCCCTAGATCGGGTTGAGGTGTTACAATCGCTCTCCGACAAATTTGTACCGTCTCCGGTGATTGTCACACCCCAACCGACGGCGGAAATATCGGGGCGGGACATAGAGACTGTTTATGAGCACATGGTTGACTACGTTGTAATATATTAAATCATCACATTTCATTTCATAAAAAAAACCAAACAGAATCTAACAAAATACATAAAATTCAAATACATAATAAGTTTCTTTATTGATTAACTAGGTCCACAACTTAAGTATAGCAAACTGGATCAACTTAATTGTTCGTACCTGAAACATGATAAAACAAGGTCAACTAAAAAGTTGGTGAGCATACATAGGTTTTGACTCTAAATAGTATCATTGTGTTGTGTGTATACAATCCATACATATCATAGTTAATAAGGCAATTATGGAGAGTTACTATTGTGAAACCAAGTTGTACAATCAAACATTTATAACTAGCATGCAAATACCCAAATTGTGTTGTCGGAAACAATCACCCTAACTGGGTGGGTTTGTTAGACTCAATAGATCTATCATTGTTAACCATCGGCTTGTTAATGATTGCACATGTAAATTACACACAAATTGTAGTTTGCACACCTAGTACTCAAGCATAAGGCTCAAATTTCACTAATGAATGTAGGGTGGAATTGTATTGTGTAGTTTGTAAACATTGTATAATTGTACTCATGTTTCACCCCAAAAATGTAAATAGTGTAAAAGGGGCTATGTAAACTCACATGTATTAATGGTGTAGATATCACGAACAATAGGTAGCAAAAGTGATTCTTGTAAATCACCAAGTTAACCTAGAGTGAAAATGTATGAACTTGAATTATTGCCATGTACAAAGTCTAAGGTAAGTCTAGGGTTTAACGGATTTTGAGTGTGAGGATTTGTACAAAAGTATTTGTGGAATTCTATGAAATGAGTGTGTGTAAGTTGATGCTTGTATTTGAATAAAAATATCTTTATTCAACCCATGTAATACATGGGTTTTAACCTAGTATATCCATATATTTAGGAAAAGTTTTATTTGTTTAAATAGGGTTTAACCCTAATATGCATAAAAGAAATGATTTATAAAAATGTGTTTCATGATAAAGTGTTTTATAAAAGTCTTGTCATAATTTTTATAAAATAAACTATTTAAATGCTTTAATTAAAAACTAATAATTTTAATTAAAATAAACTTTTAAAATTTTTTTATGAAGTTTTAAAAAACTAATTAAAATGTAAAAATAATTGTTCACATTTAATATTTGTTTACTATAGCATAATTCAGTTTCAAATGGTATAGGTTTTAAAAAAATTATAAAATGGATTAAGTTTAAAAAAAATCGGTTTTAAAAAAGGAAAACAGCCCACCCGGCTCGAACCCGGGTGGCTATTGTGAGGGGTCAAAGACACAACCGCTGGGCGAAGGGACTACCACTGAAATATTCTCGGTTCGCATATGTGTTATCACCAAACAAGGGTGTGGCCGGATTATGGTATAAAAGGAAGATAAAAAGATGTCGGGTATGGGTTTCGAACCCACGCCACCTTGTTCGGCGGTGCAGTGGCTTACCAGGCGGACCAGGTGGTTTCGTTGGTATAACAGGAAACCTAAAAATTTAAATACGATAAATGAATCAAATTATATCCCCAAATCAGAAATCGTATGAACCGGTCAAGAACACAAATTGAAATTGAGTCCGGTGCAAATTGTTGATACGAATTGATAAAGGGGCTATTCACAGGGACTCGATTACAAATCAAAAGAGCTAAAAGTTACCTGGTATGGTGGATTATCAAGTGTTGTCGGCTAGAAGGTCGGAATCAAAGTTCTTGAGGCCCGATCGTAGTCTAGAGACGAGATGCGTATTGATGGAGGGTCGAGAGAGTTTGTAGTGATGTTTGCGAAGGTGAGGGGTGAATCAATTTGATCAATTACACGTTAAGGGTAGGATTCTATTATTTGCTTGAAGGTTGACAACTGTTGGACGAATTAGGCGTTAATTCAGTCGATTAGGAATGGATTAGGTCACGAATAGGGTCTACATTCATACAGGAATCGTTTGCGCATGATTTACGGAGTTTAGAACGCCTTGATTGCACGAATTGATGCTGGATTGATACGGGTTTGACTCTGTGAAGTCAAACACATTTGAATTTGGATCAGACCGCGCAAACCAGTCGAATTGCAGTTCCAATTGGGCCTGAGAATGGTATATGATCAATTATTTGCGCATGGGAAGTCTAATTACACAGATTGGATCCGGGGTAGCCTTGAATCGTATGGTTCTTGGGCTGTTTTGACTTCAAAAGAAAAAATTGATCATGGGATCAAAATTTGGGCTTTGAATAGGGACAAAATTGAAATCAAGGGTTCAAATTCAAAGGTGAGGTTCAAGTTGTGGTGAAAAGGTTCAAGTGTACATGATGGGGTTCAAAATTGGGAGTCCATTACTAGATTAAAAGTATAAATAAGTATATATTTATATTCATGAGTTTATTTATTTATTTATTTATTTTCTCAATCTTTAAAACTTTATAATTTTTTTATAAATAATTATGTTTATAAAACTAATGTGCTTAACACATATATTTTATATGAATAAATACATATATGTTTATATATCTATACATATGGAATAAAATTTGTAGGATATATATATATATATATATATATAGAGAGAGAGAGAGAGAACTCTTTAACTTTGATTTAAAATCATAAATGTACGTATGTGTATATGCAAAAATTAAGAATTTGTATTTAAACCTTGGAATTAAATGCTTGTACGAATGAAACAAATTAATATACTGAAATTGGAAATGAAACCTTGTTATTGCACTAAACAATTAAATGAAAAAAAAATTCAGGAATGTTACAGTACCTCCATGTTGAGGGAATTTCGTCCTGAAATTCAACTAGGTGAGGCTACTGAATCAGCAAATAGGTGTGGATATTTGAGCTTCATTTGATCCTCACGTTCCCAAGTAAACTCAGGACCACGTTTAGAATCCCAACGAACTTTGACTATAGGAATATGGCTTCGCTTTAGTTGCTTTATTTCACGATCCATAATCTCCACAGGTTTCTCAATAAAGTGCATCGTGTCATCAATGCGTACATCGTCAAGAGGTATATGGAGATTCTAATTCACAATACATTTCTTCTGGTTGGATATATGAAATGTAGGATGCACATTGCCAAGTGATGGAGGTAACTCGAGTTTGTAAGCCGCTTTCCCAATCCTTTCAAGGATATTGAATGGACCCACATAGCGAGGTGTTAGTTTGCCTTTCTTCCCAAAACAGATCATACCCTTCCAAGGGGACACCTTTAGAAGTACAAGGTCACCGACTTGGAATTCCAAGGGTTTTCGTCGTTTGTCGGCATAGCTCTTTTGCTGACTCCTCGCTACCCGAATGTTGTCACGAATTTGAATGATCTTGTCGGATGTTTCTTGGATTAACGTGGGACTGGTGATTTATGATTCACCAATATCATTCCAACAGATAGGAGTACGACACTTATGACCATAGAGAGCTTCAAATGGAGCCATGTTGATGCTGGTGTGGTAGCTATTGCTGTAAGAGAACTCAATGAGGGAACGAGCATCTCTATCGGAGATTATGTTTAGTAGAACACCGTGACGACTCACAATTTCGTCAATGTAGATTCGGGCCAATTTCTCAACCTGATAGTGTTCACGGATGGGCAAGAAATGAGCTGATTTGTGAGACGGTCAATAATCACCCAAATGCTATCATAACCCCTTGAAGTGTGAGGGAGTTTGGTAATGAAATCCATGGCTAAGTTCTCCCATTTCCACACGTGAATTTCCGGTTGTTCAAGCAAATCAAAAGGACGTTGATGTTCGGCTTTGACTTTGGAGCAAATTAGACATTTGGCAACATAGAGTGCATTGTCTTTCTTCATACCGGGCCACCAATATTGTTGGCAAAGATCTTGGTACATTTTATCCGCATCGGTATGAACAGAATAACGAGTCTTGTGTGCCTCGGTCATGAGAAATGCATGGAGATCATCGTGATCGGGAACCCAAATACGATTCATGTAATAGAGCAAGCCATTGGGTTTGGATTCAAGCTGAAGTTCAACACCACACGACATTTCATCGTACATGTTACCCTCGGTGACCAAGACATGTTGAGCTTCTAGGATAAGATTTTGAATATTAGTTTGAATTCTTACACAATGAAGCATGACACGATCCTTACGACTCAAAGCATCAGCCACAACATTCTCTTTGTCGGGATGGTAACGAATATCGCAGTCGTAGTCGTTAAGGAGTTCATGCCTCATGTTAAGTTCTTTCTGGTTGAAGATGTGTTGGAGACTCTTGTGGTCGGTGAACACCACACATTTCGTGCCATAGAGAGAATGTCTCCAAATCTTCAATGCGAATACGACGGCACCCAACTCGAGATCGTGCGTCGTATAGTTCTTCTCATGGATCTTGAGTTGCCTTGATGCATAAGCGATCACCTTGCCTCGTTGCATGAGAACACAACCGAGACCTTGGTTGGAGGCATCACAGTAGACAACCAGATCATCATTCCCATCAGGGAGAGTCAAAATAGGAGCATTGCACAACTTTTGCTTAAGATTCTGGAAAGCCTCTTCTATTTTGGTCCCCATTCATAAGGTTTACCCTTGTGTGTCAAAGCAGTGAGGCGGACGACAATCTTGGAGAAGTTTGAAATGAACCGACGGTAATAACCCGCTAGACCAAGAAATGAAAGAACCTCGGTAGGGGTCTTAGGAGCACTCCAATTCTTAACAGCTTCAATCTTAGCAAGGTCAACATGAATTCCCTTTTCGTTGACAATGTGACCCAAGAATTGAACTTCCTTTAGCCAAAATTCACACTTGGAGAACTTAGCGTATAGTTGTTCTTTCTTTAAGAGATCCAAAATCAACCTAAGATGCTGTTCATGATCTTCCTTAGTCTTGGAATAGATCAAAATGTCATTAATGAAGACGATCACGAATTTATCAAGGTACGGTTTGCACACATGGTTCATGAGGTCCATGAAGACCGCGGGTGCATTGGTTAACCCAAAAGGCATAACCATGAACTCGTAGTGACCATACCTTGTTCGGAAGGCAGTCTTTGGAATATCTTCCTCTTGCACACGGAGTTGGTGATAACCAGATCGAAGATCAATATTCGAGAAGCAGGTAGAACCTTGGAGTTGATCAAAGAGATCATCAATCCTAGGCAATGGGTAACGGTTTTTGATGGTAAGCTTGTTGAGCTCACGGTAGTCAATACACATGCGAAAATGATCCATCCTTCTTCTTGACGAATAAGACAGGTGTACCCCACGGTGAATGATTTGGACGAATGAAACCTTTGTTGGAGAGTTCTTGAATTTGGTTTGCAAGTTCTTGCATTTCAGAAAGTGTGAGCCGGTATGGAACTTTAGCCAAGGGGTTAGCTCCGGGTACAAGATCAATGCGAAATTCCACTTGCCGGATGGGCGGAAGACCGGATAGATCTTCGGGGAAAACTTCAGGAAAATCCCGAATTATGGGGATGTCTTGAATACTCCTCTCTTTTTCATTCTTTTGGACAACATGGGCTAAGAAAGTCACGTACTTCTTTCATAAGTACTTTTGAGCGGTAGTGCACAACATTAGCTTGAGTCCTTTACAAGGCTTTTCACCAAAGACTCTCAACGTGTTACCCGACGGAAGGGGTATTCGGATACACTTCTCAAAACAGATGACTTCGGCATGGTGATTCGACAACCAATCCATGCCTATGATGATGTCAAAACTCCCTAGTTGCATCGGTACGAGGTTGACTGGAAACATGTGTTCATTGAGTTCTAGGGAGCAGTCACAGATAATGGAGTCAATTGTGATGGAGTTACCATCCGCTACTTCAATGGTGAATTTTTTCTCTAGTTTGGATCGTGTTTTTGAAAGTAAGGGTTCAAAGTTAAGTGACACAAAACTCCTATCAGCTCTGGTATCAAATAGTATAGATGCATATTTATTATTAACAAGAAACGTATCGTTGACCACATCATTGTTGGCCTGAGCTTCATTGGCGTTTATGTTGAAAGCAAGCCCACGAGCCCCGCCTTGGTTAGCATTAACAAGTCTTGGGCACCGGTTACGGAAGTGGTTTGGGTTGCAACATTCAAAGCAAGCACGTCCATTTGCAATGGCTGGAATCACTTGATTAGCCACTTGTTGGTTGGTTCGGTTTGTTTAGTTGGTTTGGTTGGTAAGTGTCTTGGGACGACAAATATTGGGTGTATGGCCATATTTCCCACAGTGGTTGCAAAGGCGGCAAGGAATGTTTTGGGGGTGTTGATAGTTGCATGTGTTGCAAAGTGGGTAGCTGCCCACATATGGCTTCTTGGCTGGATTTTGAGCCATGGGTATAACTTGGTTAACGGGAGCAGCCAGGGTGACCACGACATAATTTTTAGCTTTCATCTTTTTATTGTTTTGGTAGGGTTCAGTTTTGACTTCTTTGATGGGTGCGGAGGGTGTTGCTGTGTCGGAAACTTTCTTTGTGCCCTTCCTTGTTAACGTTCTCGCCTTCACATGATTATCAGTTAGTGTGGCAGATAGGCGGATAACGTCTTCAAGGGTAGCAGGATTTCTTCCTAGAACCGTATCCTGAATATGTCTCGGCAAACCACGATGTACTTTTCAATGCACCGGGATAGCGGTGTGACCATATGGGGCACAAGAAGGCTCAACTCATGGAAACGAGTTGTGTAGGCCAAACTCTCACCGCTGTCTTGGGTAAGATCCCAAAACTCGGCCTCTAGTTTCTTCATCTCATTTCGAGGACAGAACTCCTCAGTCATGAGCCTTTTCAACTCATCCCACGGCAAGGCCATTGCCGCATCCATACCTCTAGTCCTTTTCTCACCATTCCACCATGTGAGCACCCGTTTCTGGAAGACGCTGGTGGTATGACGGACCAGGAGGTTGTCGGGACAATCACTATTGAGGAATGTACTCCCAATACTTTCAAACCATTGTAGGAGTCCCGTGGCTCCTTCATTGCCATAGAATTTAAGGGGATTACACGAATTGAAGTGCTTGAAGGTGCATTGTGGAGGGTAGGTGCCACCACCACCACCACTAGCACTGCCACTTATGCCCCCATTGTTGTTGTTATTGGCCTGGGTGAGTTGGGTAACAAGTTGTGTGAGAAGAGTAGCAAGATCATTGTTATTGTTGTTCTTGGTCTCGTTAGCACGATGGGGAGGCATGCTATAGATTTAAACAAAACAGGGAGAGATGTGAGAATTTATAAGAATTTCTTGGATCAAAACAAGAGGATAAATAAATATAAATAATTCATAGTTTGGATTGTACTCAAATAGTGATATAACCACTTGAATACTATGACATATTAAGGTTAATTAAACTCATATAACTTTCAAGGAGACATGCTTTAGCCTATAAGTAAACACTCATCCCAGGAATTCCCAGAAAAGCATACAGATCCCTCGATTGATTGGGAATTATATGAAATGCTTTCCTAGACAGAAAACCCAGAATACATGTGTCACCCTTCCAGATTGCACGTGTCCTCTAATAATTAACAAAGTTTAAACCCTTAACGGGGTGTAAAAGAAAATTTTATAGACTTATATCTATGAGTATGAAGTTCCACATGCTATGATGATAATGACAGAGAAGCATGTGAGAAGGATAGGAGGCTTAGGATATGGGTACGGATATTGTTTATTTAGTTTATTATTTAGGTACAGCCTAATAAGTCATGAATTCTAACAAATAAGGCATCAAATAAACTAACACATAAAATAGTAAGCATGTAACACATAGCATGTAGCACATATCACATAATCATAAAGCATGACATAAATGGGTGTCGTAAGGTTATAACAGGAAACCCAAAAATTTAAATACGATAAATGAATCAAATTATATCCCCAAATCAGATATCGTATGAACCAGTCAAGAACACAAATTGAAATTGAGTCCGATGCAAATTATTGATACGAATTGATAAGGGGCTATTGACAGGGACTCGATTACGAATCAAACGAGCTAAAAGTTACCTAGTATGGTGGATTATCAAATGTTGTCGGCTAGAAGGTCGGAATCAAAGTTCTTGAGGCCCGATCGTAGTCCAGAGACGAGATGCGTATTGATGGAGGTTCGGGAGAGTTTGTAGTGATGTTTGCGAAGGTGAGGGATGAATTAATTTGATCAATTACACGTTAAGGGTAGGATTCGATTATTTGCTTGAATGTTGACAGCTGTTGAACGAAATACGCGTTAATTCAGTCGATTAGGAATGGATTAGGTCACGAATAGGGTCTACATTCATACAGGAATCGTTTACGCGTGATTTGTGGAGTTTAGAACGCGTTTATTCCATGAATTGATGCTGGATTGATACGGGTTTGATTCTGTGAAGTCAAACACGTTTGAATTTGGATCAGACCGCGCAAAACAATCGAATTATAGTTCCAATTGGGCCTGAGATGGTATATGATCAATTATTCGCGCATGGGAAGTCTAATTACACAGATTGGATCCGGGGCAGCCTTGAATCGTATGGTTCTTGGGCTTTTTTGACTTCAAAAGTCAAAATTGATCATGGGGTCAAAATTTGGGCTTTGATTAGGGCTAAAATTGAAATCAAGGGTTCAAATTCAAAGGTGGGGTTCAAGTTGTGGTGAAAAGGTTCAAGTGTACATGATGGGGTTCAAATTGGGAGTCCATTACTAGATTAAAATTATAAATAAGTATATATTTATATTCATGAGTTTATTTATTTATTTATTTTGTTTTCAATCTTTAAAACTTTATAATTTTTTTTATAAATAACTAAGTTTATAAAACTAATGTGCTTAACACATATATATTTATATGAATAAATACATATATGTTTATATATCTATACATATGGAATAAAATTTGTAGGATATATATATAGAATCCTTTAACTTTGATTTAAAATCATAAATGTACGTATGTGTATATGCAAAAATTAGGAATTTGTATTGAAACCTTGGAATTAAATGCTTGTACGAATGAAACTAATTAATACACTGAAATTGGAAAATGAAACCTTGTTATTGCACTAAACAATTACATGAAAAAAAATCAGGAATGTTACAGTGATAGCCATGTATGGTAATCAACAATGGAAATGAAATCAGAGCGTCCGTTCCGACAGATCTATCGATACAATGGAGATGAAGAAACACGAGTCCGTTGATCTTTTGACGTTTTAGATTAAGAGATAATTACGATGCCAAAATGGTGGTTTGACTTTACTTCTCATCCACCCTGCACTCTTTTGATTTTTATTATTATTATAGCAATTTATCTATTTATTATTCTTTATCTATTTATTATTCTCCACTTTCTCTATAAGGTTTTGGTTTAATATTTTTTTTGAAAGGAAATGAAAGGTTTCTTGTTTTGTTTTGCTGATCAATCATTAGAGATGAGAAAAAAAAATAGCTTAAGTGGAAACAAGTTTAAAAGTTGGGCATGTGTATTTTAATTTTGCACGTGTATTTTGTTTGTACACATATGTTAGATGGATTTAGTAACAATTTCTAAACTTTAGTAGCTGTAGGTCCCGGGAGCCTCGTCGCGCAGCGGAGATAACACGGACCTGCTCTGTGATTTGTGTGGGAACCAAGAAACGAGACAGAGAAACACGAACAAAGACAAAAGATAATGAAACGATACGTAATCCATAACATAGAAGTCATCCCGTATTACAGACTACATACCGAAGGAGCACACATCTCTCATCTAAGCTCACGGTCCAGGGGTCGGGAGAGCTCGTCCCGACCCGGACACCTCTCAACCTAGTTCCAGAGTTCCACCTACAAATGAAGACAAGTCTTCTATTTATAGGGGCAGGAACACTACCTGCTTACTTGGCTAAGTACGCAGGGCATTGGTCATGCGTACTTGCTAAGTACGCAAGGCAATAAGTATGCAGGACCAACCGGTGAACAAGCTAAGTATGCAGGAACGCCCTCCTGCATACTAGCGTAGTACACCGATACACAGAATTTAATATATAGTTACTAAAACATGCTTCTACAGTAGCTGAATTGAAATAAAGTGAAAGTGCAGTAACAATTTCTATCTATTTGCAACTAATTCAAAAGTTTGAGCTTGAATGTCTTGTATATATTTATATATATTTGTTTTACACATGTGTTTTTGATATTTACACATGTAATACAACTTAGTAAATTGAATTTACACAAGTGCAATATGAATTTACACATATGTATTTGTTTTTTACACAAGTGTAAATGGACCGTGAGAGAGTAAAAAACATGTTTTAGAGGTTTTTTTACACATTTGTAAAGGGGAGATTGGTGTGGTGAAAGGGGAGATTGTATATATTGTGATGTTTTTCTAATTTGTAAAATATGTGTAAACTAGTTTTCTCTTGATCCCTCCTCTATATATGTATGTATGTATGTATATATATATATATATATATATATATATATATATATATATATATATCTATTTAAATAAATGGGTCTCGCAAATTGTCGTCTCCGTTGCATCGCACCGGTTTCTGACTAGTATATATATATATGTTGAGAGGTATTTTATCATTTCACACCCACTTAACAGAAAAAGTTAACGCTCGTCCACTCTAGGGACCACCTATGTTACGTTTGAGCGAACTGTTGGAACACTTGTGTAGTTTTTCAAAGTCAGTGACCAAATTTACAGTATAGACATACCACATGAACTATCCGTGTAATTAACTCAAAACATATATTAAACAAAAGGTTTCTTTGTCTAAGTGGATAAGATGCTTGCTTTTGAAACCCATGATCCTGGGTTCGATGCCCAACAAAGTAAAAAGAAATCACACTTATCAGTTCCATGATCCTGGTTAGTTCCTTCAGTATATAATCCCGTCAAATTGATGATAAACTAGAAATTTTGCCCCGCGCCCTGCGACATGAAGCGTATATTAAATGGTTGAGGCGGTAACATTAACGTGGCTAAGCATAAAAAGAAAAGTGGTTAAATAAATTTTGCACCATCTTAAACGGTTGAGTCGGTGACATTAACGTGACTAAGCACAAAAAAATCATAGTTAAATATATAAAAGAAACGTATGTAGTTACAGAGAGTCGATTGCGTAGATCAAAACATGATAAAAGACAATTAGATAACAGTACAGATGCTTTTCAGTCGGTGTCGGTCTCATTCTTCATGGTACCAGAACGTCACTGTCAGTCGATATAATTCACGATATATTAAAAAATACGTTATCTTGAATACGACTCTGTTTTTTAAAAGTTTTTATGTCGGGACGTCAAGAAAAAAAATAAACAAACAAATGCGAAAGTTATTAAGAAAAAATCAGATTATATATACTACGGGGGCTAAGTTCAAAACTTGAGGAGATTAAACTGAAAGTTTAAGGTAAATTTTGACAATAGACTAAAGTTAAGGGTGGAGAGGTGGTCAGACACTTCTCTTTAAGTTTAAGTATAACTCTGAAGAAGAGAAAAAAATTAAAAAATGAGAAGACTTTAATTTGAGAAAAGTGTGATGGAGCCATGGTATCCAACGAAGGAAATTAAATTTAAAAAAGAAAAAAAATAGAAATCATGAAGAAATGGATGGCTATCTTTTTTTTTGAAAGGGACGATTAAGTTACTTTTGCCCATATATTATACTTTTCATATTTATTATAATTGTTTATTTTTAGAGTTAAATATGATTTTAGTCCCTGTGGTTTGATTAAAATAACTATTTTAGTTTAAAAGTTTAAATTTGACATTTTTAGTCCAATTGTTTTATGTTTGTATCAATTATAATCAAGTCTTTTTCTGTTAAGTTATAGTGAAAAGACCAAATTACCTTTAAACTAGTTATGTAATTTATTAACATGTTTAATAGTTGGAGGACCAATTATATAATATATCAACTTAATTCTTTTTATGTTGTCTTCATCAGACCTCACCAGTTATCACTACCACCCACCGCACCACCACACCAACACCACCAAAACAGAGATCTGAAATTGATTTTCTAAGCCTAGATCAAAGAGAACAAGAGAGAGAGAGAGAGAGAGAGAAAGAGAGAGAGCAGTGTCAACAGGGCAGGGATGATTTCTTGGATCTTATTTCACGCCTGCTATCTCCATCGTCCGAGCTTACTTGGTGTGGTGGTGTTGGGATGATTTCTTTACATGGCAGGGATGATTTCATGCCTGCTATCTCCAGTGTCAACAGGGCAGGGATGATTTCTTAACCATTTCAAAAACCCTAAATCAGAAACCGACGAAAACATCCGAGCTTTCTTCACACCTACTATCTCCATCATCCTAAATGATTTCTTGGATCTGATTTCAATCGATTGGATATCAACAAGGCAGGGATGACAACGAAAGGGAGGTACAAGGTGGATCTGCTAAAAAATAGGACGATGATGAGTAACAGAGAGAGGGAGGGACAGTGTGTGAAGAGGCTTCCCTTGTTGGTCGCCAATGGTGGAGAACTCGCCGGCAGTGGCGTTGCCGGAGAAATAAACGTCGTCGTTGCCGTTGCCATTGCCGGATGATCCACCAAACCTTCTCGGAGAATAGCTTCCTTCATCTCACCAACCTGCTTTTGAAAATCGAACATGTATTTGTTCTCCCCGTGTGTGTGTTTTGTGTTAGATGTGAAATTGCCGCGGAACATTCAATATATATGATAAAGTCAAGAGGGAGAGAGAGATAGGAAGGGGTGAGATTTAACGTTCGTGAAGCAGGTCCAACTGCTAACGTCCGCTAGCATGAGTTTTGTGTGCATTTTGGCCGGAGGTGAAGGGGGTGGTGACTGGTGCAGGTGGTGGCTGATGGTTTTCTTGAATTGGGAAAGTGAAAAAGGTCTTAGGGTTTTTAAAGTATTAGAGAGAGATTTATATATTTTTTTCTTTTTTCATTAAGATGGTATCATAGTCTATTTATATATATTTAACAGAAAAATACTAATGGGGTTAGTGGACTGCATTTTAGTTGATAAAAAACTGAAACAATTGGACTAAAAAAGTCAAACTTAAACTTTTGAATTGAAATAGTTATTTTTGTCAAACCACAGGGACTAAAACCGTATTTAACTCTTATTTTCATTAATTTACTACGTATTAATTAGCAAAAGGCTCCTACTCACAAAACTACACTATTCATCAATGTACAAGTTTTCAATGCACTATGTACAACTTTTCAATTCACAAAAAAAAATATATATATTTTTCAATGCACTAAATAATAATTATTATAGGGGGGAATAGTATCCCACCAATAAGGGGTGACAAGTGTCAGTTTATTTATTTTTTTTTTTTATTTTCTATTTCACCCCTCATACTATATATATTATACGCTTTTAACCCGTTTATTTTTCTAATAATTTCGTTTTTCCGTAATTACTTCCGTTCATTAGTTGATATTAAAAAACAGAATACGCGGTTTTTTTTAGTTTTTTTGTCAACGTACCGGTATAAATTTTATTAAAACGGAAATGTATTCAAAATCGAGTACTTTTTTTTCTATCGTATCCTATAGCAAATATGTGTTTCGACGTAAGTTTATCCCTACAAACCAGCAAAACCGGGTAAAAATCAGACTCCCGCCGCATAGCGCGGGTAAAAAAACTAGTTAAAAATTAAATTCCCGATTTCATATTTATTTATTTTATCATTATTTAAAGTTTTTAAATTTCATTTTTTATATTTTAGATGTCTGATAATTATGCGCGCGCACACATATATATAAATTTACCGTCACGATGTGCTTCGAAGCCAAACCCTAAGCTTGATTTTTGGTGAGCTTGAATAGATTGATTTACACTCTTAACCTCGTGACTTGTAGGATCGTGAAATTACAAGATGGTTCTGTTCTTAGTTGAGATTGGCGGAAACAATAACAACTTTACAATTATAATCGAGTAGACAGAAAGAATACTGATAAGAACACTGTTGTATTAAGCTTTGAGAATAAACGATTACAAGTGAAAACTCTAATTCAAAAGCACACTTACAATGAAGTGTTTACACAGTATTTATACTAACTTAGAATCAAGACAGACCCTTGATTCTAAGGATCAGATCGAACACAGACCGTTGATCGTTTATACAAAAGCTAATAATACACGTTAAAGCTAAACTAGCTAACTTTATTGAAGCGTCTTCTTTATGCATCATTGCTTGCATGTCTGGAGAAGAGCATTGCTGAGTTTCATTGGTTGTGCCACTAAGGTTCCTTCTGCTTTGAGTGTGTCAGTTGCTTTTGCAGAAAGTTATCAGTGACGCTTGGCATGGATAGTCAGCTGCGACGATTTGTCTTCAAGGAACATAGCTATCAGCAGCAAGAATGAGAATGATGCTGCTGATAAGCCTATCAGCAGCAACATTGGTCTTCAGCAGATAAGGCTATCCGCAGCAGATTTGTTCTTCAGCAGGAGAACAGGTATATGCAGCAGATAAGCTTGTCCGTAGCAGTTTGTTGGTCAGCAGCAAACTCTGAGATCAGCTGCATTTGTACTTGAAGAATTTTGTAGCCATCAGTCTTTGTTTCTACAAACTCCCCCTAGACTGATGCTACCAAAATTCTCTTACTGTCTTTGTTGCTGAAGCTTTTGCATGTTTCTGACTATCCTTTCAACCTTATATCCTTAATTGGGACCATCTCCCCCCTTTTTGGGTGCATCGGTGGACGAATAAGCATCAGTTTGGGTGCCCATTGATACGAGGAAGAGAGTATGTAAAGTTTGGAATTTATGAGCTTCATGCATAGAGACTTGGTGTCTTAATTTGGACACTTCAGCCTCTAGCATGACCATCCTGGCCGTCAATATCAAGATATGAAGTTACAGTCTGTCCTCATCCACAGTTGTGGAATCCTTGGATCCAGATGGGGTCTTAGGCCTGGCCTCTTCATCCCCATCACCCATGGTTTCTTGGCACCTGGGATTCCTCTCAGTGAGGGGAGTTTCCAGGGAAATATCCTCACTGTGAGTTGCCGTGGTTGAGGTCTTAGCAATGTTGTCACTGTCCTCTTGGTTATTTGATGGACCAGCAGTAATAACAGCCTCTTCCACATCCACTCTTTCATTACTCCTAGAGTGGACCTTCAGGGTAGACGAACTTGGGTTGGGTGTGTTGGAAGCAAGATCAATCAGTACCTCCGAGATAGTAGTAGTTGGAGAAGGTACATCATTTTGATCAGGTTCCTCAACACTTAAGTTCAAAAGAAAAAGGAAAGGCTCAGGGGGCTGTTCTATGGATCGGGGAAGTGATCCTGATCCTAATAGAGAGACATCCAAAGGAGTCTCCCTAATAATGTGGTTGTCCCTTATGATATTCTCACCAGAATGTTGTGATTCTGAGTGAGGGCTGTTAGGTTGGGTTTGGGCCTTTGAGGCAAGAGAAGAAATAGATTCCTTGCCCCTTTTCCTAGTCGTCACAACCGGGGCCCTGTATTCCGGTTGAACGATAACATCCAAAAAAGGTGAAGTGATTTTTTGTACCTGTGCATCCTTAGTGGTATGCACAGGGGTTCGAATGGTAGAAGCAGACTGTTGTTCAGGTTGTGAGGTGGAGGGTGTGGGATCAGTATCAGCTGGGATTATTGAACTGTTACCCGGGGTACTTTGTATGTTCGGCATTGTAGATAACAATTGAACATTGACCCCTGAGTACCTTTTTGGAAACAGCTTCATCTTATCACTCCAAATCGGCGAAAATGCAGATCTTCGTGAAAACCCTAACTGGTAAGACAGTCACGTTTGAGGTCGAATCCTTTGACACAATCGACAACGTGAAGGCAAAGATCCAGGACAAGGAAGGCATCCCATCAGACCAGCAACGTCTAATCTTCTTCGGAAAATAGCTCGAGGACGGCAGAGCCTTAGCCGATTACAACATCCAGAAGGAGTCAACTCTCCACCCTGTCCTTCTTCTCTGTGGTGGCAAGAGCGGAGCTTACGTGATGCCATCTGCTTTTCTTCTGAGATATGCATTGGAGAAGAGTGTGACAGAGATACTTCCATGGAGGGCCTATCAGCGCCTTCTCTACTGTATACCCATTTTGATTTCCAGTGTACCCGATTGATTTCCAGAGATACTTCCATGGAGGGAAGGTTTGAAGGTTGGTGGATGAGGGTTGGTTGGGACTTGTGAGAAAGTGATGCTGGTGGGTGTAGGTTGGTGGGGACTTCCATGAGAAAGTGATGTTGGTTTATGGAGGAAGGTGAAGAGGTGGTAAGGAAATTTGATTTTGTTTTTATAACGGCAGAGGTGAGAAAAAGCAAAATGACTTGTACCGTACAACCTTATTTACCTTTTATTGTTACAGCTGTAATGCACCGAGGCAGTCATGGTAAAGACTGACGTTGATTTCTTTTACAGCGGGTAAAGGTTAATTTGGACTAAAATTTACCCATCAGCAGCAAACTTGGTTGCTGTGGATGGATAAGCCTGTCCGCTGCAATCTTGATTGCTGCAGAAGGTTAAGTCTGTCAGCAGCAAACTCAATTGCTGATGATGGATTCAGTGATCCGCAGCAAGGATGTTACTGCTGATGGCTTTAAAGCTATCCGTAGGAAACTTGTTCCTATTGATAACTTAAGGCAGTCAGTGGCAAATCCTTTGCTTCTGATGATTAAACCTGTCAGCCGCGGAAGGACAAAAATGCTGCTGACTTGTAGCTTTTATTTACAACATAAGACAAAACACATTTTAAATAAAAATTTTAGAGAAAGATTTTAATCAAAGTTCATCATACCAATGGATTCAACTAAATATTTAAATCTGGCTTCATCAAAAGGTTTTGTAAACAAATCAGCATATTGCTCATTTGTATGAACTTTGGTTAGAATAATCCTCTTTTTCTCAGCTTGATCTCTTATGAAATGATACCTGATGTCAATGTGCTTTGTCTTTGAGTGCTTCCCCGGATTGTTTGTGATTGAGATAGCACTCATGTTGTCAATGTGAATTGGAGTTGCCATAAAACTCATCCCATAGTCCAACATTTGATTTTGTATCCAAATGACTTGTGCACAGCAACTTGAAGCTGCAATGTATTCTGCTTCAGCTGTAGAAGTTGAAACACATGTTTGCTTCTTACATTGCCATGAAATCAACCTCCCTCCCAGAAACTAACATCCCCCTGAAGTGGACTTTTTGTCCAAGTTGCATCCCCCATAGCCACTGTCAGTGTATGCATACAGATTAAACATGTCATTTTTTGAGTACCATAGTCCAAGTCTTGAGGCACCCTTTAGGTATCTAAAGATTCTCTTGACAGCCTGAAGATGTGAAGCTTTTGGAGCTGCTTGAAATCTTGCACAGAGACATACTGCAAACATGATATCTAGCCTTGAGGCAGTGAGATACATGAGAGACCCTATCATTGCACGGTACTGATGTTGATCAGTATCTTGGCCATCTTTGTCTGGAGTCAGTTGATGATGAACTTGCATAGGGGTTCTTGTAGCAGAGCAGTCAGCCATTTTGAATTTTTCCAAAATGCGTTTTACATATTTGGATTGGCTGATGAAGATTCCATTTGGGACCTGTTTGACTTGTAGACCCACGAAGAAATTTAGTTCACCCATTGAAATCATTTCAAACTTTGAGTGCATCAGAATCTCAAAGTCTTTGCACAGCTGTTTCCTTGTTGATCCAAAGATGATATCATCAACATAAATTTGAACTAGTAAGATTTCTCCCCCTTCATCTTTGATAAACAAGGTCTGGTCTATGGCACCTCTTCTGAAATTGTTGCTTAGTAGATATCCTGATAAGGTTTCATACCAGGTCCTTGGTGCCTGATGTAGGCCATATAGAGCTTTGTCTAGTTTGAACACTTGAGTAGGATGTGCAGGATCTATGAAGCCTGGAGGCTGTTTGACGTATACTTCCTCACCAATCTTACCATACAGAAAGACACTTTTTACATCCATTTGATAGACAGTGAAATTCTTGGATGCAGCATATGCCAGGAAGATTCTGATGGCCTCCAGTCTGGCAACAAGAGCAAAGACTTCATCATAGTCAATTCCTTCTTCCTGAGTGTAGCCCTGAGCTACAAGTCTGGCTTTGTTTTTTACTGCAATGCCTCTCTCGTCTTGCTTGTTCCTGTAAACCCATCGTGTGCCGATGGCATATTTGCCTGGTGGAAGATCAACAAGTTTTCAGACATCCTGCCTCTTGAATTGCAGCAATTCTTCCTGCATTGCTTCAATCCAGCTGCTGTGTTTGAGTGCTTCATCTATCTTCTTGGGTTCCACCTGAGATAGGAAACATGAAAACAAGCATATATTGGCCTCATGAGATTTGCTTCTTGTGAGAACTCCTTGGTGTATTTGGCCAATAATATTCTCTTGAGGATGTTCTTTGTGGATCCTCTGTGCTGGTACCACCTCCAACTGTATCCCTTCTTCCAGATTGCTTTGATTTTGATCAGGGAACTCTTCATTCAAGGTGGAAGAGTCTTCAACAGCATTCTCCAGTTTAATATTTTCAGCAATAGCATTATCAGCATTTACAACATTTATCGAAGATTGGCGGAAACAATATGGTTCTGTTCTTAGTTGAGATTGGCGGAAACAATAACAACTTTACAATTATAATTGAGTAGACAGAAAGAATATTGATAAGAACACTGTTGTATTAAGCTTTGAGAATAAACGATTACAAGTGAAAACTCTAATTCAAAAGCACACTTACAATGAAGTGTTTACACAGTATTTATACTAACTTAGAATCAAGACCCTTGATTCTAAGGATCAGATCGAACACAAACCGTTGATCGTTTATACAAAAGCTAATAATACACGTTAAAGCTAAACTAGCTAACTTTATTGAGGCGTCTTCTTTATGCATCATTGCTTGCATGTCTGGAGAAGAGCATTGCTGAGTTTCATTGGTTGTGCCATTGAGGTTCCTTTTGCTTTGAGTGTGTCAGTTGCTTTTGCAGAAAGTTGTCAGTGACGCTTGGCATGGATAGTCAGCTGCGACGATTTGTCTTCAAGGAACATAGCTATCAGCAGCAAGAATGAGAATGATGCTGCTGATAAGCCTATCAGCAGCAACATTGGTCTTCAGCAGATAAGGCTATCCGCAGCAGATTTGTTCTTCAGCAGGAGAACATGTATCTGCAGCAGATAAGCTTGTCCGTAGCAGTTTGTTGGTAAGTAGCAAACTCTAAGATCAGCTGCATTTGTACTTGAAGAATTTTGTAGCCATCAGTCTTTGTTTCTACATGACTTTTTCATGATTTTTGAATATAGAGTGGCACCTTGCCTCAAAGCCGAAAGAGCCAATAGTTTTTTTATTTTAACTAAAGAGATTATAAAACTAGCTATTAGAAACTAGCCGTTAAAATAATATGACTCATATAACGTATACGACTCGTATGAACTAGCAGCCTGACAAGTCTGACCTCTATACCACTTGTATTGGCCTATACGAGTTGTACAGAGAACGACGACCCGGTGTGTGGTTAGTGACGGGTATATATAGCAGGTCCTTTGTTTAACTAAAGATATTATAAAATATTAATTAAAATTTCATCACATTTCTCGGAAATTCTAATCCCCTTATCTGGTTCCAGATCCACAATCCGTCATCATTTTCATCTCTACAAACCTACTTGAGCAAAAACCCAAGAGGGTTTCTTTGATCTACACAAATCCATCCTTCTCTACATACTTCTTGTAGGATACTCATCATCGATCTCTTCTTATCATAGATCCATTCATTGATCCGATCGGTTCAAAACCCCCTTATCTTTTTGCCGACAAGATCCAACACGCTATAATAATTCATTTATACGACTAACCCACACCAAGAAAACTCAGTTTTTCATTAAAATAACTATTCTACTCTTTTGTGTTCTTGATCCACTTTGTTGCTTTAATTTCGTCGGAGATCCATTTTGGGTTTAAAGATAGTGAGATCTGAGTGTTGGTTTTTGATTTACTTAATTTTCAATCTTACTGGGGTTGTATTTTGGGTATTGTTTAGTTGCTTACGAGGTGTTTGATGATTTGCTGCCGTGATGCAGACTGATCAGAGAAGGAAGGTATGGTTCAATTTTCTTGTTTTTTGATATTATGATATTATGTTCTTTGAAAACTTTGATGGGACATTGAGAAATCTGGTAATATGATATTTTTTTTGAACGGGGCAACATCGGATATTGTAGGATAATTGGGTTTTCCGGGGCAACATCTAGGGCAGCCCCCCCAGGAGGAACCCCCAACTGGGTAACCCCTGACCTGGCCATAGACCCTTTTTTTTACGGTTGCCAGGATTCGAACCAAGACCTCCACTATGGGAAGCCTTGGGGCTACCATTGCACCAAATGGCCAACGGTGGTAAATAATTGTTCATTGAAAGTTGTAAATAATTTGATGTTGCAGGGATCTGGGGAAATATTCATAATGTTGTAAAGTTGTAATTGATGGTAGATGCTTAAATAATTTGATGATTAGATGCTTAAAAAGTTGTAAATAATTTGATGATTAGATGCTTAAATAGTTTGATGCTGTAAATAAGTGATGTTTGAAAGTTGTAAATAATTTGATGATTAGATGCTTAGAAAGTTGTAAATAATTTGATGTTGCAGGGATCTGGGGAGTTCGATTTTTTCACGGAATATGGTGAAGGGAGTAGGTATAGAATAGAGGAAGTGATTGGGAAAGGAAGCTATGGTGTTGTTTGCTCTGCATATGATACACATCTTGGTGAAAAAGTAGCAATAAAGAAGATAAATGATATATTTGAACATGTTTCTGATGCCACTCGCATTCTTCGTGAGATTAAGCTTCTTAGGCTTCTTCGCCACCCCGATATTGTGGAAATTAAGCACATCTTGTTACCACCTTCGAGAAGAGAGTTCAGAGACATTTATGTGGTGTTTGAGCTTATGGAATCTGATTTGCACCAAGTTATCAAGGCTAATGATGACTTGACACCAGAACATTATCAGTTCTTCCTTTATCAGCTTCTTCGAGGGTTGAAGTACATACATACAGGTTATATATGATGTGGTCATTTTATGAATATTTGGTTTAAGTTATTATATTTTTGTGCATTCTGATTTTGGATTACTTCTTTTGCAGCAAATGTCTATCACAGAGATCTAAAACCCAAAAATATCTTGGCTAATGCGGATTGCAAACTGAAGATCTGTGACTTTGGTCTTGCAAGAGTTGCCTTCAATGATACACCTACTGCAATATTCTGGACAGTATGTCCCTGACTCATATAAAATATAGTTTATTATTGAAGTTTTTTTATTAAGTGTGTCAAATACGATTTAATGTAATTATATTATTTTAATAATATTCTAAATTTTTGGATAAATCGATCTAGGAGGTTTTATGAATTTAAAATGCACTTTTGGATGCTTGTGGCCCATTTGAACCGTTTTAGCTATACTTTTTGAGTTGTGGCTGGTTAGAACAGTTTTCTTTTTAGCTATATTTTTTTACTCCAATGGTTTGACCAGTTAAAAGTTAAAACATAACCTGAAATGACGCGTTTACAAGTAAATGAGTAGATATGAACACCTCTATTATCTAGTTTTTCTAAAATATAGTCTATTAGCTTATGATTGAACTACACATGCTTGTATGATTTGTTCACAGGATTATGTTGCAACAAGATGGTACAGGGCTCCAGAGTTATGTGGATCATTTTTCTCCAAGGTAAACATGCAGTACTGCAGTTATTTGCTTTAAGTTATTCAGGTTTAGTGATATTGTTGGGGCAGTAGTAACTAAAGTTTATAGTTCTATATAATACAAAGCCAACGCCTAATTTAACCTGATCACTTTTGTGCAGTATACACCGGCTATAGACACATGGAGTATTGGTTGTATCTTTGCAGAACTTTTAACTGGAAAACCACTTTTTCCTGGGAAAAATGTGGTACATCAGCTGGACCTGATGACTGACCTTTTGGGGACACCATCTCCTGAAGCTATTGCTAGGGTCTGTTTACCTTATCGTTGATGAATTGATATAAAATATGTGTCTTGATACTGATTATCTCATTATTTCCACTTGAAGTCGCTTTAATAAATCATTAATGTTTGGATAAGCAGATAATTCTGCATCTCATTTTTTGATAATGATGATGCAGAGGCCATATATTATAAAGAATTTAGTAAGTTTTTAATGTTTGAATAAACATAATCAGTTTATCATCATATGATTATTTAGGGGTCAAACAATTTGTTTTGGGTAGTCAGTTTCGTACCAACTGATCATCAAAGTGAAATGAAATTATCTACTTGTTTTCTCACAAAAATGTCTATTTTTGTCATTTTATCTATTGGTTTAGCAAACAATCAAAATTTGCCAAAACACAGACATTCGATTATCTGATTCTACATCTTCAAACACAATCATGTTATTATAACTGATTCTTTGATTATTCAATATGACAATCACTTTCAAGGCACGTATCCAAACACCCCAAAGTTTATTTGCTTTCGTTTTTTTGCATATTAATGTTGATGTAACACAAACAGATAAGAAATGAGAAGGCAAGGCGATACTTAAGCAGCATGAGGAAGAAAAAACCGATTCCTTTTTCACAGAAGTTTCCAAATGCAGATCCTCTTGCTCTTCGTCTATTAGAAAGAATGCTTGCATTTGAGCCTAAAGACCGTCCTACCGCTGAGGAGGTAATATCTTATCAGTTTTTATTTACATTTTTTTCTGAAAGTTGTCACTTCTTTTAAAAAATAATACTTATTTCACTTATTGTATTAGGCGCTTTCTGATCCATATTTCAAGAATTTGGCTAAGGTTGAGAGGGAACCTTCTGCTCAGCCTGTTACCAAGATGGAATTTGAGTTTGAAAGAAGAAAAATTACAAAAGATGATGTACGTGAATTGATTTATAGAGAGATTCTTGAATATCATCCCAACATGCTGAAAGAATTTTTGGATGGAGCTGAACCAACGGGCTTCATGTATCCAAGGTGAAGTTAACTGGAACTATATTCTATTTTTTAATATAATGTTTAGAGATGGCAAATTGGTTGGGTTAAATCGGGTAAATATTTGGTACTGGTTTTGTTTGCTTGACATGACACACTTTATGTTCTTTTTCGTCTTTTTGCTTTTTATAGATAATTTGTGTATTAAAAATATGTTGCAAAAGCTATATTATTGAAACAACAATCAGAGCTTATTGATAAAGCAGTCTAGAAGTTGTATGCTTTTAAATACATTTTTGCCGACTTTTGACTCGTTTTCTTGTTAGCTATTTTTTTTCTTATACCCATTCAGCAAATGGTCGTAGTTACCACCCCAATATATATTTCTACCCTCTAAACCTTATCTATATTTTATTTCATTGTCGGGTTTACCAAGAACATGTTACCCTTAGTCTTGTAAAGTTGTAATTAGTGGCAAATTGAGGGATCAGACAGGTCAAATCGGGTTTGGGTTAATTTGGACAAAGCATTTTAGGGCAGGTAAATTGGGTTGGGTTGCCTTGTCAGTATTGTTGTCTTTTGATTTTCCTTAACAGGGTTAATAAACTAAATAATAACTACGTATTAATGTATATTAAAGCTATAATTAAGTTAAGGATAATTTCTTTTAATTAAAGAATTAGGAGGTTGTAAACAGTTGAGTTTGCTATGGCTGACTGTTAAACCATATCTGTTTCTTGTTCTTTTCTTTTTAAAAGTATAATTTTTTACCCACGTAGCCTGACCGGTAACTCAGTAAGCAATATAATGTAAACCCAAATTACCCATTTCCACATAAACAGACTGAAATTACCTTTTTTCTACTCTTTGTTCATGGATGATACCCTCTTTTTTCTTTGAGATTAGTGTCTCTATGACTTCATACATGAAAAAGTGAAAAAGTAAAGCAATATACATTCCATCATAAGAAATAATTAATCGATAGTGTTGTAAGTACGTCATGGATCTTTCTAAATCGCAACATCATTAAGCTCTTTAGACTAGTTTTACATTTTCATTATTTTCTCTGCTTCTCACTTTACAGTGCTGTTGACCAATTCAAGAAGCAGTTTGCTCATCTTGAGGAACATTATGGCAAAGGTACAGCAGCTGCGCCTCTAGAGAGGCAACAATCTTCATCATTGCCAAGGTAATCTATTATTATGATTACAAAAATCATATTATACCAATAGTTTATTATGATTACAAAAATCGTATTAATCCAATAGTAATAATAATAACAACAATCTAATTTATGCTTTAAAAACACACTTTAGGCTTTCAACCATTAACTTCTTTTTCACTAAGGTAACTTTTGGGTGCAGGGCTTGTGTACTATATCCAAAAGAGACCACACAAAGCACAGCAGAAGTTACAAATGGTCTATCCAATTGTTCTATTAAAGAAGTTGGGAAGCAGTACATGACCAACCCCATGCCAATGACCAGACTTCCTCAAAGCATCCAAGGTTTGATGATTCAATGAACTCATGCACTATTATGCATTTTTGTTAATTGCATATAACTACGATTAAAATATTCATTAAATCAAATTAAAAGAATCTGAATAGGGAAGTGACATTCATATCTTTCTTGTTTGTCATGATAATCACTATGTTCTCTGCGTGAATGGAACCTTGTTACCTATTAGTCATCATAATCAACTACTTGACTTTGAATGTTGAATCACCATTTTTAATTTATCTTACTATAAGTTCAAGATAAAAGCACAAATAGTTATTATAACGTTGCCTGTTTGCACCGGTAATCATATGGAACATAATGAATGATAATCCTATTAAGTATGTTCTAGCATAAATTGCTATATTTTCAAAATTTGCATGATGTATTATTTTACCCAACATTCAAGAGGCATTTTGGTCCATCCCTATATGTGGTTTTATTAATGGAATTCCCATTTGCTGTATTTACTTGAAATAATATAGATATATGTATGTGTGTGTGTGTGTATATTTATATAATTTTTTTATAGATATATATATATATATATATTAGTAACACACATGTACTTAGATTGTAAACTTCACACACATACTGAAGTTTATCATAATAATAAAACTTTAGAAATGTATTTTGTAATAAATAATGATTAGCAATGTATATAATCTATACACAAATATTGATTATTTGTGCAATGATTTTGTATTAATAACTTTACAAATGTATTTTGTATTATTAGTATGTTTCAATGCATAAGGAATTTAATATATTTTAATGCAATCAACCATCTTAATATTTAATTGCACATTGTAGTTTTATTTTTTAATAACCCATGTGTGTGTATGTGTGTATATATATATATATATATATTTGTATAAAATTTTGATAGATGTAAATATATCAGTAACGCACATGTACTTGGATTGTAAATTTCACATACATACTGTACTTAGATTGTAAACTTCACACACATACTGAAGTTTATCATAATAATAAAACTTTAGAAATGTATTTTGTAATAAATAATGATTAGCAATGTATATAATCTATACACAAGAATTGATTATTTGTGCAATGATTTTGTATTAATAACTTTACAAATGTATTTTGTATTATTAGTATGTTTCAATGCATAAGAAATTTAATATATTTTAATGCAATCAATTATCAACCATCTTAATATTTAATTGCACATTGTAGTATTATTGCCAAATACATTTTAATAATCCGTGTGTGTGTGTGTGTGTGTGTGTGTGTGTGTGTGTGTATATATATAGGGAGTGAATCAAGAGAAAACCACAAAGTTAGGCGAAAACCAAGAAAACCAATATCATGGTTGTAAAAATCGCGCCTAGGCGCCCAAAAATCGCTAGGCGGTCACAGGAGGACTAATTTTGGCCTAGTCGGTCAATTAGTCGCTGGGCGGTCCAAATCGGGCCTAGGCGGCCAGATTCTGGCGAACATTCCGGCAAAAACCTTAAATTTCCGGCCAAATTCCGGCGAAAACCTGAAATTTCTGGCGAAAACCTTTGGTGTGGTTTAAAAATGAACATTTTTATAAAAATTACATATAAAAATGTGTGTATATATACAAAAAACTGAAAATTATATATAAAAATTCCAATCCGATTAATCCCGCCTAGGCACCGATTAATCCCGCCTAGGCCTAGGCCCTACCCCACCGCCCGACTAGCGCCTAGCGATTTTTACAACACTGACCAATATCAATCAATCAGATAATTTCTAATAAATTTTTTATTTTTAATATTGAAAGGTTACTTTAGTAAAATTACACATCTTTAAATAAGGTAGTTATATAAATATTTAATTGAATCCCTTTATTTTCTCTCTTCTTTCTCTTCATTAAATTTTACACATTCAAACCATTTCTTTATTGGACCCGTTTTAATATTAAATAGAAAATGAATATGAAAACAAGATATAAAAATTTACTAAATTCATCATTCAACCAATTACATAAGTCTTCCTATGGAAATGGGATCGAAGAATGTCGTGAATTCAAAGGTTTACGTATATGTAATCCCACATGTCTACATATACGTAAACGAAAATATTATTACACAATTCGTTTGTCTTCCTTGTGGTGTCTTGATAAGAATCTGATACGATTCAATTGCAAAATGGAGAAGACAATCAAGCAAACACAGCATAATGTAATATTATAAACCACAATGGAACGAAATACAGGGATAACAAGATAGATCCAGGGCTATGCCCTCTCTCCAAGCCCAATGTGCAGAAGCCTAACAAACTAACCACTTAATTCTTCTCTCCTAACATGCCTTATTCCCTACTACTTATACTACCCCCATATTACATTTTAGCCCTTTAAGAATACCTATAGCTCACTTCCCTCTCTTAGCTCATTCCCATCACTACTCCCTCCTTCAAAACAGTCTTGTCCTCAAGACTGGGATCAGCTGCGTTGTCTGGTGGACTACCCTGTCCATGCACCACCCACAACTGATGGGATCCAACAAGTACCCAATAGCCGGACGTACCGTCTTATACCACCAACGAATACCCAATAGTCTTGTTGGAAAGAAAATTCCAGCAGAGGCAAACGTGCCAATATACAGAACCTGGTCAGCAGGAAGTACCGTACCGCCTTTCCAACCAAGGCGTCGATCGCCAATTTTGAACATAGACACCACCGATGCCATCGGAAACTGTTTTTCCCATGGTGGAGGTTGCTGAAACAGAATGACAGTGAGTAGGAAATCCTTGGAACCCTCGAGTCGCCCAACAGATTGGGTGAGCATGCCCTTAATTGAATTGGAATTCCATTGCAACCCGAAATCAATTGAAGATAACACACCTGGAGATGCTGGGAACAAAACGACATCCCTAGATTCGGTTTTCCCCTCCTATAGTGAAGCACCAGGCCTATAGGAGCCAAGTTGGGCTGGAAGAAGGTGCACACATAACAGGCCCAAATCTGGAGAATCCCGGCCCACAATAATATCCTGCTCCTCACTATGGCCCATCACTGTGCCGGAACCCAACATCCCTTGTAAATCGTCCGACAAGACGTCATTAGCGCTATGCGACAACAAACGGCCATGGCTAAGTGAGGTGGCTTTAGATCTGGGAATTAGAACCTGCAATTGAGCTGAAGAGCGATCTGGAAAAAGCGTCGGGAATCCTGAACACGAAGATTCAACCTCGCCGGAAAATCCTGATTCCAACGAACCAGCAACGTTCGTCATCTCCTGATGTTTCATCCAAGCAAGAACCATCTTCCGAAACTCACCTGAGGCAACAAGATCCTCTTCTAACACTTTCAAAGTTGTTTTGATTTCAGCAACATCACCTTGAAGTTGTTTAATCTGTTGTTCCTAGGCATCCATTCGATAATTATGGACTAGTGTTTCCATGATGAACAGAAGAAACGACAGGTCACAGGCGCAATTGAAGGAATTCGAAATTAGAAATCGGAGCAAAAAGAGAAACGGAAATTAGAAATCGGAACAGATCTGAAAATCAGAAACCGAATTGAATTATAGATAGCAGAGGAAGGGCAGGTCGGACCAATGATAAGAATCTGATACGATTCAATTGCAAAATGGAGAAGATAATCAAGCAAACACAACAGAATGTAATATTATAAACCACAATGTAACGAAATACAGGGATAACAAGATAGATCCAGGGCTATGCCCTCTCTCCAAGCACAAAGTGCAGGAGCCTATTAATTCTTCTCTCCTAACATGCCTTATTCCTTACTACTTATACTACCCTCATATTACATTTTAGCCCTTTAAGAATACCTATAGCTCACTTCCCTCTCTTAGCTCATTCCCATCATGTCTCGTATACGTATATTTAAACATGTACATATACGTAAACATATATGTAAACGTGTTTACATAAACTAAAAACATATATGTAAGCATGTTTACATATACATAAGCATATACATATACATGTTTACATATACGTATGCATGTATGAAATTATTGAACTACAAAAAACGCAAACAATTGTTTTTTAATGAAGGTGTCAATTTGAGATAGAGATAGTTTTAAATGATTTTAGTTGTTTCCAAAAGAAAAAAAATTATAATATACCGAATATACCCTCGAAGCATAATTAAGTCATCATCTATTAAATACTTTACAAATTTGCCATTGATGGATATCTACCATTGATCAATTTTGATCAATGGTTTAAAAGTGGTTTTCTTAGTTTTTTCATAACTTATGGTTTTCTCTAGAACCCTCCCCTATATATATATATATATATATTTGTATAAATTTTTGATAGATATAAATATATCAGTAACACACATGTACTTTAGATTGTAAATTTCACACACATACTGAAGTTTGTTTATCATGATAATAAAACTTTAGAAATATATTTGGTATTAATAATGTTTAGCAATGTATATAATCTATACACAGTAATTGATTATTTGTGCAATGATTTTGTATTAATAACTTTACAAATTTATTTTGTTTTATTAGTATGTTTCAATGCATAAGGAATTTAATATATTTTAATGCAATCAACCATCTTAATATTTAATTGCACATTGTAGTATAATTGCTAATTACATTTTAATAACCTATGAAATAGTGGTCTAGTGGTATGTATGGTGCTTGCCCCCCCCCCCCCCCCCCCAACACACACACACACACATAAAAGTGGTGTTGGTTCAAATCCTTGCAAGTGCAAAGGTACCGGGTATATAGGTGTAAAAAAAGAAAAAAAATAATACATTATGATACCGTGTTTAATATATGTGCATTGTAGTACATAATCCTATTATACAAATATGTATCACTAAAATATCATACATTATTAATTGAAATCAACATGAACCAACTCTTGTAATTCTATTATTTATTATTGTTGTTATTAAAAATGACCCAGATTGTGTTTAAAAGCTGATTTTTGGATTATTGCTGCTCTTAGCTACAAGAATTATTTAATTGTTGGATAAATAGATTCTACCTCTGATTTTTTAATTATTTACAGGTTAGATTATGTCATATTTGAGTTTTTGTTATGTTATTGGCTTCAACAGGGGGGAATGCTGCAAGGCCTGGTAAAGTAGTTGGTTCTGTAACACGTTATAACAACAATGATGCTCTTGAACAACGAAAGGCAGGTAGGAACAATCCAGTAGCGGGCCCAACCCAATTCATGCTTCCCGCCTCTTCCTACCCGAGAAGAAGCAGCAACTCTTCAGCCTGCAAAAACGACAAGATAGACGCCACTATTGAAGTTTCTGGTAACGGGCTGCAGGCCCGACCTCCATATGTTCCAAGAAAAATTACTCCTGCTCAAGGCGGGCCCGGTAGTCAGTGGTATTGACTTTGTTAGCGGGTCAGTCTGCGGGCAAGTAAATTGACTATACTACCCCTGGGCGAGAGTAAGTCGGCGAATTTTAATGGGTCGGTGATGGAAGATTTGGGAAGTGTACATGCTTTACTTAAAAAAAAGGCTATCAAGTATTAAGCAGCTAACAGGCTAATAATGAGCCCTTGACTCACTTGCTTACTCCAAGTTTGACTTGTAAAAATAAGTATTGTTCAAGACCAGAGTTTGAATTGTATTTTTTGTAATATGTTTAAAGAAGGTGTATGAATGCAATTTCTTAGTTTCATTTGTCTACAAAATATGCATCTATATTTGGGTTATTCACTGTGTTCATATTTTACAACTCTTTTTGTTTCATGGAACTATTTTCATTCTAAATATCTGTTTAATGTAATGGAATTAGTTGCATTTGATTGACTAAAACTAGTTAGTCATGAGATAAACGTAAATACATGTACACAAATGATAAAATAAATGTATGTATAATTTTACTTGAATAAACGGATACTAAACGAAACCTTGTCGTGTTTCTTCATATGGTCTCACTAAAGATAGCCACATACATATAGATGGATCAACATTACAGTTTAGCCATCTGTCGGTTTGGATCTATTTAAAAATAGCTAGAAAATAGCATTTTCTAGGGACATAAGAATTTTTCGGTTGAAGCCTCATACCGTATTTTACGAAATGGATATCTGTGTATTGGACTTTGCTAGCTTTAAGCCTGCCTTTCTATTCACATATTACATGATTTTTAGCTACCTGACCAATATAATATAGTATGAGCGTGTGTGTGTATATATACATTTTCAGGATCAAACAAACAATAAAAACAATAAAAATATCAAAACAAAACAAAATTAGAACCTAAAAGCAAAGATTCAAAATTAATAGAACTCAAGGATTCGTATACCAAAAGGGTAATATTACACAGATAATTTAAGCAAAATAAATGATGATAGGTAAATGTCAGACCCATGAAAAGCCTTTGTGAACCAATCTGGTAATTAAGCGGCTATAAGGTTTCCAAGAGTTTAATTATCATCTAGATTACTCAATTTTTCTATAACCTTGCCCACAATCAAATCCTCAATTTTTTTTACGTATCTTGTTCAAGTTATCATGACATTTCAACACTTAAGAGACGTAGCCTCTGATAGAAGCAATCATTTATAACATTTTTTTTACGTATCTTGTTCAAGTTATCATGGCATTCCCGGCCACCAATATTCTTTCCTTAGATCTTGGTACATTTTGTTGGTGCCGGGATGGATAGAGTACCGAGACTTATGAGCCTCATCCAAGATTTTGGTTCTAAGCTCGCCACTCATAGGTATCCATACCCGTCCAAAACGTGTCCTAACACCAAGGGTGTTATATTCCAACTTGTCCTGTTGGCCAACCATTCTTTCCTTCTTTATGTTTTCTTCCTTAAGTGCTTCATCTTGAGCCTTTTCAATTTCCCTCATCACATCCGATGTTATCACCAACTGGCAAGCTTTCACTCTAATAGGAGCAGGCACATCCTTTCGGATTAGAGCGTCAGCCACCACGTTTGCCTTCCCAGGATGGTATATGATTTCACAATCATAGTCGTTCAAAAGTTCTAACCATCGTCTCTGCCTCATATTAAACTCCTTTTGTTCGAAGAAGTACTTCAAACTCTTGTGGTCAGAGTAAATGGTAAACTTTACCCCGTAAAGGTAATGTCTCCAGATTTTCAATGCAAATACGACTGCATCAAGTTCCAAGTCATGAGTCTGATAATTGACTTCGTGAACTTTCAACTATCGTGACGCATACGCGATCACTCTCCCGCGTTGCATCAGTACACATCCCAATCCCTGACCCAAAGCATCAGAGTATACCACTAAGTCTTCATTGCCCTCGGGAAAGGCCAAGACTCGGGCTTGGGTTAGCTTCTCCTTTAGTTCCTTAAATGCTTCTTTCTGGGTCGAACCCCATTCATGCTTTACCTCTTTCCGTGTCAACCTTGTTAACGGCGAAGCTATCTTCGAGAAATCCTTAATGAATCTCTGATAGTAGCCTGCCAACCCTAAGAAACTGCGAATTTCGGTTGGAGTGTTAGGAATTTCCTAATCTTTCACCGTCAATATCTTTGTTGGGTCAACCATAATGTCGTGCAGGTTAATGACGTGACATAGGAATTGGACTTCCCTAAGCTAGAACGCGCATTTGGAGAACTTAGCATACAACTTCTCTTTCTTCAAAGCTTCCAATACCTCTTTCAAGTGACATGCTTGATCGTCCTCATTCTTGGAGTATATGAGGATATCATCGATGAACACGATCACCGATCGATCCAGCATTGGTCGACAAACCCTATTCATCAAATCCATGAACGCTGCAGGGACGTTTGTCAATCTGAAAGACATTACGCGGAACTCGAAATGTCCATAGCGCGTGCGAAACGCGGTTTTTAGTATCTCCTCTTCCCTCATTTTCAGCTGATGGTACCCGGATTGAAGGTCGATTTGTGAGAACCAACTTACACCCTGTAATTGATCGAACATGTCATCGATCCTTGGTAAAGGGTACTTGTTCTTCACATTACGTTTGTTCAACTCGCGATAATCAATACACATTCTCATCGAACCGTCTTTCTTCTTCACGAATAACACCGGAGCACCCCAAGGAGAGATGCTCAGTTGGATAAATCCTTTCTCAAGTAATTCGTCTAGTTGTGCCATTAGTTCTTTCATCTCTACTGGAGCTAATCGATATGTAGCCTTAGCCTTAGCTATGGGCTGGGCATCTGGTACTAAGTCGATTCGGAACTCAATTTCTCTGTCAGGTGGTATCCCAGGCAAATCCTCTAGAAACACATCTGGGTACTCGCGTACCACAGGTACATCATCTAGTTCCTTCACTTCCTTACACTTTTCAATCACGTAGACTAGATAAGCCTCGCATCCGCGCCTCAAGTAATCTGTTGCCTTAATCATCGAGATGATGTTGGGCATCGGGGCGTCACGACCTCCAAGAATCTCGAATTCGCTACCATCTGGAGCCTTGAGTCGGATTATCTTTCGTTTGCATATAATCTGCGCTTCATTGGCAGTTAGCCAATCCATACCCAACACTACATCAAACCCACCCAAAACCATAACGAACAGCCTGACGGGGAATCTATAGCCTTCTATTTTTATCGTGGAATTATCAACCACATCAGTAACCCTGGCGGTTCTACCCTCAGCGGCTTCTACACTAAAGGCCCTTTCTAGTTTACTAACATCATATTTTACTCGTTTACAAAAAGTTGCAGATTTAAAAATCTTACCGGCATCCGAATCAAATAACACAGATACATAGGTGTGGTCAAGGATGAACGTACCTGACGCCATGTTGGGGTCCACCCTAGCTTGTTCCTGCGTCAGCGCATACGCACGAGTCTTTGCTCGGGCCTTTCATCCTTCTTTTCAGTCTCATTTCCTTTTCCAGCGCCTCCTATTCTCGGCTTGGTTCAGTCCCTACTCAAATGCCCAGTTATAGCACTTGTAGAGTTGGGGGCAATCACGAGAGTAGTGTCCAGTCTTGCCACACTTGTAGCATAGATTGGACCCTATCCTGCATTCACCCATATGCTCCTTCCCGCACTTATTGCACAAAGTTAGCTCCTCCACCCGACCCGTTTTAGCATGAGCCCCAAGCATATGCCCACATGTTCATTTGTTTTTGAAGCTCGGTTTCCTCTTGGGCTCCTCGATGGCGACGACGTTGAGTGCCAAGTCATCAAATACCATGCCACTCAGCTCTACTACCGAGTTGTAGGTAGTAGGGGCGTTTACTTTAACATAAGTGCGGACCTTGTCCGACAATCCCTGAATGTAGCAGGCGATTTTCCTTTCCTCAATCGTGACCAGGTGGGGCACCAGACGTGCCAGTTCATTGAAGCAGGTAGTATATTGCCGGTGTGTTATGCTCTCGGCCTTCAATCCTAGAAATTCCCTTTCTACCTTCTCAATCTCATTCCTTGGGCAGAAATATTTGATCACCAAGATTTTCAAGTCAGCCCACATCATTGAGTCCACTACCTCATCCCTTTTAGCCTGAGGTACACCTTCCCACCAGTGAGATGCTTCCTCCCTGAAGGAGCCAGCAGCAAATTTCACCACTTGATTTGCTTGTCATTCACTTAGACGAATGGCGGCCTCCATATGGATCACCCAATCAAAGGTAGCCACCGCGTTCTTCTTCCCAGTCAGAACAGGCGGGTAACATGCCTTAAAAGGCTTATAGTCGTAGCCGCGAGCAAGCGGTGCGTTGTCAGTCTCGTTGTTCAGAGCACCAGTTGCCGTGTTAGACCCACCTTCCTCATTAGCTTTCTTCAGTGCTTCTGCCAACAGACCTGGCAGAGAAGTCTTCATCAAATCAGTGAATTCACGTGGTAGAGCTGCTCTCACTTCTGGTTCAAAAGTGAATGGTTGCTCTTCGACATGAGTTGGCTCAGTCCCATGCACACTAACTGTCGGTTCAGTGTGGACACTTCCTTCTTCGCTATATTCCTGATGAGCAGGAGTTCTATCTCGGCCACCGGTACGGCCACCACCATGCCTTCCGTTTCCTCTCCTTGCCATTTCGTTCTATAAGACAAGGAATCCAACGTCATCATGCTAGTTAACAAATAGAATTCAATAAGTATTGTAAGATGTTAATATACACTGGCCATCTGCAATTAACCATTACACTACCTTTCGATTTCTTTTTGACCACCTTTGGGATTCCATCAGAACACATGTTCTAATCTATTACTTTCGACGACATACTACATACTCATACTCTACTTTTCATACCTGATGCTATGGCTCGAGTTACCCGTAGTGGCATCCGATTTCGGTCCCATTCACAGTTTAATTTTAGACACTGGGAATGTCCAAATCTCTCAAACTATTGCTCTGATACCAACTTGTAAGGCCACAAACCCGGGAGGCCTCACTTGTTGGATTTACTCATTCACAAACAGTTCTTAAACTTGAATATCAAATAACGCATCGGAATCATTAATTCAACATAATTAAAAACTTGTTCAACATGCGGAAGCGTAACATTTTCTTAAACATAAACATGACATAAATAAAACATAACGGGATGCCAGACTTCGTAGATCGACCGGGTAACTCTTCAGCACTCTCCAAGCATCACCATCCATATCCGTACATGTCCTTAACCTGAATGTGCATAATAAAAGTCAGCCACGCTGGTGAGTTCTAGCTTTACATAAACCTTTACCATAAACATTTTTGCCAAAAACATGACATACATTTATTTAACAAAAGTGTACGTAACATGCAATAACTTAACATCATCAAAACATCATAACATAGCATCATAAAAGTCAACATGAACCGAATCTGCGCCTTTTCACAACCGTCAATTCCATACATCGCATACTGGCCGAGAAACCACGAGGCACGCCACCACTAGGCCCTTCAACACCATGCATTATATGCAGGCAGAGAAACCTAGGGTCCGACACCCCAAAGCCGTTCGTCACCAGAACCTTAGGAACGGTTCCACAACGATACACGCACCTTCACCTTAAGCACGGTGTCCCAAAGGATAGCACGTACCTTCACCTTAAGCACTGTTCCCTCGCAGGGAAAAGTACCTTCAACAGAGATCCCGGTAATCCCCATGGTAACCGTCGTTACCCCTTTATCCCCCCAGTTGTACTACCGTTAGCGAGCCACAAAGGCCCCCATAAGGGTAAGGCCCATACATGCATACATCCCTTAGTTCCCGAAGGAACTCATGGCAGATTCGTTCATTTCGTGACTTTCATAAAAACCTTTACCTTAATTTAGTTAAAGCATTCGTACGTGTTATTAAACGATTTCATTCGTAAACCTTTCGTAGACTTTATTTTGGCAACACATTTCATTTTTACGTTTCATACATCACTTTTAAAACGCCTTCAGTGAGATTCATTTTTTTGCAAACCTTATTTCGTAAGTATGCACACCAGCCCAAAACACCATTAAAACATTTAAAAGAGGGCTCTAGAACTCACCTGATAAACTAGTCTAGTCTCGTCCTAACAAAAGTCCAACGAGCGTCACACGCGATCTGAATTGATTAATTACACACACATCAGATCCAATTCCCAATTACGCGTTTAACTTATTCTGTCCTAGGCGAAGTTATGGATAAATTCGCCCCTTATCAACCCAGCGAACTTACAAGCGAACTTAGACTAAGTTCGCTTGACTTGACCAAGCGAACTTACCAGGCGAACTTAGTCAAGTTCGCCTCTAGCTTCCATTAGCGAACTTATCAAGTTCTCCCCATCAGTGCCCGACGAACTTAATAAGTTCGCCCTGCGGGCAGTCTTCTTCGCTACAAAACCCCTAACTTTTGCATGCAGATCCGACCTCGTCAAGATCCAAACTTTTTAAGTCCAAAACGTTTTCTTTTCATTCTAGAACTCAAATCTATATTTATCTTTCAGTTTCATACGTAAAAACATCATCTTTTCATTCAAAACCCGAAAACCCCAAAGTAAACAAAAACTCAGATCTAGGCAAGACTGTTACCTGTATCGAGCTTCTGATTCGGAGGTTATCCTCACGAGCACTGGAGCTACGTTATGCTAAAATCTCAGTTCGATCCTTGAACTTTCTCTCTCTACGGTTTCTCTCTCTAGCTTGAGAAAATGAGAAAAAAATGGAGGGTTTGGGTATTTATAGGGTAAGGCTCCCCCATCTCGCCACCCCCAAGTTCGCCAGGCCCATCCCGGCCTGACCCATTACGTCGCGTTTGTTTATTCCGTTCGTTCTCGCATTCTAACCCGTTATTATAATTGTCGTTTTGATTTTGGGATGTTACAAGTCTACCCTCCTTATAATAGGTTTCGTCCCCGAAACATATCATAAGTCAAATAGTTGAGGGTATGATTCCCTCATTTTCGTCTCCGTTTCCCATGTAGCCTCCGATCCCTTTCGGTGCTTCCATTGGACTTTAACCAATTGTATAACTTTATTAAGTAAATGTTTCTCCTTCCTGTCTAGAATGGCCACGGGTTCCTCGATATAGTTAAGGCTGTTGTCGACCTCGATTTCTGTAAGTGGTACGTGAGCAGATTCATCCGCCAAACACCTCCGTAAGTGTGATACATGGAAGGTAGGATGAATCCCACTTAACTCATCAGGCAACTCCAACCGATAAGCAACTTCACCAACCCGTGCCATTACCTTGAATGGTCCAACAAGCCTCGGACTTAACTTCCCTCTCTTTCTGAATCATATGATTCCTTTCCAGGGCGACACTTTCAACATTACTCTGTCCCCAACATCAAACTCAATAGGCCTTCGTCGTTTATCCGCGTAGGATTTCTGACGATCTTGTGCGGCCTTCATTTGTGCTTTGATTTGATCAAACCTTTCCGATGTTTCTCGTACGACCTCAAGACCTCCTAATTCTTTCGTACCCATCTCACCCCAACAAACCGGGGTCCTACATCTTCTCCCATATAAATATTTTTAGGAAGCCTAAATTATATTCTTCCTTATTATAAAAATTTAGCTCAGGATACTTCCATTTTATATGACAGGCTAAAAAAGAATCCTTAACTGTGGTCTGAAAGACATACTAAAACTGTTCAGAAAATTAAGCAGAAAGTTAAAAACCTTCCTTACTTAATGATAGCCAACCTAGAATGGGAAAAAAATATTGAAAAAGATGCCTCTGATATAGGCTATGGTGGAATTCTTAAACAAATCTCACCAGTAAATAAACAAAAGAATTCGGTAAGATTCCATTCAGGAAAATGGAATAACAGTCAAAAAAATTATGCTACTATTGCAAAATAAATTCTAGCAATAATAAAATGTGTTTTAAAATTTCAAGATGATTTATATAATCAAAAGTTTACTACAAAAACTGATTGTCAAGCAGCAAAATTTATGTTTGCTAAAGATTTCAAACATGATGTCTCAAAACAAATGTTTGCAAGATGGCAATCACATTTAGCCCCATTTGATTTTAATATTGTTTATAAAAAAGGTAGTGATAATAGTTTTCCTGATTTTATTACCAGGGAATATCTTGATTAAGATGGCTCATTAAAAAGGCCCGTTAAAAATGTCTCTCTCTGCTATTCAGAACCAAAGAGAAGAAATTGCTCATGATATTTTACACTAACAAATTCATATTATTGAAATCCAGAATAACCCTTTTTTATCTCCAAAAACGATATCTTATTATGTTAATAACAAGAATAAGCATATTGCTTATCTAAGGAAGAAATCACAACTATTATGTGAAAAGAAAATTATTATCTCATGTGGGTGACTTTTACAGATATGCTTCTGTGGGACCAAGGAAGAGGAGGTCGAGGAAAATCTTCCTCTGATAGAGGAAGAGGTAGCTCAAACCCAAGGGTTATATCCCAGATTGAAAATCGAAAATTAGTAGCAGAGAATATTTCATCTTCTACTGGTTCAATTATGTAATCAGATAATATCCTTTATAAGGAGTTTTTGGCTTATAAATCTTCAAAAGAGATCTCTAATGACTCTGAAACATCATATGCTAGAACTGTTTCTAATAAAGTAGAGGATGATATAAAAAGTTGGGCTCAAAGACCACATAAAGAGATTATACTTCTCTTAGAAAATAAAGATATCAAATAGAAAAATAATCCATGGCTGTTGATAAACAGATACATGGATACAGGATTCTATCATGCAGAGGCTTATAAGCCCAGACAATACTATGAACATATTCTGAAAGAAGAAAATTGTGAAATCGAACACTATCATGGTGGCCAACCTAATATTCACAGCTTCAGCAAGATAGTGATAAAATAGATTATATCTGTAGAAGCATAGGGAACTTCTCCATTAAAGAAAAGGGAGATCATACATCCACAAACAAAAGTCCCAATTAAATATAATTACTGGGATTAAATGAATGCCTTTTATAAAACATTCTTATATGAGAACCCAAGACAAAAACATTATTGGTTCATAAAAATTTATTCTCATACGTACGGACATGAAATTCCAGTCTGGTTCTATAATTGGTGGCAATCTTTTGGCCCCTCAGTAAATATTCTTCCTGAATTATATAAAAATTTATATACCCAATGGGTAGATGTTTCTCCAGCCTTGATAGAGGCCCAGCAAAATGAAAATTTCATTAAAAATATGCATGTATCTCATTTTTACGTTCAGTTCAGTATCCCATGGATATGGAAATGGTCTCCAGAAGTTGGTTATACCAGCCACAATATTCTTTGCATCAAAAGGGTCTTTTTTACAAAATTATGGAAAAAGATGACCCTAGTGAACAATGATGGTATCATAGAAAGTCATAAAACTATAGAAAAAATTAAAAAGACAATTCAAGATTACATTGATCGGGTCATCCTCATAAGGAAGCTCCATGCCCTTTCAGACACATTGTTAGAAAAATCTAAACTATTAAAGGAACTGATCAAATTAGCAATAAAGAAATCATGGATTTCTACTTAGCAGAAATGAAAAAAGACATTATGAAGAACTTTAAAAAAGAAGGATCTCCTTCAACAATGTCTACATCGTCTCAAACTGAAGAAGACGAAGATATAGAAAAGATTTTTCATGAAGGACAAAAAGATACTACTGATCCTTTGGATGAAGATTATATCAACACAGTCCTTGCAAGAATTCAGCACAGAAGAATCATCTAGAAAACTCAAAAACAAGATGCTACAATAGGCCCCACAAGAACATGATCAGAAGACTCCAGTAATAGTTGGCGTGGCAGACACCGTTATGCATTCTGGCATTATAATTGCCAATCACTATTTACTTTTTGAAAAGTTAGCAAAATAATTGCTAATTACTGTTTTCTTTTTAACAAAATTGTCTAGCTAGGTTCCATATTGAGAATCTTGTAAGCTTTTCCCCGCCTATATAATGGGACTATCTTCTCTTGTTAGGGACATAACTCGGAGAACACCTCCACTACTACTACTATTGTAAAATAACTCTGAAATAATATATTTGAAGTTCATCATCCGAAAGAGGAAATCTGGTAAAATTCTTTGATATTTTTAATTTTATGTTATAAATGATTGCCTCTATCAGAGGCTAAGTCTCTTAAGTGTTGAAATGTCATGATAACTTGAACAAGATACGTAAAAAAAAGGATTTGAGGATTTGATTGGGGAAAGGTTATAGAAAATTTTAGTAATCTAGATGATGATTAAACTCTTGGGGACCTTATAGCCGCTTAATTACCAAATTGGAGCACAAAGGCTTTTCATGGGTCTGACCTTTACCTATCATAATTTATTTTGCATAAATTATCTGTGTAATATTATCCTTTTGGTCTACGAATCCTTGAGTTCTATTAATCTTGAATCTTTGCTTTTAAGTTCTAATTTTGTTTTGATATTTTTTATTGTTTGTTATATATATATATATATATATATATATATATAAAAGGGTGAGTTCACTCGAAAACTCAATTAATTAAGAAAACCAAAAAACTCTTTTATAGCCATTGATCTTGAATGATCAATGGTCTAAATAAGATTAGCTGATTAAAAAAAAAGGAAGGGAGTTTAATGATATACGGGTATAAGAGCAATGGGTATACCGTGTGATTGTGGTGTGATGTGATAATAAAGTGCACGCCACGTGACGCCACGTGACGTCCCTCATTATCACACAATCCATCACTAGGCAAGGGGTATACCCGTGTGGTTGTAGTGGTGTGATAATTCAATGTTTATTTTTTATTTTTCATTTAAATAAAATAAAACAAAACATAATATTTCATTAATAAAAAAAATACATTAAATAAAATAACTAAAAAACATTACTAAAAAATACATTATTTCAAACAACTAAAAAAAAATACATTCAAATTACTAAAAAAAATACATAACTAAAAAATACGGGATACCATGACGTTATTTAATCTCCTTTTATTATTTTTTGATTAAAAATATTAATTTTTATTTATTTAAGTAACAGATTTAATAGGATTTAAAATTTTGGCTTGGATAAGATTGAAAGTTTTGCCTTGGATATCCATTATCTCTTTAAATTTTTGCCAAGGATATACATTATCTCTTTAAAAAAATAAGAAATAGAAAATTGTCTACAAGAACCTTCTTGGATATCCCTCATCCTTTACTAATTTTGATGTGAAAAAAAATCTCGTAGAACATCCACGGCGTGAATTTGTTTTTGAGGGGGCGGTGTTCCAAGTGAATCACGGCGTGATTCATGATTCCACGTCGGATCACGGGGTGATTTCTACTAGTATACCGGATCCCCTATTAGGAAAAAAAAGAAGCTTAAAAAATGGAAACACTTTTTCCGTCGTTCTCCGTCGTTTCTACGCACGAGAGGATCTAGGGTTTTCGATCGCTTATTCCGACGATAATCTAGGTCTTACGAAATCGATTACACAATCATCAAGTAAGCAAATGCATGTAGAATCAAAGTGATTTCAAACAATATCATTGGCATTTATGTATATTTAATGCTCGTAAAACATATTTAAGATTTCTTACGATTTTACGTTTATGTTATGCTCATTTGCTTGTTACTCGTCGATTTCATGCTCTAATGTTTGATTCTGAGTGTAATTTCGTTTATATTCATGGAAATTGCATCAATTATGTTAGTGTTTGTTCATATTTTCATACTACACATGTGTAGTTGTTGAAACGTGGTATTGTTGATATTGTTGGTTACATTCTGTTATACTACATATGTGTAAGCTCTTGAAACATGTAGTGCGTATGTGTAGTCTGTTGAAAATTGGTAGTGTTGATGTTGTTGGTTACATTCTGTTATACAACATATGTGTATTCTCTTGAAACATGTAGTGCGTATGTGTAGTCTGTTGAAACGTGGTAGTGTTGATGTTGTTGCTGTTATACTACATATGTGTATAGGGGTGAGCAGTTAACGGGGATTACCCGGCAAACCCGTTATAACCAACCCGTGAGGAACCGTGAAAGCTAACTAGTGTACGATAAACGGGTCTATGATTTAGCCTCAAAAGGGTAAGGATCGGGTACGGGTCTAGAACTGAAGACAATCCGTATACCCGTTAAACCCACCATATTTTAAAAAGTAACAAATTTCCAAAATATTTAGTGTAGATCAATATGTAAATATGTGATATATTTTTTAAATTTATCAAATTTAAAAGATATGAGAATCAAGAATAAATTTAAAGAATGATTTTTATTTTTTTAATCACATTCAGGTGGTCTTTTTTTTATTATTAATCGTTATTTAAAATTACAATCTGAACTAAATTTAAAATTACAATATGAACTAAATTAAGATTAGTTGAAGTTGAAAAGTTAGGGTTTTAGTTTTAATGACACCTCAATAAACTCCTCGTCATTATCATCATCATTCTTAGACATACAAGGGCCAGAAGAAATAGATTTTTTTTTAACAGCAACAACTATATATATAAATATATAGACCCTAACAAGAAGCTAGGAAAACAAGCAGGAGCAGTTACACAAAGTCACCAATGTCAAAAACAACTCATTTATCCCATGCAAGGGACTTACATTTCGACCTATTTTTAACCCACAAAAACGAATCTTCTTTAATCATCTCTACCATTTGATGTATCCGAATGTTTTTACCATTGAATTCTCTGCATCGTTCCTACATATCCAGATTCGCCAGAACGTAGCCAGCATCACCAAGGACACAAACTTCCTCCATTTTATCAAGCAGGTTTGATTTTGGTGATAGAGTCAAATCACACAACCTAAACTCTGAAACGATAAATAGCGAAGGCACAAACGAACATGCATGGTTACTTCTGTTTCACGTGTCCAAAAAAATCCCCTACTGCCATCGAGTAAATAACTAATTAATAACAACTGAATAAGAAATCATTGACGATTCAGTTATAAGACAAATAAGAACAGCTACATAATAAAGAGTTATAACTTGATCACAAACCCTAAATTTCAAATAAAACAAGGAATTCGAAGATTACTCGACGAGGTAATGAGAGCAGACGCAAAGCGATGCCGGTGAGGAGCTGAACTTTTGTAATTTTGATTTAATAATACGTGTAACTTATTGGCGACGAACGAATCGGTGGTCCAGGATGACATCGGCAGAGGATAGGGTGTTTGGGATTGAGGTGGTTTATGACTTATTGACTTATTGAGTTTTTTTAAAAAAATCAATAAATTAAAAAAGTGTTTGGTAAACACAAAAACACTTTTTATTTTGGCTTTTTGAAAATGGTAAAAAGTTGTTTTCCAAAACCACAAAAACCCGGCTTTATAAACCACTTTTGGCTTATTGGCTTTTCCCATCATAAAAACATGAATAAGCTAAGCCAAATACATTTTAAAAAACAACTTATTGAGTTATTGGTTTTTTCCGACACAAAAACTAATCCAAACACTTTTTTAAAAACTTATTTTGGAAAAGTCAATAAACAATTTTAACAAAAAATCACTTTTGGAGTTAAATAAACAACTGCAAACAACCTGGAAGTAAAAGATCGGATTCGGAGGTGTAAAGGCGAAGGCACCATAAGGAGCTGAGATGTAGAGGATCGGTGGGCACATGTTAAATAAACAGTCGAGATTATAATACACAAACGATTTGGTTGTTCCCCATTTTTTTTGAGTTCCACCAATGAACCCTCCCCAATTTGTGTGTATCAGTTTATGTTTGTATATATGCTCCAAATTAAACATGAACTTCATCCAAGGCATGATGCTATTCTAATCCACAATTAATTCGGCCTAAAAACATGTTAATTATTTTGTGGATAAATTTTAGATTAATATGCTAAATATTTTCTCTCATCTAAACACTTATTTTAATATTTGAAGCTTGATTTAAAGAAATTTAGGATAACTAGATACAATTTGTGGTGAGTTGTAAAATATGTAACGTGGAACAGTTTTTTAAATTTTAAATTAATTATCTAAACATAATAACTAATAATATATATACATATAAATTTAAAAGACTAGTGATATATGTTGCGTAAGTATGGTACATATATAGAATAATTATTCATATGTCAATTATAACGGTGCACAATTATGGTCCATACATATGTCAGTTATAACATTGTGTAACCATAGTGCATATTTTATGTAATTATTCATATGTCACTTATAACGGACGTAATTAGATACATATGTTATATAATTATACAAACACATACACCATCAGTTAAAATACACGTGTTGCATTCCTTCACTTAAAATACACGTGTTGCATTCCTTGTGACTTCGTATGTTTCATACAGAATAACTGACTTCCATCTTATTGTGATTATAGTAAAGAATCTCTCTATAAATCAATTCATGTACATAGTCTTTTGTAGATTTTCTTCTTTCAAACTCAAATTCCAACTTAGTAACAGGTTGCAGAAGGTTCCCTCTCAACCTTTGCCAATCTCTTGAAATATGGATAAGATACTACCTCCTCCTCGGCAGTAGGGAGATCGATCTTTAGGCTCAAATACAAGCATTCTTTCTAATAAACGAAGAGCAAGAGGATCTGCATTTGGGTAATATTGAGAGGGAACCTTCTGCTCAGCATGTTCCTAAGATGAAATTTGATATTGAAAGAAGAAAAATTACAAGAGACAATGTACGTGACTTGATTTATAGAGAGGTTCTTGAATATCATCGGCAGATTTAACTACAACCTATGAGCCAAAAAAATCAAAAAAATGGGCAACAAGTTGACATCTAGACCAAAATCTAAATTTTATACAAAATTGAAATGAATAATAAACTTTAACAGTGAACTAGTCGATGATGAAGAACTATGGTTCCAGGTCGAACGGCTTTAGAAGATGAACCAGTGATTCAAGCCAATGAGACAATGATGAAGAACTAGTAAGAATTCGGGATATGAAGAATACACCAAATCGATCAAAGAAGACGATACACCAAATCGAACCGTGTTTCCTCCGATTAAAGAAGCGAACTAGTGATTCCTTTGATCTTCGAATCAAGGGACTTTGTTTCAAAACACAGATCTTCAAAAAAAAAGCATCAAAATCATGCGAACAAAAGAAATTCAATTTCGAAAGGTACGGTGGACGGGTGGAAGTTGAATTGTTGGTGGAGATTGAAGATAGAGATGGGATTGAGAAACCAGATTAAGGTTTGGGCTGGAAAGAGAGTGAAGAAGAAAGGATTTTTTTATTAAGGGTCATTTAGTCTTTTGATTTGATTTACATTTCAATTCCTTTTAACATATTTACAAACCAAACACCTAACAATATTTCATTGGAATTAATTCCAATTCGATCAAATTCATATTCCTTTGAAACATTCCAATTCCATCACAAACATTGTTTGAACCAAACGGGCACTTAGTATTTACTTCCATCCGTTACGATGGCTCGATCTCAAACAACGTAGATAAGCTGTAACACCCGGATATTTCCCAAGTAAAATAAAGGCCAAAAGTATCAAAAGTTAAAATTCAGGGGTTAATCTGTAAGTTTTCAAAGTTGAGGGACTTAAAAGGAAAAATCTGAGAAAGAGGCGGATATCGGACCGACATCCTGCCCCATATCGGTCCGATATGTGTTGAGGAAGTAAAGAACCGGGAGTTGACACGTGTCCTATGACTCAGCTTGATATCAGACCGATATGTCCTTAGATGTCGGTCCGATGCATGTGCACAAAGTCAAATAGGTCGACATAAGGGATGTCAGACTGCTATACCCATGGATGTCGGTCCGACATCGACCTGAATTCACCCTATAAATAGATGGATCGATTTCTTCACTTTTCACACACTCACACCTTCCCAAAACACACACTTAAGCTCTGGTGTTCCATTCCCGAGCCCTGGTTCGCTTACGAGAGTCCCGTTTCTCGCAATTCGTCGGTAAATTGTCATAGATAGTGCTGAGGTAAGGTTCCGACCTCTTACTAAGCTTTGGTTATACATCATTAAGCTAGATTTATATAATCAAGTAATGTTATGATTATCTAGGAGCTCTGCCCAAGGTGTTTACCACATTACTGATTTATAAGCAGAAATACTGTTGAGGTGAGTTCTAAAAAACTGTGATGCGTGAACTCTTTCATGACCTTGTCTGGCATGATTGATTTATGAAATATTTTGAGTATCTTGAAACGATTGTCTTGACTGTTTATATATAACGTATTCTAAACGCTTATTATATTTCACTTGCCCATGGAATGACATGTTGGACAGGACCCAACGGTCTTTGGTTATATATATACTGATGATTGTTCATAGTTATCTATGAATTTGGGGGTGGAACCCCATGGATGTGTTCAAAATACTTTGGCGGGTCATTTTGATAAACTATTTTAGTTTATGAATTCACCAGCTTTATGCTGACCCATGTTTTATCAAATATTTTTGATCGCATGACAGGTAGTCATTAGACAGGGCATTCCCGGACTAAACTAAACTAATGAACGATCCAGATAATGGGCATGCCAGGAACTATAAGTCCCGAATGATATGTTCCTTGTTAGGGACAAATGATGTAACTTTTATTAACCATAATGTAAACAATGTTTTGATATTAATAGAAGTTATAACATTAAATCTTCCACTGTGTGTTTTTGATATCAACATCATAGTAACTAGAAGGCGACCTTCTGACTAGTATATAGTTATCTAACAAACGGAATGTTCTGTCTAGGAAAGAGCGGTGTATAAATCTCTCCTAGACCCGTCACTCTTACCTGGGAACCTATATGTTGGAGGTACTACTCTTGTTAGATAACTGTCATGTGTTACGGGTGTGACAAGTTGGTATCAGAGCCTCAGTTTAAGGGATTTAGATACTACAGGACAAGTGTCTAGACATAAACTAAGACTCTGAGATTAGTCTGGAATGCCTCAGGATAAGTTAAGTGTATACATTCAGTACGACCTAAAATGAGAAATACCTAGAAATCAAATAATTAAGAGCATTCTTGGCCAAGTGTTGTTAATTTATGAATTTCTGGATTATGACCGGTTATACGAATTCTGATGCTATACATCTGTATGTAGGTACAAATGGCAGGACATGGTAGAGGAAGAGGTAGGGGTAGGATGCCCAATACTAGGTCCCGTACTCGCGATACGACAAACACAAACACTGATCCAAACGAGAACGTGAATACGAATACAGAACCTGAACAACCTGTGGAAGAAGTCATTATGACTGAAGCTCAGTTCCAGGAGCGGTGGCATCTGAGGTCACCGGAGTACTTCAAACAACTTTACCTGGAATCCTTGATGATGCTTTTAGAAGAAGGGAGAATCATAACAGCTTAGGAAACCAAAACAAAGGTACTAGTGGTGTTGTTCCTCGAACAGAAGATATCCTTTATACCACTTCACTAAGAAACAACATAGGCATAACCCGAACCCATGAAACAGTTGGAATGACGAACCAGAGCACTGGAATACATGGTCATGGATGCAACTATAAGAATTTCAGTGACTGTCATCCCAAACCCTTCAATGGAAAGAAGGATGTCATTGCAGCCTTGTAGTGGATCACTTCCATGGAAGTTGTTATAAAGATGAGTGAATGTAGAGCAGACCAAGCCATAAATTTTGCTGCACATTCTTTCGAAGAAGAAGCTCTTGACTGGTGGGAATCAGTCAAGCAGACAACGGGTGAAGCTGTGACAGATAGGATGACTTGGGAGGATCTCAAGTCTTTGATTCTGAAAAGATACTGTCCACAGAATGCCATGGACAAGATTGAAGCTGAAATTCTGCGGTTCGAAGCAGGAACCATGACTCATCAGGAGTACACGACTAAGTTTAATGAAATGGCCAAGTTAGTGCCACATCTAGTTACTCCTGAGTCAAGGAGAGTCAAATGTTATATTCAGGGTTTACCTCCTAAGGTACGTACCTTAGTGAAATCCATCGCACCCGAGACAATAGATTTAGCTGTTGAAAAGAGTGCATCGATGTTTGATGTAGTGGCAGCTCAAGAGCCACCAAAGACTGATCACAAAAGAAAACCTGAGGAGGTTGTTTATAAGTTCAAACCAGGGAACAGTAAGTTAACAAGGAGAGGAGGATTCAATTTCAACCCTGATAAAGCCAATCAGGGAATGAAATGCCAGACTTGTCAGAAGTTTGGCCATTTTGCAACCCAATGCTCAAATGTTAAATGCTTTAACTGCGGAGAGATAGAGCATTATAAGACTTCTTGTCCCAAACCACTTAATGTGACATCCGGCAATTTCAGGTTAACTCCGTTAACGCAAAATCGTTATCTCAAGCATCGTTCATACAAACTTAGTCATTTAAGTTAGTCACACGTGCATTGCATTTAATTAGGTTAATTAAATGTGTCAATTAATACACAAGCACTCACACAGCGGTAACTCGTAGAATTACCGTATCACACTTAAGTCTAATCCGAAACGTTGGTGATTAATCAAGAATAATATTTCGAACAATTAATAATTTATAATTAATATAAATTATGTGATTTTGCGTGTTATGTGATTTATGTGAATTATATGAACTTTCTCGATATTGCACATGTTTATCGAATATTAATTGTGTTAGTTATTTTTATAGAAGATGGAGTTTTTATAAAAATAATAGTTAAGAGATTTAATTATTATTAGTGTTAATTGTTTTAAAAATTCCCGTTGACCATTTAGATAAGCCCATGAATTACACATAATCAATTTTAAACCCATGCAAGCAAGTATATATATAATTTTATAAAAATTAAAAACCCTATTTCCCTTTTCTCTTGTTGTCGTCGCGACCCAACCCCCTCCCCCCTTGTGAGCCAAGACAAAGAATCAACCCAAACACCCTCTCTTTGATATTCAATCTTGCAATTGAAAGTGTATTCAGTCTAGTCTAGTCTAGTGTAACAACCCCAAATTTAAGGCCTGATTTTTTTTATTATTATTACGTGTTACCTATTTGGATACTTGGATTGCTGAATAACAAACCCGAACACTTTGGATTACGATTTAGAACCCAGTACTCATCAGTTTGATTGCACAATTGGGCTAGGCCCAATTGTAGATAAACAGACTCGGCTCATTACCGACCCAATTAAAGGCCCAGTATATGAACCCAATCCAAAACAAACTAATAAACATTGTTTGACGGATCATTACACGATTCGATATAATTTATAACAGTTACGAACTAAATCGTTTACACGGAGAACTGTTAGAACGATTAACGCGTTCGTACGAGTTAATATCGGTTATCCGACGCGATAAAATATTTAGACGTCAAATCTTAGATAAATAGTATCAATAAATAGTAGTATTTAATTCGGGCGACTGACTAGGAATTTATACGCGAGACATTGACGTTGGATGCGCGACTGTGACAAACACCAGTGTGAACATCAACGGGTATTGATAAACCCGGTATAACTAAATAATATAAACAAGTATCTCTTTTATATCTATCGTATTATAATAATAGTATTATTGATTAGGAAATAATAATTAACTTCGGAACGCGAAACGTTTCTGAGCATACGCGGTTAGACACACAGTACATGAGCGACACCCGCCTATTTTAGAACTGCGAGACTAAGTGAGTACTATAAATAATTATTTATATTTACTAGTTGTTATTATTATTAATAATATTATTTAAACGGAGCGTGAAACGTTTGTTTATGGAACGCATATGAAACACGCGGCGTCGACTCATACCGTCTTGGACATCAGTCGGAGTAGGGATTTCGTGAAATAAATATTTAAATTATATATATTACCACACTATGTTAGAATCTCGTGTATTACACGGGTTGAATAAATGTGTTGTTATATACTTAGTAATAAAAAGTTTATGTTTTTAAAACCTGTGTAATAAACGGGTTAAATAAACCCGTGTATAATACGGAATAAGCCCGTGTATTACACAGGTTGAATAAAATATAATGTAATCTATTAACACATACACTCGTCAAAATGGAACAACGTGAATATGTAAATATATGATTACATTTTTTTATTTGATTCCTAGTTAGCTATAAAATTCTTTTCAGTTTATAGATTTCATAAAAATATGATTAAACAAATTAATTGATATTAAACAAAATTTTAAATTTAAAAATGTGTAGATAAAAATTGAAACAAATAATTCATTGGTTGCCTAAAATAGTGAAATTGATCATTAATAGGAGAGAGAGGCGGAAAAATAAGAATGATAAAGCCTAGAAATTTGACAAGTGTCATCCTCTTTTACTTGTTTATTATATAACTAGGTTAGAAACCCCGTGTATTACACGAGTTGAATAAATGCAATGTTATATACTTAGTAGTAAATATTTACATATTACATATTTATGACATATAACATACTTTTTTTTCTAGAAAATGTTATATAATTATTTTTTTAAAAATGTTTTATAAAAAAAATGAAAAAATGTTCAATTTATAAAATGTTTTATGAACAAACCTACTTTTTTGAAAATACAAAAATGTTTTGTAAAAAGAATTAAGGAAATCGTTATCATTTAATAGAAGAGAAACGGAAAACAAAAAAATTATAAAAACAATTTAAGAAATTTGTGTAATTAATAGGAGAGAGAGGCGGGAAAAAAAGGTTAAGATTCATAAAAGAGTGACGAGTGTCCCACTAAAACCTTTATTTATTATATAGTATAGACTAGGTTAGAAACCCGTGTACTACACGAGTTGAATAATTAAAAAATGATAAAAATGTAAATTGTAAAGTTTTTAACCAAATTGGTGTGATTGGAAAAAGTATTTTCCTAGTAGTTGGTGAGAAACACGTTTATTATATGGGTTGAATACCTGAATCACTTGTATCTAGCACATTGTCTATGCTCAGCTGCTACCATCACATGTTCACCGGACAAATCGTATATATAAATAAGGATGACTGATGTACATATACTATTGCATGATAAAGTTGCACGTGCCCTAAAGTGTATTCTTTTTAAGCACACACTCTTCTAAATCGTTTTATTACAATATAGTTTTGTAATTATAATTAACATGTTAATTAATAAAAAAAATGCTAAGTACGGACAAAAAGAAAGTCTTTACAGATTAACCCAACTCGACCCACAGTTTAGATCCGTTACACAAATCACCCAATCCGCCCCTGTTGCCACCTCTAATGACTACCAACAAAAGCATAAGAACATAACCTAAAAAGCCACTTGCTTACCGGTGAAAACAAATATGAATCTTGTTACACCATTTATCAGGTATAACTACCGACGGGACCAACATAACTCTAAATTTTCATTCTTGCCATGTACAGGAACACGTTCACAAGATTGAACATCTTTAGATGCTCGAGAAGATCCGTAAACCTGTGTGGGGTTACATGACTGTGGTATCACTAATTGAGGACATTTAGTAATACACTTCAAATCTAAGTTCCAAGTTATAAAACTGCCACTACATTACCATATTCTAATTCAAGCTATAGGACACTTAACTGACAGATCACCTCAATTACTATATTCTAATTCAAGCTATAGGATACTAACTGACACATCGCCTCAAACTCTTTGACATAACACGTAATGCCTTCTTTGACATTGGAAAGATAAATTACATATGTAATCAAGTGATTTTTTTAAATTTCTTTTTGTATTGACTAAGATTATAGAAACATGACTAAGATTTTTTAAATAAGTTACCCCATTAAATCCATCTGATTCATGAGCAAGAAGGGAAAACAAATCATTGCAATGAGATCAGAGTGTAGGCGGACAGGAGCATTGTAACCCCACAATATCTTGGAACTGGTTTCTCGGGCACATCACACATCAGTGAACACAAGTTTTTCTTCACCCTAATATATCGAAATAAGGGCCGGTTTTGACATTTTTAGGTTACAAATATTACCTTTATAAGTCCTAAATAATACAAAACTTACGTTTGTAACTCTGAGGACAGTGGTGTAAACGGGTTGACCGCCACATGTAACAGACTCTAATTTCCTGTCATGATAGATTGATGATAATAGCATATCTTTGCCACTGGAATCTAGAAGCCCAACAACCACGGGAATAAGGCATCGGTTCCTTTAGAGGCTGACTTGACTTCCTAGTAATGTTTTGTACATGCGCACAACTTCAGCTCCCTTTTCATACACCTATGATTATAAAAATAAAATAAAACTAATCGCCTTTTTATTTGCCAAAATTGAATATTAATTATTATACAGAGGTAAAAAAAATCATTAAATTACACATGAGAAAACCAAGAAAAAGCAAAGTGAATTATACTTGGTGGTCTGGTCATATAGAAACAAAGGATCTGACATTCTGAAATATATTTGGAAAACATTTTGGTCAAAAATACCCACCAGCAAAGTATTAGTTGGAAGATGAGTCATTACAACCATTTATATAGAAGATAAGAGAGTACAGAATTACAAAGTACATATAACTCTTGTAATTTAAAAAATGAGCCATCTAGCTATTATTATTTCAATTTTTTTTTAATCTGTGGGGAAAAGGAATAAGCCTGTAAAGCAAATTTTAGTGTGGAACATACTCTTGCTTCTGGTAAGAACAGTATGTTTTAAGATACTAACAAAAGAGAAACCAAAAGCAAGTTTTCATAAAAATTCTAAGACTAAAGTAAAGAAAATGTTAAAGCATTTTCAGATGGGCCTGTGAAGTAGAAGTTTTTTTCTTTTCTTTCAAAAGCTCAGATGAGTGCAGATGTAGTGATCCCTAAAAGGTTTGCATTGAGTAAATGTAAAAAGAAATGTTAAAAAGTTGTAGTTTGGGCTGTTTCATCATTTTGACAGAGACCATATGCTACTGAGTGATGGAGAGAGCATTAGAGCAACAGTTAGTTGCCTCTGAAGCATCTGATAGATGATAGTATCACTTGCTGTTCTTCCTCTCTACGAATTTGACTTATATTTTCAAATGAAAAAAAAAACGGAAGTGGCCTGAGGCATTGGAGTTGCTAGTGCCATAGTCATATGTGCAGGGTGTTCAATCTGAATTGGTACAATAAATATGGCTTAACAGACAATTAAGCTCAAATGTGGGAAAAAATGAAGAACATGTGTTATTAGCAATGGTTTAAATTAAAACCCTTGTTCTTCTATCCTCAGACATGTCACCTAAGAGATAATTGATTTGGTGCAAGCTCCCTAATGTGTTATTTACCTTATCACCAATACTCAGATACAAATCTATGGATTGGCTAAAGGCTGTTATTAAAGATAATAATCAAGATCAATGCTAGAACAATAGATTGACTGCAACGCCCGAATAAAAGTTAATTAGTACCTCCATTTTCAGTCTTGGGACTTAACTCCAAAGTACATTATAATAAAAAAATCAATTTCATACCAAATCCTTCACATGTGAGGTCAAATAGGAAAAACAAAAACAAAAGGAGGTAGTTAACCTTGCGAGAGGAAAACAAGAAATCGAACCTTTTTAGATGGATTTCCTGAAGCTTTCGCCATGATGAACAATAGATATAAGAAAAAAGCTGTAGCGATGGTGATTGTTGCGAGTATTGCTTACAGACTCCGATGATTTTGCAAATGGGAGCGACGAAGAAGAAAATTAAGAATTAGAAATTAAAAATCTCAAAATCAAATGATGATTAGTTAAAAATCAGAAAAAGAAAATCAAGAAACACATACCCTCTGTGATGGACAATCGATGGATCTTTTGCGATGATGAACAATAGCGAGGGTGATTGTCTCAAGTATGGATCTCAGTCTGAAGGGTCTGAAAATGGAAACAGGGAAGAAGAACGATAGTGAATTAGGGTTTCCAAAGGGTGTGTAACTGAAATGGGTTATAACCCGAAAAGGGTCAGCGTGTGGATATTCCGCGTGTGAGTTGGTGGATTAGGATGGAAGAATTGGCTGAAAATTAATGTGAGCCTGCCAATTGTTCAAAAAGTTATTCTTTTATTAGTATAGATAGATTAGTATTTTTTTTAAAAATATATTATTATTAAAATATTAAGGTGTATTTAATAAGAGAGAGAGGCGAGAAAAAAATGATGAGAATAAATATGGAGGCGACACGTGTCATGAAAAACCTTTATTTATTATATAGTATAGACTAGGTTACAATCCCGTGTAATACACATGTAATATGAATATAATGTTATATACCTACAAAATAGATATTTTATTTCTTTAAAAACTTGTGTATTACACGGGTTGAATAAACTCGTGTATTATGCGTGTTGAATAAAATGTAATATGTTGAACACATACACTCGCCAAAATATGTTTTAAAAAAAATTACTTTGACGTGACAATTATAAATTGCGTTAAATTAATTTTTAAAATATATTTTTTCAACTGAGTATTAATCTTTTTTATGTAATTAATAAATGTTAATTTATATTAAATTTATTTGCTTAATAAGTATCCATTAAAAGATTTACATTAAATACTTAAAATATATTATTTTAATACCATTATTAAATAGGAGAGAGAGGCGAAAAAACATGTTGAAGATGCATCAGAAAGTGACACGTGTCCCACCAAAATATTTATTTATTATATATTAGGTTAAATCCCGTGTATTACACGGGTTAAATAAATATAATATTATATATTAAGTAATAAAAAAATTTATTTTTTGAAAACTCGTGTTTTACACGTGTTGAATAAACCCGTGAAATACAATATAATCTGTTAATCAGAAGATTTATTAATACAAAGATTGGTATTTTCTTTAAAAATTTATTAATATTATTGGATAGTTGTGTAATTAATAGGAGAGAGAAGTGAGAAAAAAATGATGAGAATGAATGTGGATGCGACACATAGTACAGAAAACATTTATTTATTATATAGTATAGATATATATTATTATTTTTTTTAAAATATATTATTATTAAAAGATAGAGATGTATTTAACAAAATAGATAGGCGGGAAAAAAAATATTAACAATGAATATGGAAGCGAAATGTGGCATGAAAAACCTTTATTTATTATATAGTATAGATCTTATTATTATAGAAATTATAAAATAAAAACTTATAATTAATTACATCTCAAAGACTCGAGTGTACAGCCGATATGCGAAAACCAGTCTAGATTACATTGCTAATTGTCTACACATTATACAAAACTTATATAAATAATTTAACTATTATTAACTTTTTCAAGGAAATACAATGTTTGACGTTAAATAAAATCTTTAGAAATGTTTTTAATTATACGAGTCTGCATGTAATCTCTGTACAATATCTTTACATAATCCAAGAAATAGATCTTTAATAATTTTAAGAATTAATAACATGGTTGTCCCTTGTGGTTTACACGGATTTTACTTTTGACCCCTACGAATGGGAAACTACAAGTTTGACCCAATAGTATGCACGATTGTAACACTCATGACCCCTGGGTTGGATGAAAGTTAAATTTTCTGTTAAATTTATAAAAAAATGACCAAAATACCCCTCTATTAAATAAAAGAAAAAAATCAAATGTGGGCCCCCAAACCCCACCCACTTCATCTTCTTCCTTCTCATCCAAACCCCACCCACTTCATCACCTTCCTTTTCCACTCATCTTCTTCATTAAACCCACATCCTTGGCCACCACCATCACAACCCCTCCGCCTTGGCCACCACCATCACAGCCCCTCCGCCTTGGTCCGCCGCCTTCGCCGGCAAAATCTTGCACTAACCTCCCCTTTCTAACCACCACCACCGGCAGCCACCCTCCGACCAACCCGATTTTCTGGCGAACCCGATTTTCCGGCTAAACCTAGTTTTTCTGGCAGTGAAAAGTTTCAACGTTTCCTTCTATGCTTCTCGATTGCTATCACTGTTTCCTTCCTCGCATCCCGCACCAGATTACGTCGCCACAGCATCTCGGTAGGTTACATTGTTTCACTCACTGTCGGCGCCGCCAAAGAGTTCGCCGACGAACTCGGTTTCTTCAAATCAATTGGTGCTTCTGCTCTTTCCAACCGATTTCAGTTTTGTAGGAGTGGAGATTGGTGTGGGAGGAGAGCAGGTTTTGAAAGGTGATCTTGACTTTGCATTAGAACCATGGCCAAGCATATCGGAAAGTGCAAAAGATCTGGTGAGAAAAATGCTTGTGAGAGATCCCAGAAGTTCTTCATGAGTATAAATCCCTTTTTTATGATAATCATAGTTCTAATAGTTTGAGGGCAGAGATTGAGGGGGATAGAGAGGAAGATGAGTGAAGAAGGAGGAGGTGGGGGTAGGGGTGGGGGTGAGGTGGGGTGGGAGGAGGTGATGTGGCTAGAAATGGTTGGATAGAAATGTGTGTGGGATCCATTATTTTAATATTAATATTTTTTATTTTTAGTTTTAGGTTTTAAATGTTTATTAATATTTGGTCATTTTACACTCATTTAACAGGTAAACTTAACAGACATCCAACCCATGGGCCATGGGTGTTACAATCGTGCAAACTATTGGGCAAAACTTGTAGTTTCCCATTCTTAGGGGCCAAAAGTGAAATCCATGTAAACCACAGGGGTCATCCGTGTAATTATTTTATTTAAATTATTCCTTATCTGCCTTCATATTCCATCTTCACCAACATCAAAGTACAAATTTTAAGAAAGAGAGAGTAGTCGGAAGAGAGGGAGAACAGAAAGGGAGGAGGCCGGTCACCTCCGATGAACCTTCACGACGGCGACTAAGTAGCCCCACCATCATCCCTTCCACCTTTTCCTCTCCACTTCATCCCTACATCTATATTTCTGTCACAAACCCTAAATCCATGAGAGCAAGAGGGAGGCAAACAGGAGTGAGAGAGAGAAAGATACCTATGGAGGTAGAGAGAGAAACAGCTAACCAGTGTCCTCCCCAGCCCGTCCACGGGGGCGGTGGCAGGAGGTAGGGTTACGGCCGTGCGCGTTTTTTTTCGGTAGAATACGATTCCACGACGAAGAGAGCTGACGACGAAGGGAGCTGTCGGCGACAGTAGCGGAAACCCCTACGGGGAGCGGTGACGTGGTGGATGATGCTGAGATGACGATGATAATGGTGGTTGTAGTTTCAGGCGACCTCCAAACCCGCCTCCCGCCAATGGTACCCGTTTTTCGGCGAGTTCGTATTCCGGTAAGCCTTTATTTCCAGTTTCATTTCATTCTCGGGTGTCGAATGATGATGGCTTGGACAGGTTATAAAGGTGGAACTAAGTCATCCGGATATGCTGGACTTTTCGGAGACAGTCCCGGGTTTTGGTCAACAAAAGTCAACCCTGGTCAAAGTCGGTCAACAGCAGAAAACGCGGGTCAGAGGTGGACAACAGTTCTCTAAACGGGTTTTAAATCGAGCGGGTTCACGTACGAGTAGAGAGGTATAAACGCGTGTTAAGTTTGTAATTATTATTGTATTTGTTTTGTATGTAAACGTGTGTAATAGTTAGTTGAGTTAAACCGACTCGATCCCGACCACTCGAGATTTAGATGTAAAACCGAACCTCGTTTGTATATTTGTAATAACCGGGTCTCCGTCCGAACAAAACGAAAATATAAAAATCTCTCTCTATATATATATACATTTAGTTTTAAGTATAAAATATATTATTTAGAAATATAGATATACATGTATTTACACTTGTATGATTAATTAGAAACCCCCAACTTATAAGAATCGAGTATATAAACATAAGTATATACATCTAGTTATAGAAGTAGATATCGAATACTTTATGTAAAATTATAAAATGAATATACACACACATGCTTACAAAATATATTATATAGTAATAGTAATTTGATAAAATAAATGTATAGATACAAACGAGAATAATAGTTATAAACTAAATACGTGTGTGTATATATATATATATATATTTATAGGCATACATGTATACTCACTTTCTTATGGGTATTAATATGTATATAAATATTAACAACATGTGATCTCTAGTTTATATGTGTTTGATAACATAATACCATTATTATTATTCTTATTATATTCATTATACTATTTTGATCACTCTTAAAGATTTCATAATTATTACTATGTTGTTGATAAAAAAATATTTATGTAAAGCTAAAACATTACTATTATAAAAGTTGTCTTAATATGAAAATAATTATATTTTATGATTGTTATTAATACTATTATTATTTAGATTAAATACTATATATATTTATTTAAAACTAAGTAAAAGTTATATAAAAGTCTTTATTATTATTAAAAATATTATGTTCATTATTATTACTAAAAATATATTTATAGTAAAACATTATAAATATAAATTTTCTTTACCAAAACCGTTACACTTATTAACATTATTACTTTTATAGTTATTAAAGATATATTATTAATATTATTACTTTCATCAATTATTATTATAATAAGTATTATTATTTTCACTAACTTTAACTTTTTTAACATAATACTATAACTATTTACAATACTAAAACTTGTATTTTATTTTACACTAATATTATTTATGTTACAAATATTTTAATATTAGTATTATTATTCATACAATTATGAAATATATATACTTTAAGTAATATTTTTCCTCTTGTTGACTACTATTATAATTATTATACAACATTTATATTTATTACATGGTAAAATTATTATACTTAGGTTTATATTTATTACTATCCAACATGTATATAAACATGTACAAACCTTATTTTGCTTACATGTACATACATGCTTACTTAACCATATTTTTATTTTACTTAGAAAATAGTTAATGAGAACGATATTTGACATAATACTTTATACATATATTATATATATATATATATATATATATATATATTCAAAAATTTTATAAACTCCAAATATTTACTTTCGATATAAATATTTTTTTTTGTGGTTTCTTGTAAATACTAGTTATACATTTTACCAATACTTTGCAAAATAATTTCTATAACTATGTTAATATTAGACGAACATAAATAGTTTCGTCAACCCTTAGGATTTATATTATACGAGAATATTTTAAACATATGTATATGCGTAACTATATAATTTGATTATTATTTTCGAAACAAATATAACTACTTGTATATATATAATTAGTTATTTATACATATATTACATATATAAATACATCACGTAAGTAAATAATGCCTAGTGTTACCTTATTTGAATCGAACCATTATTATAATACTTAGTATTACTTTGATTCGAGTCGAAACATTATTTTACTAATTTCATTAGAACATATACCCAAGTATTACAATTATACACAAATACTAAGTCAAACCAACGCTTTTATAGTACTATTAGAATAATAAATGGAGGTTTACAACCCGAGATTTTTACCAAACAACCTTAACACTTGAACGAATCGGTCGAGCTCAACCGCACGGTTAATGACATTACCCTAGTACAATATACTAATGTCACAATTATAATTAGGATTTGTCTTAAAGCCTACACACACGACAGAAAGCTCGCAACTTTAGCATATTGTTTGGACATATACAAGATTATCAGGTGAGTTCATATGCTTTTCCCCCTCTTTTACTTAAAATTTTGGGGTGACTACATGCTTCTAAACTGTTAACATACTTGGTGTATTAATTAAATAAGACGATTTTTGCTGCCACAACTAACCCCGACTTTTAGCACAATCATTAACTCCATAAGGAGCCGACGAGATATATGGGTAGTACTATCTGGGGAAGACCCCCGCACACAGTGGGCCTAATTGACCGGGGAGACCACTCACTGAATGATACACGGGTATCTTGTGACATATATCGGCGCATTCTGTTGATTTATGTGGGTAGACATAAGTATGACCCATAACAATAAGGGGTATGGGTAAGGGGTTCTATTTAATGTTGATGTCGTCAAGACGGTCTATAAAAACTAACAATAAAACCTAACCTAGACTCCCAAGTAATAAAATGGAAAATCTATGAACTAAACCGCACTGACAGGCAAGTGTACCTATCGAGTGTAGCACAACATAATGGTAAACCGGAATATCGAACCCTAGAGACACTGAATACTAATACTAGACTCTGACTCGGACTTAAGAATGATTTGGTTGGGGGGTTTACTACACTATTTATTAAGCTAATTATGCAATAAACTAAGAACGATTCAACTATCAAGAGAAAGACTAAGGTGAAATCAAGAATGGGAAGAACACTACCTAGGTCGGAATCCTACTTGCAAAGCACAACTTCCATCGGTTCTGAAAACTATGATGGATCTGGGTTTCAAAGGATAACTGCTAAAGACAACCTAGTGGATCCTTAATCACTCTCAGGGTGTCACCAACTAAGCTACCTAAAGTGTACTAAACTCACCAGATTGTTGGATCACTTCTCAGGTATTTCCAACTATGATAATGTACTCTCACGGCCCACCATACATTCAAGGAATGCACGGGGTAATCCTAGCATAACAACTATGATTCAGACTAGCAACAATCACTAGACACCTAAACCAACTTCCTCTCAGACAGTTGTCACTCGGATTACTAATGACAAAGACTAACCGACTACTTCTCACCTCTTGGGTATTGAACTAGGACACACACTCAATCCTAATCAGCAATCAATCATAACTCCTATGGTTACTACGTCTAGCAAACCACCTAAATCACAAACCCTAAGATCTATGACCTAGATACGCTAATCAAACTGGCAGACAACCACAATCAACGCAAGGAATTAATAATCAATCACACAATCAGATTCAAACATGCATATTCATCATAATTATCATACTAGGATCGTTACACAATCATAAATCCATCAAACGAAACCAAAACCAGTAAAAACTGAAACTTTAACAAGCATTCATCATGTGACCTAGGCAATATTAAGGTTTTAGCCTAGGATCATACTTAAAACATTCAAACAGAAGTAATAAACATAATCATGGTTCAAACACAAGAAACAAAGATAAAGGTTCAAACTTTGGAACCGAAAACACTAAATCTAACGCACCTGGGATCAAAGACTCGACCTTTGCACTTCAATTCTCTTCTCCAGCCTCAAAATCGCCTCTGGTTATTCTCTAGACGGCTAGAATACGAACTCCCCACATAATTGCATTACAATTCTATTAAATTAGAAATTAGGGTTTTTTCTTGGAAATTAGGGCCCTCGCGTACCGCGAGAGGTGGAACAGGGTTCTTCGTTTACCGCGAGAACCAAAATAGTCGAGCCCGGTTTTCAGTTCCTTCGCGTACCGCGAAAGGATGCTCTCTGGTCTTTGCGTACCGCGAAGAGTAGAATTTTCCCAAATTTTCACTTTTGAACATTGGGCTTCATTCTCGTGCTCGGTTTCTTTGTATATTCACTTGTAATTCTCACGAGCACCTATAAACATAACAAAGACTCAATTGTATATAAAAACGACTCAAAACGAATATAAAACTAAGTAAAACGACTCAAAACATGGCGGAAATACATGTGTGTTTTGCACTACATCAGATGTCCACGGGTCGTGGGCACATGTTGATTGTGAACTTGTTTAATTTTGCATCATACATATTTGGATTCTCAATATAAATGCTCTATTAACTAAACTCGTGAACTCACCAACTTTTTAGTTGACACAATATTTTTAAGCATGCATTCAGGTACCTTCTCGAGTTTGGAAATTAGCAACTTAGACAAGAGCTTGCTTGAAGATAGATGATGCCTTTAGAAGACTTACATTGAGCCATAGATTCCACCAAGAAAGCTTTAATGAGAAGATAGAATCCATTATTTTATTTTATTTCTAGTTAGTGTATAGATGATATGTACCTTTGTAAATGTATATTTTAACTTAGCTGGACCCATGACACTTATAATATATATGTCACGTTATTTTCGATGTATTTTGTTTTGGTATTCGATCATCACGCCTAGGCCCCTGGTCGGGTTGTGAAATCTAGGCATTCCTAACACTCCTACGTAAGTTATTTCATCCGATTTCGTTACTTTATGGTTCCAAAAATTATGATTGAAACCCTAGATCATCCAAACATGAGTTTTTGTAATAAAGTTGGTGATTTGGTTATTTGATTGATGTTATTACACCTATTTGATGAGTATGTTGTTATTTGGAAACCCTAGTTTCATATGGTTCATAACTTGTCTAAAGTAGAGAATTTTTGATTATGTGATGTCGTAGGATTGCATGCTAGACGAGTATGATGATTGTTATGATTGTATTTATGCTAGTTAAGTAGTTTGCAATTGAATTGGTGCGTTGAATCTTGTTAATAAGGCCAGAAATTAAAATAATAATTACGTTAACTTATAACACACACAATAGGCAAGTGTACCTATCGCAGCGTAATATAGTCAAGTAAGAACCAAGTATCGAACTAATGGACACGGTCGAGTTACAATACTCAAATTTTGTTATCGTTTAGCCAGACTAATTAGTAAGTGGGGTTTGTGTGCTTGTGAAGCAGACAAGTAAATGACGGTAAAATAAATAACATAAAAGTAAAAATGTGCGTGAAGTGTGTAACAGAAATGTAACTAGCAGAATAGTAAATAACAGAAAAGTAAATAAAACAAAAATGATCAGATTACGAAATGTATTGCTTCGGGATTCGAATCAGCTTGGTACGTGATAATGTTAAGTTAATTAATTCAGTGGTATGACTACTACAAACTTGTGACCCGGGTCACCGCTAGAGCCTCGTCCTCACTACATTTGATTTGCAAATTATATTCTTTAAAAAATGGTAGTGCGTCCCGTTAGGGACAACATTTACCCTCAACCCATCGAATGGTCATCTCCGGGTTGGTTAAAGACATCGAACTCAAAATGCTTTATATTAAGTTAAATAGGTGATTATATTTTGCTCACCGGGAGGCGGTGTAACAATGGGACCAAGTATAAAGACGTACCGTTCCCAACATGAGTTCACCAATTCTTGGTCGCATAATAATCTCGTATAAAGACATACGAGCTTAGAAGTATAGACCAAGCCTTGGCTTATCAATCTCTGCTCGTATATAGATGTACAAGTTTCAAAGGAAGTTTGATTAAAAAGGGTTTTACGATCTTACTCTTTAAAATCAAGACACTCACAAACATAAAGACGGATTTAGACAATAATAAAAGCCTATCAAAAGATGGTTTTTGAGGACGAATTAGTTAAAGACATAAACATACCACTTCATTAATAGGTTAAACATTAGCATGCACCAAACATCATCTTCACCCTAGCAATATAAAGAAGTTTTAGCCACTAATGGCCATAACGACTAGCGTAATGATGAGTTTCGTAGGCTCCCCTATTGTGAAATAAGGAGGAAGAGCCCCTCTACTCTCTACTCTAACTACGAGAATGCTCTCTTCTTGAATGTTATTTTTCTATGGATTGGTGTGTTTAATGAAGAACTCAAGCCTCCTATTTATAAGCCTCAAAATGTGCAATGCACGGCAGTGCAAAGGGTTGCACGACCATGCAAAGGCCCAGGGAATCAAACATGGTACATAGTACACGGTAATGGGCTGTGGGGAGCAAGAGAGGGCAATGCACGACCGTGCATTGGGATGCACGGCCGTGCATCCCTCTATTTTCTATTGTTGACCAATTTTGACTTCTTGAGGGTCAATGCTCCGGGAATAAACCTTCTAGAAGCTTGAATTCTTAGTGTTCTTGATAGGATTTAGCTTGATTTGTATTTTCAAAACCGAATAACCTGCAATTACAAAATATACGTATTTTAAGCATAAATTGCAAGGTTATTATTCAATTAGTACCATAATGTGGGATTATTATGTATGTTAAATATGTATAAATGATAACATATCATAACACCCACACTTAAACTTTGCTTGTCCTCAAACAAACTCATGCATGATCACACCCATAATTGAAAACTTTACAAAGGTAATGGAATTTCAACTAGTGTTGAGACTTCGGGATAACTCTTGAGCTGCTTATTCTATTTTTGTGTTTTTCTTGTTTTAAGATGATGGAATCCATGACAAGCCTACTAGAACGTTGATTATGCAAAAACTCCTCACTACTCATGATGTTGTGCAAAGCACACATCTTTATTCCTTCGTTTTAGAGTCGTTTTACTTAGTTTTGTATTTGTTTTGAGTCGTTTTTGTTATGTATTGAGTCTACTTTATGCTTACAGGTTCTCATGGTAATAATGAGTGAAAACCCAAAGAAACCGAGCACGAGAATGAAGTACAAGAAACAAAAGATAAAAATCTGGAATTTCATTCCTTCGCAGTATGCGAAGAAGAGGAAGAAATCCCTCGTGGTGCGCGAGGGAAAGCAAAATTAGCCCAGCTAGTTTAGCCCTTACGGTACACGAGGGGCTTGACCATCTCTCTCGTGGTACGCGAGAGAGTCGTATTCCGTGAAATTTTGTAAAAACCTAATTTAATAGATTTGTAATCCCATTATCAAAGGAGTTTGATTTTTAGCCGTCCAGAGCATTACCAGAGGCGATTTTAGGGAGAAAGAAGAGCAATTGAAGTGCAAGATCGAAGCTTTTGGATTCCGGGTTCGTTGTAGTAGCGTTCTAGGGTTTAAAGTTCGAATCTTTATCTTTGATTTCTGTGTTTGAAACCATGATTTATGTTTATTACTTATGTTTGGATGTTTTAGATATGATTCTAGGCTAAAACGTTAATACTGCCTAGGTCATTCGATGGATGCTTGTTAAAGTCTTGATTTTTATTGCTTTTGGATTTAATTGATGGTTTGATGATTTTGTAAAGATCTTAGTATAATGATTATGATGTATATGCATGTTTAATTCTGTTCTTGTGATTGATTATTGATTCCTTGCATTGATTGTGGTTGTCAGCCAGTTTGATTATCGTATCTAGGTCAATAGATCTTAGGGTTTGTTATTTCGGTGGTTTTCTAGACGTAGTGACCATAGGAGTTGTGTTTGATTACTGATTAGAGTTAAGTGTGTGTCCTAGTTCCATACCCGAGAGGGGAGAATTAGTCGGTTAGTGTTCGTCATTGGGAATCCGAGTGTCAACTGTCTGAGAGGAAGTTGGTTTAGTTGTCTAGTGATTGTTGCTATTCTGAATCATCGTTGTTATCCTAGGATTACCCCGTGCATTCCTTGAATGTATGGTGGATGGTGAGACTGAGAGGTAATCTATCCATTAGGGTACTTTGTCATAGTCGAAAATACCTGAGAAGTGATCCGACCATCTGGTGAGTTTAGTACACTTTTGGTATCTTAGTTGGTGACACCCTAAGAGTGATTAGAGATCCACTAGGTTGTCTTTAGCAGTTATCTTTAGAATCCCATATCCATCATAGTTCAAGAACCGGTAGAAGTTGTGCTTTGCAAGTAGGATTCTGACCTAGGTAGTATTCTTCCCATTCCTGATTTCACCTTGGTCTTTGTCTTGATAGCTTATTGCAGTCGTAGTTATAATCTTTAGTGTAGTAAACCCCCAAACCAAATCAATCTTAAGTCCGATTTATAGTCTAGTTTGCTATATTAGTGTATCTAGGGTTCGATAATCCGGTTTACGATTAAGCTGTGCTACACTCGATAGGTACACTTGCCTGTCAGTGCGGTTTAGTTCATAGGTTTTCCTTTTAATATTTAGGAGTCTAGGTTAGGTTTTATTGTTAGTTTTTTATAGACTGTCTGGACGACATCAAGTTTTTGGCGCCGTTGCCGGGGACACTTGGAAATAGCAATATTAACTCTGATTAGTTCTTTCTTTGAGTTTTGGTTTATTCTGTTTTCTTTGAGTCTGTTTCGTGTGCTTGTCCTACGTGCTACTTGTGTGTCATATCTGTGTATCGAATTTAAAATCGAGTCCTTCTGTTTTTTAAGTCTCTATTTCTTTTTCCAATTGAGTCTTTCTGTTTATGCACAATACTCGTTCGCAGGGATCACCACCATATTCTGCTTTCTTAGAGCTCGAACGCGAGCTTAATGAGCGCACTCGTGACTTTTGAGAGCGTTTGAAACAGTTGTGCGAAAACCAGGTACGTCCTACTAGCCCTATTCCATTTCCTACTATGGGCGATGCTGATCCTCGAGCGAGGCGTACAGTACACCAGAGGGCTAGTGATGTGGTCACAGGCGCTAGATCTTCGACCACTCGCCCCGCTATTCCTAATGTCAACTCTTGGCAGATTCCGTCACATGTCATGAGTACGATCACTCATGCTACTCAGTTAAATGGCCTTGAGGATGAGGATGCACCCGGACACGTGTCCCGCTTTGCACACATATGTGATAACTTCAATATCACGGGTGTGTCTAAGGATGCAATTTACTTGCGCCTCTTCCCACTCTCCCTCTCTGGGCGTGTATCTACTTGTCTCGACACCCTTCCAGATAACTCAATCACCACTTGGGAGGATCTCGAAGCCAAGTTCTTTAAGAAGTACTATCCACCTTCCAAGGCCGCTCGTCTTAGGGATCAAATCCACTCCTTCTGGATGGACCCCGACGAGCCCTATCACATGGCCTGGGAGCGGTTCAACGCGCTGTTGAGCCGGTGTCCCCAACATGGTCTTTCTGACTGGGAGATAGTGGAGAAGTTCTATAATGGCCTTACTTTTGAGAAGCAGCAGATGTTCAATACAGCTGCAGGAGGCCACATCATGGAAAAGTTTGAGCCTGCTGAGTGTGAGGAGATGTTCGAGAGCTTCGCTCAAGCCGAACAACAGTATCCATCTACTAGGATTTCCATTCCTAGTATTAGATCATGCACCTCATCTTCTAGAGGGGTACGTCAGGTCACTCCTGATTCTAGTGTGGCTGCTGCCCTCGCCTCTATGGCCAACAATATTAAGGAGCAGAAGCTCAGTGCTCAGCGGCCTCAACTGTGCAGGGGAGGCCACGACACCTGTGATTGCCCGACATATAATCAAGAGCAGGTGAGTTTTTCTGGCAACCAATACCATAACCGAGGGTACAACAACTATAATTTTTTTGGCTCGGGATGGAGTTCTGGTAACAACCCACCTGGGTTTAACGGTCGTCAGCAGCAGCAACGTGGAGGAGGAGATACATGACCTAGCACGGGAAGCAGTGTCGACACGTCCATGGTAAAGGAGATGCTTGAGACGCAGACACAGTTACTTGCCCACTTAGTCCAGCAGGATAGGGATGCAAGGCAGAGATTGGATAGCCATGATGCTCTATTGAAGAATCAATAGTCGGCATTCCATGATCTGAAACACACGGTAGAAGACATCGCTAAGAGTCTAAAGGATCAACAGGGAGGTCAATCTTCAAGCTCCAAAGCTTCAGTGATGGCCGTGTCGGTCAGGTGTGTGGAGGAGAGAGAGGTTATAGAGGACAGGGAGGAATTTTTGGTTCGTGTTTTGGTTGAAGAGCTGAACCAGGCGAACTTAATCATTCTCTAGAGACGAACTGAATGTGGCGAACTTATCAAGTTCACTTGTGGTCTTGTTCGCTCAGTGAAGTTCATGCGAAGTTATTAAGTTCGCTCAGGCAGTATCAGGCGAACTTATCTAGTTCGCTAGTGTTAGAAAAAAGAGTATTTTGGCGGGAAAATTCTTCTTGTCCAAAATTTTTAAGGAAAGCTTATATGCTTATTTTGAATCATTTTTGAAATTTTAAATTTTTGAAATTTTTAAAAAGAGTATTTTGGTGGGAAATTTTTTCCGGATATTTTCGCAAAAATTTCAAAATGTCAATTTCTTATGATGATAATGAGATTGGATCTATGCCACCGAGGCTTTTGTGCATATCAGATTACCATAGCTGGAAAGTCCGGTTCGAACAGTTTGTATCAGAAACTGATGAAAACTTTTGGACACCCATATTTGAAGGATATGTGCATCCTACTTATGAGTTCATGGGATATTATAATGTTCCTAAACCAGTGTCAGCTATTACTAAAGCAGAAAAGCAAAATTTTGATCAAGAGATGAAGACGCAAAATACTTTAAAAATGTCTTTACCAAAAGAAATCATTCATAGTCTCGAGAAGTGTCCAACTTCAAGAGATCTATGGGAAGATTTGAAGAAAAAGGGTGAAGCTACTACTCAAGCGTTTGTGGTCTTGATCAAAGAAGAATTAGAGAAGAAGAGTGATTTTGAAAGTGATTCTTCTGCCGAGTTAAGTGATAGTGAGAGTATTCGTTCTGGTGAAAGTACTCAGTTTACCGAGAGTGATATGATGACTGAAGTAGGCTTCCAGACAGTTGAAGATGATCTGAGTGAATTAGAAACTGATGCAGAGCCTGTCGTTGTTGATCAAAATAGTGCAACTGATGATGACATATTCATGGCTCCTGGTGCATCTTCTTTAGAAGAAAATGATACGGTAGTTTCTAACTCTGAAACGTTTTGTTCTAACTGTATTTCAGTGAAGGATAAAATGATGAGGGTTATGGATGACAACGTAAACCTCATTTGTGATATGAAATCGATGCACACGGTAAATCAGAAACTAAAAGATAATGAGAATGTGTGTGTTGAAAGGATAGAATCACTGAAGTGGGATATAAGTTCTCTGACTTTGAAGATCAAAGGGCAGGCGTATCAGCTAGATATGTCCTTTGCAGAAATTGAGAAAAGAAATAATGATCTTGCTGAGAAAGATAAGGAACTAGTTGAATCTAAAGCAGAGGTGATCGGATTGCATAGAAAGTTACAAAGCTTTGGAGATTCATCATTCTTATTAGGATATTATAATGATAATACTGAAGAGGGGAAGGGAACTAGTGGTATTGGTTATGTTCCCCCACCATTCAACGAGAATTATTATGTTACACCTGAGATTATAAAAGATGAGGATTTAGATCCTAAGACTGTGTTGAAAGTGAATCCAGTCACAGGTGAAGATATGGTGTATTCTGATGTGAGTGATGATGAATATTTTGATGAAGCTAAGGTAGAGGGGATACCGAAATATATTAAAGTTGAGGAACCAAAGGTTGATTCTAATTCATCTGGAAGTTATACATTTGGAAGTTCTTCAAATTCATGGAGAGTTCCCTATGTCAGAGATTATAAAGACAGGCGTACATGCTTTCATTGTAATGAGACGGGTCACATTGTGGTGAACTGTCCTTATAAAAATAAAGGGAAGAAGCATGTAGTTCTAGAGAAAATAAAGTCGAAAGAAGTTCATGTACGCTAATCTTCTTCAAGTGCATCTTATCGTGTGAAGATTCCTTATGTGAGAGAATATCGTGAGAAGAGATCTTGCTTTTACTGTGGTCTTGTGGGTCACATTCGGATGGATTGTCGTCACAAAGATAAAGGTAAACGACATGTTACTCCAGAAAAGGTAAGAACTCATGGTAAGCCTTATGTTAACCCAAATGTGGTTAAACCTCGTGATACACCAAAGGGTAATTCAAAATATGAGGTTAGGCTTTCTAGTCCTCAAAGACGGAGGAGAAACAGAAGATTGAGAAAACTTTTAGAACAACAAGAGCTTTCACAATCTAAACATTTTTCAAATGAACAAGATTGTTCAAACACTTCACATTTTAAGCAAAAAGACCTTAATGAACATAAGTATGTTTGGAAATAAAAAGTTTCTGTTTCGGACTCATCGGAGCAATCACCAAAAATTGATGAGAGATTCGATTGTGAATGGAGTGAAGTTTATTATTTTGATACAGATGGACGACCCATGACTACCATGGCTTGGGTCCCAATTTCAAATTAATGTTTCTTGTTCGATGTGTAGGAATAACCAAGAGGGACTATTAATACAATTTGGGTTGTTAATAGTGGTTGTTCATAGGACATGACAGGGAATGGCATCTGCAAGAGTAAAGAGTTGTTGATAGCTGAGAATATATTTGATTCAATTACTTGATGCCCAGGGGGAGAATATGTCACACACAATGTTTCGGAAAGAGTTTTACAAAGTCCAAAGGACAACCTTAAACTTAGGATGACGATGGTGAGTATAAAGTTATTGATGCAACCATTTGACTAGTTGAGGGGGAGTCTACAGGACAAGGGGAGTACAGAATTGTGTTGGTGACAAAGGCAAAGGCATTCAATTACAGGATTATATCGGTTTGAGTTTTTAATTGACTGACTTGCTTAATCCCAAGTAACCAAGTAAAATGTTTTTCTTAAAATGTTTTCATGGAAGATTTTATTTTCTTTTGTTTTACTTTCTTTCATAAAGATTTTGAAAAAAGCCAAACAAATTGAAAAAGATAAAATTGACATTACTTGAAGTTAAAGAAGAGATGATAGTACATCAATAGATGTTCTTTCACACATGACCTTAGATTGACTGTTTGGTGCTTTATGTCAATATATCTGAATTATATGTTTTGATCTAAACTTCAGAGACTGCACAAATAGGAACTGATAGTGTTGTGTATACACATAATTTGAATTATCAGTAGACTAAAAGCGTCACTGAACCATTAGTAGTGTGAAAACATAATTGCATATGTTACAAATGTGATTTGAACCCATTTTATGCCTGGGTGTGTGTGTTAAAAGATCACTATCAGATAAAGAATATTAGCTTTTAATAAAGATTGTCCTATGAGATCAGTTTTGGGTTATGTCCTTAGCAATATTCATTTGATTTGCTTCAGTGCCCATGTCCCGAAAAGCATGCAATTTGAAGTATAATCAAGATATGTACTTGACAACATCTGTCAAACATATACTAGCCCTTGGATCATATTGATAAATCATCTTTACCGATTCCATTGAATTCATAATCCAGATAACAGTTGGATCCACGTACCTGAATCTTATGATTCCACATATATAAGCCAAGACATTGAATCATTCGATTTTGAATCTTATTGATTCCTATACAATCCAATTTGGATTCTGGTATTCATGTGCTAAGTGATGTCTCCTCATTCTGGAAATTCGGATAATCTTTAGTGAAATCTTATATGTCTTGAAGATAGTGCATTTTATATTATGTTGGTATACTAGTGGGGTACACGTTGTATTTCATACTTAAATGGTACCTTAACTCACAAGAAAGTGGGAATGAGATGCTTTAGTTTCAAATCTTATAATATTGACAATTTGAATTTGTGTGTCATAGCCTGATCCTATTTTCTTTGAGTGTTTATCGCGTATCATAACATGCAATATGAAATTATTTAAAAAGATAGAGTGCGATAATCTTAAAAGATATTGGTTTGATTGGTCAAGGCTTGTCAGAATGTCATAGGATACCATTTGATATTATACGGATTTTATATCCAAGATGTGTGATTGATATATCATATATACTAATATTATCTTCTTACTCATGATGTTCGACCAAAAAGATGTGATTTTGTATTTTACATTTTAGTTTGTACAAAGAAAAACCCAAAAAGATTTTGTGTTTCTTATGTTTGAAAAACCAAAAAGATTTTGTTTTTCTAGCTTCCATGGAAATCTTAATTGTTGGTTATTCTTGATTGTTCTCCTTTGCAAAAACTGAATATTGCACACAGAAGTTGACAAGGGGTCCTTCTCATAAGTTTTCTTCTAGATAGAAGAGAAAGTGTGCAGATGAACAAGACTAAGACTACAGTATGTTTGATGATATTTGAAGACGGATGACAATCTTCTGAAGTTGTTGTCAAGGGGGAGTCTATTGGAGCATATTCTGGTGACAACGAGCTTGAAGATATTATGTCTTAGTCTTAGAGTCTTTGATTTGTAATTAATAGAATTGTTAGAAATAGTTAAAGGGGAGTCTGTTAGGACATGTTTTGTAACTGTTGATAACAATATTGTTTAAGTTCATAGAGAGGCGAACTTAATAAGTTCGCTTAAGCATCTTTAGGAGCGAACTTGTTAAGTTCTCCTAAGGTGCTGTGTGTTCCTATAAATAGGTGTTTACAAGTCTTAGTGTAGAGACTTGGGAAAACTTCAGAGAGAGATCAGACCTGAGAATCTGAGAGAGATTGTAATCAGTGTCTGATAAGGAAATACAACGAGAAGATTATTTACATTGTTATCGTTTCTGTCATCTTGTGTATACATAAGTTAATACAGTTGGATTCCGCACTCCGTTTCTTCTATACGTCACGTCACGAGATCGATCTATAGAGCAGTCATGTGGACCTACACTCCCACTCCAGTTTGTACAATATTCTATCACCTGAGGAGGTCAAGAAGATTGACTAGAGGGCTCGATTTGCTGAGATCGATGCCAAGATGGCCGAGGAGTAGGTGGACGAGGATATAATAGTCGAGGTGCCTGTCGAGAAGGCAGAGGAGAAGAAGAAGGGGGTAGAGATGAAGACCCCTGAGATTGACCTGACTCGTGTTCCCTACCCAGCATGTTTGCTGCCATTTAAGCAAGCTAGGGACCACGGTCACTTCCTTGACATGTTCAAACTTCTCAAGGTCAATCTTCCACTCATAGAGACCCTCCAGAGTATGCCAAAATATGGCAAGTTCCTTAAAGATCTTCTTTCCAACAAGAAGAAACTCGAGAGGTCTCAAAAGTCTCACTTAGTGAGCAATGCTCTACGGTGGTGCAGAACAAGCAGCCAGAGAAACTGGGAGATTCAGGTCGTTTCACGATCCTATGTCACCTAGGCAACTTTCCTTTGCACCACGTGTTGACCGATCTAGGTGCTAGCATCAATCTGATGCCCTATTCCTTATATAAGAAGCTAGACATAGGCGAACCACGACCCACGCGCATGAGCATTTCTTTGGCTGACCGTTCAATCAAGTATCCATGGGGAATTGTGGTGAATCTGTTAGTGAAAGTAGGTAAGTTTGTTTTCCCCATGGACTTTGTGATTCTAGATATGGTGGTGGATGACGGAGTCCCACTAATCCTCGGGTGCCCATTCCTGCGCACCGCCAAGGCATTAATCGATGTCTTTGACAGGAAACTCACACTTCGTGTGGGGGATGAGTCGGTAATATTTGATGCCACATAGCCTATGGAGGATGTTGGCGAGCATAGCCACTCCGTGTGCATGCTTGATGCCTTCATGGACTACCATCACGACTCCGATAATGTGTTAGAAGTTGGTGAAACTGCCCCTAATCTAAAAGAACTATCTGATTGGGTGGTTGAGTTGGAGAGATTGTTAGACGAGCCGGATGAAGAAGGTGATGAAGTGCCTAATGATTTACTTGAGATGATGGCAGAGTTAGATGAGATCATATGCACAACCCCAAGTGTGGGGAAGTTGGTGGAAGTTGTAGAGGACCCGGATGATCCTGGTGGAGTTTTAGAGGCCACGTCCGTAGTTAATCCTATTCCTGCACCGCAACTCGTCATTTTCGTGCATTCTGAGAGGGTGAGTGTTGACCCGACCATTAATTCAATACTCCTAGGTCTAGGCCACCCCGTGAGAGAATTCGTGTGTTGCGAGACATAGGTGAGTTAGAGAGAGTGAAAACCCCAAGTGTGGGGACGTCTAGGGATGACAGATTACTTGGTTATTTGATGCATATCATTTTTGGACCGGGTAGATATAAGCTACGGTGGAAGGAGTGGAGTGATGGTTGTGATGAGAGTTCTATGCTTGATAGGGATTTGAGTGTGATAAGTCTGTGCACAACCGGGAGACCGCGAAGGATGAAGGTAGTACCGGTTAGGATCAAGGAGAAGCCTCCTGATAGGTTTGCTTGAGTCTCGGGCAAGTGTCCGGGATGTAGAGTTTGTATGCATTATGTGGTTGAGTCATTGTCAATTTATGTGTTTTTGGGTACTGTGTTTTGTTGGTTTCGTGTCTTGCAGGGATTCGCGCTTGATTTGGCACGAGAAATAAGTATGTCTTATATTGGGTTTTTTTTATCATTGGAACGATTTTTGGAAAAATTGGGTACACAAGAATTTTAAGGGGCCTAAAATTTTCTAAGTATAAAATTGAAAAAAATTCCTAACTTTCTGTGATAGACCCTCCTTCGCGTACCATGAAGCATGAAGCCTAGTCTCTTGTGGTACGCGAGAGAAAAAAGTTGAGGCCGGATCGAATTTCAACTCCTCGCGGTACGCGAGGAGTAGCCTCCTGTTCTTAGCGGTATGCGGGGCCAACCTGGATTTATTTTTCTTCCTTTGTTTTTCCCATGGTTCCCCATACCCATTGTCCGTACACCGAAACCCACCACCATCTACATCATCCGTTACCATGACTCACCATACTCATCACCACCATATCATCCACCGTCACCTACATCACCCATTATATCATATCATTTCATTCACCGACCACCACGACCATATATATCATTTCATTCACTGACCACCATGACCATGGGAAACTAGGGACCCGTTCGTAACCGATGATCCATCTTGTGTTCATGTCTATGTGTTTGCCACACATCGGGTAAGTGTCCTTGCATATCTATCCAGAGTCAGTTTGAGTCGGTGAGTCTTTTATTTGTGTCAGTTTAATGCTGCGGGTTTGTTGTGAGGTTTATTTTGTTGGTATTGTTCGTCTTGCCCGTACTAAATCTCCATTCGGGCGGGACGAATGCTTCTATCACTATGTAAAGACAACCCAACAGAGTGTGCAACTACGAATGAAATGCTATACGGTGCACCCAAGGAAGAACGAAGCTGCACATTTGTTTGCATATACATTACCAGCTAAGTCGCTTCCTATTTTTAGTTTTTGCATTTTTATTTTTCGTTGTTTCTTGCTTCACATTGAGGACAATGTGTCTTTCAAGTGTGGGGATGCGAGTGTCTAGTCTTGTTAGTTTGCGTCTTTTAAAAAATCCAAAAAAAAAACAAAAAAATTTGAAAACAATGTTCTTTGAAATCAAAAGTTTTTGCATAATAAATGGAAAAATGATAGTACAACTGGATCTACTTGTTTGAGTTTAAATGATTTAAATAATAGAAAACGCTTCTAATTAGGGATGTTTTGGTAGACCCAGCCAACTTGAATATCTTAAATAGCCTGTGAGTGTTACTTAGGATTGATCACGTAATAAGTTAATGAAATCTTGTAGGTACTCATCTTAGGGTAATGGTAATACTGAAACTGTCAACATAGGGTGATAGGTACCACGTTAAGTTAATATTTAGAGGTTTTTGAAAACTAGTCTTGGCACACCACTCTATTTTTATGAGAATAAATCCGAGTTTCGGTGGCGCCCATTCCATAATTCCACAATTTCCATAAATATGAGCTTAATTACTTTGAAATATGATTTTTTTCTTATTTGTTTCCATCTGGGATGGTGACTTGTAGAATACACCCCTAAGTGAGATTCATGTGCTTAAATATGTAGAATCTAGTCTATGTGTTAGCTTCCGGGATAGTGACTTGGTTGAGACGCCTCTAGATGAAAGTTCTCATGCTTTAATTAACGCTCAGTTCCACCCATTCATTCCATAATCCATTGATTTCTAAAAATCTGTAAATCTTAGTTTAACATGGTGGGCAAATCTAAATGATTTAACCCGTGCCTAAATATGATCGTGAGATGGGATTAGGTGGAGCTGTAGCTTTTAAGTGTGAGTCACATAGATAGATTGATTGTTGTATAAAAAGGAATTAGAACATATTACGGGTCTAGATAGTCGGTGCTTGGGTTTAATCAGACAGAAATACAGATTATTGCTTTTTAACGCGTGGGTATGTTTAACTAATTGGTAATTGATGTTGAGTTAGATCTCAGTTATGATTCCATTGCAGACTTTTTCAATGATGAAAAAAAGTTAAGTGTGGGGATGTTTGATGTTGTGCAAAGCACACATCTTTATTCCATCGTTTTAGTGTCGTTTTACTTAGTTTTGTATTTGTTTTGAGTCATTTTTGTTATGTATTAAGTCTACTATATGTTTACAGGTGCTCATGGTAATAATGAGTGCAAACCCGAAGAAACCGAGCACGAGAATGAAGTACAAGAAACAAAAGATAAAAATCTGGAATTTCATTCCTTCGCGGTACGCGAAGAAGAGAAAGAAATCCCTCGCAGTACGCGAGGGAAAGCAAAATCAGCCCGACTAGTTTGGCCCTCGTGGTACGCGAGAGAGTCGTATACCGTGAAATTTTGTAAAAACCTAATTTGATAGATTTGTAATCCCATTATCAAAGGAGTTCGATTTTTAGCCGTCCAGAGCATTACCAGGGGCGATTTTGGGGAGAAAGAAGAGCAATTGAAGTGCAAGATCGAAGCTTTTGGATTCCGTTTCGTTGTAGTAGATTTATAGTGTTTAAAGTTCAAATCTTTATTTTTGATTTCTGTGTTATGATTTATGTTTATTACTTCTGTTTGGGTGTTTTAGATATGATTCTAGGGTAAAACCTTAATACTGCCTAGGTCATTCGACGAATGCTTGTTAAAGTCTTGATTTTTATTGATTTTGGATTTAATTGATGGTTTGATGATTTTGTAAAGATCTTAGTACGATGATTATGATGTATATGCATGTTTAATTCTGTTCTTGTGATTGATTATTGATTCCTTGCGTTGATTGTGGTTGTCTGCCAGTTTGATTAGCGTATCTAGGTCATAGATCTTAGGGTTTGTGATTTCAGTGGTTTGCTAGACGTAGTGACCATAGGAGTTGTGTTTGATTACTTATTAGAGTTAAGTGTGTGTCCTAGTTCAATAACCGAGAGGTGAGAATTAGTCGGTTAGTCTTCGTTATTAGGAATCCGAGTGTCAACTGTCTTAGAGGAAGTTGGTTTAGGTGTCTAGTGATTGTTACTATTCTGAATCATAGTTGTTATCCTAGGATTACCCCGTGCATTCCTTGAATGTATGGTGGATGGTGAGACTGAGATGTAATCTGTCCATTAGGGTACTTTGTCATAGATGGAAATACATGAGAAGTGATCCGACCATCTGGTGAGTTTAGTACACTTTAGGTATCTTAGTTGGTGATACCCTGAGAGTGATTAGGGATCCACTAGGTTGTCTTTAGAAGTTATCCTTAGAATCGCAGATCTATCATAGTTCCAGAACCGGTAGAAGTTGTGCTTTGCAAGTAGGATTCCGACCTATGTAGTATTCTTCCCCTTCCTGATTTCACCTTGGTCTTTGTCTTGATATCTTAATTCGTCCTTAGTTTATTGCAGTCGTAGTTATAATCTTTAGTGTATTAAACCCCCAAACCAAATCAATCTTAAGTCCGAGTCTGAGTCTAGTTTGCTATACTAGTGTCTTTAGGGTTCGATAATCCGATTTGCCATTAAGCTGTGCTACACTCGATAGGTACACTTGCCTGTCAGTGCGGTTTAGTTAATAGGTTTTCCTTTTATTACTTAGGAGTCTAGGTTAGGTTTTATTGTTAGTTTTTTATAGACCGTCTGGACGACATCAACTCACAATGTTCACTCAATTCTAGGGTTATATATATGGATAATGTAAGCTAAGTGGGACACTCGAGTTCGAATCGAATTATGCAATGGTCATAAGCTTGTATGCAAATCAAGTCTCCACCAACTAACTAAGTAGTATGCATGAATGAAGAGGACTTTAATGGGTTGTAATGTGGCTAAAGTAAAACTAAAGGTGAAAATGAAAATCTTTTTGGATTTTTAGGGGTTTTAAAGGGGTTTGAAGTGCTGCAGCTATCACGAAACACTCAGCTACGGCCTCATGGCTTAAAATGAAAACTACTAAAAGGTCCCTTTACAGTACTCAAATCATGAGGGTATAACTAATCTGAGGGTTCGTTTACGGTCAGAGTGCCAGGACCAAGATCTCTCATCAGGTTCAACTCGTCCCTTATTGCGTAATGCAAATTGCTGCCTTTTCGTATGGGTCCTGCGGCTAGTCGCCTAACATCACCTACTTCCATCAGGTATGTATAATCAATTTGGGCTCGAGTTTGATTCTTGCTACACTTTCCCTCGTGGCTCCAGTTGCCACACTTTCTACATTTACCCTATCTTTTGGCTCTTCTTTTGGCGGCACTTTTTGACAAGCCGCAGAATGGTGGCAATTGTTTTTGCTTGCGCCACCATTTTCTTACATCACCGGTTGCTTGAAAAATATTTTCTCGGAGTTCGGTTGGTAATTAAGGCTTTGCGAAATGAAGGCATGAAAGCAAATTTAAATCAAAAGAATGCATGTCCAGTTCTTTAAGGTCTCCCGGTAAAAGACCAACTACTTTTTATTTTTATTATTTTTATTTTTTTTTACAAGACAACTTTTTCAACACTCCTCTTTCCTCAATTTCCTTGAAATAATATTTCTTTGAATTTTCCTGCAGATAGTTCGTATAATTTCCTAATGCATCCACCATTTGTATATTCCAATTCTTCTGAGTAGGACGGATTCTTTCCAAAGTCATCCCAATGATAATGAAATTGAAATGACAACCTAAGATGATTTTCCCATTTTGAAGACAGTTAGCCAGTAACCGGTGTTTGCGAAAAGCTGGTTGGGTGATAAGTATGGATTTAGAAAAGAAAAGGCTAAGGCTCAGAGGGCTTTATAGGCGGATAATATTTTTGTGGTTATTTGGATAATAAGGGTAATAAAGTCCTAGGTGCCTCAATCATTTTCATACTTTTACTAGTTCATGTTCTTGATATGTATAAGTCATACACGTTCTAATTATGCATAGAATTCAATCGAACAAACACTCAATATACCAAACGAAAGAGCATGCAAAAATAATGATAGTAATGCTCGTGAAAAGGCTCAGATTATTCTAACATGGAAACGGATGGGATAGGGCTTAGTGATTTGTTATGCATAATTTCCGTTTGTTTCTACTTGTCATGTCTTCATTTTATTTAATAGGTGCAAACTCCAAGAGGTTTTTTTTAAAAAGGGTTTAAATATATGTTTTTTTTGAAAATTTTTTGGGTTTCATAAAAGGTAAGTTTTTTGTAATGTTTTAGTTAAATGGGTAGAAAATCACAAGTTAAATTTTACTGCTTTGAGGTTAACAGTCCTGAATCTCTAATTCCCCACCTCACACTTAAAACTGTGCATTGCCCTCAATGTACAAATGCATGTAATGGAATGCTATGCAGGAATTTAAATGCATGAAGTTTTAAGAGAAAAGAAACTGGTACTCCCCCGATCATTTTGGAGTATAACCTAAGGCCAAAACTTATTGATGTTGTCAGGCTGTGCCTATCAACTGCTTGTCAACATGTTGCTTCAAAGACTTCATTGAATTTCTCAGAAATTTGATGTGGCTTTCGACTCCAGGCTCGAAGAGTTGGAGTGTAACTCCTCAAAGTAGAGAGATGATCTGGTGATGTTATTCTACCTGAAATATAAAAGAAAACATAAAAACGAACAAGGAAAATAAATAATAGTAGTTAAGCTACTAAGGTTCTAGTATCGAGAAGGCATACATGGGGGCTGAAGTAATTAGAAACTTAAATTTGGAGAAACCAAACCTGAGGTCCATGCTTTCTGCCGTATGCACCAACTTCTCAATTTATTTATGATCATCGGGTTGCGTCCCGGAAGCGCTACGTTTATTTATGGGTCTTTAGCCTGACCCGTACGTGTTGCATCAGTATTTCTTCAGGTGGGAGTAAAACAACCTCCCCTGTGTCTCCTATTTCTTCGTTCAGCTTTGGTAATTTATCGAAGTACTCATCGATCCAGTTAGTGTTGTTAAGATCCTTGGTAAGGTCTATTGCCGTAGGTTCTGGTGTCTTTGGCTTGGTAAGATCAGGTGCTTTTCCTTTTTTCAAGTCCTTTGCTTTTTATAGTTGATAGGCCAGATTGGAGTCAATAAAGTGAGAGATCTCAAGCGGATCACTTGACATGCATTCATACCCTCTGATATTGTATGTTACTGATTGTTTGCCGATACGGAGAGTTAAAATTCCTTCATTCATGTCAATGACGGCTCTAGCGGTGGCTAAGAATGGACGACCCAATATTAATGGTACGGAGAAATCTTATCCCATTTCTAAAACCATAAAGTCGGCAGGGAAGACAAACTTGCCAACTTTCACCAATAAGTTCTCGATGACTCCTATAGGTGTTTTGACCGATCCATCCGCGAGTTCAATAGTTGCATTAACCAGTCGCGGTTGTCCAATGTCGAGCTTTTGATACATAGTGGAGAGCATAACATTTACGAGTGTTCCTAGATCATCGAGCGCGTATGTAACTGGTAGTGGCCCTATAGAACATGGTAAAGAGAATTTCCCTGGATCTGAAAGTTTCTTCAGAAGATTCCTTTCGATAAGAGTGATGCAGTAATTTGTTCTTTTTATCGCTTCTTCCATGTTTCTCTTGTTTGTGAGGAAATCCTTCAAGAAGCGTCCATACTTTGGCATTTGTTGTATAATATCCAAGAAGGGAATGTTGACATGGATTTGGCTCAGGTGCTCTATGAACTTGTTATATTGCTCATCAGTTTTCTGCTTAACTAGCCTTCCTGGATATGGGATGTGGGAATTGAACGTTCTTTTTGTGGAATTTTTGGAGGAAGGTTCGCCGTAGGAGGTTAGATTACACTAGGTTGTGCTTTCTGGGTGGATGAACTTGCGGGCTGTGGACGGAGTGGCACTCCGGTGAATATCTCTCTCCTAGGTGATTGGACTTCTTCTCCTGGCATTGGTGGTTCTGGGTAAACTTTGCTATTCCTTAAAGTAATAGCACTTACGTTGGCCTTTAGATTAGTCTCAGTGTTACTCGGGAGACATCCTGGTTGCCTTTCGGACAATAGTTTTGCTATTTGTCCTAATTGTGTTTCAATGGATTGAAGGGTAGCTTTTTACGTCTTGAACTCAGCTTCATGTAGACTAAACCTTTCCTCGTATTGCTTGTAACAAGAATCTGCTAGGAGGGCTTGCCTTTCAGTAGTGGAAATTAGCTTAGTCACCGCATCCTCTAGGCTCATCCCATTACCCATCTTGTTAGGTCCTTGAAATTGTTGATGAGGTTGAAAGTTCTGAGGTTGCCTTTGCTGAAACTGTTGTTGTTGTCCAAAACCAGATTGTTCTTTGTTGTTGTCTTTCCAGCTAAAGTTTGGATGATTCCTCCATCTAGGGTTGTAGGTGTTGCTATAAGGGTTGTTTTAAGGCCAATTTGTTCCGACAAAGTCAACTTGTTTGATGTCGGCTGTGATGCTCTTCACCTCTTCCATTCTTTCCGGTGTCGCTTTGCCCTTACTAATTTGGTTTAGTCTTGTGGTCAGGGCGTCTACTTGAGTAGATAATGATGTGACAGCATCGACGGCGTGAACTCCTTGCCTTGTTCCTCTACTAGTCCGTGGGTTGTACCATTGATAGTTGTTCATAGCTATCTCTTCAATTGGGTTATAAGCCTCCTGTGGCCTTTTGTTCCCAAAGATGCCACCCGCTGTAGCTTCAAGTGTCTGACAGGCTTGATTATGTAACGCATTGCAGAACGATGATACTTGCAGCCAAACCTCTAACCCATGGTGAGGACATTTCCTTAGCATGTCCTTGAAGCGTTCCCATGCCTCATATAGTGATTCACCATCGTCTTGAGTGAAAGTGGTGATATCATTTCTTAACTTAGCAGTCTTGGCTGATCGGAAATACTTCGATAAGAATTTCAGGGCGAGATCATCCTAAGTGGTGATTGACCCGGTAGGGAGAGAATTCAACCATGCTTTAGCTCGTTCCCTTAAGGAGAAAGGGAACATAGGAACGCTTCAAGTAGGTTATAAGCCTCCTGTGGCCTTTTGTTCCATAGTTGTTCATAGCTATCTCTTCAATTAGGTTATAAGCCTCCTATGACCTTTTGTTCCCAAAGATGCCACCCGCGGTAGCTTCAAGTGTCTGACAGGCTTGATTATGTAACGCATTGCAGAACGATGATACTTGCAGCCAAACCTCTAACCCATGGTGAGGACATTTCCTTAGCATGTCCTTGAAGCGTTCCCATGCCTCATATAGTGATTCACCATCGTCTTGAGTGAAAGTGGTGATATCATTTCTTAACTTAGCAGTCTTGGTCGATCGAAAATACTTCGATAAGAATTTCAGGGCGAGATCATCCCAAGTGGTGATTGACCCGGTAGGGAGAGAATTCAACCATGCTTTAGCTCGTTCCCTTAAGGAGAAAGGGAACATACAGAGGCGAATAGCGTCATTCGACACCCCATTTAGTTTAAAGGTATCACAAATCTCGAGGAAATTTGCGATATGGGCAAGTGGATCCTCATCGGGTAATCCGTTAAAAGTGCATGATGACTGGATCATGTGAATAACATCAAATTTGATCTCAAAGTTGTTACCGTCGACGGTTGGTCTTGTGATACTAGATCCCAACGCGTCTAGTGACGGTCTTGCAAATTCGGCGATAGTGCGGTTTTCTACGACCATTTTTCTAATACGGTTTTCTCAAACTCGGCGGTGAAAGAATCTTTCAGGTTCTGCTAAAGGTTGATATAAACCAGTAGCAGAACTTTGGATCATACACTACCTGCAACAAAGCGTGAAAGAAAAATAGAAGGAAAATAAAAGGCTAATCCGTTAACTCGAATTTTTCTTGAAATCATCGTGTCCCCGGCAATGGCGCCAAAAACTTGATGTGTTTGTGATGATTGATTTCACAAGATCAGGTTTTAAATTTATAAATTAAAATGATAATTACGTTAACTTAAAACACACACAATAGGCAAGTGTACCTATCGCAGTATAATATAGTTAGGTAAGAACCAAGTATCGAACCAATGGACACGGTCGAGTTATAATACTCAACTTTTGTTATCGTTTAGCTGGATTAGTTAGTAAGTGGGTTTTGTGTGCTTGTGAAGCAGAAAATTAAATGACGGTAAAGTAAATAACGTAAAAGTAAAAATATGTGTGAAGTGTGTAACAGAAATGTAACTAGCAGAATAATAAATAGCAGAAAAGTAAATAAAACAAAAATGATTTTGTCTTTTAGCTCAGGGAATCAAACAGGGTACAGAGTACATGGTACTGGGCCGTGGGGAGCAAGAGAGGGCAATGCACGACCGTGCATCCCTCTGTTTTCTCCTATATTTTGTCTTTTAGCTCCTGTTGACTATTGTTGAACAATTTTGACTTCTTGGGGGTCAATGCTCCGGGAATAAACCTTCTAGAAACTTGAATTCTTGATGTTCTTGATAGGATTTAGCTTGATTTGTATTTTCAATACTGAATAACCTGCAATTACAAAATATACGTATTTTAAGCATAAATTGCAAGGTTATTATTCAATTAGTACCACAATGTGGGTGTAACATCCATGATTTTTCAGACCATAAAATTATTTTATTTCTCTTGTAAGAAAATAGTTAACACAAACATTCTCGCACTTGTTCAAACTCACCAAGTCACATCACTCATTATTTTACACACACACACACATATATATATATATATGTATATATATATATATATATATATATATATATATATATATATATATATATATATATATATATATATATATATAAACATGTACGCCTTTCGAAAATATACATATAATTATTTATGAATGAATATTCAAATATATATATATATATATATATAAATCCATGGGATTTTGTTAAATAAACACTTTCGTAATTTTATAAAAATGGAAACATTATCATTATTAAAATTCATATTAAAACATTTGATGTTTATGTTTTTTTTTATTATATAAATTTCATAAAAACAATTTTTATAAATAATAAAAAAGAATCTAAATCAAATAAAGGGGTCTTGAACCCCGATCTAGTTTCATTTGAACCTTTGAGCCCCACTATTGAACCCACACCCTCAATTTGGACCTTTGACCCCGGCTTTTGACCCTTACACATACCAATTTGACCTATTTTGACCATTAAAGTCAAAACAACCCCGGTTGACTTATCAAAGTCAAACAAACCAACATTTTTGCATTTCAAGACCGGATCCGATCAAAATCGAACTAACTCGGATTCATCAGGTATGTGTAGTTTATTTTAGCCCAAACCCATGTCCAATTAGGGTTCCAATTCAATCAATCCGCGACAAGAATTCAAATTCGAACGGTTTGACTTTCCCAAGTCAAACCGCGTCCTAATCAGTCTCCAATCAAGGGATTCTGATGTTATGAAGACCGTAAATCACGCGCAACCATTCCAGTATGAATGTAGACCCCATTCGTAACCAAATCCATTGCTAATCGACCGGAACAAACGCGTAACTCGTTCACAGCTACCAATTTTCAAACAAATTACCGAAACCCAACTTTAACACAAAATTAATCAAATTAATTCACCATACACGCCTTCGCCGAACACATTACAAACTCTCTCAACCCTCTGTGGATACTCATTTCACGTCTATTCCTCGATCGGGTGCCAAGAACGCCGACTCTGAACGAATAGCCGCCAGTTTTTAATACTCGATCAAAACAGGTAAAAATTATCTCGCTCAATTCATTTTTAACCATACTCTGAAAGCCCCTTATCAATTTACATAGATCGGTTGTATCGGGTTCTGATTTTTGTTGAATTCATGGACTAGTTCATGTGAATCTGAATTGGGGGATTTCAATCAAATCATCTTTCGTTTAAAGTTTAATGGGTTTCGTACTTAATCAGCGAAACCACCCGGTCCAACTCGTTAAGACCTTGCACCCTTGGACCGAATGGTGTGGGTTCGAAACCCATAATCAACGGCCCTTTTTGTTCTTTTGATACGAAATCCGACTCCCTCCCTGATCCACATTAAAAAAGAAATATCAAACCGGTTTACAACACCACTGGCTCGTTGGTCGAGTGGTAATTCTGGAATGCCACACAAGAGCCACCCGCCACACAAGAGCCACCCGAGTTCGAGCCGGGTGGTCTGTATATCTTTTTAAATCATTTTTGACAACTCAAATCAATACATAAAAATTATTTTATAAAACCCAATGACATTTAGAAGTGATTAGTACAATAAATTGCAAGTTTAAACATAAAACCATTATTTTTACAAATTTAATTATTTAGAATCTCATTTTAATCATTTAAAAATTATTTTAAATCCAATTATTTAATTTGAAAACATAGTATTTAAATACCAAAATTTTATATAAATTATGAAAAGATTTTTTAAAATCACATTATCATTTTGATAATTATTAGGGTTTAAATCCTATTTAAACAAATTTATTTTTTTCTAAATATATAAATTAATGCATATGCATTTATTTCTTTTTTTGAGACACACTATAAGATTTAAATAAAGAGAGATTTTATTTAAATTAATTACCTTTTTATTAGAAATCCATTTAGGGTTTTGAGGCATATATTTACCTCAAATTTTATATCAATTCATATTTTGACATATCGTTATAAATAAATAAATAAAATAGATTTATTCACTTTTAATGAATATCATAGCACATTACTTATAAAGGCACATTATTTTAAATATATAAGTAAAGGGAACTTATTTAAATTATTTAAACTAAAACTCTAAAACAATTAGCATATACTTTGAATCTACTTTGTTAATAAACTCTTGTTCAAAACAAACACAAACCCACACACATACTTGACATGAAATAACACAAACTCATTGTATAAATCTTGGCACACAAGACCCAATGAACATTAGATCATAGCTTAGACTTTGTGCACATTATTAATTCTAGTTCATACATTTCACTCTAGGTAACTTGTGATTTTAAGAATCACTTGTGCTTCATACTTGCTCGTGCTATCTACCCAGTTTATACAAGTGAGTTTACATAGCCCCCTTTTTTTCCTTTTGTACATTTTTGGGGTGAAACATGATTATATTCAAACACTATTTGCAATTACACACGTACAATTCTACAAATATGATTATATGTGTTTATTCGTGCTTTATGCTTGAATGCTAATTGTTAAGGCTACATTTACATGATATACACGTGCAAACACAAATACATTACTTCAGGCTAACATGTTTTGTTAGGCCCTACATTAGGATAACATGTGTTGTCATGCCCTACATTTACATCAGGATAACATGTGTTGTTATGCCCTTTAATTACAAAGTTTCATTTGTGCATCTAGCTTAACTTAGGTTCTCCATAAATGCTTTATAAACCATGCATCATATGAATTGTACACAAAACATTTGAACTTTACTTGTGGTGTCAAAACCTATGTATGCTCACCTTTATAGTTGACCCTCTCATTTTATCATGTTTCAGGTACAGTGTTTGAGTTAAGATTTCAAGTCGCTTCACTTAGGATTGAGGACCTAGTTTTAAAATTTAATGAAGTTATTCATGTATTTTTATTCTTGTAAGAGTTGTACTTGATTTCTTGAGCTATGAAATGAAAGTTATTGTTTAATTATCACAACTTTAGTAAACCATGAGCTTATGAACAATATACATGTCCCGCCCCGACGTTTCCGCCGTCGGTTGGGGTGTGACAGATTGGTATCAGAGCCTTGGTTATAGGGAATTAGGTTATTAGATACCTTTGACCTAGAATATAACCTTAGGACACCCATTAATGCCATGTTCTATGATTATATGATATGCTACATACTATGTGTTACTTGCTTATTATATTAATATTTATTTTATTTTGATTTCCTATTTGTTAAAATTCATGACTTATTAGACTATACTTAAATAATAAATTAAATAAACAATATCCCTACCCATACCCTAAGCCTCATAACTTTCTTACCTACTTCTCTGTCATCATCATCATAACATGTGGAAACTTCATGGATTTAAATCTATCGAATTTCTTTACTTCCTCGTTAAGGTTTTAAACTTTGTTAATTATTAGAGGAAACGTGCAATCTGGAAGGGTGACACATGTATTCTGGGTTTTCTGTCTAGGAAAGCATTTCATATAAATCCCAATCAACCGAGGGATCCGTATGCTTTCCTGGGAATTCCCGGGATTAGTGTTTACTTATAGGCTAAAGCATGTCTCCTTGAAAGTTATATGAGCTTAATTAACCTTAATGTGTCATAGTATTCAAGTGATTATGTCACTATTAGAGTACGATCCAAACTATGATTTAGTACTTCATCTAATTTTTTTTGTTCCCTTTAAATTCAATCAACTTTCATAAGTTCTTACATCTTTTCTTGTCTTGTGCAAATCTGTAGAATGCCTCCCCGTCGTGCTACCGTGACCAACAACAACACCGACATTGCTGCTATCCTTGCACAACTTGTAACTCAACTCACCCAAGCTAATGAAGCCATTAGTGGTACCCATGGAACTAATGGTGGTGGTGGTGCCAACCCACCCCCATGCACTTTCAAACACTTTAACTCATGCAACCCCATCAAGTTCTATGGTATCTAAGGGGCTACGGGCTTCCTTCAATGGTTTGAAAGCATTGAAAGCACTTTCCTCAACAGTGATTGCCCTGACCATCTCCGGGTTCGCTATGCCACCAGCGTCTTTCAGAAACGGGCGCTCACTTGGTGGAATGGTGAGAAGAGAAACCGGGGTGTGGATGTGACCATGGCTTTGCCATGGGATGAAGTTAAGAGACTCATGACCGAGGAATTCTGTCCTCGTAATGAAATGAAGAAGTTGGAGGTTGAGTTTTGGGATCTTACCCAAGACAGTGGTGAAAGTTTAGCTTACACAACTCGTTTCCATGAGTTAAGTCTTCTGGTACCCCACATGGTCACTCCACTGACTCGGGGTATTGAGAAGTACATTTGTGTTCTACCCATGAAAATCCAAGATACAGTCCTAGGAAGAAATCCAGCCACTCTTGAAGACGCTATCCGCTTAGCTGCCACATTAACCGATAACCATGTGAAGGCGGGTACACTAACAAGGAAAGGCACAAAGAAAGTCTCTGACTCAACAGCCTCTTCTGAACCCTCTCAGGAAGACAAACCCAAACCTCCTCACTCCAATAAGAAACGTAACTTTGCTGTCATTACCCCTGCTGTACCAATCAACCAAGTAGCTCCCCTAGCCCAAAACCATAATAAGAAACCATATGCGGGCTACAACCCTCTGTGCAACACGTGCAACTATCACCACTTCCCAAACATGCCATGCCGTCTATGTGCCAATTGTGGAAGGTATGGTCATGTAGCGAACATTTGTCAATCCAGACCACATGTTAGTCAAACCCACCAAGGGAAACGAGCCAATCACCA